>OX439051.1:8073713-9384927 GCA_949317995.1 Acholoe squamosa | reverse complement strand
GTGTTGAATGTACTAGGGACTCTAAAAAAAACCAGTGAACGACTAGTTTTCTAGAGAAGCCCTCAGTGGCAGTAGGGTGGAACAAGGAATCTCTGTGAAAATAATGACAGATTTCTGGCAATATTTCAATGACATTTCTTTCATACAGTATACCAAGATTTCCTTCCTTTTGCCTCTGAATTACTGACTGGGTGCTTAAAAGTAACTCTGAGGCACTTTTATGAAGTATTACGACATCAAATATCGGCTTAAGGACAGCCCTTAAACCCGTAATAAATAGTGCACTAATTGATCATATCAATTTGTTTTCAATGTGACCCCATTGTTGGTATGAGGTTATTATATAGTGTATGTGGAATTGGCCTGTGGGTACCAATTCATGTCTACACATTGGCTGGTAGGTGGAAATTGTCCTGTTGGTTGCCCTATATGGAGTGCTGCGGGATGTTCTCAGGCTGCCCCATGCCAATACCCATACCTCGTTTAGATGGGAAAAGCTGTGGTTAGAGTGGAAATATTATATGCAACAGAAGGCCATGGGTGGCCTTTTTGTTCTTTGACAGAGGATCATATCCTTCATTTACAAAACACTGCCCAAATTCTGCATTATAGGAGTAGTATATACATGCAAACTGAGCGCAATGGATTAGCTACTAACTAGGTCATGACCTACTGGTAGACCGGAAGTGACCTAGTTTCAGCCAATCAGAGGGCTGGATTTGACAGGAAGTGACGTCATAAGGTCATGACCTAGTTTTTTCGACCAATCAGAGAGCTGGATTCCATTTGACCTAGTGACCTGACCTAGTTGCATAAATTAAAAGAATTGTGCAATACCTAGAGCTGACCTACTTACAAACCGGAAGTGACCTACTAACCTACTTGCAAAAACGTATGACCTACGTATGAGGGTGTATTGTGCAATCCTTGAAACAAATTACACAATAACCATGACTCATTTTCTGATGCAATGTTCCTATGAATTTACGCAATACTTATGACTCACTATTTTGATATGAGATTAAATGCAACAAAGACACAACTCGGTTTTTTTTAATTCAATCTTTTTATTTTTTTCTTCCTATCAGAGTACATGCTAGGTATGAATCATTATAATCAGATATGCTTTGCAAGCAGAGTACATGGATATTATATGGAAAATGAATTCTTGTTGCAGTACCAACTGCACCCGGTCTTGGCTGGAGTAGGACTTTGACTACGGTCCTCTAAGGCCCGCATTCTCTCCATTAAATCCTTCAAGGCCTTTCTTCCTATGTCGTTCTCCTCCAGGGCTACCACTTTGTCCATTAACTCGGCCATGATGATGAGAATTTTGTCTATTACTTCCGCCGTGCTCTGAAGCCCGTCTATCACGTCCAGTTCACGTTTAACTTTTCCTTTCACCAAAAGATTGCTCACGTCTGCTTTGACTGCTACTTCTTCTGGACTCATCTCGAAATTCATTGCCTCTTCTTCTCTCTCTTTCTCAGGAAGGGCCTGACTATTTTGTCCATTAAGTTGAAGGGGACCTGAGAAAACCTTTTCACAGTGTGGTGTGGATCCTTGGTCCGACATGTTTCTATGAGGAAGTTAATGCAGTGGGCTCCACACGTTTTAGCGTAAAAGTTTTGCACTTGTTTTCTGCTGAACGACCCGTGACCATCTGACGACTTTTGCATGAACCTCTGGTGATATATAGTAAACGGAGGTAGGCCATAGGGATCAAAGTAGAATACATTCCCGTAATGAGAAACGTAAAATGCCACCCAGTGCTGACCAGGTTTAGAGCTTGGATCTGTGTTACTGACGAAACATGTAGAGGGAATTGGTTTTTTAGGACATTGATTACTGGCAAAAGTTCCCAGGTAGAACCGCCTTGTGTGTGGATGGTTTCCCAGTGCACCTGTTATGTCTGAAGTTCTCATTTTTTTCTCAGTTCATGTGGTAGTCTGTGACAGGAAGACAGTCAGCCGTTAGTTGGATGTTGTTGTCGTAGAAGGAACACAAGACGGCAGATATGGCGTGAGTAGTCGGGGCGGCAAACCTAAGGGAAATGCCCAGCTTTCCTTGCTTGATGAGATTTATACGACTGTCTTCAGGTGCTCTGTCTGGGGTGAGGTCGAAAACAAAGAAGGAATATCCATCTTTGAAATCTTCCAAAGTTATGCCACAGTCTTGCCCCAAAGCCGACAGCCCACTGTCTATGAACATTTGACTGTAGGCTCTGATGCAGTTGCCTGTTTCGAAGTCGGTCTTCAACTCAAACTTTTGATCGTCATATCTCACACATATTTCCTTCACGTTGAAATGCCTGCAGTTGAAAGGATTTTCTGTCTTAGTCCCAGCAGCTGCTGTTTCCTTTATCATACACAAGACTATCCTGGTGGGGATCTGAGTAGTGTCAGGTTGAGTCCAACTGTAGTCTTGTGAGCCGCCGTCCAAAGTGTGTTTAGTTACTTTACACCTGGCTATGTGATAGTTGAAAGGGCCCCAATGTGGATTCCTGACACTGCTGACGTGAGTTTTCACCACCTCGTCGTCGACACATTTTTGGAGAAGTGTCATTTCAGCTTTGGTGATTTTGACCCAGTAGTTTTGATCGGCTGCTTGCATCATGTAGTAATTGGGCTGATTTTTTTCGAATATGAACTTGATTTCACAGTTCGGAGGCAGCACCTTGCACTGTTTAATTAAATCCAGGTGCGGCTTCATTACTAAGGCATGCTTGTTGCGGGCACTGAACTCTGCTCTCCGTGCCGTCCATCCAGCATTTTCGCCCGCTCTGGCTTCGATGTGACCACAGGTGTCTTTCATGTACTTTTGACACCCTTTCAACCGAGTCTCTTTGTCTTCTTTGTTGCAACAAATTGTGTCCAAAATGTAGGCCTTGAGACCATAGTCTTCATTGTTGCCGGTGACTTTCTCCCCATTTATCAGCAACTGGCAGGAAGCAAAGAGAGCGTGTGCCAAGTTGTTGACTGGAGCAGCTTCTATGCCTACGGCAAGGTGAGTTGTTCCGTCTGCCGCCACGGCTTCCAGTTCCATGTACAGCTCAGTTTCTGAGAGGTCTGTGTACAGGTTGCTTGGTTCGAAGGTGAAGTCAAATGATTCAGTGTGTGGAGTCAGGGCATTGTTGGTAGTTTTGGTTATTTTTTGACATTTTAATATGTCCTTTTGAGTGACAGGCAAGGCGTGTAGGTCTAGTTCACCTACTGCACATACCTGACCCTTGGGATGAAGGAGACTCATGACTAGAACAAGGTCCTTCCTCTAGCTTGTCCTCTGCCTCTGCCGCGTTGCCCCTTACGTCCTCCGCGCTTGCCGGTTGCTCGTCGTTTGACTGGAGGAGGTTCAGATGTACCTTTTATGTATCCTTGAGCAGAAGAAGCAGCCCTTTTGAGTAAGTTCTTCCCTGTAGCTTTACTTCTCCTAACTACACTTTTCTTGAAGCCTTTTCCTGTTACCACGTCGGACAAGACTCCAGCTCCTGTAGTAAGCAAGGCTTTGCCTGCAGATTTGGCAGCCGAGCGTCCTATTTTACTTAAGAGGGGAACAGCTCCTCTCAGTAAACCACCTATTAACGAACCAAGTCCGTGCCCTCTTTGTCTGCCCCTGCCACCGTACGCTGGTAAAGCACCGTTCCCAAACTGTGATTTTCTGTAGTATTCAGCGTACTGACCCCTAGGGGCCAGGTATGGAGGTGTTCCATAGTAGTGAAGCATGGTAATATACTCCTATCCTTGAAGAGGTCTGAAGGCAAGTACCACCGACACTGATCCGCTTTCAAATGGTATAGGTTCCCCAGTCTTGTCTCTTAAGTATATCCCTATCTGTCTGAAGGTGGTTTTAGTGACTGGCAGATATATCAAGTTCTGGAAACTTATGGTCTGCATGTCACCGTTGTAGCGATTTATGTTGATTTGCCTGAGAAGGGGTGCTTTAGAATCACCCACAAGACTGTGCTTGACTATGTCAGAGTACACGAAAGCACATCGACTTTTGAACTGAAGGTCTACCACGTAGGGGCTTTGTGTCTTTCCACTTAGGAAAACACTTCCGTCAAAACCTAATTGTTTCCCTAAGTTTTCTGGGAGTTGCATGACCACACCAGGAGGCAAGGAAACTACACTTTTCATTGTGTATTTGTTGTAGTGAAACACGGTGGCTTTGTTGTTTTTCCTGTAGTTTCTTAGTTTTCTCACCAACATGCTCTGTAGTTTATTTATGGTCCTGTTCAAGTATCCTATCAACTCTGAGTTGCTTTCCAGGTTCACACCTTCTAAGGCAAACATATTGTAGATACTACCTTCCTTGAAGTAATACTTAGACAGGTATCTGCTAATTTCCTTGAAGCGTGTACATATTTTCACAGCCTGTAACTGACTGGGAGAGAGCGGAGAAACATTAGCAGAGTCTGTGAAGACGGCCTTTTCTTCAAAAAAAGAAAGAGACCTTTTTTCCCTGTCATCCATAGACATCACTTCAGCCACAGCCGACGATATTTCCCTTTTCTCTCTGCCTGCCGTGTCACGCTCCCCCTCAGCCTCCTCCTCTTCATTTTCCTCCTTCTCTGGCGTGGGTTGGTTAGAAGTGAATCCTCCAGATGGCGTCTCAGTCGCAGCAGCAGGAGTTGGTGGACTTTCACTTGCAGGACCAGCAGGAGGAATGGTTTCAGTCGATCCCACAGGGTTGACATGACGTAGGTTTTTTGTTATTTTTACTCCTCTCTTCAAAGCAGATTGGGCTGATAAATTTGATGTAGAGCTTGAAGCTCTACTGAAGACACTATGGGCTCCTGGTTTTTCCAGAGGAAAAAATTCTCTTCTGCGTTTGTTCAATAAAGCTACTACAGAGCGGAGGTTGTTTGTCAGGTCGTTTTCTCCCTGTACCAAGAGGATGGGTTCTTCTTTGACGTTGTACCACGTGGTAGGACAGGTTATTTCTTGAAGAGCACACTCTAACTGAGTAGGAGAGTTAATGTATTCTGCCAAAATTGTATTGTAACTAGTTAAAGTGTTGTCAGGAAAAACGTTCATAGATGAGTTACTAGGTAAAGTTAAGGTAAACGCCATTTGTTTATGTTTTTGACAGGTTCCCAAGAGTTAAACTTGTCTCCATAACCCTTCCACTTGATCAAGGCTTCTCTTTTCTTGCCTTTTCCTCTGTATTTTACTATTTTTTCTATGTTGTAGCGTCTTCCGTGACGGACTTGCACCTTCTGGACCTCAGGTTCGTAGAAGCTTCCTTTTATCTCTTCTCCAAGGAGATCTTTCAGGTGGTACCCTTTGGGAGAAATGTTGTCGACTGTGTATATTTCCTCAGTCCAGTTAGGTTCGTACCCTCTGTTAAATGTTTTCTTTGTTTTCAACATTCGCACTTGATTTTTTCTCTTCAACTGAAGAACAGGAACTTTTTTCTTTTGAGGTTGATCGTACAACCTGTAGAACAAGACTTCAGAGTTGTCTTTATTTATGTCTGAAGGGGCAGCTCCTAAGGTTTTGTGGTAAGTCAAATTGTAGGACTTAACCAAGTCGGGCAGCAAGTCAACCCATTTGTAGTTATTGAAATGAGAAAAACATCTCCACATTTTTCCTTGTAAGGTAGAGTTGAATCTTTCGGCTAAGGCACACTTCACGTCGTCGTTCTCTCCTGTGAAAAAATTGATTTTTTGATCTTGACAGTGTTTTTTGAAAATTTTGTTGACAAACTCTTTGCCCTTGTCAGTTTGAATTTGTTGAGGTTTTCTTTCTTTGCTCATTTTTTTGAAAGCCTCTGTCACGTCATCAGCTCTCTTACTTTTCACAGGTTGTCCAAAACCATACCTTGAAAAAACATCTATTCCCGCTAGAATGTACTGGTATCCTTTGTTTTCCTTTGAAAATTCTCGCATGTCTATGAGGTCAAGTTGCCACTGTTTGTCTATGCCCCATGTTTGTGTTTTTCTTCTTGGAAATCTTCTCTTGTAAGGTTTGTGTCTGGTGTAAGCGTCTACATCTTCCAAAGCTTGTTCTATGTTTTTTTTCTTTGTTTTCTTGAAGTGATGACGTTGAAGTTTAGAAACGCTGGTGAAACTTCCAGGTTGTTTAGGATCTGTGTAAAACCTGAGCACATCTTTTTTCAAAGCCTTGTGCGCCATATAAACTTACGTCCAGTTCCTTTTTGACTTACTTTCCTCTTCTTTATAGGGGAAGCTCTTTTCAAGGGACTGGCAGCAAAGGAAGGACTGTGCCCTGCAAAAGCCGACTTGTTTTTGACAAATTTTAAGGTGGGGTTCAGCCTTTTAACTGCTCTCATGAAAACCTGGCTTCCTTTAGGTTGGTCCTTTTTCAAAGACTTTGGTCGGGCAGCAAAAGCTAACAAATCTGTTATGTCAGTTCCAGGCACACGTTCCCCGTTAACATATATTTCTCCGTCTCTGTTCCAATTCAAAATTTGACTTCCGTGACGAGATAATTCTCTGTATAGATTTTTTGCAGTCGTTCTGTAACTTGCAGGTATTCTTTCTTTTATGTCGGCGTCCATACCCTCTGTGTTGTCTCTTGCACGAGGTTTAAAACCTTCCTCCCCTTTGAACTCGTCTACACTGTCTCCGTCTGAATCGTCAGGAAGTGGTGGATCGTCTCTAGTCTCTGTGAAAGTGTGGTCAGCATCATCGTCGCCGTCGTCGGTGTCTTCTAAAGAATTGTTTACACCCCCAGCTGCTGCTGCTGCTGCTCCTGCAGGACCTTGTCCTACTGCTCGACCAAAATAGGGACCTTCCCTACGTTGTCCTAAGGCCTTGGCTTTTTTAGTTAAAATTCCCGACTTTATCATAAGTTGATTGTACTGCCTTAACTTTTCCTTCAGTTTGAGGTTAGGAGAGTTAAGCACCTCATGTGCTTTACTCTGAAGG
This sequence comes from Acholoe squamosa, assembly GCA_949317995.1. NCBI lineage: Eukaryota > Metazoa > Annelida > Polychaeta > Phyllodocida > Polynoidae > Acholoe > Acholoe squamosa. Next base: position 9,378,035 of record OX439051.1, on the reverse strand, counting down.
TGGTTCAGGACTTGAACCAGGCTGGAATCAGGAGTTAAACCTTCTCTTAAAAGTTGAGTGCTGTAGTACTGGTCTTGAACACTAGGTCCAGGCTGGGGAGGAGAGGAAGTACTAACAAAAGAAGATTTTTTTTCTCGGGGAACAAGATCCGCCCTTACGAGGGCCATCCTTGAATAAGACATGATTTTTTTATCGACGTGCTCCTATGAGACCTGTTATCAGGGGTAAGGCGAGGCCCAAAATGGTTCCCAAAAATCCTCCCTTTTGCTCAAAGGTTTTCCTCTTCTGCTTAACGGTAGCCTTGTGCCTTGTGACTGACTTGAGTTCTTTCTTGTAGGGTGATAAACGTTTGACTGCGTCGGACTCGTTACGCAACAGGTTTTTGTTCATTACGTTGACGCAAATTTGACTCATCAACCTAATGACCTCATCGCTGAGACCTTTGATAATGTGGGAACACTCTGCCGAGGAACACTTGGATATGTGTTTCAACAAGTGGTAATGTTTCCTAATTGTTTTAAATTTTCCTCCAGAAGGAGATCTTTTGGTCACCATTCTATCTTTTTCTTTTCGAAGCTGAAGCTCGAGGAATGAAAACCAAGGTGTTCCAAGGAGTTGTTATGCTGTTTCTTACCCTAAGCTCGTTAGGTGTGCTCTGCTTAAAGTCCAATAGGATGTATGAATGCTTCTCTTTGGTTTCTGAGTTATATACCTCCGTCAAAAAGGATTTCTGTCCTGGAAAGGCCTGTTTGCTGATGTGCCCTATCTGACTCATGTCTCTAGGGTTTTTAAAAACAACTAGGTAGTGTGCATTTAAGCTCAAGGTTCTGAAGGCAGGATTGTTGAAAAACAAGTTTTGAGTAACAAAAATTACACTTAAACTGCGATGGTGAGAGCCCACAGTGAAAAGTTTCATTATGGTGGGAACGTACTCGGGATCCATGAGATCGTCTATTACGACCAGTCCATGTTTAGTCACGTCTCTTTCATCCTCGAACAAAAAGTCTTCTGAAAGAAGACCTTTGTTAAACTTAACCCCCAACTTCACCATTTCGTCGAATCCATCTTGCCATTGACTGTAGCAGTAGTATATGTCGTGTATTTTTGGAGTAACAAGCTCGTCTACACCTTTAATCAACTTGAAAACAAGTTGACTTTTCCCACAAGAAGTAGGTCCAGCTATGATCATTGTGAAGGGGCTTTGTAGACGTGGGTCAAAAATGATCTCCTTTTCCTTGTGATCCATGTTGGACGATATCTTAGACCAAAGTGACCAAAGGAGCAACCTCGTCCTCTTTTAAACCAGTAGAACCCTTGTTCAAACCTTCCACGTAAAGAGCTACATTAGAAAGTCCCATGTTGTATAGACTGGCTATTAGGCAGCTTGGATGAGATATTTCTCTATATTTCCAAACCATCAGAACTTCGAACACAGGATTTGTGACTCCTTTTTTCCCTGGAACAGGGGTGGATATCAGGTTAAGCTCGTGGTCGCTCATTCCAAGTTGAGTTCCCAGTTTCCTCCAGTCAAGCTTTTCGAACTTGTCTGCCAGGTTGACGAACAAAGTATCAACTTTCCACTGTTCTGGAGGAATTTCACAATGGTCCACTACGTTGTAATATCCCATGTACCATCTACAATAATCAGTTAGATCGTAACGACCTATGTCACTTAATGCATGTCTCAATACCATCCACTTGCAACGCACGTTCTTTCTACTCCATGAAATAAGCATTTCTCTCCCCATAGAACGAAGAGACGGTATTTTTTCCATGTAATCCATTAAACTTAGTCTAAGTCCTAAGTAAACTCGTAATCGAGGGTAGTCTTTTTCAGATATTTTTTCACTGACCTTGAATAACAACTCGTCCGAAAGGTGAAACTCCATAGCGTCCAAATAAAAAGTGTTGAGCAAGTAAGGCAGGCAGGTAGGAAGGCAGGCAGGTTATGACAGGCTAGAAAGCATACAGTTGACTTATATAGGGTAGGGTAGGGTAGGGTAGGGTAGGGTAGGGTAGGGTAGGGTAGGTGGGTAGGTGGTTTAGGTGGGTGGGTAGGTGGGTGGGTGGGTTAGGTGGGTTATTTTGGGTGGCCAGCCCGGGCCAACAAGCCCCAAACCCCCCATACTTGAGGGGTGCCCCCACCCCCCCACCCCATAGTTTTTTAAACCCAACCCCACCCTTTCCTACCCTACCCTACCCTACCCTACCCTACCCTACCCTATTTTATCCTACCCTATTCTATTCTATTCTATATATCTCTCCCGTTCCCTTCCCCCTGTTTAGGTAAGCATGTTACATCGTTCTTCGTTCGTTTAAATTTGTTATGACGTTGAGTGTAAAGCGAGCTGATTGTGGTGAAAACAGTGAGTAAGGGAGATAAGCTGGGTGCACCACATAGCCAGATAAAACCAAACTTTTTCTTTCTCCTCTACACTGAAACGATCCAGGGACGATGATGGGATGTGAAATATGGGGCAGGAGGAAAACAAAGTTTTGGTTTCTAAGCACTCAGCTAGAAGTTCCAAAATAGACATGAAGAAATGAAGACGCTGGTTAAGTAGGCGGGGATTTTCTTTGGCGTGATGCTCTTCTGCCGCTTTCAATGCTTCCACATGGAAGGGGTTTTTCAGTGGGCCTTTTCCCTTTCTTCCATGCTTCAGGGCATAACCCAAGGTTTCCACCGCTGAAAATTTCGACAAGTTATGACTCAAAACCATTTTCCTCAAGGTTTTTCTGTCTTTGGATGTAAAACTTGATTGCACTGAAGAAAAAACTAAGTATAATTTTTTCCGGTGAAGAACACATTCTTTCAAGTATTTGCACACGTACCTGAAACAAATAGAAGAGCAACATATAATTTCATTTCTTTCCCTCACATATGTCAGAACTTGAGTGTCGTCGGGGTGACGTTGTTCTAATACACGCTGCAGGGAGTAACGCGACATAGTAGGTCGAAGGTTGTTGTGTCAAATAACGATGGTTTAGTCCCCGTTTAACCTTTATAGGAAACCTGTCAGTCTTTCCTTATCGCAATTTCCTGAAATGATTTATTGCTCAAGGACGAAACAGATGTCAGGGTCAGTGCCTGAGCGTTCTGAAAAGAGGGGAAAACATGTGGAAGGGTGGGTTTGGCCCAGGGGCCTTACCCGGAGGATCATCGTTTATTTTTTGTTCAGTTTTATTAGGAGGACCAAAAATTAGATACGGGGTAGGCTGTTACCACCTTCAGCTGACCTTTTTCATGGGAGGCAGTTATTTCAGTAATAACTCTCACAACATGACAGCATCCATGGTAATTGTGGCCAATCTCTGTCCTGAATCCTCTTTCATAGAAAATTTTTGAACCTAAAGAGTGTGTAATTTTGTCTGGGTGAAGTAAAGTGGCTTTAATTAAAGCCTTCACCATAGTAGAATCGATGAAAACTGAATTACCAGGCCCTCCCCCCAAAGGTTGATCCCTTAGAAAAAAGGGTTTTTGTCTGTCTGAAATGAATTTCTTTGAACTTCCAGAGGAAATGGAATGTCTAGACATTAAGTGTACCATGGCACCATGTCCCAAAAGAACACCTGAAAAAAAACTTTCCCCATTTTCTGAGATAAGTTTTTTCACAGAGGGTCCACCAGGAACCAATGCAGTCGTTTGGTTGTGCAAAAAGCATTGTTTGAAGTTACAGTTAGGAGGGATGTAAAGATCCCTGTTCAAATTTTCAGGACAGAATTTCCACACAGCCCACACCTTACCTTCTTCTACACCCCTCCTGATGTCTGAAATAAACACCTCCTGACGCCTTTTGTGACCTACGGTCAAAGACAAAGGCAAAGGACAAAAGTTAGCCATGTCTGCTTGAGAGAAGCTAGTTCTGATGAATGACGAATGGTCTGCGTTAATTACAGAACGGTAACAACAAGACTCGTTTTACAAGCCTCACCCTGAACGTTGACTGAACGTTATCACGTTTTTTATTTGAGTTAAGCTTTTTTACTTTTTTCCAAAACAACACTGACTAAGTGTAAAACATACTATGAATGGAAAAGCACGGTTATCTACGACTCATGGACGTGGTTGTACGTTATCTGAACGACAAGGGAACGTCCCAGCATCGTATCAGGATAGTTACTATAAAGTAGACTTGAGCTGCTCGATCTTCATCAAACCTTTTCTGACGTTTGTCTGCTGTTCGCCGTCCTGCTCCTGCACCTTCCAGCCCTGCCACCCTTTCATCTTCAAGGAGAACAATGCCTGGTCGCATGAAGACGGGACTTAGTGTCAGGAGAGGAGGAGCTAAAAAACTGGCTCCACTAACTTTTACTACTTCTAAACAGACAGTGGAAAAGGCGTCGGGCATCGCCCCTCCTCCTACCTCTCCAGCCTCACCTGATAAACCACCTGCAACTCCTGCTCGGCTTCCAACTGAAGTGCCTGATGCAGGAGAACAGGAAGCCGCTCTTGCAGCTCTTCATGGCGAAATCACTGATTTCCTGGATCGCGTCCGGGATCGCTCTCCTCAGGAAGCTGGCGACGGCGATTTTGACATCAGGGAATACATCAATCCCCCGGCACCTTTGAACTACCAACCCCCCACTGAAACACCTACGTCCGCCTCTTACTCACCCGTGACTCCGGAGGAACCTTCTCCCCAGGTCAGTCCAATTAAGGTTATAGACCTTACAACCTCATCACCGGCAGTTAAACCCATAGAAGTGGTGGACTTAACACAAGGGACACCTTCACCTGCTCACCGCGGGGGGTATTCGCAGGTAGAGGTTATAAATTTAACCGGCCCTTCTCCTCTGTACTCTCTCCCGGTTCCAGTAGAGGAGCTGCTTCTTAAAAGCCCGCCGGAAAAAAGAAACTGTTCCAGTGAGAAAGAAGGGGAGCCTAAGAAAAAAAGACAGAAGCGCGCCTACCACAAGAAAACCCCTGTCTCTACCCCTGCTTCAGATTCCTCAGCGACTTCATCCTATGGTGCCGAGCCAATTGGTTCTGTCCCAGGTGTTCCTTCTCCTAAAGACAAGTCACACAGGCAAAAGTTTGGGGAGGGAACTGCCCCCAGTTCTTCCAGCAAGCTTGTGGGCTTTAGGTCAGTGCCTTTGGTGGTAAAAAAGTGGCCTGCTCGATTTGGTTTCCAAGAAAAGTCACCTGCCCCCAACCAGGTTTTTTATCCGGAAGGGGATAACAACGCCTGCATAGAAATATACAGGGAACCTAGCATCAGGGGAGTATGCTTGAGAACCTACCTGGACAAACCTTACGAGCGGTGCTTGAACCTAGAGGCGCGTGAATTCAGGAACTTAGTGGACCAGATAGAGTGCATCCTAGGAAAGTACAAGGAGTTACACCGCCTAGCTGCCCTTGGAGAGAGGAAGGTGGATAATCTTTTGTTGTCCTTGAACCAAGACTGCACCGACCCCAGTGGAGGCCGGGCTATGGTCCTGGTAAACTTGTACAAGGGAACTCCTAAAGTTCACATAGGAACAACCAGCTACGTGGAGGAAATGAATGCCTCGGTGTCTTCCAGCTTCAGAATGCCCCCTTCAGCCACACACTGCGGACACACTGTGTCCCCCTTCATTCTGGAGGACATAAAATCACGAGTTGGTCCCTTCCTAGACGAAACGACCGATTTCTACTCTGGGTAAGTGGTCAACTTTGTATAGTGTCTGGTCAACAGCTCCTTGTTAAGTGCTTTTACATTATGATGTATATCAGCTAATTTGTAGTTAGATTTAGATGTACTCCGTTATTAGTCAACATAGCCCAGCGTAGGTTTAAGTTCCATATGTACTCCATGTATACTTAGGTTAGGTTTTTAGTTATAAGTTTGTATATAGAACATAAAGTGAAACAAGAAAAAGAAACCTTAAAAAAAAAATGCCGCCCAAAAAGGTAAAACAACTTTACACCGTCAACTGTCCAATGTGTAACACCCCTAGACCTCCACGTTTGGTAACTGTAGAAAACAGTGGAAAAACTTTATGTAACTCAGATTCTTGTAGAAGAGAATCTTTTTCCGACAGCTTAGAACTTCCAAAAGAAATAGAAAAAAATTCTTTGCATAAAAGCAGTTACCGTGACAACTTCAAGTCCATAGCTTCAGGTTTGGCTGTGCTTGGTAAGCTTCAGTCCATTTTCAACGTCAGAATGACAAGTTTCAACAAAGACTTGGGAGCCAAACAGGTAATAGAGGCGCTTACCTCTATTCATAGAAATCAAGTTATGGCTTACAAAGTGGCTGTCTCTTTTGGAAGGTTGTTGTCTTCCTCTAAGGAGGAAGAAGAAGAAGAGAAAGTCATGTACTTTCATGCTTCTGCCAACAACTCGTCTTTGTTCTATGACAGTGAAAGTCATAGAGACCCTTACATTTTTATAAGGGACGACAAAGACTTTGCAGAGTGTTTAGATTTAATAGAAAACAACATTAAAGAAGACACTCAAAGACCCTCTACTAAATGGAGTGTAATAGGCAACGTGAACGCCAACATCACACTGATAAGGGCTACGGGAGGAGAATATCTTTTAGGTAAAATGAAAACTGTTCCACCAGGTTTAAGACAAAGAGGAATGCAACACTTTCACAGAGACCCTAAAACCAAAAGGGCTTACAAGGACAACTTGTGTTTCTTTAGATGTCTGTCTTTCTTCCTGTATGAATCTTTAGAAAAAACTCAAGAGCTTTTCCTTGAAGCCTATCCAGGGGTGAACAAGGAGACTTTTGAGGGCGTTAACATAAGAGATTTAGACAGGTTAGAAAAAATGTTTGAAGTTAACATAAGAATCTTTTACCTTCCCTCTTTTGGTAAAAGAAAGGGTCGACCTAAAATTATAAGGTCAAACATGTGTTCATCCAAGAAAATCATGAACTTGAACTTACACAGAAACCATGTAAGTTTAATAACTAACATGGGACTGTATGGTAAAATGTACCCCTGTGAAAAGTGTCATAAAGTTTTCACTCGTAGCTTCCTTTTGAAACAACACAATGGGGTGAAAAAAGATTGCACCAAAGTCAGCTTCAGGTACAAAGGTGGAGCATACAATCCATCCAAAACAGTTTTTCAAGTTTTAGAGGAACTGGGAATAGTTTGTTCACCTGAGAAAAAAATATACCCCTATAAAATTGTTTTTGACTTTGAAAGCTATTTCGTCCAACCTGAAAATTCGTCCCCAGAAAATGCTAACACTGTGATAGAAAAAACTCACATACCCCTTTCTGCCAGTGTAGCTTCTGATTTTCCTGGGCATACAGAACCAGTGTGTTTTGTCAGAAATTCCAACAGGGACGACGATCCTTTGGTTAAAAATGTGTTGGAACACATAAACAACTTGGGGCAGTTGATAGGAGAACAGGTGAAAGAGAATTTTAGAGATGTTTTAGACGAACTAGACTCTCTAGAAGAAAAACAAAAGGAACTAGAACATAAAGCTAGCAAAGTTTTTCCAGCAAAGAACAAAAAAAATCCCCAAAAAAAAATCTCCCATGTTCTTGAAGTGAAGGAAAAACTTCTTACCTACATAGAAAGAGTCCCTGTTCTAGGTTTCAACTCTGGAAAGTATGACATTAATTTGATAAAAAAGGAATTTCATTCTTTTTTTATAGACACAGACAAAACAGAAATGAAAACCATAAAAAAATGCAACAAGTACATAGCAGTGTACACAGACCATCTTCTTTTCCTTGACATGTTTAACTATTTGGCACCAGGTTATTCCTACGCAAACTACCTGAAAGCCTTTCTGAAAGGGAAAGCTGAAAAAGGTTTTTTTCCCTACGAGTGGATGGACAACATAAGAAAACTGAACAACAAAGCTCTTCCTCCACGCCACTGCTTCTACAGTTCTTTGTCGGGTGGTGGAATAAGCAAAGAAGATTATCTTGAATGTAAGAAGGTCTGGAAAGAAAACAAAATGAAAACTATGAAGGACTACTTGATATATTACAACAACCTGGATGTTAAACCCTTTGTTTTAGCCATAAACGAGCACACAAAATTTTTTATAGATCGTGGGGTAGACATGTTCAAAGACGGTTTAACTTTGCCAGGTTTAACCTTGAAGTTTCTTTTCAACAACACTGCACCTAATGCCACTCCTTACATTCTTTTTGGTGAGAAAGAAAAGGATGTTCACTCCTTGCTCAGACGCAACTTAGTAGGGGGTCCCTCTATTATTTTTCACAGACATCACAAAAGTGGAGAAACAAGAATAAGACAAAAAAAATACGGGTCACAAAGCAAAGTATGCAGACACATAGTAGGGGTAGATGCTAACAGCTTGTACCTCAAGTGCATGGGTGAAGAGCACTGCACAGGTTATTATGTGGTGCGCAGGAAAGAAAACGATTTTCAAGCTGTTTGCAGTCAACAAATTAGCTACTCAGCCACAGAATGGTTGCGATACAAAACTGTGACAGACAAAGTCAAGATATTACACCAATACAACTACGGGGAAGTAGTATTGGGTTCAAGGAAAATAAAAGTGGACGGATATGATCCAGCTTCAAAAAAAGTATACCAGTTTCACGGGTGCTACTGGCATGGTCACATATGTCACCTTACTAAATCAGTTTTGAGAGACCCCAATGGAAAGGCATGGTTAGAAGAAAAAAACCAAAATACCATTTTGACTACCCTATATCTTCAATCGTTAGGTTACCAAGTAGAGGAAAAGTATGAGTGTATGTGGTTGAAAGAAAAAACTGAAAACTTGTGCAGAGAAACAAAAAGTGAATGGGAAATTAAAAGACCGTTGTGCCAAGGCAGAAAAAGTCAGGATGAAATACTGAGAGGGGTTTCTAAAGGAACAACTTTTGGACTTATCCAGGTAGACATAGAAACACCTGAACACTTGAAAGAAAAATTCAGTGAAATGACACCTATTTTCAAAAACTGTTTAGTAGGAAAAAAAGACGTAGGTGAACATATGAAACGTTACCTGGAAGCAGCAGGTAAGCTAAAACAACCGCAACGCCAACTTATAGGCAGCTACCACGCAGAGGGAATTTTGTTGGGAACTCCTCTCTTGAAGTGGTACCTGGAAAAAGGTTTGGTAGTTACGACAGTACACCTTCTCGTAGAATACACTCCAGAACAGACTTTTTTACCCTTCATGGACGAAGTAACCAAAGCTAGGAGGAAGGGCGACGAAAATATAGACTGTAAGATTTTGTCAGATCTGTACAAACTTTTGGGAAATGGTTCATACGGAAAAACCATATGCAACAAACAAAACTTTGTTCAAACAAAGTATCTTCACCCCTCTAAGGCAAGACGTTTGGCCATGCACTGGTCAGTGCAAGATGTGCAAGACATAAGTGACAACACGGTAGAACTGTCCTGTTTACCCACCTCCATCACCTACGATCTCCCAGTTCAAATAGGGTTCATGGTATACCAATATGCCAAACTTAAAATGTTGGCTTTCTATTACGACTTTCTCCTTGAATACATAGACGAGAAAGATTTTGAAATGTGTGAAATGGACACTGACAGTTTTTACTTTGCTTTAAGTGCAGAGAAAATAGAAGACGTAATTATTCCTGAAAAACGTGAAGCTTTCTTCAGAGAACGTCACAAATGGTTGCCCTCTGAATCATGTGACAACAGTCACCACAGAGAGACCTATGTTCAGACCAAAGTATTGGGTGAGCTGTGGCTGCCTCAACCATGTTGTAAGAGCCGTCTGGCGTTTGACAAGAGAACCCCCGGGTTATTCAAAGTGGAGTGGGAAGGTGACGAAATGACTGCCTTGAACTCCAAATGTTACATAGGCACAGGAGTAAATGTGCCCGTTAAAATGAGTTGCAAAGGTGTAATTCAAAAACAAAACCCCCTGACCACTGACAAGTACAAAGAAGTACTGGACAGTGAAAATGTTGTCACGGTAGTCAACAAAGGATTTAAAGTAGTAAACCACAGCGTTACGACTTACTCTCAAAGGAAACAAGGTCTAACCTATCAGTACATAAAGAGACAAGTATGTGAAGACGGTGTAAGCACCCTACCCCTTTCTATATAAAAAAAATGGTTTCTTTTTCTAGTTTCACTTCCAGTTGTACATTTCGTTGAAAGAAAAAAAAGTTTTAAACAAATTGTTCAAATGAACAAATTTCCTTCATAGAAAACAGTGTTAAAATGGAAAATGTTCATTTGAAAAATTATTCAAACGAACATTTGTTCAAATGAACATTTTTCCCCATAGAAAACAGTGTTAAAATGGAAAATGTTCATTTGAACAATTGTTCAAACGAACATTTGTTCAAATGAACATTTTTCCCCATAGAAAACAGTGTTAAAATGGAAAATGTTCATTTGAACAATTGTTCAAACGAACATTTGTTCAAATGAACATTTTTTCCCATAGAAAACAGTGTTAAACTGGAAAATGTTCATTTGAACAATTGTTCAAACGAACATTTGTTCAAATGAACATTTTTTTCCATAGAAAACAGTGTTAAAACGGAAAATATTTTTTGTTCAAATGAACATTTTTCAAATAAAAAAAATGTGTACTGTATCATGAAAAAAAACTAATAAAAAAGTAAGAAAAGTGAACTGTATCACCCAAAAATAAAAAAAAAAACTTTTCACAAAAGTGAACGCTGTACATGTTCACGACAAAAAATAAAAAATCCGGCGCTGAAGAAATTAAGTTGGAACAGAAAAAAAAGTGGTACCAGATTTCTTAACTCATAGCGTCACGTTCACCAGACTATTAGTATCTGGTTAGATTTAAGCAACCATTTTAACATGGAAAGTTTAGAAGCTATGCTTGTGGAGCAAACCACAGAAACTCCACCTTATGACTATTACATGCGTCCAGTTTTACAAAGTGTTGCTTCATATAATCAAGCTTCTTCTATAACACCTGACAATGATATAAGTTCTGTAGCATGTGGATGTTCAGAGAATTTCTTTTGGGAAATAATACCTGCAGAAAACATTGGTTATTTTAGAGGAGCTGAACCAGACACTGTTGACCACTGTATAACTAGTGTTAAAATGTACAAATATTTCTCTTCAGCTTTTTGGGACGCCTACAGAAACTGCATGTACTATTGTCGAGTGAAAAAAGTTAACTTGATAATGCATGATTGGTGTATAGGAGTATATCAATTGCACACTGAACCTGGCTGCCCAAGACACTACACAAGGTACACTTTAGGAAGTGTAAGAAAGTTTGCTCTTACTCTCCAAGAGTTAGAATGTAATCCCATAGTAGGAGTGTTTTGTCAGTGTAATTGTAAACTGGAAGTATCTGCTATTGCTAAAACTATTTGTTTCACATGTCTGCAGGTCTCTCTGGAACTTCATGCCTTAAGTATACCTGGAGTGAAAAATCATTTCTCCTTTGAGGTAAACTTTAAGGATGGTTTTTTATCTGGTCTTTTACCTGGACCCAAAAACAGTCAAACTTACTTCCTGGCCCAGGCTTTGTTCGAGCATGCTATATCTAACATAGCCAAACTTAACAGTTATTGTTTCCACAACACATGGAAAACAAGTCTTACTGGCCAAAGCTGGTATCAAGCAAGTAAATTCACACACAACAAATGTTTTTGTAGTATATGTGCACGCCCCGGAAATGGAAAATCTGTCTTCATCTGTAAATATTGTGTCTAATAAAAAAATATAATCTGTTATGTGAAATAAATGAGTTGTGTTTTATTTTAATGCATGAGTCATAAGTATTGCATAAATCCATAAAAGTATTGCATCAGAACATTGTGTAAATTCTTACAAGCATTGCGCAATGCACCCTCATACGTAGGTCATACGTTTTTGCAAGTAGGTTAGTAGGTCACTTCCGGTTTGCAAGTAGGTCAGCTCTAGGTATTGCGCAATTCTTTTAATTTATGTAACTAGGTCAGGTCACTAGGTCAAATGGAATCCAGCTCTCTGATTGGTCGAAAAAACTAGGTCATGACCTTATGACGTCACTTCCTGTCAAATCCAGCCCTCTGATTGGTTGAAACTAGGTCACTTCCGGTCTACCAGTAGGTCATGACCTAGTTAGTAGCTAATCCATTGCGCTCAGTTTGCATGTATATACTACTTATAGGAATGCATTATTTTTACAATATATTGTTGAATTCATTTATAAATATAAATACAAAACCACTTGTACATCTTGCAAAATCAGAATGCCTCTTCTAGCATATATTTTGAAGTATAGATTTAGATGCAAGTCGAAGGACTACTTTATTGCTGACTTTCAGCTTTAGTAAAACTAAAGGCAAAGACCTCGGTGTAGAAAATCAATGACAACAGTGGCAAAGTTAGGAGTGGTACAAGCACAAGGGTATAAATTGCCAAAATATGAGCATCTTGTTGGCAGAAACCCTAGATCAGCATCTTTATGAGACCCGTTTCCCTGAGGGCATTGCAGTTTTTCATTAGCCAATAACACTAACCCCTTACTGCCAAATACCATGACAGGATCCAAATATGGACCTTGAGGAAAATGTTTTAGAGTTTCTAGAGGCAGGTTAAGAGAACATTTCATCCCTTCAGGCATAGTAAAGCTAGAGGTAAAACTAGGGGTAGAGAGCAGCAGTTTTAGACAACATAGATGACAGTCTAGATTTTATCAGCACACAGTATATAATGGCCAGGAACCGACATCTTTTAATGAAACGACTTTGCCTGAGGGTAGAGCAGATTTTCATCACCCAATAAAGCTAACCCCTTACCATCAAATACCATGAGAAGGATCCAAAGATAGACATTTAGGAAAACAGATTGACAAAAGCGCTGAGCACTAGAAGGTTCAACCTGCCTTAGGTCTGGGTCACTCCCATTCTGATAAGACAAAGCACGGTCAGAGCCAATATCTCATGACTATTAAAGTTCTTGTGGATTGCTACCACAAAGAATGATGGCCTCAAGGAAGTGGCTGTAATAGGCTCACAGTAGCTAAGGATTGAGGGACTGTTGGAAGGAGAAAGAGACAAAAAGAGAGATAACATATTAGCATTAAAGAACTAGCTCAACGATACAGCCTAGGCCAACTAAAAATTAACCAGCACCAAGAACATGTGATGTGTAATTTACAGACTTTGCAGTCATAGTGCTGTTTGCAATTGTAGTACTTTCAGAAATGACCTCCTGGACATAGTGAAGTGATGATATGAAATGGACATAGTGTAAGATAAGATTATAGAGAGTAGGTGTGGGTGGTTTTCAAGAAAGTGTTATGTATATAGACAGTGCCTTATACAGTACCCCTCCTTTACCATCCACCTCACTAAGTTACATAATTTTAGTCAAAACTCATGGTGAAAATAGACAAACATGGACATATTTGGTATCAAATTAAAGCTAACGATGTCAGCGATGCAGTGGACTAGAGATTAAGTGTATTTTCACAACCTTTTATGATCAGTAAACTCTTAAGTAATAAAATCAAAATTTTCCTTCTCGCCCCATGCAGTTTTCCCCCTATATATGCCCAGGGTAAAAAAAAAAAAAAAAAAAAAAGAAGGGAAAAAAAATCGCCCTCTGATTCCACCACTGGAAGATTATATAAACTAAGGTGATGATTTAAAAAACTCACTGCCAATTCGGTTGTTTTACTGGATAGGCGTGCTCTCACCAGAGATGCCACCTTAGGATTGGCCCCTATGTTATCATAGATATGGGATTTCTTTACACCTGTACTAATATAGAGTTTTAGTTTCATTGGAAAGTGTATGATTTACCTTAGATTAAACTATCAAACAGTGCTGCCTCTGGCCTTGTAAGGCCATTACAACTGATATCTGACTGTTCCTTGTTGAGACATTGCTTAGCCAGCATCTGCCACAAAATAATGACACACATGCTGATTCTTTTGTCTCTATGGGAGATATTAGCTCTGAAGCTTCTGGGATGAAAAAAGAATCCTTCTTCCATACAGATTAATGGTGTCTACCGTGATGCCTACTCAGTGATCACATAACCAACTTTTCTACTAGAGCTATGCAGACAGCCTTAATCCAGAATTTGTACTGTCTTTATGTGTTTAATTTGGTGTGTTTGTGATGAATCCTATGTCCCTCTGTATTTATTGTGTGCTGCCTACTACTGACCATTTCAGAGCTGTGTTTTGATTTAGTATATCATGATCTATGATCTTATTTATATATTAATACCCTAGACGGGTTATGAATCATCCATGTATCATACAATGGTGTTGATGCACTGTGCTGAGGGACATCGTGATATATCTGGCCAGCACCTCATTACTGCATCATGACAATAATGATCGTGAACCAAAGGGTCAAAATCTTTTTTATGTTCTATAATGCAATCAGTTCATATTTCATCTTGTTTGCACCTAAAATAGAGGGCCAATGATTCTCTCTACCATATCATATTAAGGAAACATTTTCCTAAAATTCATCTTTTTTCACAGATGTTTGCTGTCTGTTCAAGAGTATCATGTTTAGACGCTGTCATTTGCTATTTGAATCCTGTTGTGCGCCCCTCCTCCAGCTTTTAAGAAAACAGAATTGAAATGGACAGGTGATGACAGGCTATATACCCAGGCTTCCCTAGCATACTTAAAAGGGTCTATTTCTCCTCTTTCCTATCCCCTCAGGATACGCGGGCATCAACATATTCCTCTGTGAAAATGTGTAATGTAGTTCTCGCCATGAATATGACCTTAGCTGTCGAAATGGCCTTAAACATCTATTACTCACTCACTCAGGCTATATACCTGCAGTTGTCGCAGCAGAAGAATTGTGTGATGACAATATTTTATGATGATAAACATTTTAAACTATCTTCATCATATATTGCAACATTTAATTATGCCTGAAACTCATCACTGCCAACTTGAAGAGTTGGATCACTTTAGTATGCCTCAAGGTCATTTATTCTGTTTGAATGTATACCTATTCGCAAACTCGAGAGGGTTTCAGGGACTTACTATATGCACTGGCCATATCTCATGTAGATTTCCTGCAGCCAAGCCATGTACTATTGGTAATGCCTCATCTCCTACAGCGGGTTTGGCCACCTGAGTCACTGGCTGTCTATACACTCACCTGCCTACTTCTTACTGGTTTATTTGTCTGCCTGTAGTAACCTTGCCTCCCTTTCCTATGCAGCCTGTTTGATGCCCTGCTTCTCCACAAGGAGCATTAGGCTGAAAACACTTTGTCTAGTTACACCAGTGGTCTGCTAATGAAGTGCTAAGGAGTTATTTCCAGACCCAATAAATGAAAATGACCCATGCCATATTGTCATGACCAATGACGGGGGAACAAAATAAGCACCTGTCTTGAATAATCACCAGGGGAACAGGAATCATAAAATCTTAAGTACTTGATGTACAGACCTTTAACAAAGGCCTGCCTTATATAAGGGCCAGGGGTAATGCTAACTGCGAATCTGCAAGTGCCTAGGTGGTTATTCATGATAATACAGTAGTTTTGACAGGACCTAACACCTCAAACTGCTGGCTCTACCTGAAGGAATTAGAATCCCCAGTGGATGTCATCATAGAATAGACACTATCTTAATACGGTGGACTCAATTTATGATTCCCCTTCACATAATTCTGCGACGCCAGACAAAGCTGGATCGTCTTTGCCTTACACCATGGAGAGATAGCATCGGGCAGGCTGCAGATACCTTGTCGTTGGAAAGATTGATATTGCTGATGTCCACTTGAATCTAGAATTTAGTTCACACACTCAAAAGTAAAATCAAATGAATAAAAAAGAGATGGACATTACTTAAAACAGAAATGGATAAGGAAAACTCAAACATGCCAGGCCTACATGGATGAATTTTCCTAAGGGTCTGCACTCTAAGGAATGCCAGTTTAATTTGCCAGACATCCAGGTAAGGTTGCAGTTGAATGATTCCCTCAAGCAGATATGACAGATATGTCTTAACCTGATATTGTATCAAGCCCAAACACTTGATCTTATCTATTGAAGCACAACGTATAAGTGGTAGTTAGACATTATTTCCTGATATTATCTTCCTACTCACTCTTCAATAACGGCCTGAAAGACTGAGTAGAACATCACTGTGTGTTAGGGTAGGCTTTGCAATGTTAACAGATATGTCTGCTTCTTATCTGTGTTTGAATTCCTAAACTTAACTCTTCAACACACAATGATGCATCTAATTGGTAGCCCCATTCTATAATAAACGAAAATGCATGGCTGATGATGTGCATGCTCTACCTCTGTGAATAAACATTACTGGCTGATTTTGCCTGAATTTTGACCCTTCTTGAGAATTGAAGAACACATATATGGTTCATCATACCTTAGATTTTTTCACCACAGTGATAACCCATGCACTATATCCTCTTGAAGAACCACCTGGCATTTATAGATTTATATGTCATTTATACATTTATATATATATATATATATATATATATATATATATATATATATATATATATATATATGTCAGCACGTCCACCCCTAAGGCTCTTACAATTCCCTCTTTATATTAATAAATTCCCCTACCATCCCCACCTCCCAGCTGCTAAGACTTACGTCCCTTGGCACCTGATTTTCATGTTGATTGCTTTTTACTTCCCAGCTCTTTGGGGACAGCAAACTGGTTTACTGCATCCTGCCCAAGGGTCGCCATGATGCATGATTGCAGGGGTCTATTTCAAAACAACCTACGATGACCAAATAGCTCTACAATCAGCAGAATATCACTACGATCACAGAATCTGACTAGAATTTGACTAAAACGTAGGATCTATACCTTAACATACATCGCATTATACAGGGAATGAGTACATAAGAAATAGAATTATTGTAGTCACATTATGACTACAATAATTCTATTTCTACCAAGTTTTGAAGAGCTCAAGATTCTTTTCCATCAGTTCTAACAATCAAATATTGTACTATTGGTAAGACAATAATCATGGACAAATCGTACAATGGATGATCTTTTTAGACAGAATATATGGGGTAAATCAATACCTGTTCTGAAACATGCCCCAGGTCTATTCAACAGGACTTCATTCTTGTATCATACCCACCTTAGGGGGTTGATCATGTCTTAAAGCCTAAACTCCCTAGCACAGCAATGGTGCATTAAGTTGCCCAGGAACCATAGATTCATTGCAGGCTGGCAATGTTACAGTGCATCAGACCTATTTGGTCCTCTTGATACTCAAATAAAGTAGTAGTGAGTTGGTTTTGGGGTACTTTGCGTGACTACCACGCCAACCCGTAGGGAGTTTCAGCCCCATTGCATTGGTATGGTGCATGAATGTAGCCCTGGTGAGTAACTCACCAGGGGCAGTGTTCATGTATCATGAGAACCAATGGGTATCGTGCATGAATGTAGCCCGGGTGAGTAACTCACCAGGGGCAGTGTTCATGTATCATGAGAACCAATGGGTATCGTGCATGAATGTAGCCCGGGTGAGTAACTCACTAGGGGCAGTGTTCATGTATCATGAGAACCAATGGGTATCGTGCATGAATGTAGCCCTGGTGAGTAACTCACCAGGTTCATGTATCATGAGAACCAATGGGTATCGTGCATGAATGTAGCCCTGATGAGATATTTGCAAAATCTGCATCCATACATTATGATGTCCAATGGGCATAGAATATCAATGTCCTTTTTACTTTTAAATTGTTTAGATGGAAGCATCATGCAGCCATCAAAGGGCTAAGGTAAGCTGGGGATATCGAGATACATACATCTTAATAGTATAAAGTAGGATCATTTATCATCATATTAAAATTTAAAACACCTGCTTCTAAGTGGGCAATTAGGTTTTAATTGATAGGTGTTCATTAGGCTTAAGTTTTCAGCTTGTTCCAAACATGAATCATACATTGACATTGAAGCTAGTTATGGACATAAAACCAATATCATCCAAATGCAACTGAGAAACCAAATGCAACATAATTTATAAACGCATTTTGTAGTGACCATTTAAGGCTTGAGATATATTTTCAAGGTTGAAGATGATTAGCTACTAGTTGATACCTTTGTGTGGACCTCTTGGTGTGAAGTCTTCTGACACCTACCTGTAAAATAGAAAACAAGAGTTTGTTATTAAATGTGTCAGGGGTTAATTCATATCTTTAAAAGAAGATGCTTTCATTGATTAGATTGACATGATTGTTTCATGCTGAGAATTTTGGGACAGGGAATGCGCCGTCATCTTTACAACATTTATTTTTGAGTGAACCCTACACTTGTAATTGCACAGTGTTGTGATCATGGTGATCAGCATTTCTTTAAGCTTCTCAGTGTTGTGGTCTAGAAAGTTGGTTTGCACTGTAAATTCCGTTTATCTTCCTCTTGCACTGTTATGTAAAAGAAGAAAGGGGAAATTCACACAAGGTCAGGTTATGCACCTCCCTAGGCACTCATTATTTGGTTGCCAGATGATCAACGACTGGGTATGGCAAGTAGGAGCTTTTACCAAAGCAAAAAGAAAAGACTAAGGCTAAGACATCTAATAGATCCATGTGGTGTTTAGGCAGTATGGGTGCAATCGAAAATAGAATATCCCATGCAGGGTACTTTTGAAAGTGAATAGAACCTGAATCGTGCTACTGAACATTTTTTCAAATGAAGTACAAATTTGATAGATATTGGCAGATTCAAAGATTCCTACAACAATGCTATCACCCACACACAGAGCCCATCCTATCTACAGGCTGTGCCCTGTAGCTTTTGCTATCCAAAAACAGTGAATTTAATGGAAATTGAATTCTGCGCGACAACTGGTATTTATCAAGGCATGGCAAGGTCTTTCATATTCACCATAATTGAAGTCAGTGTTTCTAGATGATACGATATAGATGATCTAGAAGGCCAGAACAAAAAATAGTTATGTAAGATAATTGCTAACACCTTTATGGTAATGTAGTTTGAGGCTACCCATGGTCCAGACCATTCACAGCCCATCAGGGCAGATATGTATGTTTTGAACCAATAAAGTATCATGTCATGATGCTATCATAGTGTCCAGACTCAACATAAGTGGGTACTACTGACAGGCATACCAATTTCCATTGAAGCACTTTTCAGCTTAGAAGATAAGTAAAGAATCAGGAAACATCATTTCTGTATTTTTCAATGGCAGCTGGAAATGGAACTGTTACAAGAAGACAAAACAAGTTCTATTTGGGGCTGTAATGCTTGAATGCAGCCTACGTAGATTCCAACCAAGGTTGGAACTAAGATAATATCCATAAGAAGGTAAACTATGGTCAGTCGCATATTCAGACATATGAGATGCAAAATAATTTATCCTCCACATAGCATGTTGAAAACAGTCTTGTTCAGATATGCAAATGATATATACTAAGTGAGAGATCTTTACATGTGTGACTTCCTAACCATCTCGTAAAGATGAATCACTTATGATGACCACTGTGGGGACAAAATATAAGATCTGCATTGGCTCTGATTAGTGCAGGTTCTCAAAGTAAGCACATGTCTAAAGCAAAATTTCATACCTTTACCTATTTGGAATATACAGTTTTATTGTGTCTTTCACTGATGTAGGGGTCCATTTGGCTACATGCCCAGCACGGATATTGTGCAGGTACGTCAGTCCATCTATCACCATAACATTTAGTCACCTTTCTACATACAAGTCTACCTCTCACTCTACACAGCATGGTTCTTACATTTTATTGCCTCACTTCTCGTCTTTAACCTCTCATCAGACGCAGTGCTCTTCTAGATCTAGTCCACCCCCTTTGAAGGTATATTCAAAAGATTGAGCTTAGAACTGCGCTTGCACCATTGCAAGCTAATCTACAGTTATCCCTGTTCTAAATACCATTCTAAATACACCTGCCAGCCTTTATCCATCTTCTTTTCCCCTCGTGCATATTTCTGTTTTCATTGTTTGGCTATGGGCACTTTATGTTGTCATGTCCCTGTACGTTTGGCCTCTGTACATCTCTCAATCTCCAATAATTAGTAATGGATTCAGATGGAGGGCACCCACCCCTCTTTTCTGTCTACAGTTAAGAGACAGAAATACAATGCATTGTGCTGTCAATTGCATCACGCAGTCTGAGAGTGTGCTTGCTGTTTCTTTCAGCCCTGTCTATTTCTGTCCCATTCATAAATTGCTGCACCTACCTTCCTGGACGCCCACAATCCCCCCAACTTCCTGTTCCTGTTGGTGCCTGCCCCTGGTGGTTTGTCAGAGATTTATTGTGGAAATCGCCCAGTCGTACTGGGCCTTTTCAGCCAGTGGGTGGCTTAGTCTTAACCCTTCAATGGCTTGTAATGGTTCATTATGACCATTAATCATGATGATGCATGAAAGCAGCCCTAGCAACTAACTCATCAAGTCAATCCCTTAACTCATGCTTTGACTCCCTTGGTATTTTGGTGATTTTCAGAAATGCACTTTGTCATGTCACTCCTTTGACCTTGTGTCACTATTGGTCATGTCATTTGTCACAATGAACTTTGTCACAATTGTATCAAGAGCCGGGAAGTGTGGATGATAGGTACTGGTTGAGGTGAAATAATCACCTCCTAGAATCACCATCTTTCTCACCAACACATTTGCCTGGATTAAGTTGAGTCAATATAGCCACGTGCCTATTATATGAACCAAGTTACGCGCAGCCTACAGTAAATAATTGTAGGCATGGTAGCAGTATTTATAAGTGCACTATATAGCCTGGCTAGCATAGTGAACCAAACACAGCTTTTCACACCTGATGGCAGAAGCTGACAGTGTTTGGGTGGTTAGCTGGGCCTTGCAAGGAATTCAGCAACAAATGGAAGAATTATTGTATATCATCGTGGAGATATTGAGTCTACTGGATATATGTGGTTGTCAGGGATATTAAAAAATTGCAAGAGCAACAGTCTATTCAGCAACCACTTTGCCCTTAGATGATAATCGATCATCCACTGTCAGGGCTGCATTTATGCATTATCATGACCAATGTGGGCCTGGTCAGTGGACTCACTAGGACTGGCCTTGGATTAGTGGTGACAAATCAACAAGACACATTGAGCATTTGAAAGGTCAGGAGGTAACTATCTCCTACAGAGCGGCTCTGTCTTGCCAACCCTGTTCCATGTTATTATTTGCCAATCACTCAATATAAAGTGAACATATATGAGGGCAGAGCTTGTATATGTGATGGGTGTTCTTTCCTTAGTAGGTCTAACCTTGCTGGATGAAGGGTTACAAGTTAACAAAACAATAACCTTGTCACCATTTATGTCCTGTTACCCCTTGGACACAGAATGTTGTATCAAAATCTGACTGTCCTATGGTTTGAAGTAGCATTGGTGTCTGTACCTGTGGATTAGTTGTAGACCAAGGGGTGAAGGCGAAAATATAAGAGTCAGACCTTTCTTAGGGACAAGTCAACTGTATACCAGCTGGGCGGGCTTGGTCAGGTCTCTTAAGCTAGAACATATTTTTTTTTTGACTAATGTATATAATAATGTCATCACAACCTCCCCAGATATAAGCTTATGTTGTGTCCCCTTTTCCTCAGTTGCATATAATTATATATATTCCGCAGTCTTAATCATGGTGAATAGACAATATATCTATTGCTGACCACCTATTCATGGTGTGGAGGTTCCTTAAGTCCTGCAGTGTCCAATTGAAGGCCAAAGGCCTTTTTTTTCAGAATACACCCCCTTAATCCACCAATCCCCCACCTGGCAAAAATTACTCATCCCCTACACTGTTCTCTTTGATGACAGCACAAATAGATAAATTGTCGATAAGGGAACACATGCACCTCTCAGACCCATGTCACGCTCGAGTTGTTTTTCAGTATGTAGAGACCAAAATACTTTAAGTCTTTTATAGCCTACATTTTGAATTATAGATTTAAATGTAAGTTAATGAAATACTTTACTGCCTTCAGCAAAAACTTTGTTTATAAAATCATGGGCAACAGTGGAAAACATAGTATTGGTACACGTACAGCCATATCAAATGCCAAACAAAAGTATCTCGTGACCAGAACCCTGAATCGGCATGTTATGATGAAACTACTTTGCCTGAGGGCAGAGCAGATTTTCATCACCCATTAACACTAATTACTTACTGCCAAAACCATGAGAAGGATTCAAATATGAACCTTGAGGGAAACAGATTGATGAAAGCACTGAGCATCAGAAGGTTCACCCTAGCTAACTGGTAAGACACAGCACGGAGAGCCAATAACTGATGGACTACGTTTCAATATCATTTTTTTACAGTGTAGCTCTGACACTTCACTGAAAACCTAAGGGATCCAAAAGTCGTCAATAGTGACTACTTTAGGTCCTCAGGTTTATGATACCCAAAACTACAGCTTAGGTAATCAAGAGGATCATCATAGGTAATGACTTTAGGTCGTCACTGATGACCTAAAGTCGTCACTATGTCTCTCCTTTATAGATCTATAGTCCTGTGTAGAGATTACAAATATGTATAGTATTGTCTTTTACATTTTCCCAATATTATTTCTTTGAATATATCTTGTTGCCTCAACTACCATAAAGAGTTTATTGGGGGTATTCCCAATTCACTATCATGGGTTAAGTGAAACATTACAGTGTAGTACATTGTAGTACACCCATGTACATGTATTATACTTTAGGCACACTCAAATAAGGGGTCATACTCTAGCACTATCCATAAGAGAGGTGTCATTACCAGAATGATCCATCATTTTTCTACCTTATATACTTAGAAATTCCTATAATTCACAGGAACATTTGTATCAAACATTTCCTATATTCTCCAAACATTTCCTATATTCTCCTTTTCATAGTAGACTCCACAACAAGAATAAAGATTAGGTCCAATATACATCCCAGGGGACATCATTTGTGTCATGGAAATGCATAGTGGGGACCTCTCATGGCACAAACCCAGATTAGTGGTAAGGTCAGGGTGGTCAGTATGACGACCTAGGGTAGTCATAATGATCTGACGACCCTCTGACGACCCTCTTACGACCCTAAACTCATCATATATAACGACTCTCCAATAGTGGCGGGTTTTCAGTCTTGCAATTTCATTTCCACTATCCCCATATGTGTTCATATTCCATTTTTTGTTGACAGGATAGGTTTGTGTCAAACCAATTGAACATCAATGTAACCAGAATAGAAAAAAGGGGGAGGGGAGAGGTAGGCCTCACCTAGCAACAGTAAGGTCCCTTATATATTCTCATAAAAATGTACCACACTGTCCAAAAAGAGGGTAAATGGAATCTCTTAAAAATAACGACAGATCTTAGGCAACATTGAAACAAGGATTTTGCCATTATTTCAATGACATTGTCATTACAGTGTACACAAATTTGCCTCCTTTTGCCTCTGAATGACTAACTGGGTGCTGATAACTTACTCTGAAGCACTGTATTGATACATAATGACATCGAATATTGACTCGAGTCCAACCCTTAAACCCTTTAAGGAGTACATATTGCACTCATTGATCAAGCTCATTGGTTGTCAATTTAAACCCAGTGTTGGCATGAGGTTATTATATATATAGTGTACCGTATTCGACCTAATTTCAAACTAGAAGTTAACCAAAATTCTCGGATTTTTAGGCCCAATTTAAATGTTAACAACTGTACATATATTCTAGATATTTTTTAAGTGCACAGTGTGCTAATTTCGTCGAATACAGTATGCAGAATTGGCCTGTGGGTACCAATACATTTCTACAGATTGGCTGACAGGTGGAAATTGTTCCGTTGATTGCCCTATATGGACTGCTGTGGAATGTTCTTTGGCTGGCCCATGTCAATATCCATATGTAGATAGGCAAAGCTGTGGTTAAAGTGACAATAGTATAAGCAGTAGAAGGCCACACAGAGAAAAGAAAACTGATCGCTTTGACACATACTGGACAGGTCACAATTGTCTCCCACATGACATGCCTGAAAGGCATGTTAAATGAGGTTGACACTCTCACATTTGGTTCCTCAACTCCACTTGACATGCGTAATGAAGACAGTTGTCATGATGACATATATGCCATGTCCCAATGACATGTGCTCTATGTGTCAAATCAAGTTGACATGGATATACATGTCATTTTGTCAGGAAGACTTTTTTCAGTGCATGGTTGGATTCTACTTTTCAGTAGAGGATCCTATCCTACATTTACAAATCACTGCCCATTTTCTGTGCTTTGGGAATGTATTTTCATGTTCATTCATAAAGTCTGAACCACCTCTTCAACAAAAGAAGTATTGAAAAGCACTGTTTGATATTGCGAAATTAAAATATCTTAAGTCATTTAAAGCCTACGTTTTGAAGTTTCTAGATCCAGGTTAAGAGAACATTTCATCCCTTCAGGCATAGTAAAGCTAGAGGTAAAACTAGGGGTAGAGACCAGCAGTTTTAGACAACATAGATGCCAGAGGAAAAGTTAGAATTTTACCAGCACACAAACTGAAGCATCTAATGGCCAGGAACTGACATCTTTTAATGAAACGACTTTGCCTGAGGGTAGAGCAGAATTTCATCACCCAATAACGCTAACCCCTTACCATCAAATACCATGAGAAGGATCCAAATATAGACCTTCAGGAAAACAGATTGGTGAAAGCACTGAGCACTAGGAAATTCATCCTAGCTTAGGTCTGGGTCACTCGACCCCTGACAAGACACAACATGGTCAGCCAATATCTCATGGACTATTAAAGGTCTTGTGGATTGCTACCACAAAGAAAGATAGCCTCACGAAAGTGGCTGTTATAGGCTCACAGTAGCTAAGGATTGGTGACTATTGGAAGGAAAAAGAGACAGAAAGAGATATGATATTAGCATTAGAGAACTAGTTTAAGGATACAGCCTAGGCAAACATGAGCAGCAATCAACCAAAAACAAGAACATGTGGTATGTAATTTACAGACCTTGCAGTCATAGTGCTGTTTGCAATTGTAGTACTCTCAGAAATGACCTCCTGGACATAATGAAGTGATGCTCTGAAATGGACACAGAGATCACATGACCTGCCCCAACTTTTCTACTAGAGCTACGCAGGTCTGTTTGTGCTGAATCTTATGTCCCTCTGTATCTCATGTTTATATATTAATAGCCTAGATGGGTAATAAATCATCCATGTATCATTCCAGAGGGTCTATGTTATCTGCTAAGGGTCATCGTGATATATCCAGCCAACACCTCATTAGTGCATCATGACAACTAATGATCATGGACCGAAGGGTCAATATCTTTTCCATGTTCTATATAGCTATTGGTTCATATTTCATCTTGTTTTTACATAAAATAGAGGGTCAATGTTTCTCTCTACCAATCCATAGTAAGGGAGCATTTTCATAAAATCCAACTTGATATTTTTTGCAGATGATTGTTCAAGAGTATCGGGTTGAGGTGATGCCATTCACTATTTGAATCCCACAGCTCTGAAGATAACAAATTTGAAATGAACTGGTGATGACAGGCTGGTTACCTGCAGTTGTTGCAGTTGGATCACTTTATTATGCCTTAAAAGCATTTATTTTCTCTTCATGTATACCTATTCGCAAACTGAAGTGGGTTTTCGGGACTTACTATATACCCTGCCTATATCTCATATAGATATCTTGCAGTCAAGCCATGTACTATTGGTATCGCCCCTTGTCTTCTACAGTGGGTTTGGCCACCTGAGGACCCGGCTGTCTGTACACTTATCTGCCTACTTGACTACTGGTTTATTTGTCTGGCTGTATATCTATATTGTGTAGTATCCTTGCCTCCCTTTCCTATTTAGCCTCCCTGATGCCCTGATTCACTACAAGGGGCATTAGGCTGAAAACACATAGTCTAGTTACACCATAGTTTACTCTTATATCGGCCCAATTTTTAGTAGTTAATGTGGAAATTGTTGACTTCATACTGATACCTTAATAGAAAACATTCATTTCATTCATAGCAATAAACTGATGATTCTGTGGCAGATGATGCAAAAGAGTACCAAGTCGAGGTCCGCCCGTGTCCTCTTCTCAGAGAAGAGCGACCCGAGGAAGTCACTCACTAGTGGCGAGAGGTCCTTCCCTTTCTTGGACTTCTCCTTCTCCTTGACGATCCTTTCTGTCATCAGGTCATGGAGCTTGCCCGGTGGCAGCGCCTTAGAAGCTGCTGGTTCTGGTTCCAACACTTCAGCCATGTCTTCCTCTTCCTGGGTCGTGGCCTGAGCCTGACCTTGCATCATCTGCATCATCATTGACGACAGCATCTGGCCCATGAACATACCCGAGTTCGGACCCTGAAACATGGCCGAGAGGTCGAACGGCGTTGGTGTCGCCGTGTTACTCCCAGCCCCGACACCTTGAGTGTCAGTGGTGTCAGTGCTAGGGTTCGTCGTCACCGGCGTCTCGGTGGCGGCGTCACCATCGGTGGAGCTCGTGTCACTTATAGCAAGGCTACGGGTAGCAAGTCTACCGGTCTTCCGTCCACTCATTTTCTGTAAACAAGCATAGAAAGCTCTATTAGTAAATTGAAGAAACCAATACTTCTACAATTAAAGTCTTCTATTATATAGTTATAACTGTCTCATAACAGGATTCGAACCCAGATCTCCTGATGTACACAGCGGCGAAGGTCCGTGCGCCTAACTGCACCACCAGCAGGATTCAAACCCACGACATCCTGATGTGCGCCGAGGGTGGGGTTCGGACCTGTGTTTTCCGAGAGCAAAACACGTCCCTGCGCCTAACTGCACCGCCAGCAGGATTCCAACCCACGATCTCCTGATGTACACGGCGGCGAAGGTCCGCCCAGGGTGGGGTTCGAACCTGCGTTTTCCGACAGTGGAACGTGTCCGTGCGCCTAACTGCGCCGGCAGCAGGATTCGAACCCGCGATGTCCCGATGTACAGTGGCGCCCCCCTCCAAAAGACGGCGACTGGAGGAACTATTCCAGCGCCTTAACCCGCTCGGCCACGGTGGCGAGGGTCTGGCCCGGCCGTGCGTAAGGGGTGTCGCTCCAGCTCAGGTTGTCGGGGGACCAGGTCAACTGAGCGATTTCTGAGCGAATGTGAGCGATTTAGAGGCTACCAGGGCGAATAACTTGTCCTAGACTGATCTGTGAGCTGCCGGGGGTCAGCAAATCGATCATTAAGGCTCTGATAAGTGTAAAACTGGACAGTTTGGCACCAGAGGGTGCAAGTTAGTCCAGAGTTGGGACAGTCCAGAGAGAAGGACGCCACTGTGACCTAGTTCCCGGCATCGATCCGGGCACGAGGGGAGGCAGTACAAAAACATAAATAATTAAGAATCTGCTGAACATCCGAGGTTCCGGGGGGAACCAAGGGCTGCAGAATACTTTCATAAAGGTTCCCTGAAGCAGGGAGTGCTAGATAATAAGGAGAACTGTACTTACCAGGCTAAAACAGTGGTGAACTGTAAGTTGTTGATGCCGCGTTTTCCTGAACTGACTGCGCATGCGCGACTCCACCTCTCGTAGGTTTCCGGAAACGCTTAGGTTTCCGAGGGATAATTGAAAAGTATCAGGCACTTTGTGAGCAATACTAGGTTGCTTCAGCTAAAACTGTTCTTAACTATGTGGGAAAACATAGCACTAAAGGAATTAAGCATAATGTTAGTTACTAGGGGGCATCAAAAGCGCAAAAAAAAAAAAAGATTTTACACCAAAATTAAGAGCATGTGTCCTCTCAAAAAGAAACCACAATTTTTATTAAATCCTGTTATAAGAACATTCATTTGGGTAAAATATTGTCAAAATATACAGTTGGACAATGCTCAAAGTTTCCTGACAAGTTTTTGCTAGAATGCCCTTAAATTATCACATGTGATAGTGCCACCTAGTGTTTGTGTTATACACCGAACCCTTTTGATGTTGCTCTTTCCAAAATGTTGTGGAAATATTTAAAAAATGTTGTGGGCCTCTGGGCTAGCCCAGACGTAGGCTCAAGCTGGTAAATGTCTGAGCTGCCAGATTGGGCTGAGGTGGCATAGTCCGGAACCCTCTTTTCATTATATATATATAACCTTTTTAACGTTTTCACTGTTTATCAGTGTAGGGGTATGAAATTATATATAACACTCATTACATTCATTATGCATAGGACTCAGACCAAGGTCTCAGGGCATGATAGAGGGATCGGGATGGCAGGTGGCAGCAGCTGCCTTTGCACAAGTGGGCCCACCACTCGTGTGTCAAAGGTCACATGATGAGTCTGAGTTTTGCAGGCTTGTCCATTATATAAGGGTGGTTTACTTGGGTTTTAGTTTCCATGCTAAAGTTGTTACCATAAGGGTAACCAAATGCCATGAGGATGTAGGCTGTAGAGGCTGGACCGTATTTAATAAACTTGGTTGCTTACACAGAACTTAATCTCTTTTTGTTATTTCTTAACCTAACTGAAAAGCCGAACCACTACAGAGATGCATCTCTCTCAGCAATCTCTCTACCATTTCAACTACAGCCACCACAGCAGCCAAGTTAGAGCAGTAGGAGGAGCACTGGACTTCATATCCAAAGGTCAATGGTTCTAATCAGCAACCTTTTTTATACCCTCCCCCCATCAATATGGTGAAAGTTATTGTGACCCCGCTACTGAGAATCAGTTTTTCAAAATGGCCCACTCCAAATTGCAAATGCCCACCACCAAGAAATTCCTATTTCAAATGACCCCCACCCCATATCTAGCCTCCCCACCTGGAAATAAATGACTTAAACCTAAGGCGCTATGATTATTCACAACTCCTATCACCTTTTCCTGGATTATATATTGTCTACTTCACATATATTAAACCATCAAATTACACAGTATCCCCTACTTCTGATGGGATCATCTGGCCAAAACCTGCTCACAGAGTGACAAAACATTATTGGGTTGCTGTACAGCTGACTGCATACATGGACCCTTACCAGTAGTCACTTCACCATGGGAGACCACATATGTACGCTGGGGTTCCCCAGTCTATATAAAGACATCATGACAGCTGGTTACCAGACCTTCTGATACACAGACCAGCAGCACTGGGGAATCCTAATGAGGTCATACTTCATGGTTGACCAGTTATGAGAGGTGGGGGTTTCCCAATATCCATCTGGCGCGTTCGACTATAGAATATGGTACAGCAAGGGATTCCTCTCTTTCCAAATATGTTTAGTTACAGTATAAAATATGAAATTCATGGTCACAGTTACATACTTTTTAAATAACATTTTACTGAAGATGTAAAATTTATACCATCTATAATTACTCTCAGAACTTTTAGAATCCAAAATTCATACTGGAAAAAAATCCTTGTCTTACCAGTTACATGGTCAAGGAGATACATGTTGATTTTTTATGAATCACCCTCCACACATCCTGGTAAGATTACATTTGAATGCTTCCTTGACATATATGTCTCAACCTGATATTGTGGCAAGCCCAAACACTTGACCTTATCTATTTAAGCACAACATATAAGTGGTAGTAAGACATTATTTCCTGATACTATCTTCCTACTCACTCTTCAATAACGGCCTGAAAGACTGAGTAGAACATCACTGTGCGTTATGGTAGGCTTTGCAAGGTTAACGGATGTGTCTGCTTCTAATCTGTGCTTGACTTCCCAAACTTAACTCTTCAACACACTATGATGCATCTAATTGGTAGCCCCATTCTATAATAAAGAAAATGCATGGCTGATAATGTTCATGCTCTACCTCTGTGAATAAACATTACTGGCTGATTTTGCCTGAATTTTGACCCTTCTTGAGAATTGGAGAACACATACAGCTTTTAGGGGCTGTGTTACATGGTATCTATAAGAGCCATGATTGTGAGAGAGAAAAATGGCACTCTATGTTTCTTCACACTAGCATCATACTTTAGATTTTTTTCACCACAGTGATAACCCATGATCTATATCCTCTTGAAGAACCACCTGGCATTTATAGATTTGGAGGGGCCAAGGCCCTTATATAAGACAGGTGCTCCTGCAAGGTCTCATTTTCAGTTTTTACGGTATATTTCATGATCCCGATATCCCCCACGCTAGACTAGACTGTTGCTCATTCAAAACCCGGATCTTAAATGCCACAATATAACAAAAAAGCACCTGGTGCACAACATGTGTTCACAGCAGACCCGTAAGACAACACTGAGGAGTAACCGCTGTGATATATATATATATATATATATATATATATATTATATATATATATATCATTTATATGTCAGCACGTCCGGGCCTAAGGCTCTTACAATTCCCTGTTTATATTAATAATTTCCCCTACCATCCCAACCTCCCAGCTGCTAAGACTTACATCCCCTGGCACCTGATTTTCATGTTGATTGCTTTTTACTTCCCAGCTCTTTACAGACAGCAAACTGGTTTACTGCATCCTGACCAATGGTCGCCATGATGCATGATTGCAGGGGTCTATTTCAAAACAACCTACGATCACCAAATAGCTCTACAATCAGCAGAATATCAATACGATCACAGAATCTGACTAGAATTTGACTAAAACGTAGGATCTATCCCTTAACATATATAGCATTATACAGGGAATGAGTACATTATGACTACAATAATTCTATTCCTTCCAAGTTTTGAACCGCTCAAGAGAACTAACAATCAAATATTGTACAATTGGTAAGACAATGATCATGGACAAATGGTACAATGCATGATCGTTTTAGACAGAATATACGGGGTAAATCAATGCCTGTTCTGAAACATGCCCCAGGTCTTTTCAACAGGACTTCATTCTTGTATCATACCCAACTAAGGGGGTTGATCATGTCTTAAAGCCTAAACTCCCTAGCATGGCAATGGTGCATTTAGTTGCCCAGGAACCATAGATTCATTGCAGGCTGGCAGTGCAACAGTGCATCAGACCTATTTGGTCCTCTTGATACTCAAATGAAGTAGTAGTGAGTTGGTTTTGGGGTACTTTGCGTGACAACCATGCCTACCCGTAGGGAGTTTCAGCCCCATTGCATTGGTATGGTGCATGAATGTAGCCCTGGTGAGTACCTCACCAGGGGCAGTGTTCATGTATCATGAGAACCAATGGGCATGATGCATGAATGTAGCCCTGGTGAGTAACTCACCAGGGGCAGTGTTCATGTATCATGAGAACCAATGGGTATGATGCATGAATGTAGCCCTGGTGAGTAACTCACCAAGGGCAGTGTTCATGTATCATGAGAACCAATGGATATGGTGCATGAATGTAGCCCTAGTGAGTAACTCACCAGGGGCAGTGTTCATGTATTATGAGAACCGATGGGTATGGTGCATGAATGTAGCCCTGGTGAGTAACTCACCAGGGGCTGTGTTCATGTATCATGAGAACCAATGGGCATGGTACATGAATGTAGCCCTGGTGAGATATTTGCAAAGTCTGCATCCATACATTATGATGTCCAATGGGCATAACACATCAATGTCCTTTTTACTTTTAAATTGTTTAGATGGAAGCATCATGCAGCCATCAAAGGGCTAAGATAACCTGGGGATATCAAGATACATACATCTTAATAGTATAAAGTAGGATCATATATCATCATATTAAAGTAAAACACCTGCTTCTAAGTGGGCAATTAGGTTTTAATTGATAGGTGTTCATTAGGCTTAAGGTTTCAGCTTGTTCCAAACATGAATCATACATTGATATTGAAGCTAGTCATGGACATAAAACCAAATGCAACATAATTTATTAACGCATTTTGTAGTGACCATTTAAGGCTTGAGGTATATGTTCAAGGTTGAAGATGATTAGCTACTAGTTGATACCTTTGTGTGGACCTCTTGGTGTGAAGTCTTCTGACACCTACCTGTAAAATAGAAAACAAGAGTTTGTTATTAAATGTGTCAGGGGTTAATTCATATCTTTAAAAGAAGATGCTTCCATTGATTAGATCGACATGATTGTTTCATGATGAGAATTTTGGGACGGGGAATGCGCCATTATTTTTACAACATTTATTTTTGAGTGAACCCTACACTTGTAATTGCACAGTGTTGTGATCATGGTGATCAGCATTTCTTTAAGCTTCTCAGTGTTGTGGTCTTGAAAGTTGGTTTGCACTGTAATTTGTTGTTGCTATTTTGCCTACAATATTCATATCGTAAATTCCGTTTATCTTCCTCTTGCACTGTTATGTAAAAGAAGAAAGGGGAAATTCACACAAGGTCAGGTTATGCACCTCCCTAGGCACTCATTATTTGGTTGCCAGATGATCAACGACTGGGTATGGCAAGTGTAGGAGCTTTTACCAAAGCAAAAAGAAAAGACTAAGGCTAAGACATCTAATAGATCCATGTGGTGTTTAGGCAGTATGCGTGCAATCAAAAATAGAATATCCCATGCAGGGTACTTTTGAAAGTGAATAGAACCTGAATCGTGCTACTGAACCTTTTTTCAAATGAAGTACAAATTTGATAGATATTGGCAGATTCAAAGATTCCTAGAACAATGCTATCACCCACACACACAGAGCCCATCCTATCTACAGGCTGTGCCCTGTAGCTTTTGCTATCCAAAAACAGTGAATTTAGTGGAAATTGAATTCTGCGCGATAACTGGTATTTACCAAGGCATGGCAAGGTCTTTCATATTCACCATAATTGAAGTCAGTGTTTCTAGATGATACTATATAGATGATCTAAAAGGCCAGAACAAAAAATAGTTATGTAAGATAATTGCTAACACCTTTATGGTAATGTAGTTTGAGGCTACCCATGGTCCAGACCATTCTCAGCCCATCAGGGCAGATATGTATGTTTTGAACCAATAAAGTATCATGTCATTATGCTATCATAGTGTCCAGACTCAACATAAGTGGATACTACTGACAGGCATACCAATTTCCATTGAAGCACTTTTCAGCTTAGAAGATAAGTAAAGATTCAGGAAACATCATTTTTGTATTTTTCAATGGCAGCTGGAAATGGAACTGTCACAAGAAGACAAAACGAGTTCTATTTGGGGCTGTCATGCTTGAATGCAGCCTACATAGATTCCAACCAAGGTTGGAACTAAGATAATATCCATAAGAAGGTAAACTATGGTTAGTAGTATATTCAGACATATGAGATGCAAAATAATTTATCCTCCACATAGCATGTCGAAAACAGTCTTGTTCAGATATCCAAATGATATATACTAAGTGAGAGATCTTTACATGTGTGACTTCCTAACCATTTCGTAAAGATGAATCACATATGATGACCACTGTGGGGACAAAATATAAGATCTGCATTGGCTCTGATTAGTGCCGGTTTTCAAAGTAAGCACAGGTATAAAGCAAAATTTCATACCTTTACACTGAAAACCTAGAAGTTCTGAAACTAGTCAGCGGTGACCACTTTAGGTCCTCAAGTTGACGATACCTAAAACTACAGCTTTAGGTAGTCAAAATGACGACTTTAGGTCGTCATCCTGATGACCTGAGTCATCAGGATGACAATACTGACAGTACAGAGTCATCATATTGATGACTCAGGTCATCAGGATGACGACCTAAAGTCATCATTTTGACTACCTAAAGCTGTAGTTTTAGGTATCGTCAACTTGAGGACCTAAAGTGGTCACCGCTGACTAGTTTCAGAACTTCTAGGTTTTCAGTGTACCTATTTGGAATATACACAGGTCTCATGACGACTGATGACGGTTACTTTCTTCAAGGCCTAACTCTCTTTTAGCCTGGTAGGTAGAGTTTTATTGTGTCTTTCACTGATGTAGGGGTCCATTTGGCTACATGCCCAGCATGGATATTATGCAGGTACGTCAGTCCATCTATCACCATAACATTTAGTCACCTTTCTACATACAAGTCTACCTCTCACTCTACACAGCATGGTTCTTACATTTTATTGCCTCACTTCTCACCTCTCATCAGAATTAGTGTTCTTCTAGATCTAGTTCACCACCTTTGAAGGTATGTTTAAAAGATTGAGCTTAGAACTGCGCTTGCACCATTGCAAGCTATTCTACAGTTATCCCTGTAGATCTACATTCTAATAAATACACCTGCCAGCCTTTATCCATCTTCTTTTCCCCTCGTGCATATTTCTGTTTTCATTGTTTGGCAATGGACACTTTATGTCTCTGTACGTTTGGCCTCTGTACATCTCTTAATCTCCAATAATCAGTAATGGATTCAGATGGAGGGCACTCACTCCTCTTTTCTGTCTACAGTTAAGAGACAGAAATACAATGCATTGTGCTGTAAATAGCGTCACACAGTCTGAGAGTGTGCTTGCTGTTTCTTTCAGCCCTGTCTATTTCTGTCCCATTCATAGACTGCTGCACCTACCTTCCTGGATGGCCACAATCCCCCAACTTCCTGTTCCTGTTGGTGCCTGCTCCCTGGTGGTTTGTCAGAGATTTATTGTGGAAATCGCCCAGTCGTACTGGGCCTTTTCAGCCAGTGGGTGGCTTAGTCTTAACCCTTCAATGGCTTGTAATGGTTCATTATGACCATTAATCATGATGATGCATGAAAGCAGCCCTAGCGACTAACTCATAAAGTGAATCCCTTAACTCATGCTTTGACTCCCTTGCTGTTTTGGTGATTTTCAGAAATGCACTTTGTCATGTCACTCCTTTGACCTTGTGTCACTATTGGTCATGTCATTTGTCACAATGACCTTTGTCACAATTGTATCAAGAGCCGGGAAGTGTGGATGATAGGTACTGGTTGAGGTGAAATAATCACCTCCTAGAATCACCATCTTTCTCACCAACACATTTGCCTGGATTAAGTTGAGTCAATATAGCCACGTGCCTATTATATGAACCAAGTTACGCGCAGCCTACAGTAAATAATTGTAGGCATGGTAGCAGTATTTATAAGTGCACTATATAGCCTGGCTAGCATAGTGAACCAAACACAGCTTTTCACACCTGATGGCAGAAGCTGACAGTGTTTGGGTGGTTAGCTGGGCCTTGCAAGGAATTCAGCAACAAATGGAAGACTTATTGTATATCATCGTGGAGATATTGAGTCTACTGGATATAAAGTGAAACTTGGTTATAACAAACTCCCTTATAACGAAATTTAGATATAACAAACAAAAATGCTTAGTCACAAACCTCTCTTATACATTTCTATAGTAGAAAAACTTGGTTATAACAAAGTACTTTAGCCATAAACCTGTTTATAACGAATTAATTTTGACCCCCAAATTGGGAAAATATGCACTAAATGATTTATTTATATCAATATAACTTGTGTTCATGTCCCCAGATTAGGTATAGATGTCCTTAAACAGGCCTTAACACCTCTTAGATCTCAGCCACTGGTACAGGTGACAGGGTGAAGGGGGGGGGGTAGATGTCCTTAAACAGGCCTTAACACCTCTTAGATCTCAGCCACTGGTACAGGTGACAGGGTGAAGGGGGGGGGGATAGATGTCCTTAAACAGGCCTTAACACCTCTTAGATCTCAGCCACTGGTACAGGTGACAGGGTGAAGGGGGGGGGGATAGATGTCCTTAAACAGGCCTTAACACCTCTTAGATCTCGGCCACTGCTACAGGTGACAGGGTGAAGGGGGCTGGGGGGTAGATGTCCTTAAACAGGCCTTAACACCTCTTAGATCTCAGCCACTGGTACAGGTGACAGGGTGAAGGGGGGGTAGATGTCCTTAAACAGGCCTTAACACCTCTTAAATCTCAGCCACTGGTACAGGTGACAGGGTGAAGGGGGGCGGGGTAGATGTCCTTAAACAGGCCTTAACACCTCTTAGATCTCGGCCACTGCTACAGGTGACAGGGTGAAGGGGGGGGTAGATGTCCTTAAACAGGCCTTAACACCTCTTAGATCTCGGCCACTGCTACAGGTGATGGGGGGGGTAGATGTCCTTAAACAGGCCTAAACACCTCTTAGATCTCAGCCACTGGTACATGTGAAGGGGGGGGTAGATGTCCTTAAACCTTTCCAAAGGGCTGAACTTGCTTACAACGAAATTTGGTTATAACGAATTTTTTGAGCCTGTAACAACTAGTTCGTTGTAACCAAGTTTTACTGTATGTGGTTGTCAGGGATATTAAAAAAAGGCAAGAGCAACAGTTTATTCAGCAACCACTTTGCCCTGAGATGATGATCGATCATCCACTGTCAGGGCTGCATTTATGCATTATCATGACCAATGTGGGCCTGGTCAGTGGTCTCACTAGGACTGGCCCTGGATTAGTGGTGACAAATCAACAAGGCACATCGAGCGTTTGAAAGGTCAGGAGGTAACTATCTCATACAGAGTGGCTCTGTCTTGCCAACCCTGTTCCCTGTCATTATTTGCCAACTACTCAATATAAAGTGGACATATATGAGGGCAGAGCTTGTATATGTGATGGGTGTTCTTTCCATAGTAGGTCTAACCTTGCTGGATGAAGGGTTACAAGTTAACAAAACAATAACCTTGTCACCATTATGTCCTGTTACCCATTGGACACAGAATGTTGTATCAAAATATGACTGTCCTATGGTTTGAAGTAGCATTGGTGTCTGTACCTGTGGATTAGTTGTAGACCAAGGGGTGAAGGCGAAAATTTAAGAGTCAGTCCTTTCTTGGGGACAAGTCAACTGTATACCAGCTGGGTGGGCTTGGTCAGGTCCCTTAAGCTAGAATATATTTTTTTTTGACTAATGTATATAATAATGTCATCACAACCTCCCCAGATATAAGCTTATGTTGTGTCCCCTTTTCCTCAGTTGCATATAATTATATATTCCGCAGTCTTAATCATGGTGAATAGACAATATACCTATTGCGCACCACCTATTCATGATGTGGAGGTTCTTTAAGTCCTGCAGTGTCTAATTGAAGGCCAAAGGCCTTTTTTTCAGAATAAACCCCCTTAATCCACCAATCCCCCACCTGGCAAAAATTACTCATCCCCTACACTGTTCTCTTTGATGACAGCACAAATAGATAAATTGTCGATAAGGGAACACATGCACCTCTCAGACCCATGTCACGCTCGAGTTGTTTTTCAGTATGTAGGGACCAAAATACTTTAAGTCTTTTATAGCCTACATTTTGAATTATAGATTTAAATGTAAGTTAATGAAATACTTTACTGCCTTCAGCAAAAACTTTGTTTATAAAATCATGGGCAACAGTGGAAAACATAGTATTGGTACACGTACAGCCATATCAAATGCCAAACAGAAGTATCTAGTGACCAGAACCCTGAATCGGCATGTTATGATGAAACTACTTTGCCTGAGGGCAGAGCAGATTTTCATCACCCAATAACACTAATTACTTACTGCCAAAACCATGAGAAGGATTCAAATATGAACCTTGAGGGAAACAGATTGATGAAAGCACTGAGCATCAGAAGGTTCACCCTAGCTTACTGGTAAGACACAGAACGGAGAGCCAATAACTGATGGACTACGTTTCAATATCATTTTTTTACAGTGTAGCTCTGACACTTCACTGAAAACCTAAGGGATCCAAAAGTCGTCAATAGTGACTACTTTAGGTCCTCAGGTTAATGATACCCAAAACTATAGCTTAGGTAATCAAGGGATCATCATAGGTAATGACTTTAGGTCGTCACTGATGACCTAAAGTCGTCACTATGTCTCTCCTTTATAGATCTATAGTCCTGTGTAGAGATTACAAATATGCATAGTATTGTCTTTTACATTTTCCCAATATTATTTCTTTGAATATATCTTGTTCCCTCAACTACCATAAAGAGTTTATTGCGGGTATTCCCAATTCACTATCATGGGTTAAGTGAAACATTATAGTGTAGTACATTGTAGTTCACCCATGTACATGTATTATACTTTAGGCACACTCAAATAAGGGGTCATACTCTAGCATTATCCATGAGAGAGGTGTCATTACCAGAATGATCCATCTTTTTCTACCCTATATACTTAGAAATTCCTATCATTCACAAGATCATTTGTATCAAACATTTCCTATATTCTCCTTTTCATAGTAGACTACACAACAAGAATAATGTAAAGATAAGGTCCAATATACATCCCAGGGGACATCATTTGTGTCATGGAAATGCAAAGTGGGGACCTCTCATGGCACAAACCCAGATTAGTGGTAAGGTCAGGGTGGTCAGTATGACGACCTAGGGTAGTCATAATGATCTGACGACCCTCTGACGACCCTCGTACTACCCTAAACTCATCATATATGACGACTCTCCAATAGTGGCGGGTTTTCAGTGTTGCAATTTCATTTCCACTATCCCCATATGTGTTCATATTCCATTTTTTGTTGACAGGATAGGTTTGTGTCAAACCAATTGAACATCAATGTAACCAGTATAGAAAAAAGGGGGAGGGGAGAGGTAGGCCTCACCTAGCAACAGTAAGGTCCCTTATATATTCTCATAAAAATGTACCACACTGTCCAAAAAGAGGGTAAATGGAATCTCTTAAAAATAACGACAGATCTTAGGCAATATTGAAACAAGGATTTTGACATTATTTCAATGACATTTTCATTACAGTGTACACAAATTTGCCTCCTTTTGCCTCTGAATGACTAACTTGGTGCTGATAACTTACTCTGAAGCACTGTATTGATACATAATGACATCGAATATTGACTCGAGTCCAACCCTTAAACCCTTTAAGGAGTACATATTGCACTCATTGATCAAGCTCATTGGTTGTCAATTTAAACCCAGTGTTGGCATGAGGTTATATAGTGTACCGTATTCGACCTAATTTCAAACTAGAAGTTAACCAAAATTCTCGGATTTTTAGGCCCAATTAAACTGTTAACAACACTACATATATTCTAGATATTTTTTAAGTGCACAGTGTGCTAATTTCGTCGAATACAGTATGCAGAATTGGCCTGTGGGTACCAATACATTTCTACAGATTGGCTGACAGGTGGAAATTGTTCCGTTGATTGCCCTATATGGACTGCTGTGGAATGTTCTCTGGCTGGCCCATGTCAATATCCATATGTAGATAGGCAAAGCTGTGGTTAAAGTGACAATAGTATAAGCAGTAGAAGGCCACACAGAGAAAAGAAAACTGATCGCTTTGACACATACTGGACAGGTCACAATTGTCTCCCACATGACATGCCTGAAAGGCATGTTAAATGAGGTTGACACTCTCACATTTGGTTCCTCAACTCCACTTGACATGCGTAATGAAGACAGTTGTCATGATGACATATATACCATGTCCCAATGACATGTGCTCTATGTGTCAAATCAAGTTGACATGGATATACATGTCATTTTGTCAGGAAGACTTTTTTCAGTGCATGGTTGGATTCTACTTTTCAGTAGAGGATCCTATCCTACATTTACAAATCACTGCCCATTTTCTGTGCTTTGGGAATGTATTTTCATGTTCATTCATAAAGTCTGAACCACCTCTTCAACAAAAGAAGTATTGAAAAGCACTGTTTGATATTGCGAAATTAAAATATCTTAAGTCATTTAAAGCCTACGTTTTGAAGTTTCTAGATCCAGGTTAAGAGAACATTTCATCCCTTCAGGCATAGTAAAGCTAGAGGTAAAACTAGGGGTAGAGACTAGCAGTTTTAGACAACATAGATGACAGAGGAAAAGTTAGAATTTTACCAGCACACAAACTGAAGCATCTAATGGCCAGGAACCGACATCTTTTAATGAAACAACTTTGCCTGAGGGTAGAGCAGAATTTTATCACCCAATAACGCTAACCCCTTACCATCAAATACCATGAGAAGGATCCAAATATAGACCTTCAGGAAAACAGATTGGTGAAAGCACTGAGCACTAGGAAATTCATCCTAGCTTAGGTCTGGGTCACTCGACCCCTGACAAGACACAACATGGTCAGCCAATATCTCATGGACTATTAAAGGTCTTGTGGATTGCTACCACAAAGAAAGATAGCCTCACGAAAGTGGCTGTTATAGGCTCGCAGTAGCTAAGGATTGGTGACTATTGGAAGGAAAAAGAGACAGAGAGAGATATGATATTAGCATTAGAGAACTAGTTTAAGGATACAGTGTAGGCAAACATGAGCAGCAATCAACCAAAAACAAGAACATGTGGTATGTAATTTACAGACTTTGCAGTCATAGTGCTGTTTGCAATTGTAGTACTTTCAGAAATGACCTCCTGGACATAGTGAAATGGTGCTCTGAAATGGACACAGAGATCACATGACCTGCCCCAACCTGTCTACTAGAGCTACGCAGGTCTGTTTGTGCTGAATCTTATGTCCCTCTGCATCTCATGTTTATATATTAATAGCCTAGATGGGTAATAAATCATCCATGTATCATTCCAGAGGGTCTATGTTATCTGCTAAGGGTCATCGTGATATATCCGGCCAACACCTCATTAGTGCATCATGACAACTAATGATCATGGACCGAAGGGTCAATATCTTTTCCATGTTCTATATAGCTATCGGTTCATATTTCATCTTGTTTTTACATAAAATGGAGGGTCAATGTTTTTCTCTACCAATCCATAGTAAGGGAGCATTTTCATAAAATCCAACTTCAATTTTTACAGATGTTTGTTAAAGAGTATAGAGTTGAGGTGCTGCCATTCGCTATTCGAATCCCTCAGCTTTTAAGATAACAGAATTGAAATGAACTGGTGATGACAGGCTGCTTACCTGCAGTTGTTGCAGTTGGATCACTTTATTATGCCTCAAAAGCATTTATTCTCTCTTCATGTATACATAAATACCTATTTGCAAACTGAAGTGGGTTTCTGGGACTTACTATATATACCCTGCCCGTATCTGATATAGATATCCTGCAGTCAAGCCATGTACTATTGGTATCACCCAATTTGATCAACTAAGGCCTCATCTCCTACAGCGGGTTTGGCCACCTGATGACCCGGCTGTCTATACACTCATCTGCCTACTTGACTACTGGTTTATTTGTCTACCTGTATATCTACAGTATCCTTGCCTCCCTTTCCTTCCAACCTATCTGATGCCCTGATTCTTCACAAGGGGCATAAGGCTGAAAATGCATTGTCTATTTACACCATAATTGACTCTTATATCGGTCCAATTTTGAGTAGTTTACATAGAAATTGTCCACTTCACATTAATATCTTAATGGAAAACATTTCATGTGGCAATGAGCTGCTGGTGATTCTGTGACATATTGTGCAAAAGGGTAGCAGGTTTCTTTGAACTTTACCTTTTTTATGCATCAAATACTCTGGGTAGATATATAAGGGCTTGCTTATGCCATAACATGAAATGTTTAGTCACATTAGCAAATGCAGTGAATCCCCAGTGATGGAATGTGGAGTAAAACAATGATACCAAAAGTACTTTATGTTCTCTGTTGGGTCATCACCGGATCCACAGTGACAAGGATAACACAAGCCATGTATAGAGATGCTAGGTTGTATTTGCTATGTCCGAATTTCGTCCAGAATAAAAGAAGGAGAGAGAAAAAAAGAGAATGTAATCACAATCTACATCGCCATTTCTATGAGGGTGGCATACTCTTGGATATGGATGGATTACCAAGTAATAAGGAAAGTTAAATCCAGTCTTACAGCCTGGTTTGGCAATGCAGTGGTCAAACAATCTGTTGAAAGTAAATCTGGAAAAAAAGAGGTAATGCAATCACAATTTCCAGCATTGTCTGCATAAAGAAGTTCATTTAAATGGAATTTAGGATAGTTGTCTAGCTATCGAGGAAAGATAAGAACTTCCATGTATATAAAAACATGAACTGGTTGATCTTTTCTTCTTTTAGTAAATATTTCAAAATACCGCACACAATAATCTGTGCCAAACCAGGATAGATTAACTTAAATAAGGTTCATCCTTTGAAGCAGACCATCAGCAGCGTCATGTACTTAAGGGAATAGGTAGGTTTGTCTAACAAGTGCCCTAATTACAGAAGCCACTTTCTTTTTGATATGATTAGGCCAATTTTCCGGAGTAGTCAAATACCTTCCCTTATTACACGACTTCTGTGATTTTGGGTGCTTTTTCTGGATATCCCCATGCTGATATTCCTGCATAATTTGCACTGTAATGTGAACATCAGGATATCAAAACTGCGATAACAGAATTCGGTGCCTGTTAACCCATACATTACTTAGTTAATAACTACATCAGCTAGTCAAAATAATAGCAGGAAAGGGAGAGTCAGACACAAGGAGGTTGGAGGGTAAACATGGCGTTGCTTACCTACTTAGTTCTCCTTTTTACTTATTTGCAATACCGTGCTGGACATTGAATTGTTGACCATTAGAGTGGGAGCTGTTTGGTTCAAGTAGTTCTGACATTCATTACAGTCAAGTACTCCTGCACAAACCTCACCACTCACGTGTGGCGAACTTGGAGTTCCTTGTGCAAGAAAAAGTAGCCCCTATTTTTTATGGTGATTAGGCGTGGCATACATGTGTTGTAGCCAGTCTCGGCCGGTCGGGATTCTAGGGAATACCCCTCTCATGTATGGGTATGATGGTCCCCATTTTCTGGGGAAGATTACTATGCAAGGTACCTGCCTACAAATAAGCACTATAGCAACCAGCGGAAAAAAAACCTGTTTTACCCACAAACCCTAGGTGCCAGAGACGACTGACACTAGTGGTCGAGCTTGGCCCAGATTGGTGCTGTAGCCTGAGTAGAAGATACCTGGAAGGCATTTCTCAAGATGGTCTGTCTGTCTGCATCTAGCTGTCACTAATGATCTCATTGGTATGACTGCCATACTAAACCCTTGTCAATACTACATGCAGTGTTGATTGTACAAAGCAGTTGTACCATATTTGATACCCATGATAACCCCTTCTTATTTTGAGGGTTTCAAATTGAAGTGGATGTATTTAGTCGCAACATGCATGTTGAAAAGTGCCTTCGCGATTCAAGAACAGAAGGATGCTGCAAATCTAATGACGACCTCCGTTTACACGCTAAAAAATTAACTGAGAATCTACTAGGATCCCTGTAAGACTGAACAGTAAACACCGTTATCATATTGGTGTGAAGCAGTGTGGTTTCTATGATGAAGCTCCAGATTGCAGTATAATGGCACAAGGAATCTCTGTGAAAATAAAGATGGATCAGTGGCAATTTTAGACAAGGATTTTGCTGTTATTTCAACAACATTCTTTTTACAGTATAGTTGTTAATCTGTTGTTGCTGCTGTTTAGTTTCGGTAGTTCCACCCATCTATTACAGTTAAGTACTACTCCTACTCCTACACAAACCTCACCACTCACATGTGGGCAGCTTGGAGAACATTGTGCAAGAAAAAGTCATTCCTATTTATGGTGATAAGGCATGGCATTCATGCACGTGCCTCATTTGCATTGTAGCCCCAGTCGAAGACGCCTGGGGTCTATTTCATCATGGGTCCTCAGCCGTCAAAGGCTAGTGTAGAGGACGGTGAAAATATCTAGGATCACCGTGACTCAAACCCAGATTTCTGGCATGACATTCCAGCATGCTAACCATTACGCCATGATCCCTTGCCTGATACTTCCACCTTCCAACTACACCTGGATCGGTATGACACACACTAGGGGAGCAGTGAAGACCAGGTAACCGGCTCCTGAGAGTCGGTCTACTGGGAAGAGGGATTTCCGGTCCCCTAAACTAGTTTACACTCTCTCATTGATACTTGGTGCTATAGAGGTTGTGCCATATGCTCTAATCATAGCTGCATTTTAGCTCACCACTTGGAGCATATTGCTCAATGCAGATCCTCTCGCTAAAAGCATACTTATTGTTGTGAGGTTACATTTTGATGACAGCTTTGCCCTACAACAGACCACTGATTTATGAGGCCAAATAAAAAGATTAAGGTTTGTTTACAGTCACCCGACCGACCCTAGCAGAAGAGGGCCGACCCTATAAATGTTTTTTTTTTTATTTTGAATTTTTTAGACAGAATCTTTTCGTATTTTAAAGAGTTTTGAATCACATTCTGTTTGGGTGTAAAGTTAACAGCTTCATTAGGTATATATATTTTCCCCATATTTTTAACATTTGTCATATCTTCTCCATGATCTAACCATGACATCAAAGAATTAGATAGGTCTGCCCATACATTTCTAAAAAAATAAATTAGGACCTACCGACCCTAGGTCTCTGAATCATGTTCCTGGAAACACATGAACTTGTTTTTTGGCCCTAGCTACAAACTATCTAAATAAGTCTGCCCTTGAGGGTCATGATGTATGATGACGGAGAGGCGGCACTTGCATGGCATGGGAACATGCAGATGGTCTATAAAATTTAACATTATTGAGACCAACCACTACAATTATGTTCTATCCCTTATGATGTATGATGATGGAGAGGGGGCACTTGCATGGCATGGGGACATGAAGATGGTCTATAAATTTTAACATTATTGAGACCAACCACCTCAATTATGTTCTAGCCCTTAAGGAACCTTGATATTTTACTCTTACAAACCATGTTGCATCATATGGCAGAGCCATTTGGCATGTCAGGAATGCATCCGCCACACATTTTTTTTCAGGTTGAGCTGAGATTATATCGAGAATATTCACACTGCTCATCCACAACACTCTTTCACGTACTCCAACCCCACAGTATGGCTGTTCACAACATGAAATTGCACAAACTATTATATCAATAATGGTTCGCTTGCACATGCTGTTCGCTTGAATTTGATGCCGGTGTGTTTATTCTATGCTGAATCAGACAGGGCCACATGCAGCAAAGGAATGCGTAATTTGACATGTGATCATGTATCTAAATATGGATATCACTCAGAATTGACCATTGAGTTTTCATCCTTTTCAATGTTTAATGTCACGTGACGTGAGATGGCCAATACCACACGTGTAAGGTGCACCTGGGGCATAAGGCACACCCT
Organism: Acholoe squamosa; assembly: GCA_949317995.1. Lineage (NCBI taxonomy): Eukaryota > Metazoa > Annelida > Polychaeta > Phyllodocida > Polynoidae > Acholoe > Acholoe squamosa. The sequence goes on along the minus strand of OX439051.1, from coordinate 9,333,271 downwards.
GAATTGAAGTAAAAGCTATCTCGGTCTTAATTTGTACCCCTTTAAAACCAACATCTTATTACCCTATATATAAAAAGGCATTAATTCATCGCTGGTCCCCACCTCATTGAATTAAGCTAGAGTGCTTGCCAGGAACAGATACACCAAAAGAGGCTACATAAAAGTAGGTACTTTTTTCAAAATTAACTCGATTTTTCTTCAAATTTTCACTGCTTATAATATTTTCAGGAACCCATATACAATAAAAATTATTTGCTATCAAGTAAATGAGACATTCAATCACAAATATAAATAGAGAGCATTTTTAAACAATAGCGTCTAGCCTCAAAATCATCAGAGCTATTTTTTGCATTTACCGCCATCTTGGATCTCAGTTCAAAGAAATCGGCACCTTGCCCGATTTTATTTATCAACAAAACAGATCACCGATTCTAGATCTAGATTCCAGCCACTGAGACCTTTCATTTGATATGTCATATGTTAGGATCTGAGGGGTAGTTCCAAAGAAACTCACTAAAAAACTCAAACCTCCGAGAGGATCTGCTGGGAAAGTGTAAAATTGTTTGGCATTGCTATGTTATGCGTTGTTGCTACGTTACGTGCTGTTGCTACATTACATGCCGACTTTTGAGGCTATGACGTGCTGTTGCTACATTACATGCCGACTTTTGAGGCTATGAAACCTTAGGTTCTAAACAGTAGGCCCTATACCCATTATCATAACTTTTGCCCCCACTATCTAGTGGCAAAGCCACTAGTATTATATAAACATAGTTCAACTCAGCTTTGTCATTTCAGGGTATTTCTCCAGGCGCAGATGTTGGGGCATTCCCAACAAGGCTGTAGGCAGAGTTGGGAATGGCCCAACATCTGCAAGTTCTATTGTAGTCTACGTTCCTACCATGAAATAAGGTACCTTTCCCTTGGTCTCGTCTCAATCAATTGTTATAGAATCTGCAAGCACCCAGTTCATTATTCATGATGGTACGGTAGTTTTGACAGGACCTAGCACCTGAAACTGCGGGTTCCACCTGCAGGAAATAGAATCGCCAGTGGATGTCACCATAAAATAAACACTATCTTACTACGGTGAACTTAATCTATGATTCCCCTGTACATAATCCTGAGAGAGCAGACAAAGCAGGGTAGTCTTTGCCTTACACCATGGAGAGATAGCATCTAAGAGGCACTGGGCAGGCTTGCTTTAACTGCAGGTACCCTGTCTATATTCCCTGATACCATCTTCCTACTCACTCTTCACTGGCCTGAAAGACTGAGTAGAACATCATTGTCTATAGGATATGCCTGCTTCTTATCTGTGCTTCTTATCTGTGCTTTTATTTATTAGTGTCTCCCAAACTGAACCCATCAATACACCATCCCATGTAGCAAGCCCGCTTAGGGCCAATTCAGTTTTAGCTCAGATAAGCTGGTTCAAAGCGGGCAGAATACTATTCATGGTTTTAGGTTGGGCAAATGGTGGGTTTCAAGTCATGGCCACATTGAGTTGCCCTAATAGGGCAAACTGAACTAAGACTGTTTGGCTCCCGACAGTTTTTCTCCTCAGCAAGTTATGTGGGCCACATAAGGCTAACTGATTTGGGCACAGAGCAGCTTCAAAATGGGCAAACACTTTGGGCACAGATTGGTTTCAAGGTGGGCACCCAAAATCAGGCATACACTTCAAAAATGGTGTTTAGATTTTAAACATGTTTAGGTCTAAACATGTTTAAAACCTAACATATATGTCAGTTAGGTGTATCATCGACTACACATTTAGGAAAATAATACTTTTATTCTAAATACATAAACATTTTTGCTAAACATGTTCAGATGTTTAGAGTTTAAACAGTTGAATATTAGGTGTTTAGATTTAAACATCAATATGTTAAGATACTTGGATGTCAAATCCACACCAGGTAGCAGCACTACCTCTGAATGGACTATCTGCACACAGTTATAATCAATTGTTGTGACAAATATCCCTAAACTCCTTGTTTATCATAGTGTCATTTTATGAAATGTTATGAAAACAGACACAACAATAGAAAATTAACTAAATTCAACTTACACCACCATCATTACCATAAAATAATCAATGAGTTCCATGACTTACACCTATGTCATATTATTTTGTAAAGTATAAAGCAATGTCTTCCTGCCAACGTGTTGTACTTTCTCAAGTCTCCTATTCTAAGGCAGTGTGTACATATATCTGTATATAGCTGTGGTTGACATGTTTGGAGACTTTGCAGTGTAAATACCTGCTGATATCCTCCAGTAAATGAGAAAACAAACAAAAGATATTCCTTTATTTTTTTTAATGGATACATGTCTGCAATCCCTTATTTCCCACCAAATCACTTAGACATCTAAACACAAAAATTCACAAACATCTAAACGCAAAATTTCATCGATATCTAAACACAAATTTTGAGCCTAAACACCTAGATTTCTAAACACTTGAGCTAAGCACATTGTTTGGGTAAACATGTTTAGGAAACGCAAAATTTCATCGATATCTAAACACAAATTTTGAGCCTAAACACCTAGATTTCTAAACACTTGAGCTAAGCACATTGTTTGGGTAAACATGTTTAGGAAATTAATGTGATTACAAAAACGTTGCAAGAATATGTTTAGAATTGTGTTTAGGATCTAAACACCATTTTTGCAGTGTATAGATCAGTTCCAAAGATAATTCCCAAGACAGGGTTGAGGATGGGTTTGCACAAGGCATACTGAGCTGGGAGTTCTGAACTTTGACACTAGACTACCCCACTATGTCTGATGTACAGCTTTCCCCCCATGTCAGCATTGATTTTCTTTAGTATGATATAACAGAAATAGGCTAATGAATCATATAAATCATAACAGTACACAACCTATTTCAGAGTTTGGATCTACTGGCAAAATACATTTGAAATGTGCAAAGTTAGTTGATGTCAGCAGTTTTTAATGTGACTACACCATTCCTGTGGTAATCATTTTATATTTAAGTATGCTACCCATTGGGAGGCACTATGAACTTGAAGGCTAGCATGTTACTGGACTAGGTCTGATAGACATGTCTTGGCCAACTAAGTTCGAATTGATGGTTCTACTGTATTATGATCAAAGTGGGCAGCCCACTTTCAACCACACCAAAAACCATGTTGAACCCAAACCCACTCTGAGACTGATGTATGCCCATATTGGTTAGCCCAGTGTGGCCCACACACCGCACTGAGGACAGAAACTGTCAGCAGCCCATCAGTTAGAACATTGCGGCCCACATCTGAAGCCACACCAAAAAGGTGTGGGCCACAGTAGGACCACACCCCCTTTGCTACCTGGGTACACATTTGTGTGCATTCACCTTTTATTGGAGAGGTTGGTGGAAGAGGAAAATTCTAAGTCAAAATCTCACATGATTCTGTAACTGATTGTAGAAAGTTGGTCAGATAATAACCTGATGATCTCCCTGACTGTTGGGGACAGTTTGGTCGGGTTTGGTGGAAGACCCATATTACCCTTCTTTGCCAACTGGAAGACTTTTCCCGAATTTTGACCCTTCTTGTGAACACATACAACTTTTAGGGTCTGTTCCATGGTGTACAAGAGCCATGGTTATGAGAGAGAGAAAATGGCACTCTATGGTTCTTCACACCAGCATCATACTTTACATTCTTTTCACCACAGTGATAATCCATGTACTGTATCCTCTTGAAGAACAAACCCGGCGTTTATAGATTTGGAGGAGCCATTACTCAAGCTCTTATACCAAAATAATCATGCACAAATGAAGTGGTGGTGAAAAGAATCACCAGTGCCTTATGGATGCATCATGTTGACCAGTGGTCATAGTGCACTGCTACATTTTATAGGGGCCCTAAAAGGCTGAAGGTACATGTACCCCAGCAAATTGTCGTGAGTCCTCGTCAACCTGTGTGAAGTGGCTCACACATACATGTCGCTAGATGGAACACGACGTCGTTATAGCACAAGATCACCAGGAATAGCAATTGCTATGCCACGTGAGTCTAACACACAGTGGCGAAAGATGACAGCATGAGTTATCACTCAACAAGGAGTCACCATTGATGACCAATCATGGCGACAGATGACGACAATTTTCTGGGACATGTTTTCAAGGTTGAAGATGATTACTAATTGATACCTGTATGCTGTCCTCTTGGTTTGAAGCTACGGGTGGAGTCAACTAGTTATACAGGTTTTGTTTGGCACCACTCCCTTACCACCTGGCTGACACACCTGTACACCTGTACCAGGTATGCATACCTGAGCAGGCAGGCAGAGCAGACTCTTGTTTTTTTGTCTTGTTTTTCTTCATGGGAGTGAAATGCAAACATGTGAACAGCAGGACATGCCCCCAATGTGGTCACCCCATCCCTCGATGGATTTCAGGTGACAATATGGTAAGTCAACAACAGGCAGCAACAACGAAATCATCCATCCGTGACTCCCATGGGGAGGACATTATACAGGACCAGGCCACGGGAACAGAGCCGGGGCCCTGGGGACCGGAGCCCGGACACCCTGCAGCAGGACGAGCCTACCACAGCTAGCCTCAATGCGGACAAACATGATACGAATACCGGTGACTACATGGGTGAAAATTCAGACTTGTTAAGACAAATTGGTGCAGAAAAGCAACGGACAACTGATATTGAGTGCATGTCTAAGCGAAGAGAGTTGGAGCTAGAGCTTGCTAGTATTCGGGCTAACATTGTGAGATTTAGACAGTGGGGAGTGTGCATGGAGAGGGGCTATTTCTGTGCTTGACAATACAACGATCTCTACGGGTGCGTTCGATCATCCTAATGTATCTCAGTCACTTACTATAACTGTGCTGGTGCCCGGCCAACCGGAGCTTCCGAATGCAGCTTTACAGCCTTCTGCGAGGTCTTTTTCTTCAAATTACATTGGTATTAGGCCACCCGCAGGCCATCCTGGCCTTAATCGTGTTTTTCGAGCTAACTCTGCTTTGGTTTCACCGCCTGGGGCAGGGAACACCCAGAAAAACCAGTCGCTCACCCACAGCAATCACCAACACCTACAGGTAAATCAACCACTAGTCAGACAGAATTCTCCAAGTACTGGTAATGTTCACAGGGGTAACCTTGGGCCTGGGGAAGGTAGCAGGTCCTACTCCCACCAGTCAGAGTAGTGTCAGTGCACCTCCAGGGTCAGTTTCACAACCATCTGTAGATACTATTTGAGATGGTTGCAACAGCAGAGACCGCGTCAACCGCCAGCGCAACTGACACAGCAACTGCTGCAGTGACCACTGCAGCCCACGCAGACACCGCAGCAGCAACATCCTAAGGCTGTCATTTTTCAGTCTAACAGGAGCAGCTTCTATCTATGCAGCAATAATTACAAAAGTTGTAACTTGGCCAGTGCCCCAACCCGCCGTGAGGAGATGGCTTACCGCAGCCATCTCCTTCACAACCGACAACACCGAAGCTTTATTACCAGGACGGCACCCCGTATACACCTCCTGTACCTTCACAGCCGGGAGGAAAGCCGGGTGTTAGCCCTATTCGTATATACTCTCATCACACTCTCAAGGCCGGTCTGTATCACACCGGATTGTCTCCTGCAGCAATGGGAGTAGCAGGGGATTTTAATTGTCTTTATTCTACGGCTGGTATACAGCAAGGTATAGACTGGAATGAAACTTGTTGGGGAATCTTCCAAGCAAAAATGTTCTAATAATTGGTTAACACCCGACTACTACATTGACCAAGATGAGAAATTTATTGAAATGTCTTTCAATGAGTTAACGCATGGTATGCATGAAGTCAACAAATGTATCGAAACAGCTAAGGCACTAGGTATAAAAGTTTTTTAAAATGTTACAGTTGAAGGCTATGCGGATTACATGAGTTTCGTCACCCTTAAAGGTCAATCAGGTGCTTTTGAGGCAGCACAATTGGCTAAATATGACCATCTGGTAGTAGATAAAGTAATTGATGGTTGTTTGGTTGATTTTGTAGAGGCCTATTTGAGTGCAGAACACATGTTTATTCGTAATATCAATACCACCCAGGGCTCCACCTCTTCTACCAGTAATCCTGGCAGATGAAAATGACGCAGAAACAGGGCTGCAGGTGAAGGGGTGGATTCTGGTAAGCAGGGATTTACCACTGAATGCCTAAAATGGAATTTCACAACCTGCAATTACGACGAGTGTAAACAAAAAACATATCTGTATCCATTGCAAAGGTTAAGGGAAAAATTGAAAACTTGACAGGGATGGTAAGGCCTGACAAGCAGTCAGTATTGTTATTCCTCAATCAATGGCTATGTTACCTTTAATTATAGAGGATGAATATTATCAATCTTCAAATAATTTCTTTCCTATGAGTTACAATGAAATCACATGTACAACTAGCATGAGGAATCTGTTAACAACATACGAGGAATACATTACATTGTGGGATCCCCGTGTTTACGGTGATGGTGTATGGGACTGGAATTCTCGTTTCATCCTAGATGGTATTTGTCATTTGTTTCAAATTAGTGGATCGGGGTGCACACATTGATGGATACTACAATGTTATTTAGAAATCTGCTACCGTCAGTGCTTTCACTGAAATCGACAATATTATCAGAAACAAATTGTGTAGCGGAAAGTTGACTAAGGTTGATATACAACTATGGGTCAGTGTCAGAATAAGTGTACAAAACCTGGAAAACCATGGTTTTTGGCCTTTATGCAGCCATAGAATAAATTATGCTTATCAAATCTTGTCTTCCATGGTCTCATCTGACAGAAGACATTCTAGTCTTTCAGAAAAATATCCATTTGTGTCTGTCGGGTAAAAATTCTTTGAGTTAAGGTGACCCAAAGTCCCAAAATCACTAAAAATTCTGTTTTTTTTGCAGTTTATGTCTCTTTGCACATGTCCTATTGTTCACTCAAAGACTCGAAACCCATCCAAAATTGCCTGTGGTATTAGGCATATATTAGGCCTACACTATTTATGTCAGTTTAGGTGGATGTTGATTGAGAATTTTTTACTATGGTCACTCATGTGTGGAATTTTACTCTTCGAGGCGTCTGTGACAATAACTCTTAGGTCAGAATAACTCTATCAATAATAGTGATATAATGTCTCTATTACATGTCACATAAAGAACTTATAAAGGGGTGAAGTTGGTATAAAGATTTTAGCCATCGGTCAAATGGTCCCTGATTTGTGGGTCAGAATGTCCATGTGGACTGGGTCATATCAACCATCACAGCCAGCTTATCAATTCTGACAAGCATTGGTAGGCTGTGGGCCTCCAGTGTAGCATTTTGAGTACCATTTCTCATATAGGGGGTTTTCGTCACAGACGCCTCAATATTTTGTTTGTTGCAAAGTCAGAATCATCTGCTGTTACCCAGTGGAAGTCAATTACTTGGGAGAGCCTTGTTTTTGTCAAATAAGTGTTACAACTTGTTGTTTATCAAAGATTTTCTGAGGATTCTCTGCAGACTTTGACAAATTTTGCCATCAAAGTTTAGGAATCCGATCAAATTTCTTTCGCAGTCCAAAGATTATATCCCCTAGTACTTGCTGATGTGGTTAGATTTGGTTAATTTGGTCTTATTTTGATGAAAACAGTATAGCTTGATTGAATCAGCAAGCCTCTTGGACTTGGCAGGTGGCTGCCATTTTGATTTTGGGCGATATTTGATACAGACTCATATTCGTGAGGCGTCTGTGACGAAAACTCCTGTTGAACAAAATTCTCTCTGGCGAGCACCATATGCTGCCCTAAGGTCAAAAATGGATTGAAATGGCCAGATATGATGTGCCCCAATTATTTTAGGGCATTTGCTACATGTTCTGTTGATTTTATTCAAGAGTTGGTGGGTCTAAAATTGTGTTTGACCTAAAATTGCCTCAAATTGCTCCAGAAATCCCTACCTGTACATAAAAAGAGGGTATTCAATTTACTTTTCTGTGGTTGATATGATGTTTTGTACTCCTCTTCATCAATTGTGTGTGTTGTATTTAAAATCCCATTACTTATTTGGCCACAACAAGCACCAAAGCGCAGAAATGAGTTTTCGTCACAGACGCCTCCGACAGAAATGATATTCTGTTCTTGTAATCTTGTAAAGCATCATCTATACAATATTTATTCTTGGTAGACTATGATACATTATTATTCAATGTCCTGACCTAAAATAATTACATTTCCAGCATATTTATCTAAATTTATTGCATTTTTAGTTTTCGTCACAGACGCCTCATTTCAACATTTTCCCCCCAAAAAAATATTTTCAGTCCATATAACCAACTAATACTTTACCACAAGATGCCCCTAGCCTAAGTCCATTTTGGTACAGAGCAGCTTTGCAATTGCTGAAAAAAACCTTTTGGGGGCCCCTTTACCTGTGTGAAATTTGGATTTTCCTCATTTTTTTCCACTTCGGCAGACATTCAACACTCAAGGGTACAAAATTGGTTTTAGTGAGGCCTCTGCTGTTTTATTTTCCCCAAACTAGACATAATGAGGATTAGTTAGAGCAATTCTGGATCTAATCAGGGCATTATTGACAGAACTACAGTAAAGTTAGTGATTTGAAGATAAAATTGTCCAATTTTTCAATATTTTGATAATTATGTCCGGGCTCTCACAAAAAAGTTTTAAAGATACAATTTTGCATTCTTGTATGCTTAATCCAGTTAGTAATAGCTACTTGCAGCCCAAATTTCAAGTTGCTGTGATTGTCCTAACTTGTTATAGAGCATTCCTAGAGTTTTCGTCACAGACGCCTCACAAAATTCGCTGATATCCAGTTGGCCATGAATAAAAACTGCAGTTCTTGGAGGAAGCCAGTCCACCAGGGGTTTTCATATGGCCAAGATGTTGCGTTATCAATATAATACACTTTTGTAATGTTATCTTGACTTTTATCTTTCTGTACTGTGTGCACCAGATATGTGCACTTTTTCTGCCATTCACCCCTATAATGTATTCACGCACTCGGTGCAGTTCCAAAGGCATCTGGCAAACATAAAACAATACCTGAAGCAAGTTTGCCTGATGGTGAATCGATAAATAATTTCATGAGTCAGACATTTAAGAGTTTCAGTTATAACTCAATTGACCTTGTGTCCAACAAATATCGGAGTAATGTTATTTTGGGGTAACAGATATCACAACAGCCTGTTGCATGGTATTAATACGCCCATGTGACAGGACACTTCAGGGCTTGGGGTGGAATCTAGATAGCGCAGATGAATTCATCCAGGACAACTTTCTAAGTTTTGGCACAAGAGTTGCCTCTTATGTGTTCAATTCTATTACTGACTGTGTCACTCATTATGTTACCGCTAGTGGTTATTTCTGTATCAACTATTTGGTTGATTTTCTTGTCATGGCACCTACTCACGAGGAATGTAAATCTGCACAATTGTTCCTCCATAGAACTCTACAGAAATTAGACTCATTGGTATGTTAAACTGCTTCACAAAATCCTACAGGTATATAACCCTAACATGCAGCTTTCAAAAAAACATAGAATGGTGGCAATCATTTGCCCACTGGTTCAATGGATCTGCCAAAGTGATACAACCACCCCTGAATACTTCAGTTGTAACCACTGATGCATCTGGTAGCGGCTATGGCGCCATCTATGGTGTGGATGGGATAGCCGGTCAGTGAAACAATGAACAGTATTTAGAGATTGACAACCATAAACATTGTCTGCCATCACCCTCTGATATCCCGTGTGACATAAATGTCAGATAATTGTACCCTATTTATGAGATCGTGAAACGATGGGGCCACCTGTGGACAGACCACAAGGTTTTATGTATGACGGACAACACCAAGGTTGTGATGGCGCTGAACTCTGGCAGGGTAGCTAATGATCATAGTATGGCCATACTATGACGACTCTGTACTGTCAGTATTGTCATTCTGATGACTCAGGTCGTCAGGATGACGACCTAAAGTCGTCATTTTGACTACCTAAAGCTGTAGTTTTAGGTATCGTCAACTTGAGGACCTAAAGTGGTCACCGCTGACTAGTTTCGGATCTTCCATGTTTTCAGTGTGAGACAGTCCCTAATAACAAACACCGTACTCTATCTTATGAAATACTATACTAAACCATCCTCACTGGTATCCAGGCTATCTGCTTTGGTATTGAGGCTGTCCCGAGGGTGTGTTAAGTTTCAACCTCAGTTACACACAGAATGTAGTTTTCTTATGCCTCACCAGGAGGTCGATGAGTCATGCCCAAGTCTGTTTCATTTTGCAGGCTGCCTTTCATGACCTTCAGTACACTGCAAAAATGGTGTTTAGATCCTAAACACAATTCTAAACACAATTCTAAACAATTCTTGCAACGTTTTTGTAATCACATTAATTTCCTAAACATGTTTAGCCAAAAATATGCTTTGCCCAAGTGTTTAGAAATGTAGGTGTTTAGGTTAAAACTTTGGTGTTTAGATATATGAATTTTTGTGTTTAGATGTTTAAATGATTGGATGGAGAGTTAAGGTTTGCAGACATGTATGCATTAAAAAACAGATAATTATATATTTTTTTCTCATTTACTGGGGGGGGGCATCAGCAGGTAAAGTCTCCAAAGATGTCAGCCACAGCTATATACGTGTACATATATTAAACACTGCATCAGAATGAGAGACTTGAGAAAGTACAACAGCTTGGCAGGAAGGACATTGCCTTATCTATTCCAGAATAACATCAAATAGGTGTCAGTCATGGAGTTTATTGATTATTTTATGGTAATGATGGTGGCATGAGGTGAATCTAGTCAATTTTCTATTGCCCTTTCTATTCACATGACATTCTACGAAATGAAACCATGATAAACATGGGATTTGGGGACATTTGTCACAACAATTGATTATAACTGTGTGCAGACAGTCCAGTCAAAGGTAGTGCTGCTACCTGGTGTGGATTCAACATCCAAGTATCTAAACATATTGATGTTTAAATCTAAACACCTATAATTCAACTGTCTCAACTCTAAACATCTAAACATGTTTAGCGTAAATGTTTATGTAGTTAGAATAAAAGTGTTCATTCCTAAATTTGTAGTCGATGAGACACCTAACTGACCTATATGTTTAGGTTTTAAACATGTTTAGACCTAAACATGTTTAAAATCTAAACACCATTTTTGCAGTGTAGGTAATGTCCCAGATGGGTTCTAGAGGCTGGTTATGATATAAGTTTTAACACAACTTATAGCAAACAACAGACTAGTTTCTTTCTCAAATCCTAGCCCATGTTGAATATTCCTTCATCACCATGAGAACAAGAAAAATGTTGCAAGGACCACGGATAGGAGTTGCCACTCTGCGGCCAACATGTGACGTCACGGCCGATGTATGACGTCACAAATTGCGTCACAAGGTGACCATGACGTCACTGACAAACCGAAAACAAAACTATGCGGCAAGCAACTCTAAAAAAGATGTGAGGATTGTCTCGGCGCTTATTATATATGTGGTTTGTATAAAGGCGACTGCAGATGGGGCTGATTGGGTTGGTAGCTAGGCAAAGGTGGGCTTGTCTGATAAGGAATATCAAACATGTTTGATATTATGAGACTCAATCGGATATATGCATAATAATCTTGTTAGACCAGGTCAAAACCAAGTTCAATCACCATGACAATAACTTGAGAACTCTATATGTATCACATAGTGCATAAATGTATTGCACCATCACTATAGTGTACACATCTTGCTCTTACAAAAAAACCTCACATTCATATATCACAAGGCAACCACAGATTGGCTTGACTTGAACTATCATAAAAATCACTTTTGGTCAAATGATGAGGTTGAGAAAATTCCATGTGGGTATATATATCTCTTCTTCTACCAAATTGTTTTTGGCTTAAATCGGCCTCTAGGAGAAGTCATTATCTTTCAAACACTGTTTGAATTGTAATGATATTCCTACTAGAAGCTAAGTAATGAGTATCCAAGGTAAGCATATGGACAAAAATGATTGGAATCCTAATTGTCTGTATCTCCTCTGATAAGGGAGATAGGATGGGAATAACATAGCATACCTCTCCTGCAAAATGATGATTTCATAAAACTTCAAATGATGATATCTTAGGACTCCCTCTATCAATTGACATGAATTAAAAGGCACATGGTAGATATTGTTGAATATGTTTAGAATTTTTGAATTACATGGTCACATGATACCTGTTCCATTTGGTTACCATGACAACCGAATCTATGAAAAATTGCTATTTTTAGAATGTTTGTTGCCATGGTAACCAATAATTTGGTCAGGAATCCACCAAAATACACCAAAATCGTTGGTATTATCTTTTTCTTCATGAAAAACTACTTAAAGTAGGTTTTCATTGAAAAAATGAAATTATTTTACCTTTTTCATAATATTTTGCCATAAATACTCATTAAAATCAGCCCAAACTTTTCTCAATTTTCAACCATCTTTAGAAGTTCATGATATCTCAGGAAAGAGGAGTAGAGACTAATGGTTTGAACTACTTAGGGGCCCCATGCCAAAGGGCAATCCCTGAAAAAATGGTGAGATTCCATCCATATCTGAGGGAGAGACAGGGTGGCAAAAATCGGCCAAAAATCGGCGATTCACTCGCAAAAATGCGCGTCCGGTAAAAGAAGAGATATAGAAATGTTGATCACTCAGTTGACATATTAATATTTCTCTCAAACCAGTCAAAAACCACCTGTCCTAGAGAGAGGCTCAACACCTTCTTGCCCGTTCATAGCAACCTTCAATCTTCACACATGTTAAACCATTTCATGAATCTAATAGGCCAGAACAAAAAATGATTATTATAAGATGATTGCTAACACCTTTATGGTAATGGATTTTGAGGCCATCCATGGTCAAGACCATTAACAGCCCATTAGGGCAGATACACCCATAAAGCGCCACTTCATTATGCTATCACACACCCTCAGTTTAGTGCAGGTTCTCAAAAGAGCACAGGGCTAAACCAAAATGTCATTTCTTTACCTACTTGAAATACGCACAGGTCTCACAACGACTGATGACGGTTACTTTCTTCAAGGCCAAACTCTCTTTTAGCCTGGTAGGTAGAGTTTTATTGTGTCTTTCACTGATGTAGGGGTCCATTAGGCTGCTTCCCCAGCACAAGAATTGTGCAGGTACGTCAGTCCATCTATCACCATACCATTTAGTCACCTTTCTACATACAAGTCTACCTCTTACTATACACAGCATAGTTCTTACATTTTATTGCCTCATTTCTTATCTTTAAACTCTCATGAACCTTAGTGTTCTTCTCGATCTAGTCCATCCGCTTTGAACATAGGGCAGTTATGTTTGAAAGATTAAACTTAGAACTGTGCTTGCACCATTTTATCTCCCTTATATGATGGATTGATGGATAAAAATGAGAGAACAGAGAGAGAAAAGTTGCTTTAAATGCTTTAAGATAACAAAATCTCTCACATATATCATAATTTTATGACTCAGGTTATACAGATAGATTATAGGATGGATGAAAAATCATGAATAGGATTAGGAATAGAGAAAACTACAAGAACAGCAACATCAAAGAATTGCACCGACAGCGTATGGAAAAAAGGTACTATTTGAGGTAAAATGAACACTTCCTAGAATCTTTCCTACAAACAACCCATTGGTCTCCATAGCCATGCATAAATTGTACAAACCAAGTTATGCCAAGCCCTCAGTAAATAACTAAAGGCATGGAATCAGTATAAGGTACTACATTAAGTGCAAACAAAGCCAAGAAGGCAAGCTATTCTACTGTTGTCCCTGTAAAAGGTCTAAATACACCTGCCAATGTTTCTTTATTCCCAACATGCATTCTCTTTATTCCTCTACCTCTACATTTTACCCCTGTATTTCTCCTACTCCCCCATATGCCTATGTTTAATGTCTCCTACCTCATCCTTCCTCTTTGTGACAGATTAATAGATGAAGGCATCTGGCATCTATTTCTGTCTCATTTATCGACTGCTCACCTACCTTCTTGCATTCTACCAATCCCCACAACTTCCTGGTTCCTGTTGGTACCCGCCCCCTGGTGGTTTGTCAGAGATTTATTGTGGAAACTTACTCAGTTATCAGCCAGTCGTACAAGGCCTTTTCAGCTTGTGAGTGGCTTAGTCTCAGCCCTCCAAGGGCTGGTAATGGTTCATTATGTCGATTAATCATCGTGATGCCTGACGAGTACCTCACCAGGTCAGTGTGTTTACTCATGCTTGTGGGCAGACTTGCCTGGACTTCTTTGGCAGGGTCTTGGATGTGAGGGGGCCCCAGGGGGGCTCCCTAGGTCTAATAATAATCTTAAGAAGTGCGCCTTGAAATGTCTCTTTTTTTCCCTACTGTTGCTAATGGCCATGTCTCTTGTTGATTTTAAAAGATGCCCTTGTCACAATGTTGAGTTTAGTGGTCTGGACCCACAATGGTGCATTATGTTGACCTCTAGTGGAATAGTGTACTGTTGTAACCTTGGAAGGGCTAAAGTAGGTTTCACCTTGGTGTGGTGCTTACTTTGATTCTTCTCTAAGTCCTTGGTGGCTGAAGGTTGAATCTCCCAACTACATTATATCTCCCTTATATGATGGATCGATGGATAAAAATGAGAGAACATAGAAAGGAAAGTTGCTTTAAATGCAAACAACGCAAAGAAGATAACGAAATCTCTCACATATATCATAATTTCATGACTCAGTTTATACAGATAGATTATGGAATGGATGAAAAATCATGAAGAGGCTAAAGAATAGTGAAAACTATGAGAACAGCAACATCAAAGAATTTCACCGACAGCGTATGGATAAAAGGTACTATTTGAGGTAAAATGAAAACTTCCTAGAATCTTGGTCTCCATAGCCATGCATAAATTGAACAAACCAAGTTACACCAAGCCGTCAGTAAATAAATAAAATGCAAACAAAGCCAAGAAGACGACAAAATCCCTCACATATATTATAATTTCATGAAAGTAGGTCCACCTCAAGTTATACAGAAAGATTATGGGATGGATGAAAACTCGTGAACAGGCTTAAGAATAAAGAAAACTAGGAGAACAGCAACATCAAATAATTGTATCCAGAGTGTATGGATAAAAAACCTGTACTATTTGAAGTAAATTGAACGCTTCCTAGAATCACCATCTTTCCTACAAACATCTTATATGTCTTTGTACATTCAACAAATCAAAACATCCTAACTTTACGCTGTGAAACTTTGTTAAATAGAGCAGCGCGTTAAGGGCTCACTGAAACAAAACTGTACAAAGAAGTCAAAGGCTTTTATCTTTAGATGATTGTTAACTATGATTTGTAGACTTTGAGATTTGTAGCACTTTAAGAAATGGCCTCCAGGTGCTCTCTGATTGCTTCATTTGAGGCCCTTCAATGTGTTTACTGAGGTTTCATTAGTGAGGCCTGATCTTGTCACTTCACTGCCAGTGCTAACATGCGCCCGCCGCTCTCTCCCCTTTGTACGCGCCAAACTAGCATTTTTCAACACAGGTCAGGAGATCCACATTTTCCTTCTTATGTCCAGTTCAAAATGGCCAAGCATACCAATCCCTCCTCCCCTACAATAGTACGTTTTAGCCAGAGGGGGAACAAAATAGCCCCACAGATAACATGTGAACGGTTTCTCATTAGATTGTCCGAAAAAATATAAATTAGCACTTTTCAATTAACATCTAGGAAGGCATTTCTCAAGATGGTACGACTACACCATTTCAAATTATGGTGGTATCCCTCACTTTAATCCCTTACAGCCCTGCATCTTGTGGTCACTAGAGATTGCACTGGAGGTTATTTTTTCAAGGTACTATGACTATATACAGTCATTACAATTTGAGACAGCCAGGATAGTGGCATGTGATCGTAAGTATTATATATATATATCAACCATGGCCAACTAGCATCAAGCATTCCTCCCAACCAGATTGGTTGGGCTTTATCAAGCAGTGTTGAGGCACTCCTGATTCCCAGTTGACCTACTAGTACATAGTACTGGCAGGGTCGAAGCGTATCTGTATCATACCGGCCCAGGCACCGAGTTCCCCCGATCCCCCTATTAAGTCGCACAAGGACCGGCTTGGTGATCCTACCAGTGTAGAGGACGGTGAAAATATCTAGGATCACCGGTCCTCGAACCTGGATCTCTGGCATGACATTCCAGCATGCAAACCATTACACCATGATCCCTTGCCTGATATTTTCACCTTCCAACTACACCTGGATTGGTATGATATTGAAAATTGACAGCCATCAAATATTTAGTCTGCTGAAGTTAGATGTTGGAGGTTGCGACTGTTTGTATTGTAGGGTACTCTGGTGCTGAGATGCACTCTACCCATGGCAAATCTCTGCTCAAAGCATGGGCGTTCCCACATCAGCCTATAATAGGCACCAGGTCTTGAATCAGCGCCAGTCTTGAATCAGTGCCTGGGTAACAGAGATATTGAAATTTTAAAATACACTATAATCTAAGTCATGAATTAGTGCTGGTCTTGAATAAAGGGATGTGTTGGACGTATTTGGATCTCCAGGTTTCGAGAACTTTAATCATACAACATTTGCATATAAACAAATGATGGACTACCATGCAATTGTATAAAAGACCACCATGCAATTGTATAAAATTGTTAGCGATATACACAATATCTTTGAGAAATATTTCTTTAATCAAGCTGACAGCAAAGGATATTTGGAATTTGAAGCATCAACCAACACTAGGATGGGATCTAAGGGAATTAAGGGGGCTTGGGGAAGGTACGTGCAGAGGGCAGGGTCAGGGGTGCATGTGTCCAACCCACCCGGTGTGTCCTGTGTCCTACCCTCCCAGCATGTCCTGTGTCTCACCTTCCAAGTGTGTCCTGAGTCCCACCCTCCCATCATGTCCTGTATATATGCCCTTCTGATATGTCCTGTATACCTTCCTGGCAGTGTGTCCTGTGTCCTACCCCTATGGTGTGCCCTGTGTCTTACCCTCCTGGCGTGTCTTGTGTCCATCCCTCCTGGCATGTCCTGTGTCCCACCTTCCCGGCATGTCCTGTGTCCTAACCTCCTGGTGTGTCCTGTGTTCTACCCTCCCAGTTTGTCCTGTGTACTACCCTCCCCATATGTCCTGTGTCCTACCCTCCCTGTGTGGCCTGTGTCCTAACCTCCTGGTGTGTCCTGTGTCCTACCCTCCCTGTGTGTCCTGTGTCCTACCCTTCTGGCATGTATTGTGTCCTAACCTCCCTGCATGTCCTGTGTCCTACCCTACAAGCATGTCCTGTGTCCCACACTCCCGGCGTGTCCTATGACCCACCCTCCCAGTGTGTCCTGTGTCCCTACCTCCTGTCGTGTCCTGTATATGCCCTCCTGATGTGTCCTGTATACTGTCCTGGCAGTGTGTCCAGTGCCCCACCTTCGCCGTCCGATTCTCGGCGCTAGGTAGGGCCAATCACCCTGACTCGACCAACAGGCATTTTGGCAAACCTTAAGTCGACCACCCTTCTATAATGTTATTTTCACAATTGAAAGGTAATGATACTATATGGAAGGTAAACCTATTGTAGTTAATAAGGTACAATCAATTAGTAATTCTATGTTACCCAAAAGAGGTTAGCCTAGGGTGGTTGACATGAGGTACCAACATGCCTAGTAGTCGAGTCAGGGGCGACATACCCTATGTGTGTAGGGTCAGGGTGGCATGTTGCAGGCAGGAGGGGCAAGGCAGAAAAGGTTCCAGCTGTGATGGCAAGTCAATATTGGCCTAGGGGGTATTGCTGCAAAGGTAATAGGTAGTTCTAACTAAGAAGTACCTCAACTTCTGTACTTTTCTTTTCAGGCTGTCTTTTGTGTTGACCAGAGGTGGTCAAGACGTGGTCCCAGAAAAGCATTTGGTGAGCAGGTCACCTTTCAGGAGTTGTCAGGTATGTTCACATAATTATGCTTGCTACTCTGTAAAAAAATGTCTTCAAAGTAACAAAGGATTCCTCATCCCAAAGTTGCCAGAGATCCATGGTTAATTTCTCAGAGATAACCTTCTATTTGTACAAATTCCTTGTACCACCATACTGCCACCTGAAATTAAAAAGGAGCAGACAAGATATAGTCAGATAGGAAAGACTCCCCCAGAATCAGTCTGAGTGGCAAACCATGCTCACTACGCCCTACCCTTGATTCAGCCCCAGAGAGTAAGATTCTTTTTTATCAGTGAGGGTGAGGATTACAGTTTAGTGGTAGGATGTTAGCCTTTAAGGTGTGAGTTGAAAATAATCCTTTTGTCAATATGGCCCCAGGGCTTTTAGATTAAGAGTGCTGCTGGTATAGGTTTTAGCCTAAACTGTGCTGGCTCTGCTACTGCATTTAAAAATGTAGCCTGGATAAGCTATTGCATTCCATTCTACATCAAACTTCATCAAATTACAAAGTGAGGTATTGAACGGGTGAAAAAACACTTTAAATGCTAATTTACACATTTAATGTAGGGCCCCCACCGTTCTGGCAGCTGTTCTAACCTTCACAGAAAATAATAAATAGCAGTCTCATGTTCATAATAGCGGGTGTTCTGGAGGGCATTTCTTAATACACTATGACAACACCCTCCAATTCATACTGAAATTGAAATAGCAGTCATAGGTGGTATGTGATTGTAGCACCTTAAGAAATGACCTCCTGGCCAAGGCATTGCATTCTGTGTTCACCTTTAAACCTTGTATCGTGGTATGACCCCCTACTGATGCACGTCCTCAGGTCAAGCTATTATGCATCAATCAGTACAGCAGGGATAGGTTGCTCAGTGGATCAACAAGGAAACTATTTTTTTCACAAAATGCTATCATATATGCCTTGTGATTTAGTTGATATACAGTGGCAAGGTGAACACTGAATGGAGCATCTAACTCCACTGACCTTTACACACAGACAACATCAGCCATCCAGAGCTCCTTTAACTCAGTAGATGCAAGGTAGGCTAATGTGGCTGGCACATGACAAACCAACTCCAGGTGCTAACACCAAAGCCTCACGTCTGCATGTGTAAAGTTGTTCAGCCTCACATCATTCCCAGTGGTTTTATGAGTTTTATAATGGCGGTAAATTTGAATGTGCATTCCAACATGTGCTGCCCGGTTGCATCCTGCTGCTGCCCCCTGGTGTCAATTTGTTTTTACTACTGCTACATGAAGTAATACACCAAACCACCAACGAAGGATAAATCCCGATATTATAACACATTTCTTTGTGCTCTAGACGGCTACTGATCGATTTACTTGGCATTTAAGTACAATCAATTCTCGATATATTGCTCTTCAAAAAGATGGTTGATTCATTTATCAGCCATCAATCTCACTTAACAGATTTTATAACAGCCATTGAATTCCAATATATATATAATCATGTTTCAGAGAACGAGCGGATTCAGCATACAGCCAAATGCTATCTGAAATGGAGGTGGCCATGTTATGGAGATATGACTGCAGCTGACAATTATCATATATGTTATTTTCATAATTCATGGGTAATGATTAGGGACTATATGGAAGGTTAAACTATTGCGGTTAATTAGGTACAATCAATTAAATTCTATGTTACTCGAAAGAGGTTAGCGTAGGCTGGTCAACATAAGGTACCAACATGCCTAGTAGTAGAGTCAGGGGCAACATACCCTATGTGTGTAGGGTCAGGGTTGCATGTTGCAGGCGGGAGGGGTGAGGCAGAAAAGGTTCCAGCTGTGATGGCAAGTCAATATTGGCCTAGGGGGTATTGCTGAAAAGGGAATAGGTAGTTCTAACTAAGAAGTACCTCAACTTCTGTACTTTTCTTCTATTTTCAGACATTCTTTTGTGTTGCCCAGAGGTGGTCAAGACTTGGTCCCAGAAAAGCATGTTGTGAGCAGGTGACCTTTCAGGAGTTGTCAAGTACGTTCACATAATTTTTTTGGCTACTCTGTAAAAAAAAGTCGTCAAACTAACAAAGGATTCCTCATCCCAAATTTGCCAGAGATCCATGGTTAATTTCACAAAGATGAAGTTATATTTGTAGAGACTCCTTGTACCACCATACTGCCACCTGAAGTTAAATAGGAGCAGACAAGATATACACCTTACTCTTGATCCAGCCTCAAGAGAGTAAGATTTTTTTTTATCAGTGAGGGTTAGGATTACAGTTAAGCGGCATGATGTTATCATTTAAAGTGTGAGTTGAGATAAACCTTTAGTCAATACAGGCCCAGGGCTTTTAGATTAAGACTGCTGCTGGTATTAGTTTTAGTTTAATCTGTGCTGGCTCTGCCACTGCATTTAAAATGTAGCCTGTATAATCTATTGCATTCCATGCTACATCAAACTACAAATTGAGGAATTGAACGGGTGAAAAAACACTATAAATGTTAATTTAGAATTTAATTTAGGGTCTCTTCAGGCAGCTTTTCTTACCTAGACGGAAAATAATAAAGAGCAGCCCGATGTTCATAATAGCGGGTGTTCTGGAGGGCATATCTTAACACACTATGACAACACCCTCCAATTCATACTGAAATTGAAATAGCAGTCATAGGTGGTGTGTTATCGTAGCACCTTAAGCAATGACCTCCTGGCCAAGGCATTGCATTCTGTGTTCCCCTTTAAACCTTTAATCGTGGTATGACCCCCTACCGATGCATGTCCTCAGGTCAAGCTATTATGCATCAATCAGTACAGCAGGGATAGTTGCTCAGTGGATCAACAAGGAAACTATTTTTTTCACAAAATGCTATCATGTATGCCTTGTGATTTAGTTGATATACAGTGGCAAGGTGAACACTGAATGGAGCATCTAACTCCACTGACCTTTACACACAGACAACATCAGCCATCCAGAGCTCCTTTAACTCAGTAGATGCAAGGTAGGCTAATGTGGCTGGCACATGACAAACCAACTCCAGGTGCTAACACCATAGCCTCACGTCTGCATGTGTAAAGTTGTTCAGCCTCACGTCATTCCCAGTGGTTTTATGGGTTCAATAATGGCGGTAAATTTGAATGTGCATTCCAAAATGTGCTGCCCGGTTACATCCTGCTGCTGCCCCCTGGTGTCAATTTGTTTTTACTACTGCTACATGAAGTAATACACCAAACCACCAACGAAGGATAAATCCTGATATTATAACACATTTCATTGTGCTCTAGACGGCTACTGATTGATTTACTTAGCATTTTAGTACAATCAATTCTCGATATATTGCTCTTCAAAAAGATGGTTGGTTCATTTATCGTACTGTTTACAGCGCCACCCTCTCCTGGAGTGCGTCACTGTCTTAGTGTCGGCCATGGCGTACAACTGTACGCATATCCTTACGCGGTGATAAGGCAGAGTGCTTTGGTCATGTATACTGCTGCAAGATATAGTACGCTGTATTTCCATCCTAAAACTCATCAAAACATTTGAGTATTTATACATTTCAGTATAGGATTGAACTTAAGGCCCAAATACAATGAATCCTTTCATTGCATTACCATCATTTTAGAGGAAATAAAAAAATTTGCCAACACTGTCAGTCACTGCTCTCCCAACCTCTTCGCCGAAAGAAAACCATTGTTTTGGTCTGGGTTTGGGTATTTATAGAGGGGTATAAATATAGTCATCCTCAAGTCATTTGCAAAATATTACAACGTATCTTTGCATAGATTATCAGATATTCAGTCTCAAACTTTAATGTAGTGCACAGGGTAAGGAATCATCGCGGCCATGAGAGGGTGTTGACATACTTCACTTTCATTGGTCAGTTTAGACTTCCCAGGGGTGCACGGCGTCAGAGACGCATTCTACGTAATGTGGCGCTGATGTCAGAACGGTTCATTTATCAGCCATCCATCTCACTTAACAGATTTTATAACAGCCATTGAATTCCAATTTAATCATGTTTCGGTAACAAGCGGATTCCGCATACAGCCAAATGCTATCTGAAATGGAGGTGGCCATTTATGGAGACATGACTGCAGCTGACGATTATCCATTCCTCTCAAAGTCAAGAACAGACCCTACAGCTACATTGAGATGTCCACGTCCCGTGAAATTCCCAGCCAACGAAACGCCATAAATATCACAGGATTGTTGATGAGTATTAAAATAAACAGTTGGTACTAATGATTCAACATCAAACCGAATTGAAAGCAATTTCATGAGTGGCACATTTACTTAGAATCAATGAACACCCTAGCTCTTAGAGGCCAATACAGAATGTGGACGTCTCATACTTACTCTAACCGATACCTCCATTTCTGTTGCTTTAAATTTAGATGTAGAGCATATAGTATGCTGTTAGATACAAATAACAGTGTAACTTAAAGGTCTATATATTGGATATGCTTCCTATTAGAAATATATCTGTAGTAAGGTATACACAGATGGAGCATACAATTGAGATAAATGGGTTATAAAATGGGTCTAGGATGTGCAGGTATGTGCTTGAGGTGTTAACATACATGTGGAACTGATATAAACTAAGAGGACCTGAACTTTTCAAACCTCCCACTTAGGAAGGGGTTGTTATTCATCAAAGGGGTGGGAGTGGTGAGTTTTTGCATGGAATTGTTTTACACTCCGTCCTTGGCAGCTAACAAAACCTTTGTGGCCCCAGTCTGCGCCAGAGGTATGGAAGATTTTCTGAGCCCTCTTTTATCTATAGTTTCTTTTTATCTTTTTGCTAAAAGAGGCTATGTGGGTTTTTTATCCCACAAATAGTCTTTATCCCACAAATCAACACTTATTTGTGGGATATAGACACCCACGGTTCTTTATCCCACAAATATGGCTTTTTATATAGTGGCCTCAGATGACAAACTAGACTTGCAGATTGCCCAGTCTTTATCTCACAAAGCCTAAATAGTGGGTTGAGATGACAAACCAGATCTGCAGACCTTCTACCATATGTTATTTTCATAATGCATGGGGAATGATTGGGGACTATATGGAAGGTTAAACTATTGTAGCTAAATAGGTACAATCAATTAGTAATTTTATGTTACCCGAAAGAGGTTAGCCTAGGGTGGTCAACATAAGGTACCAACATGCCTAGTAGTCGAGTCAGGGGCGACATACCCTATGTGTGTAGGGTCAGGGTTGCATGTTGCAGGCAGGAGGGGCGAGGCAGAAAAGGTTCCAGCTGTGATGGCAAGTCAATATTGGCCTAGGGGGTATTGCTGAAAAAGGAATAGGTAGCTCTAACTACTTTTCTTCTCTTTTCAGGCTTTCTTTTGTGTTGCCTAGAGGTGGTCAAGACATGGTCCCAGAAAAGCATGTTGTGAGCAGGTCACCTTTCAGGAGTTGTCAAGTATTTTCACATAATTATGTTAGTTACTCTGTAAAAAAAATGTCGTCGAAGTAACAAAGGATTCCTCATCCCAAACTTGCCAGAGATCTATGGTTAATTTAACCTTATATTTGTAGAGATTCCTTGTACCACCATACTGCGACATGAAATTAAAAAGGAGCAGACAAGATATAGTCAGATAGTAAAGACTCCCCTGGAATCAGTCTGAGTGGCAAACCATGCTCACTACGCCTTACCCTTGATTCAGCCCCATGAGAGTAAGATTCTTTTTTGTCAGTCAGCATGAGGATTACAGTTTAGTGGTAGGATGTTAGCCTTTAAGGTGTGAGTTGAAAATAATCCTTTTGTCAATATGGCCCCAGGGCTTTTAGATTAAGAGTGCTGCTGGTATAAGTTTTAGCCTAAACTGTGCTGGCTCTGCTACTGCATCTAAAAATGTAGCTGGATAATCTTTTGCATTCCATGCTACATCAAATTACATCAAATTACAAAGTGAGGTATTGAACGGGTGAAAAAACACTTTAAATGCTAATTTACACATTTAATGTAGGGCCCCCACTGTTCTGGCAGCTGTTCTAACCTTCACAGAAAATAATAAATAGCATCTCATGTTCATTATAGCGGGTGTTCTGGAGGGCATTTCTTAATACACTATGACAACACCCTCCAATTCATACTGAAATTGAAACAGCAGTCATAGGTGGTATGTGATTGTAGCACCTTAAGAAATGACCTCCTGGCCAAGGCATTGCATTCTGTGTTCACCTTTAAACCTTTAATCGTGGTATGACCCCCTACCGATGCACGTCCTCAGGTCAAGCTATTATGCATCAATCAGTACAGCAGGGATAGTTGCTCAGTGGATCAACAAGGAAACTATTTTTTTCACAAAATGCTATCATGTATGCCTTGTGATTTAGTTGATATACAGTGGCAAGGTGAACACTGAATGGAGCATCTAACTCCACTGACCTTTACACACAGACAACATCAGCCATCCAGAGCTCCTTTAACTCAGTAGATGCAAGGTAGGCAAATGTGGCTGGCACATGACAAACCAACTCCAGGTGCTAACACCATAGCCTCACGTCTGCATGTGTAAAGTTGTTCAGCCTCACGTCATTCCCAGTGGTTTTATGAGTTTTATAATGGCGGTAAATTTGAATGTGCATTCCAACATGTGCTGCCCGGTTGCATCCTGCTGCTGCCCCCTGGTGTCAATTTGTTTTTACTACTGCTACATGAAGTAATACACCAAACCACCAACGAAGGATAAATCCCGATATTATAACACATTTCTTTGTGCTCAAGACGGCTACTGATCGATTTACTTGGCATTTAAGTACAATCAATTCTCGATATATTGCTCTTCAAAAAGATGGTTGATTCATTTATCAGCCATCAATCTCACTTAACAGATTTTATAACAGCCATTGAATTCCAATATATATATGATCATGTTTCAGAGAACGAGCGGATTCAGCATA
This sequence comes from Acholoe squamosa, assembly GCA_949317995.1. Lineage (NCBI taxonomy): Eukaryota > Metazoa > Annelida > Polychaeta > Phyllodocida > Polynoidae > Acholoe > Acholoe squamosa. Next base: position 9,308,468 of record OX439051.1, on the reverse strand, counting down.
CAGCCAAATGCTATCTGAAATGGAGGTGGCCATGTTATGGAGATATGACTGCAGCTGACAATTATCATATATGTTATTTTCATAATTCATGGGTAATGATTAGGGACTATATGGAAGGTTAAACTATTGCGTTTAATTAGGTACAATCAATTAAATTCTATGTTACTCGAAAGAGGTTAGCCTAGGGTGGTCAACATAAGGTACCAACATGCCTAGTAGTAGAGTCAGGGGCAACATACCCTATGTGTGTAGGGTCAGGGTTGCATGTTGCAGGCGGGAGGGGTGAGGCAGAAAAGGTTCCAGCTGTGATGGCAAGTCAATATTGGCCTAGGGGGTATTGCTGAAAAGGGAATAGGTAGTTCTAACTAAGAAGTACCTCAACTTCTGTACTTTTCTTCTATCTTCAGACATTCTTTTGTGTTGCCCAGAGGTGGTCAAGACTTGGTCCCAGAAAAGCATGTTGTGAGCAGGTCACCTTTCAGGAGTTGTCAAGTACGTTCACATAATTTTTTTGGCTACTCTGTAAAAAAAAAGTCGTCAAACTAACAAAGGATTCCTCATCCCAAATTTGCCAGAGATCCATGGTTAATTTCACAAAGATGAAGTTATATTTGTAGAGATTCCTTGTACCACCATACTGCCACCTGAAGTTAAATAGGAGCAGACAAGATATACACCTTACTCTTGATCCAGCCTCAAGAGAGAAAGATTTTTTTTTATCAGTGAGGGTTAGGATTACAGTTAAGCGGCATGATGTTATCATTTAAAGTGTGAGTTGAGATAAACCTTTAGTCAATACAGGCCCAGGGCTTTTAGATTAAGACTGCTGCTGGTATTAGTTTTAGTTTAATCTGTGCTGGCTCTGCCACTGCATTTAAAATGTAGCCTGTATAATCTATTGCATTCCATGCTACATCAAACTACAAATTGAGGAATTGAACGGGTGAAAAAACACTATAAATGTTAATTTAGAATTCAATTTAGGGTCTCTTCAGGCAGCTTTTCTTACCTAGACGGAAAATAATAAAGAGCAGCCCGATGTTCATAATAGCGGGTGTTCTGGAGGGCATATCTTAACACACTATGACAACACCCTCCAATTCATACTGAAATTGAAATAGCAGTCATAGGTGGTGTGTTATCGTAGCACCTTAAGCAATGACCTCCTGGCCAAGGCATTGCATTCTGTGTTCCCCTTTAAACCTTTAATCGTGGTATGACCCCCTACCGATGCATGTCCTCAGGTCAAGCTATTATGCATCAATCAGTACAGCAGGGATAGTTGCTCAGTGGATCAACAAGGAAACTATTTTTTTCACAAAATGCTATCATGTATGCCTTGTGATTTAGTTGATATACAGTGGCAAGGTGAACACTGAATGGAGCATCTAACTCCACTGACCTTTACATACAGACAACATCAGCCATCCAGAGCTCCTTTAACTCAGTAGATGCAAGGTAGGCTAATGTGGCTGGCACATGACAAACCAACTCCAGGTGCTAACACCATAGCCTCACGTCTGCATGTGTAAAGTTGTTCAGCCTCACGTCATTCCCAGTGGTTTTATGGGTTCAATAATGGCGGTAAATTTGAATGTGCATTCCAACATGTGCTGCCCGGTTACATCCCGCTGCTGCCCCCTGGTGTCAATTTGTTTTTACTACTGCTACATGAAGTAATACACCAAACCACCAACGAAGGATAAATCCTGATATTATAACACATTTCATTGTGCTCTAGACGGCTACTGATTGATTTACTTGGCATTTTAGTACAATCAATTCTCGATATATTGCTCTTCAAAAAGATGGTTGGTTCATTTATCGTACTGTTTACAGCGCCACCCTCTCCTGGAGTGCGTCACTGTCTTAGTGTCGGCCATGGCGTACAACTGTACGCATATCCTTACGCGGTGATAAGGCAGAGTGCTTTGGTCATGTATACTGCTGCAAGATATAGTACGCTGTATTTCCATCCTAAAACTCATCAAAACATTTGAGTATTTATACATTTCAGTATAGGATTGAACTTAAGGCCCAAATACAATGAATCCTTTCATTGCATTACCCTCATTTTAGAGGAAATAAAAATATTTGCCAACACTGTCAGTCACTGCTCTCCCAACCTCTTCGCCGAAAGAAAACCATTGTTTTGGTCTGGGTTTGGGTATTTATAGAGGGGTTGGGGAGAAAAAAGTGCTACGAAGGTATAAATATAGTCATCCTCAAGTCATTTGCAAAATATTACAACGTATCTTTGCATAGATTATCAGATATTCAGTCTCAAACTTTAATGTAGTGCACAGGGTAAGGAATCATCGCGGCCATGAGAGGGTGTTGACATACTTCACTTTCATTGGTCAGTTTAGACTTCCCAGGGGTGCACGGCGTCAGAGACGCATTCTACGTAATGTGGCGCTGATGTCAGAACGGTTCATTTATCAGCCATCCATCTCACTTAACAGATTTTATAACAGCCATTGAATTCCAATTTAATCATGTTTCGGTAACAAGCGGATTCAGCATACAGCCAAATGCTATCTGAAATGGAGGTGGCCATTTATGGAGACATGACTGCAGCTGACGATTATCCATTCCTCTCAAAGTCAAGAACAGACCCTACAGCTACATTGAGATGTCCACATCCCGTGAAATTCCCAGCCAACGAAACGCCATAAATATCACAGGATTGTTGATGAGTATTAAAATAAACAGTTGGTACTAATGATTCAACATCAAACCGAATTGAAAGCAATTTCATGAGTGGCACATTTACTTAGAATCAATGAACACCCTAGCTCTTAGAGGCCAATACAGAATGTGGACGTCTCATACTTACTCTAACCGATACCTCCATTTCTGTTGCTTTAAATTTAGATGTAGAGCATATAGTATGCTGTTAGATACAAATAACAGTGTAACTTAAAGGTCTATATATTGGATATGCTTCCTATTAGAAATATATCTGTAGTAAGGTATACACAGATGGAGCATACAATTGAGATAAATGGGTTATAAAATGGGTCTAAGATGTGCAGGTATGTGCTTGAGGTGTTAACATACATGTGGAACCGATATAAACTAAGAGGACCTGAACTTTTCAAACCTCCCACTTAGGAAGGGGTTGTTATTCATCAAAGGGGTGGGAGTGGTGAGTTTTTGCATGGAATTGTTTTACACTCCGTCCTTGGCAGCTAACAAAACCTTTCGTGGCCCCAGTCTGCGCCAGAGGTATGGAAGATTTTCTGAGCCCTCTTTTATCTATAGTTTCTTTTTATCTTTTTGCTAAAAGAGGCTATGTGGGTTTTTTATCCCACAAATAGTCTTTATCCCACAAATCAAAACTTATTTGTGGGATAAAGACACCCACGGTTCTTTATCCCACAAATATGGCTTTTTATATAGTGGCCTCAGATGACAAACTAGACTTGCAGATTGCCCAGTCTTTATCTCACAAAGCCTAAATAGTGGGTTGAGATGACAAACCAGATCTGCAGACCTTCTACCATATGTTATTTTCATAATGCATGGGGAATGATTGGGGACTATATGGAAGGTTAAACTATTGTAGCTAAATAGGTACAATCAATTAGTAATTTTATGTTACCCGAAAGAGGTTAGCCTAGGGTGGTCAACATAAGGTACCAACATGCCTAGTAGTCGAGTCAGGGGCGACATACCCTATGTGTGTAGGGTCAGGGTTGCATGTTGCAGGCAGGAGGGGCGAGGCAGAAAAGGTTCCAGCTGTGATGGCAAGTCAATATTGGCCTAGGGGGTATTGCTGAAAAGGTAATAGGTAGCTCTAACTACTTTTCTTCTCTTTTCAGGCTTTCTTTTGTGTTGCCTAGAGGTGGTCAAGACATGGTCCCAGAAAAGCATGTTGTGAGCAGGTCACCTTTCAGGAGTTGTCAAGTATTTTCACATAGTTATGTTAGTTACTCTGTAAAAAAAATGTCGTCGAAGTAACAAAGGATTCCTCATCCCAAACTTGCCAGAGATCTATGGTTATTTTAACCTTATATTTGTAGAGATTCCTTGTACCACCATACTGCGACCTGAAATTAAAAAGGAGCAGACAAGATATAGTCAGATAGTAAAGACTCCCCCGGAATCAGTCGGAGTGTCAAACCATGCTCACTACGCCTTACCCTTGATTCAGCCCCAGAGAGTAAGATTCTTTTTTGTCAGTCAGCATGAGGATTACAGTTTAGTGGTAGGATGTTAGCCTTTAAGGTGTGAGTTGAAAATAATCCTTTTGTCAATATGGCCCCAGGGCTTTTAGATTAAGAGTGCTGCTGGTATAAGTTTTAGCCTAATCTGTGCTGGCTGTGCTACTGCATCTAAAAATGTAGCTGGATAATCTTTTGCATTCCATGCTACATCAAATTACATCAAATTACAAAGTGAGGAATTGAACGGGTGAAAAAACACTTTAAATGCTAATTTACACATCTAATATAGGGCCCCCACCGTTCTGGCAGATGTTCTAACCCTCACAGAAAATAATAAATAGCAGTCTGGTGTTCATAATAGCCGGCGTTCTGGAGGGCATTTCTTAACATACTATGACAACACCCTCCAATTCATACTGAAATTGAAATAGCAGTCATAGGTGGTGGTGATCGTAGCACCTTAAGAAATGACCTACTGGACAAGGCATTACATCATGTGTTCCCCTTTAAACCAACTCTAGGTGCTAACACCATAGCCTCATGTCTGCATGTGTAAAGTCGTTCAGCCTCACATCATTCCCAGTGGTTTTATGGGTTTTATAATGGCAGTAAATTTGAATGTGTATTCTAACATGTGCTGCCAGGTGGCATCTTGCTGCTGCCACCTGGTGTCAATTTGTTTTTACTACTGCTACATGAAGTAATACACCAAAGAAGGATAAATTCCGATATTATAACACATTTTGTTGTGCTCTAGATGGCTACTTATTGATTTTCTTGGCATTTTACTACAATCAAATCCCGATACATGTAAAACATATAGTATGCTGTTAGATACAAATAACAGTGTAACTTAAAGGTCTATATATTGGATATGCTTCCTATTAGAAATATATGTGTAGTAAGGTATACACAGATGGAGCATACAATTGAGATAAATGGGTTATAAAATGGGTCTAAGATGTGTAGGTATGCGCTTGAGGTGTTAACATACATGTGGAACTGATATAAACTAAGAGGACCTAAACTTTTTAAACCTCCTTTACCCACTTAGGAAGGGGTTGTTATTCATCAAAGGGGTGGGAGTGGTGAGTTTTTGCACGGAATTGTTTTTACACCTCCTCCTTGGAAGCTGTCAAAACCTTTTGTGGGCCCAGTCTGCGCCAGAAGATTTTCATAGCCCTCTTTTATTTATATATTTTTATCTTTTTGCTAAAAGAGGCTATGTATTTTACACTCCCCCCCCACAAGATGGATCAAAGGTTGTTACTCCCCTCCCCCCAGAAGGGGTCAGCAGTATTTACGCCACCCTGAAACCCGCTCCTGTTGATCACCAATCCCTTAGAGGCCAGGATAATGCACGAGTGCTGTTCTGGCAAATATACTCTACTGGAGGTTGCTTCTCATCCCATTGTAAGCATTACAACCATTACATCCCATTGTAAGCATTACAACTTTTACAGCCTATTACAACCATTACAGCCCATTGTAAACATTACAACCATTACATCCCATTGTAAGCATTACAACCATTACATCCCATTGTAAGCATTACATCCCATTGTAAGCATTACAACCATTACATCCCATTGTAAGCATTACTACCATTACATCCCATTGTAAGCATTACAACCATTACATCCCATTACAATCATTACAGCCCATTACAACCATTACAGACCATTACAACCATTACAACCCATTACAACCATTGCAGCCCATTGTAAGCATTACAATCATTACAGCCCATTACAACCATTACAGACCATTACAACCATTACAGCCCATTACAGCCATTACAGACCATTACAACCATTACAGCCCATTACAGACCATTACAACCATTACAGCCATTACAGACCATTACAACCATTACAGCCCATTACGGCCCATTACAACCCATTACAGCCCATTGTGAGCATTACAACCATTACAGCCCATTACAGCCCATTGTGAGCATTACAACCATTACAGCCCATTACGGCCCATTACAACCCATTACAACCATTACAACCCATTACAGCCCATTGTGACTATTACAACCATTACAACCCATTACAGCCCATTGTAAGCATTACAACCATTACATCCCATTGTCAGCATTACTACCTTTACAGCCCATTGTGAGCATTACAACCATTACAGCCCATTGTGAGCATAACAACCATTACAACCATTACATCCCATTGTAAGCATTACAACCATTACAGCCCATTGTGACCATTACAACCATTACAACCATTACATCCCATTGTAAGCATTACAACCATTACATCCCATTGTAAGCATTACAACCATTACATCCAATTGTAAGCATTACTACCATTACATCCCATTGTAAAGCATTACTACCATTACATCCCATTGTAAGCATTACAACCATTACATCCCATTGTAAGCATTACAACCATTACAACCCATTGTAAGCATTACAACCATTACATCCCATTGTAAGCATTACAACCATTACATCCCATTGTAAGCATTACAACCATTACATCCCATTTTAAGCATTACAACCATTACATCCCATTGTAAGCATTACAACCATTACATCCCATTGTAAGCAATCCAACATTACATCCCATTGTAAGCATTACAACCATTACAGCCCACTGTAAGCATTACAACCATTACATCCCATTGTAAGCATAACAACCATTACATCCCATTGTAAGCATTACAACCATTACATCACATTGTAAGCATTACAACCATTACAGCCCATTGTGAGGATTACAACCATTACATCCTATTGTAAGCATTACAACCATTACATCCCATTGTAAGCATTACAACCATTACATCCTATTGTAAGCATTACTACCATTACAGCCCTTTACAACCAATACAGCCCTTTACAACCAACACAGCCCATTGTTATCATTACAACCATTACATCCCATTGTGAGCATTACAACTATTACAGCCCATTGTAATAATGCTAGTCATGCTAGCAGCACCACGACTGACTTTGTTACCCTCAAAGTGTGATTCCATTCTGCTTTGCCTTGTGGAATCCTGATTTCTCGTGAGGAAAAGCTCACTCAGTTTGGAGTAATTCATGCAGAACTCTGCCTATAGATGAATTGGGGAAAGTTTATCCTTGCTAGGTAGATTCTGTTGAGGAATCACTCTTGCCAGCTGCATAAATATGTGCAGAGCCCCCCCCCCCCCGTCCCAGGTTTCTAATGTCAAAAGAACACGAACGTGTAAAAGTCATGAGGTCCATTAAGGGTTAAATAGTTAACCAACCATACCCCGTGCTGTGTGGGGCAGAGGGTAGGTCAGATGTTAAGTGAGGGTGGGCTGCGTGTTTATGTAAATGGGGGTCAGCGTTAACTCTTTCATGCTGACAGTGAATTAATGCGTCATGCCTTTTAGTCATCATGATGCATGAATGCAGTTTTGGCAAGTAATGGGTCTGGGCCACATTTTAGTATAAGGCCGACACTGTTGGTTTGATACACCCCAGTGCGATGATATGATACACTAATGAAGTGCAAGCAATATTCATGATGCACTGAAGCATGAGCATCCCCTAGAGGCTTACAAGGGTTCAATGTTGAATAAGCGCAGGTCTGGAATGAGGGCTGGGGGTAGAGCCAGGTTGAAATCAATGCGTGCCCTGATGCTTTTACAGGTTAATGCGGTATGTTATCATCAGTGATATTGACAGAAGCCTAAGGTTTTGTTAGATGAGAGTAGGGTATGTAGCACTATAGGTGGACGGGGAAGTAGCGGTGGGTGGTAGTGTGATTAAGTGTGTACAGCATAGGGTCTGTTTACACACTAAGTGCCGCAAGCCGTGACTGTGTGTACAACACACGCAGCCTTATCTAAATGAGACAGCAGCTGTAATTGGTGCACTGGTACCTAGGGGGTATAGGTTGAGTAAGAGGCAGCATGTGTCAGTAACCAGCTCCAGTCATGGTTGTGTGTTGACATCTCAGTATGTTTGAGATAACAGCTCTGTATACTACTGTGTAAGACATAGAACTACCGTTGACCTGTCACTGTCAGCTGACCAATGATTATTTGATCATCCCTACTTGGCCCATGAAAATGTTGATATGTCTAAATGTTATATGTTATGGTTATCATAGTCCAGGAATTTGAAGATACTCAGTACTGGCTGAAATATTCTATGAATGGTATGAATTAGCTTTTATTGATGTTGAATTAAGTCTTATGGATAAATGTGAAACTCATGGTTTGCCACTAATGCATTGCTGCATGTAATGATTGCTGCATGATGCACCAATGCAGACTGATTAGTATCATTTTTTGTAGGGTCGGCATGATGCACCCATCAGTTAATTACCAGTACCGTAAAACCCCGGTCATAAGCCGGATTTATTTTCCTATTTTGGGCCAAAACCGGCTTCTAAATTCCCCCCGAAATGTACCCCTGGCTTATGACCGGGGTTTTAATACAATAGATTAAAAAAAAAATAGGGAAAATTTGGCCCTAAAATCGGTTTATAGGATTTCCCTGAACTCACTCCCCGGCTTATGACCGGGGCTGGCTTATGACCAGGGTTTTAAGGTACTGCATTTTAGCCTCATGTTTTGTATATATTTTCATTAACCCTGTAAGGGTCACTAATACAAGAGTGCATCATGTCCATTGGTTTTCTTGATGTGCCGAAGAAGCATTGGCGAGTCTGCTTGTAGGCACTTTATTGAAACACCCTAACGATCCACCGGTGATCTATCAATTCTGCAGTGCTGGCATGATGCTGCAGCCCTTGCACGGTGTTCAACAGAGCTGCATTCATACATCATGACGACCTAACGGCATTAGCACCCCTAAGTAAAGCATTCAAATCTTACCGATTAATTTTCGAACTTAAGTCTCATCAGTTCGATTCAGCTTTAGAAGCTTTGAAACTTCAGCTATTATTCATTCTCCCTTGCTGACTGCGGTTCTCTCACCCATCCATCAGTCTGTCCGCTACCCTTTAACCCTTTAAACTGTTAAAGGTAGAAAGTGTATGGATAGATATATCAAGCCCATTAGTCACCATGATACATGGAGTTCTAGGTTATATTCACGCATACCAGTGAACCAATGGAGTTAAACAGTTCCCAAAAGGGTCTTGCCAAAAAGATATAGGGGAAAAACCTGATCTCAAACTCAACTAATAGAAATGTGCATGGTCTTACTTCTTCTGGTGGTATTGACAGAAATTAAAAAGCAGAATGTATGAAAAACACCTTTTGATGTGTAGAAAAATGTGCACAGTTCATCTAAACGAGTTTGCGAAAAATCATTTGGCAATACCCAAACGTGCACGTTTTAGTTTGTGGTTCTCGTTTCCTTCATGCCAAAACTAAATGGCAGTCATTTTACACTAATTAATGCAGAGATAAACATGCAGACAGACTTAAGTTCCCTTGTTCTATCGGCTAGAGATTGTTAGGGCAAGTATAGGAACACTCATGCAGGAGGGTGTTGCACATATGGGAAAAGGTAGTTTTGCCTAAGAATGGCCTCACCTGCAGGAGTCTCTTTCTTCTCAGCACTAACTTTATATTTTGGGTGGCACAGAAGTGCTCATGTTAGTAAGATACAACAACCGTTCAATGATGATGGAAGCTACTGAATACAAGGGCACTAGACCGAGAGAACCACAATACACAATATTTTTTTAAGAAGCAGTTGACTTCACCATTCACCGTGTGGTGAGCACAAGGTGAATGGTGAAGCAAAGCATGACTTTGTAGCTACTTAGCGCCCTCTATAGCTCATGTGCAAGCCTCCAGAGGTGCCATCTACCTCTCTAGCACCTTTTACTGGTGTATCTTTAGCACCCTAGGGCCTACCTATGTGCAGAGGTCACAGGTCATCAGGGCCCTGAGTACCAGCATACCCTTGACTTTCTGACAACAAGTTTTTGTTGGTATATTCATGAATGAAGTTTGATGCACTTTTACATCAGTGACCTTTTAGGTACTAATTTCTAAAGGTTGCTGGGACATTGTTGCAGCCCGTGAGTTATTGTACATGCATCACGCCAGAAACACTCATGCATCATGCCACCCTTTAACAATACAAGGCGACTACGCTACCAGGGGGTTGGCATGATGGTCTATTGAACTGCTGGCAAACAGACTTACCAGCACGTCATCAACGCATCATGCAGACCAGCGGGCCTGATGCACTGAAGCCTTGACAGGCTTAAAATGGCTTAGGCCAAATAAATAAAAGGTTTGTTACTAGTTACCCAGCCGACCCTAGAAAAACAGGTGCGACCATACAATTTTTTTTGATTTAGAGAATTTTAAAGAATCTTTAAGAATTTCAAAGAATTTTTCGGAATTTTTAAGATTTTTTCCCATATTTTCCATGATTTATCATGAATACAATCTTTGGATGTTCAGTTAATAGCTTCATTGGGCATATCATTTGCATATTTTTCACATTTCTCATAACTTTTCCATGTTTTTATCATCAAATTTAAAAAAAAAAGATCCTTAAGATCTGCCTATACATTTCTATACAAAATAAAAAAAAAAAAACAAAAAAAAAAAACAAATCCGACCTACCGACCTTAGGTTTTTGAGTCATGTAACTGGAAACATGTGAATTTTTTTGGGGGCCTTAGTATACCTAAAGTGTACCCACCCTCCCACTCACGGCCCTGTCCCCTACTACATAACTCTTGTCTGCTCCATGTTTCTCATCTCTAATCTAAGGACTGGCCTTATCCATCTCCCCCCCCATCCCTCACGTCTCCAGCATCCTTCACTGATCCTGTATAGTTTTGTCCCTACCAGATAGGGGACTAAAGCTGTCCAAACCATCTGTTTAGGTAAATCCAACATTTTAGCAACTAGTATTGGTTGCCTCATAGTCATCAAATAAAGTTGACAAATTTGTAAACTTCTATAGTTTTAACTCTAGTAAGCGCACCATCTGACCCAAAATCAATACTGCAAGTACAGAGCATGACAAATTATCTCCCATTATTATTCGGCACTATGCATGTGTGTCTTTAAACCAAATACAGTATTCATGTCCATGTTCAGCAGCATCCGTTTGTGCAACTATAATTCCCCACCCGTTCCCATACACCTGCCGCCATGGCTGATGTACGAATGATGTGACGAGTGTCCTTGACCTTTGTTTAATCAGCTACTATGTTGTCTGGCAGGTTCTACTGTGTCCACATTGACTCTGCATTTACATATAAATGCTCTATGGCAAGCCATTTTACCTCTGTAGTACCTCAATATAGATCTTTATTTTATGATGAGAATGACAGTTCCTATAGTAAAGTGTAAGCAAATCCATTTCCCACCAATGCATGAAGAAACTGAATCTCATTCTTAACAGCCCAATTCCCCACCACTGTACACAGTGGCATCATCACATAGACTCGAACTCCCTCACCAAAAGTGAATTTTGAGGGTTCTTTGCATGTTAAACATAAAATAAATGGAGATCAACTCAGATCTGTCAATTCAGTCTGTATTTTACACTCTGCCTACGACCATGTGAAAGACAGCCTGACAGCCACGGGTAAATTAACAGCCCGCAGCAACAAGTCTGTCTTATTTAAACTGATCAATGCCATATAACATGTCATTTTACAACTCAAATTTATTGTGTTGTTTACCCCTTTGTATCTATTGAATCTCTCAAATAGAAGATGTGCACAGGTGTTCAAGGAACCATTCACAAATCAAAGATCTCAAAGGGGCTTGGACAATGTTTCTCGACCACCAAACATCTTGTCCCTCATCACTGCTGTATGGCACACCGTTTTACCCTTCATCAAGGTTGTATGGCATGCCATTTTACCCTTATCACTGGTGTATGGCACACCATTTTATCCCTCATCAATGCTGTATGGCACACCATTTGACCCCTCATCAATGCTGTATGGCACACCATTTTATCCGTCATCACTGGTATAATATTATGGTACACCATTTTACCCCTATCACTGCTATATGGCACACCATTTCTCCCCTATCATCGCTGTATACATAGCACACCATTCTATCCCTATCCTTGCAGTACGGTAAATTTTACCCCGCTATTTCAGATTGTACATTTACATATCAATAATGTTGGGTTAGAACTCAAAGACAACCAGTTATTTCGCCATCATAAAAATATACTTTTTGGCTTTGATGTATTACATAAGGATCTGTGTACGAACTGATACAGCCCTAGCCTTTTCATTACCATATGCAGTATCACCAAATTGAAAGTAAACAGGAAGATTGACTCTCCATAGCGGCTGTCCAAACAGCTGCATATAATGTGCTTGACTGAAGGCTGCTGATCCCAGACCTCACCTATTATTGGACATCCTGCTTCCATCTTTGATATCTAACTAAGATCTCTACTTATTCTGATGTAGACACATACATGTGCTATCCCCCCTTCTTTTCGACCATGCTTAAGGGTCAAATTTGGATCCCAAATCACAGAATGAAAAGTTGCCCTCAATAGGCCTACATACCTCGAAGTCTTGGATCCACTCTCTAGGAGGGTATAGTTATATCACAATTCGCATGGTCTGGCATGCCAGTTGTAAAAATAAATCATTTTCTCCAGAAATTTGCGTTGTTTTTTTATCATAATAAAAATCCTGGTTTGATTATTAAGGAACAGGCTGAGAGATGAGGCATCTAGAGACTGGTATTATGTGTACATCGATGCATCATGCTGCTCCATCATCATGATGCTCACATGAATGTAGCCATGTCGGGTCGGCATGATGCAGCAGCACTCGTGCTACAGTATGGGTCGGGGATGTGATACACTCAGGACTACAGAAGGCTCCAAGAGGGCATTTCTCAAGATGGCACGGCTATGAAGCAAGAAAGGGTGACTTTCTCATGAACTAAGTTGTTTTCAAATTACTTTAGTAGAATGCTCATTAACTTTCTTGTATTGGATTCATATGCAGTATAAATTTCAAAGGGCATTTTCTTTCACATAATGTGTATCATTCGGTTTGACTGCGAATTAATCTTTGCATTCCCGCTAGCCTAAACTGAGAAAGATTAAAAAAACTGTCTCAATAAGGTCTCAGTTGGGTGTTTCACAAGGCAAAGATAAAAGAAGTCAAAAATGTTCTGTTTCTATGACTGTGTGGTGTTTCACAAGCTTGCAATATTTACACCTGGTTATAACTTGATGTGATAGCAGTTTTAAGAATGGTTGTAGGCTTACAATAGCAGGTGTTTCTACAAAGGTCATCAGTATAACCTAATTTATTTTATGTGAATAACTTCTTCCCATAGAGATAGCATTGCAGGGCCGATCCGCACACCCCCAGTGGCGTAACGTGTGCCGGTCCACCACAGCGGCCGATCCGGTACCGTAGCCTCATTCTGGGTGCATGTAAACATTCAAAATGGCAGACCGCCGCTCGTACGGGGCAATACGGTAATGGATTTTGTTAATTTTCAGTTAATTAAAGACTCTAAAAACATAAAATAAATATAGAACTAAACTCCCCTGGTATCCTCGGTGGCCAATCCACCCCTCGGGAGTTGTCTCCCCCGAGGGCGTTAGCCCGAGGGGGAGACAACTCCCTCGTGGTGGATCGGCCACCTCGTACACCACGGTCGTTTAGTTCTATCTATGTATTTCTCTCAATGATCAGACCAACATAGGAGTGGTTGTAACTTTGCAATAGTGGATGATTTATGACTATTATTATCTTTGGCTTGTGAAACACTGCACTGGGGAGGAGAAGTAGTAAAGCTATGACCATTATTATCTCCAGTCAGTCATAAGTAGACTATGACTGGTCACATCTATCTGTTTCACAAAGAGATATAACTGGTTTGTTGCTGCAGTCATACTTTTTTACCACTGGTCTTATGGCTACTTTTTGGTATTTCTAGGAGGTATTTGATGGCCATGTTTATGAAAAATGTATGCAAATGCCATTTTTCAAAATACCATCATGTGGAGCATCATTGTTGCATGCTATTGGCATTTTCTGAAAAAAAAATGTCATATATTCTTTCAATGTCAAAATGTGATTTAACCGTACATACATACCTGTTAAGTTTATGACCATTCCTAAATTGGTTGTAAGTTTTCTTATAATTGATTCCTACAACTGAGATTTATGGAAAGGTCACAAGCAGCTCTCACATAGTTAATAATTTTGTAGTACATGGAGTTACTGCTGGATGTACAAGGAGTATAAATGGCCTGGCCACATTTACAAGTATCCCAGTACAACACCTCCAGTGGATGGGTGTATAGGGTTAACCTGGGATGCATTATCGACCAATCAGATAACTCCCTGTATTCACTGCAGACTTTTTTGGGTACATTATGTAACACTTTGTACCCATTATGGTGGTTTTATCAGTTCCTTATTATCTCACTAGGTACAAGATCAAGCAATGGCCGAGCCACTAGGCCTCAATACTGAGCCCTATAAAGTATAAATACGTCATCAATTACCTCAGGGGGCTGGCTGTATGTACTGCGATGGCTTATACAGCATGACCGCCACTTATAAATGGCTTGGCATCTTCCACGGGCCCTTATCCAATAAATAGACTCACGGTCTATTGGCAAATTGTTAAGCTTTTTTAAAATAGCCGCATTCCCTGGCTGTTACTCAAAATGCTGTTACTCACAGTTCTTATTGACCTAGCCATCAATAGCTATCCATTCTTAAATTAGCAAAAGCTCTTCACTAACCCCCATGAATTCTGTTATAATGAAGTGCTTTGTTCCAGTGAAAAAGTTTGTTTTAAACGAATTTCGTAGTATCCAAACAAGGCACTTTATACACCCTTAAGGCTCCCAGTGTAGGCCCTTACCAGCATCAAAAGTCTGAGAATCCAGTCTCTTTGTCGAGAATATGTGAGGGATCATCAGCAACACCTATCCTTACCTCCCCAACTCTTTGCCAGCATCAAAAGTCTGAGAATCCACTCTCAATCCTGTTGATAATATGTGAGGGATAAGGGCCCCCCTACCCAACTCCCCAAGCCCTTAGCATCATCAAATGTCTGTGTATCCACTCACCCTACCAACACTGAGTTTGAAAAAAAATCAAAGAAAATACATTCCCCTTTTTAACAAAGATTCGTTGGAAGCGAATTCAGATGATGTGAAATTTGTTCTATTAAGATTAATTTATTATAGAAAGTATAGAGAAGAATTGGTAAAAAACAATGTGTTCGTTGTAAATGAAAATTTGTTGTAAAAGAGTTTGTTGTAAAGAAACTTTACTGTATAACCATGCCTTATAACATCTTGTGATGTCAGCAGGGCATTTTAAAAAGATATCTATAGCGATCGTTTTGAAATGCCCTCCTGATGAGTGATTTTCCTTGTCAGAATGACGTCATAGGGGTATTTTTCCAGTTTTACACTGGTTTCTAATCCCCTATGACTGAAACTGTAGCTTTTTTATCTTGGATACACATACAACTCAATTTTACAACTGAACCAGTCATAAATTGTCTGATAAGTGTTTCTATACAGGTGGCAATATATGACTAATTATGAGAAAAATATGACCCAAGATAATAAAGTCCTTCTAGAAACACCATTGGTCATAAGCCTATGACCGCTCTTAAAATCAAAATATCATTTTCCTATGACTGAACACAAGTATGAACGCCTTGTGAAACACCCAAAAGAACAGTTAAACTTTCTTGCTTTATTGATCTATTATTTCAAGTTGTATTCGGATATCTAACCCATTCCTGTCCTACATCTAGTGCCCACTTATCATTGCACCAGTATAACTGGAGGGTGTGGCTTTTATAGTAAAAGAAAGAGCTGGCTAAAAATGCCCTTGTTTCAGTCCTTTCTTTTCATATAGCTATAACTTGTCCCTTTTGTTGCTCACAAGTGGGCATTCAAGTACGGTGCTAAAAAGGGGGGATTTTAGTAGGTACCTAGTTGGGAGAAGTCAGTCAGTATAATAATCTATAGAGCGTGTGACATGAGTAGGTACCTGGTAGTGCAGCTCTCTCTATTTTAAACAAGGCAGGTGACTTTTCAGACTAATGTGGTGAGTGCAAGTACTTAGGTGAAGCAGTGCACGACTTGTTTAGAAAAGAGGGCACATACTCACAGCTCTTTTTACAATAGGAGCAACACCCTCCTGCCCTATCAACCCTATCCAAAATGAGGACACAAGTGTTGATTTTAAAGAGCAGTGATGATGTGTTACCTATGATCATTCACTTTACAATTTGGAGGGTTTTAAATTGTAGTGTGTGCGCAAGCAGAGTGTTTTAAATTGTAGTGTGCGCCAGAAATCGTACCATATTGTGAAATAGCTTGCTGTTTCAAGTAAGGGCTTCACTTTTAGTAGTTTACTATGGACCTCCTCGTATGAGAAGGGTGTGTAAGCACTGTCACAAATATCAAGTTTGTTTGAAATCTTTCTGTAGAATATGATGTCGGTGTACACCGTTGTTGCCGTCTAGCACAACAAGAGTTCCACTACTCAAGCTTGAGGTAGAAGAGATAAGCTGAGAGCATATTGGAGGTACATATTGGTGCAGGCAGGACATTGAAGGTAGGAGGTGGTGTGTGTAGGTAGCCTTGGGGTTGTAGCATGTTGATAGCATTGAGTCAGTAAATCAGGTTTATACAAGCCACACACTTACTCCTATCTACGTCCACATATAGAGGCTGGACTGACAAATGACTGCGTATAGATACTGTATCGACTTCTGGTTTGATGTCCCAATCAAACAATAATATACTATAGAATTGACTAAAGCCTAGTATTGACTACATCCTTATGTCTCCACGCCCATGGAACCACATTTGCCAGCCGACAATTGAAAAATGACATTTGTCGGCCAACTTTTTAATTGTCGGCTTACAAATGTCTTTTAGTAAACCTATTTGGGAGATAATATCTAACATGTTTGATTTTTATCATCGGAAATGGACAACAAAAGTGATTTTATTGTCAGAAATGAACAATGTATTTTGTCATTACAAATTCTAGTGCCCTGTGGACACACGGAATAATCAAAGTGAAACATGTTTATTTTCTAGAAAACATCCTTAAATGTTCAGTTGTTTTTTTGTCGCTAGAAAAACACCGGCAAATTATTTTATATTATGTTTCACAGCTTGGATTAACCACATGAGGCACTGGTTATACTTCGCAACCCTACACAACCGGGGATTAACTAATACTTCATATCTAACTATTTCTACAATGTAAAAGATAACTGACAACCCACCAGAGATCCTCATAAAGCTGAACAGTGATCAACCATAATTGTACTGCATTGAACCATTGTAGATTTTACAAGGAGCCACAGGTGGCAGAATGGAGGAACAAGGAATCTCTGTGAAAATGATGATGGATCTTTGGCAACTTTGGGAATTATGATTAAGGATTCCGCCAAGGCATTTATTTGGAAGTGTATGTTCTCTGTGTTCTGGCCTCAGCTTATGGGCAGATCCACTGAGCAATGTTTGGGCCTATTTTGAGAGGATTTTAGCCTTGAGGAGCTACAGTAAAGAATGTAGACCACTATTCTTCATTATTTTAGTCACATCTGATAGGAAACATCTTGAGCTTTAAGTAGAGGGCAAATTTATGTATATCGGCCTATAATTTAATGAGTTACAGAGGCTCGAAGTTAGACAATACACCAAAAATACCCTTTTTAGTCCAATTTTCCATCATTCCCACCTATCTATTGTTAAGCTAGGCAGTATTAGAGTCTGATAAACCTATTTTGCCTTTGGTTAGAGGGCATAGCTATCTATTAAAAAGACTTTTGCCATGTCCCTTCCTCAACTGTCTTTCACACATGTGTTATAATATCGAACTGTGAGCATCCTCACATACGTAACACTTTTTTTACACCTTAAACTTCTATGCTAAAAAAGTATCCTCACTGTTCTTATTACCTGTGTTGAGGAGGGTCCCTAGGGGGGTTTTGATGGAAAATAAATGAAAGTGCTGGTTTGCTGCAGATACAAGCTAGGTCTCATAAACCAAAATTCAACTCCCTAAAACGTTACGTATGTAAGGTACACTTTTAGATGTCTGTAGGCTAAATAAATGATTCTTTATTTCTAGTCTATTCTAGTGTAGTATGTATATGAATTAAATGATTAAAACAAAAATCATGGCTCAAGTCTGCATAGTAAGGCCACAGAGGGGGTCTTTTGGTATCGGTGTGGAAATCCTCACATACGTAACGAAAATATGTGGAGGAGAAAGGAAATGTTTCCAGTTGCCCTGGCAGAAATGACTGACCACTGGAAGTCACTCAGAGGATCTCAAATTAGCTAAGCTCACAGTCTACTGTGATTTTGCAGCTCCATTTACACTGAAATTTCTCAAAAAGGTAAGGAATTTCAATCAAATTCTCATGAAATAGTGTGTGTTATATATGTGAGGGTCTGCAATTGTCTTAGATTGCATGGAAATGATGAATTTTGGGTTTTATTTCCCTCTGATTCAAAGTCCCAAGCCATAGACTGGCCATAGCAGCTTGGTAATGCCATTCAATTTGGCCAGGAAGCCCCATACTCTTTGAGGCTTTATTTTCCTCACATACGTAACGTTTTCACTGGGGAATGGAAATTGCCCTTCCTGAGCTACCCTGCTGTATATTTATCCCCAAATCATTATTATTTGTTGAAATTAGGGCTTACCTTTACTGCTAGGGTTCATTAGGTCCAGTTTGGATATTTTGAAATGACATCCCAGCCTGTCTGGGGTGAGAAGTGTAGATTATTTTTTGGAATTTTCACCTCCCACACCCCAAAAAGTGCATTATTTAGCAAGATTACCTGATCTTACCATTGTTTATTTACTCCTGGACCTACAATCAATCATTTCAGTACATATAACCTCTCTTTTGGTATGTACTTTGCCAGCAGTATTCCTTTCCCCCCCCCCTCCTCAGCATTTTGTTACGTATGTGAGGTGTTTACTATATGTGTTGCACCACACACCTCCAAATAGAATTTTTCAAATAGATTGGTTGATAATCTTATAAAAGTGTCCCTATCTAATATCCTGGATAGAATTAAGGCACTTAACATTTAAATTTCTGCAAGTTTCCCACAAATTTGAAAACGTTACGTATGTGAGGTTTTGTTCATTTTGGTTACAATGTGTACTTCAGACCCACCCAGACTATACATAATTCACCAATAAATAGACGTACGACAACTCCAATCTAG
Source organism: Acholoe squamosa (assembly GCA_949317995.1). Taxonomy (NCBI): domain Eukaryota; kingdom Metazoa; phylum Annelida; class Polychaeta; order Phyllodocida; family Polynoidae; genus Acholoe; species Acholoe squamosa. The sequence continues at coordinate 9,289,115 of OX439051.1, read as the reverse complement.
TTTGGGCGAATATTTTATTGGACCTGGCCAATAAACATACATAACCAGGCCTAAGTAACACAAGAAGAAAGAAAAAAATCTCCAATGTGAGACCGGTGGTCCTTCCTGGGGCTAGGCAATATGGCCGACTACAAAGGCCACCAGTGAAGGAACCTGTTACATAACACTTGAATGGAAGTGGTGACATCTGGTAATACATTGGGAACTGCTACTGCCCATTTATCACCACTTATATGCGTGCATATAAGTAGCTTATAAATAGACGTATGACAACTCCAATCTAGTTTGGGCGAATATTTTATTGGACCCGGCCAATAAACATACATAACCAGGCCAACACGCCAAACAGAATGGAGAACAAAACAAAAAAACAACAAAAAAAAACAGATTTTACACGAATAAGGCGCTAACCATACGCCGATCAAGATCGATACGAGCTTGTTTGGATTTTGTCAAATAATGCAACACACTCAATGATTTCCAATCCCCAATGTTTTTGATGTCCAATAGACTGAAACCTGCATCTGCCAAGGCCGATGCACCTCCTCTTCGTAACGAGTGTGAAGACAACTTATCGATGCCTGACTTGGCACACAACTTATGCAATTTGCCCAAGTACCATGAGTAACTGCCACGACACCATTGGCCATTTTTCATGTACGACACTACTTGTGAGTCACTGGATGGGTAGTTCACCATAGATAACAGCAAGGTCTGGAGGCCATTTCTTAACACACTACGACTGCTGTCCTTTAAATTGTAGTGAGAACCTAACAATTTGGCCTTAACAGTACCATGTACTAGTAGTCCCTAATGTCTGCACCAGTACGACTGCCCTACTAAACCTTATGTAATTACTGCATAGCTGCTTATCGTAGTGAGCAGTCGTAGGGCAGTTCCTACAATAGCCTGGCATATTCATTGCATTTTTAAATTGTAGTGGCTGTGTGCAGTCGTAGTACATTAAGAAATGGCCTCCAGGTAATAATGAAGGCAGAAGATAGAGTCATTGATGAATGTGAAGGGTATGAACAAGACCCGCTCCTTAAATGAAATAGTCTTTGTACGGCGAAGTCTGACGGAGACCCCCCAGACTTCCCAGGTCAAATCTGACAAGCAGACTGCCAGTCCTTGTTCAACCACATTGGACTTACGTAATAAGCCCCTGAAGCACATGATAACAGTGATCCAAAATGCCACATCTTCAGAACATGACATATCCAATAGTTTATAAATACGCTGCACTGACTCTGGTCGTGCCTGGTCCACATGATCACCTAGGGTCCTTCGAATACCTCTCATAGTGATGTAGAGTTCAAATGTATTAGGGTTGACATGTGAATAACCTAGGACCTTGTGCAACACCCAAAGTCCTCCTAGGGACTGTTTAATAGAGCTGTAGCGCAGTCTCTCAGCCAAGTGTGTAACATATCACAACACAACTTCTATACTAGCGGGAAAAAGCACACCATATAATATGCAAAATTCCAAATAAGAGTTCCATTGGCTCTTCCTAGTACGCTCCATGGCTCCAGCCATCCACTGTGACTGGTAGCAGAAGTCATTTATCAGAAATGAAGGCAATCCTTTTGCACACCTTTTATCCGTACAGCGCGACAAAAAGTCAGGAACAATATTGTCTTTAGATTTAACGCGAGTAGCAACAATATGAAAATTATGTACAACTGATAACCAAAATAATTCTCTTATCAACCACATACAGCGAACACTCCGCGATCTGCCAGTATTTATCATGCGTTGGACTTGGGTATTGTCGGTTCTGACTACAACTTTTGTATACAACTTTTGTATCCGACCAATCATTTCCCCAACGTTGCGCTGCGGCAACCACTGGCCAGACTTCCAGTAGGTTAATGTCAGCTGTCTCATCATATTCACAAGGGGGTTCAACAGAATGATGTAATGGAAAACGATTATACAACTGATTGTAGGCAGGTAATTTCCATGCACCTACTAACCAAACATGAGCCAAAACCAGTTAGTGATGAGTCAGTGTCTACGATAGGATGATAATCAAAGGTACGTAGGATTTTGGCAGAACCATTGAATACATAACTGAACCTTTTTCACCAGCGGATGTCATCCATAAACCAATCAGGTAGTTTGACCACCGTGACACTGTCGGCCATGTATTTGAGTAGGTTAATGACTCTACGTGAAAATGTTCTGCCTCCCTGAATAACTCTACTAGCGTGTGCCAAATGACCACACAGTTCTTGTAATTCTTTTTTGGTAGCAACAGTTTTACCCAAGAACTTGTCGATCAGTACTAATAAATTGTCTAACTTTTGTGGGGGTAAGCTGATTTCCATTTTCACTGTGTCAATTACCAGACCCAAATACTGGACTTTGGTAGCAGGGGTTAAGATTTTTTTCCATGCAATATGGAAACCGAGACGTCGGAGCAGATCTACCAATATCGCCTGATGCCTCGCACACTCCTCGTAGCTGTCAGCCACAATGACAAAGTCATCAAGGTAACCGAAAACATTGAGAATACCTCTACGATTCATACACCGGATGACAAACTCGGTTAGTTGAGTAAAGATAAATGGTGCACATCTAAGACCAAACGATAAGGCTTGATCTTCAAAATATTCTGGTGCACCATCCAGACTCCACACAAAACCTTGTTTGGAACGATCGTCCGGATGAACAGCCACACTGCGATAAGCAGATTGGATGTCCAATACACATAAAAACGAGCCCTCATGTATGACATCAGTAACACTATCTACTTGAGTATAATGAAATGGTTGGCAAGTTGTGTACATAAAGTCATTGATACTTTTAAGATTATCATCGGGATCACCACGGCTGCAATCTGTTATGGGTCTTAAGCTGCCATCTGGTTTTAAAATAGCCCCCAGTGAATGTACACACTGGGGTCTACTAAGAACCCTTTTGACTTTACCATCAATTAACTCCTTCCTTACCAGATCGTCCATTTGGCATTTTACACCTTCTTTGATTATGGAATGGTAATTTTTTTGAAAATAAGAACCATTATAATCCACATCAACGATTTTGAACCCGTTACGAACACCGTCTAGGATATAAGCAAAGTTACCATCAACTTCCTCAAACCCCATGCATTCATCAAAGAAGGCGTGTGGGTTGAGTTGGAGGCACATGCCATCTAAGACATGAACGGAATCACAATCCAAAGGACAAGGTCTAAACCATTCAACACAATCGACAATTCTGGAAGTGTAGATAGTAGGAGTTAATATAATGTCTTCCGTATTTGGTAATGAATCTGAAGAAGTGACATGATTTGAACCACAAGGAATTACGAATTTGTTGACATCCCATAATAAACTATATTCAAGTTCACTGGTATTGTCAGAATCGGAAGATTTTATAATTCCACAATCTATGCCAGACTCCTCGGAGTCACTGACCCCTGAATCAGAATCCACTAAGGCCTGATATCAATCATTTGATTTTTTCACAGTGCACTTTAGTTTTGTGTGATTACCCCCACAAGAACGACATACATGTGGGTGAGGGCAATCTTTGGCGTTACAACCATTATCACCATTAAATGCATAGCAACAGTGAATTTCATCTGACTTTTTCTTTTTGTTCTTTTTCCTCTTACTACTCGATCCCGCAACAGTACCAGCACCAGTTTGAGATGATGGAGGCTGGATACCAAGAACATTACATAAGTGCTCGGCACTAAGATTCTCAAGACCAACACTGTTTGAGAAGATGTTGTGATCGAAATAGCAGAATGTGTGTTCACCAAACGATTCTCCCCTTTCACGCATTGCAAGATCATACTGAATGAGAGCATCCTCATTGTAGAATGCTTTCTTGTCAGTTAGGAATTTAACATGTTTACCATAGTTTTTACATGGGAAGTTTCTAGCCAACATGCTATTCAAGAGACCCATGCTAGCAGAAATAACATCATTCAAGGCGGGTTTTTTTACTTTGTCATGCGGCATGTGCTGTTCAATGTCATAGGTCACAAACTTACTGCCACTGGCATTGTTCGGTGAAAATATCACCATTTGGGCGCCTTGAGCCTGATGTTGTAGTTGTTGGTTAGGATACCATGCTGTTGGGTTTTGTAGAATTTGAGATTGCACAGACTGAACACCAGGAGCCTGGAACAGGGTTTGTTGATTAGGTAGAATTCCTGCAGCCTGGTACTGTTGTTGTGGGTTAGGAATAACGCCAAACTGATATGAAGCCTGCTGCTGATGGGATGTTGGGACTTGAACCCCATACATATGAGAAGTAGTCGGGTTACCATATACCATAGGTGTAGGTGGGAACTTTAGCCTGCCATCTGGTGCCCTAAATTGACCCACACCAGGCCAATTGACAGTCTGACTAACAGGTGTGACAGGTGGGGAATAAGGTGTGCCATCTCTGTAGAACAGCTGAGGAACAGTGTTTCCCATGGAAGGTTGGGATGGAAACAAACCCTGAGTAGCATTAGGACTACTAGAACTGTCAATACCACTAGAAATGCCTGAAGCATTGTTTTTAGGAGCTACACCACCATTTCTCCATTGTTTCCACAGTAAGAATTCCTGATAATCATTGTCTAATTCACCATGGAAATGTCTTTCACCCACTGGATAGTCAGGTTGATTGTCTCTGGGGACCGGGTGATTGTACAAGGAAGGTGGCATGTTATCGCGGGTGAGCGACTTGTTTACTTGGGTATTCCACTCTCCTGGAGGCAATTTTTTACACAAGTTGGGTAAATCAAACATACCTGAGCTGGTTTCAAGGCCGGATTGGCCTGCGGAGGGTCCAATAACACTAGAATTAGGCCCTAAAGCATTGTTTACGGCCGAAAGCCGGCTTTCCGGAAGTACAGGGCGGCCATTTTGGACTCCGCAGTGAAGGTTAGAGCTGGCTTGTGATTGGCCAGTTTGGAAGCCTGGTGCGTTCGAGTCACCACTTTCGTTCCTTACCGCATCCAACTCTGAGGGATCCAGACCCATAGGACTAGCAGTAAGAGAAAAAGATTGGGCCTCGAACGCACCCATGGCTCCATGCCAAGCACGTACCCCATCGTTAAATTGGCGGATAGATCTGTTATTTACAGCCCGCAGGCTGGCCAACTCTAGTTCCAACTCTTTGCGTTTACACATTTCATCAATTTTTGATTTCCTGGCCTTTTCAAGTTCAATCTGATGCAATAAATCATTTTGTGTAGAGTCCTCCCCAAGGCTGCCAAGCTCACCATGTTGACCGTCCTTCCCCTGGGGCGGCCGGTCGCTCTGCCTGGCCTCCGTGGCCTCCTGCCCGTCACGCTCGGCTGAATCCACTGAACCAGGTAATTTTTCCGAATCCTCCGGAGAATAACGTTTCCCCGGATTGGTCACCCCACAATTCGGGCACTTGGCCGCGTTACCATGGTAGGAAGTATCACAGGCCACGCATTTAGTCATGATGACTGGGAATTTCCAAAAAAAAAAATCTCCAATGTGAGACCGGTGGTCCTTCCTGGGGCTAGGCAATATGGCCGACTACAAAGGCCACCAGTGAAGGAACCTGTTACATAACACCTGAATGGAAGTGGTGACATCTGGTAATACATTGGGAACTGCTACTGCCCATTTATCACCACTTATATGCACGCATATAAGTTGCTTTTAAATGCACATATGGTTCCCCAAACTAAAATATTAGTGAATGTAGCAATCCTGCAATCTTTTTTTCAAAATGTTTTTATGGTTGCTATATTCTAGGGTAAGGCTGCACTGTCAGTCAGTAATGAAATTTGTGGGGTTCTATCCATACACAATTTTTTGTTCCTACTAACTTCTCATCCCCCATTGAGAAACTGTAAATATTAGAGTATAATTGCTTGATATTACTCACCTTAGTTGTTCAACAATTATATTCAATCTTTTGCAGTCTGCAAGTTTCTGAGGAGGACGGGCTGCCCAATGAGGATGGCATGCGCTCAGAGTGAGATGGAAATGACCCATAATATAGTCTAGTGTGTTAAGATATGCATTTTGAACTATTAATTTAACAAGTCCTGTACAAGAAATAGTGATGCAGATGATCTGGGATGTTTAAAAGTATTGCTCTATCCAAATCCTCACATACGTAACGTTTTTTCTTTCTTTGGTATTCAGAAGTGCCTTTGCAGATCTGGACCAGAATGTATATCTATTGTTGGAAAAGAGTAACATCATTTTTAAAGTAAGGACACTCTAGATAATAGAGAGTGTTTTTCATAAAGATCTAGTTATTTTTAAATGTATAAGGGAAAAGTTAAGAATGCTAGGCTACATATTCAAAACTTTTACTGAACTCCATATTTAGCGATGAGGTGTAATAAAAAGTGCAGGGATTTCATTTTTGCTACACCTTAAGGCATGTATTGTAACATTTTGGACATGAAATCTGATGTACATAGGATGATATTTAACAGCTTTTATGACTGTTTGTTTAAAAACGTTACGTATGTGAGGTTAAAGAATTATGGTTTTACTCCACAGGCTATAAAAACTGACGCATTTGGAGTTGGTGACTTGAATCAACCTTTCTAACAAGCCAAGATACAGGGCTTTCAATAAAATAAAGTGTTGTTAAATAATATTGAGTTTGTGATTTTATTGGTTTTCAGGCTGGTGAACATCCTTTACTGAATCACCCCTTATGGTTACTTTGTTTTTGCTGTTGTTTTTTTTCAGTAACATGTTTAAGATGACATTCTAATCCTGGTTTCAAAAAGATAGTTGAAGTTAGTAATTTGCAAAGGCTTATGCCATTTTGTGTTTGCGTCAAGTCGCAGACAAGGATTTTGATGTTCCCACTACATGCTTCCCAGCAAATTGTCGTTATCTGTCGCCATGATTGGTCATCAATGGTGACTCCTTTCTGAGTGATAACTCACTGCGTCATCTTTCGCCACTGTGTGTCAGTCTCACATGGCATGGCTATTTATCACAACAGTCGCCAAGATGATCTGACTCACTGCGTGAGTATGTGCCACCCCTTGTCATCCCTCACAAAGCATGGTGACTTATCATCACCATCGCCAACATGGATCTAACTCGATGCATGAGTATGTGCCACTGCCTGTCAACTCTCAGTCAGAATGGCAGCTTATCCCAACCATCGCCAACATGGATCTGACTCATTGTGTGATTATGCACCACTCCCAGTCAACTCTCACTCAGAATGGCAGCTTATCACCACCATCGCCAACATGGATCTCACTCACTCCATCAATATGTGCCACTGTTTGTCAACTCTCATTCAGAATGGCAACTTTTCACCTGCATTGCCACATGGCTCTCACTCACTGCGTGAGTTTGTATCACTCCTAGTTAATTTTCTCTCAAAATGGCGACTTATCACCACCATTGCCAACATTGGTCTCACTCAATACATGAATTTGTGTCACTCCAAGTCAATGCTCTCTGAGGATTGCATCATCTGTCACTCACTCTCACTCACAGTGGCAACTTATGCACCACTGTTCAACATGTAGCCTATCTAGGAAGTGTGGGCATGAAGTATAAGTCCCATACGTATCAAATGTGCTTTGTTTCACACTGATTTCCATGTAATACTTCAGAGTTGAATCAAACAAGATTATATAGAGAGAATATCAATTGAATTTAGATAGAGGTATCTCTAAAATGAAAGTAACTATCCATAAACACCTTTTCTCTGGTTATAGGAAAAAATACATAGGGAAATATCAACATGAACACCTTGTCTGTGGTAAGAGGGAAGATACATATGGCAATACCTTCTCTGGCAAAACATACTTTGATCTGGCAGATGTGAGGCTGCATGATTACCAATGTCGATGATCATGAGCTTTTCATCTATAGCTAACAAGGTGAGTGATCACCAGCATCACCATCACTGATGAGTCTGAGTGATCACCACTCTCACCATCCATGGTGAACCTGCGCTATGACGTGGTGCGCGTTTCATCTAGCGAGGTGAGTGATCAACCGCCTTGCCATCCCTGGTGAGTGTGAGTCATCATGATCCTCGCCAACCGTGGTGAACATGCGCTATGGCATGGTATGCGTTTCATCTAGCGAGGTGAGTGATCACTCGTGTCACCATCCCTGGTAAGTGTGGGTGATCAAGATCCTCACCATCTGTGGTGAACCTGTGCTATCACGAGGTATGCGTTTTATCTAGCGAGGTGACTGATCACAATCCTTGCCATCTGTGGTGAATGTGCATTATGACGTGGTGTGCATCTCATCTAGTGAAGTGAGTGATCACTCATGTCACCATCCCTGGTGAGGATGAGTGATCACTCATGTCGCCATCCCTGGTGAGGATGAGTGATCACGATCCTCGCCATCCCTGGTGAACATGTGCTATGACAAGGTGCGTGTTTCATCTAGCGAGGTGAGTGATCACCCGCATCGCCATCCCTGGTGAGTCTCAGTGATCACCATCCTCGCCATCTGAGGTGAGGTCATGTGATCACCACCATAGTTATTCCTGGTGATCTTGTGCTATAGCGACATCTTGTTCCGTCTAGCGAGGTGACTGATCACAATCCTTGCCATCTGTGGTGAATGTGCATTATGACGTGGTGTGCATCTCATCTAGTGAAGTGAGTGATCACTCATGTCACCATCCCTGGTGAGGATGAGTGATCACTCATGTCGCCATCCCTGGTGAGGATGAGTGATCACGATCCTCGCCATCCCTGGTGAACATGTGCTATGACGAGGTGCGTGTTTCATCTAGCGAGGTGAGTGATCACCCGCATCGCCATCCCTGGTGAGTCTCAGTGATCACCATCCTCGCCATCTGAGGTGAGGTCATGTGATCACCACCATAGTTATTCCTGGTGATCTTGTGCTATAGCGACATCTTGTTCCGTCTAGCGACATGTGTGAGCCACTTCACAAAGGTTGACGAGGAGTCACGACAATTTGCTGGGTTTCTTGTGCATTACATTCTAAGAGGTATTCATTCATAAAAAGCAAGCTTAAGTTCAATTTTGAATCAGTTATCAAATTTTAAACCGTGATATAGTTTTTTTATGACGGCTTCCTCATTTGCATTCAATTTCTTTTTCAATTATTCAGGCAAGAAGTATGATGGGCGTGTATTCAAATACAGTTTTGATATTTGCGCTGTTCTTTCTGTTAGAAGCCTCAGGTATCCTTTTCTTGTACATGACTGAGGACAGGAGAGTGCTGCTCCTATTGTAAAAAGAGCTGTGAGTATGTGCCCTCTTTTCTAAACAAGTCGTGCACTGCTTCACCTAAGTACTTGCACTCCCCACATTAGTCTGAAAAGTGTCCTGTTTAAAATAGAGAGAGATGCACTACCAGGTACCTACTCATGTCACATGCTCTATAGTTTATTATACTGACTAACTTCTCCCAACTAGGTATCTACTCAAATCCCCCTTTTTTAGCACTGTACTTGAATGACCACTGGTGAGCAACAAAAGGGACATGTTATAGCTACATGAAGAGAAAGGACTGGAAACGAGGGCATTTTTTAGCCAGCTCTTCTATTTCTATAGGAGCAACAACCTCCAGATGGGGCTTGCATCATTGGAAGCTCAAACAGCAATCAGGAATATCATTCCAATCAACAATCATAGATTACTATGATTGGAAAACTTGAGAGTGATAGGGTGATTTTTCTACGACTGGCTTTACCATGGACCTATCTAAAACAGCCTATAGCAACCACGTCCCTGCAAACTGTCGTGAATCTTCGTCAACCTGTGTGAAGTGGCTCACACATGTCGCTAGATGGAACACGACATCATTATAGCAAAAGATCACCAGGAATAGCAATTGCTATGCCACATGAATCTAACACACAGTGGCGAAAGATGACAAAATGAGTTATCACTCAGAAAGGAGTCACCATTGATGACAAATCATGTTGACAGATGACGACAATTTGCTGGGAAGCCTATAGGACCACCTACATCAGATATCACCAGATGGTCCACTCACACCTAAATTTAATGTCATATTATGTCATGGCTGATAAGAACGTCACTATAGATTGATGCCTTTCAGAATTACTTCTCATTTTCCTGAAACTCAGTTCTCATAACCTAAGGACCATTTACTGCCATGATAAGATCCTGTTCTTGTTTATCAGTATTACATGAGACTATTTATTTTATTCACCTTAAATAACAGTAGCCATTTCTGATCTTATGAATGGGGCTTTGGTGGCAAGGCTTACCTGTGCTATAAAAACAGAAAAGGCCAGCTGAAAATTAAATGTGGTTCTTCAGCAACTTTTGGACAAAGCCTTCACCGAGATTCCTTGTTATGCAGTCCTTCACTGCACTGGCATAAGGGTCTTTACTGAATAAAACTACATTCCTAAACTGCATTAAAGATTAGTGTCGTTCATTGTTTAAAATGACATAGCCCGATTTCATTTTCCATTTTTCAAATGCTATTTAATGTGAGCAAATGTCCACGACCATGGGATATTTATATAATGGCTTTGTGGGATATGTCCAGTCCATCAGAGGGGAATGCGATGTAAAAAATCCCATGGAAGTGGACATTTGTATTTATGTCATGGCCTAGGGGGTTATTTTGCTTTTAAGTAAAGAAAAACAGCTCAGATCTGTTCAAAATCCAAGATGGCGGATACCCATTGAATACAGACACATTGTATTCAATGCCCCCCATTGAATACGGCGGTTCTAGTGACATTCATATCAGCCATGACATAAGATGACATTAAATTTAGGTGTGAGTGGACCATCTGTCGGTATCTTTAGCTGATGTAGGTGGTCCTATGGGCTTATCCATATATAGACATTTTACAGTGTATTTCTAATGGATGGACCTTTGGTGTGCACTCCAAAACTAGGAAATTGGGTAAAAATCTAACAATTCCTCAATTAGAAGAAAGGAAAGCAAATAAAGTGGTACCATAGGAAGTACGATCATGTGAACAATCTGGTTCATTTTGAGAATCTTGATATTTGAGCCCCAACCATCGGACAACGCCACTTTAATTTCACAACCATGCGAGGTAGGTTGAACAGTTATTTCTCAGAGTGTGAGTTTCCATAATTATTCTTATAAACCAGTGCAGCTATTGATGGAGAAGCAAAAAGGCTTTAGATATTGTGGGGAACACTATATATTTTTGTCTGGTGTACTTTCCAATGCTCAGAAGAGATCACAATAAATTGCAAGATACTGTTATATGTATTTGTTTTGAGATCAGGATGTTAGTTCAAAAGGCTCTGCCATCGCTACCTATGTGACATCTCTTACCGTCCCATAAGACCTAGTGTTACTACAATAAAATAGCTGGTGGTGTTAGGCCAGTAACTAATAGGAATAACTATGCAGTCCTTCAGTATTCCACTTACTAACACCACCCCTTATTTTATACTGAGAAAAGATAGTGGTTTCCCCCGAGTGCAAGTGCACCTGGGAAGACATTCCTCATCACAAAAGTGAATGTACCTGCTGACAGTCCTTGTGGGCTATTGAGTCTACTCATGCGTTAAGGGCATAGTACCCAGCAAATTGTCATCATCTGTCGCCATGATTGGTCATCAATGGTGACTCCTTTGTGAGAGAAACTCAATCCGTCATCTTTTGCCACTGTGTGTGAGACTCACGTGGCATAGCAATTGCTATTCCTAGTGATCTTGTGCTTTAACAACGTCGTGTTCCATCTAGCAACATGTGTGAGCCACTTCTCACAGGTTGACGAATACTCATGACAAATTGCTGGGTAACGTCATGCTTCCCTTCTCTCTTTTAGTTGGTGAAATACTTGAAGACATTTCAGGGTCAAGTGCACCCCACAGGGTATATAATTAGCAGAACGCCAGTGTAGCCACTCTTGAGAGAACTAGTTATTCCTCTGCTATTTCTTACCTTCTACTGCTATTTTTTTTCTCTGTGGACCTGTTACCACTCTGCACAGTTGTTAGCTGCTTGGAATAGTGAAAGGAGGGCTGAGGCTAACATCGCTCACTAAAAAAGTAGCTGGCTATTGGAAAGGAAAGCAGGCCTACCTTACCATAGCAGTATAGAATATGGGAGGGAAATCACTAACATCTCATAGTTAGCGATGGCAGAGCCTTTTGAATTAAGCTCCTGCAGCTTAATTCAAAACATCCTGGGATCCCAACCCCAGCGATCTTAGTGTAGGCACATATCATAAGACCTGGCTGGTCTACCCTATGTAATGCAGTGGTTGCAGGCCTGTCCAGAATAGCAAGTCCTGGGATAACTTCACTATTCCATTTCCACCACTAAGATCACTGCGATCTTAGTGAAAGAAATGCATAGTGGTTTCACCTGAGTACAAGAGCACTTACAGGGAACACTCCTATCGAAAGAGTGAATAGCCTGCTGCATACATAAAGAGGGGAGGGAGGATGTTTGCTGAGTGTCCTTGAGGGCTCTTAGGGCTACTCATGTGTTAAGTGCACTGTAAGGTAATTCTTCCCTTCTCTCTCTTTGTCCTGGGGGGAGGGCACAATGCTTCTAAAAGGCAAGCATAAATCATACATTCATGGGAACAACTCTTGAATACTGTACGGGGGTCAACTGCACCCTGTGCTCTTTTGTTAGCCCATATAGGAACGGGGAACAATGGTAAAAGTACTCTTGTGAAGAAGAGTGACTCCACAGCTATTCCTTTATTTTGGGACTCTTACCCCTGTGCCTAGTCAGTTCTTCTTGGAATAGTGTAGGAGGGCTGAGGTTAAGATCGATGCGATCTTAGTGCTGGCTAGGATATGTGAACCCAGTCAACTCTTAAGATTGCTTAATAGGATAAGGCTGATTTATCCCTAAGATCGCTGGGGTCGTGATCCCAGGATGTTTTGAATTAAGCTCCTGAGGTCCCACAGAAATTTTAGATATCTATCTCAGTAAAAACGTATTCACTTCAGATCTCAGAAGTAGATGTTTATAAACTGTATGTGCCATACTGATTACTATCAAAGCTTCAGAAATTGATTGAGAATAGGAATAGACTTGTAGCTTTCCTTTAAGTCATATATTGCTAACACAGAACGTTAGAAAACCTCCCTCTATTCTTCAATTAGCTTCCCTCAAAGTGACCTTCACATGACCTTCATTTGACCCCCAACCTTCTCATATACCCTACCTACCAGTAAGCTCCCTAAGACTGCTCACTTTACCTACCGCCCACTCAGTGATTTAGCCGTATACCGTGATGGCCTGTTTAATCACCTGGGGGCTTATTAAATTCAACACCTCTCTTCCCCCCGCCCTTATTTGAGACCAGTTCTTATCTAAATACTGCTTAAGATTAATATAAATACTCCTTCACACCCAGCGCTTTTTTGACATTCCAGCACTTAATTGAGCCACTAGGGTAGGCCACATCAACCCACTTCAAACGCCAACACAAAATAGCCGATTTGGTACAGGAAGCGGTATCACACAAGAGGTTGAATAAGAAAAAAATATCAATTCTCTATACTGGGGCATTTCCTGCGGACAAGTCTTCATGTATTTGTGTTAGGCATGCATTGACATGTGAATTGTACATTGCCGCACAGACTTCCTCGGATAAAGAAATTAGCCATTTCTGATTATTGCCTAGAAACTGAAAGCACAGGTTTTATTGCATGGTGAACTCCTCTGCAAATTTATACCTATTTTTTTTTACATCTGGTTTGTGCATTATGTCAGGTCGACGTGATGCCACCACAAAGTCATGGACATGTTTTTTTCTCCTGGCTTCCTCTCGAATTTACTTGATGACACAGTCACTGTGTTGCCAGAATAAGGTTGGTTAAATGTTTAATCTTTGTCTGAACCTTTGGGGAGTTTATTTTTAACAATAAAACACATCAAAACCCCAGACACACCTCAGATCCTTCTGTGTAGGGTGCATCTTGCACATATGGGGTGCCCTATATAGATTGTATTATCTAACGATTTTGGCTTGGACAGTGCTTTTGTCTTATAACTCACGGTTCAATATCCAGCCATAAGGCACTCTGAGACCTTTTTCTCGTCTTCAAGGAGGTGGTGGTTTCAACCTGGACATTTTAATAAATTAGTGAAGCATACAAAGTCAACTATGCCAATGATTTCCTATTAAAACCATTTAGGGTTCAAGGGGGAATCGATCCCCGGTCGCTGTGGCAGGAGACGAGCTTGCTGTCCACTATACCAAGCCGACCGGTGCTAGAAACCAATGCCCATGGAGTATTTGAAAAAGTGTTCTGACATACCTTAAGTTTACACACCTCATTAGCATAGATACCAATGGTGGAAAGTGGAGTTATTAACAGAGAAACATCGTTAGATATCCTAGATGAACATGCCTAATTTTGCCATTTTGTTCAAAATAAATAAGAATCCAACGATTTTCCATAGCGATACATCTCAGCACCTGCCCCGTCCGGCCATTCCTTGTTCGATTTGTATTCAGCCGAAAGTATGTCAGGTACATCCGGGGCACCTACCCGCTTCGCTAAACAAGACGAAATAGCCGTGTGCATTATATTGTGATGGAAAATCAATGGATTCTTATTTATTTAGAAGAAAATGGAGCCAAATGTATGCGAACAGCAACTAGAGATCGTATATATGGTGGTGCTAGAAGTACAAGAGTTGACATTGTTGGATTCCACCCGAAAAATGTGTGTAAAGGTGCAGGTATGTTGGGCAGAGTTACAAAATGGCCACGACGGCTTGGCAAACCGTGCGGATTGCATGCACTTACAAAGTGTCTTCTCCTGGATCAATTCTAAGGCCTTATAACTATTCTTGCTCCGCGGGTCATGGAATATTGAACCATAGACCCACAAGTGCTGTCTCATAACATTGATTAAATGCTACTTATGGTAGGTCCCTCCATATTGAAACAGAAGTATATTGGCAATATGCACCAGGTCACAGTAGAGTTAATGAAAGCAAAGAAACGGTCCCTTACAAAGCACAATACCTACCCAGAAAGGCATTTCTCAAAATGGTACAACTAGACACAGCCACTACGATTTGAAGGCCTCACAATAGAGTGGGTGATTGTAGGAAAGGCACTATAGGACTGCTCTGTATGATAAGCGCGTGTGGTAGTAATTACAATGGGTTTGATAGGGCAGTCATACTTGTAGTTTAATCATTAGGGACCACTAGATGCACGGATATGATGGCATTAGAGTGAAGAATCCCTCTATGACTTGAAAGGGTTTAGTTGTACATTTTGAGAAATGTCTTTCAGGACAGGGCCCTTAACACTGTAACATCCATTTTTTTCCCTTTCTGATTAGAGATGCTACAACTACTGTACTATTGCCAACCACATTTATTATGTATACGGCACAAGGCTATTGTATTATTTACCAATGGGAGGCATCCCTGGCATAAACTGCGGAGTCGGGGGCTGAAGGTGTTAGTCATAGTGGAGTCGGGGTCTAATGGCGGCCCCCAGCTGATAATGGCTATGTGAGCTATAGTAAGGGGGAAGAAACATCCTACCAGTCAGTCACGGGCTTCCCTAGCCCACTTAAAAGGGTCTATTTCTCCTCTTTCCTAGTCCCTCGGGATGTGTGTGGTGCACATATGCACGGGCACTGACACATTCCCCTGTAAATTGTGTAATGTAGTTCTCGCCATGAATATGACCTTAGCTGTCGAAATGGAGTTAAACATCTATTACTCACTCACTCCTACCAGTCAGCAGCCCCCACGCTACGCACCTGTAAGGAGTGAGAAGAAAAGCATATTAGGTGAGGTTAAGGATAGGAATAGAAAATCAGCAACTTGCTGCAATCAACTTACAAGTGTTTACAAACGTATTCAGTATATAGGTAATGGGTGATCAATGATCACCACAATTGTAAGAGCTAGGGATAAAATGCCACAGAGTAGTCAAGGTCCATCGATCAACCACATTCTCACTACTTGATGTCTATTTGGTAGCTAGGTTCCATGGTGTAAGGCCCCCAAGACTCAAAGCCCCCTGACATAAAGCCCCCTGACATAAAGCCCCTAAGACATAAAGCCCCCAAGACATAAAGCCCCCAGGACAGATGGCCCCAATATAATTATTTTTTGTTTTTCGCACATGTTATGTGGTAAAATTTTTTTTTCCCTTCGGTACCACACGTTTTTGTACACGTTTTTGTACACGTTATGTACACGTGACGTACACGTTATGTACATGTTATGTACACGTTATGTACACGTTATGTACACGTTATGTACACGTTATGTACACATTAGGTACACGTTAGGTACACGTTATGTACACGTTAGGTACACGTTATGTACACGTGAAGTACACGTTATGTACACGTTATGTATATGTTATGTACACGTTAGGTACACGTTAGGTACACGTTAGGTACACGTTAGGTACACTTTATGTACACGTTATGGACATGTTATGTACACGTTATGTACACGTTAGGTACATGTTATGTACACATTGGGTACACGTTATGTACACTTTAGGTACACGTTATGTACACGTTAGGTACACGTTATGTACACGTTATGTACATGTTATGTACACGTTATGTACACGTTATGTACACGTTAGGTACACGTTAGGTACACGTTATGTACACGTTATGTACACGTGAAGTACACGTTATGTACATGTTATGTACATGTTAGGTACACGTTATGTACACGTGACGTACACTTGACGAACACGTTATGTACACGTTAGGTACACGTTATGTACACGTTAGGTACACTTTATGTACACATTAGGTACACGTTATGTACACGTTAGGTACACGTTATGTACACATGACGTACACGTTATGTACACATGACGTACACGTTATGTACACATTATGTACACATTATGTACACGTTATGTACACGTGAAGTACACGGTATGTACACGTTATGTACACGGTATGTACACGTTATGTACACGTTAGGTACACGTTATGTACACATTGGGTACACGTTATGTACACGTTAGGTACACGTTAGGTACACGTTATGTACACGTTATGTACACGTGAAGTACACGTTATGTACATGTTATGTACACGTTATGTACACGTTAGGTACACGTTATGTACACGTGACGTACACTTGACGAACACGTTATGTACACGTTAGGTACACGTTATGTACACGTTAGGTACAAGTTATGTACACATTAGGTACACGTTATGTACACGTTAGGTACACGTTATGTACACATGACGTACACGTTATGTACACGTAACGTACACGTTATGTACACATTATGTACACATTATGTACATGTTATGTACACGTGAAGTACACGGTATGTACACGTTATGTACACGGTATGTACACGTTATGTACACGTTATGAACACGTTATGTACACCTTAGGTACACGTTAGGTATACGTTAGGTATACGTTATGTACACGTTATGAACACGTTATGTACACGTTAGGTACACGTTAGGTATACGTTAGGTATACGTTATGTACACGTTATGTACACGTTATGTACACGTTATGTACACGTTATGTACACGTTATGTACACGTATGTACACGTTATGTACACATTAGGTACACGTTATGTACACGTTATGTACACGGTATGTACATGTTAGGTACACGTTATGTACACGTTATGTACACGTGAAGTACACAGTATGTACACGTTAATGTACACGTGAAGTACACGTTATGTACACGTTATGTACACGTTATGTTCACGTTATGTACACGTGAAGTACACGTTATGTACACGTTATGTACACGTTATGTACACATGAAGTACACGTGAAGTACACGTTATGTACACGTTATGTACACATGACGTACACGTTAGGTACTGCGACGTACGCGTTTTGTACATTTTATGTACTGCGACGTACGGGTTTTGTACATGTTATGTACTGCGAGGTACCAGTTACGTACACATGAAGTACACATTAGGTACACGTTATGTACACGTTATGTACACGTTATGTACACGTTATGTACATGTTATGTACACGTTATGTACACGTTATGTACACGTTATGTTATGTACACGTGAAGTACACGTTATGTACACGTTATGTACTCGTTATGTACACGTTATGTACATGTGATGTACACGTTATGTACACGTTATGTACACATTATGTACACGTTATGTACACGTTATGTACACGTTATGTACATGTTATGTACGCGTTAGGTACACGTTATGTACACGTGAAGTACACGTTATGTACACGTTATGTACACGTTATGTACATGTGATGTACACGTTAGGTACACGTTATGTACACGTTATGTACACGTTATGTACACGTTATGTACACGTTATATACACGTTAGGTACACGTTATGTACACGTTATGTACATGTGAAGTACACGTTATGTACACGTTAGGTACACGTTATGTACACGTTATGTACACGTTATGTACACGTTATGTACACGTTACGTACACGTTATGTACACGTGACATACACGTTAGGTACACGTTATGTACTGCGAGGTACACCTTATGTACACGTGAAGTACACGTTAGGTACATGTTATGTACTGCGACGTACGCGTTATGTACATGTTATGTACTGCGAGGTACGAGTTATGTACACGTGAAGTACACATTAGGCACATGTTATGTACACGTTAGGTACACGTTATGTACACGTTATGTACATGTTATGTACATGTTAGGTACACGTTATGTACATGTTAGGTACACGTTAGGTACACGTTATATACACAGGGCTTTTGACAGGATTTTTTGCAATGCGCCAATTGCACACTTTTTAGCAAATATAATGCGCCATTCTGTAAATGAATGGCCATTCTAGCCATTTAAATGCGACATTTAAGCATTAAATGCGTGTATTGCGCACTGCGCAGCCCTGTCAAAAGCCCTGTGTACACGTGTACGTCACGTGTACATAACATGTACATAACGCTGTAAGTCACGTGTACATGACGGACAAGGAAAAAAAAAAATTTTGGGGCCGTCTGTCTAGGGGGCTTTGTGTCTTGGGGGCCTTGTGTCATGGGGGCCTAGTGTCAGGGGGCTTTATGTCAGGGGGCTTAAAAGCTTGGGGGCCTTATGACGGGCGACCTTGGTGGCTAAGCCTTTATAATCATTCTTGCAATGGCCCCTTTGCCATTCCCAGGCACCGTTCAATGGGCATGTCGTTGATCACGTGCACAGCACACAATTTTAATGGATTTAAAACCAAAAACAAACAATTAGCTTGCTATATTAGCTCCCAAACTTATGTCAACTTAGAGTGTCAGCAGCAAACATGCAAACTAAACTTGTTAATAACTTCGCAGGAAAGCATTCATGCATGTGGCAACTTAAAGCAATATTGCATCAATGCACAATGTGAAAGGTTTAATTAGCCTGGAGGTATTAGTTTCTGCACTGGACGGGTTTTGTTGCTTCTCCAAAATGAGAAAGTCAACCGGTGTTCTCGATAGACATGTCACTTTTTTTTTTGTGCAATTGCGAAATGATGGTGGCTTTCTAGGTAGGAATGGGTCTAACCAGTTTCAGTCTCAACTCGTGGGCATCTTATCTCTAGGGGAGACGATTATTTTGTTTCAGACTAGAACGTAAGGAAAATTAGTTTGCAACCAATGAGAACATTCACTTCTTGCCAACAAAGTCTGCAATCCTACCATCACCTCACATCCTCCTACAATTTAGTGATACAGGTTAATCATAAGAGGGTGATTTTCTCTTAAGTAGAAAGTAAAATTATTTTGGGGGGCATAGGGCCCAGGACATGGTCACGGGCATGCTCTGGATGTCATTGAAATGCAGCCAAATGCAGCCGAAAAATAATATTATAAACGAACTTGGCTGACAAACGTAAACAAACATAGCTGGGCAATATGAACAATCTTGGCATGACCTTGCATAACCTAAAACAAAGTGTATACATGCTTTGATTCAGATCCTTTATACAATTTTCATAGTATTTTCAGGATATTGTCACTACTTGCAGTGCTCCATAAAGATAATGCACAGAGAGCTTGACACCCTTTGATAGGGCACTTTTAATTGGTATAAAATGTCCATCAATGATGCTTAACCAATCAGGGAATAGCTCTCGCATCCATTGCTTAGCCAAACGAGCATAGCAGAGACTCGTTTTAGGAGAAGGGACATATATATAGTTCTGGTCAATCTGTTCACCTGGCAGATATTCACTATAGATTAAATGTAGTGAGAACACTCGCTGTAATTCAATTGCATTCCTAGACTAGTGGTCACTGATGCGTGCACCAGTACAAGCTTAAGAAATAGCCTGCAGTGCAGAAATGTAGCAGACGGAAGTAACGCTTAAAGCTCTACTGTATGTGCAAGTGGATATATTTAGCACAGCTCTCGCTTGCAAAGACTACCCCACTCACACCCATGGGCAGACACAGATGCATGCTATAAATAGCCAGGGGTCTGTGTAGCTTGCAGGCAAAGCCCAACCTCATTCTACCAACTAATTTCTTGGGAGTGGTCATTATTAGGGCTGGATATATTTTCTAAAGTTATTGAGGTATTCACATCACAAGCCTCTTACTGAGCCTCCTCCCGTATATCCTTAGCCTTTATCCACTTGTACACATTCAGTCAACAACAAATGTTTCAGAACATTTCCCTATGGCACTTTATCATGGCAAAACCTTTTAAAACATTAAAAACGATTTTTTGACATTAAATGATGTTTCTTTGTTGACTGGGCACCTATCCTGGCTTTCACAGATCCTTTAAGCTCTAAAGAATAGTAGTAGTGTTTCATTTCCTCAAAATTCTGCGCAAACAACAGCTGTTTTTTGGCCGTATTTTTAGGTTAAAAGGTTAATTGTGTTTCTAGTTATATGAGTTGCAATGCTAGGGTCGGTAGGTCTTTTTTTTTTGTTTTTTTATTCATTTTTTTTTTTTTTTTGGGGGGGGGAGGGCTGGGGAGAGGAGTCTTTCTCGTGTCCAGTTCAGGCATGTTATATATCAAAAGAAACATGATTTCAAGGTGAACCCGAGAGGATCTGTGGCCACAATAGTGTGTCAATATATAAGGGAGTGGTAATTTTTTAACAACAGGGGAGGGGTCAGTGAAATTCTGTGCATGTGCAGTAAACATGTCTCCATCCCCCTTTTATTCTTTAGTGGCACCTAGCTTTTTTCGCTCAAAAGGGGTGACGATTTTGTTCCTTCCAAGAGCGGTCTGAATTCTTTTGTATCCACCAACCCCCCTCCCGCTGTTGTTAAAAATAACCACTCCCTAAGGGAATGGTAGTTATTTATCAACAGGGTGGGTGGTGAGTTTCAGGGTAGGGGCGTACAAATTTTGAACCCTTCCTGAGGGGGGCATAAAAAGATTTGTGCTACCACAGTTAAAAGGGGATCATAGCAAATGTCCGGGTGTCCACATGTACACCCCTCTCCTTTTGATAAATGATCACCACTCTCTATAACCTATTAAAAGGTACTCCAAGTTATTATGATAATATGACCTAAGCCAAATAAATAAAAGGTGTATTATGGATACTGTCATATTGCCCTAATCAGCAGATGGAGATCTTTCCAAAAAGTGGTCTGCCATTTTGTTCCTCTATTGGTGTTGTTACTATGGTACTTGAGTTGGCCTTACCTACTTTTGGTTTTGCCCTCCCCCACCATGAAGGTCTTGGCTAACAACCTGCCAATAAAATGACTCGTCCTTTGATGAGTGATTATGTCTCTACCCGTAGGACCATAAAAAAATGCGTAGTCTCATCATGCATCTTTTAACCTGTATATGATATGGTGTAATGATGAACAGTTACTGGTAATACAAATACAATGTACTTCCCAGACCCCAGCTTTAGCCAGAAAACTGCTGCCAGGCCGGCAGAAATTAGCAGACTGCCTTACAAAATGTCCGACTGCAACCTTGAGACCCTGAGCTACATTTTGGTTTTCATAGCTTACAAATCGGTCCATTATTCAAGAATTTACAGCCTACTGTTCTGCTAAAAAAAAATCGGCCCTGTTTTGCTAGGGTTGGTTGGGTATCTGGAAACAAACCTCTTTTTTTAGGCCTTATTCTGCTCAAAGGTTTGCTTGACAGTCTCTCGTTTTAAACTTTACTTGTATCACTTTGAATATGTGAGATCTGTGCTAGGTTTCAACTGCAGGCCATACCCTAAACCCTCCCCTGATACTGATGTTCAAACATGATCACTCCAACAGCTGGCGATGAAGAACCCAGCTGCAGGTTGGCTCCAAACACTCTACCTAATCATCAGGTCAATGTTTCTATGGGGTGCACAAGACACTTTAATTTTATAGATAAGCATATATACATTGGGTATATCTCTCAGATATACCCTTCTGTGTACACATCACTAGTCACCCTCAGATTATTGAGGGCACATGGAAAAAAAAGTCTACAATAATTAAGCAAATACTATACTGTCTCATAGAGTGTTCACTAGGTATGACCTACTGACAGCCAGCAATCTGTACATGCTATGTAACATGTGGCATTGATTAAAGATATTGGTTCTCCTTCCCCCCACCTGCCACATTGAGGAAATAATAAAATATCTCAATTAAGTTCCCTCAGTAGTCACCCAAAATTCAGAATTTGGGCCAAAATTTGCCTTATATACGTATTGTAAAGTGGCGGTAGGCTTTTGAGGAAGGTTTAACTTACATTGCTTTTAGTTAAAAGTGATTTGATACAGTCAAAATTCAGCTCAAGTAATTCCCTCAGGTAATGGGGGTTGGCTTCTGAGGGAGGTTTTATGAAATATGCTAGGCATATTTGGTATGTAAGGGAGTCTTCCACTAGTAATATATTTAATCACCTCTATTATCTAGATGGAAACAAACAGACCCTTACTAGGTTTTAACAAAGGTATGAAAGATATCAAGACTAACAATATTCCTATTGCTTTTAGATTAATCCACACATTCTAAATCCCATACTGATACTGTACAAAGGTGCAGTAAGGAAGTTTCTATGTAGTATGGAACAATCATTTATATTCTCACTTGCTAATTTTGGCTGTTTGTGTCTGCATGCCTGATACTAGAATAGACCAGGCTATAAGTGCCTCCACTCATCCATGACTGCAACAGCAAATTACACAACTCTAGCTCAGGTAGAAGGCAAACTTTAGATGGATGGTCACGGGCCTCTAGCTGACCCATGAATGACCTAGTTATACTTTGGAGACCTCTGTTGAATCATATCTGAACTAATACTGGGTGTGGCTTCTGTAGCCCCTGGGGCCTGTTGCTCCAATAGTTACTAGTGGTTATTACATTGATTGTGTTTCTGTGAGTATGAAGATGCTGCAAGTAGGCTATTTGCCAATTTCCATTTTTCATACTTGCAAATTGAGTTCTCCTACTAGCAAGTGTGTACTTGCAGAAAATATGACTTGAAAAAAAACCCAACGTTCTGATTAAAAGTTAAAAATTAATGTACAATTGACTAAGTCAGTCACTCCATACCCTTTGATATCATTAATATTACACTTATTGACAATTAAATAACATGCATACCCTGTTGTTATGAATATCAAGAAATTTAGGACACCAATTTTTTGTCCTAGATGTTCCTGCAAGTATGTCCCACTTGCTAGTACAGAACTTGCAAGTATACTAAAAGTTACTAGTACGGTACTAATAGCCAGATTAAAATCACCAACTCATACTACTACTTATATGAATGATGGACTTGCGTTAAAGCAACTTTGTGCCCTACTCACAACTTTGCAAATCTTTGGTGATTACCCCTATTATCACTCACTATACTCTGTCTCTAATGTCATAGTTGCGTTAACGCATGTTTGCATACTTGCATTAATGCAAGTATGAACAAAAGTTGCAAGTATGCTCAGAGAAACAGTCTCAAAACGTAATCACCTGGTGATGGATAATTTCCAATTCAATTAACATTAACACAAGTCCATACTAGTAAGTATTAGAGCAACAGGCCCCTGGTGTTCGAAAGTACCAGGCCACTGTCCCTTTAAATGTAGTCCTCTACTTACAGCATTAGTCCCTAATGAAAGATACAGGTCTACTGATGGTTGAACTCTGACTTGTGAATGGTCTGCAAAAGCTAGAAAAAAGTTTTTAATCATAATGTAGAGCTCTCTGTCTATTGTCTGTGTTGTTTCTAGCGACTTCTGAATCATGTATACATTCTGATGGTGAATGGGCCTTAGCAGGAATTCTGTATTATTAGATCCAACATAGAACAGAGGACTTTAAATACCATGCATGGCAGCCTTTGCAAATCCCCATAGAAAGCCAAATGGATTATCTAAGGTTTCTGTGCCAAATCGAGAGATGAATGGCCTCCTCCCTTTTGGATCAGTTTTTTTGTTGTTGATGTTTTCTGTGTTGTTTTTGCTCTTTAAATGTTGTAACATGATCAAACAGAGTTATACTGAAAGTGGTTTCTACTAGGCAAACCTTAATCCGCTACTAGTACACAGGGCCCCACCCTTGCAAATTAGCCTTACTGTAGGGTAGGTTAACCCAAAGATGTCCACCCCGATAAAAAAGCAATAAAATTGGCTTTGCCAAGGACTGACATTACTAACCGGTAGTTTCAATGCTCATCAACGTTTTCACAATCTTCATGTAGGAGTAAATATATTTTTTATAGCAAATTGGTGGGGTGGACATCTCAAGGTATGTACTTGTCTTAAGGTTAATCTACCCTATATATATATATATATATATATATATATATATATATATATATATATATATATGCAAAATTTTTCAGTAATGAGTTTTAGTGTCCTCCTAATACAGCCTAAATAAAGAAATGTGAAATGAACTGAGTTATATCGGCCCCACCTCACAACTCTGTGTTTAGCCCACAACAGCCTGCATTTGTATAATTGGCACAGTGGTAAAGCAAATAGACATTAACCACTTTCATCACCTGACAGAAATTGGATCGCGTCAATGCCTAGCAACAGATACCTTGTATCTCGTAACTCGATTGTTAACTTGATGCTTTATTGAACAAGGCTATGGGAGATGTAAGGTACTCTTGGTCCCCTATGAGCACTTAGTCACGGCCCTACTGCTAAAGGCTATGGGATTTTTTTCGTCATGCAGTTGTGGCCTTCATACCAGTAACAATCCTTTTGTTAACATAAAAGAAACAAAAACAAAACAAAAAACTGACAGCCGACTGATGGCCATCAGTTACTGCCACTATAGGATAACAGAAGTTGGTTTTATTTGTGCTAACATTATTGACTTAAGTTGTTACATCGTTAAAAAAATGTGAGCTGCTACACAAGTACAAATTCTAACTACCAATCTGCTGGTTCATACATCGCCTACTATACAAATATGAAAGTAGACAAATATAATGGTCAGCTATATATATTTTCAATCAATAACCCATTGCCTGATTCCCTGTCCTAAGTTCCTACTTCACCCTGTGTATTGGTCTACTTCAAATATACTGAGCAACACATGCTTTTGTATGACGCTGCTGTTTTATTGTTTGTACATTAGCTGCTTCATGTATTGTGGTGGAAATGTAAAAGGACTTGAGGCTGACCTGAAACCATCCTAGATGAGCTATGGGAGGAACCCTGCATGAATGCCAAATGGTCACCTTACGCCAGGCCCAGCAGTCAGTGGAAAGAGTTCTGCTGACACTGGCACAAATGGTCGGAGCAATGCTTACAATGTATATGGGGTGATTCAGTAAAGGATGTTCACCAGCCTGAGAACCAATAAAATCACAAACTCAATATTATTTAACAACACTTCATTTTATTGAAAGCCCTGTATCTTGGCTTGTTAGAAAGGTTGATTCAAGTCACCAACTCCAAATGCGTCAGTTTTTATAGCTCGTGGAGTAAAACCATAATTCTTTACCCTCACATACGTAACGTTTTTAAACAAACAGTCATAAAAGCTGTTAAATATCATCCTATGTACATCAGATTTTATGTCCAAAATGTTAAAATACATGCCTTAAGGTGTAGCAAAAATGAAATCCCTGCACCAAGAACTTTTTATTACACCTCATCGCTAAATATGGAGTTCAGTGACAGTTTTGAATATGTAGCCTAGCATTCTTAACTTTTCCCTCATACATTTAAAAATAACTAGATCTTTATGAAAAACACTCTCTATTATCTAGAGTGTCCCTACTTTCAAAAAGATGTCACTCTTTTCCAACAATACATATACATTCTGGTCCAGATCTGCAAAGGCACTTCTGAATTCCAAAGAAAAAAACATTACGTATGTGAGGATTTGGATAGAGCAATACTTTTAAACATCACAGATCATCTGCATCACTATTTCTTGTACAGGACTTGTTAGATTAATAGTTCAAATGCATATCTTAACACACTAGACTATATTATGGGTCATTTCCATTTCACTCTGAGCGCATGCCATCCTCATTGGGCAGCCTGTCCTCCTCAGAAAAGATTGAATATAATTGTTGAACATCTAAACTGAGTATTATCAAGCAATTATACTCTAATATTTACAGTTTCTCAATGGGGGATGAGAAGTTAGTAGGAACAAAAAATTGTGTATGGATAGAACCCCACAAATATCATTACTGACTGACAGTGCAGCCTTACCCTAGAATATAGCAACCATAAAAACATTTTGAAAAAAAAAATTGCAGGATTGCTACATTAACTAATATTTTAGTTTGGGGAACCATATGTGCATTTAATGGTGAATTATGTATAGTCTGGGTGGGTCTGAAGTACACATTGTAACCAAAACGAACAAAACCTCACATACGTAACATTTTCAAATTTGTGGGAAACTTGCAGAAATTTAAATGGTAAGTGCCTTAATTCTATCCAGGATATTAGATAGGGACACTTTTATAAGATTATCAACCAATCTATTTGAAAAATTCTATTTGGAGGTGTGTGGTGCAACACATATAGTAAACACCTCACATACGTAACGGAATGCTGAGGAGGGGGGGGGGGAAAGGAATACTGCTGGCAAAGTACATACCAAAAGAGAGGTTATATGTACTGAAATGATTGATTGTAGGTCCAGGAGTAAATAAACAATGGTAAGAGCAGGTAATCTTGCTAAATAATGCACTTTTGGGGTGTGGGAGGTGAAAATTTCGAAAAATAATCTACAC
This sequence comes from Acholoe squamosa, assembly GCA_949317995.1. NCBI lineage: Eukaryota > Metazoa > Annelida > Polychaeta > Phyllodocida > Polynoidae > Acholoe > Acholoe squamosa. The sequence goes on along the minus strand of OX439051.1, from coordinate 9,262,042 downwards.
TTCTCACCCCAGACAGGCTGGGATGTCATTTCAAAATATCCAAACTGGACCTAATGAACCCTAGCAGTAAAGGTAAGCCCTAGTTTCAACAAATAATAATGATTTGGGGATAAATATACAACAGGAGTAGCTCAGGAAGGGCAATTTCCATTCCCCAGTGAAAACGTTACGTATGTGAGGAAAATAAAGCCTTAAAGAGTATGGGGCTTCCTTGCCAAATTAAATGGCATTACCAAGCTGCTATAGCCAGTCTTTCAATCAAAGGGAAATAAAACCCAAAATACATCATTTCCATGCAATCTAAGACAATTGCAGACCCTCACATATATAACACACACTATTTCATGAGAATTTGATTTGAAATTCCTTACCTTTTTGAGAAATTTCAGTGTAAATGGAGCTGCAAAATCACAGTAGACTGTGAGCTTAGCTAATTTGAGATCCTTTGAGTGACTTCCAGTGGTCGGTCATTTCTGCCAGGGCAACTGGAAACATTTCCTTTCTCCTCCACATATTTTCGTTACGTATGTGAGGATTTCCACACCGATACCAAAAGGCCTTACTATGCAGACTTGAGCCATGATTTTTTTTTTAATCATTTAATTCATATACATACTACACTAGAATAGACTAGAAATAAAGAATCATTTATTTAGATAGCCTACAGACATCTAAAAGTGTACCTCACATACGTAACGTTTTGGGGAGTTGAATTTTGGTTTATGAGACCTAGCTTGTATCTGCAGCAAACCAGCACTTTCATTTATTTACCAACAAAACCCCCCTAGGGACCCTCCTCAACACAGGTAATAAGAACAGTGAGGATACTTTTTTAGCATGAAAGTTTAAGGTGTAAAAAAAGTGTTACGTATGTGAGGATGCTCACAGTTAGATATTATAACACATGTGTGAAAGACAGTTGAGGAAGGGACATGGCAAAAGTCTTTTTAATAGATAGCTATGCCCTCTAACCAAAGGCAAAATATGTTTATCAGACTCTAATACTGCCTAGCTTAACAATAGATAGGTGGGAATGATGGAAAATTAGACTAAAAAGGGTATTTTTGGTGTATTGTCCAACTTCGAGCCTCTGTAACTCATCAAATTATAGGCCGATATACATAAATTTGCCCTCTACTTAAAGCTCAAGATGTTTTCTATCAGATGTGACTAAAATAATGAAGAATAGTGGTCTACATTCTTTACTGTAGCTCCTCAAAGCTAAAATCCTCTCAAAATAGGCCCAAACATTGCTCAGTGGATCTGCTCATATAGTGATTTGTGTTCTGTGGTAGTCTGGAGAACAAGTGGGTGACACACACTCAGTGAGTGACAGACTCAGGGTTGCCTACCCTAACTGACATGCAGACAATATCGATACTTAGCTGAAATGGCAGAGGAAGCAAACAAACAATGAACACAAGTCAACTCAGTGGAAGAGTCATATCCTTGATACTCCAAATGGCAAGTTTAAAATAACGCTACAGTATAGAATGTATGATACATATAACATAGGCATACGTACATATGGTCAACTATAGATACTTTCAATCAATAATCCATTATCGCATTTGCTGTGCTAAGTTCCTACTTGACCCTGTGTTTTGATCTACTTCATATACTACTCAGCACCATATGTTCCAGTATGAGACCGCTGTTTTATTGTGTAACAAACATGCATGGAGACAAGATGTTAGAGGACACTCACTGCATGACCCTTCGGATTTATGCAGCATAAAAAAATTGTTAGCTCCCTCAAAATACTGACCATTATTTCATCTACACTACTGAATTTTACTCTGCTAATACAGGGGCTGATATTAATATGTTATGCTCCCACTAACAGAGCTTAAGTGGATAGTATGTAAGTAATGTATAGATATCGGGGACTGAGATGGTTGTAGGCTAGGATATCACACAAGGGTCCCCAGGCCCTGAGTGTGATATCGTAGCATACAACCAAAGAGGTGATCGATATCTATAACTTACATACTTTATTACATGCTAAAACCAATCAATAAATAATCAATAAAATATCAATAAATTCAATTTGAGAAAAAATCATTCACCTCCCCATGGGACTCGAAGCACAAGGTTTGACAGCTTGCATCATGAAAAAGATGAACCAGGCCAGGACAAGAAGGCCTGCACCTGGTGTTTGGAGCACTCCTCGCTAGCCACTATACTATCGGTACACACAGCTTGGCACCCGGTAGCTACTGGCTTCCTTTGAGCGTGTCCAGCAATACTGTATATCCTCGTGTTAAGGCCTGGTCAATTTGCCACTTAGTAAGGAGGTTTAGGTAGTAGGTAGTACTAATACAAACCCAGGCTTTTACAAGGGGAAATATGGTATTTCAACTGTCTTGGCTATGGCTTAGGCAGCTCTGGCCACTATACTGTTCTCCTAACCAAATTCTAATGCAGCTATTCTCGTCAGTCCCTGTGGCGCAATGCATAGGGCGCTGGTCTTCCGATCAGGAGGAATAGGTTTGGCCCCTGCCTTGGCAATAGAACTCTTGTAGGTTTTAACATGTGACGTATGACTTGTAGTGTGTGCCTGATATCCATGGATATCAGCACACCTTACAAAGGTCATGATGCATGCATCATGGTGTGCAATATCAACAGGTATCAGAATGGGAATATCCAGGAAAAGCACCTTGAGTCACAGAAATCGTGTAATAATAAGGGACTAACGCATGTAACTCAGGTCCTATACAAACCAAATGGCGGCTAAGCATATTTAGATGTAAGAATGTTATTAAAGATTAATCATAAATGAGGTACTGTTTAATTGAAGACAGACAATAGTCGTCCATTTTATATCTAATCTAAATAATTATCTATTTAAGGCTATGTCTCACCGTGTTGATTTATATGTTTTATCAATTATATGTTTTATCCATTATATGTTTTATCTTTATTAATTCTTGGACAGCCTAAACTTTTTCTCTCTTCCATTTATGATCAAGAAAAGAAACACTGCATATCCTAACAATGTTTGTCAAATATGTCAAATCTGACATTTTCACAGTCATTCCTTGTACCATTGTGCTGTACTGCACTGCCGTCCGGGGCTCCATTGTAGAAACCACATGCCTCATTACAATACATAAATGTGTTCTTTGTTTAGTTTTGCAAGGATCCCTGGTAGATTCGACAAATAATCTAATTTCTTAGAGTGTAGGTTCACCACTATGACAACGTTTCTTGAAGGATTTTGAAGGATCACAAAACATCAATGCAAACCATGAACCTTTTACTGCCAAGGAATTCAAATGTTGCAATGGTCTAATGGTGTCAACATTTACAAATCTTTAACCATCTTCAGTCCTGCTTGTAAACAAATGATATGGTGTATTTTTTTAAGTAGAGTAAAAAGGAATCTTAGCTTCATTTGCACACCTTAAGTTGTATGCCAAGTCAAGACCATAAATGCCCTTTGTGTCTTAGGTGTTGTAGCCTGGATGGGGCATCACTATCATTGTCTCATTATAGACTACTGCTTCCTCCCCTAGTGGCCAAACCTATCAGGACGTTTTGGAGTCTTAAATCGTAGTGGCTGAGTGCAGTCATAGTGAAATAGCCTGCAGTACTAGATAATGGGCCCTGTGTCTGTTAAAGGGGGGCTAGCACGGCGAATGCATGCGCGCATTAAAAGTTCAGGTGACCACCCATTGAACAATCAGATCGTTGCAAATTTTCCACTGGGTCCCGTGGATTCGTGCACGATATTTTGGCAGGTACCGATGTTGAAATTCGCCGTGCTAAAAGGCACGAGGAGGGCAAACCATATATCTATCATTAAAGCTCTATTTATTATCATCCATTATCATTTTGCTGAAACATTAACAGAGAACTAATATAATTCTCATTTAACTATGATTAAGTAACTTAGGAGCAGATTTCTTGCTCTGGCAAATTCTTCATGGCTATCATAAGGAACCAACACAAGAATTCTGAATGTTGTTCTTTTTGTATGGGACTGCAGAATTCATCTTTCCTTCAGACAATGCAGAAACTTGATTGTCAATGATTCCAGTACATCAGTCCTGAGCATGTGCAAATATCGGCATGCTCATATAGGACGTAACCCATACTTCCCCCTCCAGGCACAAGGTAAAACAAAAACATGCATGTACTAAGTTGTATACCATAGTAGCCTTTCTAAGTGCTGGGGTCTCGTAAGAACACCATTCTGGTAGAAGTGCCAGGGGCAGTCAATACAAAAACTCATGGGACACCGGCTTTTGTCAGCAAAATTGCTGCCAGACCTTTAGCTATAATTTATTTTTATGACTTGAAAACCGGACCATTTATACAGCCTAAAAGATTTTACTGTTTGTTAAGATTTAAAGAGTTGAATGATTAAAATAGAGACTTAATTTTTGTTTTCTTTCCTGACAATAATAATCTTGAGGTGTTTCGTCCTGCCAAGATCAATCCGGGCCTGCAGAATAATAGAATCTGTGGGAATGAATGACCAACAAGAGGAAAATGTTTTCATATAGACTGCAAGGATAAGGGAGTGCTGAAATCGATCTTAAGCACTAAAAACAGTAATCAAATTTATAGTGCTGGTCTCAATTAAAGCAGGGGTACAGGAGTATTGAAATTTACATGCACCCAGAAACTTAAACGGCTCACTACGGTATTTACCCATCTATATGTGAAGGGTATGTATGTGTGTATTCATACAAATATAGAGCCCTACCCTTGTCTTAATTACTGAAGCATATACAGAGTCACGGAGCATGCAGCCCAAGCTTGGATATCATAAACGGTCCTTATCCCCTAGAGTGGTTTAACCCTTTAAGGGCTGCTGATGCATTAATGCATCTTGCCCATTGGTTGTCATGATGCACCAATGAAGTGCTGGAAAGACTGCTCACCGGCACTTCATTGGAGCATCATACCGACCCTCCGGGAGTGTATATGTATCAACATCATAGGGTCGGCATGATACTCACATGAAGTGCTGGTGAGCAGTCTTGCCAGCACTTTATTGGTGCATCATGCTGACCAGTGGGCATGATGCACTCCTGCATCAGCGGCCTGGAGTGGCTTATGTTGTTTGGAAGTATAGATAGGGATTTGAACAGTAAAGATCTACTATGCTAAAATCCACCTATATATATATATTATACTGAAATTTATAGCACTACAAATTTGATCTAAAACACTCTACACACTAGTCACATTTCATCTGAGCATAAGTTCCCATTATTCATTTCCTGCTACTTAAGATGAGAAAAGGAGATTTTGAAGAAAATGTTAAAAAAAGAGTGTACATACATACTTCACAGTCATAGGAAAAGTTTAACTCAGCCAGGAGCCCAGGCTACAGCAAAAGATTAGTTCAGTATGGGGTAATCAAAACAGAAGCTAAGGTTTGACTAAAGTAGCCCTACAGCAGTCTGTGGACAGTTTGTTGACTGCTCCTAAGTTAAGCACTAGTTAAAGTTGTCTCCCCTCTATGGCACAGGGTGCAGATGTGTAAGTTACACACTCACACTATAGTGCCCCACAGCCAAACAACCCCAACCATTGTATTTAATCATGCATCACCATATGCTTCCAAGCGCATGATAACAAGCACATGAATATATATGTTTCTATTTTGTGAGTTTATGTTTAATGAGTTAGGACTCAAAGGAAAGTGACTGTTACTTTCATTTCCTTTCATATAAGTTCGGACAAGTTCCTAGAATCTCATTTAATTGGCCAACCTTCGGGGTTGTGGATTATTAACCCGTAAATCCACTCGTGAGTTCCCATAACATACATTAAATGCATAATATACTGCTTTATAAATGGAAATACAACTTCTTTTTTTACAGCAGAAGCTTATACTGTACACTGTAAACTTGGTAGATCCGACACTTGACAGTGCAGATGACTTTAGGTCCTCGGATTGATGTCGACAATACTTTAATCTACAGCCTTAGGTTGTCAAAATGATGAATATAGGTAGTCATGCTGACCACCTAAGTTGTCAATATGACAACATTGTATTATAAGTATGACAAATTTGGTTGTTTGTATAACGAGTGAAGCTTATCATGGGGTATTGATACCCCATGATAAGTGGACCATACGCTGGTCTTCATATACAAGTTTTAACAACAACAGGTTTTCTGAGGCAACTTATTTGTTCATTGCCAGGAGAGCGATTCATAAAAACTTACAGTGCTTCTCTGGTCAAGCAATGCACTCAGAAACAAACAAGGAAGGGAATTATACCATTTCAATTTGATGTAGAAAAAATAGCCATAAAGTGAATTTTAACAGTGTTGATTGCCTCAGGATCCAAACCAAAAAGACAATTCTGATTGTCAAATTTAATTTATTATCCTCTTGCTGTTGTTTTGCAGAAAGATATTTGTTGTTCATGCCTTGATCATCCGTGTTTATTGTTTGAATGACAATTAAAGGCAAATTAATGGATTACAGATGGAAAACAAAGTTACAATTCTTGATATAAATGTCATAATGGAAATGTGCATTTGCATGTCAGGCAACAGTTCTATTCCCTGCATGCCCTGTGAATGCAGACAATAAACAGAATAAAGGACTGTCTGAGAATCCGCCAAACACACTAGAAAAATTATTACCGGCATGTTAATGTCTGCATTTCAAAGATTGGGAGGAAAGCAACTATTATAAGCTACAAATTACAGACAGGGGATATTGAGAAGGTGGCAAAGACGAAACATCCTTATAAAGACCTTGGTTGACATCTAATATTTGAATATTCCTTGCATGATGTATCAACATCCCTAATATAAATATCAACTTGTAAACAACCAGGAATAACTGAAGGGCTAATCAAGTTATATGCTAAAGGTATCAACCTCATATCCAAGCATCAGATTGTGTTTTATGTATCAACTTGAACCTTAATCATAGCCTATGTGCTACATGTATCACCTGAAAAGCTTGAGCATCAACTCAAAACTTAAGCATAAGCTACGTGTTAAAAAGCATCAATTCAAAGCCAGTCATTTAAGGTAATGTGCAACTATAAACTCAAATGATAGGCATAAGTCAGGTGCTAGAAGCATCACATTATGGGTAAGGCATATACTATATGCTACTTTCACCTATTGTTATTGAAAAGTTATATATATGTTACAAGTATTATTGCAGGGGAAATAGAACTAAACCTACAGGCAGAGATTAATGTAATTGTATCACAGAGAATTCAGTTATATATTCATTTCACTCTATCCTGATTTTAGACGTTCTAAATTTCCCTTTTATTAGCATGTATATAAGTCATGTGACCAGCAGTGGCAATCAAGACATTTTATTGCACTGGCGGTATGGCAATCCGCCCTTTAATGTTATATCTACCAGAAGTTGTTATTCACATGAAATAGAAGCAGATCCTATATTTAAACTATGTGCTACTCCTTCTGCTGGGGACTCCAAATTTTCATCTCTCCTCTATGTCTCTGTACTTGGTACTCACAAAAAACCAACAACAATCAACAACTTTAATCAGATTACACTGATTGGACTGTGTTTGTGAATATGTAAATTTGAAACCCTTAGTCCGCACCATCTTGCTGCTAGTAGGGAGGTAAAATCTCAAAAGAGGCTTAGAAATCACCTTATGAGAGATGGAATGTTAGGGGGTGGCATCCATGCCAGACCTGAAGTATGGTCCACACTAATCAACTCTCAGGTGGATGCCACATGCACAAATTGTTTCTCTCTAAAATAGGGCCTGATAAAGGTAGCCATTACCGAAATTCCCTGGTTTTTGCTATAACTTTCCATCCAATTATGCTAGACATTCATATAAATGCCTATTAGCATATTTTCAGGGTCAAGGGACTAATTGGTGACATCCTGATTTTTCTCAGATGCATGATAGGCCTAATGTAGGCCTATCTTAGGTTGCCATTAGCAGAATTCACTGCTTATGCAGCTTTGTCCACATTTTCTGGGTCTATAGACATGATAGGGGCATTATCCTTCCTCTCCTTTACCAATTTATTGGCCAATCATAGACCTGAGATAGAGTAGCCATGAGAGCAACAACCAAGATTCACTATTATTATCATATGTCTGAATGTACATCCCAAAGATATCCACACTTTTGGGATTTGATTAATAATAAAATTAGTCCTTCTTATCATTGTATCCATATTTTTCCAAGGTCCTTTGTATATCTATCTTATTTTTTCTTTTTTTTCCATTATGTGACTGTTTTTTTTAGAACCTACTAAAGCGCAGATCTAAATCGTTTCATGTGAGCCCCTCTTATACACACAGCACCTACTGGCCACAATAACATTGCAGAAGCTTGAATCTCTGCACTGAAGTAGCGTTTAATTTATGTTGCGAGACAGCACAAATGGGTTTATGGTTCAATATTCCACGACCTTTGAGCGGGGAGTGAAATATTGAACCATAAAACCACGAGTGCTGTCTCATAACATGGATTAATGTGTTTATCTAACATTTTTCTCCATTTTGTATTAGTTTTTCACCTTTTAACCCCATAATAAATCCAGGAGAAGACATTTGTTTGGCTGAGCAATGGAAATAATCCTCGCCATGTTGTCAGCGGAAGTGTTCCTGTGATTTCTTGTCCATATTGCCGGGCCGCTTTGCTGCAGGGCCCCAGAATGTGGACTATCAATTTCCCGATTTGAAATGTTATGGTAATAACCTTTTAACCTATCTACCCTGCTAGCATCACTCATCCAAATGATGTCCTTTTTACGTAAATCACATGAGTTTTCAAGTAAGAATGGCGTAAAATGCACGAGTTGTGCTAGCTGGGTATTCTTTACTACATGGTGCCGAGGATAATTTCTTGCTTGTTTCATTGCCATTCTGGACTATATAGAGGCCAAACACCAACAAATTATTCATAAATCGAAGCAAAATGCCAAGCCGGGCCATGTTGATATGTGAAAGTAGACCGGATGTCGGCCCATAACACACTTACGGGTCAAAGGTCAGCGAGCCGCAATGGCGGGTGCCGACACGTATCGCTATGGAAAATCCATGGATTCTTATTTATTTCGAAGAAAAATCGAGAAATTAGGCATGGCATGTTCATTTAGGATATCTAAGGATGCTTCTCTGTTAATAACTCCACCTGGCTCTATTGGATTCCATACTAACAAGGTGTGTAAACATCAGGTATGTCGGAAAACTTTTTCAAATGCTTCATGTACATTGGTTTCTAGCACTTGTCGGCTTGGTATAGTGGACAGTGAGCTCGTCTCCTGCCACAGCAGCCAGGGATCGATTCCCCATAGAACCCTGAACGGTTTTAACTGGAAAAGTATGGCGAGGGTGACTTTGTATCCTGCTCCAATTTATTAACATGGCCAGGTAGAAAACAGCACCTTCTTGAAGACAAACAAAAGGTCTCAGATTGCGGTTATGGCTGGATAACGCATCATGAATTATAACAAAAAAGCACTGTCCAAGCCCAAATCGTTAGATAACCTAAACCATTGCCAATCTACACTGCAAAAATGGTGTTTAGATCCTAAAGACAATTCTAAACATATTATTGCAACGTTTTTGTAATCACATTAATTTCCTAAACATGTTTAGCCAAACAATGTGCTTAGCTCAAGTGTTTAGAAATGTAGGTGTTTAGGTTAAAACATTAAGGGTTAAGGTTTGCAGACATGTATGCATTAAAAAACAGAGATATATATATTTTTTCTCATTTAATGGGGTGGGGGACATCAGCAGGTATTGTCTTGTTAAAGTCTCCAAAGATGCCAGCCACAGCTATATGCGTGTACATATATTAAACACTGCATCAGAATGAGAGACTTGAGAAAGTACATCAGCTTGGCAAGAAGGACATTGCCTTATCTATTCCAGAATAACATCAAATAGGTCTCAGTCATGGAGTTTATTGATTATTATATGGTAATGATGGTAGCATGAGGTGAATCTAGTCAATTTTCTATTGCCCTTTCTATTCACATGACATTCTATGAAATGAAACCATGATAAACATAGGATTTGGGGACATTTGTCACAACAATTGATTATAACTGTATGCAGATAGTCCAGTCAAAGGTAGTGCTGCTACCTGGTGTGGATTCAACATCCAAATATCTAAACATATTGATGTTTAAATCTAAATACCTATTATTCAACTGTCTCAACTCTAAACATCTAAACATGTTTAGCGTAAATGTTTATGTAGTTAGAATAAAAGTATTCATTTCCTAAATGTGTAGTCGATGAGACACCTAACTGACCTATATGTTTAGGTTTTAAACGTGTTTAGACCTAAACATGTTTAAAATCTAAACACCATTTTTGCAGTGTACATGTATTTCTTCCAAGGAATCATCTATTACATACAAAATGTTATATGTCAACATAATATCAAGCACAACAAGGGCATACTTTGATGATAGTTCCTCAGTAGAGCAATATTTCCCTCGAAACAAGACACGGGAAAATCCTGTAAACGAATCTGTGAGCACATATTCTCTGGAAGATCCTGGGAATAGTACCTACAATCCCGTGAATTACCCTGATATTCCCCAGTTTTTAACAGGGCCCTCTAGTGAGATTTATACACATAAGTCTGATTCTTCAGCATAAAGTGAAGATGCCAGAGCCCACCAGGGGCCTCTGTGTGAGCATGGAATCCTGGTTTGGTCCAAAGAACAGAGAGAGGGAGTGAGATAGATATAAAGAGAGAAAGAGAGAGAGAGAGAGAGAGAGAGGGAGAGGGAAAGGAGAGAGAGAGAAAGGGAGAGGGAAACGGGAGAAAGAGAGGAAGGCAATAGAGGGAGGGAAGAGAGAAAGAGAGCAAAATAGAAAGAGAGCGAGGCAGAAAAAAAAAGAGGGAGAGCCTTGCCCCCCCAAAAAAAGGAAAATTGATTGACTTAAGCTACTGACAAAATTGATACATAAAGTTGATTGAATCATAATATTATGTGTCCCATTCTAATATGTGTGTGGTGCACATATGCATGAGCACTGACACATTCATCTGTGAAGATGTGTAATGTAGTTCTCGCCATGAATATGACCTCAGTTTTCGAAATGGCGTCAAACATTTATTACTCACTCGCCCGTTCTAATAATTATGACCCTTATTGATATCTCACTAAATGTGCATGTTTGCTAGACATGTCTTGAACAGAGTTGAACCCTTTAAGGTCTAACCCTAATGCATTAATGCATTTTGGTTGTCATGATGCATTAATGCAGCCAGGGCTACATTCAAGCGTCATGCTTACGCTTTGGGAAGATCAGCATGATGCCCCAATGAAGTGCTGGCAAGCAGACTCCCCAAGTCTTCATCGGTAAAACATGTCAGCCAATGGGCACGTTATACTACTGCATCAGCAGACCTTAAAGAGTTAGGTAGCATTTAGAGGCCTGGCAAATAGGCACTCAATGATTATAGGGCATGCTAAGTTGTTTACGGGCACTAAGTAAAGAGTCAGCTAAATTTAGACTGTCAAGGTGGTAGGGTGCAGGCAAACCACCTGTAGTACACACTTACAGAACAGGTCATTTTACTCAGATGGGGAGGGGGATTTCTGGGGCATAAATGGGTGAATGTAAAAGCATATCTAAACTCAGCCTCCCATGAAAAATATACTGGCATCATTTAACACTGTCTGTGCTGTCTACTTAACCGTGTAAAGCGCCCAAAATCTCACTGTGCCTTATTCACTGTACTAAATAAATACCCAGACATTTGGTTTGAGCTTTACCCCTGGTCCATATCCAAGACAGGTACTTATGAAATTTTAGTGCTGAAGAGTTAATTTAACACCTCCCCACCCCCACTAACCACTGGTACTTATATGAGACCAGCAATCATTGCTGAGTGTCAAGAATTAATCTTCTCAAAAATGAGCATCAAGATACTCACATGGAAAACTTTTCTGACTCTCTTTTGTGTCACTTTTGGGGGGAAATATTTGGGGAAATCTGAAATTTACACCAGACTTCCTTCATATGGGATGCATGCCATAGTTCCATCCATTGAAAATACACTGTAACAGGTTTATGGCTAGGTCCATCACACCTCATGTATAGACTCACTATGAACTAAGTGATATTTAATGGACTATAACTATGTGATATTTAATGGACTATTAACACATAAATACCATGTTATGACATGTGTCCGTCGAGAACATATTTGAGTATGATTTGAAAAATGAATGTGACATGTCAGATGGAAATAGAACCACCCCCTGTGCCCCCTCACCCCCTGCTGATACCTACTGAACACTCCCAAACACCAACAGGACCAACCAGTTTGGGCTACACTGCCCCACCTCAGCTGTCATTTCCACCTGGCTCATCTACACACAAGACCTGTCTCCAAAAACTGAGGGTAACAGTGGGTAAGCATAAATTTGCCATTTTTCACCATTTTCTATTCATTATGTCATGCAAAGGTCACCATTTTCTTGCTGCTCTATTCATAAGGGCACTTACAATCCTAAATAGGAAATGGCACTAGTATCTCAATATTTCCAATGGCATTGTACCTTGTTGTGTGCAATATTCATGAATGCTAATTCAAGCACTTTACCAGCATTTGCAATGATACATAAAAGAAATCCTAAGTACTTGACTGGATCTTTATTTGCAATAATATGTGATATTGTACATCTGAAGGCATGATTGCAAACCTATATATGTAATTGTGTGGCCACTGGCTGTGTTCAGAAATAGCCCTCCTTATTGCAGCTGCATACTACTACTACACAACTAAGTGTGAGAGGCAGTCAGACCCTTCCCAATCCAGGTCATAGTGGGCCCACATTGTGTACTGATTACCTTTCCTCTTATAGTGTACCCATTCCCAGCCAGCCTAATTTGGGTAACTCACACAAGCACCTAGCAGAAGGTGACTTTACTTGTATGCAGGGTTGTTGTAGATTGCAACACTGATGGTCAGATTCCCCTTCTGTCCCAGTATATTTACATGTCTGTATATGTGTCCACACTCACATCCATCTATGTACATACATTCCCTTTTATCCACATACACTCAAATGCCTCATATCCACATGCACCCCCTCACACATCCACATCCTCTCTATGTCCACATCCCCTCTAAGTGCACACACACCTCCCTCTATATACACACCCACCTCCCTCTGTGTCCACATCCCCCTCTCTCTGTGTCCACACTTAACTCCCTATATGTCCACACCCATCTCCCTCTGTGTCCACACACACCTCCCTCTGTTTCCACACCCACCTCTCTCTATGTTATTACCCAGTTCCCTCTGTGTTCACACCCACTTCCCTCTGCGTTTACACCCACCCACCTCCTTGTGTGTCCACACCCACCTCCCTCTATGTCCACACCAATTTTCCTCTGTGTCTACACCCACCTCCCTCTGTATCCACACCCATCTCCCTCTGTGTCCACACCTGCCCTCCCTCTATCTTCCTACCCATCCTCACTATGTCCACACCCAAAGCTCTCTGTGTCCACACCCACCTCTCTCTGTGTCCACTCTCATGTCCCTCTATGTCCACACCCACCTCCTTCTATGTCCACACCCACTTACCTCTTTGTCCACACTCACTTACCTCTTTGTCCACAACCACTGTCCTCTTTGTTCACACACACCTCACTCTTTGTACACACCAAACTCCCTCTATGCCCACACCCACCTCCTTCTGTGTCCACACCCCCACCTCCCTCTATGTCCACACCCATCTCCCTGTGTGTCCACTCTCACCTGCCTCTATGTCCACACCCACCTCCCTCTGTGTTCACACCCACTTACCTCTTTATCCACACCCCACTTCCCTCTGTGTCAACACTCACCTCCTTCTGTGTCCACATCCACCTCACTCTATGTTCACACCCACCTCCCTCTATGTTCACACCCACCTCCCTCTATGTCCACACCTACCTCCTTCTATGTCCACACCTACCTCCCTTTGTGTCCACTCTCACCCCCCTCTATGTCTACATAAACCTCCCTCTTTGTCCACACCAATTGCCTTCTGTGTCCACTCTCACCTCTCTCTATGGCCACATACACCTCCCTCTTTGTCCACACCCATCTCCCTCTTTGTCCACTCTCACCTCCCTCTATGCCCACACTCACATCCCTCTGTGTTCACACCCACCTCCCTCTATGTCCACACTCACATCCCTTTGTGTCCACTCTCATCCTCCTCTATGTCCACACCCACCTCCCTCTATGTCCACACTCACATCCCTTTGTGTCCACTCTCATCTCCCTCTATGTTCACATACACCTCCCTCTCTTTCCACACCCACTGCCCTCTTTTTCCACTCTCCCCTCCCTCTTTGTCCACATCCATTTCCCTCTTTGTCCACACCCTCCTCCCTCTATGTCCGCACCCACTTACCTCTTTGTCCACACCCACTTACCTTTTAGTCCACACCTACTCACCTCTATGTCCACACCCACCTCCCTCCATTTCCACACCCACCTCCCTGTGTGTCCACACCACCTCCCTCTGTGTCCACACCACCTCACTCTTTCTCCACTCTCACCTCCCTCTATGCCCACCCTCACATCCCTCTGTGTTCACACTCACATCCCTTTGTGTCCACTCTCTCCTCCCTCTATGTCCACATCCATTTCCCTCTGTGTCCACACCCACCTCACGCTTTGTTCACTTCCACCTCCCTCTATGTCCACACTCACATCCCTTTGTGTCCACTCTCATCTCCCTCTATGTTTACATACACCTCCCTCTCTGTCCACACTCACTGCCCTCTTTTTCCACTCTCCCCTCCCTCTTTGTCCACATCCATTTCCCTCTTTGTCCACACCCTCCTCCCTCTATGTCCGCACCCACTTACCTCTTTGTCCACACCCACTTACCTTTTAGTCCACACCTACTCACCTCTATGTCCACACCCACCTCCCTCCATTTCCACACCCACCTCCCTGTGTGTCCACACCACCTCCCTCTGTGTCCACACCACCTCACTCTTTCTCCACTCTCACCTCCCTCTATGCCCACCCTCACATCCCTCTGTGTTCACACTCACATCCCTTTGTGTCCACTCTCATCTCCCTCTATGTCTACATCCATTTGCCTCTTTGTCCACACCCACCTCCCTCTGTGTCCACATCCACCTTCCTCTATGTCAGCACCCACCTCACTCTGGGTTCACACCCACCTCCCCTATGTCCACGGCCACCTCCCTTATTATCCACACCCACCTCCCTCTATGTCAACACTCAATTCCCTCTTTGTTCACACCCACCTCCCTCTGTGTTTACACCCACCTCCCTCTGGGTCCACACCCACCCCCCCCTATGTCCACACCCGCCCTCCCTTTGGGTCTACCTAAATCCCTCTATGTCCACATCCAAATCCCTCTCTATCCACACCCACCTCCCTCTATCTTCCTACACATCCCCATTATGTCCACAACCACCTCCCTCAGTGTCCAGAATTTTTCACTATGGTCACTCATGTGTGGAATTTTACTCTTCGAGGCGTCTGTGACAATAAGTCTTAGGTCAGAATAACTCTATCAATAATAGTGATATAATGTCTCTAAAACATGTCACATAAAGAACTTATAAGAGGGTGAAGTTGGTATAAAGATTTTAGCCATTGGTCAAATGGTCCCTGATTTGTGGGTCAGAATGTCAGTGTGGACTGGGTTTTCGTCACAGACGCCTCAACTACATGTTATAATGTTGCTAATTTATTTAAGTATCCATTTGCGTTTCTTACATGTTATATCAACCAACACAGTCTGCTTATCAATTCTGACAAGCATGGGTAGGCTCTGGACCTGCAGTGTAGCATTTTGAGTACCATTTCTCATATAGGGGGTTTTCGTCATAGACGCCTCACGATTTTGTTTGTAGCAAAGTCGGAATCGTCTGGTGTTACCCAGTTGAAGTCAATTACTTGGGGGAGCCTTGTTTTTGTCAAATAAGTGTTACATCTGGTTGTTAATCAAAGATTTTCTGAAGATTCTCTGCAGACTTTGATAAATTTTGTCATCAAAGTTTAGGAATCTGATCAAATTTTTTTCGCAGTCCAAAGATTATACCCCCTAGTATTTGCTGATGTGGTTAGATTTGGTTAAGTTGGCCTCATTTTGATTGAAACAGTATAGCTTGATTGAATCAGCAAGCCTCTTAGACTGAGCAGGTGCCTGCCATGTTGATTTTGGGCGATATTGGATACAGACTCATATTCGTGAGGCGTCTGTGACAAAAACTCCTGTTGAACAAAATTCTCTCTGACAAGGACCATATGCTGCCCTAAGGTCAAAAATGGATTGAAATGTGCAGAAATGATGTGCCCCAATAATGTTAGGGCATTTGCTACATGTTCTGTTTTATTCAAGAGTTGGTGGGTCTAAAATTGTGTTTGACCTAAAATTGCCTTCAATTGCTCCAGAAATTCCCACCTGTACATGAAATGAGGGTATTCAATTGACTTTTATGTGGTTGATATGAAGCTTTGTACTCCTATTCATCAATTGTGTGTTATAATTAGAATCCCATTACTTATTTGGCCACAACAAGCACCAAAGTGCAGAAATGAGTTTTTCGTCACAGACACCTCCGACGGAAATGAAATTCTGGTCTTGTAATCTTGCAAAGCATCATCTATACAATATTTATTTTTGGTAGACTATGATACATTATTATTCAATGTTTTGACCTAAAATAATTACATTTCCAGCATATTTATCTAAATTTATTGCATTTTTGGTTTTTGTCACAGACCCTTCATTTCAACATTTTCCCCCCAAAAAATATTTTCAGTCCATATAATCAACTAATACTTAACCACAAGATGCCCCTAGCCTAAGTCCATCTTGGTACAGAGCAGCTTTGCAAATGTTGAAAGAAACCTTTTGGGGGCCCCTTTACCTATGTAAAATTTGGATTTTCCTCATTTTTTTCCATCTCGGCAGACATTCAACCCTCAAGGGTGCAAAATTAGTTTTAGTGAGGCCTCTACTGTTTCATTTTTCCAAAACTAGACATAATGAGGATTTGTTAGAGCAATTCTGGAGCTAATCAGGGCATTACTGACAGAACTACAGTGAAGTTAGTGATTTGAAGACAAAAATGTCCAATTTTTCAATATTTTGATAATTATGTCTGGGCTCTAAGAAATAATTTTTAAAGATACAGTTGTATATTCTTGTATGCTTAATCCAGTTAGTAATAGGTACTTGCAGCCTAAATTTCAAGTTGCTGTGATTGTCCTAACTTGTTTTAGAGCAATCCTAGAGTTTCGTCACAGACACCTCACAAAATTCACTGATATCCGGTTGACCATGAATAAAAACTGCAGTTCTTGGAGGAAGCCAGTCCACCAGGGGTTTTCATGAGGCAAAGATGTTGCATTATCAATATAATACACTTTTGTAATGTTATCTTGACTTTTATCTTTCTGTACCGTGTGCACCAGATATGTGCACTTTTTCTGACATCCACCCATCAAAGACACACAAAAACAATCTATTATCCAATAATTTGTAATACACTAATGATGATTATCATATAGAAGTCATTCTACCCAATTTACAAATTGATATTCATGTAGTAGATTAATTTGTTATCATTCCATAATGAAACTGATTTAAACTAAAACTTTCCCAATAATATTATTTAGATGACTTGTTTTAAGATAAGTGGAAGTTTTATCAGTGGTCTCATGCATTGGTCATTTGAATTTGTGTAGAAAAGTAATTTTTGTTTAATTTAAATTTATTTTGAATACTTTGCAAATTTTGAGGCGCCCAGATAAACTTCCTTTATAATTGAGGCTGGTGCCCCTTTTCCTATGCTCCTGATTCATGTTCCACTTGAAATAACTACTACCCATACATTCACTTTAACTCACGGGCATGTACTTTTGTTTTCTTTATGCAGGTAGTCAATTGCAACACAGGAGCTTGGTGAAATCTGCTAGATAGCACATCTTAAGAGAGGTACTCCAGAGAAGAGGGCTGGCTGATAAACAGCACAGTGATGCCACCCATATGATATTTTTATTGCTGTCATAGATGTTCTGTCAGAAATAAGATACATTAATTATGGCTATTTAGGGAAACCAAACTTTGAGAGGCTTGCATTGTTGATAAAATGAAATACAACCCTGGATTCATCATGCCTTCTTTGGTAGATTTGAATAAAAAGATTCAGACATGCTTGAATTCTTAACAAAAGAAAATGTAGTGACAATACCCTGTCTATAAGGTGCACCCCACATTTAAGGCACACCCAGACCTTTCTAATATGATAAAAGGAAATGTAAATGTTGTACATTTTGTTATAATCAATGCATCTTCAAAATTCAAGAACCAATAGCCATCCCAGTGCTTCCTTCACCCACCTTTACCACTGTATGTGGATGGGGGAATATTTCTTTTGCTCCCTTGTGCTCCCTTGTGGCAAAATTAGGAAATAAATTTAGCACGAGCTAGGTACCAATCCTGTTTACCTGCTGGAGACTATAATTATGTGTGATGAAAAACCTGAATATTTTCATTGCGGTGGAGCTTACTCTATTCAATATGCTGATGCTGGTTTTTTTAAGGTAGATGGCTCTAATGCCAAACATGTTCTCTGTGCAGATTTCTGCACATGTGTACTTCTCTATGGCTAGTGAACGACTATACAAAATCATAACAGGCCCATGAAGCTGAGGTGAACTCTCAACCTTCTGTGTCTACACCAGGCACACTAACTAGTTAGGCCACAAAGCCAGCTGGTTGTGTGGGGGTTTATCAGCAGTATTTAGCCTGCATGATGTAATTCTATTATTTTCAGGAGATTTTCAATGTGGAAAAATGATTCAAAGGTGCATGGGACCACATGATGGTAATATATTTTCTCGGTACAGAAAGTTGATGAAAATATTCTGGGAAAGTAAGCCAAAAAATTAGCTACTCTTTATTGGGATTCCATGCAAATTATGGCAAAACACTGTATAACCCTTTGGTAGATTCATAGATAAATATCTCATAAACTAGCATGGGACCCTATGCTAGTTTTTAAGACTGCTTTATTTGTACTATTAGAAAGAGAAAATAATTACAAACATGGTGAAAATCTGGCTAAAATTTAGCTACTTTTAGCCTATGGGTGCTATCCACCTTCCCCATTTATTGCCCCCATTCTAGATGTATTTATTACCCAAATAAAGGCTTAAATCAAAATATAAGTCAATGTGTCTAGTTTTGTGTGAATCTCTATATTGCTCAGAATCTATCAATCGAAATGATGGCATTTCAAGGCTAGATCTACATCAAAGACAAATACAATGAGGAAAGTCTCATCATAGGAATACAAGCTATCTATTTCAAATCTTAAATTGAGGTTAGAAGTGGGGGTTATTTGCAAATGTATTTTCAATATTCCCGTGATATCACGTGAATTTACTGTCATTTCACGTGATCCCGTGATATCACGTGAATTTCTGCTCACAGAATCCCATGAATTCCCGTGTAAAATTCACGGGAATTCACGGGAACGACACCAGTTCAACACGTGATTTTACTGGTGAATTCACGTGAAATTGTTTCAAGGGTTAGATCAGCTTGCTTTGGCCCTTTGCTGTTTATGACCTCTATTGCTTGAGCACTTGCACGTTGTCTATTAAGAGAGAAAAAACGTCCTACCATTCAGCAGCCGTCCACGGTACATACCTGTAAGGAGGGAGAAGAAAGAATAAGTGAGATTAAAAACAAGACAGTGAACTGCTTGTTTAAATCAGCAACCATACAAGTGTTAACATATTCAGTATAATTATAGGTAGTGGTTTGACAGTCCATATATTATCAATAAACCTAATCATTGGTTATGAAAAGGTGCCCTCCTAATATGCAGAATTAATAATGGTTATCCACCTAGTTGCATCAATTATCCAAATCGTCGACAGAGAACTACCTTCTGTTCAGACAACAGTCTCCTGTCCTTGTCCTAGACCTATGCACTTAAAACAATCAAAAGTCCTCTCAGGGCATACATGTTATAGTGAATGGTAGGCACCATCCCCAGAATCCCTCTTTTACTTGCATGTTTAGAGTAGAGTAAGAATATCTAGGATCACAAGGAATCGAACCCATCTTCATGGGTTGTGAATCAACCGTGCTAACCGTTACACATGCCTGATATTTCCACCTTCCAACTACACTGAAAAAAGTATTCCTGGCAAAGTGACATGTATTCTCATGTCAACTTGATTTGACACAGACAGCACACATCATTGGGACATGTGCACATATGTCACCATTACAACTGTAGCACACAGTTATCCTCATATGATTTGACATGCCTTAAAATGCAACATCATCTGTGAGTTGACGAGGTCGAAGGCACTTGACATTTAATGGTCTAACCTACATAATTGTTCTAGGATATTCCACTAGTTGGGGCAAACAATCCTTTTGGTACCAGGATTAATCACCACCAAGAAGTACTACCAACACTTGAGACATTTGATGTATCTGTGTCATTTTGTTTTCATGAAGAATAGTTCACTAAGGTCTGTAAATACTATTATAATACGGCAGCCTATGCACTGCTGCACATTAGAAGTGACCTTGAGTACAGTGCACGCCTGAGCAAGGTCACAGCTTGTCTATCATTCCTGTGGGATATCAGAGGCTTTAGACTTTTGATCAATGTGATGAAAATGTTTTATAAAGAAAATAGACAACTCATTCTTCATGTCTTGGTCTCGTGCCTTATGAAGGCCCTCGACCATCGTGTGTTATAGTCCAACAGAGAGTCTCGACATGAAGAATATCATTGTCTATTCTCTAATTAATGAATGGTAGTGAATTTTATTTCATTGTTAAATTTGCATTTGTTACTAAATATAAAAATAGACACCCACCTTCCTGAATACTTCAACCGGAGAGGTTAGACACTTTATGTGTGGGTCAGTGAAAATACCAAAGGACTATATTCTAACAATCTTTAATTTCAGTATCTACAGTACAGGGAGACATATGGCATTGCCATGCACCTCCATGCCCTTGTCTTATGGACTGCATAGAGGTCCTCAGTCAAGTAGAAGTTCTGTAGATAGGAAGTGCCTTAGTGTTGCAGGCCTGTGGGACTATGATATCCCCTGCCTTCTATTATAGGCCTGCCTTGATTGAACTATTGGTACATAGTTATTGACTGCTCTTGACCCTTACATAATTGTCTCACAGTATTACCTAGCACTCAGGTGAATGGATCAGAAATATGTGAAGTATCTTCATTACGCATATCAAGTGGAGTTGACGAACCAAATATGAGAGCGTCAACCTCATTTGACATGCCTTCATACATATCATGTGGAGACAAATTGTGACCTGTGCAGTATGCATCAAAGCGATCAGTGTTCTTCTCTCTGTGGCATGACTTTATGTCTATTTGGTAGCTAAGCCCTTATAACTACCAGTGCTATAGCTCCATTGCCATTCTCACGCTCTGTTCAATAGCAATATCGTGGATCACTAGAACAGCACATAATTGTAATGGATTTCAACCAAAAACAATCAGCTTTTTATTTTAGCTCCTCCAACTTGTCTTCACATTTTTTTGCTCAACACTACTAGTCCTTGACCCTTTGCATGTTGCATTGTGTGCACACCTTTTTTGTGTCTTTGAGCACAAATGCAGCACTTATGAAACATCCGCTGGCATTATATCTGCTGGCATCAACAAACATCCGCAGGCATCAACAAACATGCACACTGCACTCGTAAATTACTTCGCAGGGAAGCATTCATGCATCATGGCAACATGACACCTTGACACCTTAACACAGGCTTCCCTAGTCCACTTAAAAGGGTCTATATCTCCTCTTTCCTACCCTCTCAGGTTGTGTGTGGTGCACATATGAGCAGGCACCGATACATTCCCCTGTGAAATTGTGTAATGTAATTCTCGCCATGAATATGACCTTAGTTGTTGAAATGGCGTTAAACATCTATTGCTCACTGACTTGACACCTTAACACAATGCCTAGTTCTGGTCAATTTGTTTGCCTGGCAGTTATTCACCATAGATTAAATGTAGTGAGAACACCCACTGTAATTCAATTACATTCCTAGACTAGGGTGTTACAATCCTCGAGATGTAGTGTGTCCCCCAGGCCCATTCTGTGTGATTTCAGACATACTCTCACTTATCTGGTTCCAAAAAAATTACTATACATACCCCAGTAAGGATTCAGGAAGCAATTTGAAGCTATTGATCATGCACACATGATGGGCTTATCATTTCTTCATTCGTTATTATTTTTCTAGGTCTTATGGCTGTGGAAATGCACAGGGAATTATCTTTGCAGTAGGGAAAACAAATAATACCTTGTATGGGGGAAGCTATTGGAAACATAGTGAAATTAGTGATGCAGGATTATTCTACACAAATGTGCACATCTTGCGTTAGTTTGCGTTACTTTTTTATGACCAATAGCCACAATTCTTTGTTAATTTTTAGGTTAAAAATCATTGAAAAAATCAATGAAAAATAATGATTCAGAAAGTGTTCACTTGTTTCCTTGAACTACAGATAAGAAATAGAAGAATGCACCTATATCCATCAATATAGCTCTGTACAACTTTTGCATACAGGAGGCAGAAATAGGCCTCTAATAGCCTTTCTTCTGTATACCTTGGCAAACCAGCATTAATAAACAATTTTAGATTAGCAGGAACATAAGGCAAATGATACTAAGAGAAGTACTATATATCATAGTATTTACACAAACACTTTTCTAGCATTCAATAATCCCTACTACAAGCTCTAAATGATGGAGTTTCTTTTAACCTGCCCTGTGGCTACAGGTAGTGTGATCACCCTGTGCTACATGCCCAGCAAATTGTCGTGATTCCTCGTCAACCTGTGTGAAGTGGCTCACACATGTCGCTAGATGGAACACAACGTCGCTATAGCACAAGATCACCAGGAATAGCAATGGTGGTTATCACATGGCCTCACCTCAGATGGCGAGGATGGTGATCACTCAGACTCACCAGGGATGGCGACGCAGGTGATCACTCACCTCGCTAGATGAAACACGCACCTCGTCATAGTGCATGTTCACCAGGGATGGGGAGGATCGTGATCACTCATCCTCACCATGGATGGCGACATGAGTGATCACTCATCCTCACCAGGGATGGCGACATGAGTGATCACTCACTTCGCTAGATGAGACGCACACCACGTCATAACGCACATTCACCACAGATGGCAAGGATCGTGATCACTCACACTCACAGGGGATGGTCACTCAGGTGATCATTAATCTCGCTAGATGAAACGCACACCATGCCATAATGCACGTTAACCACGGTTGGCGAGGATCGTGATGACTCACACTCACCAGGGATGGCAAGGCGGTTGATCACTCACCTCGCTAGATGAAATGCGCACCACGTCATAGCGCAGGTTCACCATAGATGGCGAGAGTGGTGATCACTCAGACTCACCAGTCATGGCGATGCTGGTGATCACTCATCTTGTTAGATGAAAAGCTCATGATCATCGACATTGGTAATCATGCAGCCTCACATCTGCCAGATTAATGTATGTTTTGCCAGAGAAGGTATTGCCATATGTATCTTCCTTCTAACCACAGACAAGGTGTTCATGTAGATACTTCCTTATGTATTTTTCCTGTAACCAGAGAAAAGGTGTTTATGGATAGTTGCTTTTATTTTAGAGATACCTCTATCTAAATTCAATTGATATTTTCTCTATATAATCTTGTTTGATTCAACCCTGAGGTATTACATGGAAATCAGTGTGCAACAAAAGCACATTTGATAAGTATGGGACTTATACTTCATGCCCTCCCTTCCTAGATAGGCTACATGTTGAACAGTGGTGCTGTCTCAACAACTTTGGCAATGGTGGTGATAAGTTGCCATTCTGAGTGAGAGTGAGTGACAGATGATGCAATCCTCAGAGAGCATTGACTTGGAGTGACACAAATTCACGCATTGAGTGAGACAAAGGCTGGCAATGGTGGTGATAAGTTGCCATTCTGAGTGAGAGTGAGTGACAGATGATGCAATCCTCAGAGAGCATTGACATGGAGTGACACAAGTTCACGCATTGAGTGAGACCAATGTTGGCAATGGTAGTGATAAGTCGCCATTTTGTGTGAGAGTTGATGCCAGTGGCACGTGAGTGGTACATAATCACACAGTGAGTCAGATCCATGTTGGCGATCCTTGTGATAAGCCGCCATTCTGAGTGAGAGTTGACAGGCAGTGGCACATATTGACGGAGTGAGTGAGATCCATGTTGGCGATGGTGGTGATAAGCTGCCATTCTGAGTGAGAGCTGACTGGGAGTGGTACATAATCACACAGTGAGTCAGAATCATGTTGGCGATGCTTGTGATAAGCCGCCATTCTGAGTGACAGTTGACAGGCAGTGGCACATATTGACGGAGTGAGTGAGATCCATGTTGGCGATGGTGGTGATAAGTCACCATGCTTTGTGAGGGATGACAAGGGGTGGCATATACTCACGCAGTGAGTGAGATCATGCTGGTGACTGTTGTGATAGATTGCCATGCCATGTGAGACTGACACACAGTGGCGAAAGATGACGCAGTGAGTTATCACTCAAAAAGGAGTCACCATTGATGACCAATCATGGCAACAGATAACGACAATTTGCTGGGTGGTCTACTGGGCCCACTGTGCACCCAGACAGGTGCCACTCTCCAGTGCAGTGGGGACAAAATATCAGTCACGTTTTTTCAGCTTTGAACAACTCTCGAGTATTCCCTATTGAAGATATCATTCTGTTTCTTACATTGCATTAGTACATGTCTTTTCTATCAGATCCACTATTTGGATATTATGTGACACTATTTTTCGATGTAACAGGCTACCTAGACGAGTGGTCACTGATTCTTGCACCAGTACAAGTGAAAGAAATAGCCTGCAGTGCCAAAATGTAGCAGACAGAAGTAACGCTTAAATGCATTCTTCTACTTATAGCATTAGTCGGTAAGGAAAGATACCTACAGATGGTTGAACTCTGACTTGTAAATGGTCTGCAAAGGCTAGAAATAAGTATTCCTTGTTTTTACTACTTTACCTGACTTTATACATATTAATATCGAAGGTACTATATGATGCTATTTTTAATCATAATGTAGAGCTCTCTGTCTATTGTCTGTGTTGTTTCTAAGGACTTCTGAATCACATATACATTCTGATGGTGAATGGGCCTTTGCAGGAATTCTGTATTATCATATCCAACACAGAAGAGAGGACTTTCAATACCATTGATGGCAGCCCTTGCAAATCCCCATAGAAAGCCAGATGGATTATCTAAGGTGTCTGTGCCAAATTGAGAGGTGAATGCCCTCCTCCCTTTTGGATCAGTTTATTTTTGTTGTTGTTTATCTGTGTTGTTTTTGCTGTGTAAATTTTTAATATAATCAAACAGAGTTATACTAAAAGTAGTATGTACAAGGCGCTACTACTGCACAGGCACCCATCCTTGCATATAAGGCTTGCTGTAGGGTATGTTAACCCAAATACGTCCACATACCTTGAGACATCCGCCTCCAAAAAAAAAAGCAATAAAATTGGGTTTGCTACTGACATTTCTAACTGGTAGATTTAATGCTCATCAATGATTTCACAATCTTCAAGTAGGAGTAAATCTATTTTCATAGAAAATTGGTTGGGTGGACGTCCCAAGGTATGTGGTCATCTTTAGGTTAGCCTACCCTATATGCAATATTTTGCAGTAATGGGATTTAGTGTCCTCCCAATGCAGCCTAAATGAAGAGATTTGAATTGAATTGAGTTAAATTGGCCCTGCCTCACAGCTCTCTGTTTAGCCCATATCAGCCTACATTTCTATAATTGACACAGTGGTAGAGCAAATAGACATCAACCACCTTGATCCCCTAACAGAAATTGTATCGTGTCAATGCCTAGCGACAGATACCTTGTACATCGTAGCACAATTGTTAACTTGACGTTTTGATGAAGGAGGCTATGGGAGATATAGAGTACTATATGGGTGACCTATGAACATTTAGTCACGGCTCTACTGCCAGCAGAAGTGACAATCTTACTCAAGGCTATGGGATTTATTGTTTGGTAGTGGCCTTCATGCCAGTAACAACCGTCATGTTTGTATAAAAAAAATGAAACTGACAGCCGACTGACAGCTGTCAGTTACTGCCACTAAAGAGGCAATCCATAATGACGTCAAACTTTTTTTACCAATTACCCTCCCCCCTCCCTGTTTCCTCAAACTTTTATAGGACGCATGGTCCCACTCCCCCCCTGCCATGTGATGTCATTTATAGATGGTCCCCTAGTAAAACAGAAGTTATTATTTGTGCTTACATCATCGACTTAAGTTGCAACATCGTTAAAAAAATTGAGCTGCTACACAAGTAAAAAATCTAACCCGAATCTGCTGGTTCGTATACTGGCTACTTTATATGTATGATATATGAAAGGTAGGCATATGCATATGGTCAGCTATATAACCCAAATACTTTCAATCAATAACCCATTACCCAATTCCCTGTGCTAAGTTCCTACTTCACCCTGTATATTGGTCTACTTCATATATACTCAGCACCATATGGTGTTGTATGATGCTGCTGTTTTATTGTTTGTACATTGCTACTTCATGTAGTGCGGTGGAAATGTATAAGGACTGGAAGCTGACCTGAAACCATCAGAACCCTGAATGAAAGCCACAGGGCCTACTTATGTCAGGCCAAGCGGTCTGCGGGAAGAGATCCTCTGACACTGGCACAAACTGTTGTGCCAGTGTCGGCGGAATGCCAACATTATATAGAGTGATTTGTGTTCTGTGGTATTCTGGAGAACAAGTGGGTGACACCCACTCAGGGTTGCCTCTCCTAGTTGACATACATGTGATATAAATACTGCTTGTGTGGCAGAGCAAAACAGCAAGCAATGAACACAACTCAACTCAGTGTAAGAGTCATATCCTTGAAACTCCAAATGGTGAGTTTAAAATGTTATAACACTACAGTATAGAATGTATGGTACATATAAAGTAGGCATACATGCATATGGTCAACTATAGATACTTTCAATCAATAATCCATTATCGCATTCCCTGCGCAAAGTTCCTACTTGATCCTGTGTATGAATGTACTTCATATATACTCAGGAGGCCATTTCTTAATGTACTACGACCACTATGATTTAAAACTGCCAAGAATAAGCCAGGCTATCATAGGGTAGGCCCTACTACTTCTCTGTACAATCAGAACCTATGCAGTAATTACATAAGGTTTGGTAGAGCAGTTGTACTGGTGAAGGCATTAGTGATTGCTAGTGCATAATACTGTAATTGTTCTAACTTAAGGCTTCTCATCGGGCTTCCCTAGCCCACTTAAAAGGGTCTATATCTCCTCTTTTCTATCCCCTGAGGATGTGTGTGGTGCACATATGCACGGGAACTGACACATTCCTCTGTTAAATTATCAACCTGTGAAGCACGGGATAGCCACTTAGTGCTGCTAAAGTGCTGTAAAACACAAATCAATCAATCAATCAATCAAGGCTTCTCACTACGACTTGAAGGACAGCAGTCGTAGTGTGTTCAGAAATGGCCTCCAGCACCACATGGTATTGTATGAGGTTGATGTTTTATTGTGTCACAAACACCCTTCTGGAGACAAAGGTTACACTGTGAAAAGATGTCGAAATTTTGTCCCAAAGTAGCTTAATTGTAGAAACTACACGGCTTCATACCAACAAATACAATTACAAATTCACTGTTCAGTGTTACAAAGATAGATTTAACAGTAGATTCAACACTCATTTCTTAGAGTGTATGTTAATCACATAGTCTACCTTATGACAACTTTTCTCGGTTGATCTTGAATGATCATAAAAGAGCAATGGAGACAGTGAACCTGATATTGCAGACGAATTCAACTTTATTTTATTGTGGTCTATTTGTCGTTGATATATGATTATCAAAGCATCTTTAGCCTTCAGAAATGTTCATATCTGACATTAATCCCCATCTATTTTTTTGTAGACTAACCGCTTGTTATTGCTGTTTTCATGTAAAATAAAACTAATCATCAAGTCTTTGGCACACATTTAGTCACATGCCCAGCCTAGACCATTAATAACCTTTTGTATCCCAGGTGTGATCACTAATAATTTTCATAAGTCTTTGACAAATCAATTTGAGAAGGAGCAGATTTCGTGTACAGCCATGTTAAACTATGTGGCCATGTTTTCTCATAGATTCTGGATGGCGTTTCCCAATATGGTTCGACTGCATAGCCATTATGATTTGAAACCCTCAAAATTAGATCATAGTTGATCAATATCTATGACTACTTTGTACGATCAGCCCTTTTTGCAGCTATTACAAAGGGTTTAGTTTCGCAGTCATACCAGTGCAACTGGTATGACTGCTCAACCTTTAGTGACCACTAGATTTAGGATTGTAATTGCATTAGAGTGAGCGATCCTTTTTCTGCATGGGACTGCAGAATTCATCTTTCCTTCAGACAATGCACAAACTGGATTGTCAATGATTCCAGTACATCAGTCCTGAGCATGTGCAAATATCGGCATCCTCACATAGGCCTTAAGCCAAGAGCCGTATTTCCCCCTCCAGACACAAGGTCCAATAAAAAAGATAAACTTGTATACTGTTGTGGCCTGTTTAAGTTTTTGGGTCTTAAATAACTGCCAGGGAATACGTGTGACTGGTACGGGGGTTCTGATATCAATCTTAAGCCCTAAAACAGTATTCAAATAAGTGCTGGTCTGAAATGAGCATCAGGAATACAGGGGTATTGAAACTTATAAGTGCTGGGGTGCGTAAACGGTTCACTACGGTATTTACCCATCTATGTGAAGGGTATGTATGTGTGTATATAATTACCTACAAATATAGACCCCCTACCCTTGTCTTTAACTACTGGAGCGTATGCAGAGTCAAGAAGCGTGCAGGCCAAGCTTCAATATCATAAACGGTCCTTATCCCCTGGAGTCGTTTAGCCCTTTAAGGACCGCTGATGCAAAAATGGATCTTGCTCATTGGTTGTCATGATGCACCGATGAAGTGCAATCATTGAAGCATCATGACAACCCTCCGGTAGTATATGTATTAACCGCATAGGGTCAGTGAGCAGTCTAGGCAGCATTTTATTGGTGCATCATGCCGCCAGATGGGCATGATGCACTCCTGAATCAGCGGCCTGGAGTTAGAAAGTATAGATAGGGATGATCGCCTGGTACAAGGAAACTGACAGTGTAAATCTGCTATCCTAAAATCCTATATGGAGGAAAATACTGTAGATATCACTACCATCTATATACTGAAATCTATAGCATAGAACTGAACATCCAGGGAGAGATTAATGTAATTGTATCACAGGAAATTCAGTTATATATTTATTTCACGTTATCTCCATTTTAGAAGTGCTTAAATTAATTTTTATTACTATAAAAATAAGTCACATGAACAGCAGTGGCAATCAAGACATTTTATTGCACTTGCATTATGGCGATCGGCCCTGTAATGTTATATCTACATGGAATAGAAGCAGATCCTGGCAAAGACGAAACATCCTTATAAAGACCTTGGTTGACATTTAATATTTGAATATTTCTTGCATGATGTATCAACATCCCTAATATAAATATCCATTTGTGAACCACCAGGAATAACTGAAGGGCTAATCACTTATATATATGCTAAAGGTATCAAAGTCAGATCCAAGCATCAGATTGTGATTCACGCATCAACTGGAATGTTAATCATAAGCTATGTGCTGAAGAAGCTTGAGCTTGAAAAGCTTGAGCATCAACTCAACAATTAAGCATAAGCTACGTGTTAAAAAGCATCAATTCAAAGCCAGTCATATTTATAAGGTAATGTGCAACTAATGTAAACTCAATTGATAGTCATAAGTCACGCACTAGAAGCATCACATTATAGATAAGGCATACACTATATGCTACTTTCACCTATTGTTATTGAAAAGTTATATATATGTTACAAGCATTATTGCAGGAGAAATAGAACTAAACATACAGGGAGAGATTAATGTAATTGTATCACAGAGAATAAGTTATATATTTTATTAGCATATAAATAAGTCACGTGACCAGCAGTGGCAATCAAGACATTTTATTGCACTGGTGGTATGGCAATCGGCCCTTTAATGTTATATCTACACGAAGTTGTTATTCACATGAAATATAAGCAGATCCTATATTTAAACTATGTACTACTCCATATGCTGGGCACTCCAGTCTTCATCTTTCCTCTGCGTCTCTGTAATGGGTACTCACATAAAACCAACAACGATCAATGACTTTAATCAGATTATACTGATTGGACTGTGTTTGTGAATATGTAAATTTGAAGCTCCCCTAGTCCGCACAATCTCCCTGCTAGTAGGGAGGCAAAATCTCAAAAGAGGCTTAGAAATCACCTTATAAGGGATGGAATGTTAGGGGGCCTAATAGGCCTATTTTAGGTTGCAATTACTGGAATTCACTGCTTATGCAGCTTTGTCCACATTTTCTGGGTCTATAGACATGATAGGGGCATTAATCTTTCTCTCCTTTACCTATTTATTGGCCAATCATAGACCTGAGATAGAGTAGCCATGAGAGCAATGACCAAGATTCACTATTATTATCATATGGGTGAATGTCAGAAAAAGTGCACATATCTGGTGCACACAGTACAGAAAGATAAAAGTCAAGATAACATTATAAAAGTGTATTATATTGATAATGCAACATCTTGGCTTTATGAAAACCCCTGGTGGACTGGCTTCCTCCAAGAACTGCAGTTTTTATTCATGGCCAACTGGATATCAGTGAACTTTGTGAGGCGTCTGTGACGAAAACTCTAGGATTGCTCTAAAACAAGTTAGGAAAATCACAGCAGCTTGAAATTTGGGCTGCAAGTACCTATTACTAACTGGATTAAGCATACAAGAATGCAAAATTGTATCTTTAAAAATCTTTTGTGAGAGCCTGGACATAATTATCAAAATATTGAAAAATTGGAAATTTTT
This sequence comes from Acholoe squamosa, assembly GCA_949317995.1. NCBI lineage: Eukaryota > Metazoa > Annelida > Polychaeta > Phyllodocida > Polynoidae > Acholoe > Acholoe squamosa. Next base: position 9,230,989 of record OX439051.1, on the reverse strand, counting down.
GTCTTCAAATCACTAACTTTACTGTAGTTCTGTCAATAATGCCCTGATTAGCTCCAGAATTGCTCTAACTAATCCTCATTATGTCTAGTTTGGGGTAAATAAAACAGTAGAGGTCTCACTAAAACCAATTTTGTACCCTTGAGTGTTGAATGTCTGAGGCGATGGAAAAAAATGAGGAAAATCCAAATTTTACACAGGTAAAGGGGCCCCAAAAGTTTTTTTTAGCAATTGCAAAGCTGCTCTGTACCAAAATGGACTTAGGCTAGGGGCATCTTGTGGTAAAGTATTAGTTGGTTATATGGACTGAAAATATCTTTTTGGGGGGAAAATGTTGAAATGAGGCGTCTGTGACGAAAACTAAAAATGCAATAAATTTAGATAAATATGCTGGAAATGTAATTATTTTAGGTCAGGACATTGAATAATAATGTATCATAGTCTACCAAGAATAAATATTGTATAGATGATGCTTTGCAAGATTACAAGACCAGAGTTTCATTTCTGTCGGAGGCGTCTGTGACGAAAACTCATTTCTGCACTTTGGTGCTTGTTGTGGCCAAATAAGTAATGGGATTCTAATTATAACATACACAATTGATTAATATGAGTACAAAACATCACATCAACCACAGAAAAGTCAATTGAATACCCTCATTTCATGTACAGGTAGGAATTTCTGGAGCAATTTGAGGCAATTTCAGGTCAAACACAATTTTAGACCCACCAACTCTTGAATAAAAATCAACAGAACATGTAGCAAATGCCCTAAAATAACTGGGGCACATCATTTCTGCACATTTCAATCCATTTTTGACCTTAGGGCAGCATATGGTGCTTGCCAGAAGGAATTTTGTTCAACAGGAGTTTTCGTCACAGACGCCTCACGAATATGTCTGTATCAAATATCGCCCAAAATCAACATGGCAGGCACCTGCCAAGTCCAAGAGGCTTGCTGTTTCAATCAAGCTATACTGTTTTCATCAAAATGAGACCAAATTAACCAAATCTAACCACATCAGCAAGTACTATTGGATATAATCTTTGGACTGCAAAAGAAATTTGATCGGATTCCTAAACTTTGAATGCAAAATTTGTCAAAGTCTGCAGAGAATCTTCAGAAAATCTTTGATAAACAACTAGATGTAACACTTATTTGACAAAAACAAGGCTCCCCCAAGTAATTGACTTCCACTGGGTAACACCAGACGATTCTGACTTTGCAACAAACACAATCGTGAGGCGTCTGTGACGAAAACCCCCTTTATGAGAAATGGCACTCAAAATGCTACACTGCAGGCCCACAGCCTACCAATGCTTGTCAGAATTGATAAGCAGGTTGTGTTGGTTGAAATGACATGTAAGAAACACAAATGGATACTTAAATAAATTAGCAACATTATAACATGTAGTTGAGGCGTCTGTGACGAAAACCCAGTCCACATTAACATTCTGACCCACAAATCAGGGACCATTTGAAGGATGGCTAAAATCTTTATACCAATTTCACCCCTTTATAAGTTCTTTATGTGACATGTATTAGAGACATTATATCACTATTATTGATAGAGTTATTCTGACCTAAGAGTTATTGTCACAGACGCCTCGAAGAGTAAAATTCCACACATGCGTGACCATAGTGAAAAATTCTCAATCAACATCCACCTAAACTGACATAAATAGTGTAGGCCTAATATATCCCTAAAACCACAGGCAATTTTGGATGGGTTTCTAGTCTTTGAGTGGACAAAAGGACATGTGCAAAATGACCTAAACTGCAAAAAAACAGGATTTTCAGTGAATTTGGGAATTTGGGACTCCTTAACTCAAAGAATTTTTACCTGACAGACACAAATGGATATTTTTCTGAAAGGCTAGAATGTCTTCTGTAAGATGAGACCATGGAAGACAAGATTGAATAAGCATAATTTATTCTATGGCTGCATAAAGGCCAAAAACCATGGTTTTCCAGGTTTTGTACACTTATTCTGACACTGACCCATATGTCTGAATGTACATCCCAAAGATATGTAGTTTTGGTAAATAAATCCATACCTTTGGGATTTAGTAATAAAATTAATGCTTCTTATTATTGTATACATGTTTTCCCCAGGTCCTTTGTATATCTATCTTACTTTGTTTTTTTTCCCATTATGTGACTGTTTTTTTTTTAGAACCTACTAAAGCGCAGATCTAAATCGTTTCATGTCAACCCCTGTTACATGTATACACACAGCACCTACTGGGCACAGTAACATTGCAGCAAGCTTGAATCTCTGCACTTATCCTAAACCATTGCCAATCTGTATTTCTTCCAAGGAATCACCTATTATATACAAAATGTTATATGTCAACATAATATCAAGCACAACAAGGGCATACTTTATTGATAGTTCCTCAGTAGAGCAATATTTAGACCAGGTTGCTTTGACCCTTTGCTGTTTATGACCACTAGTGCTAAAGCACTTGCACATTGTCTATCAAAGCACTGGTGTCAGTATTCTAAGAATTAAGCATTCCTTTTTTACAGAGATACTGTAGGGGCACGGTTTTAGGATGACTCCAGTACGAGTTGGTCAGTTCCCGAGCGGGGCGGACACTCGGGTCTAAGGTCGGTTATGCGGGACGAGTGGTGGTAGCACTGCTCCCCGGACTTCTTGGCCTGGACTCGAGAGGTCGCCACCCAACCCCTGTGGCCATGTATATAAGGCCGGGTCGGTGACTGGCGGGGGAGAGAACCCTTTTGGGTTCCATGTGTAGAAGGAGTGTTTCTCCTCCTCTGGCTCCGAGAACTTACATAGGTAGCTCATTGTTTGATAGTCTGAATACTCTGATACAGATACCTTTGATACGGGTACCTTTGCATTCGGAAACCTTTAGTCTGATTGTATGTAGGATCCTTAATAAAACTTGTTGCCTCTTCTGTACTGGAGATTGTCGTTTGGTAGTCCTTTCTGGATTAGACACGCGAACACAAACCCAGAATACTTGACTGTTACAATACTATACATTTGTGCTACTGTTATCCATCCAAAGCACTGCGCATTATGTGTATTGACCTACATGTTCACAGATCTCCATCATAGAATATGTCTGCCTCAATAAAACATTGGTAATATGAATATTATGTTCAGTTGTTTGCTTTATTCTCTCCACCTTAGATGATTGTACATCTTTCTATTACTTGGTAAACTACTTTTGCTGCATCTGACAAGAATCAGACGATCAAACATTACCCTTAAATCTGGGAATGATCTATATCACATTATACTCTCATTCCTCTTTCTAGCTTGCTCTTTTTAAATGCGTTTTGCCTAGAACACAGGAGATAAAGGCCACAGTGAACATGAGGAGCAATGATAATTTTAGATGCTTATTCAAAATCTATTGATTTGCGAATACAGCCACATGAAGTGAGTGTCCACTGGCATATTAGGCCTAGCATGCATCTGAGAAAAATCAGGATGTCCCCAATGCGTCCCTAGACCCTGAAAATGTGCTACTGGACACCTTAAATGAACGTCTAGCATAACTGAATGGAAAGTTATAGCAAAGACAAGGAGTTTCGGTAATGGCTACCTTTATCAGGCCCTATTTCAGAGAAAAAACGATTTGTACATGTGACATCAACCTGAGAGTGGATCAGTATGGAGCATACCTCAAGTCTGGCATGGATGCCACCCCTAACATTCTGTCCCTAATATGGCAACATTTCGATATTATGCCTCCCTACTATGCTTGTTGAGTTACAAGCATTCCCTCCTTAGGGGTAGACTTACACTCCCAGAACATCGGGAAGGTATCTGAAGGTTTGGACCTCCATTAAGTATGAGAACATGTATGTGATTCGGTTCATGTAAATTAAGGTTATAGAATATCTTTATATGCAGGATGGGAAGCCTCTTGGTGATCATCCTTTTTTTTATTTCAAAATGTTTAGGAAATGCCTACTTGCACTAAAGGCAACCAATTTAGATTTATTGATATGAATATTGACATTTTACATAGCGTCATAAATAGGTAGTGGTAGACTTATTTATCACCAACAAGCCTTAATACATTGCTGGCTGTTGCTTATCATTGAGAGCATTTGTATAAGCAAGTGTTAAAAAAGCAATGAATAAAAAGGAAAATACTCACTCTTTTAATCATTTAATACTTTAAACCTTAAGAGAGAGTAATGTCTTATGTTGTAGGCTGTACAAACTTTAAAAATCGTATGATTTGTAAGCTGTAAAAGCAAAAAGGTAGCCCAAAGTCCCTAGATTACAGACACACAGGTCCGGCAGGCTGGCAATTTCTGCCAGCCCGTTAGAAATTTTGGGGGCAAAAATGGATGTCCAATGAGTTTTTGTATTGACTGGGTTGAGGAAACTAGAGGTGCTTTGAATTTACATGGGTTAAAGTAGAATGATGGAAGTGGATGATGGACTGGTCATAAAAAGTCGACATGATTCTGAATTAACTTGTCTTGTGTTACAAAGCATCAATATCATGAATAACTGAGTTCTAGTAATTGCCAAAGGAGACCATCCATCAGCATGTATGTGCCGTGACAGTCTAAGTACCCTTAGTGTGGAGGGAGGGGCATTGTGTGGGTAGCCCTAGGTCTTAATTTAATACAGTAGACGATCCGAGGATTCACTGAAGACGTATATAAGAATGGTAAAGTGACAACACATGATTCAATATCTGGTTGAATCTTTTGCAGTATCAGTTTAAAGGAGGTTGACACTTTACCGTTCTTATATTTATCAATAAATGCTTCTATGTTGAGAAATAAAGAGTAAAGCGCTGGTTCCACAGACCTAAATGGGTTGGATTAGCATTAACCCGACCGATTTTTTTCTATACTTTTGATTATTATAAATCGTCGGATTAGGGCTATTCTGACCGATTGTATGGCTGTGGAACCAACGCTTTAATTACCATTTTTTTACAATCTAAATGCCGCAATACCATTCTGTGAGCGCCATAACACCTTCTCACAACCTTTCAAAAATAGTCCCACCTGTCTCATCACTTAAAACTCCTATATTCTTAAAAAAGTAGCAAAACCGTTCGCTTAAAATATTTGAGCAGTATGAAACATGATTCAAGTAAAAAAACAACAAAATATTTGATTATTTACATCGTTGTACGAGTATCTTAGCTGGTAGTACTCGAACAGTTACTGCCCAACCTGCAGTCCTCCATAGCACTCCCAAGAAAAAAAAGTGGTCACGACCGCTAGAGTGTGTAACTCTCTTCTTATTTGATATTTTCAACAAAACAAATAAGCAAGCTATCCCTAGTTTTGTTTAAAAAACATCGTCGTTTCTGTATTTGCTTTGGTTGCGCTGGTTCTAATCTTGCGCAACCAGCCTGCCGCAACCAGCGTGGTGTTAGTGGAACTGCTGAAAAAATATTTTCCCACTACCTGGTGACATATCCATACACAGACAGATGACGTGATACGGTAAAAGTTTTTTCCTGATACAAGCACTTTGGACATGATGTCGCTTTACATGGCAAACATGTTAAACATCCATTTAAACTTCTACTTTCCCGTATCAAGCATAAGGCATTTATTGATAATGTGCCATATTATATCATGCACTTAAAAATGCATGATCACATATTTTGATATCCCTGGCGACAACATAGTAGTGGCCCGTAATATCATTGATTTCAATCGAACTGTACCCATGGTGCTGATACAAGACAGGCGCTTATTTGAATACTGTTTTCAGTGCTTAAGATTGATTTCAATACCCCTGTACCCCCAGCGCTTATTCGAGACCGGCGCTCCTCTGACACCTCGGTGCTTAAATGGGCCTTTATACTCAATAGTAGTTGAAGCCATACTTACTAAGTGCTTGATAACTTTCTGTAGGCAAATTTTGGGGGAGTTCAGACATACTCAGGCCCAACCTTCTTTATGATTAGGGGGCCCTGCCCCCCCCCCTTTCCTACGCCCCTGACAAAGTTTGTATTAGTAAGGAATAGCACAGACCAACAATCAGGTATTAGGGTGTTGGAGACTCAAAACCACCAGCTTTGGGTACATACAATCAAGAACAACAGTTCAAGGTACAGTAATAACATGAACAGGAAGGCATTTCTCAAGCTGGTATATGACTGGACTCAGCCATTATGATTCAAAACCCTCAAGGTTACAGTGGGTGATCATTTAGTGCAGTAATTGCATAAGGTTTGGTAGGTAGTCCTATGAGTTTGATTATAAGGGATCCCACAAGCTTGAACGGGTCTAGTCATACCATCATGAGAAATTCCCTCCATATGCTATCTGGTGCCCATAAAACCTAGTCAAGATCAGGCAAACCATTCCTAATAGGGTAGAGGCACCCATCCTGGACGCTCCTGACCACTTACGAGGTGGCCATATTTGGTGCTCAAAGATGTGGTAAATTCTATTTTTTATTTTACCAGATAAAGCATGACACTTTACTCCCAAGATCCATAAAGAGGTTTTGATGAAACCTTCCAATACATATGAATAAAATGAGCTGTACATATTTAGTCTCCAAAACTTCAAATTGCATCTCAGGTTGGACAGTTCATGCCAGTGGTGACCCTAGAGTCAAACACTTTGTTTTCTAATTGATAGAGACACAATGGGTCATCGTATCAAGAACAACTTATAACAAAATGGAACAAAGGAGATCATTCATCTTGCAAGGAAACCATCTTTCATGGTGATGAATTCAGTCAGAGGTAGGGTGCCTACTCAGGAATGCACAAATCATTCTTCTTCCTCTCTGATGTCTGTTAAAATTAATAGGGATTGAGGCCATCAAGATAACGGACAGCATCAGTATGAACGAACATGTAGGATAAGTCATTCATCTTTAGTTCTGTGGGACAGCACTTATTTATAAATATGCATCCTACCATTCAAGGAAAATGTTTTAAAGCTGAAAAAAAAGAAATACCAGCCTACCACTTTTAAATTAAACAGTGACATGATGCTTTTAGAAATTATAAAAATCACTGGATTTATATAATGGTACCTCAGGACAATATGGTGTTGGCCAGGCAATAGCTACTTAGTGAATTAGTGTGGCATTCAATGGGAACCAGTGCAACCAAAACAACAATGGATGCTTATCATGACGTCTTTAGTATGTTTCAATTAACTGACTTTCTATATTACCTTTTACAAAGAATTGAGAGGAACTACCTGTTAAACAGCCAGATGTAACAAACTGGAATGATACAGAATGCAGGGTGTTCAAGTGCCACAGGGGCGTAGGCAAAGGGGGGGGGGCAGGGGGGCCTGGGCCCCCCAATAATAAAGGAGGTGGGGCCTGAGTATGTCTGGGCCCCCCAAAAAAGTTGTCAAGAATTCATAGTATATTGGACAAGAAGCTAACACCTTCATCTGAAATTGGTATTGGCATAGTAAATATGGGTGCCTGAGCCTCAAATCAGATCTAAATTTCACCAAAATTTATCTTTCTATACAAATTCTACATATAGGTATGTATATAGCCGTCATCACGCTCAAGCCGACAATTCAAGGTGGTCATGGTGGGCCCCCAGCTGGGCCCCCGAATGAAGATTTGCTTCCTACGCCTCTGCTGCCTATTTCTCAACATACAAACATACTGCTCCATCTATGTAGTACAACACAGAAAACTTCAAACTTGTCAATACATACATAGGTTAGTTGATGCCCCATGGCAGTCCCTACCTGTCATACTGACAACCAGAGTTGTCATGCTGACAACACAAAGTCGTCATGTTGACAACGTAGGTGGTCATGATGACTGCCTGAAGTTGTCACTTTGACGACCTAAAGTTGTTGATTTAGGTATTGTCAATCTGATGACCTTAAGCCATCTGTACTGACGAGTTTCGGACCTTCCCAGGTTTTCAGTGTAAATTCCACTGGATTGAGATTTCAAGTTGTATGGCTGTATACAATCATAGTAATTAAGGCTTGTTTGATATCCTTGTGAATCCTATTGCATAGATAAGATCAGTATTTGTAATTGAAAACGGGGTATTTAAGACAGACCTAATGCATGGGTAGTCAGTAAAAATGGACAATGTGCCCCCTTGGCATGGGTATTACTTTCTGAGTGGCTGTAATAGGAAGAGTACACAGTTACAGAGGTGTCTTTGAGTGTTACGTAAATGATGCCCACCAAGTTATCAGTTGTGTGTAACAGAGAGCCAACTGGCACATTGGACTGGGCACTTTGCCTCTAGTCTGTACTTGAGCAGAATATCTCTCACATCCATACTACCGTAAAGCCCCGCATGGATGCCTAACCCTTACTTTGGAAGAATGCTAACAGAGGCATAGGAAGCAAATCACCTTAAGCTGTCGGCTCAAGCACAATGACGTCTATATATATACCTATATAGAATTTATATAAATAAATTATTTTTGTTGAAATTTTAGGTAGGATTTGAGGCTCAGGCCACCATTTTTCATATTCCATTACTATATTAGTCTAATTTGAGATGCAAAGTTCAGCCTCTTGTCCAATTTATTATGAATTCTTGGCAAATGTTTGGGGGGGCCCAGACATACTCAGGCCCCACCTCCTTTATGATTGGGGGGGCAGGACCCCCTGCCCCCCCCCCTTTTCCTATGCCCCTGCTGCTATAAGCTCCACATGAGGCCAGGAGGTCATTATTTCTTAGGGTACTACGATTGCCCACAGCACTATGACTGCAAGATGTCAATGCTATTCAAATGGGAAATTCGGATGACTTGGAGGGTGTAGTCATAAAGTGGGTTAAGAAATGAGCTCCTGAAAATACGCAGTCCAATCGTACTACACCTCTTATTTTGCTCCAATGTGTTAATGATACATTCCCACCTCAATCGACCCGAGTTATGAAATAAACTCATGCAGACATCCATTACCCATTTCCTAATTAATCAGTGATGTTTGTCATTGGAAATCCATATTTGATGAGTGTCATGGGAAATGCTGAACTCAGGGCTAAGGTTACCCAGCAAATTGTCGTGAGTCCTCCTCAGCCTGTGTGAAGTGGCTCACACATGTCGCTAGATGGAACAAGACATCCCTATTGCACAAGGTCACCAGAAATGGCAATGGTGGTGATCACATGGCCTCACCTCAGATGGCGAGGATTGTGATCACTCAGACTCACCAGGGATGGCGACGCCGGTGATCACTCACCTCGCTAGGTGAAACAAGCACCTCGTCATAGTGCATGTTCACCAGGGATGGCGATATGAGTGATCACTCACTTCGCTAGATGAGACACACACCACGTCATAACACATGTTCACCATGGATGGCAAGGATCGTGATCACTTACACTCACGGGGGATGGTCACTCGGGTGATCACTCACCTTGCTAGATGAAACGCGTACCTCGTGATAGCACAGGTTCACCACAGATGATGAGGATTACCCATACTCACCAGGGATGGCGACACCAGTGATCACTCACCTCGCTAAATGAAATGCACACCACGACATAGTGCAGGTTCACCATGGATGGCGAGATTGGTGATCACTCAGACTCACCAGTGATGGTGACGCTGGTGATCACTCACCTTGTTAGATGAAAAGCTCATGATCTTCGACATTGGTAATCATGCATCTGCCTCACATCTGCCAGATCAAAGTATGTTTTGCCAGAGAAGGTATAGCCATATGTATCTTCCCTCTAACCACAGACAAGGTGTTCATGTAGATATTTCCCTATGTATTTTTACTGTAACCAGAGAAAAAGGTGTTTAAGGATAGTTACCTTCATTTTAGAGATACCTCTATCTAAATTCAATTGATATTTTCTCTATATAATCTTGTTTGATTCAACTCTGAAGTATTACATGATAATCATCGTGAAACAAAACACATTTGATATGTATGGGACTTATACATCATGCCCACACAACCTAGATTGGCTACATGTTGAACAGTGGTGCTGTCTCAACAACTTTGGCAATGGTGGTGATAAGTTACCATTCTGAGTGAGAGTGAGTGACAGATGATACAATCCTCAAAGAGCATTGACATGGAGTGATGCAAATTCACGCATTGAGTGAGACCAATGTTGGCAATGGTGGTGATAAGTCGCCATTTTGTGTGAGAGTTGATGACAGTGGCACACACTCACACAGCGAGTGACATCCATGTCAGCGATGGAGTTTATAAGTCGCCAATTTGAGAGAAGATTAACTAGGAGTGACACAAACCCATGCAGTGAGTTAGAGCCATGTGGCAATGCAGGTGAAAGGTCGCCATTCCAAGTGAGAGTTGAAAGACATTGGCACATATTGACGGAGTGAGTGAGATCCATGTTGGCGATGGTGGTGATAAGCTGCTATTCTGAGTGAGGGTTGACTGGGAGTGACGCATACTCACACAGGGAGTGAGATCCTTATAAGTGATGTTGGTGATAAGTCGCCATTCTGAGTGAGACCTGACTGGGAGTGGCACATAATCACACAGTGAGTCAGATCCATGTTGGCGATGGTTGTGATAAGCTGCCATTCTGAGTGAGAGTTGACAGGCAGTGGCACATACTCACGCAGTGAGTTAGATCCATGTTGGCGATGGTGGTGATAAGTCACCAGGCTTTGTGAGGGATGACAAGGGGTGGCACATACTCATGCAGTGAGTGAGATCATGTTGGCGACTGTTGTGATAAACGGCCATGCCATGTAAGACTGACACACAGTGGTGAAAAGATGACGCAGTGAGTTATCACTCAAAAAGGAGTCACCATTGATGACCAATCATGGTGACAGATAACGACAATTTGCTGGGTATTCTCTGTGGTAGACCTGTGCATACCCTGTGAAAGCCTATACATGTTGTGATTGGTCATAATGTCAGCTCGCACTTACCCAGGTAGCAAAAATGGTGTGGCCCGAGTCTGGGCCAGAGCGGGCTCCTGATGTGGGCCACACTGGGTTAACACAGTGGGCGCCCGATGGGTTTTGTCCTCAGCAAAGGGTCTGGGCCACACTGGGCTAACCGATTCGGGCACAGATCTGTTTGAAATTGGGCTCACCGATTTGGGCTCAAAGTGAGTTTAACATGGGTTTTTGGTGTGGCCTAAAGTGGGCTGCCCGATTTGATGAAAAATTAGTGGTGACATGTTAAAAATTCTTTTTGAGAAATTTATCCAAAATCTTTTCTTTTTTTTAAAAGTCAATAAGCAACAAATCCTTGAGCTAATCTAACCCCCCCCCCCATCACCAAAGCAGTAAATGCAATATCTACCCAAGTGAAAAGGCAGAGCAGTACCATTCATTTGAATCAAACTCATTCAGCCAACACAAGGCACTTTGATTCATTAAAGTGACATTCTGGCCTCAATCTTCCCCCACTAATTCCCTATGTAGGAGTAGAGAAGAGAGCCTTCAAGTTCATAATGACTGTACCTCTGCATATCTGCTCTTGTTCCAAGTTCAGTGCAATAGAAATGGTGTTGCCATTCCACTACTACTCAGATGACCTTGATTTGCACTTTTGACTAGAAACATCTAAGTATTTCCAGACTATGAGAAAGTCTGCACATTATTACTTCATATCTGATTTAGTAGTCTATTCCAGTTGTCCTATGTCTAAAAGAAATAAGTTTGGTATGGGTAGTAGAATTCTGCCTGGAGTGCTGTGAAACCACTTTGTAGTGAGTCTGCCATGGACTGACCTACAGGGGCAGGGGATATTTTTGGTTTCTCAATTGCCTCTATATATAGTCCTCTTATACCTGGCCAAGTGTGGGACCTGTTTGCCCCCACACCACAAATACACCTTGCAAGCCTACTAGTACAAAGAAAGACATGAAGCTGTTCTTTCCAGGACTAGTCAGTGTTGCCTTTTACATGAAATATCTGGATCCCTACTATGAACCTACCTGTGTATTAATGGTATAGGGAAAGTGTCCTACAGCAGTGGTGGAGGGAAGGGAGGGGGGAGGGCAGGGCAGGGTGAGAGCAGGGCAGGGCAGGGTGAGAAGAGGGCAAGGCAGGGTGAGATGAGGGCAGGGCAGGGTGAGAGCAGGGCAGGGCATGTGAGCAAAGGAGATGCCAGGGCAGTGCAGGGTGAGAGTAGGACAGGGCAGGGTGAGAGGGCAGGGCAGGGTGAGAGCAGGGCAGGGCAGGGCATGTGAGCGAAGGAGATGCCAGGGCAGTGCAGGGTGAGAGTAGGGCATGGCAGGGTGAGAGCTGGGCATGGCAGGGCGAGAGCAGGTCAGGGCAGGGTGAGAGCAGCGCAGGGCAAGGGTGAGAGCAGGGCAGGGCAGGGTGAGAGGAGGGCAGGGCAGGATGAGAGTAGGGCAGGGCTGGGCGAGAGCAGGGCAGGGCAGGGCGAGAGCAGGGCAGGGCAGGGTGAGAGCAGGGCAGGGCAGGGCAAGGCAGGGTGAGGGCTGGGAGTGAGAGTGAGTGAGTAATAGATGTTTAACGCCATTTCGACAGCTAAGGTCATATTCATGGCGAGATCCTCATTACACAAATTCACAGAGGAATGTGTCAGTGCCTGCGCATATGTGCACCACACACATCCTGAGGGGATAGGAAAGAGGAGAAATAGACCCTTTTAAGTGGGCTAGGGAGGCCCAGGGAGGGCAGGGTGACAGAAGGGCAGCGCAGAGCGGGGTGAGAGGGGGAAAGGGCAGGGCAGGTTGAGTGGAATGAGGAGGAGATGGAAGGGGTAGGGGATGAATAGTGGAGGGACGAACAAAAAAGAGAGAGGGAGGGGGAACACTCATCACAGAGTTTAAAACAGTTCAGAAGATGAGGCTGCCCTGTCCAAACCCACTCTCACCCCTGACTGGGAAGACTTTATGCAGCTAAGTACCCATCTTGGGATGCCCATTTTGAAACCATCCTGGGCCCAATGTGGTTGCCCATTTTAAAGCTGACCAGTGCCCAGATCGGGCGGCCCAATGTGGCCCAGACCGTATGCTGAGGACAAAACCCGTTGGGAGCCCAACGGGCTCAAGTGGGTTTGCCCGATTTGGGCTGCCCTGTGTGGCCCTGACTGGAAACCCAGCATCTGCCGAACCTAAAACCCATGTACTGAATACTGCCCGCTTTGAACCACCTTATCCCGGGTAAAACCAATTTGGCCCCGAGCGGGCTTGCTACATGGGTATATCTTTGCATGCTATATTGTCATAATAACATATCATGTATATGTATCAGATAATGTATATGTTCCACCATGTGCACTCTGCGGCAATGTTAAAGTGCAACTAAACGTTAGCCGATCTACATGCCTTGTATATGATATGAGTCCACTTGTCAGAGGCAAGGTGCTTTGGGATAAACTGGACGCTGATGTTCAGAAATTGGAATCCAAAAAGCAATTTATGTTGAAAATGAGTCTGTCATTGAATATAAGACTGTGTCTGTTGGGAGCCCACTCCAATATTAAAGTACTTTATTATGAAGACTAATTGCTGGCATAATCTGGAATCAACTAGTAAGCGCCTATTGTGTTCCTATATGCAATGCATTGTGAAATAATTTTTCCTTTGTGTATGGTTATAATTATTGTCATTTCCTGGCTGATCCTGAAAAGCTTCGTGTTGTGTGATGTTTTTTTTTGCCAATAAACTTGTTAAACTCAAACTCTAATGAAAGAGAAGTGGCAGGCTCCAAGATCCTCACATAGATTTACATGTACATGGTATATGGAAACATAATGAAAATAAAAAAAAAAACACCTGAGGCATTTTTAAAAAATGCCAATTGCCCTTTTCTGTCTAGCAGCATGTCTTGAATAGTACCCCTGGTAAACTGGCTCCCTCAGAAGTGACAATGATACTAAGGCAGATTTAAAGAGTGTCATGCTTGATGGATTCCCACTCCCAGCTGTCTGCTGAACTCTCAATCAGGTTCATAATTCAATGTTTGTTACATACCTCGGGGGCATCTAAAAAATGATGACAATTGCTATCATTCTTTATAGGCTTACCCTCACACTGACCCTGTCTGCACAATGCCTAACATATCCCCTCAGTGCTCTATTGAGGTGGATACTATAGGTTGCCAACACCCCTTGATATATTTAGAATGTCTCAGACATTCAATGCAAGGTAGTCAGATTCCACTAAATTGTCCAAAACGACCATATCACCAGTAAAACAGGGCCCATTAACCTGGGTTTTCATCTGACTCCTTGAAATGTAGGGGGTGTTTTAAAATTTCCTGTTGGTGGGAAGGGATAGGGACAGGCTGTTAAATAGTTTTTGAACAAAAAGGCAAAGTAGTTTCGCAGCTGGCAGGGACCCTTAAAGGTTCAGTGCAGCCCCTTATCATAAGTCTGGGTGACCAGTGTGAATAGTAGTATGTCTGGTGGAATACCTCAGGGGTGTGTGTTGGGGATACTGACTTGTGCCTGGTATCTATGTAAGGCCAAAAAAATGGTTTGTTTCCAGTTACCCGATTAACCCTAGCAAAACAGGGCCAATTTCTTCTGTTCTTTTGTTCTTTTTTTATTTAGAGCAATACAAAGATGTGTCTGACTAAGACGAAATGTGGCTTTTCTTTTAGGCTGTAAATTCTTTAATAATGGTCCGATTTGTAAGCTCTAAAAACCAAAATGTAGCCTAGGTCAGGGTCCCAAGGTTGGCAAGTATTTCTATTGACTGTACATCAACACAATTTGTCATTAACAGGTAAAAAGATGCAGGATGACCCTACAATTTGTTCGATGGTCCTATGGATGGGGACATATTGCCAGGTGTGTGTGTGTGGGGGGGGGCTTGTTAGATATATAGGGGGGGCATTTTGATAAATAGTGCCTCGTTAATTTGTAAATTGACAGGGGGGTGTGTCAAAACTAAATTTGAAATATTAGAGGTTTAACTACCATCGTTCCACACACATATACGAGGTTAGCAATAAGCCATACCAAAGGCTTGAAAATTGAAATCAGTATATGAGAGAATTTATGGTACATATATTACAATCCCATATCTTGGCCACATAGCCTCTTGAAATCTCCTTGAAATTACGTTTCTTTTGAAATACAACATGTCTATATTGGACAGGTGGAAGATTTCTCTGAGGGGAAACGCAAGCTTTTGAGAAAAAAAAAAAAGAAAAAAATGACCTACCGACCCTAGCAATTGAGATCATGTAACTGGAAACACCTTCTTTTTGTGGCCTAATGGAGGAACAGGAGGCCTCACAGCTCAATGCCGTGCATTGCAAGTACTGCACTCTAAGAAATAACTGTAGAATTTGCCGAATTTGCAAGGTATACTTATAAAAGTGAAAATTGAAGCACCATTTATCACATTGCAGTAAAGCAGTCTATTTTCTACAATGAAACCCATTGCACTGGGACCTATAGTTGTACGTGTATCATAGACAGTGCACTGTCAACATGAAACCCATTGCACTGGGACCTATAGTTGTACGTGTATCATAGACAGTGCGCTGTCAACATGAAACCCATTGCACTGGGACCTATAGTTGTACGTGTATCATAGACAGTGCGCTGTCAACATGAAACCCATTGCACTGGGACCTATAGTTGTACGTGTATCATAGACAGTGCGCTGTCAACATGAAACCCATTGCACTGGGACCTATAGTTGTACGTGTATCATAGACAGTGCACTGTCAACATGAAACCCATTGCACTGGGACCTATAGTTGTACGTGTATCATAGACAGTGCACTGTCAACATGAAACCCATTGCACTGGGACCTATAGTTGTACGTGTATCATAGACAGTGCGCTGTCAACATGAAACCCATTGCACTGGGACCTATAGTTGTACGTGTATCATAGACAGTGCGCTGTCAACATGAAACCCATTGCACTGGGACCTATAGTTGTACGTGTATCATAGACAGTGCACTGTCAACATGAAACCCATTGCACTGGGACCTATAGTTGTACGTGTATCATAGACAGTGCACTGTCAACATGAAACCCATTGCACTGGGACCTATAGTTGTACGTGTAT
The DNA here is from genome assembly GCA_949317995.1 of Acholoe squamosa. Taxonomy (NCBI): domain Eukaryota; kingdom Metazoa; phylum Annelida; class Polychaeta; order Phyllodocida; family Polynoidae; genus Acholoe; species Acholoe squamosa. The sequence goes on along the minus strand of OX439051.1, from coordinate 9,215,062 downwards.
CATAGACAGTGCACTGTCAACATGAAACCCATTGCACTGGGACCTATAGTTGTACGTGTATCATAGACAGTGCACTGTCAACATGAAACCCATTGCACTGGGACCTATAGTTGTACGTGTATCATAGACAGTGCACTGTCAACATGAAACCCATTGCACTGGGACCTATAGCTGTACGTGTATCATAGACAGTGCACTGTCAACATGAAACCCATTGCACTGGGACCTATAGTTGTACGTGTATCATAGACAGTGCACTGTCAACATGAAACCCATTGCACTGGGACCTATAGTTGTACGTGTATCATAGACAGTGCACTGTCAACATGAAACCCATTGCACTGGGACCTATAGTTGTACGTGTATCATAGACAGTGCACTGTCAACATGAAACCCATTGCACTGGGACCTATAGTTGTACGTGTATCATAGACAGTGCACTGTCAACATGAAACCCATTGCACTGGGACCTATAGTTGTACGTGTATCATAGACAGTGCACTGTCAACGAACCGTTACATATGGGTGAAGTGATAAACACTGAGTCCAGAGAAGTTCAGTTGATGATTCAGCTTTATTCCTGTTTGGTAGTACAGAGTGATTATAGATGTAACACGATGATCAGTCACCAAGCCTATCCAGCCCACAGTAGTGGGGCCTGAGCAGAGCCTATACCCTGGTATAAGGTGATGTAGAGCAGCAATGGAGTGAAAGCCAGTGATAGATAGGGCTGCTCCTGGGTCATCCCAAAATAGTATCCACCAGTATGTCGCAATACCTCCAGTGGGGTGATGCCCAGAATAGTATGTATCTGTCTATTGCAACATTCGTTTTGGATGACGCAGAGCAGCTCACTGGTGCCACTGGAGGAGGCAGGGGTTGTGATTGTGCAATCCCTGCCTACCATTGAGTAATGGTGGAAAGGGGTTGTAGGCTTGTAGGCATATATAAATATATATCGAATAGTTTTAATACCCAGAATCGTCCATTGACAGCACAAGGAACTTCCATGAAAATATTTACAAATCTCTGGCAAATTTAGGGCAATTATTTTGACGTTTTATTTCATGAGTGTGTGTATACTGTGACCGGCAGGATGCTGCAGTCAGGGAGATTTAACTAGTAGTTGTATGAAATGGTATTTAAGACTGCTGTTTAATGTGTTTGGTCACATGGTCACATGACGACATTTCCTCCATATATGGATGAATTAGAACATGAGTCTTTTTGATATTTAACACCATTTCGAAAGCTAAGGTCATATTCATGGCAAGAACTACATTACACAATTTCACAGAGGAAAGTGTCTGTGTCCACGCATATGTGCACCACACACATCCGAGGGGATATGGAAGAGGAGATATACCCATTTAAGTGTGATAGGGAAGCCGAAATGAGATCATGAGGTCCTGGAGGGTGTTGCTCCTATACACTGCAAAAATGGTGTTTAGATTTTAAACATGTTTAGGTCTAAACACATTTAAAACCTAAACATATAGGTCAGTTAGGTGTCTCATCGACTACACATTTAGGAAATGAACACTTTTATACTAACTACATAAACATTTATGCTAAACATGTTTAGATGTTTAGAGTTGAGACAGTTGAATAATAGGTGTTTAGATTTAAACATCAATATGTTTAGATACGTGGTAGCAGCACTACCTTTGACTGGACTATCTGCACACATTATAATCAATTGTTGTGACAAATGTCCCCAAATCCCATGTTTACCATGGTTTCATTTCATAGAATGTCATGTGAATAGAAAGTGCAATAGAAAATTGACTAGATTCACTTCATGCCACCATCATTACCATAAAATAATCAATAAACTCCATGACTGACACCTATTTGATGTTATTCTGGAATAGATAAGGCAGTGTTCTTCCTGCCAAGCTGTTGTACTTTCTCAAGTCTCTCATTCTGATGCAGTGTGTAATATATGTACACATATATAGGTGTGGCTGACATCTTTAGACACTTTGACAAGTAAATACCTGCTGATGCCCCCCCCCCAACTAATTGAGAAAAAAAAAAATATCTCTGTTTTTTAATGCATACATGTCTGCAAAACTTAACTCTCCAGCAAATCATTTAAACATCTAAACACAAAAATTCATAAACACCTAAACACAAAAATTCATATATCTAAACACAAAAGTTTTAACCTAAACACCTACATTTCTAAACACTTGAGCTAAGCACATTGTTTGGCTAAACATGTTTAGGAAATTAATGTGATAACAAAAACGTTGCAAGAATATGTTTAGAATTGTGTTTAGGATCTAAACACCATTTTTGCAGTGTAGTAAAAGGAAGAGCTGGCTAAAATGCCCTTGTTTCCAGTCCTTATTTTTCATATAGCTATAACTTGTCCCTTTTGTTGCACACAAGTAGTCATACAAGTACAGTGCTAAAAACGGGGGATTTGAGTAGGTACCTAGTTGGGATAGTCAGTCAGTATAATAAACTATAGAGCATATGACATGAGTAGGTACCTGGTAGTGCAGCTCTCTCTCTATTTTGAACAAGGCAGGTGACTTTTCAGACTAATGTGGTGAGTGCAATTGAATGGTGAAGCAGTGTACGACTTGTTTAGAAAAGAGGGCACATACTGACAGCTATTTTTACAATAGGAGCAACACCCTCCTGAGGTCATACAGGAGTGATGTTTGCTGGTCATCTATCAGCCACAGCCATAGGAATGCAGTGATAATGCCATTTGCTAGATTTCGGGGAAAAGGTGAACCAAACTCTAAAAGAACGAGAAAAACTATTTTGATTTGGTTTGAAACTATATGGAGAGAGGAGTGGTCATGTGACTACTTCCCGCACCGTCACCTTCCTCCAAGGCCTTCATCACATGTAGTAAGTAAGGCAGTGATGGTGCAACTGAAAAAAAGCCAACAAGATGCGAAATTCTCAAATTCATAGAGGGTGATCAATGCACTACAACTCTTGATTATCAGAACTTGATGTCGTCGTTGCCTAGGGTTTGGTAGGGCAGTTTTACCAGTTTTATCTTTAGTGACTTCTATAGAGGCAGGGATGTAATGGCATTAGAGTGGGAGATCCCACTACGATTTGAAAAGGTCTAGTCATATCATCTTTGCAAATGCCTTCCTGGTGTGCTGGTGATGAGTGGTGCTCTTGTAATTGGAGTTAAGAACTTTAAATGGGCTCAGAACCAGATGTTGACCTCTGACCCCCACACCCTCAGAGACTGGCAGAGGCTGGCCACAGACCCTTAGGCATGTTTCACAATGATTAATGATCACCAAATGACCCTATGAATACTACTTTCAGATTCTCATAGGAATAAGGCCGTCTAGAAGATCACTGACTCTCTTGACTAGATCAAATTGTACAGGGAGATTGTACAAATACCCCTACAAAATGTATGACGATGATCATTCAAATAAACATACATTGGTGGTCATCAAAATTGAAAATAAGGCCCTCACCATTTATCGTTCTGAAACATACCCCTGCTTCATATTGTATCAATACATAGGGAAATCAGAGAAACAGCTGATGACAGAAGGTGCCCAGCAAATTGTCGTTATCTGTCGCCATGATTGGTCATCAATGGGGACTCCTTTTTGAGTGATAACTCACTGCGTCATCTTTCGCCACTGTGTGTCAGTCTCACATGGCATGGCAATTTATCACAACAGTCACCAGCATGATCTCACTCACTGTGTGAGTATGTGCCAACCCTTGTCATCCCTCACAAAGCATGGTGACTTATCACCACCATCACCAACATGGATCTAACTCGCTGCGTGAGTATGTGCCACTGCCTGTCAACTCTCACTCAGAATGGCGGCTTATCACAAGCATCGCCAACATGGATCTGACTCACTGTGTGATTATGTACCACTCCCGGTCAGCTCTCAATCAGAATGGCAGGTTATCACCACCATCGCCAACATGGATCTCACTCACTCCATCAATATGTGCCACTGCCTGTCAACTCTCACTCAGAATGGCCGCTTATCACAAGCATCGCCAACATGGATCTGACTCACTTTGTGATTATGTACCACTCCCGTGCCACTGGCATCAACTCTCACACAAAATGGCGACTTATCACTACCATTGCCAACATTGGTCTCACTCAATGCGTGAACTTGTGTCACTCCATGTCAATGCTCTCTGAGGATTGCATCATCTGTCACTCACTCTCACTCAGAATGGCAACTTATCACCACCATTGCCAAAGTTGTTGAGACAGCACCACTGTTCAACATGTATCCTATCTAGGAAGTGTGGGCATGAAGTATAAGTCCCATACTTATCAAATGTGCTTTGTTGCACACTGATTTCCATGTAATACTTCAGGGTTGAATCAAACAAGATTATATAGAGAAAATATCAATTGAATTTAGATAGAGGTATCTCTAAAATAAAAGCAACTATCCATAAACACCTTTTGTCTGGTTACAGGAAAAATACATAAGGAAGTATCTACATGAACACCTTGTCTGTGGTTAGAGGGAAGATACATATGGCAATACCTTCTCTGGCAAAACATACATTGATCTGGCAGATGTGAGGCTGCATGATTACCAATGTCGATGATCATGAGCTTTTCATCTAACAAGATGAGTGATCACCAGCATCGCCATCACTGGTGAGTCTGAGTGATCACCACTCTCGCCATCCATGGTGAACCTGCGCTATGACGTGGTGCGCATTTCATCTAGCGAGGTGAGTGATCAACCGCCTTGCCATCCCTGGTGAGTGTGAGTCATCACGATCCTCGCCAACCGTGGTGAACGTGCGTTATGACGTGGTGTGCGTCGCATCTAGTGAGATAAATGATCACCTGAGTGACCATCCCCCGTGAGTGTGAGTGATCAAGATCCTTGCCATCTGTGGTGAATGTGCGTTATGACGTGGTGTGCTTCTCATCTAGCGAAGTGAGTGATCACTCATGTCGACATCCCTGGTGAGGATGAGTGATCACTCATGTCGCCATCCCCGGTGAACATGCACTATGACGAGGTGCGTGTTTCATCTAGCGAGGTGAGTGATCACCTGCGTCGCCATCCCTGGTGAGTCTGAGTGATCACCATCCTCGCCATCTGAGGTGAGGCCATGTGGTCACCACCATTGCTATTCCTGGTGATCTTGTGCTATAGCGACGTTGTGTTCCATCTAGCGACATGTGTGAGCCACTTCACACAGGTTGACGAGGAATCATGACAATTTGCTGGGTGACGATCAGCGAGCCAATATTGTATATGCAATACAAATATGTATAGAGCCTAATGTATCCGACTCTCATGATTTGCTGAAATTAATGAATTTTCTGTTGCTCTTTTTTCTAAGTTCTATTATGGTTATGGTATAGCACTCCTTATGTTACGCTGGTGCCCACGGGTATTGAGGACATAGTACCTGCTGGCCATGCCTGATGGCATTCTCCCCATGCATTATATAAATTCCATGCACAGTGTCTGTACCAAACATCTGTATAGGAGAGGCCAGTGCAGTGATATTGACCCCATTACATATGTTACAGCTACTTTGGTGCCCTCTTCTGGATAAGGGTGACAACAGGGCATGATTGACAGGGGATTTCGTAGGCATGGCCTGCCTGCTATAAAGTCCCAATATAGAGGCAGGTTGCCAGCCAATCCCAATGTTAGGCAAATGAATATGCACTAATAAATATAACTTTATATCGTCACTAAGAAAAGGACTTTCTAACATTTTAAACTTTGAATATTTGAAGTATTTTTTCTATATTGTTTTGTTGAATGGCTTTGTAATAAATAAAAGGGTGCATTCGTTGAACTAGTTATGGACATCTTACCCCGTGTTCCCTTTTCAACACAGTCTCACTGCAATACTGGGTGGTTAATGCATAATGCTGTAGTATGAAAAATGGTCAGTCAGTAGCCAGGTCGATCAGAAGTTTCAAACTGAATGCTGATTTACCTTTTCTCTCAAATCTATTAGATGCCATTAACACAGCCTACCAAAGGCATCGAATCATGTCACAACCTCATTTCGATCATGTGACCCCCACTACTTCGATCACATTGTTCTACTCTCTCTGAGGCAGGCGCTTATTTGAATAATGCTTTTAGTTCTTAACGTTGATTGTAATATCCCTCTACCTTGATGCTTATTCTAGACTGGCGCTTATTTGACCATGAGACCATGGCAGTTAAACAGGCCAGGAGGGTTTTGCTACTATTGTGAAAAAAAGAGCTGTGAGTATGTGCCCTCTTTTCTAAACAAGTCGTGCACTGCTTCACCATTCAACTTGCACTTTTTATTATATTGACTGACTTCTCCCAACTAGGTACCTACTCAAATCCCCCTTTTTTAGCACCATACTTGAATGACCTCTTGTGAGCAACAAAAGGGACAAGTTATAGCGACATGAAAAGAAAGGACTGGAAATGAGAGCATTTTTAGCTACCTCTTTCTTTTACTATAGGAGCAACACCCTCCTGTAGACTTATTCAAAATCCCACCACTGCTCTGACACTTTGCCCTTTCACTTCATCAGAATTAACAAATTAATGGAATAATTACATTGCTAATATTTTACCGACTGCTGAGAGTCCATCAAAAAGCAACCCCTTGAATTTCATCCTCATCCACTCAGACAAGGTAATTGGAAAGATGGAGATATTCAGTCCTTTGCTAATTCTGTTACATATAATTTGCATAATTAGTCCATTACATGGTAATGATGAGGTGACAAAGTGATTAGATTTACATAATGGATAACAACAAAGTCTGCAGACATAATCATGCTTCTAAGTAAGCCTTTAAAGGACTCTAATAAAACATTAATGCCCTTTGCTAACCATGATGCAGAAACGCAGACCTGGGAATTCACTCACCAGGGCTATACATTCATCCATCAGGGGCATGGGAAAAGGAGGAGCCAAGGAGGACCTGGACCCTCCAATCATGAAGGAGGTGGGGCCTGAGTATGGCTGGCCCCTCGAAATTTTTCTTAAAGAGTCAGACTATGATGGACTTATTGTAAAGCTATTGTAGTGGTCAGTGGAAAATGTCATGGAGAAACTGCGACTCAAACCCGGGACCCTCCAACTTCGAAGCGGAAGCTCTACCCCTGAGCTACTTCCCCTGGCTTGACATTCTCTACCTTCCAACAATACCTGGATCGGTATGATACACACACTAGGGGGCAGTGATTACCTGGTAACGAGCTTTCTAGAGATCCCCCTCGCCAGGCGGGACCACTCGGTATCTCCACCAAATAAGGGGAATTACTGCCACTATAGTATTCATGTGAGCATCATCTGAGTCTTTATTTTCTTCTGAAGTGTCAGGCTATGCTGGGCCCATCCTTAAATTCCTATTACTGTATGGAAAGCAACTTTCTTAACACTGCTGTTGTTTGACTTAACGGGCGCCAAAGGGTGCAAAATGCCTGACTTCATTAGGATTTCTAAATTAAGGATCATCTTGCAGGATAGAGTAAACTGATGAATGAATTATTTGATGTGCATACCCTCACTGAGAAAATATTCTTACTCACTTGAGTCTGTACATCCAGACTCAGACAATGTCTCTGTTTTAACTTACCTTATATCCCTGTGTCACCATCAGAGTCTTGTTCTGTGTATAGGAGATGTAAGCGTGATGTCCGGCAAGGTAATAATATCCTTAATGTTCCGATTCCAGTCAATGACCTTGACACATCAATGCAGTTCATCCAAACTGTGCCGGCAGGGTCCTCAGTTCGAACTATCAGTCAGCTGATATCCTCAATAAACAGCTCAGGTTTTAAACTAAGCCAAGGCTTTCCTCAGAAAGCACAGTTTGCCTCATTAGGTAGCTGATATTCTCGGTCGAATGAATGAGTCCAACGTCACACACAATGCAGTAGTTCCATCGTTAGATTGAGTAACTTAGGAATGTAAGCTGTATGTCAAACCATTTCCTGTCCTGCGAAACATGCCAGAGACCAGCAAGAGGATGGAAAAGCAATCCTACATCAGTGAAGCCAATATATAAGTGCATGTAGGAACTTCAATCACATTAGAAAGTTTGGAATTGTTCGTCAAGGTTCTTCATAAAGTGGCCTCGCTTTTAACTGTTGAAGCTGTAGTAGCTCTCTGTCTGTCTGTCTTCCTCTCTATCAGCTGTCTACAGAAGCTGTAGTAGCTCTCTGACTGTCTGTCTTCCTCTCTATCAGCTGTTTACAGAAGCTGTAGTAGCCCTCTGTCTGTCTGTCTTCCTCTCTATCAGCTGTCTAAAGAAGCTGTAGTAGCTGTCTTTCTGTCTTCCTCTCTATCAGCTGTCTACAGAAGCTGTAGCAGCTCTGTCTCTGTCTGTCTTGCTCTCTATCAGCCGTCTACAGAAGCTGTAGTAGCCCTCTGTCTGTCTGTCTTTCTCTCTATCAGCTGTGTACAGAAGCTGTAGTAGCTCTCTGTCTGTCTGTCTTCCTCTCTATTAGCTGTCTATCAGCTCTCTGTCTGTCTGTATTCCTTTCTATCAGCTGTTTACAGAAGCTGTAGTAGCTCTCTGTCTGTCTGTCTTCCTCTCAATCAGCTGTCTACAGAAGCTGTAGTAGCTCTCTGTCTGTCTGTCTTTCTCTCTATCAGCCGTCTACAGAAGCTGTAGTAGCTCTCTGTCTGTCTGTCTTCCTCTCTATTAGCTGTCTATCAGCTCTCTGTCTGTCTGTATTCCTCTCTATCAGCTGTTTACAGAAGCTGTAGTAGCTCTCTGTCTGTCTGTCTTCCTCTCAATCAGCTGTCTACAGAAGCTGGAGTAGCTCTCTGTCTGTCTGTCTTGCTCTCTATCAGCCGTCTACAGAAGCTGTAGTAGCTCTCTGACTGTCTGTCTTTCTCTCTATCAGCTGTGTACAGAAGCTGTAGTAGCTCTCTGTCTGTCTGTCTTCCTCTCTATTAGCTGTCTATCAGCTCTCTGTCTGTCTGTATTCCTCTCAATCAGCTGTCTACAGAAGCTGTAGTAGCTCTCTGTCTGTCTGTCTTCCTCTCAATCAGCTGTCTACAGAAGCTGTAGTAGCTCTCTGTCTGTCTGTCTTCCTCTCAATCAGCTGTCTACAGAGCCTGTAGTAGCTCTCTGTCTGTCTGTCTTCCTCTCAATCAGCTGTCTACAGAGCCTGTAGTAGCTCTCTGACTGTCTGTCTTTCTCTCTATCAGCTGTCTACAGAAGCTGTAGTAGCTCTCTGACTGTCTGTCTTCCTGTCTATCAGCTGTCTACAGAAGCTGTAGCAGCTCTCTGACTGTCTGTCTTCCTCTCTATCAGCTGTCTAAAGAAGCTGTAGTAGCTCTCTGACTGTCTGTCTTCCTCTCTATCAGCTGTCTATTGCTCTGGTAGGGATCCCTTTCCTGTGCAATGACAATGTCCTCACGTTATGTACATAAACGCTAAGTCCCCAGTGCAGACAGGTTGTCATCAAGTCCACAAAATGTAGAGTTAGTTTTGCGAATGCCACTCCAGCTGCTAAGGCCAAAAAAAAATAAAGTTGTGTTTCCAGTTACATGCCTCAAATATCTAGGGTCGGTAGGTCGGATAGTTTTTTCATTTTTAAATTTTCTTTTTGATTTTGTATAGAAATGCATAGACAGACATGTTGGATTCTATGATTTTACAGTAGAATTATGAAAAACACAATAAATGTGAAGCACATGTAAAGGATATGAATAACTGCTATGAACTGTATACCAATAGATAAGAACCTAGATAAGCTCCATGAGAAATTGATAACAAAATATGAAAATTACTTGAAAAATGCCTAAAAAGTGCCAAAAAATGTAAAAAAATTCACAACATAAAAGAAAATAATTTCAGGATCGGCCCAGTTTTGCTAGGGTTGGTCGGGTAACTGGAAACAAACTTTTTTTAAGGCCTAATTGGTCTCTGGGCAGGGTAATACACTTATAAATACAGGTTCCGGGGCAGGCAGAACAGCAAGGGGTTCCTACCAAGTCCTCATTGGGCCCTGGAACAAGGAAAGGGAAGACACATTAGAGCTATCAAAAGCTGTTCTCTTAACACTCAACATAAACACACATCATAATCATAATTCACTGTTTTCTTCCTCTTTTTTTTAATGAAATGAAAAGACTGCACATGTTGTATTTTTGAATCAAAGTAACTTTGAATATCTTGAATTCAGGAAAAGATTGTTGTAATTTCTTTAGTCACCCTGTGAACTCATATGTACCTAAATTGAAGTGTCTCACTTTTTGCTGGATCATAACTAGGGTAGAGTATTCTCAAAATGAGTGTGCTCAGGCCTAGGCTGCGTCTGATTCAACACATAAATGTCGCTTGGCTAATTGGACTAGTTTGTGAATTGGTCACCTTATACTAATACTAATCAGTATAATGCAACATATACAAACTTATTTCATGGTCACGAGCAATGGCGCTATGCAGGAAGGTTTTCTACAATAGACCTTTCCAGGAGTCCTCATTATAAGCTTATTACATGCCACTTGACATTCAGGCCGGCTGCCCGATCTCATCTGCTCACGATGCTTCGTCCCAGCCGCACATTCCCTCCAATAAGGAAATAACTATTTCATGCAGTAAGATGAGGTGTATAATTCGTGAAAGTCTCTACCTAAGTAAGCTAGTCTAATAATCCCAAAGTGAACTCTTAGAACGATAGTCTTGCCCTTTGTTGACAGCAAACCGTATTTGATGGAATAAGCACCCATTCCCGATAAGCACAAAACTCGAATTCACTGAAAATTGGAAGATCTGAAATTAGAGGTAATGACCTTCGGTCCTCAGGTTGACAATACTTAGGTCGTCATACTGACGACATGAGTCGTCATTTTGACCACCTAAAGTTGTAGTTTAAGATATTGTCAACCTGAGGACCTAAAGTCGTCACCACTGACAATTTTTGGACCTTCCAGGTTTTCAGTGAAATTAGCACCTCCCATTAATGACCACCCCCTGATAAGTGCCCATCACCCTTGTTGGAACCCTTTGTTTTCAGGCTAGAAAAATTATGTGATTTTTTAAAGAATCAGTTAATTTTTGAACTACTAGACCCCTTGGCAGTTCAGGCGCATGAATACAGCCCCGATAAGTAGCTCACATTTATGCATCATCAGGTGAGGCTCCACTACACGAATTTTGCTGAAAATCAGAGCTGTTCTCACGAAAGCAGACACAAACACAGATTATAGAGTGGTATTTGTTATTATTCCAAGGTGTAAATAGAAGATTGAGATAGCTTTTTGTTTATGTGGGGAAGGATTTGTGTACAATCTCAGGCACATTTTTGTTGCCAAAAGATGTTTTTGTTTACTAAATCAAGTTGACCTAATTTAAGTATTGCAGACTTCTACACTGATTACCCTCTGCAACTCAATATCAGACAGGTTTGATTTTTACAGTACAAGACCCTGTGATATGTGTTGACTGCTATGTTGTTATTTATATTTTGCTGTGTTGATGTTTACATATTGAACTCCCACCCAATCACAAAGTCTATGCAGGTACAGGTTAGTTGGTAAATATGGCACACAAGGAGAGAGATCACCCATTGAATAACCCTGAAATCTCATGTTTACAATTGTGAATCTCATGTTTACAATATAGGAATGTCAACACCTATACCTTAGGCACTATAGGGATAAAATTAGGTGAGAATGTACCAAAAAATCGCATAGTGGAGCCTCACCTATACCCACCCTGCCCTATGAAGCTCTAGTGAGCAGACTCATCAGCAATTCATTGGTGCATCGTGAAAATATTGGGTCAATAAGCGATGGGCATGATGCGTGGATGAAGCAAGGAACCTATATCATCTTTGGATGAAGTAGCGGCCCTTAAAGGGTTACGTTACAGTGAAGGGCTAACAAGGTCTCAGGTATCTACTAGTGTAAGTCGCTGTGTCAGGTCTCAATCGCCTTCTATAGGAGATCAATGGGATCAGTTTAGTGGCATCCATTGAGGAGAAGCAGGGGATATGGGGAAGGCGGACTCCTCTCCCCTCATTTCTGACAGCATGAAGAAGTCAATTTAACCTTAGGGTCAAGACGAAAGATGGCAAGTGAAAATGGCTTAACCTCCCTTGGTCCTCCTTACTCAAAGACCTTTTTTTTTCTTAACTAAGGGCAGGAAGTTTAATGTCTATAATACAGGATGATTGCATATTGCCATATATCCTGCCGTCTTGGAACCACTTACAATAGTGTAATGGTTTAGTCTTACGGACTTGGTGGTTCGGGCCTTACTCTTCGAGAAAGAAGGAGCAAGGCGGTGATTCAAGTGTATGCCAACGGATAATTTGTTATACGAACACTCACGGCTACCCGGTAGATGGTATAAGGGCAGCTAATGGATATAAAGGTTTTACATGATCAGAGGCCAGGAGGGCCTCTGACATAGCGGCTGAGCCCTGGTCTTTATATAAGGACCTAGGTGTTCGTCATGAGATGTCCCCACAGACCCGGATTGGTGCTGCCACCTATCCGGAGCCTGAGGAACATCCGACGACTGGACTCACCCGCCACGCCAGACGGTACCCAACACTATGGTTTGTATTAACGTACCTCTACAATAGGTAAAAGGTAAGAGGAAGCTACTTACCAACCTGTTACAACTACTACTGCAACTAAGAACCTCTCCATACCTATATGAGTATTGCTATCCAGTAATTTCTGAACATTTGAACTTTCGTTGTTAGCTTGAGTTTCCCCATAAGAGAGTCCAATTTCTTAACTGTGTTATAGGGTTCACTAGACGCTACTTCACTGTAATACAAATACGGTGGTTCACTGTCCAGTTTTCACACCGTGCAGCACAGGGGGCTTCCTGAGTTAGTCAAATAACTAGAATCCTACAAGGGAGATGCACCTATGGCAGAACTTAATCACAATACCGTATTCATTTTAATAAATACGCCTGCCCTAATAAGCGCACTCCCTCCTTTTGGGCCATGGGCGCAAACACTGGTGCTCTAATTAGAAGAAATACGGTAAGCACATACCTCCCAAAAGTTAAACAGGAATCAAACAAAAAGAGCAAGAGTTAGAAGGTCCTTTAGGCCCAGCAAATTGAAAGTTTTCTGAGGAATCCTTATGGTCAACAACTGATTCATAGTTTGTTTTGTGTGAGCTTATAACATGCCCCATAACGACGATTGTGCATGAGGTATTGAACCTTTAATCAATATTACAAAAGTAGGCTCATATCATTGAACACTAGAATAAAAAGTTATGAGTCACATCAAAACTCCCTCCGCTCAACCACTGCTTGTAGGTAGGGCGGATCCAGGGGGGGGGCCTTCGGGGCATGTGCCCCCCGCCCAGACCTTCTGTATTCGGGACAGGCTATGACTCTTTACTATAGGAAACATGGACCGAAAACCCGCTTGTGCCCCCCCCCATCAAATTTTCTTGGCTGTGCGCCCCTAGGCCACCCCTTCGTGATCCACTACTGGGCTTATAATGAACTTAAAATTTAACAAAAAAAATTACACCAGGGTGTGATGTAACAAAGTGAGGAAGCGATGATAGTAATTATTACATAATATTGCATACATGTGTAAACGACTTGGACGTTTACTGTGTATAGACCATCCGCTACATGTAATTTATACAGTGGCGGATTTAGATGGGGAGTGTGGGGACATGCCCCCCTCCTTTTGTCCAGTATTTTAAAGTTTATTTTCATAGTTTTGGCAGTCTGAAATCTAGCTCAAAATATAGACTAAACAAAGGGCGAGCCCCCTCTTTTTCAAAATCATGGATCCGCCACTGTTTAATAATGCCATCTGATTAGATTGTGCTGACTATGTGCATTTACAAATGGGCCTGTTTAAGGACAACGGCTCCAGGTGACCAAAAAAATATTTGACAATTGATTTCCTTGTAACTTGGAATTTTGTTAGGCATTTTCTGCAGTATGCTTTAGCATTGAGTCCAATGGGCTGACACCTAGACATTTCGGATTTTGGAGGAACATTGGTGAATAATTCCTAAACTGGACAAACAATTTCTTTTTTTTTTCAAAAACTACAAATATGTCTATTGACATGTATTAATCGAGATAGAAATATAAAATCATATGGTTCCATCACTATTTTTTGCACAAGATGAGTGTGTATGCAAGGGGTTGGGAACCCTACTGCATAAGCCTATGGACCACAGCCAGAGGGGGATAGAGGGGGGTTTGTAGTCTTTTGGCAAAGCTTCTTCAAACTTGATAAAAATGCATATTTATATTACTAGACATAACTTTTGAACTAATAATGATAGAAACTTGCTTCAAATACTGACAGATTCCTCTCAATAAGTAGAATGCAATAGTATCTCGTCCTTAAGTGATGGGTCTTGAATGAGGACCGACCTTTATTACACACCAGGGGTACAGCGATGTTTTTTTTCTAATTGCACTTTAATCTAAGTGTTGAACAAGTGCCAGTCTTGAATGAGGACCAGGAGTTTGCCCTGGTTGAAATAAATGAACACCCAGGCTCTTATCCAGGACAATACGGTAACTAAAACAAACTTACCTCGTGCATTGACCAGGTATTAGGGGTGTGAAATCCCAAACTCCTCATAAATACTCCATGTATAAGCAGTGTCTCTTTATGTAACCATGTAAAGTTAGGGTGTGGTATGTAGGGGTTAGAGGGAGCCCCAGTATAGAGGTGTCTACAGGAGCACCTCACAGGGCCCACTGAGCACATCCTGAGCAGGACCCCACCAACCTACCCTGCTACCATAGCGCCACCATGCGGCATGAGCACACACTAACTGTTCACCAACCACACCTATACTGACAAATAGCAGGGTGCAGTGGAGGCGAGTACAACCACTATCCGTGTGAAGAGCCACTCTCTGTAACACCATACTTACAGGCTGGCCATCCAGACACTATCTGTGGGCTGGTGCAACCGGAACGGGGACAGATAGCATACTGCCATGGACTCACAGCCAGAGCTGGCCCCTACAAATGCATTAGTGGCCCTTCCCACTGGGCACATCAATGTTGATTCAGCGTTGAAACAACGTTTGCAATGTTTGCATATCAACATTGATTTACGGTTGAAATAGAGTTGAAATTGAAAGTTGAAACAACATACTCAAAATCAACTGTGATTCAACATCTAACCATCAGCGCTGATTCAATGTTTGTGTTTCTATGTTGACTCAACATTGTTTCAACAATGTTGAAACAACGTTGACAGTTGTTTTGTTGACATATCAATGTTGAATCAACATTGCATCAACATTGAAATCAATATTGTTGATTCAACATTGACAAATCAATGTTGAATCAACGTTGAGTTCACAACAATATTTCAACATTGATATGTCAACTGTTGACTGGATGTTGAAATGGTGATGGTTGACAACGTTGGAATACAAATATTGAAAAAGTGTTGAAAACAGGTTGATCAACACCATCAACATAACATCAACTGGTTGTCAATGTTGATGCAACATTGTGTGCCCACTGGGATTAAAGGGTGACTTGGCTAAAATCAATGTGACCTCCCAGACAGTACTCCATGTATTGATGAAAACAATACACAACACAAAGACATTACGTGCATGTTAATGACAGTTAACAGCCAGTATAGATTCAGTATGTGGTCACTTATTGTCATAATAGATTGACATTTGTTGTATATTTTTGCAAGAGCAACTACTTTTTAGCCAATAAATCCTTGAAAAAAATGAATAACGATGTATCCCATCACGTGGAGAGAGAGAGAGGAAGTTCATTGATTATCAATTTTAAAATAAACAGTATATATTTTATCCCGGATTACCACAGTGCTGGCCACCTTATAGCAGGTGTTATCTTAATCTCTCTCACACACATAATCTTATTTGCCAAGTCTCCTAAATCCCAACCGGCGCATTTTGAGGAGTCACTCTATGCTTATTCCGTTTGTGGGCCTACATAGGCTATCTTATATGGGGTCTATGTCTTCGCTTTTCTCTCCCCTCAGTGTGTCTTGTGTCCATATATATGTGTGCACTGGCAGAATTTCTTTATTTTTATCGTATCTTTCCTATCCCCACCTACGTATGTCTGTCTACGGATACTAGACACCTCGGAAGCAGGAAAGTACAGATCGATTTATACCATTCCTGGGCATCATACTGAAAAGCCTCCTTTTAAAAATGGTGTGTATTGCACAAGCAGGTACCTTATTTTGTGGCTCTTCTTTTACTTTTAGTGCCCTTGATGGACCCCTTGATTTGGGTAGGTATTCTCTTCATTGAGAGCATGGCACCTCCCTGACATGCACACTTCTGTGAAACATGGAAAAAAGTTAGGACTAAAAAAGAAAGTGATTGCTGCAGGTGCGGCACTTCTCAAACAAAACTACCTTATTACTTATGTGCAACACCCTCCAGAACCACCTCTCTCACCTATCACCTTTTGACAACACAACACAGAGTTCACTAAAGTGAGTCAGTTCCGTTTTGGGTATAGTACCGCCGACAAACCTCCTATCTTTTAGAAACACCCTCCATGATGCCTTGGGGTACAACTTCAAAAGTCGGAAGCACTCCCCAGGCCTTACACAGACAACCCATTTCATCTCAAATATAAAACAAAATTGTGTGCTGAGCAGTAAAACTATTCAATTACAAGTTGGGACACGCATGATGTTTTAATGTTTGGTGGCATTTAATGTTTTTGCTGTTCCTGAGAAGTGAAAATTAAAAAGGGTCCCAAAAACCCCAGAGTGTTCTTCAAAAAGTGATAGAAGTTCTTGTAAATTTTCAGATGCAGCATAGTTCTTTTATTGACTAATCCCATTGATAGACATTTGTAAAGTTGAGTTAATTAAGCGATGGCTTTGAATATTTTGTCTTCACAAAGGAAGCCGTATCTCTCTCTCTCTCTCTCTCTCTCTCTCTCTCTCTCTCTCTCTCTCTCTCTCTCTATATATATATATATATATATATATATATATATATATATATATATATATATATATATATATATATATATATATATAAAGGGGTAGAGGTCAATTTCCATATTTCCATATTCAATACCTGAACACCCCAACATAAATTTTGGAAGGTGACAATACCATATTGTTTTGTCATCTTTGGTGGTATAATCTCTGGATAAAAATTATATCATGTACTCAGATCTATACAAAGCAAACATGAGAATTTTCATGTTGTTAACGAGCTTAAAGGGACCCCGTCAGCAAATAAACCAGACAGTAAAAGTCACTTACTTTTTCTCCATAGTAACATATCACAGCACTAGGGGACTCTGCAGTCTGGTACCTCGCCAAGCAGTGTGCAGAAGGTAGAATGTGCTTGGTTCTTTTATACTAAAGCAGGTCTATGTATGTGCTGTCCTCTCCAAGCAGTGTAATGGACAGAACCTGGAATAGTTTCCTTGGAATAAGAGGGGGAGTTTTGTCTAACCACTCTAAGCAGTTGGCAGAATGCAGAATGTGCTTGGTCCCTCCATACTATAGCAGGTCTATATGTACAGTCAGATGGAATGTCACATTGCCATGACTGCCATGCACTGGATAACACATCATCTTTATTTATTTCAAACCTTCCTATAATGATGCACCTATCTGTATTCCCACAGTTTGCTGCTCTGGCCATTTGCTTCCACCCGATGATATACCTGTATTCCAACCTCATGTATATTAGCCTACCTACCTTCCTTTTCCAGCCACTTTGCCTATTTGAATATCCACCTCTTTATGAATCCATCTGTCCCTTTTTCTGGGTATCTACTTGCATCATCCTCCTACTCTATTTCCCTACCTTGATGTGTCCTTCTCAACTGTCTGCCAAAGTCATTGGTTTTATACTGTACCTCACTCTTCCTCACTTCACCCTTCCTCTCTTCCCCCTTCTTCCTCCTCTCCTTCTGCACCTCCCTTTTTATTACCTCCATATCTGTAACCTCCGTCTGTTCCTCCCTTCCTTCCTTCCTTTATTCATTCCTTCATTCCTTCCTTCCTTCCTTCCTTCCTTCCAAACATCCATCCTCCATTCCTCCCTCCATCCCTCCCTCCCATCAACCCACCCTCCTCCCACTTCCTCTTCACCACTTCCTCCTCCCTCTCTCCTTCCCTCCTCCTTCCTTCCCTCCCTTTCTCCCTTGGTAGGATTACTTCATGTTTGGGTATATCCAACCCTGATCAATACCAGTTGCCTACCCCTGATATCCCTCCCTTCCTCCCTCCTTCTCTATGTCTTTCGCCCAGAGCTACATTTAGAGGCTGGAACAGGCGAAGCCTGTATAACATAAGCATCCACACCATTATGTAACAGTTAGACTACAGGGACTGGTTCATGGCCAAGGTTAGGCTACACTCTTCATACTCTGGTGCCCTGAGCTATAAACCCTCAGGGAACCACCCTACAGGAAGCAGTATAGGAAACAGCAGAACATACGAGTTTACTATATTTCAATCCCACTATGCGCCTCTTCCACATAATACAGTCACAAATACAATCATGTGACTGCCCCAAAACCATCAATGTGGTGGGGATAGAGGAGGGGGGGGGGGAGGTAGTTCAAAAAGGTTCCTTGATAGTGGGTCAAAAGTAGACATCACATCAACACTGTGTTTTAGAATGACAAAGACTATTCAAATACCCCTGAGGGATCATAATTCTACCAGCAAACATACAATTTTTGATGGCTGTGGCATATTTGACAATCTTTTATTCTGCAGTTCTATTTAGTTGAGGGATTAATACATAGGCCCTACATTCTGTATATACCCTCACCACTGAATGGCTCGGATATATACAGAATGTAGGAACTTACGGCACCAATCTCAATGAACTATTAAGTTTATACCACTAATTTCTCCATTGTGTATTAATTTTTTACCTGATATCCAAAAAATAAAATCTGTAGAAGACATTTTGTAAGTGCAAGTGATACCCCCCTGGTCTCTCTGTGCGAAGCCATTGTTCCTTGCCGGGACCTGTACCACTGTGTTTACACACACTTTTCGTATCGAATCCAACCATGACAAGTCGAGATATTAACAGGTACACATCCTTAGATAGTCTAGATGATCCCTCCATACTTATTATGTCCAATATATTCAAAATAAAGAAGAATCCATTGATTTTTCCATCGTAACAAGTCACGGTCGGACATTGTCAGCCTCTTTTTTAACTGCGGCGTATTGACCTATATCTACATCCAGGCCACTGACATACTTCTGTCGGACATGAAGGCGGGTGGGAATGGCTGCACCGCAACTCGCTCACAATAGAAAAATCATTGGATTCTTATTTATATTGAACAAAATGGAGAAAATTAGCACGCATTCCTCATCTATGGATCGAATACCATTCAGTGGTCCAACTTGATCTCTAAAAAGTATATACCAAAATTTCAAAAAATGC
This sequence comes from Acholoe squamosa, assembly GCA_949317995.1. Classification (NCBI taxonomy): domain Eukaryota; kingdom Metazoa; phylum Annelida; class Polychaeta; order Phyllodocida; family Polynoidae; genus Acholoe; species Acholoe squamosa. The sequence goes on along the minus strand of OX439051.1, from coordinate 9,195,689 downwards.
ACATGGGTGGTATATACCTGTATAATGCACGGTAGATATGCTCATATCAGCACTGTAGAATTACAGTGGCCGAAATGCAATGTATATTGATCACAGAGCAAGACAGAGTGCACCATGCAATGCTAAGTGTTACAAGTTGATTTGCATAAGTTGCCAGCTTGACAGCTTGACAGCAATAAGAAAAAATTGACTTTGAACTTTGCATTTTGGTTTTGCACTTTAACGTTTTCTTTGAAAGGTAACTCTTTTCTCAAACTTAATCTCGACCCGTTAGGGCCACTGTTTAGAATATTAGGCTGCTGATTGAATATGTTGGGTGCAATGGTGAGGGTAAGACACTCTGGTCTGGGTCAAATTGTAACACAATTGGTGGCCCGAGTGTCTATGCATGGACCTATGGACAGTGGTGCCACCGACTGTAAAAATATGACGGTGGACATCCACCAGCACCACTGTGGTCAAAAGGAAAGACAGTATGGCCACCTACCACGGTGCAATTTTGGAGCCGCTAGAATCTAGAACAGCGGGCGGATGACCGCAAGATGTTGACAGTCGGTTACGAGTAAATTGATGGCTATACACAAACTAGGGGTGAGACTTTAATGAAATATACACTGAATACTTAGGAATTCGAGACTTTATACCGGCATATAGCCGGCTGTGGAAAGTCCATATATATCTATACGACGCGCACCTGTCAAGCTTGACTGACTAGCGGTCAACTCTGTACGCTGTATATTACTGTCACTGTTAAGTTGTAAATATGGAAAACACACTAGACAGAGAAGAGGTTCAGCGTGTGATTGCTGAAATATCCAAGCCAAAGGCAACTAGAGCTGTGACTACACCTGAAGGTCTTGTACTAACTCAACAAAAGGTTGGAAATGTTCTAGAATACCTTACAAATGAATCCCAATCATTAACACAAGCGGTCCAGTGGCGAAATGATGATCTTGGTGACATTAATAAGGCTACTAGAGCGATGCAAACTGAGATGGAAAACATGGCGGTTAGAATTGACCTAATGGAAAGACAGGCTAGGCTAAATAAATGTAACATTGCAGAGAATGAGGAGCAGAAATGTGTTCTGGACAATGCTTTAAAGTGCAGGAATCTATTAGTTGAGGGCCTGAAGTTTCATCAAGGAGAGAAAACCAAAGATGTTGCTTATGCCTTAATTACCTCTATAATTCCAGACTTTGATTATTATCTGATTGTCTACGCATATAGGCAAGGTACCCCAGGTAGAAGTGATAGAAACATGATCATAGTGTTCGTCAAAGGGTAATTCTATCAAAAAAAAAGTGACCTGTTGAAAACCAGAGACTATACACAAGTGTTCATCTCTGAAGACTGTAACGTTATGATAAAAAAACAGAGAGCTGAAGCCAGCTCCATAGCACGACTAGGACAAGATGCGGGTCTTGACATTAAGCCTAGAGGAAGTGGAGTCTCCTACAATGGTAGATACTATCCACATCATGCACTAGGTGATTTACCCCCAGAATTACGTCTTTCCAATACAAGGACAGTTGTCACAGATACTTACATAGGACATCATAGCGAGCTAACACCACTGTCAAATTTTTTCCCCTGTTCTATTACAACCAATGGTCAGCATTTCACAAGTGTGGAGCAGGCCTTTTGGTATAGGAAGGCAATATTTGCAGGCAGACCTGATAAAGCTGCATGTATATTAGACGCCGAAACAGCATATGGTGCCAAGAAATTAGGGAAATTTGACTGTCAAGGGTGGTCAGACAGAGAGAAGGAAGAACTACTCGATCTTAACCTGCTGAAGTATGAACAGGACCATGACCTCCTAGAAATGCTTCTGTGTACAGGAAACAGGAAATTACTTGAATGTACGTCCTCAATGTACTGGGGAGCAATGTGGTAAAAACTGAAAAAAATCCAAGGGAAGAAATAGGGGGGTATAGTCTTGATGCAGGCCAGGAGACAGCTGAGAGAGAAATTTACTCCGTATGTTGGACTAAAGGCTGACAGCAATGATACACCTCTACCAGACAGACCAGAGCCCCCTACTGCAGTGAAGGATGGGACCAAACAGAAGCAGGAGCAAACACCACCAAGCCCTCGTACCACACCAGAACCTGTACCTAAATCTACAAAAAAAGGACACCGATGTGGACGTACCACAACACCAACAAGAACAACAACACCAACAAGAACAACAACATCAACAAGAACAGCAACAGCAACAACAACCGATTCCAACCTTAAAACATGTAATAGCCATGCAAGATCTTCAAGCAGCACATGGTCCATCTGTACCAACTACAAACACTACCACCATGACAGCGACAGGAATACCGGTTACTACCCCAACAGACCAAACCGAGAAAATAAAATATCAGCATAAAAAGAAAAAAGAACCCAAGATGGAAAGAAGCCATGAATCTACAGCTATGCAAAAAATGATGTTTTTTTTTTCTCTCCTAAAAACAGGTTCAGGACTAACCTGTTTCTTAGTACGCCCTACGGTTGAATGATAGTCCCTGCATCATGGGGTGTACTAAGAACTTAGTACACTTGTTTATCATCAAATTTCTCTTACTTCTGCATCAAAATACATAATGCTGAAACCATCATAACTAAAAGGGGTATATATGCCTTTTTTTTTTTACTAAAATCGGAATATTCTCTGAGAAATGGCTATATGTATGATTTTCCCCCAGTCTTGGTATGCTAAAATCCATTCGCTAATTCTTTTGTTAAATTTGCTGATAAATATGAACCCACGAGTTTAAAGAATAGATATATACCTAAAATATTATGTTTTCATTTTGGCTAAGTCATGTTTGATAAGGAAGTAAATGTATCATTTAATGTAAATATAAGTACCAAATGATGGAGTAGTTTCACCATCCCACCTTTGACCCCTATAATGTATGCATAGGTAGGTGTCATGGTCCAGTGACCAGGGCTCTGATTGGCCCATACACCTGTAGAGGTGAGTGTCATGGTCCAGTGCACACACAAGGGTACTAAGATCCCAGTACATCCTAAGACTGATTACAGACTAAAATCAGACTGTTCTACTATGATCCTGGTGTGTCCCAACATGATATTCCCGTCCCCAACCTGAAAAAGAAGCCTGGTACATAATTAATCAAACACGGTATAGTTGATTGACTACACACACTATGTATAAATGCTGGTATGGCATACCTAGGAGGTTACTGAATAGGGTATGACATTGTTCCTCATCTGCATCAGTGTGTCAACTAGATATACATAATTGCCCATTCCGTGTCCAAATATAGAAATGCTAGTATATAGTCTACAGCGACTCCTACCTTGGCGACGCTGTTAATAACCAATGGCACAGTGACCCACTAAAGTTGAACAGCTGACTGCTCCAGATATTTACCTCGCTGAATATCTACATATATATATATATATATATATATATATAAGTGTAGAGGTATACATATATATATATATGCTACATTATGGTCCTTTGGCGCGGTGGGTGAGTCAGCCACCCGGGCTTCGCCCTCCACTTCCCGGATAGGTGGCAGCATCTGTTCGGGGAGAGAGGCACGGGGTGGCGCCACTGTCCTTACCTATAAGAGGAGGACAGGGCTCAGTCGCCGCGTCAGAGATAGTGAGACCACCGCTGTATGAAGCTCTCTAAACCTAAATAGAGAATCCGGCATCTGTTACAAACTATCCGAGCTACCTCCGGGTAGCCGTGTCTGTGTCATCGGAACTGTAATAAAAACCTGTTCGCATACACCCGAATCCTCTTCTTGTTGACTTGTCTGTCGAATAGAGTAGAGGAAAAAGAACCCGTTACATAAGTATCGAATGGTCATCAGTCAATGGCACAGTGACCTGCTAATGAGTGTATCTAATATATATATATTGCCTTTTTCTGTTCTTGTTATCATTAACATGCTACCTCTATATATGTTTGTATTAAATGTTTCATACTAATAATCCTTATATTCTTGGATTGTATACATATCATATTAAATGGTCCTGCGAAAAACTAAATAATAGTAATACATGACAGGAGAGTGCCAGCTAGCCCATTTCTATGATGACTGCCATGCTTGTAAAACAATGTATATGCTTCTCTCATAATAGGTATCATTCCTCTGCATTCACTTTTTCACCTTCATTAATCTGGATAAATATGTTCAAAATGAATGATTTTCCTACATGAATTAACCCCTTTGAAGGGGCTGAAAATAATTTGCACTAACAGTAGATCAATGTATAAAAAGAGAACTGATGTTTTTAAATTAGTTTATCAAGCAGATATGATTGGAATAGTGGAAACATGGCTCTCTCCATCTGTACCGGATGCTGATCTGCATATACCAGGATATCAATATGTCTGCCTAGACATATTTCCTGTTAGAGAAAAGACAGCTGGTGGACTTATGTTATATCATTATATCGTTTGTTTGGATCAAAATTCATCCTATATAACCGTGAACTATGAAATCCTGTGTGTAGATGTCGAAATCAGTGTTGTCAAATACAAGTGTTTGTGTTTTATAGACCACCAGATAGCAAAGACCTCAGAGCAATATATACCAAATTTGGAGAATTAAAAAATACTGTAACAAAAAATAGAAAGTTAATCATTATGGGTGACTTCAATGTTAAACTATTCAACAAAAAAGATGTGAACGATTCATGTGTGGATGATTTCTGTACTGATAACAATCTTTTTCAATTAATTAATGTAATTACCCGTCCAAAATCAGGTACATTGCTTGATCACATTTATACCAATGTTCACAATGCCTCTTACTACGGGACGTTGGATTATCACATTTCTGACCATAGTCCTATATATCTTGTAATCAAATGTGAGGGACATAAAATAAAAAAGAAAAGGGTTAAGGCTAGATCATATAGAAACTATGACTTTTTAACTTTGAAAAATTCCATAGTTAACTACAATTGGGAAGATGTACTATTACAAATGATATATGTAAAAGTATTTTTAAGGTGATAAATAATATTTTGGATGGTATGTGCCCTGTGAGAACAATAGTCATACCTGAGTACACGCCACCATGGTTGACTGAGGATATACTGGACTTGGTGAAACTAAGAGATCGTCTATATAGGACTGCAAGGAATACGATGAATGAAGATGACTGGAGAATAGCCAACTTTACAAACATAGCGTTCAAACAGAAATTTTCAAAAATAAAAAGAGAGAAATGTCCAATCTACTAGAATTCAGAAAGGATGATCCTGCAAAATACCGGGAAGCTATTAAAAAATTACTACCCAATAGGACATGTGCCTTATTAATTAAACTTAGAAATAACATGACAAATCTAGTTATTCCTCCTGAAAATTGTGCTGAATATATAAATAGTTTCTTTACTGGTATTGGAGAAAAATTAGCTAATGCACTCCCACCTGGAGATAGAAATGAAAATCTGGTTACTCCATATGGTACTCCAGTAGCGAATACTGATCTTCTCTTTGAGTTGTACTACATAGACTAACTTGTAAAATCAAACTTGTAAAATCAATAGATACTAAGAAACCATCAGCTATAAAGCATTGTCTTTTGTAATAAAAGATTCCTTATTTGCTATTCCAGATACTTTCAGGTCATTGTATAATAAGTGTTTGGCATCAGCCACCTTCCCTGATGACTGGAAATTAGCTACAGTCATACCCTTACCTATAAATGTCGGAGATCTTAGACCCATTAGGCTATTACCTATCAAGGGAAAACTACTTGAAAGAATTGTATGTAAAAGATTGCAGGTGTATATGGAAAGACAAAGTCTATTGTGCCCAACTCAATATGGCCATAGAAAATGTCATTCAACACAGGCTGCTATTACTGAACACCTTAGAACAATTATTGATAATTCTATTATTGATAAACCAACTTACTGTCTATATATTGATTTCAAAAAAGCTTTTGATACAGTCTCACATCAAAAATTATTGCAAAAACTAAAAGCTCTAGGACTAATAAGACATATGATTTTTTCAAAAATTATCTATCCAATCAACACCAGTGTACTTTAGCTAATGATATTGTTCATCCTTGAAACCTATTACATACAGGGTTCCTCAAGGTTCAGTTTTGGGTCCAGTATTGTTTTCGATTTATATTAATTCTCTAGCCAAAGCAGTAGATTGTGAAATTATTGTATATGCTGATGATGCTGTTGTATCAGTGAACTCACCTCAAGTAATGAACCAAGTCATTCAAAAGATTGTATCATGGTGCTTAAATAATACTCTTACTATTAATGTGCAAAAAACTAAATGGATGTCTTTTAACATTAACCCTAATGATAGAACTCAGTTTCTAATAAACAATATGATCCTTGAAAAAGTTGATTACTTTATTTATCTTGGCTTAAGAATGGATACTGAAATGAAATTTGTCAAACATAGAGAAAATACTATGAGAGTTGTTAGACATAAGATTTTCCAAATGGGTCGAGTGAGAAACCTACTAGATGAAAATGCTTCTCTAACTCTTTAAATCTATGATATTACCTACATTTGACTACTGTGATTACATTTGGGATAGGGATTATAGAGGAGAAAATAGAGAGCTACAAATGCTACAGAATAGAGCCTTAAGAATGGTATATAAGGTCAAATTAGAAGAAAATCCTTTTATGGCTATTAAGCAAATACAAGATCAGGGCAATTGCTCGGACCTGTGTGTTAGGAGAGACTTACATCTTTTATCTTATGGTTTTATGTTAGCCCAGAATATAAATCTTGTCGATAGGAGGAACATAGCTACACTTCATTATCAAGGTAAAAGATTGATAGTTCCACATAGTCTGAAACCAATTGTATTAAGAAGTGCTTATTATAGAGCTATAATAAGAAAGAATCAATTAAAACCACTATATACTGTCATCGACAGTATCTATAAATTTAAAAATAGTGTAAGGAAAGTGTACCCAAATTGCTTTATTTAAACTAAGTACATGTAATAGACCTGTGAAATTTTTTTTTCATTTACATCTCATCTCATCATCATCAACTAAAGGCATATTATATTTTTGACATCTGAATTGTTACTTAGGGTAGTCTACAACTATTATAACCCTAGTATACTATGTAGAACAAACTATGTAATGTGACTGCTATTGTTGTTTACAAAAATGTATTAAGAATAGAACTAAATTATATAGGGGGTCCTAGCGTAAGCACTACAATGCATAGGTGCTAGGTTAAACATCTTACATTTTATTATGTATCTTGTTTTTGCCCAATAAACGACTTAAAATAAAAAAGCAAAATGGCAAAATAAACATTAACATTAACCGAACCCCTTTTTTCATCTTCTTTTGGACTCTGCTCTCGCCTTCAAAAAGGTCAGATATTATCTTGTTTCTATTGCTCTCAATCAGATTGCGCACGACCTTGACCTTCCCATCTGCCCGCTGTTTCAGATTCTACGGATTCTGCAATTTGACCAATAATTACCTTTATTAATTTTTTTGTGAAGAACAATAAAAGATTAATGAACTAAGCAGCAGACCTATTTGAGAGGTTGGCGTGTAGAAAAGAGAAAATGGTAGATTCATACACATTTATCACTGCAACACAGTGTACTGCAGCATTACTGAGGCCATAAGGAGGTAACTTCTCTGCACCCTAAGTGCAGTTATCAGGGTCAATAGGGATTTGGGGAGTCTAGTCTAGACTGTGATTCTCTATAAGTAGATTCAGCGGAGGAAATGAGGCCCCACAGAAGCAGCGGTAAGTCAATGGACACAATTAGAGTAAAACAATAGGCCCATCTGACACAGCACTTATCTCACAAAGGAAGTATGCTGCTGTCAACCTTTATGTAAACACACAGCCAATTTCCAAAAATAGCATTGAATACTATGTAGGTGGATTTTAATACCAAAACAAAAACCATGTGTGCAGAAGTCTGCTCAACAAAAAAGCCTAAAAGGCTCAAACGATGGTCTATTTTCCAAGGTTTATGTCCAATCAGTTGTGCCCCAACAGATGGGCCTTCTATAACACTGTATAATTGTTAAATCTACCAGGGATACACGTAAAACTGAACAGTGAACCACCGTAATAGCATTGATGTGAAGCAGTGCAATGATGTTGCTGTTATTTCTATGACTACTTCAGTGCAGCTTAGGTTATAAAGCAGCATATGACAGCTGACAATAGCTATAGTTTGAATACTGCTTTAGCCAAAGCATAGCGTTAGCATCTATTACACCTTTAATTGTGAGCACTACTGGGACCAATGTCTGTTTTGTGTCCATGTCAAGTAATACCTAGATCCTATCACTGTGCTGTTGGTTGTTATGTTTGTTTGTCATCAATACATGGAGTAATGTTTCATTGATTATGTCAGGGAGATAGTGGACACCTGGATGGTTGTTTATGATATTATTATGTAAGTCACTGCAGACCTATTGGATAGGTTTGAGCTATAGGGGTGATCCACTCGTATGTTTGTAAGTGCGAATGTCAGACCTCTGATATATCGTGCAACAGCTGTCACAGAAATCAAAAGTTGTTGATATTTGCATTTTTTTTCACAATTTGCTCGCTAATCACTGGGTTGTTGTCCCTGCAGTGGATCAGCTGCATCGACCCTCTGCGTTTCCAAATGTGCGACAAAATATGCAACCTTTGTTGTAGTAGTAGACTGTAGGCTCTACTTGTTACATAAATGGATTTAGGAGTAGGGTTGCTCAACCACTTTCTTTAGAATATGCAATAGCTTTTTTCTTAGAATATAAACAGGAAGGCAGGTGTCATTGAGATCTACCTTTACTGGCTGGTTGACTATCCTATTATAATTATGCTCCACTTCACTGATGTACAGCAGTTATCAAGAAAGCAGCTTGTTATTGTTCTAATTGCTGAAGGTCCTTCCCCTATCTTGCTTACTAATTGGAGTATTAATTCCCCTTTCCTCACTACCATAGTTGTTTGAAGTGCAAACATCTACAACAAAGCTAATTAGTTCACAATAATCTTTAAATCGCAAGCTACCTTAGTTTATGACTGTCAAGTGACTAGTCAGGGCATGATTCATATTTAATCACAAAACAGAGAATTAAAGGGTATATCTTTGTGTACACTGGAGAGTGTTTCGAAAGTGGATTCTCACTGTAGCTAGCTCACCTTTCGGTTCCCCCCTCTTCAGCATTCAAATTATAAATTACTTAGGGCAGGGAATTGAAGGAAGGAACTAGCCGGTGATGGATTCTTATTCTGAGAGTGTACAGCGATCCCAGACCACTCCGGAACTACTTCTCTCACCAATTTCCTTTTGACTACACAACATAGAGTCGATTCCTTGAGGTGAGTCGGTCCCCTTTTGGGGGTAGCACCTCTGACAGAAACCAAATCCAATATTTTAAAAAACACCCTCCTGAGTGTGTTGCAAAAGGAAAGGATTTCAATTCTGTTGGAGGTGCTATTCCCAAAGGGGAACTGACGTCACCCAGGCAATGACTTCTCTCATTGTTTTGCAGTAAGGTAATAGGTGACAGAATTCATTCTTAAGTTTTCGTGAATTGAGGAATGCTTCCCAGAATGACCCTATTAAGAGGACTGATTCTGAGTGTAAGGTGAAAAGTTGGTTTTTAGCTGCAGAACAGCCAGGAACTGGAAGGTGAGTTACGACAGTGAGAATCCATTTCCGATTCTGTTCGCAATAGCCTCCAGGGGAGTTTATCAGTCCGGGTCTTTTGCAGTATACATAAGAAGACTCAGTAAAACAGATGGGGCCTCACAGAGGGAGCGGTAAGTCAATGTACAAAATAAGACTTAAGCGATGGACCCATCTGTCACAGCAATTATCTCATATGGGAGGTATGCTGATGCCAAAATTCATGTTATCAATTCAGTTCAATGTATTTATTACAGACTTCAATTGCATGAATGTTCTTCAGTTGTAATAATGGGTCAAACAACTTGAGGATAGTATTACGCAATCAATCAATCAATCAGATTATATCAAGATACCAGAGACTTTGAGGCTTTATGTGGAATGGTAGACTGTCTACTAAAGCACAGAGACGACCACTTTGTAATATATGACATAGCTGAAATATTCCATAGACACATCTTAGGTACATTTTAGCCCGAAATAAAGATGAATCCTTGATCATTTTTTTCTTTAACCTTTGTAACGCTATTTATATCACGTCTTTTCTTTTATATAAATCTATTAGGAGTCAAAAGAACCTTCCCAGCAAATTGTCGTCATCTGTCGCCATGATTGGTCATCAATGGTGACTCCTTTTTGAGTGATAACTCATTCCGTCATCTTTCGCCACTGTGTGTTAGACTCATGTGGCATAGAAATTGCTATTCCTGGTGATCTTGTGCTATAACGACGTCGTGTTCCATCTAGCGACATGTGTGAGCCACTTCACACAGGTTGACGAGGACTCACAACAATTTGCTGGGTTTGTTTTAAAACAGACCTGTCCAATTAAAGTCTACATATCCTAAGCAGGTTATTTCACTGGCAGTGTTATCTCATGTCATGTCATCAAAAATAGTCTCAAACGCATTAAAGGGGATTTATAAGATGAAGAGTCTTTTTAACCCAAGATAAACGAAAGGACCCAAAGAAATTGCTCTTAAACTGAATTTCTTTTTTCTGGTTTGTATGTCTACCACTGTCCACATAATGGAATACTGCTAAGCTAACTGTCAGTTCTCGTGAATCTCTCTCCATCTTCTTACTAGGTTCAATTTGAGACTTGCAAACAAGCTTCTTCCACAGACCTTTAAGAACTTAAAGGGTCACTTTTGTACTTGGAAATAATTAGCCTGTTACACGGTGCTCCCTAGTTTAACATCTTAATGGAACATCGAGACACTTAAAGCACTGCCAAGGACCTTCAAGGAGGATCCACCACCTGATCCCCATAGTCTTAACCCTTTAACTGATGCAAGACTGTTCACCAGCACTGATTGGTGCATTATGTTTATAAACTCTGTAGGGTTTGCATGATGCTTAAATGTAGCCCCGGTGAGTTACTCGCCAGGGTTCCATCCATGCATCATGGCGACTGATAGGCGTGATGTACTTCTGTATTAGTGTTAAAGGGCATCCTTTTAACACACGATAATTCTTTCATAAAAAACGATGTGTTATATAGATGTACTGATAAACTAACATTGACCCACAAATGGTTTTACCACTCAAATGGGTACTAATTATTTTGACCAATTTACATGACGCACCATCTGGTGCACATGTCGACATCACAAAACTCACCAGTGTTATAAAACCTAGTTATTATTGGTCAACCATGCCTATTCGAGCCATTATTTTTGGTTTAAATGTGAGTCCATCATATAGCCTTGGCTGCAGCCCATATTTGCTCATTTATGGCAGAAATATGCGCCTACCACCAGCTAAGATATCTGCTGAATTAGACTCTGAAGCAAAGCCTGTGCAAGATCATTTAATGAAAATTTATAAAACAACAGGACAGCTTATTAGAGGAGATAAATAAAAAGTTTGATTCCACAAAGAGAAAAATGAAAGAAAGTTGGGATAAAGGGAAGAAATATCAGGCTTTTGCAGTAGGTCAATTAGTCTATGTAAAAAATGGCCTATTCCATGTCAGTTCAACAAATCTTCCTAGATGACCATTTCGGATTTTCTTCTCACTCATATTTATGATTGGTCCATGTATCTGAAGTACACTCCCCAAATATTTCCTCAAAATTCCAAATAGTCTCCAAGTTTTGGCCCATATAGTGGGAGGGGGATCAGCCCTCTGGAGCAAACCCTTATTTCTGGGTCGTTTTCAGTAGCCTGTGATGAGAAAATTGCTATTTGTGAGACCAGCAAACAAGCACAGAAACATACCCATTGCGCTGTGTGTTGATGCACTGAGGCTCGGAGAACAGGAAAAAATCAATGGACTCTCAAGAATTTTAAATAATCAAAAATCTGTCAAAATTAGAATCTTATCTCCAGCAACTTTGGGAAACATATTGAAGGTGATATGGGGCTTGTATTGGTATGATAATTTTACCTGCTGGTGGCCAAAGTCAGCCAATTTAGTCAAATGACCTATATTCAGGAGCCATTAAAGTCATGTGACCCCAAAGTTATTGACTGCAATATTTTTTTACTGTAAGACCTCATCTTCAGCTTTAATTTGAATGTAGTCACTTGGTTATGGGTGAAAAATATTCCCCAATGTATGGTACTTTACCTATCATTTTAAGCTTTCTCCTACCATTTTCTCGCTTCGAGGAAATCTACAGCACCATCACGAGCTTTATCCGAAACATAGAAAACAATTCAGAAAATGATAACCTATCAACAGCAACCGATATTATAAGGTGGTTTGGCGCCGATTTTTTCCTATGTGTTTACTCTAAGGGCAAACACATAATCACTGAAGGAATCATTCATAGTGTTAATTCTACCTCTTCCTTTTCAGAATAGACTCAAGCTTAGACAAAATGAACATAAATGTTGATGTTATCGATAGGCACAGAAGGATTTGTAGAATTTAGTTAGATGGATCTTTGTAATAGTGAGCCTACATAAGAATTTGTAAAAGTTTCGCTTAACTTTAAAAGAATTTTGGATCAAACAGAGTTGAAACCACTATATCAAAATTTTAAGACCTTACTCTATCAATGACTAGCTACCTCTTAATTGGTTCGCAACTCAGAGTTTTACAGGTTATACGGAGGTTCAAACCTAATTTTAGGAACATTTACAAGAGGACACTTAGTGTCATTTTAAGGTTACCATATGTACTTAGGTATGTGTAATAATATATAACATGTTTGTGTAAATGCAACTTACAGTGCAATACACTGTCGCAAAGTTAATTGTTTTTTTCAAATAGTTTTACAAAGGAGGGAGTTATGTTATATATGAAAATATTTTATCTTTACATACATGTTTACTCTATACATATTGCAATACATTGTATATCATACACTGCAAAAATGGTGTTTAGATCCTAAAGACAATTCTAAACATTTTCTTGCAACATTTTTGTAATCACATTGATTTCCTAAACATGTTTTGTCAAACAATGGGCTTAGCTGAAGTGTTTAGAAATCTAGGTGTTTAGGTTTAAAGTTTGTGTTAAGATATTGATGATATTTTGTGTTCAGATGTTTTTGAATTGTTGATTTCTGATTTATGCACATGACAGCACATCCTAGGAGGTTCAAACAAATTCCAATGGATTCCTCTATATCAGAAACCCGTATTTAGAACTTGTGTAGAAAGCTCCCCTAGAACCAGAGATATTGGAAATATGGTTATTGTGCCCTTTGACCTAATTAGATATAGGTCAAGGCCTAAAAATCTAATTATTGCAAGCTGATTAAACACTTACTAGCCTACATATGATTATTTTAAGCCCCTCTACCCATCACAAATGGGGTATTACAATATTACCTGTGATGATATCTGTTTAAATCATTCTGACCACACATCTGTATTCACACAGACATTCAATATTGATTTCAGATTTTGAGACTTGAAAATGCATCCTAGTAGGTTTAAACCTAGTCCAATCTATTCCTCTATGTCAGAAATCCCTATTTAGAACTTAAAATTGTGCGGAAAGCCCTCCTAGAACCAGAGATATGGCAGATATTGTGTCTGTGACCTTTGACCTAATTAAGTAGGTCAAGGCTTAATAACCTAATTAGGTCATGCTTACTATGCTCCTCACCCACCATCTAACTCATTTAAGTGTTAGGTGGATTATTGAGGGTTTATTTCATGTTTTACTGATTTTTGATATTTTAACATATTTTTCAATAATATTTTTATTTTTAAACCCCATTTTTCAGGTACTTCTATTATACTCACACCAATATATCAATTATATTTGAAATCAGCATGATTTTCTGGTTTAGACTAAACCATAATGCCCTCCTCTAGCCTTTTAGCCTAGTCCATAGACAACATACAATTAATTACTGGGTTTTACAGATTTATATAGGAATAAAGAGGGAAATTCTCGACCTTTGACCTTGACCTACACAAAAACTGCAGGGAGGTGAGCGGAGAACTTTTGATATATGATTCCTAGGGTCATTATCTATACAAAACCACAAAAATTTTGTACTCCCCCTCTTGTTGGAACGAAACTTATTTTCTAAGGACATTATTGGGGCTCACCCTGTGGCCTAATCCATTAAAAAAAGTAACAGAATATTTTTTGTTTGCTTTCTAATTTACTGGAGGACATCAGCAGGTATTTACTCGGCAAAGTCTCCCAAGATGTCAGCCATGGCTATATATACTTATATGTACATACTGCATTAGAATGAGAGACTTAAGAAAGTACAACAGCTTGGTGGGAAGGCCATTGCTTTACCCTTTCCAAAATAACATGAAATAGGTGTCAGTCATGGAGCTCATTGATTTTTATTTATGTTAATGATGGTGGTGTGAGTTGAATTTAGTCAGTTTTCTATTGCTGTTTCTATTTTCACGACATTCAATGAAATTACATGAGGATACACAAGGGGTTTGGGGATATTTGTCACAACATTTGATAATAACTGTGTCCATTCAGAAGTAGTGCTGCCACCTGGTGTGGATTTGACATCCAAGTATCTAAATATATTGATGTTTAAATCTAAACACCTAGTATTCAAATGCTGAAACTCTAAACATCTAAGGGCCATTCCACCCAAAGTTGGCACTTGGGTCATTTTCGGTCTTTTTTGGATACAGGGGGCAGTAGAATAAAAACTTATTAACAATTCTTCTTATTTTTGGTTTAATTTGAAAGAAAATACCCTGGGGTTTTAAAGAAGGGCAGATTTGCATATGTCGGCCCATGTTTTTTTTGAGATATTGTGGTCCAAAGTTGAAAAAAGGCCAAAGATAAAGAAAAGGCCAACGATTGCCTTTTTTCAATTATCACCTCATTACAGGCTCTATAACATCAAACCAAGCATCAACAGACCTGTAAAACTTTATCTATTCCTTAGTGGGGGGTCCTATCTAATATTTCCATGTGGTTTGCAGGCAAATTGTTTCACCGATTGGTATTTATAACCAAATACCGTCGATGTAATAGGCGTAATCAAAATAAAAATGTACTGGTATGCCTAATAAGAAAACCATCCTCAATCTTCTTATTTGCCACACTAATTAGGGTCCCCATAGGGGATTTTCTGGTACAGAAGTTTAGGGTCTGTCTGCAGACATGACCACACAATACACATCAGAGTGATTTTTTGGTATGTTTTAGATTATCCCCTTTTGATCCCATCCCCTCCTCCACACCACAGTGTTTATAAGGGACGCTTCCAGCCCACTATCATGGTTCAGTCTGCATTATGCAGTACTGTGTGAGTGCACTCACCTACTTGCACTGTATGTTAGGGAGTCTCATTGAATAAGGAGTTATAATTTAACTGTATCCATGAGAGAGGGGTAGACCAGGATGATTTACCTTTTTTTCTACATTTCTGTTCAAACATTTACATCTTTTTACAGGTAAATTCGTATCAAATGATGCATTTATTCTGCTTTTCATAGCAGATTATAAAACAAGTACAATGTATAGATGTGAGCATATATACTCCAGGGTACAGGATATCTATTACAGAAATGCATATAGTGGGGACCTCTTATGGCACACACACAAACTGGTAGTACAGCCAAGGTGGTCAGTATGATGACCTAGGGTAGTCATAAAGGTCTGACGACCCTAAACTCGTCATATATGACAACATGTTTTCAGTGTACCTGGCCAGACACACAAATCAGGTATCCTGCATAACTGAGCCTAATTTTGGTTTGACTAAGGTTAAAGATATAGTTGTGTCTCAATCACCAACCTATACAGGGCCCTATGACCATATGAGACAAGATATCCTAGACTGACATAATCATAATCATCATTCCTCTTAATAAATTGGTCATTAGCCGTTGGTCTGCAGACATGACCACACAATACACATCAGAGTGATTTTTAGGTATGTTTCAATCACGTCCATTACATTCACTTTGTCGCATGTATGTCAAAAACTGTTAGCATCCATCCTAACATAAAGAACTACTGTTTTTGAGGCGATTTAAAAAAAAAGGTGTCTCTACGTGCCTTGGTTATGCCAAACTGAGGGTATTTTCGGCAGGAAAAGAAAACTGCGTTGTGTAACCTACAGGAAGTCGCTGCATCTGGGACTTTGGCTAGAAAGGAAAAGAAACATTTCTGTTTGTTTGGAAGCGATCGACACTGAGAATCTTCCAAATACTTTGCAAATATCGACAAAAAAGTGAGTGGTATTGACCCAAACTCAATGAAATATTGACGTTGAATGCCGATGGCATGTTTTCATGTGCTTTTTGTGTACCAAAATTGTGTAATAATTGAAGAGTATGTGAAAAACGATCCACCCAGACAAAAATCCAGGCCGAGACGCCATTTTTCAAGGTTCTGGTACGCTGAGAAATAATATGTAATGGGCGTGAGCAAAATAAACTGAGACTGCCGGTTAGCTGTATCTGGTCTCCCATCAACTGTATTGTGATGTTTTAGTGGAATACGTTTGGTTTTTACGTTAGAATAGGGTATAGCCTTTTATTTTAAGCCAGTTCAGTCCACTTTCTGCCATATTGGAAGCCCCTGCATGGGCCATGTCAATTTTTTTCCCCCTTCATACACAATATCTCACCTTCAGGCATTGATTTTTCACAAATTATTCACTATCTACTTACTTTTGTGTGGTAATTATACATCATCACGCCCATTACACGATTATGAAGATTTACTCTTACATGGTCAATACACATTTCTATTCCAATCTTTTTGCTTAGCGTTACATTTGGGCCTATTGTCCACTATCCTGACTAAAAACCATGTTGGTTTGCCAAAAATATTTCTTTGATTTAATGGAGTTTTCGTTTTTACATTCATACATAAATGGATAAAAATATCACTTCAACTGAGGCCAGCCACCCCAAAAAATACCAGAATGTGCATACATGGTCCCCCCATCATATGAAATTGTCACTGAGTCATTTCTAGAAAAAAATTTCTGACCAAGTATCTGACCTAGGCCATTTTTTCATATATATTCTCACATATATCCACTTTACTCTGGTACAATGTCCCCTGGTCTTCTAAAATTAATGTCCACTATACTGGCAAGGTTTATGCACACTTCACTTAATAATTCTATGCTTTTAAACTGCAAATACATACCTTTGACTTTAGTAATTTACCACCTCTCAATAGGTCTTTTTTCTTTATCTCTACAGATGCCATGACACAAGCTGCCACCAGAGGAAAAGGTGCCGGGCAAGGTGTCCCAAGCACGTTATTGAGACAAGCTCTGCGAAACTCTAGGCAACAAGGTTTTCAAGGACTAAGAGAAGGTCCGTAGAGGCATAAGCAAAGCCAAGTGCAAGGCAGAGGCCAGTGATGCGAAGCTACTGCATGAATCCAGGCTAAATGCATACCGTGTACATCGCTGCCGTGCTATAGCTACGGACCGAAGGAAGGGTGTCCCTCTGCTGGAATGGACTAAAATCTCAGCAGAAGAGGTATGCATAGTGATGATTTTGAACAATAGGTCTTGCCCTTAAGTCGTATCATTATTAGCACATCAAGATATTACAATAACTAGTAGTGGGTATGACAACATAGATAGGGCAGCACCATCCAGGTGGTATGTGCTGGAGTTGGTTACCCGGTAGGTCCCAAATACACATATAAACCAGGCGTTATGTTTACCATTTGTTACTGACCTCATCACTGACATAATAATAATAAACAATAATAATAAACAATGACAAAGAATTAGTTTGGCCTTAATTGTCAGGTGACTGGGCCAATGCCCAAACCCCTACACTGAAAACCTACAGGGGCCAGATCTTGTCAATACTGACGACTTAAAGTTGTCTGGTTGACAATACCTAAATCTACAGCCTTAGGTCGTCAAGGGGTTGTCATAGGTGACGACTTTAGGTCGTCACTGACGACCTAAAATCTTCACTATAGCTGAGGGTAAAGGCTGTGTTGTAATGTGTAGAAATTACATAATCCTAGCTTTGTCTTTCAAGATATTATTGAATTCGTTTTTAGATTATCCCCTTTCGATCCCATCCCCTCCTCCACACCACAGTGTTTATAAGGGACGCTTCCAGCCCACTATCATGGTTCAGTCTGCATTATGCAGTACTGTGTGAGTGCACTCACCTACTTGCACTGTATGTTAGGGAGTCTCATTGAATAAGGAGTTATAATTTAACTGTATCCATGAGAGAGGGGTAGACCAGGATGATTTACCTTTTTTTCTACATTTCTGTTCAAACATTTACATCTTTTTACAGGTAAATTCGTATCAAATGATGCATTTATTCTGCTTTTCATAGCAGATTATAAAACAAGTACAATGTATAGATGTGAGCATATATACTCCAGGGTACAGGATATCTATTACAGAAATGCATATAGTGGGGACCTCTTATGGCACACACACAAACTGGTAGTACAGCCAAGGTGGTCAGTATGATGACCTAGGGTAGTCATAAAGGTCTGACGACCCTAAACTCGTCATATATGACAACATGTTTTCAGTGTACCTGGCCAGACACACAAATCAGGTATCCTGCATAACTGAGCCTAATTTTGGTTTGACTAAGGTTAAAGATATAGTTGTGTCTCAATCACCAACCTATACAGGGCCCTATGACCATATGAGACAAGATATCCTAGACTGACACAATCATAATCATCATTCCTCTTAATAAATTGGTCATTAGCCGTTGGTCTGGAGCTGCCCTGATTAAATCAGTATTTGCAGATACAAATTCATCGAATGTCATGCGAATGAATGAGATTTGTCCTAAATAAAAAAAAACAACAAAAACAAAACAAAAACACAACCACTTATGATTAAGAACACCTCCAGCTGAAAACTAGGATAGGAAGTAGGGTAGGTCAACATAAAGACTTTCATACACCCTTAGGTTTATCATGGTACCCCATCATCAGGGTAAACTTTGGTATATCCAAGTAACCATAAACTATGTATCGCCTAGTCAGTCAGGCTTCCTCTTGTACAACGCTGTAGGTTCAACGCAATTTACTGGTACAAGGACCAACTGTATTCTCTGTGGAATATATAAGGATATAAACCTGTTTTAATTGTTTTAAATCATTTATCGGTTATTTTCATCATAGTTAGTTGTATGGAAAAAACGGCTTAATATCTTGGCCCTCAATTTTATTGGACAAAAAATAATTTTAGATTCCAATACTCATTGCAAGTCTGCTAAAGCCGCACCCTGAGTTCAGTGTTTTAGTGCGAGCCGCAAAACTGAAAACGTTTCCATTCTTTCCTATAAGTAAACTCTGTATATATGTAGTTCCTTGAGGTGCTATAAGCCACACCAGGGGCTTAGAATTTATTTATTAGCTATGGCTTAAACAGTAATTATAGATGTTTTGCCCCAAGTTGGTTATGAGTGATGGATATCAAGCGGTGGATATCAAGCAGTAAAAGCCTTGATATATCAGCAACTGAAATGCACAGCAACAGCATGATGTGCCACACTATAAACAATAACTTACAGACAGCTGCACTGCATATTTCTATATTAGTGTAAAATTATACAGAATGTGACAGTCATTTACTCCCATCTCCCTTTTAACATTCTTCTCTGATATCTCATATCATTCACTTAAGGTATGTGAGGACGATAATGGACTACAGTCAGCGCCCACTTATTTGAGTTTGGGAAATACAAGGAAAATCCAATGCCATTACAGCCCTACATCTAAGTACAGGGTCAGGTCGTCAGAGAATGTAAGATTTTGCCCTTGAAGGCATTAAAAATGAATTTTCTAATTACCTTACATAACCTTAACAAGTTTGTGAGGGACATCCCCTCAGCTCAAAATGATGAAATATGGAGGTAATAAAAGTTGCTCTCAGTAATATTGGAATGTCCCATTATGCATAACAAACACATGAAATAACAAGGCCAATATATCTATTATTGACTTTAATTACAAAATTTGAGTTATGCATGCACAGTAGACTGTCTCCTACATGATAAAAGTATGTAACGCCCAGTACTTTTATCAGAATTATCTCACATGGAGACAAATTCTGGACACACAATTTTTTTCACTAAAGTACTGGGTGATATGGCTCTCAATATAGGTAATAACAAAGATTTTGAAGCTTCATTTTTTCCGTGTTTTATAACTTATTTAGATTTAGGTACTGGATGTTACAAATTACAGATTTCCATTTTCAAAGACTTGTGATGAAGAATTCTCAATCAATAACATGTCCAACCCTTATAGAAATGAAACCTATGATCATACACAATACAACAATTTTTTTTTTGATTCTCCAGATGTTCTTTTTTCAATACGGGACACTTGTAAAAATAAATAAAGTAAGAAAAGAACAAATTTGGCCTTTTTTCCCATTCAGCAGGCAATAAGTCTTTTTGACAGCCCTAAGTGTCCTCTATCAACTTAGTCTATGTAAGACAAGATTGGTTCACAACTTCCTTCTCCAGAGCCATAAGAGTCCAAAATGACCATAAAACACAAAATCTACTGCTTTCTGGCGACCTGACTACTGGTACAAATGCACTACCAAGCCCTATGCAGATACTATATTAAGTGATGATCATACAGGGCAGTCTTGGTAGTCTTGGCACTCACCTAGGATCGCCCCTGCATTCTAATTTTGAGGGTTTCGAATCATAGTGAAGGTGCACAGTTGTATCATCTTGAGAAATGCCCACCCGAGGAAGTAAATCCAGATATGATAGAATAAATAGAAGTAGCTGCAAATCTTCTCTCAGAGGTAATGAGGAAGATGATAAGTCAGGAAGCTGTTGCACATAAGCTTAAGAGAGCACTAAGTAGGTACCCTCAAATGTTGTAACTTGTACTCAACCACATTAGACTGAAAAGCCACCAGCCATGTTTACAAAAACTGTTAAGGAATTAGAGTGTATTGCACAACCAGGTGCCTTACTGTGTGACCCTCTTTTTTGTGTTCTTGTTTTGAGTAGCATCTTCCTGACTGACATGAGCACTTCTGTGCAATGCGAAAAAGGTTCAGGACTGAAAAGATGATGACTTCTGTGGGCGAGGCACGTCTTAAACAAAACAGCATTTTGCTCTTTGTGCAACGCCCTCCAGGGTTAACTGCATCTGGTCTGGTGTAGAACAAGTGGTGATATGAAAGATGCTATAAACTCACTCGCCTTAATAAAGCACTGGTCCCTCTGGTTATATCATAAATTGTCAGATAAATGAAAGTTGGCCACCGACATCAGTGGAAACAAAGCGTAAGTTTAAATGTGCTTGCTGAGCCTGCATGCAACAACAGCAAAACTCTTTCACATTATAAGGAGAATCCAGCTAACAAAGTGTCCATTCTATAAACCCATATAGCCATGTAATGCAGCATTCCTAGCACACAATCGCCACACACATTGGTAGGACCCGTCCTTTGTCCCATCCATTCATTCCGTTTACCACTGGCTCAGTGCAGTGTAAAGCATTCAGCGCATGGTGCAGACTAAGGTTTTTGTTGGCTTCTTGTCATGCCTATTTCCGGCTTGACTTCCTGCCTGCTGGAATTAACCCTGTAAATGTAGCTTGGTGCTCCAATGCCATTATGACATTTTGTGATCAAAATGCGTAAATGGAGCCCTGAAGTGAATGCTCCACACCTGCATTTGCGGATGTATCACATCTATTGGATCAGTGGAATACGAAGGCCCCAGAGGTTTAACCTAAGGGCTCAGTATCTCATTTCCCGGTGAGATAACCTTGCCCCGTATCTTGCTGCCACTGGCAGCATTACAAATGGTCTTAAAACATGGAAATACTCATCACACTCAAAACCTAGGGGCTCCAAAACTCGTCAATACAGTTAAAGTCCTCAGGTTGACAATACCTAAAACTACAACCTTAGGTCGTCATGGGGTCATCATAGATGACGACATTAGGTCGTCACTGATGACCTAAAGTCTTCCTTAATAGCCATATCATCCTGTGTAGGAGCTACATACATCCTTGTATTTTCTTTTAGAATTTCCACATATCATTGAATTCTTATTTTCTTCATTATATCCCATCCCCTGATCCATTAACCAGTAGTTAATGGGGATCTTCCCAGCCCACTGAGTCTGTCATAGTTTCAGTTTTGCATTATGTAGCATTATGTGAGTGGCATACTTACCTACTTGTACAGAATGCAGGGGGCACTCAATAACCAAGGAGTTATAATGGAGTACTATCCATAAAAGGGGTGTGGGCCAGAATCATCTACCTTCTTTTCTACATTTCCACTCAAACATTCACATGTTGTTACTAGTACATTTGTATAAAATTGTAGTTATAATTCTCCTTTTCATAGTAGAATATACAACAAATATTAGCTATAGGTATGAGCCTATACATCCCCAGGACATGGTGTATGTATTACAGAAATGGATAGTGGGGCCCTCTTATGGCACACACACAAACTAGCAGTAAAGCCAGGGTGGTCAGTGTGACGACTTAGGGTAGTCATGCAGGTCTGACAACCCTTTGACGAACCTAAACTCGTCATATATGACGACCTTCCAATAGCGGTGAGGGTCATCTCATGAGGCTATGCCAAGTGAGATAACTCTCAGCCAGACCCAATACTCATGAACCTTGGTCTATGTATATTTTTACCCCTTTGGCTTATTATACTCCAAAAGGGTTGCCCTAAATCATAGGTCAATCCAAAACAGTACTGATTTACCAATAATTCAAATGAACCTAGAGTTATTACGTCAATAGTAGTGATGGTGAGTACACCTGTGTTCAATTTCTGGATCTCCACCTACCAGATGGCTTAGGGCCATTTTCCACCACCCAATATGGCCCCTCTAATGGCCACTAGACCCATAGTAGATGCTATTTTCGGACAACAGAGACCATGCCCCACCATTGAACCCTATGGCAGCCCTGTTGGCTGAGGTGTTTGTGTGGGGCAGCTATCGGCCGATAGAGCACTCATATCGGGTGGTGGAAAATGGCCCTTTACTCTTTGCCTCACAGCTTCTTTGAAAGGAAACCATTCAAGCGAAATTTAAAACAACCATATCAGCTTTTATTATTCATCACTGTTCACAGAGAGTCGCTTGTGTGTCCAAGAGGTGAAATCTAAGGCATGGGGGTACTATGATAACACAGATACATTAATCTGCTAGCACCATGCAGCCTTTAAGTGGTTCAAAGAAATCAGTCGCTGGAAAAACGAAACAACCTTTACTGATGCTGGCAAAGGGAAAAGGCAACAAAGGGGGTTATCATTCATTACTGGATTTGGGTTAACTGAGATAACTGTGTCTTTAACGTTTGACCTGGTAGATGGTAAAAATTACCACCATTTATGTATAGGTATAATCCTTCATACGCTACACATTCATGGGGCAGAGGGAAAGGGGGGCAGGGGGCAAGGGGGGCTGGGCCCCCTTAATCATAAAGGAGAGGCGGGGCTCAGTATGTCCGGGCACCCAAAACTTGCTTAGAATTTATAATCAATCAGACAAGAAGCTAAAACTTTGCATATCAAACAAGATTGATATTGTAAAAGAATAGGAGAAATGAGGGTCTGAGCCACAAATCAGACCTAGAATTCAACAAAATAACTTTTCTTTACAAATTCTATCTACGTATATATGGGCGTTTGAGGTGCCCCTTGAAGATTTGCTTCCTACCCCTCTGCACATATATCATTGATATTGTCAGCCTGTGAAGTAGAATATATGGAACCCATATTGAAGACTGAGGAACATCAAATTGAAAATCTTGAATAAAAAATTAGGAAACTAAAAATTGATTGAAATTGCAGTTGTAAAGGCTGTATTGTGCCTCAAAGTTCATTTTATTGAGGCAATAATATATATATATATATATATATATATATATATATATATATATATATATATATATATATATATATTGATGGAAACTGGTTGGGTTTTTACATTCTGTAGGGATACAGGAACTGGAAGTTCCATCACATTTAGGCAAACCCACATAAGAGTTCCTTTGCAATTATCTCAGGGCTAAAAGAGAAATCCAAGCTATACATTTCACTTCTCCTACTGAAGTGAACTGAATCTCGGATATTTGGGATAAATTAGCAGATATTGGGGAAAAACCCTATGCAATAAATTAAGTTTGACATTCCTGTTGCACTCTCCAGAACTGACTGCCCTTTCTACAGAAACCAATATCTGGAGGTGAAATGAGAGGCGGTCCTGTTTATTACATTCTGTATTTGGTATTTGCCGTCCATGGTCAGGTTTCTCTATTCTTATTCAAAGGCTTGATGCCCCACGTTATTGAAGTATACAACAGAGTACCTATATTGCATAATACTATGAAAGGCCATAATTTGATGACCTAGATACTTGTTTAAGATTCTGTCTTTTGCATTTCCCATGCAATGATAGTCCTCTCAATATAAAGTGTGGCATATGACTGGGGATTGCCGCAATAACTCAACTGTACCAAAATGAGCAACTTCAATCCTTAGGTCGTCATTTCGAGGACCAAACGTCTTCAGGAGACGATTTCTTAAGGCACCACGATCACACACATCACATCAACTGCAAAATGTCAATGCTAGTCCTATAAGAATGTTGGTACGACTAGGAGAGTGCTCGTAGCCTTTTAAGAAATAGCCTCCAGTTGTTTGTTGCAGAACCAGCAACCATAAGCGCTGGTTCCACACACTTACAAGCCGTTTGAATAGCCCTAATCTGATGATTTATAATATATCAAAATCAACAACAAAAAAATCGGTCGGATTAGTGCCAATCTGACCGATTTACGTCTGTGGTATCAGCGCTATATGTGGGTTTTTCTTATTTCCAATAGCAGAATATTGTGCAAAGGACATACCTCTCGCTAAAGACGTAATTACACCAGTATTTTTATGACCAGCTTGTTTTGTGACATCCCAAAGGATGACAACTTTCAATGGTACATAATAGCCCCTCCCCTCTGGAGGGTCTTGCCAAAAAAGAGACATCAACCAAGAATGAAAACAACCACGTTTTTGCCTTGCTAAATAATTGTATGGATAATCGTTTAGAGAAAATGTGCACATTTTTTCACTTCTTGAAACTAGTTTCCCATAGATTCTGAGGTAATTCTTTTGTCAATACTATGATAACGAGTTAGGTCATACACATTTTCCTCAGCACTCTCTTGAAATATTTAGAGAGGTTCATCCTCATTATCTTTTGGCAAGACCCTCCTTTTCCACCACCCGATATGAGTGCTCTATCGGCCGATAGCTGCCCCACACAACCACCTCGGCTGACGGGGCTGCCATAGGGTTCAATGGTGGGGCATGGTCTCTGTCGGCCGAATATAGCATCAAATATGGGTCTAGCGGCCGATAGAGGGGCCATATCGGGTGGTGAAAAAAGGGCCTTACTGTGTACCACGGTATAAATGTGACACAAGCTGGTCTTCAAAATGATCACCTGAGATTTCCTATTTTGATGCTGTCAGGTTTAGGGCTTTAAGTTGCCAATACTGACTGTTTTGTGAATTTCAAGAGGTGTCAGTGTGTGACAGGTAGAAGAGTAGAAGATCTGCAATAAAGTGTGCGTGAATAAAAGCTTCACACCTTATTACGTGCGCGGTGCTCAGATGAACGTCTGCAGGACAACGACCGTTTAGGCTGATGTGTGCAAGAGACGTCTAGACATTTCTTACCTGAATGTGGCCAGGATGTTCATCAGGGTTGTCGCATCGATAAATAAGGTCTACAGACATTTAGCCCCCCAGACATTTAGCCCCCCAGACATTTAGCCCCCTAACATTAAGCCCTCGGGATAACAAGCCCCCCGCACATTTCACCTCCCTTTTTCTTCGGGACGCTATTCCCATAATATTTAGCAAACTCTCTGAAAAAAAATCGATTACATTTTCAGATTTCCAAGGGTAATTATTCTATTCAAAAAGGTGACCTTTCTGGAATCTGAAAGGGAAATTGAATTCTTCTGTAACTTCAAAACCATGGTATGGGGAATAAATGTGGAAACCCCATGCTTGGGCTGCTTATCCATGGCTAAGCCATTTAGCTTCACTCCCTACCTTAGACTATGTATCAAGTAGCATCAAGTGCCCTGGATGGTGATTCACAAGTTAAACGATTATTAAGTACCGAATGTAGAAACGATCAGGTTTGTGAGGAAGAAAAAAAAATCTTGATCATTTTGGTGCAATTCAAACCATGCTGTATGTTTAACACGAAAACTGTAAACGAATTTCATCAAAGATTTTCACTTCAATGAAGTATTATCCCCAGCATGAAATGACCATGTCATTCTGATCATTTCAGTAAAAGAATAAAGATGGACCCTGAGGCATAATTGATCCATCAGCGCCTTAGTAAAAGATATATTGGAGAATGTGTTGGAGAGGACATGTGGAGGGTACAGTAGAGATGAGGCAGGGTGTAGCAGGCCAGCTGCCACCCTGTGTTATATTAATACAGTAAGACTTTAGATCACACTGCACCTGTCTGCTGTCATGAACTCCTAAGCCCTTTAAGAACTTCTTCATGAACATTTGTTTAATACACTATTCATACCCAAGTCTTTACTTCAGCTCCAAAACTAAACCACTTAAAGTCAATATTTCCGAATTTTCATTAAAAGTGTTTTTTTGCTAAATAAACATTGGTATGGTATAATAGTTCAGGCTGATTTTTGAACATACCACCATGCATTTCCATGAGCCCCTATCTGAAGGATGCGTGAGCACCATGCAGCACAACAAGAGGTTACATATGTAAGTAAATCTGGTGGCTATGGTTGAAACTCTAAAGAGCACACTATGTTCTAGATAGCTGAGAAGTTTGGTTAAATTAGTCATGCTCTTTTTCACCCTACAACAGCCACTTGCCTGACCAGAACAAAAAGCCACCCGGCTATATATTTTTTTTACACGTTGACAGGTATTTCCTACTATTAATCAGAAAACACTTTTCTGGTGCCCTGTGTCCTGACTACTTTCGGGAAAATTAATGAAATCAAGACAGTTCTAAAAGGAGGTACTAGGTACTGAAGGTGAGGTGCTGCTTCGACAAACTATCTTTTCCCATTTGGACAATACCCTCCTTTCTGTCTCTGCCATCATCTGCATATAACTTTTTCCTACTTGTACAAGTGAAGTTGTCTCCAAACAAAATATCCTATTACACTTGCCCTGGTCCATACTTAACCCTTTATGGGCCGCTGATGCATTTATGCATCATAGCCTTTGGCCATCATGATGCATTATGCAGCCCTGGTGAGTAACTGACCAGGGCTACATTCATGCATCATGCCGACCCTATGGGGTCAGTACACTTGATCCAATGAAGGGCTGGTGAGCAGCCTCACCAGCCCCTTATTGGTGCATCATGGCGACCCTATGGGGTCAGTACACTTGATCCAATGAGGGGCTGGTGAGCAGCCTCACCAGCCCCTTATTGGTGCATCATGGAGACCAATGGGCAGTATTGCATCAGCAGTTCTTAATTGCAGGTAATTGTTAAATTGCCGGATAATGTTGGCTTGGCAGGAAACACACTAATGCCCCCCGGGCTCTTAAACTACTCACCTCGCAGGATCTCGCATCATGGCGTTTTTTTCCTTTTCAATATTGACTCATCACGACGCAGACGGACACTTTTAAATTTCAATTTTTTTCAACAGTTTTAAGTGTACCTCTCACCTTAATGATGGGTCCTGACAAGGATGAGACTTCAGGGAGCAAATCGGCCAAGTCTAAGCACCTCACCTTGGCCGGTCTGGCCAGGAGAGTCTTCACTGTGAAAACTAATGTCATACTAGTAATTGTGCATGATCATTTGTCATATGAGAAATACCTTATGACTAGTGGTATATAGAGAGTAAGAATATCAAGCTCTTATTAGTGCTATTCCAGTTATCACTGGTTTATTCAGCTTAGGCAGAACATGTTATGTATCAGTATTACAAATGTTAATATACAGGTAGTTTCCACACACAGTAATTATACAGTTGGTTAAAAGTATAAAGTTATGTTCCACTCCACCTGTGATGATGATGATGATGATGATGCACTGTCCAGCTCCTGACCTGCTGCTTAGAGGGATAAAATAAATGTGTAACTTTACCCTCTGGTAGGTGACTGGTAGAAGATAGCCTCTGGCCACTAGTGGTGTAGTCCTATGCCTGTCTGGCATAGTCTAACCCATCATAGTGCAGAGCTATAGCAGGTAGAGGAGAGCTGGACTGGAGATATTACTGCAATGGTGGTTCTGGTGATTCTGATTTCTAGAGTTACCCACCAGGGGTATAAGTATCCCCTCCTGGCTTGGCCCCTCAGACTGACTTGAGCCAGTGGCATCTGCCCTAGTCTCTGGTTGTTAGAGGGGAGTCTTTCATGTATCAGTGGGTGCACAAAGGACCCCCATAGATGCCGCCGCGTCCCCCATTGTCTCGGCCGGTTTGGCATGTTCAGACCCTCATAACTCAGCCGTTTCTGCGTCTACAAGCTTCATATTGCGCATGCGCAGAGTTAAATATGTCAGATTTCCACTCCCTGCTTTCCAGGCATATAACTTGCGGCAGTTTGTCTGTGGCGCATTCAAAGGTTGAAACAGTCCCGGTAGCATAACTTCCCTAATAATGAGAGTTGGGCCTTGATCTTGGGCTTATTTTGACTGTCTTATCATGGCAGTTACATAACTGCTTTCATTTTGACCTGGGTTGCTCTGGAGCGACGCTAGAGTGACTGGAAGTCTATGGTGTTGTTACTTATGTAACCTATTGTTCAGTCTTTGGTGCTCAGACACCCGTGAAGGCATCAGCGGTGCACAGCCACCCATGACAGTCGGTTGCATTGACTTTAGAACATTATATACACTATTGTTTGTGCTCAGTGAACCATTAGGTCGGTCTGCTTTGACCATTAAATCATTAAATGTGCAGTGGACCCTGAGGTCGGTTCCTTTGGTCTTATAACTTATGTATATTTGACATAGCTGGTGTTCAGTGGAGCATGAACGCTCATATGGACATTCAATGTATTAATTTCTTATATATTCTTTGATTAATACAGTAATATGTTAAGATTATTGGAATAATAAAATGGTACGTCTTACTACACTGTCAAGGGTGGCCAATACATCGACCTTGATTCTTGACAAGCTCAAGATCCTCATTCCTGACACCACCACGGCACCACAAGCTGATCAACCTTCTAGTGGACAGTCCTCTAATCAGTCAATGGTAGGTGGTGGTAAAATTACAACTAGATCCAGAGGTGCTCTCTACCCTGATAAGTCTACTGACAAAGTCGCAGTGAGTCAAACCCAACCGGCGTACTTAGTTGACGCTGACAGCGCAGTTGACAGTATTCCCAGCAGGGCGGCGTCTCAAACTCAGGACATGCCTGTTACTCTGTCATCTGTGTTATTGGCGGGTCTTGCTCCCACTCAATCCACCACTGCTACTGTAAATACGACCAACACCCGTGTAAGTGTTCCGCCACTTTAGCCTACAGCAACATTTGACTCTCTACATCAACAAGTCCAGGCCCAAGGTATGACGACAATGCAGCCACAGGTTCACCCAGTGCCCAATGTCAAACAGCTGGGCCTACCACTACAGCCCACCGTGAACACCGGGTTCCAGCCTAACTTTCAGCCGTCAGTTCTACCCCTGAGCATGAAAGACTCTTCTAGACACAGCGCAACATATCATGGCTATAAAAGGTAGGCCTACTCACCCCCATGATTATAAATGGAGGGGTCCCACCCGTGCCAAGACAACACGTAATCTCTTGCAACCTTGGGAATATTTAAATGGCCTGCACAGATTAGCCCATGATGACAAGACACCAGCCAATGATAAGCAGTATATTATGGCTCACTTCTATCATGTAGTTCAAGATGCCAAATACTATGATTGGCCACAGGTGTGCAGCTGGTCCGAAGATGTGCTCACTGCTGTTGCCTCTGGGGTTATCACCTGGTATGACCCTGTCCACCCTGAAAGGCCTACTCTCCACCCAGAAATCATATCTATGAGGTCTGAAATATCAAGGGTGCGCTCAGGAAAGTTGTTTTCTACACTGTCCTCTGTCCAGGTTGCAGCTACAGCAGCTGGTGTTAAGATCTCAGGCCTCATCAACCAATCATCTGCTGCTATGACCACTACCAGTAACACAACAAATATCAACACTCAGACTCAGGTCAACAACAAAAATGCTGCAAACCCTCATACTGCCAGACCATATGGCAAGAGGCGTGCCAAATCGTTGGCAAATCGCACTGATGTTGTCTGCACAGCTTTCAACTCAGCTGGGGGATGCACCAAGCCTGATGGTCACACTGAGAACAATATCCAATATGGCCATCATTGTAGTTGGTGCAGAGGCAATACATATATATTCAGTCATACACTCACCACCCCTTCACATTGTGCACCATTAACAATAATCCTTGCAACACTGCTCCCTTTCGAGGATAGGCTGGATGTACCCGGCCAATACTCTCACCTCACCCAAGGTGACTGTTTTGTAGATAAGTTGTATTGCAACGCTCAAGAGATTGCTACCGACCTGCTTGTAGCGCCTAGATCAATTTCCCACTTGTCTGAATCACGTGTCATCAGGATACTTGACCCTCTGCATTAGCCGTCTGTGTTTCACGTCCCAAGTATAGTCAATGTTGTCAGTATATATCCAAATATGAAGCCTACAATGAAGCTGGACCCTTCTGCTAACATTACTCATGACATACATATATACCAGTAATCTCACATGCCACCAGCACTTCTGCGGCGCTCTCAAACTCTAGTGACTGTCTGTTTTATGCTCCTCTGCCAGACTCTGAAAAGAGGGCCTTGGGTGTCCTTCCACATCTCTGTTACTGACACACACCCAGCCTTACACAAGACAGATCAGACACAAGATCTCCCACTTGCTGATGCCTTCAGTAGGCAACGCATTGAGCACAGAAAGGACTATGCTGAGAAGGCTGTCGTCAGAAGGGGTCTGGTCAAAGTCAAACCTGTCCAACCTCTCCAAATGTTTGATCCTATTTGATCCTTTCATTACAGATTGCCCTCTGGGCCACCAAGGTTTAACTTCATTCCATGCTTCAAACTCTCAAGCGACTTTAATCAGCAAAAGATGCCAAGCCGAGTATTACCTCACTGTTTGTACTATGGAGTCGATATTTTGTCTCCTTTAGTCCTTAATGCCGCACTATACCAACAGTATTTGGCGAACTCTCTTATGGCACCGGCTTCCAGGAGAAATTTTATATTACAGGTGCTAAGCTTTGGATAGAGGCTCGGGTTGGAGACCCATCAGCATTCACTTCTTATGAGTCCCATGCTGTGGCTACAGGTGCTGCTAATCTAAAGCTACATGTACCTTCTCCGGCCCCTGGTCTTACCCCTACAGATTTAGTAAAGGTGTGTGAATATTTATCTAAGTCGCTACAAGGCATATCACTCATGGCTGCTCTCACAGTTGGGTATTTTGCCTTTCTATGGCCCTCTAACTTCTTGTCTCCCACGACCACTCTGTGGTCAGGACCTCACACACTGTCAGCGTCTGATGTCATAGTTACTGACTCTGGTCTGAATGTGACCGTACACTCGTCAAAAACCATTACTTCTGGTTCAGCACCAGTGACCTTGTCGTTAACAAGGATACCTAACTCTCCAGCCTGCCCTACTATGGCATGGATAAACTATACCCGTCTGGTACCGGCTTCTTCCAACTCACCGGCCTTCATGTTACTCAATGGTGTCCCCAGGACAACATCTCACCTCAATGCAATGGTACGGGACATTCTCATTTCTCAAGGGTGCCCGTACGGCCACAAGTTTTCTGTTCACTCACTCAGACGTGGTGGGTCTCTGGCTTCTGTATCAGCTGGTGCTGATGAGAGTGACATGGCTCATCATGAAACTTGGAACAGTATTACCGGTATGAGACCATTCCCAGCAAATTGTCATGAGTCCTCGTCAACGTGTGTGAAGTGCCTTACACATGTCGCTAGATGGAACACAACGTCGTTATAGCACAAGATCACCAGGAATAGCAATTGCTATGCCATGTGAGTCTAACACATAGTGGCGATAGATGACAGAATGAGTTACCACTCAAAAAGGAGTCACCATTGATGACCAATCATGGCAACAGATGATGGCAATTTGCTGGGATATGTTTCATCAACAAAGTCAAAATGTGTTTCTTCAAATATTGCTACACTGTTTGCAGTATGAGCTTCATACACTGCAAAAATGGTGTTTAGATCCTAAACACAATTCTAAACATATTCTTGCAACGTTTTTGTAATCACATTAACTTCCTAAACATGTTTAGCCAAACAATGTGCTTAGCTCTAGTGTTTAGAAATGTAGGTGTTTAGGTTAAGATTTTTGTGTTTAGATATATGAATTTTTGTGTTTAGGTGTTTATGAATTTTTGTGTTTAGATGTTCAAATGATTTGATGGAGAGTTAAGGTTTGCAGACATGTATGCATTAAAAAACAGATATATATATATATATATATATATATATATATATATATATATATATATATATATATATATTTTTTTTCTCATTTACTGGGGGGGACATCAGCAGGTATTTACTTGTCGAAGTCTCCAAAGATGTCAGCCACAGCTATATACATGTACATATATTACGCACTGCATCAGAATGAGAGACTTGAGAAAGTACAACAGCTTGGCAGGAAGGACATTGCCTTATCTATTCCAGAATAACATCAAATAGGTGTCAGTCATGGAGGTTATTGATTATTTTATGGTAATGATGGTGGCATAAGGTGAATCTAGTCAATTTTCTATTGCCCTTTCTATTCACATGACATTCTATGAAATGAAACCATGATGAACATGGAATTTGGGGACATTTGTCACAACAATTGATTATAACTGTGTGCAGATAGTACAGTCAAAGGTAGTGCTGCTACCTGGTGTGGATTCAACATCCAAGTATCTAAACATATTGATGTTTAAATCTAAACACCTATTATTCAACTGTCTCAACTCTAAACATCTAAACATGTTTAGCGTAAATGTTTATGTAGTTAGAATAAAAGTGTTCATTTCCTAAATGTGTAGTTAATGAGACACCTAACTGACCTATATGTTTAGGTTTTAAACGTGTTTAGACCTAAACATGTTTAAAATCTAAACACCATTTTTGCAGTGTAGACTTCACACATTTATCTCATGCACTGTTCAGGTTAATTAATTAGTGTTACATTTATAACATTTCAAAGGTACATAAAAATGTACTACCTTGGTACCAAATTACTGGTACATTCATTTGATAAACTTTATCCTATATTTTAAAGTTGTATGTGTATCAACTTATCAAGTTTCACATGATAAAATTTCCAATTTATTAAAGTTCCGTGTCGTGTCATCATTATAAAGGGTTAGGCCTAAGTCTTCTGCAGCAGTCGAATTTGTATCTATTGTATTTGTCATTAGGACAAACACCTGGTGTATATTGTTTAATCAGAGAAACTACAGCATATATATCCTGTCTGAACCACGGGCGTGGACGGGTTACCAGGTTTAGTCTGTGTAGGTGTTATCTGTATATGCTATAGAAGGGTGAGAAACTAAAGGGAACAGTACTGCCCTCTGGTGCTTTTAATTGCTATGCGCAGACCTTGATTACGGAGGTGAGTGGTGACTTTGCCAAAGTAACCCCTCCCGTTATCAAGGTCTGTGCATAGCAAATAAAAGCACCAGAGGGCAGCACTGTTCCCTTTAGTTTCTCACCCTTCTATAGCATATGGATTACACCTACACAGACTAAACCTGGTAACCAGTCCACGCCCGTGGTCTGAACTGCATTCTGCCATGGGAAACTGAACCGAACATTGTATAGACTGGTATCTCTCTGTCTGTCTCTGTCTCTGTCTTTCTCTGTATCTGTGTGTGTGTGTGTGTGTGTGTCTCTCTCTCTCTCTCTCTCTCTCTCTCTCTCTCTCTCTCTCTCTGTCTTCACACAGCTTCTGTTCTATTCAATGGATATGTCTATGGCCATCTGGAAGCTCCCCACCCCTCGAGAGTTTTATGTTATAACTAAGTTGCCATTTGTAGGCATGGAAGTACCACCTACTACTAATAATGTAGTCGGAGATGGAGTATGTGTTGAAGGTTACTTGGTGATTTATTGTACATTAAAAATGCATAATAAGAGGTCAGCTGCACAGATCACCAACTTATGAGTCTTGAGAGTGATGACTACCAGTAGCTGCAGTCGGGTTTATATCCCAACCCTGGGGCAACACAGGGAGTCAGTGTCTCCATGGTGACTGGCAGGTAATAATTGACATAATATTATTATATTAAATCCTTAAGCTGTGAAAGCTGCAGTTTCCTGAGGCAGGGTAAATAACATATTGTCCATATTTGGTAATAATGTATTTGGTTAAACTTGTGCTTGGCTTTCATGAGGGGATTACATAAAAATATTTATTATATTCCACCTGGTGCTGTGCGCCAGCTTTACTGGTGGATTAATAATGTTTGTATTCTGTATAGAACGCATAATGGCGTGTGACACATTGAGCAGGAATGCTTTAAAGAGAGAAATACCCACGGGTGACATGTGAACAGGGCACCTTCAGGACCCACAATGCATCTTCCAGATGCACTGACATTATAATAATATTGAAGAGGGGGATGGGGGATATTAGGGAGATATTATAGAAAAAAAAACCTCTATCACTTTATGGATCCTAAAAAGGCCACCAGGGGTATATCGCCGTATCGGACGTGCATTATTACGGTACTATTTTAAATATAATCTTGACCTGGGGCCTGCAAAATACATTGATGCATTATATCTATTGGTCGTCACGGTGCATTTATGCTGCCCTTGTGAGCTGTTATATTGGGTTGATTCACTCCATGCGTATTGCCATTGTGTTTGATCAGCAATGACTGATATGTGCATCATTCTGAGCCTGAACCTTGGATCTTCATGTGTTGCTAAAAGAGTGAATGAGAAGAAAGTGTACCTACCCAGCTGGTAGTGATTCAAACGTCACACTAAGATGTAACTTACATTCCAGCACTGGCATTCTAAAAGTTTCCATAGTAAGGTTTGGACATGCTTAAAGCGGCCGCAGACAGGCCAGACTCGATTGGTAACTAGGGAGTACCGATCCGATCGGTCACATCAAACATGTTTGATATTGACCGACTGGATCGGACGTTCCCACAGATGTCCCCGACGTCACGATCGGCCAACCCAGTCGGGCCTGTCTGTGGTCCCCTTTATGAGCACACCCACTCTTAAGAGGAGCAAGCTTCTCTATTTCAGTCTATGACGTAACCATGGACCAATACACCTAAGTGGTGACTACATAGCATGGACTTTTTATAAATACATGCTAATGCACACTGCTCATTTACAATTATCATCATCTTTTGAATCAAGATGATATTCAAGTA
Organism: Acholoe squamosa; assembly: GCA_949317995.1. Taxonomy (NCBI): domain Eukaryota; kingdom Metazoa; phylum Annelida; class Polychaeta; order Phyllodocida; family Polynoidae; genus Acholoe; species Acholoe squamosa. The sequence continues at coordinate 9,160,164 of OX439051.1, read as the reverse complement.
ATGCAGCACCTGATGGTCTACTGTGACATCATAGAGGCTACATCAGTGAAGCCTGTTCTATTTAATCCCTTATGATAGCAGATGGGCTCAATAATATAGATATAGAGTCTACCAAATAAATCCATCATGAAAATAGGGCTTGCTTTTCCTTTAAGGTACAACAGGGTAGTTAGAGCACAGTGGGCCTCCATCCTCACATACAAGATCTCCGTATGTTATGGTAGGACCCACAACCCAGGTTTTGTAAGCTTTCCTCCACTCCCTATCCATATAGACTCAGTGTGGGATTTCCATTGACAGCTTCTATAGTGATTGAATGGGGTTAGTGACACTGGGGTTGGGTTTACAATGAATTACAAAATTCATCTTGCTCAATTTTGAAATCTATTTCATTCCTTTTTTGTATGATGTTCTTTCTTGTTGATAGATTGATTATAATCAATCTATCGAAATACACATCTTTATTGTCTCTATCAGCCCGAAAAATCATTTATTTCTTTTTGATTTTTATTTACATTACCTGGTTACACAATTTGCACTTGGGCAATTTCTTGGATTTTTACTTACGCCTTTCGAGAGGTACCAAACTACCTTGTGTATAAAGCGTATCCTTCAGAAAGGTGCACCTACAATTTGTAGATTTACCCGAAAAAAAACATTTGTCATAAATTTGCTTGTACTGAATGAATTTTCTAAATTAAGAAAAATCACTTGCTGTGACCTCCGCACCCCATGGATGTCCTAAGATGCAGTTACATATCAAATTCATTGATTGTATGATTTCTTATTCAACAAGTTACGCATTTACAATACAAACTTTAACCTTGCTTACTAATAAACAAAGTAAAAATCTACACTTCCTATAATGAGGACTTATCCTAGGTAAAGTATATATATGATATCCTGATTTGTTTTATCAAGTAAGGTCTCTGTATAGGTATGTCCAACAAATATTTTTTTAAGTAAACGTGTTGCTCATATGCTAAAAAGAGCTGGGAGTAGGTGCCCTCTTCTACTAAAAGTTACACACTGATTCATCATTTAACTTCCACTCCCCATATTAGTCTGAAAAGGCACCTACCTTGCTTAAAAATAGTGCTGCACTTTGAGGTACCTACTTTTGTCACACACTCGAGGCTTTTTCCCAGGTATCCAGGGTGGGTGAGAGGCACTCTCACTGCCTGGAGGTTATTACCCTTGGCCTTGACCTCTGCCATTTGGTCAGTCCTGGATCTCTTCATTTCCCATTACGGTCTGGCCCCTGTCCCGATCCCTTCGTCTGGGAGACCCAGTTTATCTGAGTGTCCAACTCCCTTGATAGCCACCCTATCCCCGACTCAATCCTGCTGTTGTCAAGGGGTGTGTTTCAAAACAATCAACGATCACCACATGGCCTTACGATCACTACCATCAGATTTTAGTAGGAAGTAAGACCTCTAGATGATCACAAACTGTCTTGTACAAGGGTGATCCTCTGTTAGCACAAACGGTATATCCAGTGCCTCAGTCTCAAATCAGTTCTAGTTATGAATGATTGTTCAAATGTCTTTGATTTATGCCCATAGTGCAATAGAATCCTATAACACTGATTACAAGAACACATCATTACACAACCAAGTGGATCCAGATCAGGGAAAGGTCACGAGAAAAGGGACTTGAGGAGCATTTAACGCTTTTGTTTTCTTTGCCTTTACAAAAAGTGTGCCTTTTGGTTCTAAAAAAAACCTCTAGGGATGTGACACAATGTGATTATAGTGTCAGTGCATCACAGTTAACTCTTTACTGGCACGAATGCATTGATGAAGACTACATTCTGCTACATTCAACATCATACTGACCCTACGTGATTGATACATAAACTCCCAGAGGGTCGTCATAGTGCTCCAATGAAGTGCTGGTGAGTAGATAAGCCAGCGCTTCTTTGCTGCGTCATGAGGCCAAGAAAAAAATAAAGTGGTGTTTCAAGTAACACAACTTGAAATGGTAGGCTCGGTAGGTCAGATTATTCTTTTTTTTCTTTTTTTTTAAATTTTTTTTTTACATAAAGAATGTTAGGGCACATAGCAATGGATGTATCAAATTCATCAATTTCATTGTTAAATAAGTATAGGAAAATGACAACTGAAAGAGAGGAGAAGAACACGGAAAGGGTACGGGAAAAAATCCTCTAAAAGTAATGAAAAAAAAGTAAAAAAAAAACTAATTTTTGCCCCTGTTTTGCTAGGGTTGGTCAGGTTACTGGAAAGAAACCTTTTTTTTTTATTTGGTGTGATGACCACCGAATGGAAATGAAGCACTACTGCGTCAGTGGTGCTTAAAGGGTAAATGTCAAGGTGGCCCACAGTCTGGGGCAAGCTGCCAGTATTTGAATTACCAATACATACCCGCACTGTAAAAAAAAATTGTCTTCGGAATAACAACGGAATCCTCGTCCCAAAGTTGCCAGAGATACGCCATTATTTTCGCAGAGATTCCTTGTACCACTGAACTGCCACTTAGGGTTTCTTGTAACAGCTACACTGGCTGCCTGCTCATGTTGGTTCACCGCTCAGTTTTTCAAGGATCCCTAGTAGATTCAACAGTTATTTTTTAGAGTGCACCAGGACATTACCAAGGTTGCATTATTGTATTCCCCAGAGGTTGATTCAACATAATGCACACAGGCATAATGTAGTGAGACAGCAGTCAGGAAGTTAATTCTTATCATGGATGCTGTGGTTATGTACAGTCTCTCTCCCTGTTGAACAAACCATGAACTGACATCTAGACCGATGTCTACAGATGTGACAGTGGCTCCATCTGGTGCACAGATATTGCACTAAAGGGAATTCTAGGTACCTAGTACACTCGTACCTAGTGCCATATGATGGCACTAGTGACCACCAGAATGACCCTGAACTTGTCACACTTCAATTATATATATATGTTTATCAATAGGAAAATGCAGCCTATGCTTAAAGGGTGAGTAGCCAGTTTCTGCCTGCTGAGGAGTGAGGCATTGTGGGAATAATAGTGTACTCCCACTATGCTTTGTTGCTTCCTGTACAGGAGTGCCCTGAGGGTTTATACCTCAGGATACCAGAGTAGAGATACCCCATTGCATTATTACTGCTGTCCTGACAGGTCTAAACCCACGGTTTCACCAAGGATTGAAGAGTGTGAGAGACTGTGGCCAAGCAGAGGCAATCCTAGGCATAGTAGTAGTAAGAGGGAGTGAAGGCTCTAGTCCCCAGTCTCATTTGCCACCCTTGAAGGGGGTACCTCAGTAACCAGCTCTTGTCCCCAGTCTCCTTTGTCCACCTGGGGTGCCAATGCACAGGTAGAAAATTGGGGGAACCAGCAAACGAAGGTTCACCTCTGACCTTACATATAGAAGTAGACAGGAAGCCTCACTGGAAGCGGGACTGACCTCGTGTCTAAACCCCTCTGGGAACGACCACGATTTCAATCCCTTCTGGTGAGCCTTCCTGTTTACTTCTATATGTAGGATCAGAGAGTGAACCTGTGTTTGCTGGTTCACTCGTTTTTCTACCTGTGCCTAGGTCCTTCACGGGTGGCAAAGAAGACTGGGAACTAGAGCCTGCACACCCTCTTAACACTACTATACCTAGGATTGCCTCTGCTTGGCGAGTGTCTCAGTCATTTTTCATGCATTTGTGAAACCGTGGGAACGACCATAAAAGGAAACCCCTATATGATTCCCACCATGCATCTCTTTATGTTAGAAGGAACATGAAATAATGCCCACTCCTCAAGCTAATTAAAGGGGGGGGCTAGTACATCAAATTTCAACATGGGTACCGGTTAAAAAATCGTTCATAAAATTGCGGGACCCAGCGGGAAAAAAAAACGCGGCACTGTGATTGGTCAAGGGGTGGTCAGGTGACCTTTTAATGTGGGCGTGCATTAGCATGCCCTTTTATTTCCTCTTTTTGTGGTTAGAACGATACATGAAGACGTGCTAGAGAGGCCACGGTTGTTGTGGCTGCTTGTTTCATTACGATCCTATAATGGACTTGAGGAAGATTTGTCATTATGGGGTTTTCAAATATTGTAGCAATGGATCTGGAACAATATGGTCTTATTACCAGTAAGACTGCCCTGTGAAAAGATTCATCAAGAGCTTTTGGAATTAAAGGGTGGTTCAGGGGTACAACTAGGGGATTTGGTCTAGGGCACATGCAGTGTCCAAGGCTAGATGTCCTATGGTCAATAGTGATACCAAGGCCCTTTTTAGACAGAGCAGTGAGGGTTGGCAGTGTGCCCCCAGGAGGGTGTTGCTCCTACAGTAAAAGGAAGAGCTGGCTAAAAATGCCCTTGTTTCCAGTCCTTTCTTTTCATGTAGCTATAACTCATCTCTTTTGTTGCTCACAAGAAGTCAGTCAGTATAATAAACTACAGAGCGTGTGACATGAGTAGGTACCTGGTAGTGCAGCTCTCTTCATTTTAAACAAGGCAGGTGACTTTTCAGACTAATGTGGAAGTACTTTGGTGAAGCAGTGCACGACTTGTTTAGAAAAGAGGGCACATACTCACAGCTCTTTTTACAATAGGAGGAACACCCTCCAGGCCTTCCCTAGATCAGCTACTGTTATGGGTGATAAATCCCTCAAGATGTTTTTATAAAATGTATACACTTTGGGTATGACATCTGAAGGTCATATCAGCAGTTTAAGGCTTTACAATAGCACCGAGTGCTACGACTGTAAATACATACGCAGAACTAAACAACCATGGCATACATCGTGGCCGATCCACCACGTGGGATGGATTGGCCATGATTGCCACAATGATCTTCAACATTGAGTCTATGGGAGGAGGTTATCAGCATAAATTAAAGACTATATTCCTCTGTAACAATTTGGTACTACAGAGGGGGGGGGGGGGCTTGCTGTCGTAGCCTGTTGAATCGTCTATGTTCAATGCAATACAAATGGATCACATGTATGTTTATAGAATGTATATGAATGCAAAAGACTATTTTAAGGACTCACCTTCTGTTTTGGCCAAGGTTGTAGTCATCGGTCATAATGTCTGTTATCTTTAACAATGTGATCGTGAGTATATATGTAGATTTAGCATGCGTAAGTGTATCCATGAGACATGGTATCCATTTCTCAATCAATCATATTACCATGCAGTGTATTTGTCGATTTGTGTGTTGTATGGGCTATGTATTACTCAAATAATAATAGCACTCTGATCCATACTGTAATCCGAATGGGTCTGGCAGCATAGTGAGTGAAAGACGTCCCCACACCTTCCTTTCTTCACTCTATACTTTCTCAAACTTAGCTCACTCTGTCTACACATTGGCCCCATATATATAACCCTATTGCTTGACCCCCCTCTCCTCATCCGCTGCTTAACACACCGTTGGTAATTTACCTAGTCCACTATCGGTAGACACGTGAGAGACTTTGTGTGAGGGAATATCAATACAGATGAGGGGGGTGGTAAAGCTTGGAATCAATGGAAACTGTATTGTATTAGGTTTTATATAACATTCAGTCAATGATAAAATGACGTTAGACACTTATATTAAAACATTTTGCTGTTCTTAAATGGCTAATTTCTCTCTTACCCTTAAATCTTTCAGGGCTGCTGATGCAGGAGTGCATCATGCCCATAGGTCGGCACGATGCTTCAATGCCTCGCCAGCACTTCATTGGATCATCAAGCTGATCTTCCAGGAATGCATCAAGCCCACGGACATAGCATGATGCATGCATTATCATAGCTTCTTTCATGCATCATGACAACCTATGGGCATGATGCATTAACAGACAGAACTAAACGACCATGGCGTACATTGGGGTCGATCCACCCTGAGGGGGGCTGTCTCCCAAGAGGGCGAAGCCCGAGGGGGAAACAGACCCCCGGGGGATAGATGACCCCAATGTATGCCATTGGAGTTTAGTTCTGTGTTTATTTCATGTTATATTGATGTAAAAATGCCTAAATTCAATGAAAATAACATGTAAATAAATCACGTGACCAGCAGTGTGGATCCAGACATGTTACGCCATTGGTGGTGTGGCATACGGCCTTCCAATGCTACTTCTATGGGGCGTTGTTATTCACATGAAATAAATGCATTATCGGCCCTTAAAGGAGGTAATGTACCTATAGTGCTATACTTCACCTTCGTAAAGTCCATATGGACACCCTCCCACATCCACGTGTATATAGCCTTAAGGGGTCACTGATGCACAAATGCATCATGAACAATGCTCGGTTTAAATGCATGAAAGCAGCCATGGCCGATTTATACATGGCGGCTTCATTCATGTATGATGCGACCGTACTTTATTTTTAAAGCTCTGCTGAGTCCACTCCGCGCACCACCATGACTCATGCACAGGGTGAAGTGCATTTATAATGCATCATAATGGCAACTAACCCTGGGGTTTATTTCAAGATAGCTGACGACACCAAAAGCATCATGAAGGTAGTGTAACATATCATTACACTTTCTGTATCCAGTGCAGATGGATTTCATCATTTTATCAGGTTTGAAAAAAGGTTCTTTATTATCTGACACAATTTATACAAAAGTGGATTAGGACGATAAGGGTGATGCCTCTACAATTCTACAGTTCCAATCAAGGTTGTTCTGGACCCATAGTCAAATGAGTGATGTTCACATGTCATTTTCTTCCTAAATGGGATTTGTATTATGTTTTATGGCAACATCTAAATGAAACCCATCCCTCATTGTTGCAATATTGCACATAAGAAATGGACACCACTAAGACTGCTGTCACTAAGACAGCTGCGCTAAGACTAAACCTACATATCCATGACTACGTATGGCCCAATCTTAGAGAGGAATCTCCGAAGAAAGCAATAGCATCCAGTAAGATTAGCAGAGGCGTAGGAAGCAAATCTTCATTGGGGGGGCCCGGCAAGGGCAGCATCACGACCACCTTTAATTAGCGGCTGATGCATGATGGCGTCTATATATGCGTATTTAGAATTCATATAGAAAAGTGATTTTTGGTAAATTTTTGATCTGACTTTAGGCTCAGACCCCCATTCTCCCTATGACATCACCATAATAATCTAATTTGAGATGTACAGTTTTAGCTTCTTTTCCATTGTGTTTATGAGTTCTTGGAAAATATTGGGGGGGGCCCAGACATACTCAGGCCCCACCTCCTTCATGATTGGGGGGGCGTAGGCCCCCCTGGCCCCCCCTTTTCCTCCGCCCCTGATTAGTGAATCGTCAGTGAAATTTGGTATCGTCATCTTTATTGAAATAAGGCCCTGAGCATAAAGACCTCACACAGTCCTTATGTCCACATCTAGGTACCCTTAAATGGTTAATCTCTGGTCTGGGTGTCACTATTGTGCTAAAACTAACACTAGCCGGCACTTTATGGTTCAAACCCAAACATTATTTTACCTCACCTCACACTGCCCCAGGACAGAGTGGTTGTGGTGTTATTACAGGGAGGGTGGGGGTCAGACTACATTACAGAAAGGGTAAGTCTCTCTTGACCCGACCACATGGGTATTTTTGTACCTCAACCCGACCATTTGATACTCTTCAGAGCACCGATTGCAAATTTGTCAGACTCTTGCTTCTTGCAACATTTTAATGTGTGTAACAACTTTTTGTGAGCAGACGGACATCATAAACATACCGATGACAGCAGGGGCGTAGGAAAGGAGGAGAGCATGGGGGTCTGGGCCCCCCCCCAATCATAAAGAAAGTGGGGTGTGAGTAGGTATGGCCCCCCCAAAAACAACTTGCCTTTAACTTATAACAAAATGGAAAAGAACCTAAAACTTTGCTTCTCAAATTTAATTGTTATGTTGATGGTATGGGGAAATTGGGGGCCTGAGTCCAAAGTCAGTTCCAAAATTGATCAAAAATTACTTCTCTCTACATATTCTATATAAAGGTACATTATGTATAGGCGTTATCCCGCTCGAGCTAACAATTCAAGGTTATGCCCAGGCCCTCGACGGCCCCCCCCAACGAATATTTGCTTCTTACGCCTCTGCTGACAGCAGCAACTTTGGGTTTTCATCTCATGCTGTAACTGGTTTTCCCTCAATGTCTACAATGGTGCAGTGCTTGGAACAATGACATGTGCACCTTTCACGCGGGATCAGAAATGGCATGCCTGCATGCCCACACAAATAAAAAATCCTTACTAGAACTGTAAAGTTAACAGAACAAAGTTTTATGAAATCAATACCTTTATATTGTTATTACCGTAATCTCCCGCGTAAAAGGCGCACCCCACCTATAACTTGTGAGACGCACCTAGAGTTTTAGGATTTGGCCAGAAAAATGAAAAATTCATAACTTCCTTTCTTCTGAATGAATTTTCAAAATTTAAAAAGGTATGTGTTTATTGGCCCCCATGGACCCCTCTGGATTCCATATGCTGCTGATTGGGTTACATGGGAGTGTCACATATTAAAATAAAGGTCTTTGTGTCCCCCTTGTGGATCCAGGGAGAACTAACCCCCCCATATAAGATGGGCCTTATACGCGGGAGATTACGGAAATACAGTAGTAAGATATCGATTCCAGGCAAACTCTTTACTTGATTTCAGGAGAGTTTACAAATGCAACCCATTCAAAAGAAGAGTAATCTAGGACTGGGGCAGCTGCTAGTCTGGTATTCCTACTCATGCATGTGGTGGATTAAGAGGGGGGCGGGGGTGCCTTTTTTCCTGTACTTAAGAGTTTACCTAACTCTTTTTACCCTTGAATTTAGCCAAAATTATAGGGGCTAAATAGGGGGCGCCTCCCTCCTTTTCAAAATCCTGGATCCGAGCCTATGATATATTGATTGTTTTTAGACCTTCTAAATGCCATAACCTCTAAATGAAACATAGCATCTTAACATATAGCACAATGGTTTTCACCAAACCAACCCGGGGGAGAGTCAACCACTACCTGCCACCAGGTGTCAAATTAAAGAACTACGCTATCTATCCAGAGTTAGCCAGTGTGTTACTGGTGAAAATACAGCACAGTAGAGACATGGTGTGAGTAAGGTGGGAACTAGTTTATATTGTCCACTCTTCAGCTCTATACCAGATTGACTTCACAGACTCCAAAATAGTGGTTCTTTTAGGAATATTTTTCACCCACTAGAAGTGGGTATCTAATGTTCTCTACTGTACTCTCTTGTACATTTCATACTGATATAGATCTGACCAATGGCCTTTATGTTAGAACTCAACTCAATGATTTATGAAGAATTTACAAATTTGGTCAATCCTAGGTTTTCAGAAGAACTCAAAGTAAGCCAGATGGGATAAATGTCTTACTTCTTACACAATGGCAAGCCCATTAAATGCAGTTTTTGAGGTAGATGTATCATTGAATGATTGTCATTTTTGGTACTATATTTGCATTATGGGATTTCCCTGGCCATGCAGCTGGATCCAGACATGCCAGTATTAGTTCTTGAATTTGCCACCAGATGCCCTCTTTATTGCGCGGTTAAATCGGATGTTGATTGATAATATTTCTTAATTATATTGCAATAACGTTGCTTGTGCTTTAGTTAGACATATTGAAGATTGCAGACTGAATTTTTAAAAATGTACCATGTATATTAAAAAAAAAACAATAAACGGTTCAGAAACCCTAAAAAATGTTTTGGTATTAATTTGGGATAGGGGAGGTATGCTTGCATGTGCACCAGGAGAGGTGGGTTGGAGTAGAGAAGGGGGCAGAAAGGGGTTAAAGGGATTTCTCACTATTCAGTAAATCCGAAACTACCAGCAGTTTCTCAAATGTTGAAAATTAACCTGCAATATCTTTACTAAACTTCTCATATGCCTAGTAGACATCATCTGTGCCATGAGCAAGCAATAAAAATCGCTCCTAACCAGGCCCAACCTATGACATTGTATATAAGTTCAGACACAGACACTTTCTCGTCAGTCCCTGTGGCGCAATGCATAGGGAGCTGGTCTTCCAATCAGGAGGGTATGGGTTCGTCCCCTGATGGTGTACCTGATATCCATGGATAACAGGCATTGCCGAGCTTTTGGGACGGTGCTATACCAAGGTGAGGTTATCTGTGTGGATCATGATGGGGTAGGAGAGAATCAGACTATGGTGGCTCCACCTGTTTCCAAACGAACCTAGCCCAAAACAAGGCACTAAGCATAGCTTTTAAGGTTAGAATTGAGACAAATCTTACCAATAACACGAACCAACTACATAAATTGGTCAATTGCAGGGAACTGAGTGTTAGAAGGGACATTCACCTCCTGATATATGCCAATCATCTCTATGGAGGTGGAAGACATAATGATAACAGGGATATAAACACTCGCTTACATGATGGGGATAGAATGCTTCTTCCAAACACTGTTAAACCATTGGTTATGAGAAGTGCCTGGTATAGAGCCATTCATATGTGGAACAGGTTAAAACCTGAATACACGAGAATTGTTATTAATAATTATTTTAAGTATAGAATTAAGATATATAGTAACATGTTTATCTAGGGCATAGCCCAATAGTCATCTTTTTAGTTCAACTCATCTCATCCTTCATATCATTATTACATCCCTAACATAGTATAGCTAGCATTGATTAATACATATACTTGTTATATTGTATTACAAACCCAATAAAACACTTTGAAAAAGGGAAATTTCAACAAAAAAATGCGGTAAAAAGAAAAGTGTTGGAATTTCTTACATTTATCATTACAGGAAAGAAACTGTCAGGATTTTCTTCACCAGACTTAGCAGGGATTAAGATGTAATCTTTATGAACGTTTTATGAGCAAGGATTTGGGAGGTTGCTGGCAGAATCTAGAAGATGCAGATTTATGAAAAAAAATTCCTTTTCCTCAATTACAGAAATCTATGAAGTTGGCCAATAGTAAATCTTAATGTTTTATGGGAAAAAGTGCAAAAGTCTGATATTTAACAGCTTGATAGTAATAAGTTATGGTATGTGAAAAAGGGATATAAGCATATATCATGAGTTTAGGTAAAATTAGGGAGTTTTGGCCACCAGGTGATGATGGAATAGATTTGATAACAGCTAGATCTTATGGTAAGGGCATAGTTGACTCGGTGATTCTATCATCTGACGAAAGAATCACCTTGTGAACCCATAATGGTCAACTATGATGTTTATACCATGGTTTCCACCATTAAATTAAATATATTTACCTTATAAAGCCATGAAAATCAATGTTATTTGTTGTGAGTCGACGTAATTCTTCCTCTGCCATCTTGGTTTCTCGGCAAGACGACAAGACTGCCTGGAGGCCAAGTGTTACATCAGCATGTCTCCTCCAGGCATTTTCATGGAGCTACCGCTGGTAAGGAGTGCGCAGGATGGCCAGAATACCCCTGGAGCTTATGCCAACGTAACAACTTGTGTCTCGCTGCGGTAAACAATCCGTCCGCTAAGCAGTCAACATGACGGTGAAAATTTCGCTGGATTCGATTTTTCTATCATCAATCATGTTAAATATACATGTCAAATCATGGCAAATTTAAGGTAGAATTTAATGTCAAGATTCATCATGTGTGGCCATTAAGCTTCTAATGCTATAGTTATTTTAATACCGAAAAAAAATTCTTTGATGTCAACTTGCTGTCATGTTGTATCGTCTCAAATGCCAACATGGGTTCATTTAGCGCATACTATTCGAATGTCATTATCTGCTCCCGGCACCGTAAATTCATTCAACAATGTGATAACCATGGTATAACACACGCTAAAACACACCTTGTATAAATAATAGAATGCCAATAACAAGTTAGTATGATGTCTACATCTACCAGTCTGCCCAGGTGTACTCCTCACCTGTCTGGGTGATAAATGATGCGTATGGCAGGAGTTTACCAAAACCAAAACCCTCAGCCTGCAACAACTCCTCCCTCATCTTAATCAGTACAGCCTGGTCACCATGAGGGGGCACCGATATGTGTGTGTACCAAAATACATGTTTGAGTTGACCTGTGTGTACCAGTGTGTACAGGTCCTGTATGTCTATTGTACCTCTGTTCACTGCCTTCACCCTGGTCCTCATATCAGACACCAGTAGGGGGTGGAGGGGTGTAGTGTCACAAAGTTCGATATGGTATACATAGTTCTCTGTACACATGTATGTCTTTTGTACCTCGGTATGTACCTGTGTCCACACATCTGGTGTGGGGGTTGTGGTCGGTGGCTGCCCCCAAAGATCTTGGTAGTGGTTGATGTTCAAGTTGAGTGCACTTACACACCCCACAGGTAGGCTGGAGGCAGCACCAGATGTCCTGTATTGGTACATCAGCTGCTGCATGTCCTCCACACACCATGCATGGACGGAGATGCTGCTGTATGGTGTAGCAGGTTCAGAGACCACCTCACCATACCTGCCACCACTGGTACTGCAGACAAAGTGGGACCTGAATCACAATTAAAGGGACTTCTTAAACAATGCCAATAATAACATGTTTAACTGCTGGTGGTAGGAAAAAAAATTGATAGTGGATTACCACAAATATTTTCGACAAATGGTTATGTCCCTCTTTGCTTTCCCTTTTTGAGGTAACCAAGTTGTAGGTTATCATTTTCCGATCTCACCAAACCTAAGGGTCGAGCAAATCTAAAGCATTAAGCCGAAAGTAGTAATTTTGTTTTGTTTTAGATTTCAGAAGCAACTATGAAAATATTAAATGCTATCAATTAGAATTTGATTCAACACAACCAAGTCATCCCCAGTAAGCTGCAGTAACAATTGTAAAAAACAGCCCAGGTTATTATAAGGACTAATTTTTTAGGATGAATGTGGGGGAATCCTAATTACGTTTAGAAGACACCTTGAAACATCAGTGGGAATTTGTCATTTGTATTGTACCAATATTTATATATAGGGGATAATGAGTGTAAAGGTTCTAGATCTACTTGAAAGGAATGAAGATATATGCCACTGGAGAGAAGATTTATGTATTTTGAAAATCTCACTATTTTAGACATAAATTATCAAAACAATAATGACATGTATATATACCTCTTTTTCTCCTGAAAGTAGCATGGAAGGAGATGATCTGTTGTGTTTTCTGCCAGCATTGTCCTTTGGATAGTTGAGCATGCCTGGAAGCAATCATTGATATGAGCAAACACTCCGTTTCCAAGCCCAAGGTACCATTTATTTTTTTTCAATGGAGCTCCTTTGTCATTGAAAATGTCATTGATAAACTTCCAGATCTTGTTTATCTCCTTTGTCTTCTTTTGGCTTTGAAATCCCAGCACAGACAGGTCTATTGTCTCTAGAGGTTGAATTTGCTTATGTAGCTTAATCAGATTAGCATACAAAGTAAACCTCTGAAAGAGCCCTTTTGGTTTGTTCTCCTCATTGCATTCATGCTGCAATATCAGAATGGCCCGGGCCATCATCTGCAGCAATTCCAGCTGATCTTGTTGTAAAAGAATCTCAAAGATAATCTTTTGCAGATTACGGAAGGCTGGATTGGTGGATATTGACAAAAGCAGTGTCTTTCTGCTATCCATAGACAGGGTCTCAATGTAACGGCCAGCAAAATACTCGTACATCATTTCATGTGGAAATGAGTATGAGACCTCACTGCCTAAAGGAGATGTTTTCTCCTTCCTGAGAAAGAATATATGACAACTTTCATCAATGTTGAATTGATCAAAGAGTTCCTGTGAAAATTGCCTTACACCATGCAACAGTCCATGCATGCAGACACAATACAGATTTTCACGTTGTTCTTCAGTAAATTTACCACCCTTTCTCTTGATAAGACAGTTCTCTAAAAGATGGAATAGCTTAAGGATAGTCAAGTCATCATTTGCATCTAGCTGCAGTTCACCTTCTGAAATCAGGGCACAATAGATGTGTGCCCTCAAAGGGTTTGTGATGATGGGGAAAAGCTGGTGCCGATGGGCTTGTGTATATTTGACTACTTTATCAGCTTTGTCACCAGGGAAATAGGCTTTAATATAATCTATTCCTTGGTCCCAGCTGAACCCTTGCAAGACTAGAATACGGTCAAAGTTTGTCAACTCAACCTGACCAAGATCACTCCTGGTTGTTACAAGCACACAGGTACCATCTCCACTTGTGTGCTGGAATTTGAGGTACTCCCTAACATTGTCTACAACAGCTTTACTGCGGATCTCATCTATGGCATCGAGTGCCAGACCAATCCCATTTCCCTGCTTGATGTGGTTAAAGAGAACCTTCTTGTCTTGTTCCTTACACAGAAGGTGGTCCATGATGGCTTCGTCGATAGAGTTTTTGATGGTCCTCGCTGGTATGAAAACCATTGTTGTGAACAGGTCTTTTTCAATACCACTCAACCCAAACTTCTCAATATTTTCCAAGAATAGTTTTGCCCAATCACAGACAATATGCTCAGAAAGTTCTGTTTTGCCAGCACCAGGTGGGCCATGAACCTGGACAACACGCAGCGAGCTTTCCCCTGGTAGGCATCTCAAAATGTCCTCCTCTGGCACCTCTATAAGGTTTCTAAAAGGTAAACATAAAAGAAAAGTGCTTTGGCCATAAAAATGTCATTCTTCATATCCATATGTAAGTATACCTTAGAACAATAATTATGCCACAGAAAGCCTCACCACCTTATTGCATACTTGTCCGCTACATTGCTATGTACTTGATATCCAAAGTTGCAAAAACTAAATTTCTAAACCCACAAAAGTTAGTAAATCCCAGGCCACAGGCTGTCAAAAACATAGATTACTTCAATCCACCTATTTTAGATATCTTCCAAATGTAAGTGCAACAGGTTTTTTCACATGATGCTATAGTACTATTGCAAAGTCCAAACACAACAGGCTTTCACTATCATCAGTCATGTGTTTGAGGCCCACATTGAGGCCCACAGTGCTACACCATAGGAAGACCAACACACACTTAAATCACTTTATGAATGTACCTTTATTATTAGGGCATTGATATCTTTTTATCTTCCCTTAAGATTAAGAGAAATTATCCATCAAAATGAGAGCATTAATGTTTATAGCTGATATTTACCCATCGATCGATTCCTGTTGAGTATCAAGTTTGACATAAACCTTGCCTGTATGAATGACCTTTCCAGAAGGGCTGTCTCCAATGTCATACAGGTTACGATGCATCAAGAGACGCAGACATCCTCTTGCATGATCAGCGATAACTTCAAACATGGAAAAAAAATTGTGTTCCTAAATTGCAATAGCCATTCTTTGACAGTTGCTCAATTCTTGTGGCACAGTTACAATAATTACAAATTATGCCAAATCCCTCAGTATATGCATTGTATGGCATCAGTATTTAAAATGGGGACCCTAAAGTTAGAATATGGAAATCTATGTTTATAAGTCAAACAAGGTGAGGTACAAAATGTTTTACAGAATTAGCATAGTCAAAGAAATGAATAACTATAAACTGGTTGGTAAAGAAAGTCTTCTTCAGACATTCTGTCCAGTACATACTTCTGACCACTTCAGGTTCCAACGTGCTGCTTGGAGGAGGATTGGTCATAGATAACTGTGTCAATGTGGGTAGAGGAGACTGGTCTGGTGAACAGAGATCTGTCAATCAGAAATTCTAACATTGTCTGCATGCTTTCTCTTATGGTACTGCCAATGAATATATTTTGCAGAGTGCCCAAGACCAAATTATTGCGTATTCATCAGTCTATGTCTAGCAATCAACATATATCATATTTCTTTGAAGTCATTTTGTGTTGGAAGTCTCATATGCCTTAAAATGATGATTAACTTATTGATTTTTCAATGTACCTGATCGGCATGATGCTAGCACACCTTGACATGTTTATCTGCTTTAGCTGTTGAAACTAATCCAATAATGTGCTCATTTTAAATTTCTTATGAATCTTTTCCTTTTGTGAAGGACCTCTCAGCTTCCTATTTTGGCCAATGTACTTTGCTAAAAAAAACATGGAACAATGCCTCAAACTAACCTCTTTGTGCCTTGAGATCGTCCATGTCGAGTTTGAACACATGACGGGGGATGTCTGCAGGGTTAGCCTCATTATGGAGCAGCAGGCAGAAGTCAATGAACTGCTCCACAGAACAACAATGGAGGTGGTTCAACAGCAGCTGTTTCCGCTCACTTGGCTTTTGGATTGCCTGTAAATAGACAGGGTTTGAATGTTATGTCTAAAAGACAAAAGGAGAATCTGGTATTGACAAGTATGTCAGTGAATATGTGAGTCTCTCACAAATCCGGGGACGAGGATGTCATGGATACTGTAGAGCAGCTATGGGGGTGCCGTGGAATATTTGAAGAATTTATAAATACTTTTCTATGACAGAACTCAAACTTCAGCTCAATACAGCTGTCAATCAGAAACCAGTCAGGAACTTCTGGCTATAAACTTTCATTTTGTATGTGCACCACCTTGGCAGTTGGTGTTAGGGTGTTGACACAGCAACACCAAAACTTACCAGTATATCCTCTGAGGCCTCATAGAAAATCACCTTGTGTTTGACAAGGTGTGCAAAGAAGTGTGGCTCTATGTGTTTACCTGTAGAGAGAGATTAGTTGTGAAATGATTAATATGGCTCATGGAATTCTGTGCAATAGCTGCTTCAGTTTTGCCAAGCTCTGCAATGAGGCAAACCAACTGGGGAAAATAATACTATGATGCTTGGAAAAGTCTTGATTAAAACATTATTAATCTTACATTGGGAATATGTATGCGTTTTATGGCATTTTTTAAAGGGATATGAACATATAAATTATGGTCGTAATGGTGTTGATTGACTACACAGAAAACATTGCTTTTTCTATATTTGAAGCAGCCATAAGGAGAATATTTATTTAAGATTCATGCAGGAAGAACATCTCTCAGAAGACCTGCTATATTTCATTTTGAAAATATTTATATGAAGCCTTAGCTTTGGGCAATCAATGATAAAAACACAACACTTTGTAAACTATTGAATATGTAGTGGTTCGTCTCGTTAAGTTAGATTAAATCATAACGAAGAGAGAGAAAAGTTTCCGGGTAGGCAACCGAGCTTTTATTTCAGAGCTTGCGTTACATACGATCACAGCCTCAGAGGACTACATGCTGCTAGTGCATTCGGTTACCCTTTCGGGTAACAACCTGGTTGAGCAGTGGGTAAACCACTACTGAGGAACCTAGGGCTAGGACCAGCCTTATATAGGGGAAAAGCCCGCGAAACTCAGACCGGCCACGTGACGTGTGGCGGACGAGTGGTAGGCCCCCTGGTGTAGTGGATACGAACCCAGAGGCAGGTGCTGCCACCTGCCATCCGGATTCCCCCACCACACCCGAAGGACCTAGGTCTGAGTCTCACGGGTGCATGAACGTTAAAGTGTAAAATACCATACCCCTACACTGCCCCCCTTAGACAATAACTTGGGGGTAATTAAACCGCAGTGTATTAATAACCTAGTAAGTGATTGTTTACAATACTAAAAAGGGGTATTAATTACACTTGCTCGATGTGAAATAGGCTATAGTATAAGACTATCCTATTTCTGAAAAATTATACAATAATAGCATCGAGTGTCGTTCATGTTATTTCCATCACTAGCTTATAACAACCATAAATGATAAATATACAATTATCACAGATTTATAGTAACGTTTTGACAACAGTAGGGTCCTGAAAAGGACCGGTGGTTGTTAACAATGATCGTATTATGGTTATTGAACCCGGAAAAAAAATTTTCGACTTTTTAAATTAACAGCTCTGTCTACTTTACAGAGTGAATTAAATATTAATGATCAGATATGGACAATTAATCTGATACTATATGAACACAATTAGGTATTAACCTGAGTAATACAATACTAAGTTTAGAGAAATCCGTTGGACCTTCTCTTATTTTATAGAAAAATATTTATACTTTTGAGACGCAGCTCAGTTTATACCTTAGTGTTTTATATTTACAAGTTACAGAAGAATTATAGTCTCTTAATATATTGAGACCAGGAATGACCTATATAGACAGTTATAGGTCTAGGATTACCTTAAATAACTTTTAGGATTCGCAGATCCAGTATATTTATAGGTACCCTTATATAATAATATATCTTTATAAAAGATATTATATAGTTATAAATACAATTTTACATACAATATAATAATATCAACAAAGTTACTTGTTTTCATGATTGGAGGATGTAACAGGAGTCGGATGCTGCTGATGGCTTGGTATGGGCGAGCTGAACCCTGATGCCTGAAGTGCTATAGTAAAACTTGTTGGTGGGTGTAGCTAAACCCTGATGCCTGTAGTGCTAGCTAACTGGAGGTTATAGTAGATCCAGTTGTAGACTGTTGATGGACTCTATGGGCGTAGCTAAACCCTGATGCCTGTAGTGCTAGCTCACAAATAGTAGTGGTGTAGTAGTAAATCCGGTTTGTAGTTCAAAAGTCCATATTAGTGTAAATTGTCCATGATTTTATAATAGGCACAGTCATTACATTGTGGCACAGTACAATTATGGTGTTTACAGCATTCGTACTCCTCCTCCAGAGTGACTTGTTTGTTTTCTCCTTCTGTTTTCAGTTTCCGGATTAGGGTACAGTTTGGTACCCGAATCAATACGGGTTGGATAAAAAAATGGTTTCTTATCCAACAATGCATGGGTAATAGAACCCCGGGACACACAATTATGTCCGATCTTCATGCAACAGTTTTTTACTGTTCCATGTTCTCCTCGGGTGGCTGGTTTGGACCCGGTTGTTGAGCCAGTGGCCGAACAGGGGGGTTCATACCAGTTCCATCCGTAGGTGCCAATGCGGGGACAGCAGGTGTAAGTTTCACCTTTTGGCGTGCTTCGAACAGCTTCAAAGCATGCTCAGGTGTACCGTCCCAGTTATCCATGATAACTCCGAAGACCTTGAAGAACTTTTGCTGGTTCTTCATGTTCGTTGCTCGTTCTAGGTCGAGCATCTGAGAAGCTGTTTCCTTCTCGGATAGGGCCTCCTGCCGCAGATTAGCAGCTTCCTGCTTATCTTTGGCAACATCCGCTTTGATCTGAGTCGAGATTCGGTTGATCTCTGACTTCTGGATCGCGTCAATACACTGGAGAGTGCTCGACACGGTCCGACGATACATGTCCAGGTGGAGGTTTTCCAGATGGTGCTGTAGCGTCTCAAATTGTTTGCTCTGGATATTGCAAGACAATTTGTCCTCCTTCTTGAAGAAGGTCTCCACTGTCTGGATCAGCTTAGGCCGATGAACCACAGCACCAGGTGGGGGTACCTGACCCTGAGGCTTCGGCTGTGCTCCAGACCCACTCGCAGTGACAGCTACCTGCGTGTGCGAAGAAGCAACCGCAGTAGTAACCGCACTAGCAGTGGTCGAAGAAGGGCCTTGAGTTGGTAATCCCTGAACCAGGGGCAACCATGACAATTCCCTTCTAAGGTCTTTGGCCGTCAACAATGGTGCGGGTGGACGTTGTCTCACCACAGCACTCATTGTAGGTCGGGGAGCTTGACCTCCTACTGTCGGCAGTTCCTGCTTGACCCTCCCGTACTGATCAAAGATTTGCATCTCTGGTCCGGGTGGGCCCATAGCAGGGTACTGCTTCGGGTCTTTGACATTCAAAGGCGCGTGTTTCCGGGCGGACTGGCCACTCAGTCCACTGACACCAAAGAATGTCGGGTTCTGTGCACCTCGTGGAGTTGGTGCTCGCCCATAATGGGAAGGAGTTCCAGTAGGAGATGGAAGATGTGGCTTCTTCCTTCCCCCATTTGTCTGTCTCTCCAGCGCCTCCAGTGGTGACCTGGCTCGGCTTGGAGATTCAGACGCCTGTCTCTTCCTATCTGCTACAGAGGGTCCCTGGCGGTAATCCCTGCGGCTTCGGACCTGTTCTCCGGATGGAGTTACATAAGCCCCACCACGACGGCGGGCCTTGTTGCTTCTCCATTCGTTTAACAGATCGTACTCCTCCTGAGCGTACTCTAGTTTGCCGGACCCGGGAGTCTGGGCAAACCGAGCCTTTAGTTTCTGGTTAGTACCAGGAACCGTAGGCGCAAACTGCTTCGTACTCGGTGTGAGGGAAGCCAACTTCTCTGCATTGAGGCCCCTAAGGTTGCCATAGAGTTCGGAGTGAATTTTCATCACCCGATCTATGGCTGCCTCCAGGCCCTCTCCATGCGAAGTCACATAGTGCCGGACCATGTCTCCGCGTCGGGGGGTGACACATCCTGTGCATTTAGCACATTTCTTGCCAACCTCTCGGTCGCAGACATATTCCGGCCTCTGGTGCATATGAACCTCCACGAGATGACGAAGGAACGCGTCTTTCTCGATGAAGAATTCAACCTCACCCTCACTTTGAGTACAACGTTGGAAGGGACAATCCTTACGATCCTCCCCGTAGTACTCATCTAGAGCAAACTTGAGCTTGCCCTTCTGGTCATAATTGTACAGACCATTGGGCGAATTCTTAACGAATTCCCAATAGATCCAGTACATATTGGCCGGCTTTCTATCAGAGAGCTTCTTGCGAAGCCACTCCTCCATATCTTCCTGCCTCTCACAGGTGATCCGAGGGGGCAGTCTCCATACGGATTTACTCCCCTTCAGGTGTCCCCTGTGTAGAGGAATGAAGTCGGCAAAGTTGCTATTGGCGTTAGCCCAGATAGCAGCCTCTTGCTCGTCAGTCGGAGTGACATCCACAACTGGGTCAACCGGCTCCTCTCCCTCCGGGTCGGATGGTACATCCACAGGTTGCACAACGGGTTGTTGACCCGCGAGGACCTGGGCTGCAGCATCTTGAGCGTCTCCACTCAAATCGGCCATTACGTCGTGTAGCTTGACGATTGGCACACCGAGCTCAACTTTTACGGTTGGGACAGCCGGTTCAGCTTCTGTATTATCAGCTTGAACGTCTACCTCGATAGGTTCAGGTTTGCGTTGGTCAACCTTCTTCTTATTCCTCCTGCGGGATCTGCCGTTAGTAGAAGTGCCAGGCTCGGATGCGTCCGTCTCATTGCCGGAGACATCCGAAGCCTTAGCGCCCTTCTTATTGGCCGAGCGTGGAGACACCCGACGGGTTCGGGTACTGTCGTCCACACTCGTGCTGGTAGAGGGTTCGGTTCCTGACCGCTTCCCTTTACCCTTACCTTTGGTGGGGGTTGTTTTTTGTGGAGACACACCAATACGGGCCTCTTCTGCCTCAATGGTTTGAGACGTAATAGGGACCCCTGGACAGTAATCCACAACAGCGTTACCTGCTGCTTCATACTCATCCGCTGTGCTTAACAGTAGGATCTGGTCTCTGTCTATGTATCTAGAGACCTCATCTGCCTTGACACCGGTGTAACCCGTTTTGTCAGACACATAGGAAGGCCTATAAGAGGTATTCCTTCGGAAAGCCATTTCTGCGTCCCAGACGGCTTTACGAAACCATAAGTGGACTACCAATCCTTTGGCCATCTGATGGTAATCCATCAACCAGGACTCCGGAAAGGTATTAGCCCACTGCGGATGAGCACATTCCCAGATTGCGTTGACAACACGCTCGTCAACCTCTATGGGCGTCCCATAACAGGTGGGTATCAGCATTTCCTCGGAAATTGCTAACATCCGTCCGTCATATGGACCGGCTACATCATGCCATTCGGGACTGTCTGGGAAGGGCAGCTCTAGGTGCATTGGCCTGTCAACCGGAGAAGCAGGTCCCAAAGCACCGAATGAGGTACTCCCACCAAGACGGGGCGGCAGTTGAGGGGGAGGTGGCATCAGAGCCCTGTCAAGAGACTGGGCTCCTGCCGGTTCTCCACTCAAACCTTCGGATGGAGGGGCTACATAAGGCTCACCTACATCAATTTGTTGTTGAACGCCTCGGCGTTCAGGACTAACTTGTCTGGAGTTGTCGGATGCGTCGTAGAACGATTCTACGTCGCTATCGTCTACTCCAGAGAAGTACTGATCAACATTCATTTGTTGATCCATTTGATCACAATCAGCATCGTATTGCTGATCGTCGTATGTATAAGTGGGACTCTTGGGAGAACCACTTCCATACTCTGGCGGGGTGCTGGCACCGGCACCGCCGCCAAGACGGACGGCCTCTTCTGCCATCGACAGAAGTGGCTGTTCGGGGATAAAATATCCCAATCCACCGGATAAGCAGTGAGTACTGCTTACCCAGTGAAAGGCGGGTGCCTTTTAACGAGGGCACACCTCGGAATATGGCTGTCACGGGCTATCAGACTCCAACAAGAGCAAGACCACCCTCGGCCACGTCTTCTTCCTTCGCAGGAATAAGACAATATGGCGGGATACTCGAACTTGAATCGCTGCGCATGATCAAACCGGCGCCTCACGTGACCATTCGAAAATGGGTCAACAACTTTCCCGCGTGCCCTTAATTAGGTCACGCGCCCTTACATAAAAACAATACAATACCCGATCGGTCGTCCGTCCGTACTCAGGGTTCGACTATGACAATTCGCTAGGTATTCTGGAGTTTATGGATAGCATAAGCATATCCACCGGATTATCCGTCCAAAACCATGGGTTCATTGTCATAGGACCTTTTCCAGAGACTCTTGACCGGCTCAAATATACATTGAACTAGGTTACAACATATAACAGTACACAGTACAGGACAACACACTCGTTGTGTTAACAGGCTAGGTTACGGCAGTCTGTAGCAACCTTGGACTGCGTCTAAGAGGTTTTGAGGCCTCTTTTATTGACCTGGTATCCATAAGAGCCTTTTCCAAGGTCTTCTTAGCCTTAGAGGGACCTTTCCTCTTATTTTTACCTGCGCCTGCCGAGACTTTTTGTATCTTCCCCTGCTTTCCGGATGTTACGACAGGGGGCACCACCCTCTTCGGGTCAGCAACCTTCCGTGGCCGCCCGGGTCCTCGCTTTCGGGTCGGTACCACTTCGAGTTGCTTAACACGACTCTGTTCCATTACTTCCAATAGACCATCGCCGTACATTTCGGTGGAGGTATCCCTCCCCCTCCATGGGCGTAGTCTCGCTACATTTGACTTGTAACATTTACCAAGCTGTGATTTAATAATCACTGTGCAATCACTAATAACCTGAGTTATAGTGAAAGGTCCATCCCAATTACTGGCTAATTTCAGGTTAGCTAGAGGTTGGTGTAGACGCAGTACTCTATCCCCTAGATTAAAAAATCTAGCTTTTAGACCTGTGTCATAGCCAACTTTCTGCCAACGCGCAGTTTTCTGCAACTCGTCTCTAACCCTCTCATAGGCTTGTTTGAAATTATCCCGTAGGGATTCTACAAACATCACCTGGCAAGGAGCTTCCGGATTCATTCTTATTACGCCGAACACCAAATCGGCTGGCATAATCAAATCCTCTCCAAAAACGAGGAGATTAGGAGAACAGTTTGTGCTCGAATGCACAGTGCCATTATAGGCATGTACCACGAATTCACATTGTTCATCCCAATCATCCATCTGCTCATTTACCAGAGACTTCAATACTTGGATCAAAGTCCTATTGAATCTCTCTACTTGTCCATCGCTCTGTGGTCTATAGGGATTAGTTCTTGTCTTGCAGATCGCCAGACAATTACACATCTCCTGCCACAGACTAGACTCAAATTCTCTGCCTTGGTCACTATGTAACATGAGTGGGACACCTAGGTGCAGCACCCACCCTTTTACAAAGGCCATAGCACAAGTAACAGCCTTATGATCCGGTAAAGGGAACACTCGGGTGTACTTGGTATAATAATCAGACACGACCATCATACACGTGTTGCCACTAGGAGTGGGGGGAATCCCACTAATAATGTCAACAGCTATTCTAGCACTTGAATCGCTGCGCATGATCAAACCGGCGCCTCACGTGACCATTCGAAAATGGGTCAACAACTTTCCCGCGTGCCCTTAATTAGGTCACGCGCCCTTACATAAAAACAATACAATACCCGATCGGTCGTCCGTCCGTACTCAGGGTTCGACTATGACAATTCGCTAGGTATTCTGGAGTTTATGGATAGCATAAGCATATCCACCGGATTATCCGTCCAAAACCATGGGTTCATTGTCATAGGACCTTTTCCAGAGACTCTTGACCGGCTCAAATATACATTGAACTAGGTTACAACATATAACAGTACACAGTACAGGACAACACACTCGTTGTGTTAACAGGCTAGGTTACGGCAGTCTGTAGCAACCTTGGACTGCGTCTAAGAGGTTTTGAGGCCTCTTTTATTGACCTGGTATCCATAAGAGCCTTTTCCAAGGTCTTCTTAGCCTTAGAGGGACCTTTCCTCTTATTTTTACCTGCGCCTGCCGAGACTTTTTGTATCTTCCCCTGCTTTCCGGATGTTACGACAGGGGGCACCACCCTCTTCGGGTCAGCAACCTTCCGTGGCCGCCCGGGTCCTCGCTTTCGGGTCGGTACCACTTCGAGTTGCTTAACACGACTCTGTTCCATTACTTCCAATAGACCATCGCCGTACATTTCGGTGGAGGTATCCCTCCCCCTCCATGGGCGTAGTCTCGCTACATTTGACTTGTAACATTTACCAAGCTGTGATTTAATAATCACTGTGCAATCACTAATAACCTGAGTTATAGTGAAAGGTCCATCCCAATTACTGGCTAATTTCAGGTTAGCTAGAGGTTGGTGTAGACGCAGTACTCTATCCCCTAGATTAAAAAATCTAGCTTTTAGACCTGTGTCATAGCCAACTTTCTGCCAACGCGCAGTTTTCTGCAACTCGTCTCTAACCCTCTCATAGGCTTGTTTGAAATTATCCCGTAGGGATTCTACAAACATCACCTGGCAAGGAGCTTCCGGATTCATTCTTATTACGCCGAACACCAAATCGGCTGGCATAATCAAATCCTCTCCAAAAACGAGGAGATTAGGAGAACAGTTTGTGCTCGAATGCACAGTGCCATTATAGGCATGTACCACGAATTCACATTGTTCATCCCAATCATCCATCTGCTCATTTACCAGAGACTTCAATACTTGGATCAAAGTCCTATTGAATCTCTCTACTTGTCCATCGCTCTGTGGTCTATAGGGATTAGTTCTTGTCTTGCAGATCGCCAGACAATTACACATCTCCTGCCACAGACTAGACTCAAATTCTCTGCCTTGGTCACTATGTAACATGAGTGGGACACCTAGGTGCAGCACCCACCCTTTTACAAAGGCCATAGCACAAGTAACAGCCTTATGATCCGGTAAAGGGAACACTCGGGTGTACTTGGTATAATAATCAGACACGACCATCATACACGTGTTGCCACTAGGAGTGGGGGGAATCCCACTAATAATGTCAACAGCTATTCTAGCACTTGAATCGCTGCGCATGATCAAACCGGCGCCTCACGTGACCATTCGAAAATGGGTCAACAACTTTCCCGCGTGCCCTTAATTAGGTCACGCGCCCTTACATAAAAACAATACAATACCCGATCGGTCGTCCGTCCGTACTCAGGGTTCGACTATGACAATTCGCTAGGTATTCTGGAGTTTATGGATAGCATAAGCATATCCACCGGATTATCCGTCCAAAACCATGGGTTCATTGTCATAGGACCTTTTCCAGAGACTCTTGACCGGCTCAAATATACATTGAACTAGGTTACAACATATAACAGTACACAGTACAGGACAACACACTCGTTGTGTTAACAGGCTAGGTTACGGCAGTCTGTAGCAACCTTGGACTGCGTCTAAGAGGTTTTGAGGCCTCTTTTATTGACCTGGTATCCATAAGAGCCTTTTCCAAGGTCTTCTTAGCCTTAGAGGGACCTTTCCTCTTATTTTTACCTGCGCCTGCCGAGACTTTTTGTATCTTCCCCTGCTTTCCGGATGTTACGACAGGGGGCACCACCCTCTTCGGGTCAGCAACCTTCCGTGGCCGCCCGGGTCCTCGCTTTCGGGTCGGTACCACTTCGAGTTGCTTAACACGACTCTGTTCCATTACTTCCAATAGACCATCGCCGTACATTTCGGTGGAGGTATCCCTCCCCCTCCATGGGCGTAGTCTCGCTACATTTGACTTGTAACATTTACCAAGCTGTGATTTAATAATCACTGTGCAATCACTAATAACCTGAGTTATAGTGAAAGGTCCATCCCAATTACTGGCTAATTTCAGGTTAGCTAGAGGTTGGTGTAGACACAGTACTCTATCCCCTAGATTAAAAAATCTAGCTTTTAGACCTGTGTCATAGCCAACTTTCTGCCAACGCGCAGTTTTCTGCAACTCGTCTCTAACCCTCTCATAGGCTTGTTTGAAATTATCCCGTAGGGATTCTACAAACATCACCTGGCAAGGAGCTTCCGGATTCATTCTTATTACGCCGAACACCAAATCGGCTGGCATAATCAAATCCTCTCCAAAAACGAGGAGATTAGGAGAACAGTTTGTGCTCGAATGCACAGTGCCATTATAGGCATGTACCACGAATTCACATTGTTCATCCCAATCATCCATCTGCTCATTTACCAGAGACTTCAATACTTGGATCAAAGTCCTATTGAATCTCTCTACTTGTCCATCGCTCTGTGGTCTATAGGGATTAGTTCTTGTCTTGCAGATCGCCAGACAATTACACATCTCCTGCCACAGACTAGACTCAAATTCTCTGCCTTGGTCACTATGTAACATGAGTGGGACACCTAGGTGCAGCACCCACCCTTTTACAAAGGCCATAGCACAAGTAACAGCCTTATGATCCGGTAAAGGGAACACTCGGGTGTACTTGGTATAATAATCAGACACGACCATCATACACGTGTTGCCACTAGGAGTGGGGGGAATCCCACTAATAATGTCAACAGCTATTCTAGCAAACCTTACACCAAACAGTTCCTGGGATAATGGCAGCTTGCCTAACCCGGGTCCTGGTTTGTTCTTACAGCACTCGGGACAGGTCTCCACCCATCGGGTGAGATCTGTACTCATGCCGGGCCAATAGTATCGTCTGGTCAGACGTTCTAGAGACCTTTTCTTTCCAAAGTGCCCACTAGTTCTATGTCCATGACAGAAATACATAATATCTCGTCGCATAGCACTAGGTATGACAACTTGCAAGGTTTTGTTCCTATTAGAATGGTTCTTCCATCGAAACAGAATACCATCCCGGACTTTTAGCTCGGCCCATTGAGCTAAGAATCGTCTCATCTCTCTGTTCTCCAATGACACTACGGGTCTTGGGGGACAGATACCCTGATTAAGGAATTTAATCAAACGTGATGTGACTGCATCAGACTTCTGGAACTGCCTGATGGTCTCCAAGGACCAATTCAAGACATGTTCCGGATGGGTTTCGAATGGAACTCGAACCCCTGCCAACACAGCATTGTGTGCTCCACAATCAGTGCACTCAGCATTTGCACATTTCCTCACTGGGATTCTAGACAAAGCATCTGCATTCAAATGCTTTGCCCCGGCTCGGTGTTCAATCTGGCTGTGATTTAGACCGAATTCGGATAGGTGCGCTAACCAGCGACCTATCATCCCCTCTGCATCTTTGAAGTTCAATAACCATCTGAGGGAAGAGTGATCAGTCCGTAGAGTGAAATCACTCCCCCACAAAAAGTGCTTGAACTTCTTCGTATAGACCACCACAGCCAACAACTCACGTTTAGTGGTACAATAGTTTCTTTGAGATTTACTCAACGTGTTACTAGCGAAGGCTATAGGAACTTCGACCCCATCCTGGACCTGAGAAAGGGCGGCTCCTATGCTTTCATTACTAGCATCAGTATCTAGAATGAAATGATCATTCTCCGTGGGGTATCTCAACACAGGTGTGATAGCAAACAAATCCTTTATTTTCATAAAGGCCTCGTCTTGCTCGGGTCCCCAAGGGAATCGTTCCTTTCTGATCCCGGGTGTCCAGTGGGACAAACTCTGGATAGGAAAGACAACCCTTGAATATCCTGGGATAAAGTCCCGGTAGTAGGAACAGAATCCGAGGAAGGACCTAACTTCTTTCGCATTCGTGGGTGCTTGCCAATTTGACACGGCATCCAGTTTCTCCGGATCGGCTTTAATCCCTTCATTCGAGATTATTCGCCCCAAGTAATTAATAGATCTTTTGAAAAGATCGCACTTCTTGGGTTTCAGCTTCAAACCATTAGTTATGATCCTTTCCAGGACCATACCTAAATTTTCCAAGCATTCTTCGTATGTCTTTCCAAAGACAATCACATCGTCTAGATAGACGAGACATTTCTTCCATAAAAGGTCACTTAATAAAGTTTCCATCATGGCTTCAAATGTCGCCGGTGCATTGCACAATCCAAACGGCATCACATTATACTGGAATAATCCAATATGACTGGAAAAGGCCGTCTTCTCCATATCTTTCGGATGCATACCCACTTGCCAGTACCCGGATTGTAAGTCTAGAGAGCAATACCATTGCTTACCTCCAAGGGAGTCTATAGTCTCATCGATCCGTGGTAAGGGATATGAATTCTTCTTGGTCATACCATTCAATTTCCGGTAATCTATGCAGAAACGGATGCTACCATCTTTCTTGGTCACCATGCACACAGGGCTAGACCAAGGACTGGTTGATGGAATTATTACATCCTGTTCAAGCATTTTAGCTATCTCCTCCTCAGCTACCTTTTTTTTTGCTAGTGGGAGTCTTCTATAAGGAATCTTAAAAGGTTCATTCTCACCAGTGTCAATCGTATGCAGTACTTTATCGGTACGCCCCAATTGTTCACTCGGTGCTGCAAAAGCTTTACGGTACTTGTACAACAAGTCAGTTAGAGCTTCACGTTGTTCATCACTTTCTACATGGCTTTCGGCTACTAGAGTGTCTAGTTCCGGGCTCCTTTCGGGTGAGGAAGGGGCTCCGAAACATGTTTACAGTCTTCTATCAATTCGGATAAGACAACCGATCCAAGGATCGTATCCTTCTGTACATAGACAGTCTTGTTACCGGTATTGGATATAGGAACCACCGTCCAAGCAGCGTTAGCTACTAGAACATCAGCGGATTCCAATCCGATACTTGACAACATGGCCATGTCTGGCTCTACAACTCCAGTTTTTCCTGAAAACTGTCTGTCCGCTCGACATAAGACATCACAGGCTGTGCCTGGTGGTATCTTAACAGTCTGGGCTACACTGGCTACACTGCTTACTTGCCTAAGTACACATTGTACTTCGAGATGGTACGGGTCTCTCACTTCCAATATTCCCCTCTGGGAATCTAACCTTGCTCCATATAATGCAGCAAAATCCAGACCGAGTATACCATCATCCGCGATGTTCGCCACAGTAGGGGTAAGGATGAAGTCCTTATCTTCCTGTAGACTGAACCTCATACATGTTCTACCGAACGTTTGTATCATGCTACCGTCGGCTGTACGAGCATTTCCTTCCGTTGTGAAAGTTTCATGATTCGTAGGCAAAAGATCGTAGAATCTCTTAGCAATACAGGAGTGGCTAGCACCCGTATCGACAAGAAACTCAGCGGATCTACCACTCACAGATACAACTGCGTACCACCTCCTACCTTTCAAGTAGGTAGGACTACTTGCATACTTAGCAAGTTCCGTCTTAGCGCCGAGGTCAAATCCACATCCCTTTAAGAATTCGAGACAAGGATGACCCGGGGGGAACTGGGCACACCCCACCCTGGCCAACTCATTGGCCGCTCCCTCTGGACTGATATCGGGTTTCCCCTCTGTGTTCTTCTGCCGGTTCTTGACACCTGGTGTACTATCAGTCTCCCCAGCCTCATGAGTAAGGAACTGATCAGGCTCCTTAGCTTCACTGCTGGGCGAAATCGCTAGAGGATTCTTGCCAGTACCGCAAGCTGCGATAGGCTGGCAGTCATGGCAATCACTCACTCTGGGGGTAATCCGGTTGCCATTGTGGACACCCCCTCTCAGTTTTCCTTCTTCACTGAGTCCTCCTTACCCGGATTGCTCCGGTAACGAGTGTTTCTATAAACTGGCTTATCTGCCTCACACTCGGCAGCATAATGCCCAGTTTCCTGACATCGGAAGCATGTCACAACAGTCCTATCAGGCTTAGGCCTCCTAAGATTTTCAGTAATCTTCTTTACCAAATTGTTAACCAGGTCCTCTGATAAAGAAGGACCCGTCGTGGCTTTGGTATCGGGTTGAGTCACAGGAGGTTTAGAAGTGATCACTTTCTCCTTGACGTAACCCGGTTTCTTTCCCCAGTTCCGGTTGTACCGGGGGTTCCCTTGGCCAATGGCCCCAACGTTTTCATCTTCGTCAGGTTCCCCTGATTCGGATGAATCGGTTTCGGGTATTCCCTCCGGGATTATCATTGCTGACATCCGTTGGGGTACCTTCCCGGCAAAGATACGGGCCTTTCGATCATAATGATCTAGGGACTGGAACAAATCTGTCAAAGAGGCATCATTCTTCCAAGCTTCACAGGCTACTGTCCTGTGTTCTTGATTCCGCAATCCTTCAATGAATTGTTTAAACATCTCATCTAGGAAGCATTCATCATCTAGTCTCCATTGAGGTCTGGCTTTATGCAACAGTCGTTGACATTCTAAGCCGAACACTTTGGCAGACTCCTTGGGCTTCTGTGTTCTTTTAGTGAACGTCAGCCAAGGGTCTTCTCCAACTATATTCCCATATAAATATGAAGCAATCTCTATGAGTTCATCATACTTCATATGGGCTGAGAGTCCTGTTATTTGAGAATCTCTCCATTGTTCCACGGCTCCTTTTCCGTCGCCTTCCTTTAACCAGCATACTAAATAAGGCAGAGCTTCCGCTTTACCCCATCCATTGCAGTTAAAGACATCCGCGCAGCCTTGATACTCCTCCTTCCAAGGGTTCTTGGCATTAAAGGGGGTAGGTATCTTAGCTACTCTACGAGCCGGATTCGTGGATCCAGTAAGGGTTAAACCCTTACTCCATTCCATGATCTCCGTATCGTCCAGACCTTGATTGTAACAATCAACACCTAAGTTAGCAATCGCTGCATTAGAATCATGCAGCGCTTGTAACCCTGGAGAAAGAGATACTCGGCGACTGAGTCTCTTTTTCCTTGGAGGATTCGTACCATAAGTACTTCCAAAGCCTCCGGATGGTGGTCCTCCTCCACCTCCTGATCCCCCTGCTCCGTATGGAGGCACCTGTGAAAAGGTGTATCCACTGGTTTGGGGAGCCGGCCCTGGACCATTGGTGGGTTGTGTATTTCCACCAAAGCTAAAGAAACCACTATTGGGATTAGTGTTTCCTCCTGTTCCATACGACTGATTTCCATTATTGAAACCAGTCCCACTGGCAGAGGGTCTGCTCCTGGAACGATCGCTTGAGGGTCCGGATCCTTGATCACATCCGGATTGCCCCCCAGCTGTACTGGAACCTCCGGGTGCTCGTCCGGTTGTTCCTCCGGACGTGTTCCGGGTGTTACCATTGGACGGATTCGTTCCTGTTTGGGACTGATTCCATCCATACTGGGCATACGGGCCATTTGGTCCCCCTAAAGGTGACTGTTGTGGCCATCCGCCGTCAAAGGTGGAGCTTCCTGCCGAGCGGCTTTGTTTAGCTCCACTCGCAGAATTATCCCCTTTATTTCCCGTACCTAGACCAAGAGGTATAGAGGTATTATCTGTAAATCTAACCTGATGACTCTTTACTCCTTCATAACGAGGTACAGTTGTCTCTGTTACCCCGTCATTGCCCCTCAAAGAGAACATCTGGTTACTTGTCGTGTTTAGGGCAATTCCTGAAACAGTGAAGTCTGATTCAAGAGTGCCTACTGCACGACCA
Organism: Acholoe squamosa; assembly: GCA_949317995.1. Classification (NCBI taxonomy): domain Eukaryota; kingdom Metazoa; phylum Annelida; class Polychaeta; order Phyllodocida; family Polynoidae; genus Acholoe; species Acholoe squamosa. Next base: position 9,128,440 of record OX439051.1, on the reverse strand, counting down.
GTATCTTCTAGATACTTTGACATCTGGATAGCTTTAGCCTCCAGTTCGGAATAATCATCCATCATTTTAGTCTGTTTAACAGCCAAATCTGTGGATTCGCGTATCAATTGATCTTTGAGTTTTTCATGCTCATCGGTCTGTTTTTGGTACGTTTCCCGAGCATCTTTGAAGGCTGATTCTATTTTCTTCAGCTCTTCTTGATACTTGCCGTAGGCCGATTGAGTTGAATTTAACTCTTGTTTAGTTCTATTCAACTCATCATACGAGGCTCTGTATTCCAGATCCGCCGTATATAGTGCATCACGATACTGTTCGTGCTGGAGTTGAAAATCTTGCTTTTCTTTCTCCATCTGATCCAACAACAATTGTTGTTGGCGTCTACAACTCTGATCGTAATCGAGACGTTCCGATATCAACTGTTTGTTTTCAGTCAGAATCTTGTCTCGGGTTCCGGTCAGTGTAATAAGATCCTTCTGGATCTTCTCGTATTCAGCTCTCATGTCTTCAAGCTCGTCCATTTTGTTCTTTTCGAATCCACATTTTTGGTGTTTAATTCGAGAACTGTATGGAGTTTCAAACATACCTGCACTAGGCTTTGGTACCTCAAATGGTAATTTACCAAATTGAGCAGTACTTTTATGCATTGGTGCAGGTTTCGAAGTACCTCCTGGCATGAATAAGGAGTCTCCAAATTCATCCAGTTCATGATGTAAGTTTCTTCTTACATCTTCTAACCCATCAGGGTAGTGTTCTAGTGGATCCCTCCACTCCGTACCTTGGGGTGGTGACTTGATTTCACCATCCTCCATCGGGGAGTCTAGCTCACGATTTGAGCCATTTCCCCTAACTGGGCTCAGCTCAGTCATTTCTGACTGCGCTTACCCGAAGACCAACTGGTCACGGCACCAGTGTAGTGGTTCGTCTCGTTAAGTTAGATTAAATCATAACGAAGAGAGAGAAAAGTTTCCGGGTAGGCAACCGAGCTTTTATTTCAGAGCTTGCGTTACATACGATCACAGCCTCAGAGGACTACATGCTGCTAGTGCATTCGGTTACCCTTTCGGGTAACAACCTGGTTGAGCAGTGGGTAAACCACTACTGAGGAACCTAGGGCTAGGACCAGCCTTATATAGGGGAAAAGCCCGCGAAACTCAGACCGGCCACGTGACGTGTGGCGGACGAGTGGTAGGCCCCCTGGTGTAGTGGATACGAACCCAGAGGCAGGTGCTGCCACCTGCCATCCGGATTCCCCCACCACACCCGAAGGACCTAGGTCTGAGTCTCACGGGTGCATGAACGTTAAAGTGTAAAATACCATACCCCTACAAATACATCAAAACTCATCCTAAATGAGGAGGATCGATTAGAATTTAACATAACCTGTTTTGGAACTTTGAGGAAATGAAAAGCATGTTACCTATCCTCTGTAGGAAATCAGGCCCTGTGTCTTCTAGAATCTGTTCCTTCATCTCGTAATCGAGTGGGCAGGATGCCATTTTCTAATTCAATCCTACAAGAATAAGGATGTCACCACCTTAACCCTTTTCTAAAAGTTTTGGAAAGTAGACTCATCAGCACACAATTGGTGCATCATGCTAAACACCTGTTTTTACTTAAACCTCCATCAGAAGCAGCTGAAGTTTTTCAGTCGTTTCACCTCAAATGCAAATGAAAAAAAAAGTAAATCAATGAAAAAAGGGATGGCCTTATTGGAATCAATTTTTGTATTAAGTGTTGAGCATCTAACAAATAATTTGACCATCGTTGCACTTATTAGAATGAATATTATTGTAAATGAAAAGGTCAATCTATATTTGAATATAACCCTGGCTGTTATACTACAATAATGCTCACTGCCAGCCATGGACATGATGCATCAATTAGCCTTCAATCCTTAAAGAATTGAAGGCTCAAAGCTAGATAGAGTAAACCTACCTTGGTCTTAGGTGTGTGTCTGCAACCTGGTTTCTAGGCATCTGTGGTGCCAACATAAATCAATATTCTGCTGGTGGTGTGAGTCCCACTACACCACACACTGCGTCCTACCTGCCTCTTCCACGGTTGGCTTGTGTGTACCAGGTCATGTGTGGAGAAGTGGAGGAGGCAGCTTTATATTGCTTGATCAGCTTGTCATCAAATAGTTATGTGCATTTTGCTGCATGCAGAGTCCAGTAAGGCTCTATGAAATACATTAACCCTCCTTAACAGTCCATAGGATAACTGTCGATCCTTCGCTTGACCAAAAATCATAGATGTAGAGGAAGAAAAATTGAGTATCACTGCATAAGGTAGACAACCAATATGGTGTAGGTAATGAAGGAGTCTGTTTATGGTAACTAAGGAAGTGTTGTCGCTAGATACCACCTGGAGGCTATTGCACATAAGCTAAAGAGGTCCTGATAGTAGTATAGTGTGTATCTAACATTAAAAGGTCCTGATAGTAGTATAGTGTGTATCGGAACGGGACTATAGCTAATCTTAGGATATTACTCACTGGGGATGTAGCCAATCAGAGGCCTTCCTTTTAGCGGGAAATTCAAATGTTGGGTCATGTGACCTAGACGCCCCGTGGTGTGGTGCCAAAATGGACCAATCAGAGCCCTCTCTTTTGGCGGCAAATTCAAAATGGTCATGTGACCTAAACCCCCTGTGGTGTGCTGCCTAAATGGTGCCCTCTGATTGGCTGGCTGTTTAGGTCACGTGACCTCTATTATGCAAATAAGGTCATATGGGCCTAATTGAAATGGACCAATCAGAGGTCGTAATTTTGGTGGGAAATTTGGAAAATTTGGTGAAGTGACTCTATTTTTTACATTTTTTTTAGCAAAAGTGTGGCGCCAAAATAAACCAGTCAGAGCCCTCCCTTTTGGCGGGAAATTCAAAATGGTCATGTGACCTAAACCCCCTGTGGTGTGCCGCCTAAATGGCGCCCTGTGATTGGCTGGCTGTTTAGGTCACGTGACCTTTATTATGCAAATAAGGTCACATGACCCTAATTTGAATGGACCAATCAGAGTTCGTCATTTTGGTGGGAAATTTGGAAAATTTGGTGAAGTGACTATTTTTTAAAAAATCTTTTGCAAAAAAAAAAAAAAATGGAGACCTCTAATTGGTTGGCTGTCCACACATCTTACCGTCAGTCAGCTGTATGCAGCAAGTAAGTAGTTATGTGACCTTATCAGCATAAAAAGGTGTGGTTTATTATGTAAATGAGGGTGTGCTATAGTGAGATATTTTTTATATAGATAAAAAAAGGCAAGCTGAAAGCTTGCCAAGAAAAAAAAATGTAAAAAAGGAAATATTTGAGGGGGCCCTTGGGGTGGGGGGCCTTTGGGGGAATCGTTGGGTTTGGGGGGCCCTGGTCGGGTGGGGCCACTTTTTTAAAGTAAACCCGCCCCTTGGCTAGGGGTGGGTTTAGTAAAAATAAAAACTTAACAAACAAATTTATTTTATTTTTTTTATTTCAATATATAATATTTACACTTTATTATTTACAAGTTGCTAAATACAAATTCACACTCTCTACATAATATAGGAGAATATCTGAGAGGAACATGACAGAACCTACACATTTTGATGTACACATTCAACTTTCGTTTGTCATAATTCAGACTATATATGGTGTAATCTTGGTGTACTACTTTGGAGCAAGTACCCTCTTGAAATGAAGGATAGGTGTAAGCCATATTTCCCATCCACATCTCATCGATATTACAAGTGAAATCCACTGAAGTGCTATACCAAGTACTCCATTCAGTTTGTCTGGACATGATACTTCTCAGTTGAGCAGCCAGGATGACTCAACGCCTCCTCTAGTTGGAGAGCTTCAGCTATCCTCTCATCGAACTTCACTAACGTAGGCTGGTAAAGTTCTAGCACTGCTTCCCCGATGATTTTGGCGGTGTCGTTTATGTAATTCAAAACTTTATCCAACAAGGCTTCTGAATCTGTGTCGGATTGTCTCACGAAGCAGACCAGACCTTCATGACCTGGAAAGAGGGACGTGTTCCCACAGGACTGACACGAGTTCGGTCCATGGTTCTTTGGGTGGTCTGAAGAAAGCTTCGAAATCAAAGGTAATTTTATAAGGGTATATTTTTGAATTTCCATCGGGAGGAAAAATGGAAAAAATCTGCTAGTGCTTCGAAAACCGTTTTCGAATTTTGGTAGATTCCACCTACATATTTCAAGGCGACTTGTCTGCAAGGGGAAAGTTGGTTCCTGTGTCTTTTCAGTAAGAACTTAGTCCTGAACGCCGGCTTACACTCAGGGCATTCGTAGATGCCAGCGTATTCGTTGACATCCCTAACGATGGACACGTGCAAACCGTGTGTCGCGGACAGGTGAAAATTGACTTTACCTCGGGCGAACGATGTTTTGGAGGTGGCCTGATCAGGGTAACTCGGTTTTTCAGGTTCTGACCACTCACTTTACGGGTGGTGTAAACCGCTATTTATATATCGAACAAGTTCTCTAACGTGGGTAAGTCGCTGATGATCAAACCTGGAAAGGTTTCAGGTTTCGCAGTGGAATCGAACTGACGCAACAATTTTTAAGCGTGTTTGCCAGTCTTGTATAAGTGAAAGGATAGGCAGCGAAAGACCCATAACTTGTCCCTGTTGGGAAAATCTAACACACCTCCTCTCTTTTTAAGTCGACCCGAATGGGTAACCCTACCCCTTATGGGGAATTCTCTGGGTCCCATGTAAATGCAAACGTTCAAATTGATGGGAAAAAGAACTTTCCACTTCGGGTCAGAGTCACAAAGTTTCTGTACTTCTTCGGAAGTGATAGCGTTTTCCATGAGGGAGAGAAGCTCTTCCAAAGTTTCTGAATTAGTTATGGTGGGGAGGGGTTGTAAAAGAGATGCATTGTTTTGGGAGGCGTTAAAGGAGCGTAGCTTGTTTCTGTTTTCTCTGTGTTGTAAAATTAAACCTACTGACAAACGCACTTTGTATCTGAATCTTTGCATGATGTGAATCGGACGCATCGTATCTACATGGTCACTCAACTCACCAGTTGGTCTTAGACATCGATTGAGTCTTAAAGTTATGGGCCTTCACTCTATTTCAGGATGTGAATCCATGCTAGGCATATAAGGTACACAGGAGCTATTTTCCTTGCATAGCAGATGCACCCCTAATTTCACCTGATTGTATTCACAATATTCGATTCTGATTCTCATACTTTGGTTAAGGATATATATTTTGAATTCTCCTCACAGAATTAGTTAGGTATCTACAAAACAAATGCTCTAATTGTCTAAATATCTGTACATATGGTCATGCAGATTGGCCGAAGCATAGGCCACATGTATGCACAGCACAATCTCAAAAGAGCATAAACAGGAAAACGCATTCTTTGGCTACCAATATACGGCCATGCCAGGATTTAAGTGAAGTGAGATGAATGTACAATTTGGTGATAGACACAAACATTTCAGTACTGAATGAGGCTAAAGATATCTATATTGCCCTTACTAAGAGGGGCAGGTGGAGGAGGGCAATCTAGGGGATGACCAACTAGATAGTGAGTAAACATTATTTATACTCCTAGTTATAGTTGATTGGGTAATTAGGTAAGCAGCACATTTATAAAGGTATTGAGCACAATGTAATTCTTAATATAGCTTACCCCATAGCCCCCTGTGACATGTATAAAATAGAAATGGTTTTAACAAGTTTTCAAGGTATTATTTATGCAGCCTGACTAAACCGAAACATACCTGAGTCTGATAACGTTAACCAAAGATTGCATCTTCCTACCCATGGTGGTGTTATCATGACATCCTGAGTTTGCTTGTCCTGGCTGTCTCCTCTCTTACCACTTCCTTCTGTGTCAGGACTCAGCCTTCCAGGCCTTAGGTGTTAAATATATTATCTCCCTAACAGCATGTACCAGTCTTAACAGGCCCCTGCTGCTACCTTCCACCCTCCTCTGCTCCAGCATGTGTGAACCAAGCCATACATGGAGCAGGAGGGGAGGCATAAGGCCCCTCCTGGATATGGACCATTGGTGGAGTGTGGCCATATTATAATGGTGTTTATTGCAGTACACACTTGTATGGTACTCATATCTATCAAGATGAAAAAGGCCTACATGCATTAGAAAGATACAATTCATGACTACAGTCAGGACAATTGATTTCAGAGGATAATAATTATATATACCTACAAAATACCTTGAACCCATATTTATATATGCATATATAATGCATGTGCTAAATGGCCCTAGACTCCCTCCCACTGCATACACAATCCTGCATAATTTAAGTGCAGATTTATCGAATTATTGGATGGCCCAAACCTTAGCAGACTTAAACAAAATTAATACGTTTTTCTTTGTTAAAAGAAAAATTAATAGAGATAGCAACACACTCAACGAGAGAAGCATTTAGTGGGGTTTCCCTATTTATCATGAATTTCATAAAACTTTCATAAAACCAGTATTATACTGTGTAGTGATGCAGCCCATGTCATATCTGCAGCTACATTGAATCAAAATAAATATGACAAATTCTTTTTCTAAATTTGTTTATTTGGAGAAATAACAGTAAAAAGTACCCTTTACATATGCCAAACTACAAGTTCACATTGTATAAATTCCCCACTAGGTGGCAGTGTATGACTATGATGAGAGCGATGAGTTCATGGTCACCATCGTCCAACTGAAGGAGTCGGCCGACAAGCAGGTAGTCCCTTGGTGCTGCTGTTATAGATATGTACCCTCACCCTCATGTTACCTATGGAAGGTTACCTGTCTAAGCCAGATCCAACTATACCGGTTTTATTATGCTTCCCACTATGCCACCTCCAGGATAAAATTACAAACATTATTTAAGACTCTGGAGATGAAAAAAAACTTTGTCTAATCATGCCCAAATATTCCCCATACCACTCTTTTTAAACAAGAAAAAAAAGTACCTACTGCTTCTACAAATCTCTCATAAAATTACCTAGGTCGGTCTAAGTTGGTTTACAGAATCGTTTCATCATTGCCTGGTATGGTCAGATGCTGGTGGTTGTGGCGTAGTGCATACAAGTTCAACGCCTGTGCTCAATTGTTCACAGATTCCCATGTTTACAGTTTCAGGTAGTTTTTAATCCTTCCATGCAGCATTTACCAGTTCTGTCACCCAAACATTCCCTCAGCAGGGCATTAGGCAAAATCACAAAACCCACAACAGAGGTTTTTTGAGCTTTCTCAAGGTTTCAGTGAAAAAAAAAATGGCAGTGGTTTTAGTGGTATTTTAACATTTTGTTCGGTAGGTGGAGTGCTTTGACTATGACAGCGATGGGTCGCACGATTTCATTGGTTCATTTTCTACTACGGTGGCAGAGATGATGCAGGCATCTAAACAACAGGTAATAATGAACACAGGGGGATGTTGTTGAATCTGTAGTTCTGTTTTAGAAATTCTTTTTTGTTCATGGTAAAATGACCCACCTAGATGAAGAGGATAAAGTAGAAAAAAGGGGGAAATGTACATTTTTCGGTTTTACTTTTTCCTGTGAATATGTTTATTTTATATATTTTTTTGCAAACTGTTAAGTGACAAGACCTTCGAAGGAGAAAGTAGAATGATTCCGAAAAATGCTGCATTGCTAGAGAAAAGATACTGGAAAAAATCTTTATTCTTCGATCTCCTGGTGTCCAATGAACTGTGAAATGCTATATATGATAACTAATATTGTCCATGCTAGCTGATACTGGGTATCAGGTTTGGAAACATTAGAAAATCTGTCTAATATAAAAGGCAAGCTAAATTCACAACAAGACAGTATTGCAGTTGTTTCAAAGGCAGTACTGAGATACCGTGATCTCCCGCGTATAAGCTGCGTCTTATACGTGGGGTTTTAGTTCTCATTGGATCCACAAGGGGGACACCAAGACCTTTCATTTGATATCTTACATGCTCCCCTGGTCATAATAGGACATAAGGGGGCCCAGGAGGGTCCGGGGTGGCCTAAGCTACACATAGGTTTTTGAATTTTGAAAATTCATTCAGTAGAACCAAAGTTATGAATTTTTCATTTTTTTGAGAATTTTCTAAAACTCTAGGTGTGCCTTATACGAGGACTGTGCCTTATATGTGGGAGATTATGGTACTTAGAAAAGAACAAAACTGGTTGACAATATTTTCAAATATTTTGGTTATTGCTGAAATTCTTCATTGTCTCAGAGCATTCACATTTCCAATCCTGATTTAACCTTAGCTTTGCATGTGTCCATAAGGGACATCAGCATAACCCTCACCTCTCCAAAACTGCATACTTGGAGACAGATATGTTTTATAGCATTAATCATAGTGATTATAGTAATCATGTATGTTGTTCCTTTTATACCCTGGGACCCACAACAGCATGCTTTCTTTGTAGCTCCTTTTTATTTGCAAGGCTGTCACGTTTTTCATTTAGAACTTAGTATACTAAATACCAATACCTAGAAATTCTAACCTTCTCTGCATTTAGATTACATACCTCCTAAGACTGTCCAACATTATGTTATGATATCTTTTACAATTTTATTATGATATCTTTTAGTTTAAAATCATCTTAAAATCTATTATTTTTTATTCAACTCTTAAGACTATATCAATTGTGTATAAAGGTATTCTTTCCTTAGTTGTCATGATACATGAATGCAGCCCTGGCGAGTAACTCGCCTGTATGTCATGCATCATGCTGACCTTATACTCAAACGATTGACATGATACATACATCTAGTGCTGCCAAGTTATTCGTAGGCACTGCATTAGTGTGTTAACAAGATGACTTTTGCTTACCCTTAACCCTTAAAGGGCTGCTCATACAGGAGTGCATCATGCCCATTGGTTGTCATGATGCATCAATGAAGTACTTAAGCACTTTATTGGAGCACCATGCCGACCCTTCGAGGTTGATAAATATACTCCTGGAGGCTCGGCATGATGCTCCAATGAAGTGCTGGTGAGTAGTCTCGCTTGCACTTCATTGGTGCATAATGGCGACAAATGGACATGATGCATTAATGCATCAGTGTCCCTTAAAAGTTTAAGGATTGATATTTAATAGTTCCTATGATGGAGGAAATGCTAAGCGACCTTCTCTGGAAGAGTTGTTTAGTGTACCTCGACAATGTTATAGTATTTGGAAAGACTTTCGAGGATTGTATAAACAACCTCGATTTGGTCCTGAAAAGAATGCTAGCAAATGGTCTGAAGTTAAAAGCTAAGAAATGTAATTTATTTAAATCATCCATTACATATCTTGGTCGTATAATAACTCCGGACAGCGTAAAAGCCGACCCTGAAAAACTCCAGACAGTGTCCGAATGGCAGAAACCTATAAATGCAAAGGAAGTAAGATCCTTCCTAGGGTTCTGTTCATACTACCGAGATTTCCTCCCGAACTATTCTAAAGTGAGCTACCCCTTGCAAATATTAGCACATTGGACCCCAGGCCGAGCAAAGGAACGTTTTCCCTGGGGAGATGAAAAAGATGCAGCCTTCGAGCAAATAAAATACTTGTTCGCTAACACGCCACTATTAAAATATCTAACCGCGGATGATCATTTCATACTGGACACTGACGCTAGCAATGATAGCATTGGTGCAGCCCTGTCGCAGGTCCAGGACGGGGTCGAAGTACCTATCGCCTTTGCTAGTAACACTTTGAATAAGGCACAACGAAACTATTGCACCACTAAACATGAGTTGCAGGCTGTGGTGGTGTATACCAAAAAGTTTTGACACTTCCTATGGGGTACCAACTTTACACTCCAAACTGACTATTCGTCCCTGAGGTGGCTCCTTAATTTCAAGGACGCTGAAGGAATGATTGGCCGTTGGCTGGCACACCTGTCAGAATTTGGGTTGGAGCATAGCCAGATCCAACACCGACTGGGTTCAAAGCACATTAATGTGGACGCCCTATCCCGGAGGCCCTTTAGAAAGTGCCAGAAAATCTATTGTGATGATTGTGGGGCCTATAACGCGTTAGTTGCAACGGTTCGAACTAGACAGCTCAATCCGCTACCTCGTGCCAGCATAGAAAATGTTGTGAAATGGCCAGCAGAGACTATCCAACATTTCCAACAAAACGATCCTGCTATCAAGAGACTGATTTCTTTCCTGAATAAGAATGACAAGCCCGAACGGCTGGCATTATCCCTCGAAGACAGAGAAAGTCGCAAATTCCTAGCCCAATGGACCGAGCTAGAAGTTCGAGACGGGTTACTGTGTCAATGGAAAACCTGTCCGACTAAGGACAAGGTCCTTCAGATACCTATATCACTAAGATGAGACATTATGTTCTACTGTCACAGACATAAGACTAGTGGACACTTCGGAAAGAAGAGAACTTTAGAACGCCTAGCCCGAAGGTATTACTGGCCAGGAATGCACAACGACATCATAAGATGGGTAATGACTTGCCCCGAATGCGGTAAGAATAAACCCGGTCCTGGAATGCGTAAGATGCCCCTGGTGCAAGAGCTGTTGGGTGTTCGATTTGCTCGAGTAGCAAGAGCAGCAACACCAACTGCGCCAGGGTCGCCAGCAGTTGGATGCTCTCACGAGTAACACCACGAAAGCTCAGGAGAAGAGTACAGAAAAAGAGCTGAAATTGGAACAGCTTAGGCAGCAAGCGCTAGAGGCTTCGAACAAGACTCAGATCGCGAATAGAGAACTTACTGATCTTCAGGAGAAGGTCAAGCAGCTCTCTAGCGAAAAGGAGTCCTTGCTTGCAACGAAGTCGGAGATCGAGCGTAGTCTGTTGACAGCAATGGATTGTCAATCCCTAAAAGCGAAGATCGATCGCCTTGCTACTAGCCGCCGAGAATGTGTCGAGAGAGCTCGAAACGATTTTCGGGATGCCCAACACGAGCAGACGTCCCTTAAACATAAGTTGTAACTACAAGAAGTAGAAAAGACTATGTTGGAGGAACAACTGCAAGAGTTGCGGCATGAGTTGAACCAACAATCAGCCGAGCATACTGAAGAAGTAGCTGAGCACCTAACGGCTTATGAAAAGCAGGTGAAACAGCTACGTCAGGAACGGGAGTCGTTACTCTGTCAGATGCAAGCTGACGAGGATGCTCGAGCCAGGGACGAGGCAGAAATGCGTCGTCGCTGTGAGGAACGAATCGAACACGCAAACAAAATGGCGGAATATCAGGTTCTAATGGAACAAAAAGCGAGGCACGAGGCCGAGCTTAATTCCTTGAAGTCTGAATCCCTAGTAGCCCAATCACTGAAAGATCAGAAGGATTCGGATACTCTGGGAGCCATGCATGGAGAAATCGATGAGCTCCGACGAGAGATATTGTCTCGCAGGAAGGCTGATGAAGCCAGGGTGAATAAAGAAGTTCGTGATGAACTCGCACTCGAGGAACGTCTGAAGGAGCAGACGGAATCGAAATTGCGTTCCGCTAGACTTCGAGATAAGCAACAAAGTAGTGAATGCAGCACTACTAGAGTTGCTACTCAAGAGGACCTAGTCGAAAACCCTGACTACAGAGAGTGGCTTGATCGTGCCATGAAGGAGGTCAAGCAGCTCTTTGCCATCAGCGAGCAACGAGATCTCTCGAAGCCCGAACATACCCGCCTAGAATTCCTAGTGTCGGAATTAAGACAGGCGGAACGTTCAAAACAGCAGGCTGAGATAGATAGAATGGTGGGGGCAATCGACGACATCTCGAAAGTTGATTCGAGGTCACGTCGGACCCAACCTGTTCCTTCGATGCCACGCACCGATGGTCTAAGTGGAGTGATCGGACAGTTCTCGACCCCTACCACGACCCAACAACAGGTTGATCCACCCAAATATAGGGATATCAGATTCAAGGCTTCGCGCCTGAGTGACGCCGATTCTGGTAATCCCTGGGGGATGAATCATAGTCGTGCAGACACGACTATGAGAAACATGGGGATGGACCATCAAATACCTAGAAGAGGTACAACATTCGCTCTTGATCAGGTCAGGAGATCAAGCAGAATGTTTGAAAATACCTCTATCGGGCATGAACCAGCCCGAACTAGGTCAGTCGAGTGCCCTCCATTTACATGGAAGGACGATTGGCTCTGTTGGTACCACGGATTCAATCACGTCCGTCGAGTAAATGTATGGACCTCGAGTATGGCATTAGCTCAACTCCTCATGTTACTCCAGAATGGCCCTGCAGCTGATACTGTGTGGCTATGGGAGGAGCATGGAGATGGGACTTTGGATGGACTGGTCGACATGGTAACGGAAGCCATGACTTCTAGCCTTCAAGATCCTATTGTCACAATGGAGAAGAGACGCCAAGGCAAGAACGAAAGCATTAGAGCCTATGGCTTTGCTTTGAGACGTCTTGCCGGCGATGCCTATCCAGGTGTGGACTTCTCGGTTGAATGGCTCATAACCAAAGTCAACCAGTTGTTCATAGGAGGATTGTATGACGTTGATTTACAACAAGACGTTCTTCGGGAGTGGCGCACTTACATGTCCCTCAAGGATCTCATGGACTTGGCAGACGAGTTGTTGCGGAAACGACAACTCCTGCCGAAGTTGGTGAATCCTACCTCGACAAATGCATTGTCGGCATTGGCCGACGCCGCTTTGGTCGAGGAGGGACAGGGGGAAGTGTCCTCATACTCGAAGCCCGGGGCGGGGAGTAAGACTAAGAAAAGTCAGAAATCCGCTGGTAAATCGAAAACACCAAACAAGGCCTCCAAACCCAAGGTACAGGAACAGACCTTCTCGCTGAGTCAATTGAAGAATTTACTCAGGGTTATCGAGGGAGGGGATGTCCCTGGTACTAGCTCGGAGAAGCCGAGTACCCCTCCGTCCGACGCCAAGTGTTGGAACTGCAAGAAGCAGGGGCATTTCGCACGAACTTGCCCCGAGCCGATTAAAGGTCTACCACCTGACGCGACGGAAAACTGAGGCGGGCGGCTCGATGTGGCAATCGAGCTGCCCGACCATCGAAAAGCCAAGGTATCAGCACCTCTGGCACTCCTGATCAGACGACAGTAGATTCGAGGGAACTAGGTAAGTTCCCGGTAGGGCCGTCCCAGCCCTTTACCACAGCGGCACCGGTTGATCACCGGTCGGGTTCCGAAGATGTCGGTGTAGAAAAAGCCTCAATGGCCAAGGAACAGGGCGCTGGCAGCCCGAACTCCGAGGTCGAGGGTTCGACTGGATCGAAAGTGAAAGTCGACGCCGGGAGAGAAGCCCTGATGCGGCAGCTGGCCAGAGTCTGCGCAACAGAGCTTCCCTCAGATGATCCCTGTCTCTCTTTTCTGAAGAAGAGAGGGATCGATCTGAGTACTGACGTAGGGTTGAGAATGCTAGCAGGAACCGCCCCCTTGTCGGGGAAACGATGGTACCTGTCTGCAGAGATTCGAGGGCGTTCTCTAGACTTCCTGATAGATACTGGTGCCAGCCACACCATCGTCTCTCGGGAACTCGAGAAAACGTTAGTAGTGCCGTCAGATAATCTCTACGAGGGAATAACGGCGTGCACTGCGTCTGGAGCCGAAATGCGGACCTATGGTCGATTGGTTCTACCTCTTAAGGTCGCATCGACCCACTATGTGTTTAGCCCAATAGTGGCTGATGTGGCTGACGATGGCATTCTGGGGCTCGACTTCGCGGCATTATACGGTATGATCCTGAACCCAAGGACGGGTCAATTGGTCATGACCGAGCCAGTAGAAGAGCACCATCAGTGTAAACTGAAGAGAGTGTCATCGATAGCCTCAGTAGCACAGACCACTAGGATACCTGCCAGACATTGGTGCGATGTCTTGGTAAAATCTGACGGTCTGGAAAGAGACCGACAGGGCATAGTCGAACCCGACCTGAAAACTCTGAGAAGTTTTGGGTTGGTTGGTGAGGCTGCCCTTGTCAGCAATGTCCGTCGAACAGTGTTTCCCGTCTGTAATCCACTGAATCGAGACATTGTCCTGGAGAAAGGCCAGGTGGTCGGTACTGTACAGTACGCTGACAGAAACGGTGAACTCTCTTCACCGGAGGTAGGATCTGTGATCATGCGTCTCGAGCAAGAAGCTGCAGACATCGAGACGGCGGAAATTGCGAGCACCCGCACGGGGGAGCTCCCTACCTGGCTGTTAGACATGTATGGCGACACCCACCTGACCCAGCCAGAAGAAAGACTGAAACTGTCCGCCTTACTACGTAAGCATGTGGATGTCTTTAAATCCCCAGATAAACCGTTAGGGCGCACCGATCAATGTCTGCATAACATCGACACGGGTGACGCACAACCTATCCGAGTCCCTTATAGAAGGATTCCGCTCAGCAAGAAAGCTGCGGCGGATGAACAACTTAAGGAGATGTTGGATACGGGGGTGGTTAGGCCAAGTACTAGTCCCTGGTCCAGTCCCGTCCAGATGGTGACGAAGAAGGATGGGACCATGAGATTCTGCGTCGATTATCGATGTCTGAATGGAGTGACTAAGAAAAATGCTTACCCCCTCCCGCGCATCGACGAATCCTTGGATGCCCTGGGAGGAAACAAGTGGTTTAGTTGTCTCGATCTCCAATCTGGATATTGGCAGATCGGGATGAATCCTGACGACGTCGAGAAAACCGCTTTTTCCTACCAGAGGGGGCTCTACGAGTTCGATCGAATGGCGTTTGGTTTGTGTAACGCCCCCCGCCACATTCGAGCGAATGATGGAGGAGATGTTGAGAGGTTTGCTAGGTAAAAGTTGCCTGGTTTACCTCGATGATATCATCGTCTTCGGCAAAACGACGGATGAAGCAATGGCGAATCTGGCAGAAGTCGGGCATGGGGACTGAAGTTGAAACCTAAAAAGTGTCAACTTTTTAGGACTTCAGTCGAGTACCTCGGCCGAATCGTGTCTGAACAGGGTATAGAAGCCAACCCAGGGAAAATTAGCGATGTAATGACTTGGGCTAGGCCCACTACAGTGAAGGAAATTCGATCCTTCATTGGTTTTTGTTCCTACTAACGAGAGTTCATCCCGGGGTTCGCGGAACTCGTAAGCCCTTTACAGGACTTAGTGATCCAAAAACCTAAAGGTAGTAGAGGTCGTTACGAGGCATTCGCGTGGACGGAAAGAGCCGAACATGCCTTTGTCGAGTTAAAACGAAGTTTCAGGGAGACACCTGTGCTTCGATTCCCCACACCCGACGGTCGTTTTATCTTGGACACTGACGCTAGTAATACTGCGATCGGGGCTGTTCTATCCCAAGTGCAGGATGGAGCAGAGGTCCCGATCTCGTTTGCTAGCAACACTCTAAGTAAAACACAACGAAACTACTGCACCACCAAAAGGGAACTGCTGGCGGTTGTCGTGTACACCAGGAAGTTTAGGCACTACCTCTATGGTGGTAACTTCACTATCCGCACCGTCATTCGTCTTTGAAATGGCTCCTGAATTTCAAAGAGGCTGAAGGAATGATGGGGAGGTGGCTGGCCCACCTTTCGGAGTTCGGTCTCGAAAACTCTAAGATCGAACATCGAAGTGGGGCCAAGCATCTAAACACCGATGGTCTTAGTCGTATCCCTGTGCGGCTATGCCAGAGGTCGGATTGCACAGACTGTGGCAGTCATAATGCTGTTTTGGCAGCTGTAGGTGGTTTAGTGGACAGCCGGGTGGGTGTTGCATTTTGGTCTCTCGATGAACTCATTGATGCTCAGAAAGCGGACGCCGACATCAAACGAGTTGCTGAATGGCTAGTTAAGGGGGCTAAACCCACTAGGCCTGATGTATCAATCGAGAGCGCCGAGGTACGGAAATTAGTAGGGCAATGGCCTCTATTAACCTTCCGTGAAGGCTTGTTGTGTCGCTGGAAAGTCGAGGCGGGTCGAGCTAGACGCACGATTCAAGTAGTTGTACCACGCCAACTGAGGGGCAAGGTACTCTCCTTTTGCCATGGACAACGAACAGCGGCACATTTTGGTCGTAAACGAACGCTCGAAAAAGTGAAAAGGAGATATTACTGGCCCGGAATGGGAAAGGACATAGGTCGTTGGGTTTGGCATTGTCCTACCTGTTGCCTGGTAAAGCCCGGCGAGGGCATGGGTAAGTCTCCTCTGCACCAAGAGTTGTTCGGGGTGAGATTCGGGAGGATAGCTATGGATATCATCTCGGGATTTGCACCCACGCCAAACAAGAATACTTGCATGTTAGTAATCCAGGATTACTTCACCAAGTATGTACGCGCTATTCCCCTACCAAATCACACGGCAGAGACCTGTGCAGAGGCCTTCGTGGACGAATGGGTTTTGACCTTTGGAGTCCCGTTGCTTCTGCATTCCGACCAAGGTCGAGAATGTGAGTCTCGACTCTTCTCTGAGATGTGTGAATATTTGACGATTGTAAAACAGAGAACCAATCCATACAGACCACAGAGCGATGGTCAGGTGGAAAGGTTCAATAGAACATTGATTCAGAGTCTGACTATGTTGGTAGACAAACATATGGACGACTGGGATGAACAGGCTAAATATGTGGTGTCCGCATATAACAGCTCTGAGCACAGTTTTACTGGATGCAGTCCAAATATGATGGTATTCGGGGAAGAAATTCTCATGCCAGCGGATGTGATTTTCGGCTCAATCGAGAACCCACTCGAAGTCCCTTGTTCCGTCACTTTCGTGGAACAACTTTGTGACCGATTGAGAGAGAGTTACAACATGGTAAGAGAAAACCTAGGTAAATCTGCGGAACGCCAGAAGGTCGGGTATGACTATGGGCTAAAGCAGAGAAGATACTCAGTTGGGGAACAGGTGGTGAGGTACCACACCCCCCAAGCAGCTATGAAGCTTGCCCACAACTGGGATGGGCAGTTTGTAGTAGATTCTGTCCTCTCTGAGTCGACATTATTACTTCAATCATCCCGCGGACGGTTGCAAAAGAGCAATGTCGATAGAGTGCGCCGGTGGTTGGGCGTAGAGCTATCACAAACTGTCAAGTTGTTGCAACCACAACTTGATGATGATTCTCCTTCTCGTAAGGCTACGAAAAGGGCTAAGTCTGTTTCTGGACAGGTCGAAATAGAGATCGAAAGGTCGCGGCCGGAAGTTCAGTCTAAAAAACAAACTATGCAGGGTCATCGAAAACGACAGCAAAAGGCTCGAAAACTGAGCGAGGTGGAGGTGTTGGATGCCATTAAACCATCAAAGCGGCGCCGTGGTCGACCGGCCCGTCGAGATAAGTCGAAAGCATCTAAACAGCCTTTGAAGGGATTTCGGAAGCCCGACCCCCCCTCAAAGGTGCGAACGACTGAACAAACTTCACATCGAAACGTCTCGATTGAAGTCAAAGATCAGTCACTCCAGTCTGGACCTATGACTCGAGCGAGGCTTAAGCGCCAAGACTCATCAAAGGAACGGTCAGCGAGTGTCGAGGATGAAAGGAAATCCAGAGCAAACACTCTGGCTCCTACATCCACACCGTCACAAGTGATGGGAGGCAGACGCCGATGGAAACGGGTTAATAGCCCGGTCGGCCCGGCCACATCAAAGGATGGCGGGCTAGAAGGGGGTGATAGTAACCCGCCCCGAGGCTCAACACTCGTTCCTATAGTAAAGGTTAGAATCAGGAAAAGTCCTAGATTAAACCCTACTCAGTAATCGATGATTCGCACAATACTAAGCAGCAGCTTTACTAACCTGTGTTTTTAACGAGGCTTTAAAATAACAGGTGCCGTTCTTGGGTAAATCTGTCTGTGGACGTGAAGCCGACGGTGAATAAAAAATTACACAACCAGAAGTCATACGATTGCCTCTTAGTTTGAGACAACCTGATGCTAGAAGCATGGAAGTATGGGGCCTCCGACTTTTATTCTGACTGTGAGGATGGGTTCCCAGCATAGGCTGGTGGATTCTGCCCGAAGGGTAGATCCATATTGGAACCATTTTTTTTTTTTTTAATCCCGGTAGTCTGATGAAGGGGGAGGGGTGCCCAAATTATCCATGTTAATAGTGTTGGAACCCATAGACCGCATAGGAAATAACGGCATATGCAAACATTGCGACTGGAGAACCAGAGCGTGACGGTGAGGGGAGAGTGAGTCGTTCTATTTTTTGAGCATTACCTTATTTGGTCATAGCGTGATGCGCTGTGGACCAATAGGGTTCGCCCTCCTCGGTCACGTAGGCCCTTCCTCCAATCAGAGGCATGCGCCACAGGGATAAAAGGCCGCGCCGCACACCTCGGAGGTCACATCTGCAGCCCTTCTCGTGAGAGTCGGACGCAGATTAGCTGGACTAAGCCTAGCTTATTCCAGCTGGTATACTCCGCCCTGGGGACTTCCTACCTGAGTGTAGGAGGTCTCCCCTGCCTAAGTGTCGAGGGACACGACCTGCGTGTGCTCAGGTTCGTGTTCTCTCGAGGCTCCAGTCTTCGGTCCCTCGAGCGGTTCGAGGTACATCGAAGGCACCTTCGAGGCTTCGACCCGCCAGAGTGCGGATCGAAATACCTCGAAGATTCTCTTCGACGTCTCGTCCCGTCTGAGTACGGTTCGAGACCCGGAGTCTTCTCTCTCTCTGGTGGAACCCAGCAGTTCAGGAAGAACCATGGGGTCCTCGTCCGACGAGCAGTCAGGGTACAGCTCTTCGGCGAGCCACAAGTCGCAGAAGAAGAAGAAGAAGAAGAAGTCCAAGAGGACTAAAAGTGCTGCCCTTCTGAAGCAGATGGAGGAAGCACAGAAAGCCTTGGCCGAGTCCCAGGAGCGGGAGAAGGAGCTCGGCCGGAAGGCGAAAGAGGCATCTAAGCAGCAGAAAGTCGCAGCTGCTGCCGCCTCGAGGGACTCTTCCCCCGACGAGATGGAGGTCGACGAGCCGTCGACACCTGCTCCATCGAAAAGTGCTACCCCTTCAGGTTCTAAGGGCAAGAAGCCCACTGAATCGAAGGCATCCAAGGGTACCTTGAAAGACTTCAAGATCCCTAAGGTGCCCAAGAAGGAAGGTAGCAAGAAGGAATCCGCAGCCAAGAAGGCTCCAGCCCGGGAAAGGAGTAGTGAGTCTACTGCACCACCGGAACCTGGAACCGAGCCGTCGGAGGTCGATGCCGGTGCCGTGGAGAGCACCGTATCCTCACCCCCAGACACGGCCAAGGCTGTCGACGAGTGGAAGCGGCTGTCAGCGATCACTGCCAAACGACTTACTGAGTACGTCGATGACAGGCCACTGACCAAGCTTCAGGACTACCGCAAGAACGGTCAAGTGGTACTCCCTAGTCTCGTCGGGAAGGATGGAAGTGACGACGAGGAATGGTATTCGGACGATAGTCATGCCATTGACTGGTATGTCTCGATGATCGAGAATATCACGAATGCCTCAGACTCGTCGGGGGTGTCGCTGCCCGAGCGACAGCGGATTGGATTCGCATGGCGCATCTTCAATCCGGGGCAGCAGTGTGCTTTCGAGAACTGCACACGTAAGGGGTTCCCCCCTCGCGTACATGCGACAGACGGCAGGTATGCTCGACACTTGGTTGAAGAGCATCGAGCCATCCGTTCGCAGTTCGGTTGTGTTAAGGTGGAAAAGACCATTCCATGTTATCAGGACCCTGATGACCCGACCTCTCCTCCTTTCGTGACTTCACGAAGGGGCTTGATGGCGCGTCATCTCAAGTCGTACAAGCAGCCCCATAAGTACTACGCCGAGGGCGCTATCCAACTAGTGGAGACACTGGTTGGAAAGTGTGAACGGAATGAAAAGACAGGCGCGCCGACTAGACACTGGATGCGGATGGCCCCCGCACCCCCGTCTACGAAGCGCCTGTATATCAGACCGGAACTGATGCCCGCTTTCTACGGTGCCTACCCCGAGTTCAGGGTAGAGCAACGGAAGAAGCGGGAGGCCAGTCGTCCTCGGGACCCAGGACCGACAGCTTCTACGAGTGGGAACAAGAGGCCCCACTCTACAGAAGCTGGGAAGTCTGCCGGTTCGACTGAACCTAAGAAGCCTAAGCCGCAGGCTGCTCCCTCGAAGCCCGAAAAGGCATCGAAAGCCGGCCCGGCCCCGGCTCCTAAAAAGTCGAAGACCGCTTCGACCGGTTCAGCCAAACCAAGCACCAGTGGTGCTAAAACTGGAGGCAAGATGGTGGAATCCCAGAGTGGTCGTGATCGGCAACCCAAGGTGACCACCAACTCGTCTCCCCCTGTCAAACCCCCTGCGGTGGCGGAGGACAGCACCCCAGCTGCCATGCCGCATGTTCACGTGGGAGGCGCGACACTGACCTCGGCAGCAGGAGCTAGCTTCTCCAACGTCATGACAGGCGCCGACACCCCAACAGCAACCTTGCGTTGGGAGTTGGCACAGCCTGCCTATGGCGATGGTGTCGAACGTGGGGTCCCGAAGACGTTCGTGGAACGTTGTAAGGGACTTCTACAGATGACGGGCAGCCCTGCTATCGACAAATTCGGTGAGGCATTTCGTGAGGAAGCGAGTGCCTACTTGTTCGGCCTGTTTGATAGAACAAACATGGCCATCCGTAACGGCGCTCCTTCCGGCTCTTAGGGATGAGGCGCGCCAGACTGTTCAGATGGAGATGGACTCTCATTTGACCAATGTCCGAACGCGTCTTAATAACTTTGAGTCACAAGCCCAATATGATATTACCAAGAGGGATAGTATCATAGAAGGTTGGGAGGAAATCGACCGCGAATTCTTCGGGGTCCAACTCTCGGAATGGATGAAGGACAAGCACCATGGCGTCCGAACCCTGAAGCCCGTTCGAACTGAGCCCTCTCGCGAAGCGCAGAGGTACCTCGTCGAGGGTGGAGTGGTCCCTGACGTCAGGACGCTGGCGGCTTAGACGAATCCGTTGAGAGAATTGTCTCCAAAGATGGACAGTCTGAGCTCGGCTATGACAATGTTGGGCCGAGAGCAGGTGGTGCAGGACAAGCCTGACACCCCGGGTAGGTCTCTCGGTCCCCGTCTCCGTCTTCCTCCTCGGTTCCCTTGATAACCCTCTCGGGAACCACCGAGCTTACACCGCCACCGGTCCAGAGAGTGGTGTCACCGAGGATCCATCCGGATCTTCATGGCATCACACCTCTGGCCCCGTCTAATGTAGCCGTCTGCCCGGACCCGTCGGCTTCCGCCCAAGCAGTAGAACCTGCCGAGGCGGAACAGTCGATGGATATAGACGGGGACGTCGATGTCGTCGATCAATCTCCAACGCCTCCCCCTGACCAGGGAGACAAGGACGACCGTGAAGGTCAGGAGAGCGACGCTGAGACGGAAGCGACTCAGCAGACTTGGCCGTTCTCCACTCAGATGCTGAGGGGGACTCCCGGGATGCACCGGAGACCTCTAACGAGGCTAGGAGTACGAAAATGGACCATGAGGCCCCATTGCCGGAGTCGCCGATGTTTTCAGGCCAGCTAGCCGCCAGGGCTTCACATGAGGAGGAGCGCACTGACGGAGAGCAGGCTGAAATCGACACCGCTACAGGGTCCATCTCGGAGGATCAGTAGTATGATACTACTGCTCCTCCTCTTTAGCTTGGATCGCTGACATCGAACAGAGTCTCGATGTCAGCACGGAACCCCCGGGAACTCGTTCCCGGACGACGGTGTACCCTCCACGAGTGGGGGTACCTTTCCTGTCCCCGGACCTCTCTGCGAAGCTGTGTGGATCCGACGCCACCCTGGTCTTAGGGCCCGGTGGTGCCACACATCCTCGGCCTCACGGTCGAAGGACCATCATAGTAGTACTGTACACTATCGATGGGCTTCCTACGCTGGAAGGAGCTTCTCAACGAGACACGGAGGAAACGACACGACCCCGGTTGCCATACCCGGTCGTGCCTCCCTCGGATCGACCAGGAGCAGGTCGTGAAGCAGTGTTTCGACACTGGTCTCCTACGTTGGATGGAGCAACGCCTTATAATTTAACTGTGATAATAATTTTTTTTCTACAGTACAGTAGAAACTATATTTCTATATATTCCTCTACTGTTTCTGTCGACTATGTCGACAGATCCAGTAGTTTATATTATTATCTAATTGTTTAGACTGATCCGGGGTCTCTGAATTTTCAGAGTGGTGTGGTGGTGGTGGTCCCGCGTCGTCTTCGAGGTACCTTCATGGTCCTCGTGGGCGACGTCGAGAGCACCTCTATTACCCGACGCCTGGGGGCGCTGGAGTCCAGCGCCACGTCACCACTTGGTCACGTGGCCCTCGACTCCAGTGTATATAAGGCCTTTGTACGGCCTTCCTCAGGGTCAGTCCAGCCCCGACTGACCATCATGAGTGATGGTTGGCGGCTGCCCGGCTACCATATTCTAGTACTCCTCTGTGCTGCTGCACAGAGGAGGTGTATGTGGAATATCAACTGTAGACACTAGAAGGCCTAGTGTTGAACCTGATTTAGAGTTCAAACTCTGCCACCTGTAACTGTGATCGAGAACGGCTGAAGCCTATGTGTTATTAGACAATAAAGTTTTAACTGGAACCTGAATAGTTGTTCTTCATTGTTTATCGAAAGATTCGATTGAACATCGAGGGGTAGAACACTACAGAACATTGATACGGGTCCTAAAACCCTTGGTAAATTCTTGCCAAGACGACTGGGACAAGCAATGTGATTTTGTAATACATGCTTATAATAGCACTGCACACTCCGCAACTAACTGCTCCCCCAATTTATTAGTTTTTGGGGAAGATATTATAATGCCTGCGGATCTCGTATATGGTGTCATAGGAATAGGCCCTGAAGCCCCATGTACGGTTAAGTTTGTAGAGTCTCTACCAGATCAATTTAAGAGAGCCTATGAAATAGTTCGGAATGAGCTATAAAAAAACGCAAATTGGCAGAAAATTGGGTATGATTCCAACTTGAAACTACGTCATTTTAGCATGGTCAACCGAGTATTAAGAATACATGAACCTTTAAGGTGTAAGAAATTAATCTCGAGCTGGGATGGACCTCACATGGTCACCAGAATCATATCTGAAAGTATGGTTATGCTTATGAGTTTGGCTACAGGCGAATGAATAAGTCAAACGTATGTAGATTGAGAAAATGGAGGGGGCGGGATGCCGCCAACTCCGAATGTGAGGAAATTTCAAGAGAAATTAATGAACAGAAAGACGAGATCCTGGTGAGAGGCGGCGAGCTATCAAGGAAACTGAAGGAGAAGGCCCCGAAGGGGAAAAAGGGCCGACCTTGTGAGACTGCAGTTGAGAAAAAGCCTAAGAGAGGACGACCCAAGAAGATCGACATGGACACAAATTTAAAACCTAATTGTGATAAAAATGTCTCGGCAAAAAGAAGAATCCGAGGTAGGAGGAAAACGTTGGCACCTTCCACCGGACCTTCTAGAGATTCCCGGTTGAATAACAAAGGAAGAGAGGTGAGGCGCAGTCTCAGAATTGCTGGGCTGACTGCCGTTACTTAATGTTCCGAAATCACAACGAGTGTACAGTCCTTTCTGCATGTTTTTGTTATATGTTTTGAGGTTGAGATACCTCGGCCACGATTCGAAATACGACCAGGACGGGTATTACCGCCCCTATTAATAGTTCCTGTGGGTGGCAGACAGCTTGTCTGACGTGTACGCATGATGCAACATGTTCTTATGCCAAACTCCTGTTGAAATGAATAGTGAAGGGGGAAGTCCCACCAATGGCCTATGGAGAAAACCAACCCCGAACCTCAGTTATCCAGGGTAGTATGGACGCCTGCCACGAGCAGGAAGGGGGGCGCTAGCGAGCAGGGTACCGGAGTGGCGCAGTGCGGCGGCGCATGCGCATTGATTTCTCCTTGCTTGTTGTGACCCCAATATCGCTCACAGCACACAAACAGTCTTACTGAAGTAAGACGTGCCGCTGTTTCTCTCTTTCACATATAGTGATAAAAGCTCCTTACCACTGATTACTTTGGACTCCTTTTGTTCTTGAACGAAGGAGGACTATCCCCTAAACCGTCTGAGCCCGAAATATAGATCAGTCGGAGGTGGTGGCGACCATAACGGCCAATCCTGATGGGCACCCGACCCCACTTCGAGCCCAGGATGAGGCACCCCGAAGTCCAGCAGTTGAGTTGATGGAAACCACCGAAATGGAGCCATCATTTCCTGATTTGGCCCCAGACACCCTGAGCATCCCTAAGGGTGCAGAGTTAACCGCTCCCAAGACACCAAGCCAGAGTACGACTGAGGGAACTACACCTTCAGTCATCATTGAAGTCCCAGTGACTCTGCCCGACCGACCACCAGCCATCGGGTATGTGAATGTGACCAAAGGATTTATCCGGACGGCCACAGGTAAAAACCGATATTGCCCACCGAAATACCTGGGCCTTAGAGGTGAGCCTCCGCAGCTGATACCCTACGACTTACAATCCAGAATCTGCCATGGATGCACCGATACGAGAGTCTCCGATGTCTGCGACATCTGGTTCGAGAATTACTTCGGACTGGCTGAAGCTATAAGCATCAGCGATGGCTTAATCACCATCTGCGAGGACGACCGAATTAGGTCACAGACAGCGTACCCGCTGTTGTATGGCCAAGTTGGGTTCGAGGAGCGCTTACCAAGTGGCCACTCCCCCGAAGTACTTCTTCCACAAGGAACCCCCCGAGAGCGCACTTATGCATTCATGTCTGACTCACAGAGACATTCTCCTGTGCGAGATGAAGAAGATGCTTTGTTAGCAGACCCTGAGCTCGAGAAAGAAGAGTGGCGTATGGCAAACGCTCTGCCGGACACCCAGAAACCAGGCCCTGAATCACAGACCTTACTGCCAACAGGGAAACCGAAGCCTATGGGTCCCCCGGCTACCCCTGCTACCACCTCTGCTCGTGGACGGGTTCAACCGGCGGACACAAAGTGACCAGGTAGAGAGATGGTAATGAAAGACCCCACTCAACCTCTCACCGAGGCTGGAAGGGGACGAGGCATTACCATCGACAAAAGCGGGGCGGTAGTCGGTTCGTCTCGACAACCAAACACTTCCACCCCATCCCTGAATGCTACTGCCACCTCGAGCTCTGCTTATGAGAGTGGCTCAGACTCACACACGACCCCTGTTCCGGCGCCTCCAGCTAGAAATATGTGAACCACCAATGTGCTACACTTGGTAAAATCGAACCTCGAACTGGAGGACCCCGACAATTACATTAAGAATTGGACACAGGAATCCTGTGACATTCAGGCCGACGTCTTCCAGGCATGGCAAGAGAGGCATATTAGCCAAGCAACCGGCAACCGGAGCTGTGACCAAATGTATGTTCGAATGTCTGCATGAGATCCAGCGAAGTGAAATATCACGGATCAGGACATGCAAGGACAAGCGAGAGACCAACTTCGGGCCTCGCTCCAGCATGAGAACGAGGCTAAGGCCATGAAGCTGAAGTAAGAATCCCAACTTCAGGAACTGAGAAGTCAATATGACCATCAGGATGTTAGATTCATGGCAGTGTTCGGGTGTTTTATGAGGGACTGGGACGGCACTGCGGAAAGTTCGTTTGAGAAGCTCCAGTGCAAACTGCAGGAGGCCAGACAGCTCGAGGCAGACATTGAATCTTTTGGATTCATGAGTGTGTCCACCACAGCCTCTGACCCACCCCCAGTGGTCCACAACCTGATAAGTCTGGACTCCGATGCAGAAACTAACTCCAGCGAGACGGTGATGGAGACAGACTTATAGGCCTGATGTAGGTAATTACAGGTATCGACCCTACCCTTTAAAGGGGATCCACAAATACCCGAACTGTGCCCCACCCTTGAAGGATGCCAGGACGGATTCAGACCCACGAAACCCATTGGAAGAATCTACATCTTCCCATCTTGATCAGGGCACATCACACAGTGACTCGGCTTGCCACCGCCAAGTCCATCGTTCATTGATTAAATCTGCAGACAAGCAGTGAATAACCCCGAATACATCCCCGAAGTTTATTATTATTGTGCGGCAGTCCCACTACACTGGTGGGCTGCTATAAAATCATATATCATATATTGTATAGTTGACCACTAATCCTCCTACCTTACGCATAGTATTATCTTTATTTAAAATATCGATCCTAACGTCATCCACTAGGTTCGATCTTATAAAATATGCTTATTTATAGTAAAAAAACTACTTGGTGCTATAGACCTACGAGATCTGTTACTCGAAATATTCATGATACTTCTCAGGTACCAACCGATTGTGTTCATACTTTGAGGTTAATAGTGGTATATATATGTTTAAATATAAATGTAAAAAAACCCACAGTTACTGTAAACTGTGCTAAAAAATTCTATTGTATAGGGTTCATACTTGAACTGTAAAATTTTTCTTTTCGGGTTATGTAACACATATTACTATGTATAATTACAAACATGGTGTGTCATTAATAACATACGTTAAATACTCTATGTACGGATTCAAACATGTTCTTCCGAACTTGCTTCAAACCATCTCCTTTGGTGTTTCATAGTGTATAAATATGTTTGATTTACCTAATTATATGTGGCCGACTCCTACTACTAAGACGTCACACAAATAACATATCATGTTCTACTTTGACCTCTCGTTCATCACTTCGAGCTCACTATTTTTTAGAATAATGAAGTTGTTACACTGTTAAGTACATTTTTTTTTACACACCCTTTTCCTTATTCTGGTGGGGGTAGTGTAGGGGCTCGTAGATCGTGATATAGTGTGAGCTTCTTCCTCGAGAGGGCATTTCGAGCGGTGCGCCCATCACTGGTAGTCACTAGAGGGCTCCACGACCCCTGGTCTCTGCAGGGTGGTGGCAGCACTGTTCGCCTCGTCCCAGCTCCTACCTGCGGCCGGGGAAGGCGTTAGTCTGGCTCTGCCTGTAGACGGAGTCGGACCACCTTTTTCTGAGCTTAAGATACCATTCAGCAACACATATCAAGGTAGATGTAAGCCATACACCGAAATAAACATGTGCCAGTTGCACCAACCCGAGATCCCTTGTCTGGTCTTAACTTCGAACTATCCAAGACATTTATTCAAACCATTACACATATATGGTCAACCTCACTTTTGTGTATTAGACCATTAAAGTACAACAGGCTTCCAAAATGATATTCATATTCAGGTTTAAAAATATTTGCCCTTTTCCTTATCTCAACTGTGATATATGTGAAGTATGAATATCCTGGATTTTAAAACTAGCGCTATATATTTTCTAAGTTGAGGCAAAGTCTATTAAAAGTGTGATACATAAAGTGTCAGGTGTACCCCTCAGTGCAGTGCCCTTCAGTGTGGATACTATTAGGTCCATGAGACCTGATGAGTGAGAAGGGTGTAGACCAGCCTCGAGCCCAGCCCCACTATGCAGGAGGAGAGCCCAGTGCTTAGGCGCCACCTTGTAGCAGACTAGAGTATGACCATGTCTGACAGAGCTAGAAGGCAAGGAAATGGTCAAAGTATGACACAGTGGAGACATTATGTGAGTGGCATGGGAACTAAGCAAACATGAAATGTACCAGAAATGACTTCACTGAGCTCATATTAGTGGTAATAGAAATATCTTTCTCACTCTCTAGGAATGGTGCTCCAATGTTCTCTACTGCACCCCCTCATACATTAGACATTGAATTAATTTTCACAAAAAGTAGATTTAATGGATCTCAACTCAATTATTTTTATGAAATGCTCAAAGTTGTCCTTTAGAACAGCCCATTATCAACTGAAACAGGATGGATTTCTCCATACTGATACATTGAAATGCAGCTAACCTGGACCCATTACATAGAGTGAAGTATATGTGATGTAAATGTATCATAGGATATTTGACACATGTGTTAATATAGCAGAATTGAAGTATTTCCTCAGGCATACTGAGCTATACACACAAACATGAATGTTACAGTTGCCACAAGATGGCGCTGAAGCACTGGTCACCCCCCCCCTGCCCACTATGTGAACATGTGGGCCTGGACAAGAGTATATTTGCAGATGGTTACTTTTGGCTCCCCCTGTAGTCTAAGGAGAAACTAATATCCCTAGGATCATAGTGCAAACACACCGGCCCCCTTAGCTTATAAATGCTTCTCTGTGGTCCCAGTACTCTGCTGTTACACTGCACAATACCTGTATTACCAGTTGTAACTCCAGATCAACGTGGCAGCTACCACAGTGGGAGGTAGAGAGGTAAGACTTTACCTTAAATACATTTTTTTGTTGCTTATATTGATAATGTCCTATATCTACCGTTCCATAAATATGGCAATTATCAGATTGTTCTATCTAACTAACTACCAACAGTGGAGCAGCTATCTTCCCTTCTTCTGTGCACGAGGACATTGTAAAGTCCTATGTAGGCCCTTCACACTCACTGTGTACATGTATACATGTGTCCCACACCGCCCGGAGGGCCTTATGCAGTGTAGTAGAGTGTTTCTCTACATTGTGATAGTACTAGTTGTGTAGGCAGGGTGTGGCACCTGTTTGTACAGTAATGAGGGGTCATATGCCTTTGTCTTCATGTCATATTCAGGACACCAAATTTAGGCTAAAACCTAATTATAAAACAGGGGTGACAATTTCTAGGTGTACAATTGTCTTAAAGCATCATTTATTTGTTTACAGGCAGTACTTGAATAGGAGCCTCCCTTGAATAGGAGCCGGGGGTAGGGGGGCTATGAAATCAAAATTAAATATGGACCGGGCCTTTAATAGGGGCTGGATGCGGCCGACTTTAGAAGACTAAAATAGCAGAATATTAATCTGAGATTGGATTTCATTTTATCTAAGGTATTACAAATGTCAGGGTATACTAAAGGGTATAAAAAGCACCGCTGTTCCTTGGAATCATGTGATCTCTGGTTTTATTTCATGTTTGGAACAGTGGGATACAGACGGCCCATAGGATTAACATAGAAGCTCCCCTATGAGATAACCCTCCCCCGTATCTCATGGCCTGTAAGAGGACACCAAATGGTTATAAAACATGTAAATAATTATGTAATTTCAAAAGAACTTTTAACATTTCTGACTCAGATGACATGAAATAAATACTTAGATTCATGAGAAGTGGGAATGACTGAGGTTTTCTCACTTGGCTTCACCTTGTGAGATAACCCTAAGTCATTCCCACTACTTGTGAACCTTTGTCTATATACATGTATGTGAAACACAGCACCCACTGAAACAGATGTGATAGAAAAATGAGAAACATACAACCAACTAGTAAGAATTGCCATGTACCCATGCAAAGTGAATAAGATATGCCACTAGAGGGCAGCAGGGTCATCACAAACCACAAGTAGACTTCTGCTCAGACTCTACTAATTGATAGAGTCAGGTCTGAGACTGGGTGTAGACCTACCTATGTATATATCCCCAGGTGTCACCAGTAGGGTAGCCCTAGCGGATTAGTTCTCCAACTTAACTCTATATTGGGAGCGCCGCTATTCATATGCACAGACATGGACACATGTCCTCATTTGTGACAGTGATGTCTAATCAGAATTTTCTCCCAATGAATATTCACTCTAAAAATATCTACAATTCCTATCATGCATTCTCGTTAAACTGAACAATGAACCACTGTTGTTGCGTTATAGTGAATCAGTGTAGTTTCTACAATGAAGCAGTACAGTACACACTATGGTACAAGAAATCTCTGGACTTTTCTAACCCACTTAAAAGGATCTATTTTCTCCTTTTTTCTATTCCCTTAGTTGTGTGTGGTCCACATATGCGCAGACACTGACACATGCCTCTGTGAAATGGTGTAATGTCGTTCTCGCCATGAATATAACCATAGCTGTCGAAATGGCGTTAAACACCTATTACTCACTCACAAGGAATCTGTGCGAAAATGACGATGGTTCTGTGGTAATGTTGGGACAAGGATTTTACCGTTTTTGTGATAATTTCACCTACCTTACACAACTTTAAAATTTAGTCACCCATGTTTAATTTTAAAGATTTAGAGAATTTAAACTATACAAAAGTCATAAAGACACGTTCAAAAATTTTCTCACCAACCAAAAAACTGATAGAGCCAATATCTCAGCGTCAAGTTGAAGGCACAATGTTATTTGTGGACATACAAGGAGCTGGGTCCTGCATGCAACAACTGTGGTTATACTACTTATAGTGAAAATAAGTTTGAAAATATTTTCGAGAACACACTTCACATCAGTACCCGCACAGTAATGTTGTTCCCATTTTTACTGTGAAGTCGAGATGTGGCACACAGCCGATGTGAAGGATTGACTTTTGTGTTTATAAGAAGTTAGTAAAAAAAAACTCCTATTACTTCTGCTGCTGTTGTGCTTTCTGCTGCTACTCCTCCTGATACACTCTATCTTATATACTACCTGAGGTAATCCCTTTTTCACCCACCTTACACAAGAGTGCTTTAATGATATTTACAAATCAGCTCCTCCTTTGATATCTTTAATACCCAGGTTAAAAAGGGATTACCTCAGGTAGAGTACTTTGATGATGTTAACCCCTCCCCACATGCATGACAA
Source organism: Acholoe squamosa (assembly GCA_949317995.1). Taxonomy (NCBI): domain Eukaryota; kingdom Metazoa; phylum Annelida; class Polychaeta; order Phyllodocida; family Polynoidae; genus Acholoe; species Acholoe squamosa. The sequence goes on along the minus strand of OX439051.1, from coordinate 9,098,021 downwards.
TCTGTACACCCCTATTCCACAGATCTGGGCCCAAAAATAAACCCTATGACCATTTCTGAATGGCAATAAGCTCTACGCCTAATGGGTCGTAAGATACATCTATAATTAGCATAATTTATGCTACTTAGCTAAATTAGCATAATTTTCTTATTCTTTTGCCTATAACTTTTGATCTAGAAATGGTATTTTCGTTCTGTTTTCACAGTAGTAAACCTGGTGAAAATTCTTTCGAATGAGATCATTGATTTTCCTATTTAGAATGGAAATCATGTTTCCATGGTAACAGAAAACAACAAAAAATGCATATTTAGTCCCAAAAATGTTCTTTTTACAATCGTAATTTGGAAGCTTTTCACCCAAAATGTAACATTCTATCAAAAATCATTGAATTCTCCATAGAAAAGTACCCTATAATTGTTTTAGGCATATCTTTCCCATTCTAGCCCATAGTGGTGCCCCTGGTGGCTAAAACAGGTACTAAATCCCGCAGGAACCCCATTTCTGCTTGCTGGCGTACATGTTCATAATGAGAATGACATTACACAATTTCACATGGTCACCAAAAATCTTTTTTTTTACTGACTTCTTATAAACACAAAAGACAAGCCTTCACATCGGCGGTGTGCCACGTCTCGACTTCACAGCAAAAATGGGAACAAAATTACTGTGCGGGTACCGCTGTGAAGTGTGTTCTCGAAGTGTTAAGTGTGTTATCGAAGATATTTTCTAACTTAATTTCACTATAACCACATAGGCCGGGGGCTGATAGGGCCCACCATGCACCCCCCCCACATCCCAACGCGACGGGTATTTTTTCGATGCTTAGGGTCCCCTGAGCAAGATTAAAGATGTTAACATTGATTATCTTGGGATGCACTACCGGTTTTGGCTCATTATCCATGTGTGGGTTCAGACCATTTTTGGGTCAATTTTGGTACCATGTTATTCAAGGGGTATACTCAATCCCTTAGCTCTAAGACTATCTTACCTTGTCTGGATCCTAAAGCTATTGCTCTTGTTGGAAATAGAACTTAATAAGCTTTTCATTAAGCCCTTATACATGTTTTTAAGTTCAGATTTAAGTGTACCAGACAGTCGGGAAGATGGAAGATTTAAATTACAAAGTTCCTTTTTTTTACTGAAAATCTTAAATGTGCTCCAGATACATGTATAAAACTTGCCCTTATCCCCATCTAAGAACAATATCTAATATGATTTATGTAGGCAAAACCTTCTGAGTAATATGAGACTTTTTGCAGAATTCCTTGATGACTATGACACACGTTATTGCCTTGGACATAAAGACACTACCTTGAGCCAATACGATGCTGTTCCATTTTAATAAGTCTCCCTCTTTATGTAAATGGATGTTTTTCCATGCTAAATCTTTATCAATTCTCCTGATTCTTATGCTATAAAGAGTGCTGCTTAAGAATATGCATGTTTCTACTTCCTAAAATCTAATGGCGAGGCATTATATGGCTGAAATGGCCGACAATAGATTCAGATGTCACTTTGAATTACATAAATGTGCAGTCTAGAAAGTATCTGGTGGGTCCTACCCCCTATATCAGCTTAGTAGAATACAGTGCTGCTTTTGTTTTGTTGCTAAGTCATGTGGTTGCCTAGCAACAGCAGCTTTGCAAAGCAACCAAGCCTGAAAATATGCTTGAATGCTCATATCTGCATGGTTTCCTTTCAGCAACATACTCCCCTGATGATTAACTTGTATATAACTCTTCTGTGACTTCCATCATAGACTAAGAATATAGGTGATAAAAGGTTGCTAGGTTGTGTGGTGGCCTAGCAGTAGCAGTTTGCATAGCAACAATGTCTGGATTCATGCCTGTAGGCATATACTATGGCTTGTGCATAGTCTCCCCTTAAGGACATAGTTCACTGATTTCAAATTGCATATAGCTCCCTTGTGCATACCACACAGTATGAACATAGGTAGAAATGATTGCTTTGTCATGTGGTTGCCTAGCAACTGCAGCTTTACATAGAACCCCATGTCCAAATCTATGCAGATAATCACAGATAAGGGTATGGTCTCGTCTAATGGATGTATTGCAACATACAGTTCTTAATAGTAGCATATGTTGGGAAAGGGAACCTTGATGGTAAAGGGCATAGTCATGATTATGCTAGAGCATTGTTCAAATAGAATAGAGGTCTGGATAGGAACTACAGGCTTACTTACCCATACTGGGGATGATGAGTGCTAGGAAGATTGAACAGACCTCAAATGACAGATAATATTCTAAAGTAAACCTACAGTATTATGTTAAGAGATCAGATCCATCACAGAAAATCAGTCTGACATAACCAATTTATATTATCTATTTATATTACCATATTTATGCTCTATCTAATAGAGGAAGAGGTTTTGTGCCTTATAATCTAACAGGGATGTAATCCAATAAGTAATATTGAGTGTATGGTGCAATATGTTGTCACCGCTTCAGAGTTGGTCACGTTTTGGGAGTTTGCGAGGGTTCGATGAAGGCCATGATAAGCTGCTTGAGATACTTATAGATGTGATGAGTTTTGATGAACTGAGGGTAAAGTTGAAATTATGGATCAATTTTCACCAAATATTACACCTTGTGTATCACTTATAAAGCACACTCTATTGGTGCATCCTATTAGGTGCAACTGGAGTGAAAATCGTGGCCGTGCTAGTACTGTTCTATATATTGCTATTGTATAAGATGCATCCAAAAATGTTGATGACTCTATAAGCCGCAATAGGCAGCTATCTTTGAATACAATCCACAGTTTTACAGTTTGTAACTGCCTGGAATCTAGGACACCTGCAACCATTATCATATCAATGACCCTCATTAATCTTTTACTGACCCTGTAGTCTAGTTCTGCCCACACTAGCGGCACTGTTTGCTACTGGCTATGTTACAAAACTACCTAACCTTTTTAGGGCTGGATACTTAATAATGGAAACTTTTGATCTGCTGATGATCGAACTCACCAGGGCTACATTCATCCATGCCCCTACAACCTGCAGACAGGCTGGGTACGCTCTTAAATAGTGAGCATTATGTTACCAATGTAGTCAGGGACGTACATTGGTGCATCATAATGACAAGGGACTAGGGGCCTGGGGGCATCATCCAGACCTTAACGGTCATTTGTGATGTTAATGACCCTGGTTTTAATTAACAAACAGCATGTGGTAATGGAGAAATAGGACAGAGGGATAATCTGAAATGTTTATATGTAAAGATTGATATACAAACATGTTGCCAAAAGAATTACATCGGGCTTCCCTAGCCCACTTAAAAGGGTCTATTTCTCATCTTTCCTATCCCCTCAGGATGTGTGTGGTACACATATGCGCGGGCACCGACACAATCCTCTGAATTTGTGTAATGTAGTTCTCGCCATGAATATGACCTTAGCTGTCGAAATGGCGTTAAACATCTATCACTCACCTTAACATTCCGCCTTTACCCAAGATGACATCCTAATTGATAGAGCCCAAACACTCCCCCTCCGGGCAGTCCTACCCACCACATGCACAACCCATATATATATATATGGACCCATTGAGCCATATACAAAACACATTACACTGGGCATTTATTTGAGAGGAGAGATATAAATATTAGAGGAATAGGTTCAAATTGAAACAGAAATTGATGCTTTAAGCGATTGTCTGTGAAAAGGCCCACACATTGTTGTTGTGGGGAAGTGAGTCAGTGAGTCAGTAAGTGCATAATTGGGTGAGTAAATGAGACAATGTGTGTTAGTGTGGTTGTGTTTATGGTCACAAATCCCTTCAGCTATTCCATCAAACCCGTGATTAATTTCTTATGAACACCCTTTTAAATGAATGGCGTCCCCCTGCCAATCCAACTTGTCAAAAAAAAAAAACACCGTTTATATTTACTTACAAATGAACAAAAAAAAAGACACCTTTGTTTTATGTTACTTTCCATAAGAAGAAACATTTACTTGTTGAATACACCAGGCATGCTCATAACAATAAGCCATGAACCACTGAACAATCGTGAAGCATTGTATTTTTTTGCAATGATGCCCCAGATGGGAGTATAATAAAGCACTAGGTTCTGAGAAATGTCTGTGAAAAAAGTGGTGAAATGTTTGTTCCAAAGTTGCTGTTAATTTTACAGCATTGATTTTGTCTGATAACTTTTGGCTTTTCTCTATCAATGTGTTGATTGCTTACACACCCTCACAGAAAGCAAATCTAGCCTCAGGCATTTTTACTCATACGGTAGACAATAACATAACCTAATGGGTCTGTGCACAATAGATCTATCAAAATGCATTTTATTGGCATATTCTTTTTTATTTAGGCCTGCATGTATGTAACTGGACAACTAATTTTTTAATTGCCATAACCCTTTAAGGGACTAATTGCCATAACCCTTAAAGGGCTTCGTAATGCAATAATGCATCATACAGTAATTTCCCTCATATAAGCCGCTTCCTCATATAAGCCGCACCCTGAGATTGAGCGGAAGCTATAAGCCTCATCTAGGGCTTGAAAATGGCAGTTCAGTACTTTTCTATTGCAGGGGTAGACACTAACACTGGCCCGGTGGCCAATTGCCAGTAGTTTTGGCTGCGGGCCAGTGACTATTTCTAGATTTCCTTTGAAATTGGCCATTTGGCCAGTAAAATATTTGAAAATACATTGCTATATACCAGACTACTGACCCGATTGGCCAAATGCCCAAAATGTTATTGTCTACCCCTGTATGGTGTCAAAACCCCTTGTATAAGCCACACTCTGGAGCTTACAACTACACCTTGAAGTGGGTTCTTGTATAAGGTGTCATAGTAGTAAGCTACATAGGTTAGAGGCACTTTGGGTTGTTTTTGCTATATTTTCATAATCAGAGAATGTAAGTTAATGGCAAAATTAGTTGAATTGGGCAATCAGTTGTGTCCTAACCATCATACTCATACAACTACTATATATATCAATGAAAACATACATGTACATTTTTGCTACTTATTTGACTTTCCAAACTTGGATGGACCACTCATATTGCATTGTGGGATCGGACATCAATTGCACCTAATTTGGGACACAGTTATATCATGGTTTATATACATTTACAATGGATATGCTGTCAAAAGAGAATGCCTTTGCTATATACCTACTCCCTCTTGTGGATGTCATATATTTTTGGTGTACCCAGAACCTAAGAGCTATATTCAATCAGTCCTCCGTCTCCGTCATGTTCAGTTGGGCCTGAAGAATGATCTGGTACAGGTATTCAAAATTAAACATCTGAGATTATTCTGGCGAGGTTTTATTGTATCAGATTTTTTTCTCTATTATGATGCTGCATGCCTTCATAGTGGTGCCAGGAGATTCCCCCCCTCCGGAAAATTCCCCCCCGGAATTCTCCCCCCCCGGAAATTTCCCCCTAGGAAATTTACCCCCAGGAAATTACTCCCCCAAGTTTTTAAAGGGATAGGGTGGGGGATAGGTTAAGGGATGGGGTTAAGGAAAGGGGTTAGGGATCGGGTTAGGCTTAGGGATAGGGTTAGGGTTAGCGATAGGGTTAGCGATAGGGTAGGGGTTATGGTTATTGATAGGGTCGGAGATAGGGTTAGAATCTTTATTCTGCAATAAAATTGAAATGCAGCCATTTCTGACTGTATCTCTTTTACATAGAAGTGATGGGTGGACATTTCCAGGGTGGGAGACTTCCATGGGGGGAAATTTCCGAGGGGGGAATTTCCGGGGGGGGTGGGGAAATCTCCTAGAACCCTTTATAGTATATTTCATACATATAGTTATCCACATTGTCTATATCGATTAGATAACATAGTGACTGACTCTAGGGTCATATCTAGCATGAGCTGTCCGACTTAAGGTGCAATTTGATGGTTTGAAGACAAAATGTGTACAGATCATTTATCTATATGTGAGGGAGAGAATCATTAAAACTTCTTGATGGATATAAGTGGCAATATTTCCATTAGTGCTATAGCAAACAGAATACAAGTTTAAACATACATGACTTGAGGATTAGAAATGGCCACCTTTTGTATGGCCAGGAGCATCCATAGTTGGATATTTTACACCATTGAACCATACCTTTATAAGATTCTCTTGATCTAGGGCCCGGCTTATGCATGAGCTTGGATTATACAGGAAAGAGTCATTCATTGCCAGCTTGGGGGGGGCTTATCGGATTTTTGCGGATTGGCATATTTATCTGGAAAATTTGGAGAATCTTATAAAGGTATGGTTCATAAGATTCTTTTGTACTCAGGGTACCCCGTTATAGCTCATATTTTATACATGAGAATTTCTTTGCAGATAAAATATTTAATGTACTCTATAGCAAATTCATACAACTCTCATGCCCCATCTCAAATTCCAGGATAGGCCACTACATAGAGGAAAGGTTAAGCCCAAAAAATATATCATTTATATTGAATCTAGGGGGTCTAAAGTCATTTATAAAGAACAAAAAAAAATTAAAGAAAGGTTAAACTGGAGTCCTAAAATAATACTGTCCCATGTCAGCCTGATTGTTTTGGACAATGAGCAAATAGATGGTAAAATGATGTTTTTTTCACACTTATCTTTTTAATCATTTTCAGGGGAGATCATCAAAATTGATTTAACTTGTGCTGAATCTACATTACAATGGACAATCAGTACCTAGTAAGTCGAACCTGTATACACATCCGTGGTCTGAGAAGGCGATACAGTATCTGGTTCTACATTGTTAGCCTGCTCTGCTTAATTTGCCTTACTACACTGCTACTTTCACATACATGGAGCCACCAGAAGAAGGTATTCAACCCACAGTGTAACTGCTATGAAGATATTGGATTTGTCCCAAGTGTCCAATATGGTGGAAAGGCAGGGAAGGGACAAGGTCTTTCCCTTGACAAAATGAAGTCATTTTCCTCAATAAATGATATAGGAAGAGAAGTAAGAAGGGAGGAAAGTTCTAAGGTGTTTGATGGACACAAGATTATAATCAATACTATGTTCCGGTCAGGTTCCAGTTTCCTGGGAGACATTTTTGCTCATCAGCCTGGAGTGTACTACATGTTTGAACCACTACAGATGTATCCTGTACCCATTGGTAATTTCACTGTGGGGAAACAGCGGAAGACTGACCGTATAGCTGAAAAGGGGGGGCACTTCCTAGGTCAGCTTCTAAATTGTGACCTTGCACCTTTAATCAAGGATGTAATTGAGTTCCACAAAGATGGCTATCATAGAGTGAGTACATGGGGAAAGCAAGTCTTCTGTAGGAAAAACCATGGCTGTAACCCACACAGGCTGGACAATCTACCTAGGACTTGCAGTGACCATCAGACAATTGTAATTAAGACTATCGCACTTCATAACCTAACTGCCATCACTCCCTTGCTTAAGGATGGAGTCAAGATCATCCACCTTGTTCGAGACCCACGGGGACAGATACAGTCTATTCTTAATTTCCCAGGTAGGAAGAAGAGATCTGTATCTGAGTGGGCAAAGGAATTATGTGGCTACCTTAGGAGGGATCTCATAGCCAGCCAACGCATTCAGGGCATGCATAAGACAGTTCGGGAAAACTACCACTTGCTGAGATATGAAGACTTAGCGAGGGATCCAATACAAATCGCTAGACAACTGTACAAGTTTGCTGGTTTGACTATCAGTAGAATAGTCAGTGATTGGCTGAAAATGGCCACCACAACCAGGAAAACGTCTGTGATGTCAACAACAAGGATGTCCAATGAGACAGTGTTTGCTTGGAGAAGCAAAATAGAACTGCATGTAGCATGTTGGGTGCAGGAACAGTGTGGGGACATCATGGACTTACTGGGTTATGTTAGAGTTTCAACTCTAGATGAACTAAGAGATACAAAGACACCAATTATTCTTCCCCTGCCAAAGGTTTTATCTCCTCAAAAAAGGTGGTCTGCCTTTAATGTAGCTCACTGAAAGGATAAGGTTTTACACCCTGTGTGACTAAAGCGCTAGTTCCACAGACCTAAATCGGTCGGATTAGCACTAATCCGACCGATTTTTTTCTATACTTTTGATATATTATAAATCGTCGGATTAGGGCTATTCCGACCGATTGTATGGCTGTGGAACCAATGCTTACAGTGACTAAAATAGGAGAAAATCTTTTTTGGACATGTTTATTACAAGGATAAAAAATTACTCGCATTTAAAGGTCACTAACTAATGTACCATGCTCTCATTGTGTTGTATAGCAATTAACATATAAAGAAGCTAGGATAGATTCAGGTCAATAATATATCAAAAATATGTATATTTGTGTATATAATGGACTGGTCATAATATTGTAGCATATATGGGTCATTTCTGTGAAACCTCCCACTTTCTGTTTTTTGGGGTCTTTTTGGGTTTGTTTGGTTGTGGAATAAAAATTATTTAACCATTCTTCTTATTTCTGTTTTTATTTGAAAGAAAACACTTGGGCCTTCAGAAAAAGGGCCAATATGCATACGTCAGACCAATATTTTAGGAGATATGATGATCCAAATTTGGAAAATGGCCCAAAATTACCTTTTTTTCAAATGTTCACTCCATTCCAGGCCTTATTCCATCAAGCCAAGCAGTGAGAGGACATCAGAATTTTATTTATTCCTTAGGGGGCGGTCCTATCTAACATTACCAAGTGGATTGGAGGTGATATGTCTCAAAAATAAATTACCCTAGCCATTCTTATAAGTTGAAATAGCGTTGTTAACACGACTGATGGAAATTAAAAATCTCTATAAGGCATAATAAAAATGTTGCCTCAGCATTCTTATTTATACATATAGAGGAGGTCCCCATAGGCGTATTTTGGGCCAAAAAAAAGATTTTTGGTCTTGTGAATACAACAAGAATAGAGAACATGATTTTCCCTGGAAGTTTGGACATGCCATAACATCTTATACTCGAGAAAGTTCTTAAGTCTAGATCTCCAGAATTATTCGGGAATTTCTCAGGAAATACCTTAGCAAATGCTCAGTACATTCCCAGGAACTGGACATTTTCTTTTTCTCAAGTATAAGTTCTGGCGTGTCCAACTTTCCGAGATAACCATGTTCTCTTGCCCCAAGTTGGGAATGTTTGTAACTTGAGTCCTGTTTAGTGGGCACTTTACACCTAGTATTTCCCCCTGTCTATATAAACAGTCTGTTTACTGTAACTCTACCCTTTATACAAACACCTCAATGCCATTGTGGAGCAGCTTAAGTTTAACTGGTTGACCTTATATCAATTTTTCGCTAAAAGAAAGGATGACATCTTATATAGCCCCTGGATTGTCAAAATATTTTGGCCACATCCTCTGAGGGGTCAAAATTGCCTGGCTGCCCCCCCCCCAAATCGACCAATACTCTGTTTAAGGATAGGCAACACTCTGTATGGCCACATTAAAGTAGCAAGATGCATTCATCATTATGTATATCATAGTGTCCTGTTTAAGGACCTGGGTGTTTATTGATTTAAATACCACTGTACCCAGTCATCGTATTATAGGCACTTATTTGAATATTGTTTGTAGTGTTAAATTTTGTTGTCAATGATACTCTTCTACATTCGGCACTTATTTCAAACCCTGGAGCTCAAAATGATCCATTACAGCAATAAGTGTGTGGGGCATGGAAATATTCTAGTGCCAACAGAAGACAATTTTTCATGGCCAGAGACAAGATAAATCAGAAGACAACAGGAACAAGAGAAAATAATCTATATATGCAAATGGCTCAGTGCCTTTTGGCCAATCACACATGTTCACCTGGTGAATAAAAGCTGTTCACCAAGTACTCCTTGCCTTCAGACTTCGTTTCCGGGTTTATTCGGAGCTATGGTGAGAATAATATTAGACCCTGAGTTACTTTACAATTATGCACATCCTTAACCATATTCCATCTTGGTACTAGCACACAGTGTGGGGATGCAGCAGGGGTAAAACCTTTTGTATCAGCTGTGCCTTATATGCTCGGTATTACCATACTTTGTGTTTCCATGGATTAGATAAAATGCCAGTTAAGAGTATCTTTAAGCGAGGTATAAAGTTTGGACAAGCTTGTTTGACTGATATCCATTATTGTCAGATGGAATCATCCGCAATCTCACTCCTATTGACTCGCTTCATATTCCACATAAATCCTATGTTTGTTAATAATCAATATGCTACAAACACAGACTCTTAGGTGAAGTTTGGCGTTATTTAATCATGGATAGACATATATAATATCACCGACAATCAACAACAAAAAATAAAACAACCGCGAAGTCATTGTTGTCTCTACAGTGTTGAGCCATCATGCAGCCCTGTGAACAGTTATCACAGCCTTAATACAAGTAGAAGTGAAGATCTGCCTTGGTAAAGACTACATTCCTCCATTGGTAGGCTTTATGGCCTAGATGAGTCTAAATGATCACTTGACCTCCATACATGAGCGAATAAGATCAAGAGGTCATGATATCACATGCAGTGATGGCGGCCACCTGTCAGCTGCCAGTAGGTGGTGATAACGGTATCCAAAAGATGAGGGATCAATTAGGAATTGAGATAAAAAAAACTCCAAGCTCTTTTCGACTATAGAGCACAACAACCTTAAGGATACTGCCCCTACGTTGTCCATCAGTGACTGCCGGCCATCAGTCGGCCGTCAGTTCATTTTGTTTATATACAAACAGGAGGAATGGTCATTGACCTCCCACACTTGTCAGTACCTTACAGCTGCACCAAAGGCACTGACAATGCCATCAGCGGCATGGGTGAAGGCCATTACAAAGTTTCATAGGGGATGAGCTCATGACCAAAACAGTGGATTTAAACTAAGTGGTTAATCCCACATAGAGCACTGGGGCAGGTAGCCTCTCAGGTTATTAATTCTAAATGATCCTGCAGGGGGCATCACTATGCTTGTCTTTATAGGAGGCTTTATAAATGTAGGTTTAGAACCCAGTGGGCAAATAGAATATGGAGCCCTGTACAATTTACCAGACGTACTCCTCTCCTCTGTGTGTTATGAACAGTGGGTAAGACAGGAGTTTTTCACCAGCTTCCCCCTTAGCCCACATCAACTTATTGCTCATCTCCCTCAGTGCATCCTTGTCAGCATTGGGAGGCACCACTATCCGTGTGCTGTGTAATCCTGATACATGTGTGAGCTGATGTGTGTCTACCAGTCTGTACAGATCCTCTATGTCTATGGTACCATCCCACACCTCCCACACCCTGGTCCTCATACCAGACTCCAGTAGGGGGTGGAGCGGGGAGGTGTTACACAGGTAGATGGTATAGTTATAGTCCTCTGTACCCATGTCTGACCACTGTTGTAGCTCTGTATGCACCCCTGACCACGTGTCTAGTGTGGAGGCAGAGCTGGGTGTCTGTCCCCACAGACTCTGGTAGCTGTCAATGTGCAGGTAGAACCTAAATACATTTTGCACAGAGTGTGTGGAGGCAGCTGATGTCCTGTACTGGTACAGCAGCTGCTGTACGTCATCCACACACCATGCACGGACGTTCATGTAGCTCATTGGGTGACCACGAGCAAAGGCTACCTCACCGAATCGCCCACCACAGCTACTGCAGACAAAACTATACCTGAAACATGAAAAGGGCTGTTATAAACAATGTATTGGTGTGTGGAAACTGCTACTGATATATTGTCATAGCACCTCCTTTTTATCCCCCACACACCTGGTGGTGTTGTGCCTTCATGTCTGGAGGCAGCAGCTGATGTCCTGTACTGGTACAACAGCTGCTGTACTTCTTCAAAGCACCATGCACTTGGCAGAAAAAGTTCTTTTTCAAGACACTTTTTTTTGCACTAATGATGAAGGTTCTTTTTATCGTTCTATAGAAATGCTTTTCTCCTACGTAAAAGGGCTATAATTTCAAAGTCTGTTCTGTACTCTTCTTTTTTAAGGGTATTCTCTACCTTTTTTTAGCATTTAAAGGAAGAATGTAATTTTTTAGGTATAAGATCAGTCACAAATTTTATTTTCACCTGGAGGATGTTTCACCACATAGCTATAGATAACTTACTACCCTTATGTGGAAAAAGAAAATATTATTTAAAAAAGTGTTTCAGATAGCTGGCTGTGTCCTGCCCGTATGTTATAATGGAATCTTAAAAAAAGTGTTGTATTTTGGAAGAAAGATGCATGGAGTGAAGGGGGGCTCTGGTGGGGGGGGGGAAGTGTAGATAGGCACAAGGGGGGTGCAAAAACACTCAGGGCTGTGTAATGGAAATGGTAGTGGGTGGGATTATATGAAAGGCAAGCCCGAAAGAAAGGGCCAAATACAGTCTTGAGGATTATACCAACAGTAATGACCATATAAGATAGAGATTATAAGACACTTCTGCAGCTTACTACAAATCTATTGCCCCCCCCCCAAGAAAAAGTAGTGGAGGGGGGAGTTGAGGTTTCTAGTAGCAAATCCTGTCTTTGTCCATTTATCCTCCAGGTATTTGTCTATTGTTTTACCCCCCTCCTCGACCATCCCCCTCTCACCTTCTCATATACCAACATTTATACCACGATTCTGGCACTTCCTGTGCTGATATGTGCATATCAGTCGTGCATTATAAAGGTATATACCACCCATGTGCATTTTTGAAATTTTTGGTATATACTTTTTCGAGGTCAAGTTGGACACAAGTGTGTGTTAGTGGCCCAGATGTAGATATAGGTCATGTTCTCGTTGTACGAGGAAGACGCTGAAAATTTCGGACCGGTTTGAAAAATCAATAGATTCTTCTTTATTTTGAATATATTGGACATAATAAGTATGGAGGGATCATCTAGACTATCTAAGGATGTGTATCTGTTAATTTCTCCATTTGTCATGGTTGGATTCCATACGAAAAGTGTGTGTAAACACAGCGGTACCTCTCCCGGCAAGGAACAAAAACAATGGCTTCGCACAGGGCGACCCGGGCTGTATTGCTTGCAAATATAAAATTTCTTCTCCTGGCTATATTCTGTGGAAATCAGGTAAGGAATTAATACAAAATGGAGTTAATGGTGGTATAAACCTAATAGGTCATGGATATCGGAGCATGTACATTCTGTATATACAGAATGTACAGCCCATGGGCTCCGATATCCATGATCTATTAGCTTAATAATATCCTTTTCCTGACATACGGACATGAAAATACCCCAATATCCACACATTTCAACATACAGGGTATCCCCCTTACCCCTCCGTATTTAGAAGGTTATATATACGGCCTCTATGTAGGAGTCTTGATTTCCACATCTTGAACTGAAACAAGCAAATTTCCGCATCCACATGTGGAGGTCCACATCCATGATTTTAGGATACAAAAATTTGAACAGAAACAGAAAAAGGGCCGCATCTAACATATGGGGGCCGTATGTGCCAAATAGGGGCTGCATGTTATGTGGTAAAACACCCTCCTGATACCTTATCCAAACTTTCCCGATGGTACAACAATTTTTTGTTCAGTGGTTGCACATGGACTGCAATATTTCTATGGATATGGATGATAAGATTTACTAGACAGAATATTTAAAATGACAAAACTTCTATCATAATCACTGGTTTTTCAAAATTCAACAATCCTATGGATACTCTGAAACTCCCATCAACCTCTTTTACTACTCAACAGGGTAGGAGAGCTTTAGAGAAACTTCTACCCCATATATAGCACACCAGGGGCCCTTTCTCATATATATATGAAGTGTTCTAAATGCAGAGTTTTATGATAATTCAGATATATCATAAATATTGCACTATAAGTATATTAACCTATTCTTCACTTTATATTGGCAGGGAAGAAGATGGTCAGTGGTGTTTTTGGAGAGCATTGTCATTTGGTCAGGTGAGCATGCCTGGAAGCAATCATTGACATGTTGGAAAACTCCATTAGCGAGCCCAAGGTACCACTTAGTTCTTTTCAATGGAGCTGCTTTGTCTTCAAAAACATCATTTATAATCTTCCAGATCTTGTTGATCTCTTTTGTCTTCTTTTGGCTTTGCGATCCCAGCCCAGACAGGTCTATTGTATCTAGAGGTTGAATCTCCTTGTGTAGCTTTACCAGATTAGCGTACAAGGTAAACCTCTGGAAGAGCCCTTTTGGTTTGTTATCTTCATTACATTCATGCTGTAATATGAGAATGGCACGGGCCATCATCTGCAGTAATTCCAGCTGACCTTGTTGTAAAAGAATCTCAAAGATAATCTTCTGTAGGTTGCAGAAGGCTGGATCAGTGGATATTGACAAAAGCAGTGCCTTTCTGCTATCCATGGACAGGGTCTCAATATAACGGCCAGCAAAATACTCATACATCATTTCATGTGGAAATGAGTATGAGACCTCACTGCCTAAAGGAGATGATTTCTCCTTCCTGAGAAAGAATATATGGCAACTTTCATCAATGTTGAATTGGTTGAAGAGTTCCTGTGAAAATTGTCTTACACCATGCAGCAGTCCATGCATACAGACACAATACAGATTTTTACTTTGTTCTTCAGTAACTTTGCCACCCTTTCTCTTGATAAGGCACTTCTCCAAAAGGTGGAAGAGTTTCAAAATACTCAGGTCACTATCATAATCCAGCTGCAGTTCACCTTCTGAAATCAGTGCACAATAGATGTGTGCCCTCAGAGGGTTTGTGATGATAGGGAAAAGCTGGTGCTGATGGACTTGTGTATACTTGACTACTTTTACAGATTTGTCACCTGGGAAATAGGATTTGATGTACTCAATACCTTGCTCCCAGGTGAACCCCTGCAAGACTAGGATACGATCGAAATTTGTCAACTCGACCTGACCAAGATCACTCCTGGTTGTTACAAGGACACAGGTACCATCTCCACTTGTGTGCTGGAATTTTAGGTACTCCCTTACATTGTGTACAACAGCTTTACTGCGGATCTCGTCTATAGCATCGAGTGCCAGACCAATCCCATTTCCCTGCTTGATGTGGTTAAAGAGAACCTTCTTGTCTTGTTCCTTACACAGAAGGTGGTCCATGATGGCTTCATCAAGAGAGTTCTTGATGGTCCTTGCTGGTATGAAAACCATTGTTGTGAAGATGTCTTTGTCAACACCACTCAACCCAAACTTTTCAACATTTTCCAGGAGTCTTTTTGCCCAATCACAGACAATATGCTCAGAAAGTTCTGTTTTGCCAGCACCAGGAGGGCCATGAACCTGGACAACACACACAGAGCTTTCCCCTGGTAGGCATCTCAAAATGTCCTCCTCTGGGACCTCTACAAGGTTTCTAGAAGGTAAAAGTAAAAGGCAATCAAAGAAAATGATGATCTAGAACTTACTTGAAATGATTTGTATTGCAGACAAGTCATTGAGCACCTAGAGTACTTAGATAGAGCTTGGGACAGACTTCAATCTCCCTATGTTAGGTATCCTATAAATGGGAATGCAAGAGGTTCTTTGACAAGATTTTATAGCAGTACTGCAAACAATATACAAACACAACAGGCCCTCCTCAGTTCACAATTCACAAGTGTATCTACATATTATGTGACTGCTAGTTTTTCTTGAAATTATGTAGACTCTATTTCTCTGCAAAAAAACAAACATTTATGGATATCTCCAATAGTTACCCATCGATTGTTTCCTGTTGAGTATCAAGTTTGACATAAACCTTTCCTGTATGCATGACCTTTCCTGCAGGACTGTCACCGATGTCATACAGGTTGCGATGCATCAAGAGACGTAAACATCCTTTTGCATGGTCAGCAATAACTTCAAACATAAAAAATTGTTCCCTTATTGCGCTACTAGAATTTGGCAGAACTACAAAGCAATAATGTGTGCACAGGATTTATTTCTCCATCTGCTTTGACTATTAGCTACTGACAGTTATGGTGTATGATATACTTAATGTCTCGATGCCACTGTGCCACTAATAAGTTGCAATTGAGTACCAATTAAAGAACAGAATTACATACTTCTGATCACTTCAGGGTCCAGAGTGACACTTGGAGGAGGGCTTTTCATATTTGACTGTGAAGGTGGCTGTGTTGGTGCAGCATGCTCAGTGGTGGTAAAAGTAGGCAGAGGAGACCTGTCTGGTGATGACAGCTCTGTCAATAAAAAGATATCAGCAACATTTATGTCTGCATTATGTGTTTGATAATTTGTTGTCTTTTGGTCAGTAATGCTTGTCTAATTATAATTGTTCTACCAATCTGCCAATCGTACAGATTAGGCATAGCTCAGGGTTGTTTTTTTTAGACAAAACCAACAGTTTTTTACAAACATGTTTTCACCCTGACCTTGGATAAACGTTCACAAACATTAAAAAAGAAATTTCACCTACTGCTTATTACCTACTACCACCAAGGGTTTCAAATCATAGTGGCTGTGTGCAGTCATAGCACCCTAGAGAAAAACACTACACAATTTTCATGCTAGCATATTTTGATGGCCTTTCTGTCAAATAAAACGATTCTGATATGGTTATTGAAATATGTGTCACTATAGAGGAGAGCAAATGGGTGGTGAGAGGAAAACTGTCCCACCCAAAAATTGTTCTTTAATATTAAAGTTCAATTACTCAATCCTAGACTAACCTCTCTGTTCCCTGAGATTGTCCATGTCAAGTTTGAACACATGGTGGGGGATATCTGCAGGATCTGCCTCATTATGGAGCAGTAGGCAAAAGTCAATAAACTGCTCCACAGAACATCTGTAGAGGTGGTTCAACAGCAGCTGTTTCCGTTCACTTGGCCTCTGGGTCTCCTGTAAATAGTCAGAGAGGAATTTAATCTTAGGTCATATAGTATTTCCTGAGGAACCAACTTGCACACTGATGCATTAGAAATGCTTGATAAAACATTTCTCATGCTCCCCCATTGAGCTTGCAATAGCAACAAGTGTCTACAAAATGTAAAACACTCTGATTGCTTATAGCTTATGTTTAAGGCCCCTAAAAACCAGTTAGCAGTATCTTATTGGATGATGCGGAAATCAGCCATACTCACCAGAATGTCCTCAGAATCCCCAGAGGAAATCACCTTGTGTTTGATAAGGTGTGCAAAGAAGTGTGGCTCTATGTGTTTACCTGTGAACAGGAAGAGAGTAGTAAGGAAATTGATGGTCCATGTAAAATATCTGGTTAAACTAGGCAAAACTATAAGGTGATGCCAAGCCACTAGGTAAAAATCATTTTTGGAACATTTGGTAATGTTTGGAAAAGGTTTTGTTCAATGTCAAAAATACATAGAGGCTAAAAAATATGTTTTAGAAATTTATCTCTTTTTAACTAATAGAAAATTTTAGCAGCATAGTTTATCCCTAACTTTGTAAATAAGAAGTATCAAGGCTTGCTCAACCATTGTACTATAAGAGTAGGATAGATAAGGACTTTTAAAACCCTGGATTTTAACTTCAATGAACAACAAAGTATATATTACCTATCCTTTGCAGGAAATCAGGACCAGCCTCTTCTAGAATCTGTTCCTTTGTCTCATAATTGAGTGGTCTGGATGCCATCTTTCAGAAAATCCTACAAGAACAAGGATGCTCATTATAGTGTCATATCTGAATGTGCTATAAATGATATCACTAAAAGGCAAGACCTTGAGTAAGTTAATAATGCAGTTGTATTAATTCCGGCATATTGTACAGAGTCTTAATGGATACTATAAAGAAAATATAGTGAAAAGGTAGGCAGCCTATGCTGGTCTGAGGTTACAGGTAGGACACTGCCGGTAGGCAAAGTAGCAATTAGGGCGACCCCTGTGATGGGTAGGTGTCACTAAGTGGGGTGGGTGTGTACAGTGTACAAGTAGTACTATGATATACAATGTATAGCAATAGAAATATGTATGGAGTTATCATGTATATAAAGATAAGAGATTTCCATATATAACAATAGGGGAGGGGGGCATATTTGGGGGGTGTGCTTTATTCGGTAATGTGGCAATATGCCATGGCAGACCAGATTCCAGTCTAGAACAAATTCAGTGGCCTTGATCAGAGAAACCAATTTTCAATCACAGCCAGTATATTTGATAAGAGATTTATTGGCATTTGTGGGTCTACGTTGGACATTTGATATACCATATGCTATGGTGTTTTATTTCTGGTTAATGCACTATGAATTTAAGGGCTAGATCCACCAACCAAAAGTGTCCAATGGATGACTGTTCATGAAGAAAGATTGAGCATATTATTACACTGTTAAAGGCATGGTTGATATATAACTAGGGTCATTGCCAAACTTTATATTGTTTTTCCTTTTTATTTGTCTACATATCTTGTCCATTTATGTAGACTTTTAGTAGGTCAATATACAATATCAAATATGTGTAATTATACCAAGGTCATGGCTGAATTGCATATTTTTGTGTTCAAGTTTAATGATAAAAGACGTTTGATTAACCATGGCTAGAATGAACAGTAGTTGAACTTCCCTGCCATGCTGCAGTCCCGCCATCTGGTGTATAGACAAAGTACTACCATTCTTGTTGGACACCAAACTCGTAGCAATTGGATTATGGCAATTTTGAGGAAATATAGGCTTCAAATCATCTATTGTACCTTGGTAAGACTAAATAAAAGGTCTATTCTTTGTTGTGTGAAGGCGAAGAGGCACCAAATTTTATATAAATGGTGGAAATTGAATGTTATTCTCAGTGGACCGGCTGGCTTGTTGGTAAACAAGAATCCAATATTGCAGAATAGCTTCCTCCTCATCCGTGTAGACTCGCATCAAATTTCATTGATTTTAAAGGTAAATACTTAATATAGAGGTTCATACCATGGTATAAAGAGCATATATGAGCTATATCAATCCACTTGTTGACTTTAGTGACAGATACAATGAACTTGTCCGTATAATGCCCTCGTTCATTGTATCTGTCGCTAAAGTCAATTCACGGATCAATAAAGCTTATATATCCTCTAAATAGTCAATATAAAGTAGTTGAAACATTTACTTGTACAGAAATTCTACTGTGTCATAGTGAAGGATGGCTTCTACCTGACGATACAACAAACCTTCATAAGGTCTGACCCCAGATTTAGTAAAAAAATGGGATTCGTACCCACGCACCAGACAGTGCTGGGAGTCCCATGTGCTAACCATTACACCATAAGTCCTCAGGTGATACTGTGCGTGATAGAACATCTACTGAATTGTGATATGCTACTACTATGACTGAGTAATCAATTATAGATAAACAGCGTAATTTCACTTTGAAAGTTTGACTGGTTAATCTAGTGTAGTGGTTAAGGCCTGGGACTAGAAATCTAGACCACACAGGTTCAATCAGGTGTGATTTTGTTTTATTCTCGGTTGACCACTGTCATTTTTGGAACACATTCTAAAAAAATAATGTATTATAATGAAATTCTCTCAAAATGATAAAGGGGGCTTCAGGGGGGCCTTTTACAAAGACTACTTTACCTTGTATGTGTAAGTTAAAAACACTTTCGCCATTCAGTCTTGAACCCACATTCTGTGGTTCAAAGTCAGACATGCTAACCATTATACTTTTGAGACTGCTGGTGATTGTTGACTGGAACACCATATATTTATCATAGTTTTGTATCACAGCCAGTGTAGACGATTTGAATCCTCTTCTAGGCCTCTACTGTTAAAGTCAAACTATGCTTATATTCAGGGTTTTACTGTTGTATAAACTTCTGTGGATGGAGTATAAGTAAGAAAACCTCCTTGGAGCTGGAGGATTTGCCACAAAACCTCCTCGGCTTCGTGGACGTTTTCCATTACAAAGCCTACTGCCAAGCCAGTGGGAAAACCCTCTACTGAGTCTTTCTAAGAATGTTGATTTTTTTTTTATATTTCTCACACTCATAATGAAGATGCATTCAGGTGTTCTACACGGTCAATTCTGACTAAACAGAAACGATGGATTTGAATATGCAATTGGTTGGGAAATACTATGTATTTCTTCGGCTCAAGGCGTACCTCCCCTACATGGGACAGCATCGGGCACACCTGGGCTGGATCATTATTTGGCCCGCCCAGATACCACAACTACTGGCTCATATATATATATATATATATATATATATATATATATATATATATATTACCTCCCCCTTCAATGTACCTCCCAGTGGCAGAGTGGGGGCATAGACAATTCTGTAATAGCTCTTTCCACCTCTTTAGAGGGTCCAAATCTTTTTATGCCCCCTCCTAAGAAGTTGTCATAATTTCCATTGCCTACTCCCATTGATAATAATTGACCACTCACTTATCGGGGAGAATATCTATTCAGAGATCCCCTGTTTAACATGCCTCCAGTTGCTATACATGGAATAAGTCTGCCCCCCCTCCACCCCGTTATGGTTGCTGCACACAGCTGCTGGCTGGTAAGGTGACCAAGAATAGCAGTGACCTCTTCATGCCCATGAAAATTTGTAGGCCTCCATTAAAATCTTAAGGCATGCTATGCAGGAAGGATTCTTTTCAGTCTCAGGGTTTATATAGGCCAAGTTACCTGTATCAAATTGATGACAGTATATAGTGTATGTGGGGTTCCACTGGCCACTATGCTAAAGAAAAGATAAAAGAAAATACATTAATATTCATCTCTTAAATTGGCCACTGGAGATGCTCAAAAATTGGGAAATCCTTTAAAAGTATGGGGAGAAAATGATTAATATGCTGATAAATATTCTTTTTAAAACGTCCATATTTTTACTGAGGGACTTAAGGTGACTAGATTCAGTTATCCTCTTATATAAAACTCGTTCAATGATATGTGGATCAACACAGTAAAAGGTACGCCCGCGCACCCCCTCGCGGGTGTACCTTTTACATTGTTGATCCACATATATTGCATTTGGGCCCCTCAAAGTTGGGGTGCACCTAATATGATTGGTGTATGAGGTACTAGAGTAAATTCTGAATAAATGTTTCTCTTGCTATAATTATAGTAGGAGTCACATGTTTAACAATGAGAGCATAAGATGCCACTAAATGAATTAATAATTAGTGCCTAAGTAAGCTCTTTTCATTTTGTCTCACCAGACGTAAATATCCCTGTGTATCCGTAACAAGTATATATATATATATATATATATATATATATATGAATATATATATATATATATATATATATATATATGTATACATGTATGTATATATATATATATATATATATATATATATATATATATATATATAAGTGCATAAGACTACAGAGTGTATAACAACTTAATAGGGTGGAACGGTTGACCAACAGCAAAGAATGTTTTTGTGTGGTTCTATTCCTTTTTTTTTCTTTTTAAGACACCGTCTGTGGTCCATATCATATAGCCCTCCTATATGTCATCTTCAACATAGATATATTGTATAAGTGACCGGTCTTTGGGAAAAGTTTTACACCATGCAGGACATTCGCTCCTGCAGAACTTCTATTCTGCAGGCCGGGTTTCATCTTTAAAGGAATGAAAGAAGAGCTGTCATAAAGCAAATATATACGTACTATTTATTTTTATCATTTAATTCATACAAATTTATAAAGTTGTGAGAAAAATTCCACAAATTATTAATGTTTTTTTGTTTTAAGCTGTAAAAACCTTAATAATGGTTTAAATTGAAAGCTGTATAAATTTGCACGTAGCGACTAAGCACAGCCAGACAAATGGTCTGGCATTTAGAGGCTTTCTCCTGGTCCAGCAGCACTTTTGCCAGCTATAGCTGGTGTCCAGTGTGTTTTCATAAAGATACAGTTAGTGTCAAACCTCACATCTAAGGTTGAAGGACAAGATACAAAGCAGGAATGATTAAACCAATGCTAGAACTAATGTGAAGTAACCTCACATGTGAGGCAGCCCCCAACATTGGCGCCAGTGGGGATTTATCCTTGTGTATAAGACACACCCTGAGTTGAAAGAAAAGCTACAAAGTGGAATTTCATTTCTACCAGTTTAGTATCAGAGTGAAGTAACTTAATGTAAGGCACACTCTAATTTGGCTGATTGTTTAAGACTCATTAAAGGTCCATCCTCATGTGTTAGCCATAACGTAGGGAGTGATAATCTTTAACAGGCGGGGGGGGGGCTGGTGTGACCCCCCTTAAACCCACCAGTCCCCCATGTTAAAAGATGATCATTCCCTTATACCAAGGTAGTAAATTGTCTAATGGGTGCTGCCATGGCTGAAGCAGGTTACCAGCAGTTATCACTGATAACAGTTATTAGATGGGTAGCAACTCCTCTCCAAGAGGCCCACAGTGAATAGTTTGGGTCATTTCATTGGCTGATAATTGACCCCGCTATGTTGGCATATATGTGGGTATTATGTAGGTTAGGAAATACTTTTCCACACAGCAAAAGTCGACAGTTGAATCTATTGCATACACTTTTAAAGTTGATATCTGTATCAAGCATACTGCTCTGACCTCTGCCAGACATAATTTATTGATATAACTAGTTGACATTGCCATAATAAACACATCAATTAGATCTTCTTCACTTTTTTATTGTCAGTAAATGTAATGTAAATTGATTTAATTTTAAGATTCTTCAACTTTCAAGAACGCTTCAAGTGTTGCTTCATTTACTAAAGAAGGATGTCTCCTGCAAATTATTTGTTACATACTTAAACCTTTCCAAAAATATCCAAATGCCAGGAATACATACATGTACTTGTTAAGTGGGAGATCTTCTGTATGAGGGGTTGAACAAGGAAGTCCCTAGCTGTAATACAAGGTTGACGCTGTGTATCCACGCCTACAGTTAGTGACACCATGAGGATGGTATGTAGACGTACACTTGGAATAAATCAACTTATCTATTTTCTTACTACACCAAAACCAGTTTAGTACCAGTAGGAATCCCAATCTTACTTTAAGGGAGGGGCAGGAAGAGATGGTAATAACCATCATATAATGTGCACCATGCGTAAAAGGTGCTCCCTGAGTGCATGTCAGGCATATAAGGCACATCTGGGATCACATTGTTCTGCATCTCATAGACCATTTCAGCCCCTCGGTGCAGCTTATAAGATGTTCCTGGAGTCATGGTATGGCTTATGTGTGGGCATTTACATATAAAGATAATTATGACCAATGGGAACCTTTTCAGGCCTCAGGTGAGGCATATTCTGCTTAAGTCAGGGTGTGGCTTATGCATGAATGTACCATCTGCCCTCAAAGGATGAAAGCCAGGAAAGAGTATGTATAGAACACCTACCAGTACCTTGGTGTGGTGAGCGTGTGTCCACAGCAGTGTCTTCCTGTCTCTAACTGTTTCTACATAATTCCTTGTTGCTCCGAGGGTTTGTGCCCATAGCCTCATTCATAGAGTCTACATGATGGAGTCTACATGATGGTGCCTACATAATGTCTTCTAACATTGACTGAGTGAGTCCCACTGCACCTCTCCTCACCCACTGCCTCCTACCTACCTTCCTTCATGGCTGGCAGTGTCCGGGAGGGTGTTGCTCCTATCGTAAAAAGAGCTGTGAGTATGTGCCCTCTTTTCTAAACAAGTTGTGCACTGCTTCACCATTCAATTTGCACTCATCACATCATTCTGAAAAGTCACCTGCCTTGTTTAAAATAGAGAGAGCTGCACTACCAGGTACCTACTCATGTCACACACTCTATAGTTTATTATACTGACTGACTTGTCCCAACTAGGTGCCTACTCAAATCCCCCTTTATTAGCACCATACTTGAATGACCACTTGTGTGAAACACAAAGGGACAAGTTATAGCTACATGAAAAGAAAGGACAGTTTTAGCCAGCTCTTTCTTTTACTATAGGTGCAACAACCTCCGGGTGTAGCAGGTCATGCATGCAGTTGAGTGGGGCTCCATGCAGCTCTATGCTAAGGGTGCAGATTATATGAGGGGTATGGACAATATAGGAGCCTGGTCCCATATCCAGTGTGTCAACCATTTTGAATTTGACTGGTTACGCCAAAGGTGGCAAAACACACTGATAATGCATTGTTTTGATGGTGTCATACTAGTAATTATGCATGATCAAGTTGTCATATGAGAAATATCATATGACTAGTGGTATATAGTGTAACTCCAACAGGCTCTCATAAATAGTGTTATTTCCAGTTATCACTGGTTTATTCAGCTTTAGGCAACATGTAAGAAATATCAATCATACAGTAGTTAGTATGTAGGTAATTTTTACATACAGTAAATATACAGTAATTTATAAAGTATAATGTTCTGTTCCACTCCACCTGTGAGGTAATAATAATACAATGTCCAGCATAGTTCTAGGTGGGTTCCCACACCTAGCTCCTGGCCTGCTGCTTAGAGGAATAATGTAATAATGAATAACTTTACCCTCTGGTGGATGTCTTGAGGAAGATAGCCTCTGGCCACTAATGATGGAAACCAATGCCTGTCTAGCATAGTTTCACCATAGTGCAGTGGTATAGCAGGTAGCAGGAGATAACTGGAGATGTTACCTCTGGAGTGGTTCTTGGTGTTCTGACTGTCTAGGAGGTGCAGCCAGGCTATTTGAAGCAAATCTTGGAAAAGCACCTCCAGACTGACTGGGGCCAGTAGCATTTGCCTAACTCTGCAATTGTTTGAGGGGAGTCTTTCATGTGTCACTGGGTGACAAAGGACCCCCATGGACGCCGCTGTGTCCCCCTTTGTCTAGGTCGGTTCAGACCCTCATATCTCGGTCGTTTATGCGTCTATAACCGCCATTTTGCGCATGCGCGGAGTTGAATATGCCAAGTTTATAATGCCCACTGGATAGGCGCGTAACTCGCGCCGGTTCGTCTGTAGTGCATTCGGAGGTTGATTCAGTCTCCATGGCGTAACTTCCTTAATAATGGAAGTTCTGCCTTGATCTTGGGCTCATTCTAACCGTCTAATTATGGGCTTTCCACAAAATGCTTTGATATTTGACCTAGGTCGCTCAGGAGCGACGCTAGAGCGACCGGAAGGTTATGGCGTCGTGCTTATGTAACCCATTGTTCAGTCATTAGAGTGCTCAGACACTCGTGACGGCGTCAGCGGTGCTCAGGCACCCCTGACGGCTGGTTGCATTCACTTACAAGTTATTAGTTTGTGCACTGAACCATGAGGTCGCACACTGAGACCCTCATTTTTATTATATTGTGCAGTGAACCATTAGGTCGGACCCTTTGATGTGATAAACTCTGTCTAACTGACTTGGTTTGGTGTGCAGTGGGGCATGAACGCTCTTATACAAAGTTTGAGCGCTCTTATAGCTCTTAGAACCAACCTATGTATTAATTTCTTAGATATTCTTTGATTAATACAATAATATGTTAGAATTTATGGAATAATAAAATGGTATATCATAGAATACTCCCTCTCCCCCGAGAAAATGCGAAACTCCGTCATTTCGCCGAGGGAATGTACAATCTATATATATTTTTACCTTATTTTGGAGTTATATACTGTTTTGTAAGAGGATTTGAAGTAATGGGGAGTGCTTCAAATGCAATTTTTGTGGTAGAGCTTTGTCAGTATAAACAATTTTCTCCTGGGTATAAGTACATTTCCAAGTTTCTATATCTTACCATACCTGAGTGTTTTTGCTTATGTAACATCAATTTTGGGTACAATTTTCCATTTTTATGTACAACATACAATTTGGCAAATAGTGTGCAATTTTGGCATTCAATATTCAATTTAGCGTGCAAATTGAACATAAATGACAATTTAGTGTGCAAATTTACAATTTCGCGTGCAATTGTGTTCAATTGACAATTTTAGTATGCAAATATATAATTTCGCGTACATTTTGCAATTTTAGTATGCAAATATATAATTTCGCGTACATTTGGCAATTTTAGTATGCAAATATACAATTTCGCGTTCAATTCACAATTTTAGTATGCCAATATATAATTTTGCGTTCAATTGATAATTTCTGTATGGGCATGTATAATTTTGTGTACAGCTTGGTTACACATAAAAATGTTGATTTTTTGTAAAAAAAAAACCTGATTTTAGTGTATGAATTGGGTACAGACATACAGTATAATGTGCAACCTACAATTTAAGTGTGCAAATTGGGTACAAACTTACAATCTAGTGTGCAACATACAATTTTAGTGTGCAAATTTGGGTACAAGCGTACAATCTGGTGTGCAACATACAATTTTAGTGTGCAAATTGGGTACAAGCGTACAATCTGGTGTGTAAAATACAATTTTAGTGTGCAAATTGGGTACAAGCGTACAATCTGGTGTGCAACATACAATTTTAGTGTGCAAATTGGGTACGAGCGTACAATCTGGTGTGCAACATACAATTTTAGTGTGCAAAATTGGGTACAAACGTACAATCTAGTTTACACTATACAATTTTTGGGATTTGAGACAAATTTTTCCGAGGACCGGAAAAACAAAGTACTTCATGTACAATAGGCTTGTTTGTCTCTGAGTTACTCTTTGATTTTGCTATATGGGTGTATTAATTGGCAATTTTGGCAGTGGGCCGCTGCTTTTAATTGACTTTTCCCTAGCCTTCTTGAGTAAGTCTCCCTGAAAGAGATTATTTGGTGAGTATCTTAAGTAAACATTTTTCATGTCAACAATTTTCCTCAATAAATTTTTTTTTTTTCATTCATTTTTCCAACAATTTTCTTGGATACCTAAAGTGTGTTACTTTAAGTAAACCTTGGTATAGTATACAAGTGCTAGTGGGTACAAAACTGTCTTAGTTATCTACCTGCATTCATGTATATTAATGTTAGATTTGTACAATTTACAATTTGTAATTTGCAATTTCGCAATTTTTGCGCGTATATGTGCGCATTAATCATCGATTTTGTGAGAATACCATAGATTTTCATATTATACATCAACAAGTGGCTGTGTATATTTTCTTTTCTAAATCAATTTTTCAATACTTTGATAATTTCATTGACAGTGGAGGTGTGTGTCATGTGTGAGATGTGTCATCTCAGTATCTCCTGGTGCTGGACTGGGGGCAGTCTAGGCTGTGGGCAGCCTAGGCTGTTTCCACAGTCACCGGGGAGGGCTGGTGGTTTAGAAAATTAGCAATAGTCTGCATGTTTGACCTTGCGGTCTCCTCCTGGTGTTCGTCAATAATTATATCTGTTGTATTTTCCAGTGCTGTCATGGTCACCGGGCTGGTGCCACAATCATTCTGGAGAAGCATGGAGTAGTACAGTCCTTTGTTTTTAAGGGCTGGTATGGTACTGAACCTAGTGCGCCAAGGTAGGTGTATCACCTGAGGGAGGTGATAAGCAAATTCTCCTCTCTGTGTTGTTATAACTGCTGGTCCATTCTAGGTAAATATAGCCTTAGGTAGTGGGAAGGTTTTAACCACTATATCCTTATAGGTAGGGGCAGCTGCTGATTTAATCTCATCAAATTCATGTGGTATTGGCCTCAAGGGTAGCGCGAAGTTTGAGTCTCCACAATATATTTTAAAATATATTGTGGGATTTGTGCGCTTGGCCACATTTTTCTTGCCACAGTGTGTCTGTGCAAATTTCTTAAGGTACTTCATTATTCTGTAGGCTGAGTAGATGGTCAGGGTGAATAATATAGCAATTATCAGGGTGTGGGTTTCCTGAATTGTGAGGAAAGGGGTGTGGGTTTCCTCTGTAGGGGTTAGTTTGGTAGGATTCTGATCTGGGAGCAATTTGTGTAAGGGCAGCTCGGTGACTAGTCTGAATGCTTTGGCTGTAGGCAGGTAGGCTACAGTCCCTCCTAGTCTGTACAGTTTGAGTAGTATGTATACTATAAAAATGTGAGCTGATATCCCTAGGATGAGTCCTAAGCTTTGGAAGATTGGATGCTCTGTAACTCGACGTAGGTGTGATTCTACGTAGCGTGTCTCCATTTCCCTATCAAGGTTGGAGGCATCTTTCAATAATGTTTTGGCAAAGGGCTCCAAATTTAGTTGAGTAATATCATCCATGATTGGATTTTCCTGTAGTTTTTCTAAGGTTCTAGAAAGGTTTACTACTGGGAAATTTGGAAGATTCTCTCTTTCATCTGGTTTGGTTTCCGAAATTTGGTTAAGTGCTGCCATGAATGGTAAATTGATTGTCTTGAGAATGTAATGAAATGATAAGGTTGAGTTACAGGGCAACCTTGTGTTTGGAAGAGAAAATTCTCCTACACTGATTGTGCACCCACAGGGTACACCTATGATTGAGTAGGACTGGGCTTTTCGAGTTTCAGACGTTTTACCATGGCAGTTGATAAAGTAATGGGGTTCATTAGTAGTGACCAGATACTCATCTTCAGAAATGGAAATATCATGGGTGGTAGGTGCTTGCAGTGGTGAAACTGTAAACTTGCAATGTTCCTTAATCTGTTGAGCCTGGTTAGCAAAAATGGCTACAGGGCATGTAGGCCTGTGTTTATAGATTCTACCATTTACATCTCTGCATACCTTTACTGTAGTACCTTCACATGCCTGCATATCTGCTGAGTCCAATTCGATGAATAATGATTCGTCGTAAGATACTGCTAGAAACTCAGTTGTGGTTTGCAACTTGGTGACTCCTCTGGTGGGGGTCTCCTGTGTGTCTATAGGCATTGGTGATGTAATCATTTGGTACAGTTTGAAGGTTGAGGTGGTAGATTGTATTATAATGTCCAGATGAATATATATATGGTGAGCTGAGTAAGTGTATGAGGTCAGCTTCTGTGAATAATAGAAATCTAAGTCATTAATTGCGACTTGTGCTCCAGGGTGTGTAATCCTAAGTTTTTTATTAATGTCAATTAGGTATCTAGCAAGGTCTGAGGGTGGTACTATGTCAGGGGTCAGGATTCCTGATGATAGCATCCTCAGGGCTGCATTTGTCCTTTGCAGTGATTGAACTGTATTCATTCTTGCTGCTATGATAATTAATGCATCATTTAATACTTGCATTTTCTCCCTTTGAGTTTTCTCGTGC
Organism: Acholoe squamosa; assembly: GCA_949317995.1. NCBI lineage: Eukaryota > Metazoa > Annelida > Polychaeta > Phyllodocida > Polynoidae > Acholoe > Acholoe squamosa. Next base: position 9,069,145 of record OX439051.1, on the reverse strand, counting down.
CTTGAATATGAGTCAAGTGACCTGGACATGTTAGAGGCCCACAGGTTGACGGTGTCACCTATGGTGTTGATTGTGCTGTCTAGTACCTTCTTATCTTGGATGTATGCTTTAACAAACTTATCTTGTCTGTCTGTGATCTTTTCAATGAGATTAGCTGCTTCCTGATCTTGTTTAGCAAATTTTCTTAGTATTTCATCTATGTTCTTGAGCTGTCCCATTACTTGGTTTACATCTTCTACTGTGGCTAGACCTAGCACACCACGAAACAGGGGTGCTAGAAACCCAGTATGGCCTCTCTTTTGGCCTTGTCCAATGTGTTTATGGGGTTGGATAAGAACAATTTGATGGAGGCTAATGTTTCATTTATCTCCTTGTCTGCAATTTCCAGCAAGGTGTCTAGCTCCTTAGCTTGTTGGATAATTTGGCCAGAGGTATGATCTTGTAGAGTAGGAGTGGTCAACTGGAGTATTCTATCCCTTATGGATCCTTGGGTAACGGGTGCCCGAGGTATCTTGTAGGGGATAGCTAACAACAGTGTTGTGGTTGTATGTCCATTGACCAATGGTTGAGGGCTAGGTTTGAATACTACTCCTATGTTTTGTCTCACCACAGGTGTATAACCTGCAGTAAGTGGTTCTATAGTATATAATAACAGCATAGTTAGCAGTATGGGTGAAACTCTCAGTCTCCCCATGGTGCTTGTGTAAAGCAAGTTTGCTGTTTAAAGTCTTGTCAAATTTGTAGTGATTTGGTGCTGGTAAAGTCTAAGTGTATGGTGTAACACTTTAAATGAAGTGGTTCAAACTGTACCTTTGCAAGATTGAGCTGTCTTGGCAATATGTCCGGTGAGTCTATAGAGATTGACCAGTAAATGGTAAGGTCAGGTTGAAGGTGAAGTAGGTGTGTTCTTTATCCTAGTGCAGTCTCTCCTAATGGAGAAGTGGGCTGGCTAATTCCCAAGTGGGGTCCTGTAGACTTGTGTTCCAGACTGCAGCTGGATGAAGACTGATGGTGGGCTATGGTCCACAGTGCTTCTTATGTAGCCTACCCTACCCACATCCATTGTGGGCCTGGTATTGTTTCTCTGGAGCAGGTGCACCTAATCTCCAGTGTCTGCTACTGTGGGGGTCTATTGTGTAATCTGTGTACTGGTAATTAGCTCCTCCTGTCATCCAGGACAGCCATTCATGACCGTCTAGACAGTTGTCTGAGGGTAGCTTATAAGGTCAATTGATCTCTATAGACTGCTGTGTTGGCATAGCGCGCTCTTTCATGTGGGGATTAGGCTTTAGACACTCCATTGTGTTACCCTTACTCTTCTTAGACTTCATGTCTGCTTTACTTGGAGGGTCCCAGACTTTGACCATTCAGAGGCAATAACCTACTGATATATTTACAAATTTGATTGGCTTTCTATACATATAAGTAATTCATTATCAGTCACACATGTCTTATGTGTGGATGAAGAGAATTTGTAATACATTTTGAAAATCTTATGTTCTTTTGGTATCTCAATCTGTTTCTAATTTCTTGAAACTGCACCACACCTAGATGTCTTTCTTAGTATGTGGTGTGCAGGCCTAGGCTTGATAGGGCCTATGCCTGTGGTTTCTCTTGTAAGGGTGATATCATTTTTGTTCCTTACAATTTTGTTGTAGTATTTGGCCTCATGTGGAATAAGCCTGTGTGCAAATTCATTGTTTCTGACAGCCACAACCTTTTTCAGTCTGTCTATGTGCACTGGTCTGGCCACCAATAGATTGGTGTCCAAGTTTTTGAGTTTGGCACTTGTCAAACTAGGTCTGTCTACTACAACATATGGTCCCATAAAAAGGGGCTGAAGTTTCTTACACTCTGTGTTGGTCAGGATTCTTGGTATGTTTAGGTACACCATGTCGGTGACCTTGATTTCCTGTGGTGTAAGTTTCTTATTGTATCTATCCTTTCTTTCCTTTTGTAGCTTGGCGACCCTTTCTATAGCTTTCCTCCTAGAGGTATCTTGATTTGTTATCATGTTAGCTACATGGTCTGCTACGGTGGATATGTCTTCCTGTATTCCCAGCCCTAAGTCCATTGGGGTGGCTGGGTTTCTCCCATGGAGTAGGAAGAAAGGGGTGAATCCTGTGGTTTGGGATTCTGTGTTATTTAATGCAAAGGTTATGGGTTCAATAAATAAATCCCAATTGTTTTGGTGCTTTGAGCAGAATGCTCTGAGCGCTGTGCCAATGCTAGCATTGAATCTCTCTACAAGCCCATTTGATTGTGGCCTGTATGGTGAGGAGAATTTATGTTTGATCTTGAGGTGTTTAGTTAACTTTGTGAACTTTGCACCTGTATAACATGTTCCATTGTCTGTTTGAAGAGTGGCTGGTGTTCCATGATGACAAATTATATTCTTGTAGAACTCTGCTGCTGTTGTTTCAGCTTTTAAGTCAGTAGTAGCCCAAGCTGTTGCATATCTGGTAGCATAATCTATGCAGACTTGTATATGTTTGTTTCCCCTGGCAGTTGTGGGAAGTGGTCCCACCGCGTCTAGGTTTAGGAACTTCATTGGTGAAGCCATGTACTCTCTCACTGTCATTGGTGTTTTGTGTGAGTGTACTTGCCTTTTTGCTGTGAGGCATGTGTGGCAGGTGGAAACATATTTTGTTGTGTCTGCTAGCATAGATTTCCAATATACCCTAGGTCGGAGTGCTGACAGCATCCTACTGGAACCAAGATGGCCGCCAGTAGGTGAGTCATGGAAATACTGTAGTGTACTTGTTACCCATTGCTGTGGTATAACAATTTGAAGTGGTACAGTATTGTTTTTTCTCCAATTTATGGGGCATATATGGACTAATGTACCATTTACCAAGGTGTATGTCTGGCCTTGGTTGATGATTCTATTTCCTTGTGCTTTTGGTGCAGGCAAGGTCCCATCCTCAAGATATTGTATGAGGGGCAATAGGTCCTTGTCTTTCCTTTGTTCCAAGCCAAGGTTTGTACCTGAGATGGATGTGTCGGGAATCTGATCCAGTAGTTGATTTATATCTAGCACATGTTGTTTTATTCTGTCTCTTTCTTTTTCTTTTTCATCGACTATTGGCCTATCTTGTGCCTTTTGTTGGGGTGTGTCACTCTTGTTTTGGTGTGTAGGCTCCTTTGGAGGGCCTATTCTCGCCTTGATGGGAGTGGCAACCTTTTTCTTTAAAGGCACAATTTGCTTTTTGTCATTCTTCTTTGTCTCAGAGTTCTTTGACTTAGTAGATGCAGTGTCTTTTGTGACATTTTTCCTGGCAGGTGGGGTTTTGGTAGGTTTGTTTCCTGTGACCTTCTTCTCATTTAGAATAGTTTGTGATTGTGTGGGGGGTTTTGGTGTGCCCTCCTGAATCATTTCTCTAGTCTTTGAGCGTGTGGTCATAGGACACAAATGGTTTGATGTTTCCTCTCCCTGCATTGGTTCAAAGAATCTGACTGATTTGGAAGTTGCTTGAGTAATAGCATATATTGTGTCTTCTGAATCTTCATCATCTGAGTCAGGTGGGGTGAAGGGTGGCTCCTTAGGAGTTGCCTTCAGCATCTGATTGAGTGATGAGAATTCAATAGGCTCGAAGTCATTATCTGGAAAGAGTTGTGAGTATTCTCTCTCACAGTGGCAAAACACATAGTGTGTAGATTGCTTCAAGATACCCCTAATGGGTGTCTCTGGCCTTTCAATGGTGTTGGGTGGATCATCCCTTTTGAATGGTACTTTCTTTGTTACTTTTGCAAACTTGGTTCTACTGGCTGCTCTAACTCTCCTTGGTAGGGGTGGAGGGTTAGTCATGGGTCCAGAATCTGGGTATTCTCTTCTAGACATAGCATCTGGTGGTGTGTTATCATCACCTTTCACGTGTTGGATGGTGAATGAAAATTGTTGTATGTCTAGAGCCCATCTGGCCCATCTATGTGTGAGTCCTGTATTGGTTAATAGTGGGATTAGGGCTGCATGGTCTGTGTATAATTGGAAGTGTCTAGTCTCTAGATAGTGTCTGAAATGTAATACTCCATACACTACTCCCAGTAGTTCTCTCTCTGTGGTATTGTAATTTCTCTCATGTTTGGAGAGGGTTCTACCTGCAAAGGCTACTGGTCTGAGCACTCCTTCATTATCTCTCTGTGAGAGTACAGCTCCTAAACTCACATTGGAAGCATCAGTTGCCAAACTGAACTCTTTCTCATAGTTTGGATATCTGAGAAGAGCATTGGTACAGAGGGCATGTTTTAATGTTTTGAAGGCATTATCTGCATCCTCTGTCCAGACAAATGCTTTGAGATGTGTCTGTAGATCATACAGTGGTCTAGCAATTTGGGCATAACCTTTGATAAACTTTTTGAAGTATTGGCATAGGCCTGTGAAGGATCTGACATTTTTGACTGATTTTGGTGTTGGGAAGGTTTTGATTGATTCCACCTTTGTGGGAGATGGTTGCAGTCCCATGGGTGTGACTCTCATTCCCAAGAAGTCTATTCTGTCTATGAAGTATTCACATTTTGATTTCTTCAGTTTGAGTTTACCAACTCTTAAGCTGTTGAACACATCTCCCAGGTCATGGAAGTGTTGTTCAATTGATGGTGATAATACTAATATGTCATCTAGGTATGGTAGGGCACATTTGTATTTGAGTTTGTTCAGAATTAATGTGACTAGATGGCAGAATCCCGCAGGTGCGGTCGCTAAACCCATCGGCATCCTTTCATAGACATATTTTTTGTCATTTGCTATGAATGCGGTTTTATGCTGGTCCTCCTGTCTTATAGGAATTTGAAAAAATCCCTGTTGGGCATCTAGCTTACTGAATACTCTTGGTCTGAGTGACCCTATCATGTCTAGAGTGTCATCGGCTCGGGGTGTAGATAAGGCTTGATTTATCATGTTCTGGTTCAAATAACGAAAATCTGTGACGAGCCTATGGCCTCCCGATGATTTTTGTACTAAAAAGGATCTGGAAGCCCAGGGGCCCTCAGCACATTCTCTCAGAATGCCCTGTTGTACTAGCCTTTCACACTCTTCCCCTATTGCGGCCTGTTTTTCTGGTGTTTGTCTATATGGTAGGAAATGACATGGTACTGCTTCAGGTTTTACATGTATTGAGTGGGTATACAGGTGTGTGGCACCAATGTCTCCATCTTTTCCTACAAATATATCATCATACTTGGTCAGCAGTGATTATAATCTATCATGCTGATCTTTGGATGTGAGCACAGATTTTGGTGGAACATTCTCTTCCAATTCTGGCTCGAGATCATGTGCCTCACTATGTATAGCAGCTATTTCAGAGAGTCTGATTGAGTTGGGTTCAGGGTCAGCATATGTGGACTCACAGTCTGAGTCTGTGTCACTGAATTGAGTTACATCCTCAGGCCGTATGGCTGAGATGGATTGATCAGTGTGTGGGGTAGTGTCTGACACCTGTTGAGGTTTTTCTAAATCAGATTCCTTGACTTCCTGAAATAGAGCTATGATGGCACCCTTTTTGATTTTATGTGGGCGCCTGCTGGTGTTGAGTAACACTAGGGGATGTTTGTTATTTTCCCTGGGGGTTACTGCTGCCCTTTGAACTAGATATGGGGCATTGTTATTTCTTTGGAGGTTATCTACTACTCCAGTTTTCCCTTGCAGTGATTGAGTAGAAGTGATTTTACCCAATACTGCAAGTTCAGAGAATGGAGGGATGGTAAAATCCCTCACTGCCCTAATGGGTTTGAGAATTTGTTCAGGATCAACATTAAATTCAATTTGAGATTTTGTAGTGCTTAAGAAATCTGTGCCGAGAACAACGGGCTGTGTGAGGTTGGGTATTACAGCAAATTGGTATTGGAATCTGACACCTTGGATTCTAAAGTTCAGCATAGCTGAATGTCTAACATGACACACCGATCCATCTGCCAAATGGATGTTGATTTTAGATTTCCTCAGTTGGATATGGAATCTCTTTTGGAGGTCCATGAGGAATGATTGTCTGACACAGGTGATAGTAGCACCTGTATCAACCAAACATTGTACATCTGAAACATCATATAGATTTGCATTGATACAGCCATTTTGAAGAAGTACAATAGAAAGCTTAGTACTCTCACCTGTATCCTTTGATGATGAATCTGGTGGGGTGATGTGTATCACTGATGGACGTCTCTGTCTGTTAGATGGTATATTGGCACTAGCAATTGTCTCTGGTTGGATCTTTGTTAATCCTGATTGATTGTTTGTATTTGGGGTGTCACAGTGCACTGGCCCATCGGCACTGTGACATCCTAGTTTTCCTGGTTCTGTGGGGTGGTTGCGATGCTTGCGACCAGGAGCTTGGAGAGTTGATCCATCACTTGAGGTATTGTTTGGGGGTTACTGTGTTGGTTCCCCTGGTAGCCTCTTGTGTTGGGTTTGTGATCCTCCTGATGTGGGTTGAAACCCTGGTTATAATGACCAGAGTTGCTGTATCGCCCAGAGTTATTAGAACCCTGGTTGCTGTAGGATCCGGAGTTGTTGGATCCCTGATTGTTGTAGGCACCGTTGTTGTTGTAGGATCCACTGTTGTAGTTCCTATGTGGGCTATGGCTTCTACCGTTGGATCCTTGACTATAGGATCCAGAGTTGTTGTAACCCTGGTTGTTGTAGGATCCGTTGTTGTAGTTCCTATGCGGACTATGGCTCCTACTGTTGGATCCTTGGTTATATGATCTGTCATTACTTGGAGTTCTATCTCTCCTATCACTGTATGAAGAGTTACCATTGTTGGAGTTGGATGAGTTGTTGTCCCTTCTACTGTTGTGTCCCCCCCGGTTGTTGTTGTAGTTGCCCCCTCTACCTCTATCTCTATTGGAGCGGTAGTTGGGGTCAAAGTTATTTCCTCTATATCTACCGGTGGGATCTTTGGAGACAACCTTATCTTCCTGTTGCCTTACATGGGCACTGGACATTAGGTTAACATCTTCCTTCTCTGAACCAGTGGTGACTTCCTGGACCTTTCTTTTTGTAGACTTTGGGTTAGACTCTGCATCCCTTGTTTTCCTAGATCTTTCTTGGGTCTCAACCTCTAAGGCTAGGTCTAGGGCTTGGTTAAAAGAGTCTATTTTCTTGTTTTCAAGAGCTACAGAGATCCAGGGCCTCATGCCTTGGGTGAATGTTTTAAATAAGGTGTCGTCCTTTAGGCATTGGGCATTACACGCTTTTCTGAGATACATTGCATAATCAGATACAGGTTCATCTATCTCTTGTGCACGGAGTGCAGTCCTGGAGATAATATTGTCTTGAGTAGCAAAATACTCTTTTAGTTCATGTACTACATTGGACCATGTCAACTTATCAGGTGTGGCACTTTCCTTGAAGGTTTCAAACCAAGCCAATGCTTGTCCTTCAAGGTACTTGGGTAAATATGTTACCATGGTGTCACTGTCTGTTAATTTGTACCTGTCCTTCAGATACTCTGGGAATTTGTGATCAATAAATAGTGCTGTTGACATGAGTGGTGATGGGTGAGAAAAAGTTTTGGGTTTGGTTACCTCGTGTTGCCTGATCTTCCTGTCGTCGTGTTGTTGTCTGTCTAGGATCCTTGTCATGTTGGACATCATGGAGATCATGACATCCTCCTTGGATCCAGAGGCAGATGGTGTGACGACAGGTGTGGTTGTGGGTGTGGGAGGCTGTGAGGTCTGGGATGATACCATCCTCATGAGATCTGATATCTGTTGTTGTGCCTGTTCTAGGGCCTTCCGATGGTCATCTAATTGTTGACTGAGGATCCTCTCCCTTTCCTTTGAGGCAAGGGCATGAGCATCATGTTGGGCTCTGTTTGCTTCTAGGGCAGTGACTGCATCTTGGATGGTCTTCTCATAGGCCCTTATCTTCTCAGCTGCCTGATTGGGTTGAGGACCTTCATCGGCGTCGGCCATGGTGGAAGGTGTGGGATCACTGGTGTGTTGTAGGTATCACTGACATGTTGGAGATCACACTGGTATGTGGGAGATCTCACTGGTATGTGGGAGATCTCACTGATATGTGGGAGATCTCACTGTCGTGTGGGAGATCTCATTGATGTGTGGGGGATCTCATTGATATGTGGGAGATCTTCACTGATATGTGGGGGGATCTCACTGTCGTGTGGGAGATCTCGTTGATATGTGGGAGATCTCACTGGTATGTGGGAGATCTCACTGGTATGTGGGAGATCTCACTGGTATGTGGGAGATCTCACTGATATGTGGGGGATCTCACTGTCGTGTGGGAGATCTCATTGATGTGTGGGGGATCTCATTGATATGTGGGAGATCTCACTGATATGTGGGGAGATCTCACTGTCATGTGGGAGATCTCTTTGATATGTGGGAGATCTCGTTGATGTGTGGGAGATCTCACTGATATGTGGGAGACCTCACTGACGTGTGGGAGATCTCATTGATGTGTGGGAGATCTCACTGATGTGTGGGAGACCTCACTGACGTGTGGGAGACCTCACTGATGTGTGGGAGACCTCACTGACGTTTGGGAGACCTCACTGACATTTGGGAGACCTCACTGACGTGTGGGAGACCTCACTGACATGTGGGAGACCTCACTGACGTTTGGGAGACCTCACTGACGTGTGGGAGACCTCACTGACGTGTGGGAGACCTCACTGACCTGTGGGAGACCTCACTGACGTGTGGGAGACCTCACTGACGTGTGGGAGACCTCACTGACGTGTGGGGGACCTCACTGACATTTGGGAGACCTCACTGACGTGTGGGAGACCTCACTGACGTGTGGGAGACCTCACTGACGTGTGGGAGACCTCACTGACGTGTGGGGGACCTCACTGACATTTGGGAGACCTCACTGACGTGTGGGAGACCTCACTGACGTGTGGGAGACCTCACTGACGTGTGGGAGACCTCACTGACGTGTGGGAGACCTCACTGCCAAGTGTGGGAGATCTCACTGGTGACCTTTTTGAACATGGTGTCAAGGTCACTGGGTGGGTGGAGTGGGGTTTTACTGTGTGTATGATTTGTTTTTAGTAATGTTGCCAGCTTAATTTTTATGAGAGCTTTGGGTAATTTGGGATCTTAGTAGGATGTTCTCCACCACTTTGTCATACTAGTAATTATGCATGATCAAGTTGTCATATGAGAAATATCATATGACTAGTGGTATATAGTGTAACTCCAACAGGCTCTCATAAATAGTGTTATTTCCAGTTATCACTGGTTTATTCAGCTTTAGGCAACATGTAAGAAATATCAATCATACAGTAGTTAGTATGTAGGTAATTTGTACATACAGTAAATATACAGTAATTTATAAAGTATAATGTTCTGTTCCACTCCACCTGTGAGGTAATAATAATGCAATGTCCAGCATAGTTCTAGGTGGGTTCCCACACCTAGCTCCTGGCCTGCTGCTTAGAGGAATAATGTAATAATGAATAACTTTACCCTCTGGTGGATGTCTTGAGGAAGATAGCCTCTGGCCACTAATGATGGAAACCAATGCCTGTCTAGCATAGTTTCACCATAGTGCAGTGGTATAGCAGGTAGCAGGAGATGACTGGAGATGTTACCTCTGGAGTGGTTCTTGGTGTTCTGACTGTCTAGGAGGTGCAGCCAGGCTATTTGAAGCAAATCTTGGAAAAGCACCTCCAGACTGACTGGGGCCAGTAGCATTTGCCTAACTCTGCAATTGTTTGAGGGGAGTCTTTCATGTGTCACTGGGTGACAAAGGACCCCCATGGACGCCGCTGTGTCCCCCTTTGTCTAGGTCGGTTCTGCATCTTCAGACCCTCATATCTCGGTCGTTTATGCGTTTATAACCGCCATTTTGCGCATGCGCGGAGTTGAATATGCCAAGTTTACAATGCTCGCTGGATAGGCGCGTAACTTGCGCCAGTTTGTCTGTAGTGCATTCGGAGGTCGATTCAGTCTCCATGGCATAACTTCCTTAATAATGGAAGTTCCGCCTTGATCTTGGGCTCATTCTAATTGTCTAATTATGGGCTTTCCATAAATGCTTTGATATTTGACCTAGGTTGCTCAGGAGCGACGCTAGAGCGACCGGAAGGTTATGGCGTCGTGCTTATGTAACCCATTGTTCAGTCATTAGAGTGCTCAGACACTCATGACGGCATCAGCGGTGCTCAGGCACCCGTGACGGCCGGTTGCATTCACTTACAAGTTATTACTTTGTGCACTGAACCATGAGGTTGCACACTGAGACCCTCATTTTTATTATATTGTGCAGTGAACCATTAGGTCGGACCCTTTGATGTGATAAACTCTGTCTAACTGACTTGGTTTGGTGTGCAGTGGGGCATGAACGCTCTTATACAAAGTTTGAGCGCTCTTATAGCTCTTAGAACCAACCTATGTATTGATTTCTTAGATATTCTTTGATTAATACAATAATATGTTAGAATTTATGGAATAATAAAATGGTATATCATAATGGGTACCTAGCACTGTAATTTATCACTGTATAAAAGTCACACCCTTAATTCAGCATTGGTCTATAAGCCACAGTAGGCCTCTGATATGGTCTATATAGTGTGGCCTCTATACATGGTTTTATGGTATAGTCTATGTTGTATAGACTTTCAGTGTACCAGTAGCAAAATGATATGAACAGTATACTTGCATGATGTTTATACATCTAAATACCAATTGTGTTCCTTGTCATCAAAATTAATTCTATGAACATCAGTATCAATCCACAATCCTAATTACCTGGCTATAAACTTTTCTTCACCTTCAAACTAACTTTATTTCAATTTGAAATGGACAGAAATAGATTAAACGAGGCTGTGTTAGAAGGTTAAGCAAAAGCTATTCTTTGCTCATGAAACAGTCTGGCATACTGGCCCCAGTGTCTTCCCTGTATATTTAAGTGAACAAATGAAATTGAACACAATAACACTGTACAAATTTTACTTTTCGAAAAAAAAAACGGAGCCGAAATCCACTAATTCTTTGTATTTTGACCTGGGGAATTAAAAGATAACATCCATTTATTGCTGGTGGCTTTCAATTTTGAGACATGGGTGTACTTTCTATAATGAAACCTGGCATCGCAGTACGGTTTAACACAGAGGAACATGGAGTTTTCATGAGAATTTCCATGAAAATAACTACGAATCATTGGAAATGCTAGGACAAGGAGTTCGCTGCTATTGTGACAACTCCTTTTTTTGACAGTGTAGTATAAAGAGGTGTGTCTGCAATACTGGATACTATTTACCCCTCTGTTCCCTGAGATGCTCTACGTCTAGTTTGAAAACATTGTGAAAGATGTCTGGAGGTTTAGCCTCAGTGTGTAATAAGGCCAAATAATAAAAAAGTGTTTTTTCTAGTAACCCGACCCACCCTAGCAAAACTGAGAATTTTGTCTAATTTTTTTCACATTTTAAAGAATTCTTTCATTACTTTTTGAGGATTTTTCCTGTACCCTTTTCGTGTTCTACTCCTCTCTCACAGTTATCAATTTCTCATCATTATTTTACAATAAAATCAAAGAATTTCATACATCCATTGATATGTGCCCTAACATTTCCTATGTAAATGTAAAAAAAAAAAAAAAAATCCAACCAACAGACCCTACCACTTCAAGTCATGTTACTGGACACACAACTTTATATTTCCTTGGCCTAACCAGCAAAAGTCGATAAACTTGGTTACTGAACACCGACGGAGGTGGGTGAGGAGCTTGTCCTTTCTTTCACTTGGTTTTGTGATTGCCTGTAAAATAAAGAATGACATGACTTACTCCTTGAGACTCAATAAAAAAATCAATAAACGTAAGTTGATACAAAACCTTTATCGTGAAAGGGACTGGACAGCATGTTGCAACAAGCTACTTAAGCTTTAGTCCTACACACTAATTACCCAGCAACTATGACTGACTGCCTCCATGAATATCAGGAGGGTGTTGCTTCTATTGTAAAAAGAGCTGTGAGTATGTGCCCTCTTTTCTAAACAAGTCGTGCACTGCTTCACCATTCAACTTGCACTCACCACCTTAGTCTGAAAAGTCACCTGCCTTGTTTAAAATAGAAAGAGCTGCACTACCAGGTACCTACTCATGTCACACTATAGCTCTATAGTTTATTATACTGACTGACTTCTCCCAACTAGGTACCTACTCAAATCCCCCTTTTTTAGCACCATACTTGAATGACAAGTTATAGCTACAGAAAGGACTGGAAACGAGGGCATTTTTAGCCAGCTCTTCCTTTTACTATAAGAGCAACACTCTCCAGACTTATACTGTGAGTGGATGTTGAATAGTGAAGGAGAGCGTAACTTCTTGGATCAGAAGATCCAGAGTATGAGTCCACCTCAGGCAATACATTTCTCGTTGGTTTTAACATGTGACAAATGACATATGATGAAAAAATATATAAGCCTAAGCTGATTTCACTTAACACTCGAAAAGAACTTTGCATATATATCCTTTCTTAATGCACGAGGAATATCCTCAAGAGGTGCTGAAATGGCCCGTATAGTACTTATATGATTGTTAATATTGTAATAGCATGATGCACCAGTCTTTGGGGAAGGAGATTATATATTGCCCAAATAGTATGTCTCTACCAGCTGTCCAAAGAACCACCAATGAGAAAATTATTTACATTCATGTCTGCTGCGTCTTCCTCAGAGAGTACATCTTTCTTGACCAAATGCGCTCTGAATATTGGATTGTCAACATGGATTCCTGCAATGGAATAACTTAGTTCTACAACAACAGCAACAACAACATAGTGTGGATGGGATGACCAGTTGAAACTTTGTGTGTCGCTAAATCTACACTAAATAAATATCAAAATAAGGGTGGAATCCTTGTACTTGGCGGATTCCTTTTACCACCGTACTGCATTGTTCAGCTCCTTGCAAAAAACTACAATAGTTTACAGCAATGCTATGACGGTGGTTCGCTGTTTAGTTTTACAAGGATCACTGGTAGATTCAACAGTTATCTTTTACAGCGTAGTTCTGAATGTTTAAGGTGATGACGCCATGTGGATCACTGGTCAGGTGAATTATGAAATAACCTTGAAGCTTTTGGCAAGATAATAGACAGTATGACTCATTTCATATCCAATCAGTTTTGATGTAGTAAACTGAGAATTGTCTCAAACTTTATGTCTTGTACAGATTATAAAAACTTAGTTTATCATAAATGAAAGAACGGAATGCATGCCATATATCACAAAGATTATGAATAACTTGATGAACAGGTCTCAAAAAGGCCGGCCGGATAGGACATGGCTAGTGTAAGGTGTGTCCTCAAGAAGGTGGACACCCTGAGAACTGGGACATAGCAGTGTCCTCATATCATACTCCAACAAAATAACTAGGAAAACTATAACTTATAAATAAGGGTCAACATTTTTAAAAGTGACAGTTTTCATGCTTTGCCATCACCATGCAGCTGTAGAGTGGAACATGCTGTTCTGTTATTTTCCTTCTCTTATGTCATTTAACGGGCAACACCCTGACCTTTGAGAGAAATGTAAACTTTGGTTTGCCAAATGAATAAAAGAAATCATGGTTATGCTACGAACCTTAAACATTGAATAGTAGCTTGCAGCAGCATTAGTCACACCAACTGCAGTATTCCTGACAAGTATCAGTTACATCTTTTTAGGGTAAATAGAAAAGATGCAAAGGATGTACTGCAGAGTAAAAAGGAGGGAAAACAGCCTAAGAAAATCTTCTTGTATGGACCAGCAGTGGCATGCTCGACAATGGGAGTATAACAACTGGGCCCGGTGAAATAATCAACATAAATGAAAGAGAAAATCAAACAGTGATCATGGTCAGGCTGATGTAATGGCCAATAACACTAATCTGTGAGATGAAAACAATTCTAAATATGTGGATCAACACGGTAAAAGGTGAGGGGGTGCATGGGTGTACCCATTATAATGTCCATCCACATATACATTATGTACAGAAGATGGACCTTAATGCACCATTCTGCGCATGCCACCTATTTATATAAATATTTAAGTGCTATGCCTACTTCATTTTCACACTTGCATTAATAGAGTGGATTAAAGTACTGGTTCCACTGCAGTCAGTCAGGCGAATCTTTTCTCATCCACTTTTACTATACTTTTAAATATCATAAATGATCAGATACACGGAAATTCACCCGACTGATAGCAGTGAAACCAGTGCTTAAAGGATAGTGAGTGTCATTATTGTCTTAGGGAGGGGCCCGTTCTCATTCCGGGCACGCGACAGACAAGTTATAGATGACATTATGTCATGTACATGTTAACCCCCAAATGATGGGAGTTCACAACAAAGCAACTTCCATACTCCCCTAGACTGTGGCTCACCATGGGAAGCTGGAGTGAGAAGTGTGTATATGTACCTGACACCATGGAGTGGTGCAATCCTATCTAGGCCACTAGGGGAAGCCCCACCACACTGCCACCTGGTGTGTACGGTAGGGATTAGTGCATTGCAAAGGTCTCACATAGGGAAATCCCGGGGTCACTCAGTGCATCCTTACTGACAGAAGAGCTCCGCACTGAATACTACATGAGTTCTGGGTGGATAAAATAGTTAGCTAATTTAGTAGAACTCTGTAAAAATTCATAACTGATCCTGAGTAGGTACTTATTCATATGATATAAAATAAAACATGACTATTGCAGTAATGCCCATTCATTTTTGGGCTTGTTTGGATTGGGTCTGTACTGAATTTATTCACTGCAAAAAATGCCAATTATGCAGGTGTCTGTACATTTATGGCCAGCATTCCAGATTTTCATGATCAATGCGCAGGTTTTTTTTTATATGTCGTAAATCGGGGTTGCCCCTAAAGATATACGTGGGATCTTTTGGTCAATACCTCCAGGGCACACTAGTTATGGCATGCCATGCTACATTAAAATATAGTGAAAAAGTATTGTCCATGGCTGAGACCCTAACCACCATGATACTAGTCTATAACTGCCCAACCTACCCAGGCGGCACCAGCCTGCTACTGGCTAGTCTAGGTCAAGTTAGCAGCACCACCAAGATGGTTGATATGACATCACTTCTGGTGGCAATCTCCCCTGGAAGTGAAATTTTGCTGGTCCTTGCCAACTGTAGTCAGAAGAAGACCAGACTGTATCAGCTAAATGGGTCATGACCTAGGGCATGACCTCCAGCAGCAGCCAATCAGAATATTCTGAGATGTTTATATCCTACCAACCAGGGCTAACAGACTATTGCTATCACCATGACCCATACCCCTCATGTACAACACTACCATGATACAGATCACCTTTCGGCTTCAGACTGGTTGCCAAGCTCACTGCTTGCATGTTGGCATCAGCGACCTCTGGCACCCATGTCACAGCTACTTTGGCTTGAGGCAGACTTTCTTGTGAATATATCACCTTGATTGATCGATTGATTCACTTTGATTGTACTTTTCTCCCTTAGAAGTGGATTTCTTCCGTGGACATTGGTCATTTTAAACAGAAGATATTAACCAGCCATGGTGTAGATAATATCATTATGATTTCTAATCAATGTCCCTGTCAGTTAGTATACGAGATGGACACAGCCTTGCCTCCTGAAAGTGATGCAACTCTGAGGGTAAAATCTGACATTATTATTTACTTACTTCGTAACAGTTGTAAGATGTACATATTTTGCTTGTCCATGCTTTCCATATATGGCACAAATAATAGATTTTCTTTTCTCTTAAATACAGTTGTGTTTGTTATGGTGAGCAGAGACATAAAGATACCTTTAGATACCTTTATATATCTCTGTGGGGAGCAATGAAAGTGTGCATGTCAGCTTTTCGCCCAGAATTTCAGCTTTTTGCCCAGACTGTCAGCTTTTTGGCCAGAGTGTCAGCCTTTTGCCCTAAACACTTCTGATTGAATGACAGGTAGTGAAAATAATATTAGGGTTATAGGAATTCGCCCTATTGTAAGGCAATAGGGGAAATGTATAGCTAGTCTAGAATTAAGCTAGTCTAGAATTAGATTTCAGAGGTAGGAAAGATAGAGATCTTTTTCTCATTGTGTCAGCTTTTTGCCTAGTGCCAGATTTTCCCCTGAAGTGTCAGCTTTTCGCCTAGAATTTCCCTAAAATATGCACAGTGAAAAGAGAAATGTACCAAACAAATCATCAAGAAGAAACACGAGGAGGGGGGAAAGTGGAAGAATAGACCATTCATTAGAACATTTGAGCTACAGTGAAGTATTACAGCACTTTCAGATAAAAGAGAAACAACCATTCATATTAGTTTTTCAACCCCATGTCAGCTTTTTGGATATTTTGTATAATGTTGAAATTAAATGCACTGAAAACCATGTCGGCTTGTCGCCCCATGATTGTGTCATATTTCACCTTTATTAGTACCGCCATTTTGGGGAGACAAGGTGATATATGGTTTATATGAATTTATATAGATAAATGGAAACAGAAAAGGAAAAATACCTCCTGAAACTCTAAAGTACATCAAAGGTGGCAGCACTGAGCGGTGGGCTGCAGCAGTACTTTCAGCATCACCCCAACACATTGCTGTAAGATGCCCTTGGCCAATCAGATGTGACGTTACAGGCAGACTATGGTGGGAGTGAGTGAGTAATATATGTTTACTGCCATTTCGACAGCTAAGGTCATATCCATGGCGAGAACTACATTACACAATTTCACAGAGGAATGTGTCGGTGCCCGTGCATATGTGCACCACACACATCTGAGGGGATAGAAAAGAGGAGATATAGACCCTTTTAAGTGGGCTAGGGAAGCCGGACTATGGTGGGAAGTGGATCTATAATATATATATATAAATATATATAAGTCAATTGGAGGGCAGGAGGGTGTTGCTCCTATAATGGTTTAGTCTTACGGATTTGGTGGTTCGGGCCTTACTAATCAGGAAAGAAGGAGCAAGGCGGTAATTCAAGTGTATGCCAACGGATGATTTATTACATGAGACACTTACGGCTACCCGGAAGATGGTACAAGGGCAGCTAATGATTTATGATATTACATGATCAGAGGCCAGGAGGGCCTCTGATGTAGCGGCTGAGCCCCAGCCCTTATATACGGACCTAGGTGCTCGTCGTCAGATGTCCCCACAGGCCCGGATTGGTGCTGCCACCTATCCGGAACCTGAGGAACACCCAACGACTGGACTCACCCGCCACGCCAGATGGTACCCATCACTATGGTTTATAATAACGTACCTCTACACTCCTATGGTAAAAAGAGCTGAGAGTATGTACCCTCTTTTCTAAACAAGTTGTGCACTGCTTCACCATACTGATTGACTTCTCCCAACCAGGTACCTACTGGAACGGCATGATGCATTCATGCAGCCCTGGTGAGTTAATTGACTCACCAGGGCTGCATTCATGTATCATGCTGACCCATGGGCATGATGCATTCATGCATCATGATGACCCATGGGCATGATGCATTCATGCATCATGCTGACCCATGGGCATGATGCATTCATGCATTAGTGGCCTTTAAACGGTTAAATGAATATAGCAACAGATGTGTGTCTTCTCATAATGGGTCACATTAATTCAATATAAAGACTTCATGGTGATCTGGTTTAATGTGACTCAGGGGCCCTTGTTGTCAAGATTACTAATTGTCCCTCATCTTCTTTAGCTAATGTCCGTAATATTTCAATGAAATATAACAAAATCAAAGATAACACGGAAACGAAGCCAGGGTTGTTAAAGTATTTGTTATTGACGACATGATCATGAATTATGACATGTATAGATTATTTTACTTTATAAAGTATTAAGCAATCAGAATTTTCTGGAAATTTCTGTTTTATGTCTTTGTAAAGAACAGATATGTTAAAAACATGAGCTTTGAGTTTAGGACCACTAGATATAACTCACATTACATTATCGATTTTATTTCATTTGGTTTACAAGAATCCATCGAAATTTCAGACTGCGAGAGATGTGCTTTGGATAGACAAACACTTTGCCTTGTAGTATGGGCATAATGCGCTCCTGTAATAGCAGCTCATCAAGGTTTGATGGAAAAAAATCTTGTCTGGCATTCAGCTTTGATTCATTCTAGCTACACACTGAACTCCCCATGGTCGTCAGACTGACATTACCCAATTCTACAACCTTACGCCATCAGATTGAGTACCCAGAGTAGTCAATGTGATGGGTTTCGGTCAACACACTCACACAAGGGAGTCAAACTGATTACATAATGCTGTTAGAGTGACAGCCTTGGGTATTCAATCTGATAACACAAAGCTGTAGATTTGGGTACCGTCAACTTAACAACTAAAGTGCTGCATGGTGTACGACCTTAGTTCAAAATGAAAAGCCTGATCATCGATCATGAGTGGCAGATACCCGCAGAGGCCTGCCACTTTGTGAGTTAGCTACTATTGTCAACATAATGTCATCAACATACACTGTGCAGGGTTAGATTGGGCGATATGACTCCCTTTAAGGTGTTGCCTGTGTCTGTACCTGTTCTGAAACTGCCGATGACCTTAGTTATTGAACCTCATGAGTTTACGGTTCTGTAGGGTCTTCAGTGCAGTTGCATTCCCCATCACACTCCTTTATGTCAGCTTTAAACCTGAATGCACCATTTTCTGCAAACAAATAGGACGTAACATTTTTATGATCTTTGTGACACATAGAGGTAAGGAGGGAGAGCCTATATAGGTAGACTGACCATCAACAGTATGCAATCTAATTTCTGAACTGCCACTAGTTATCGTTTGTCGAAGAGGGAGCATCTGCATAAAAAATATAAACATCAAGGGCATAATTGACAAGGTGAATTTATAAAGCAATTCTATTAAGAACATGGGGACCATGGTTTCTAGTACGGTGACACAAAGATGATATTTGTACAACATTTACTGCTGCCATCATGCATTGTCCTAGCAACACTGGAGTTCAATTCAAAATGGCCTCCCATCAACCCTCCAATGATGGTAGCAAATTCCAGCCCTATTGATTCATCTGATGGTATTTTGTGACCTGCACCTGTGACTGCAACTGTGACAAGATTGGTCAACGCTACCATGCATGGCTTGGGGGCTGATGGTAGAGTGGGGGCTGTTAAATTCAATTTAGAGAATTGTAATGAAAATATATGCCCAATTGGCGGCTGATTTTTGGGATTTGGATGAAAATTCGCATCTAGATTGGAAGAGGGGATGATAATGAGCCTGTATGCCAAATTTCAGAGAATTTTCCAGCAGATTCACTTGGAATCCTTAACAGCCCCAACTAGTAGAAATGTCCCATAGCGTTAAGGTCCAAATGTAATGAGTGGTGCGAGCTAGAGGCGTGTGATTTCTGTTCAGGGGGCTGTTGAACTTGTTCAATAACAAAATGTCCTACTCACCTTGTGGTCCACCATCGCTCCAAGTTGTCTGCCTTCTGTTACAGAACTCTGTAAAGAAGACAATATTTATCATTGTATGTTCAAGGCACATCTTCAAGACTTTTTCATATTGTGATAGATTTGTAGGGGCCGGCATCGTTGTATATATATTAGTGCCGTTCATCCGAGAGACGTGTTCGTATGGTGCTTGTTCCTTCTATGCCAGCTAGGTGTCGCTTTGCGATACCCCGTTGGTACAAGAGGGGGCAGCACCATGCCTCGCGTCCAGCTTCTACTAAGAAGCCGGACGAGCGGCAGAAGGGGACTGGACGTGGTCCAGTCAAGACGCTCAGTATAATCTATTGAAACATTAAATAAAGTCCTACCCGAGAGGTAGGGGTATCCGGGGCTTTGCCCAACCCGAACTACTCATGTTGTGTTGGTATCTCTAGTGATAAGCGAGCCAACGAGCCACCCAACATATAAGTCGATACGAACCATTACAGATTGGTTTCTCGGTATGTTTTCTTATATATCAATCCCAAAGGCATACAATTGAGAAGTTACCAATTCCAATTTCCGTATGACCTGAAAGAAAAACAGTCCCCTGATAACTAACATAAGGTTAATGAACCTTATGTCCAATATTAGGATTTGGGCATGGTTATTGAAATGTACATGTATCACCATATAGGCAGAAGCAGGATTATATTATACATCTGATGACGTCACAATTGCTCAGCTGCACCAAAGTTCTGCTTGCATAATATTATTAGAGTGCAAACTAATGCTTATTCTTTAGCATTTTGCTCTTAGGCATGGCGTTGCTATGTCCCTCCAATATTGTAACAGAAGCCTCCGGTGCAATATCCTTATCCTTGATATTACATTTTGGCTATCGTGACAATGATCAGAAGCATCAGACAAACCTGTTCCTCTCCTCTATAGTGGCAAATTATTCTTAACTCTTAATCCTACAACTTCAGATCTAAAGGTTATTCCTCAGGGACTGTTGCTCGACCTGAAGGTACAGTTGCAGTAGCTATATTAAGAAATAGCTCCAGGAGACTTCGGGTCATCAATATTCTAGGACATCCTGCCATACCCCTCAAATCGGTTGTCAAAAATTATCTAATCCCCTATTTTATAGTGATAGAGCCTAAGTCTCATGATAAACCATGTCGTAAAAAAAGTTTCTGCTTAGATAGCAACGCGATTACCCCCAATATTTGATTTGAAAGCTGTACCAACCATATTTGAATTCTTTAGGCTCGTCTCTCATTCTTTTCAAAGTTATCAAGGCTTGAGAAAATCCCAAGCCCTCCAAGCCTGTGGGCCATAATACTGTGCACCTGGAATGAGAAAATATTCAGCCTCACTTGAGTCTGGATCCGGACTCAGGCAATGTTGCCAAAATGAGTATCATTTGAGACTCCGCCTGATCCTGGGATGATACTCTGGCTAATCCTGAGGCTGATGCTGGGATGATACTCTGGCCCTGCCTGAGTATCATCCCAGGATCAGGCTGAGTCTCAAATGATACTCATTTTGGCGACATTGCCTCCTATGGTACTATATAATATTATGATCTTTATTTAACCCTCCCCCCCTCATGAAGCAGGATTTGCAAATCCCATAGAGTGGCAGAAATCCTGTGGTGAAAGGGGTTTAATCCCACAATTTCACAACCTACAATGAATACTCACTTGGGCTGATGGTCGGCTCTGAAAACAGGTGTTCAAGCTCCGGAAGATCAACTTCATCAAACATTTTTATCACTGTAACGTTTACTATATACTTTGATGTTTCTGTTATGTGAAAAAAAATATAAACACAGGTAGTGAGTAATAAATTACTATAAAGCTAGGATGTAGTTTAAAATAAAAACAAATAAGAAAAGAAGATATAAGGTGACATGATGTTACCTGTTGATAGTGAGTATGAGTTGGGTATATTCAATTTTACTTATGAACCCTTTCTTGAAATAGGTCACAGTATTCTATAAGTAGTAAGCTGGATATGACTATGAGGTAGCCCATAATCATAAGGTAGCCCATTATTTATTCAGTTATTCAAACCATGAGAGAAAATATAATTGGACTAACCTGTATTACAGAAGCGTCCGCTGTAACCTGGATTACAGTGGCATTTGTAATTGTTGACATGATCCTCACAGGAGCCATTCGAGCCATTCACACAAGGGTTTGAGGCACAGTCATCAATGTCTACAATTATATGTGTAAAGGTTGCTGAACTTTTTTTTTTTATTACAAAGACCTTCTTGCTCCTGCAGAAACGTTCTTACATCTGCAAGAATGATTTTAGGGCTGCAAAAGCACATTCTCATAGCCAAATGGAGGTCTATTTAAGATGACAGGTTGTAGCAGCAACATGTCTTGCACCAGCAAAAGCATTTTGCATGTCACAGCTATGTCCGGTGTACCCGGTGGCACATTGGCAGGTGTAGCTGTTATCACCATTATGACAAGTTGCACCATATAGGCAGGGCTTAGATACACATTCATCGACATCTGGAAGTATCAGTAATGGGACGATAATTAAGTCATTCGTGACTTCAAGGATCGATGACAATGTATCCGATAGTTGTTCACCACTGTCTTTATATGGTATCTTGAAGAAGAAATGACATTATGCCCCTATATGTTGCACACAAATCATGATATAATGGGTCTTCATCTGTGTGGTCTGCAAGGCGTGTGAACTGTTGGCACAAACTTAATCAAAATTGTCTATGGGAATTCAATAGTAAAATCACTGCTTAACAAAAGCTAAGATCTGACCTGATGGACCGTAACAAGTGGTATATAACCTGCCTTTAACATTATCAGGGGAGATCTGATCCTATTGTGTGGGTAGATTGCACTCTCGACAAAATCATTTAAGCACTACCTAAATGAAAGCATAACCTAAGCTTAGTGTATTGTCTTGAAAGGCAACGCCATGTCAAAGGAAATTACTATAATATTTACAAATAAAGTAATAAAATACAACTCTTGAAACCTCATCTCAAATACAAAGGTTATTCCTAATATTGATAACTACAAGTGTGTACATACTGAAGACCTGATTAAAGGATAACAGACTGTGTCTATACATTTACATGTTATGATATACTGATACATCAATGTCAGCCTGGGACTTGACGACAAACAAGTGACTCTAAACTAATGCATCACCGTAAGTAGTATATAATGCATCAGAATGGGACTACAGCTAACTACAGGATATTACTCACCCGAGATGCAGCCAATCAGAGGCCTCCATGTGGTCACGTGACCCCATGTGACCTACTTAGGTAATCACATGATCACCACATGACCTTATCAGGTGGTCACATGACCACCATGTGACCTAATTAGGGGATTAGTGACCTGGACCCCCGTGGTAGCCACACCCCCTTAGCCAATTGGTGACCTCCATTTGGTCACATGGCCCCTTATTTGCATAATAGACCACACCCCACACCCCTTTATGCTAATGAGTAGTGACCATTATGACCTAATTAGGGGATTAGTGCTCATTTGTATAATAGACCACACCCTCTTGATCACATGGTGTAGTCATGTGACCCTTGTTGCGGCCATTATGACCTAATTAGAGGATTAGTTCTCATTTATATAATAGGCCATATCCCCTTGATCACATGGTGTGGTCACATGACCACTTGTTTGTAAACAAGGGGCAGGGTTAATTATGCATAAAGGGCTTGAGTTTTTTTTTCTTGAGAAGAAATATTTAAGCGTTAGTAGATTTTACCTTTTTTTGATGAGAGGACAAAATAAAAAAAGCAAGCTAATAGCTTGCCAAAAAAGAAAAAATTCTGGGGCCTTAAGTTTGTTTTTAAGGCAAGCTAAAAGCTTGCCTAATGTTAAGACCATGTCTTACCATTTTGTGTGGATATAACTTACAATGAAATTGTCTTCTGTTAACAAGGAATATTTGCTATATGGTGAACTCTATCAGTAGAAGTATATTTAATCCTTAACAGGTCTTGATACATTTATTTTGCAGTCGTTGGAGTTCATCTAGTAAGGTTCCCTTGGCGGTACCATAGAAAATATCAGCATAATCAATTATAGGTAGTACATATGTCTTGTAAACACGTAAGAGCACCTCATGGGATAACACGTGCCTAAGTTTATACAATAAGAATAATTTGAAATGTACATTTTTCATTAATGCTTTCACATGTATGTTGAATGTCATTTCCTGGTCAATCAGGATTCCTAGGTATTTATACGAATGAACAAAAGATAGTACAGATCCATTAGCTAGTATGTTGGGCCTACATAATTTATTTAGTGTTTCGGCTGAGGAGAAAGTCATTAATTGTTAATTTGTTTTTATTTGCCCACGCTATGAATTAATGTAGTGCTAGTTGTAAGGACAGTTCCAGTATATCCATAGTCGCTCCGGATACATAGAGTACACTATCAGCATATAACATGGTTTTGTGTTCATCATCTATTCAAATGCAGTCGTTCATGTACAACAGGAAAAAGAGAGGACCTAATATAGAGCCGTGAGGTACCCCACAGGTTAGGGGTAATTCTGCTGATTTTATATTGTTAGCCATAGTACATTGTTTCCTGTTTGTAAGATAATTTCTAATTAATTCCAATTTTTTTCTTCTGATACCATAGCGCTCTAATTTTTCTGAAAGTATCTGATAATTAACAGAATCAAATGCCTTTTTGATATCAATAAAGGCTGCTAATGTAAAATATCCAATGTTTTGATTTTTTAAGACATCATTGACAAAGAAACTAATAGAGTCAGTAGTGGATTTATTCTTTTGATATCCTCCTTGGCGTTTAGTTAATATAGAGTTTGTGGTCAAGTGTTTGGAGATTGCATTGTGTATTAACCTTTCTAGTATTTTACCTGGTACAGGAAGAAAACTAATGGTATGATAGTTTGAGACGTTGGTGTGGTCCCCTCCTTTAGGTAGGGGGCTGACTACATCAATCTTCCAACTGTTAGGAATTTTACAAGTATCTATACATAATCTAATAATTTTCGGAAACTTTTCAACCATAGATTCATCTTTAAATATATTAGTAGGTATATAATTTAGATAGGATGACCTCGAAGTATCAATATCTTTTAGACACTGAGCAATTCCCTCATTGGTAACCTCAAAGTCAGGCATATCTGTTTTGCATGTTATACCATCAAAAGACCAAGGATCTGTATGCTTTTTTGTGAGTTTTGGTCCTATATTTACAAAGAATTCATTTATAAAAGAAGCAGTGTTTGATATGTCAATGGTATCAGCCTTGTCATTAACCAGATTAACTGCCCTGTGTCTGGACTGCCTAGATTGAATAATTTTTTTTTAATACTTCTCCAAAATGCTTTAGTTTCTTTGATATTGTCATCACCTTCCTTTTTAAAGAAATTTTGCATTGCGGTCTCTTTTTCAAGGTTAACTTGATTTCTAATTGTTCTAGCTCTGTGCCAATCTAGGGCTGACCTACAAGTTCTAGCTTTTTTTAACAATTCATTTTTGTCATTAATACGTTCCAGTAAGTAACTTTTATCTTTAATTTTAAACTCTCTGATAGGGCACATAGCGTCTAGATTATCGTACATATTTTTTTCAAAAATATTCCGCCAAGTTTCAGAGTTTTGTGAGTCATCAAAGTTTGACCAGTAGAGATTTGTGAACTTATCTAGAAATACCGTACCATTATAATTTTTTATATAATATATAATAGACACAACTAGAACAACAAGATTATGAATATTTCGTTGGCATTTTTTTCACCATTTATGAATTATATGATCACAACATTTCGACTGGAGTTTGCCTTCATCAGCTGATATCATTACAAAGATTTGTTACTATAAGGTACATTAAAGAGCAAGCATTTGTATTGGTTACCATGGTTTCGGTGACATCATAGTACAATATGGGTCAAAGGTCATAGCTACAGGTCAGTTTTGAGTAGCAATAAGTGTATAATTGAACACAATATGATTAGGCTATGTCAGATATTTTTTACAATATTATATACATTTGTAGTGCCTATAGATAAAATGAGTCCATAAATAATTATTATGATACACTAATCTGCGATTCAGTTTATACATAGGAAGTGGGTCATATATAAAAAAGAATTTAATTTTTGTACGACCTTCCAGTAAAGTATCTGTATCCAGATTTAACTTCAGTAAGTGCATCGACATTATAATCTCCAGTACAAATTAAGTCAAATTCATCAAAGTTGTCAATTTGTAGCAAAATAGCCAGCATCGAGTTGAAAAACTAACCAGATTTCCACTAGGTGGTCTATATACATTGCAAATTAGAGTTTTTCTTGCCATACCTTTTTGTATAAGGAGCCATTGCATTTCAATATAAGGATTACTCTTGTTTAGATGCTGATATGCAGTAGCAGAACATGTTACTGTATCTAGTATATGGGCAATCAAACCACCACCTCTAAATTCGCTTATCCTATCATGTCGATACATGTTATAACGAGAAAATCTATATAATGAGTCTTGGTCGGTCTCATTTAGAAATGTTTCAGAAAATAATAATACGTCAATATTCTTATTGTCTAATTCATCCCTGAGTCCAGCTGGTTTGATTCTAATAGACCTGGCATTGAGATGGACTACTGAGAAACCTGATTCGAAATTAGGATGATTATACATGTCTATAATAAGTATTGTAGTTTGACGTGTACAAAATAATTGTTACCGGTACCACTTGGTACAATAAATACATATTAATATCCTCTTGCAGTACATATAATTAAAAGAATAATGATAAAAGAAAAGAAAAGAAAACACATGTTGGGCAAACAGCTCTATTGGCCGCCCTAGGGTAATGCCTGGCCATTAAACCAAAGAAAAATATGATTTCTAAATTGTCAATCAATATGGGTAGACGTTGAATAACAGTCTACCAAAAGCCAATATAGTAACAAACTTGTTTGACATTATTATTTGTGCATTGTTACGTAATATATATACTGTTTTTTTTTGTGTGTTTTTTTTCATCATATAAAAGTACACAATTAATCATAAACCACTTTTAATTTTCCTATGTATCACACATTGGTCTCTCGGTGGACATGGTGGAGGATCGAAATTTGGGAGTGGGTCCATATTATCTGCTAGCTCGGCAGGTGCAGCAGCAGTTGGTCTTCTACAGTGGGTTGAACATTGGTCAGGGTGCGTCTTATACGCATAAGCAGCTTACCCTGTATATTTTCTCCTCATAGATTGTCTTTGCAACACAGGTTAGCCTGACCAAGTTGATATCCAATGCCATATACCGGGTGAAAACTCCCCTGGTACAGGATACAGTCCTGGGTTGAAATCAAGTAATCCCTTAATTCAGGTATAGCATATTTAGTGGAGTTCAATCTGTACATGATTTTTTCAGCTTCTTTGCCCCATTGTGGGGTATGTTTGAGCGATTTGGTTTCAGCCATGATGTCATAGGCACAGGAAAGTTCCATTATGGGTGCAGCTTTTTCAGGGCTACCACATAGGATAGCTTTGTGGTACTGGACCACCTGTTCTACACTTGAGAAACTTTTTGTCACCGTCCTTGATTTCAACAGCTACTCCAACAAGGAAGAACTTATTTCTATGTATGGAGAGTGAGTATTTTCCAGGATGTCTGTCGGTGATATTTGGAATGAACTTACAAGGGTGTCAATGTTATTGTTATGACGCACGCAACAGTGGTTAAGGGCATCACCAAATGGTTGGTTACCACAGTGATGGCCGTGACAGACCTCAATTTCGATACATCGATGCATATTCAAGGTTGAAAATCATAGAAGGTTTGCATATGACGAATTCGGAGGTATTCCAGCCCCTACTCTTCGAATTTTAGTTTCCCCACTATTTTGACCTGTAGATTAAGAACAGCACATTATCATTTATGTCAGATGTGTCCTTGCTATTGTAAAAGAAGCATACTTATAAGAATTCTTTTTCTGGGCACATGTCTGGGCGAATGACATGTAAGGCCCCATATGCACACTTTCTATGATTTGTGATCTCAAGATGGTGCCGGGCTGACGCGACTGGCGCAACTGGTGCAAAAGGTCCAACCAGGTGCTGTGGCCAACATTGTTTGGATAAGTAACGGTGCATAACGTGTTAGCTGAACTTATCTACTGTTGTCACCTGATGTTGTCGTGGGTGGATAAGTGGTTACAGGGTGAACTGATATGTTATTGAGACTTGGGTTGTAGGTGGGGGGTCATGAAAGGGACGAGAGGTTCTGCAGGGGGAAAGTGTTGTGGGAAGGGGGCATCCTTACATCAGCGTCATCATTACCGACCTATCCGGTGCTGTATCTGACGCAGGACCTAGGACGATCATCACATGAATCGAAACTAATTACATCTTGGGATTTATGTCAAAGAAGGAAAACCCAACATCAAAAGTGTTAGTGGCCCTCTCAGCTAGTGTAGGATCAAACAGGTATTTATCCTTTGGTGGTTTGAGAAGAAGACCAGTTTCCTTGGGATCATTTTTTCCGTTGAGGGTCAAAATGGCAGCCGAAAGGTGTGGTCAACAACCACAGAGGGGTCAACTTTTGGAGCTATGATGGAGGTGGTCTAGAGATTCCTGTCGTACAGAATGTTGACCTGGGGAAACTAAATAAAAGGTGTTCCCACCAGAGTGGATGAGCTGTGCCAGGTGTGTCACATGCATACGCACACAGCACATGAGCACACAGCAAAGGGACAACTATGATTGGTGATAACAAGTGCAACCATGAAGAAAACTCGAGGTGAGATCCAAGATGTGTTATTAAGTCTGTGGACAATATTGAAGATCTATCATGGAAATCTGATGCAGCATCCTTTAGGGTAAGTACATCCTTAATCCGTGGTAATATTTTTTGATTATGTAGGCCTTTAAGGCGGTAAAGATTTGGTAGCCTTAAGACGATGGGGTGTATCAAAATAGATATACACAACATAGTGTAGCAGGTAAGATTTCTACCCATCCACCAGCATTTGTCTTTAATATTAGTTGTATGGTCAAGTGTCACATACAAGCATGTTTTGCAGCAGTTTAGTACTACTCTAATGTACAAAATCCTCATGTTTAAGACACACCCCTCACTTTGGTGGCTTGCAAAAAAACACAGGAGTGCTCTATCATAAAATATATGGCTTAGGGGCGGGTTCACTAATATTAAAATAACTAAAAACTTTGGACCCCCACCCCGGCAGGTGAAAATCAAACAAACAGACTGCCTACCAAGGGGAATCTCTGTGACTATGGGATAAAACCCTTTAAGTCTTTTATCTTTTCCCTCTGGGACCAACCACACTTAATAATCTAAGGGATCCATGCCTACAGCAAACGGTAGGTGAAAATCAAAAAACAGACAGATACCCTACCAAGCGAGGGTCTCTGTGAAAATATAATTAAATCTCTTTTAAGTCTTTGATCTATTTAAAACCATAGTTAAGAGACTTATCTTGAACGGGTACATAAGGGAAAGTAAAATTTTGTTCCCTCAAACGTTCTCTGCCACCTTCATTATGGAAACACCAACCGCTCTACAGACTATCAACTCTGAGAACCCAAAAACTACTACAGCATCATATAAATTTTTTTTATTTATATTATATATCTCATTTGCATAATTAGCCTCGCCCCATTGCTTACAAATAAGGGACCATGTGGCTAGGCCACGTTTTGTTTACAAACAAGGGGTCACGTGATCACACTAATCTCCTAATTAGGTCATGTTATCATGGTACCAAGAATGCAGTCCTCTGATTGGTTGAGAGGTGGTCACTAATCCCTAATTAGGTCAAGGGGGCATGGTCTCATTAGCATAAAGGGACGTGGCCTAATATGTAAATGAGGGTCACATGACCAAATGGAGGGCTCTGATTGGCTAAGGGGCATGGCTAATTATGCAAATGAGGTGCACTACGGGGGTCCAGTGACATCACAGATCACGTGACCAAATGGAGGCCTCTGATTGGCTGCATGCCCAGTGAGTAATATCCTTAGATTAGCCATAGTCCCGTTCCGATACATACTATACTACTCTTGGACTGTAGGGATGGCCTACAGTCTGAAATATGTCTATGCAAGCTCTGGTGAGCACACCGAAGCAGCAGTACAATACATCTAAATCACATCTGTTGACTGTGGTATTTCATATGCAGCTTTTAATTACATTCATACAGTACCTTCTCTCAGCTGTCTTGTATTCATTGTCTGATTTTAATCATAATCAAAGCATTAAAAGTCGAAATTCCTAACAGATATTCAAGGAGTGCTGCCCTCTTGTGAATAAAGCTTTAACCTTCCTGTACTCCTCAGGGGGAGAGTCAACCGCTACCTGCCACCAGGTGTCAAATTAAAGAACTACCCTATCCATCCAGAATTAGTCAGTGTGTTACTGGTGAAAATACAGCACAGTAGAGACATGGTATGAGTAATGTGGGAACTAGTTTTCATTGTCCAATATTCAGCGCTATACCAGATCGACTTCACAGACTCCAAAAAAGTGGTTCTTTTTAGGAACATTTTTCACTAGAAGTGGGTCTCTAATGTTCTCTACTGTACTCTCTTGCACATTTCATACTGATATAGATCTGACCAATGGTCTTTATGTTGGAACTCAACTCAATGATTTATTCTAGGGTTTCAGAAGAACTCGAAGTAAGCCAGATGGGATAAATGTCTTCCTTCTTACACTAAATGCAGCCAACGCAAAGCCCAAAGCTGCTGTCAAAGAGCTATGACGTCATCACGTTTATTTCTATAGTAGCCATATGTTTCTACAATGCTACTAAAATACATTAGGGGTGCCCCCCAACCCATAGTTTACCCTACCTTACCCTACCCTACCCCACTCTTTTTACCTACCTACTTTAACCTAGTTTACCTTTGGATATTTATCTTTAAGTTGTGGTGGGAGAATGTTATGATGTAGGTGCTAAAAGTTAACACTTTTTTTCTAATCCATTTTGCATACGGTGATGTGTAAACTTTAGTTTGTGCTTGAGAGTCTTTAGAGGCACCATTTGATCTAATTTCACGATTCATAGGGATTCATTGTTTAAGCTCTTCTGTCCACTGATGACTTGTTCATGTAACCTCAGAGGCCTGTTTCTAACCCTGTGCCCCACTTGTTTTGCTGCCAGTAAATCCAAGTGATTTAGAACCATGCCTGGTTCCAAAAATGCCTGGTTTGTCTTGCTGCTTGATCTTTGGCCAGAAGGGATTATCTCCTGACTATTTTCAGGCACAGTGGATCCTTGGCTAACTGATAACCCACTAGTATCTTCACTGGTGTTACCCAGTTGTCCCAGTGCACACCTGAGGAGCATTGACTGTCCTAAAGTAATGTCCAGGGCTGCTACATCAGCAGGCAGGAGTGTAGTTAAAACCTGCTCAGAATCCAGGTCTTGCTTTCTCAGTAAATCCATGGACTTGTTTTAAGACCAACTTCTTTCCCCCAGTCTGTGAAATTGAAGGGGGCTTGCTCCCTTCTTGGTTATCATCCCCTTGTTGACTCATGGTGAGGTGAGCTCCTAAAAGTTGCTGCTGTTGCTGCCGACCAGTGCTGGACACTGAGTGAGTGAGTGGGCCGTGTGAGAGTGCACCCCCTGTACCCGGGTGTTACCTCTTTCCCCTGTCCTCCACCCCAGAGAGGGGAGGGACTGCAGTTAGGTTGTGTCACTTATTTAAACTCCATGAACAAGTTGATGTCTGTTACTCCCTAATTTGAGTGAGCACTGTAAAAGCCTATAGGTTTAAAAGGAACTAACTTTTGTTAAAATTTTAAAGGGATTTTCACCAATGTACAGCAACGTAGTTTAAAAGGTAGATGCAAATAAAGTTCCAAAGTGTTGTATGTTGTATCCTTGATGTTAAATCCTGGATTAAGTACAAGGTAGTATTAGATGCAGTGTATTGACAGTCAGAGAGCTTGGAGAGTCAGTAATGAGAAGAGCTTGATGTGTAATGTAGAGAGTCAGTGTGAGAAGAACTTCCAGGAAACCACACACTTTGAATAAATGCAGGCTAAACCCTACCATAGCATACCCTTATTATAACATTTTCCCAACAGGATTAATTCATAAACCTACTTCAACAGCTACACATCTAGGAACACGGTATAAACTTTACCTAAATTATTTTTACACACAAGATTCCTTATTTCAGCAGAAATGCTACAATTATTTTACAAATTTACCTAAATCTTACAGAATTTCCACTTTTTACAAACAAGATTTCACCTTGAAACACGGTTTTAACCAATGTATTCTTTTTACAAAAAGAAAGAAATGCAAGATTCTATGGAAATGTTACAAAATTTCCGTAAAATTTTCACAAATTTACCCAAATGTTATGGAAATTTCACAAAAATGACACCTTTACACCCAAGATTTCGCTGTGTGCAACTCATAGCACCTGACTGGATGACACAGCCCTGGTTCCTGACGTTAACACAGCTAAAAGGGTACCAGAAAAGGCTAATCCTTTCAGTCAACAACAACTCCCTCAGGTAGACAGGCAAAGGACAGATGGACTTCACCATGGCAAACAGGTGGATCGCCATCCCACTCTAAGGAGGATATGGACACAACACCTCTAATACACTGACAGAGCATGTACCATCATGTTAGCCTCCATAGGGTAATCCACTAAATCTGCCTACGAAACAGCAGCTAAGAAATGGACCAATTACGTGGAAGAAAATGACGTTGATTTGATAAAACCATCCCTAAAACAATGTATTGACTTCCTAGTACACATGTTCGATACAAATGTGGGATATAGTACCTTCAATGTACCACACTGTCTTTCTTACCATGTTTTATCCGGCTGGAAGGCATGCCACTAGGAAACACCCAGAAATTTCTAGGTTCCTTTTAGGGGTAAGAGTAGACAGACCCCCGGGAGAAACATATGAGACCATTTGGGATCCCAGGCAGGTATTAAACCACATGACCAGCTGGGGTTTGATAGCAGACCTGACGCTGAATAAACTGACCAGGAGGACCATGGTATTGTTCTTTTTGGCAACAGGCCAGAGACTACAAGAACTCTATGCTTCACTTAGAAAAGATATCACCTTTGGGGATAATACTGTGCACATTAAGTATTCTCAAAAACTGAAATCAAATGATCCTAAGACAAACCCTGTCATCCTCAGGTTTAATGAATTTGAGGATGAGAGTCTGTGTGTCTATATACACCTACGGGTATACATGAACAAAGATGAAACACAGTCAGCATATCATCAGGTATTTGGTACCATTAAACAAGCGGTAAAAAGGACACGTCCTGAGACCACCTCCAGGTTGGTAAGGCAAGGTTCTCATAGTAAACACAAGAATCCAGCTCCAGCTAATTTCAGCTAGTATGTGCCTTCTCAATAGTATGATGGAGCAAGGCCACCCATGTAAAAAAGATTATTGGATGCATGTAAAATTCCTCACAGACAAGAGGGATATTTACAAGGAAGATGCTCTTATGAGCATCTTGAGAAATTGTTAGGTATTCAATCATCCACTTTTCAGAATACAGGTAGTTCTTCCGGTGCCAGTAAGAAAAAGAAAAAGAAGAGGAGATTTCTTTTTTGTAATTCATACAATGGTGAAGGCTGTAAAACTAAACAATGTACAGGTCTACCCTCATGTTTGTCAATTGTGTCAGGGGTCACATACAAATTCCCAGTGTCCCAATAGAACAAGTGATTGACACTCGGATGCTCCTGGTGGGAGTTTTCCCTCACAGGAGCCTCACATTGATGCAGTAATTCATGAATTACCGAATGAATGTGTTCTTGTGTCTGACATTACTCGTGCCCCAGATATTCAAGCTACTTGTATTGACGACAGTGTTGGTACAGAGTCCGAATCCAATTGTGACAATAATAATTGTACCAATTATGTCTGCAATTCTGCAGGTTCATGTATGGAATTATTTGGTAATTTTGATAACCTATGTAATTTAGGTATCACCCCTGTTACTGTCAACCCGCGCACTGACAGAGGTGCTTGGGTGGAGGTGACTCTGGGTGGTGACGACAAATGGGAAAGTTTACCAAATTCTGTCAGACTCAGCAAAGATAGGGATACTGTAATCAAATTCTCAAGTAGGTTTCTATTTGCTGTGTAGATGTAGCACCTGGCACCTGGCATTGTCATACCTGTGTAGTGAAAAAAATCTGTCACTGTGTTTGGAATATGTCTTTAAACCTTGCGTGTTTGCATGTAGATTACTGGAATTTGGCGATCTAGCAACTGACAGTGACTGGTATGTCTTAACTGGTATTTACAGAGGGTTTAGGATTATTGATCATGGCTGCCCATCTATGTACAATTGTGGGAATTATGCTTCTTTAACAAGCGGTGCCTTTTGCTCAGAAATGACTGAACAAGTAATTAGTGAAGTCACGAAGGGTAATGTCAGGAAAGTGGAATCACACCTAAGATGCGTTCATGCTTTGGGTGGCGTATTAAAACCCGACAACCGCCCTATCACTGACTGTTCTATTCCTGAGCATATCAATATCAACAGTTTCATGGAAGATTCATGTGAAAAATTTCATTATCACATTGTAGATGATGTTGTGTCAGACTTGAATCAATTCGATTTTTGCGCAGTGACTGAAATCGCCAATGCATATCATTCTATTAATGTCCTGCCTGCCCAACGTGACTTTCATGGCTTTGCCTGGGATGTGGGTAATGGTAGGGAATTCGTCCATTGTCCTTGTACTTTGGGTTGCACTGTGCACCCTTCATGATGTCAGTGGACTATTCTATGTATTATAATTATCAATGACAAATTCAAACCAAGCTGACCAAGCTTCCCCCTGTATAACCCAAGGTTCACCTATTTTTAACCTGACAGGGTGAGTGACTCATTCCTCCCGGTCTGACTCACTCACCCCCGTCTTCCCCCAGTGAGTACCCCCAGGTCCCACCTGCGGATCCCCCACTGGAGGACATGATATTATATGTTATTATTAGCCTCACCTGCCCAGATGACTCACGCCTGAGAGTAGCTCCCTCCCTCCTAATCCGGATTGCACTGGATCCAACCAGATAGGGGCAGAGCTGCTCATTCCCCAGGCTGAGTCACTGAGCACTTCCAGAAATAGCATATGACGTACACTGAGTGGGACTCCCTTTATAAACAGGCAGATCCCCACTCAGGTCATCTTATTCCTTCCAACCTAGACCCTACGACACTCAGGTGCCTTGGCCCCAGGATATAGCTTGATCAGACTGGCGAGTACTATACTGTATACCGTATTGATCACTCTCATGCCAATCTTACAATAAAGCTGGATCATCAACTGAATTGTCTGGACTCCTGTTACCTCACTTCATGGCGTGTAACAACCTGTTGACAATGTTCACCCAAGTGTCTGACTTCATAGTAAAATGTGGCGCTAGTGGCAAGTACCCACATTGTACCAACTACTTGGATGATTACCTCGTCATGGGTGATTTCGAATCATCTTGCCAGGATGCTCAAAGCCAGTTATGTGCAATGCTGAATGGTCTAAGGTTCAAAGTAAAAATGAACAAGTTGGTTCCCCCATCACAAGTGACTAAGTTCCTTGGGATTGTTATCGACTCAGCGAACTCAGATAACGATAAACTTGATTGAGTAAAATCGGAAGTTAATTACTTCAGCAGCCAGAAATCTGGCACTAGCAAATGCCTGGAAAAATTAGCTGGTCTCCTAGGCCATTGCTCGACAGTCGTTAAGGGCGGCCACACCTTCACCCGTTGTGTGTACAATGAGCTTCAGGACATTCCTTCTGGCATCCACTGCCTTAATCTGTCTGAGAGTCTTTTATTGGATCTATCAATTTGATACTTGGTTCAACTGCAAGGCACATATGATAAAGACCAATACCTCTTCTCATACTGTGTATACAGATTCCTCAAAATATGGATTTTGTGGCCATATTGAAGATGACTTCTTCTACGGTTGTTGGTATGAAAATGACAAGTGTTGCAGCCATCAAGAAACCCTCCGCAGAATGAGTCGTACTGTGATCATATTAACATTGAAGAAATATGGCCTGTTGTATTATTGGTGCACCGCTGGGGAAGCGAGTGGAAAAATGGCTTTGTAGCTGTGTATACGGATTACACACAGGTTCAAGGCATGATCAACTCTGACAGGAGTACCAGCCCCCATGCTATGCCTTGGCTATGAAAATTGTTCTGGTGCTGTGCTCTATACAACATTCATTTGAGGGCCTTCAGGATCACTTCTAAAGATAACATATTAGCTGACGCTCTCTCTGGTCTTAGTAATGCTGATCATGTAATTATTTGTGGCCACACTATTGATGTATTCATCAATTGTTGTTACAGAGCTGGAGGCACTGCGACACAGTTGGGAGATTCTGAGATCAAATTGCTGGTCTGCCAACACTTATAAGACAAGGAAATCACAGTGAAAGCAATATGAAGACTTCTGTGAAGAGTACAGTTTGTGTTACTTACCAGCCTCAATAGAAACTGTCTGTTTGTATATAACCCATCTTTCTGATCGTGTGGCATATCACACAATGAAACTTACATTTCAGGGCTATGGGCCCTACATGACTTCATGGGTTACTCGTACCCAACAATGGCATGCTTCCTTATCAAAACAACCTTGAATGGTGCGTAACGATTGCTAGGCTCAGCGTCTAAGCCAGCTGAGCCTCTGACAGCCACTGACTTATTATGTATTAAAGATGTCCTTGAATCTAAAGACAGGAAATTCTGGGCTGCTCTACTCCTTTCCTTCCGCTGCTTGTCCAATTCCAATATGTACAAATGATTCCTGTTATTGCTTCACCTGCCAGTAGACTCTGCCCTGTACATCTGGACTCAAGCCGAATGAGCAGTTACTTTAATTGAGCTATAATGTTTATTCTTACAAACTCAAGGAATCCTGTCAGATTGCCAAACTGGAAGGGGAGTTCTCTTCTCACAGTGTTCGTTGAGGTGCTGCTATGTTTCTGGCTGAATTAAGCACCTTCATGACTTAAAAGTTATGGCAACTGGAGATCTTAGGCTGTTCCTATTTATCTGTTAGACTCATATTGCTTAAGACGTGTAGAGACCTATGTGTTGCTCAGGAATTGAGCAGGTATTAATTGGGCAAAGTGTTTTTGTGTGCCTTGTGTCGCCCTTTCATCTGTGACTTTGGGCAAAGTGTATACATTGTAATGTTGTCCATCTCTCCAGGGAAATATACATCGGTTAAAACCATGTTTCAAGGTGAAATCTTGTGTGTGTAGTGGTCAGCGGAAAATGTCATGGAGAAACCGTGACTCGAACCAAGGACCCTCCAACTTCGAAGCAGAAACTCTACCTGTGAGCTACTTACCCTGGCATGACATTCTCTACCTTTCAACTACCCTAGATCGGTATGGTTATGTGGAGTGACACAATCAAGTGAACAGTCCCTCTGAAGGCTCTGCGCACCCCAGGGGGGAACGAACCCCTACATGTGTTAAAAGTGAAAATTCTGTAAATTTATTATAGCATTTCTACTGAAATAAGGAAAATTGTGTGTAAAAAGTTTAGGTAAATCTTTTTCATTTTGTAGAAAGAATACCAAGGTTAAAGGTGTGTGTGTGTCAATTTAAAAAATTCGGAAATTTCCACTTGATTGTTGGGTCTTATATGAGACATTGTGGTGTGTATATATCAGTTTTGTGTTACACTTTTTAGGTGTTTATACCGTGTTCCTAGATGTGTAGCTAGTGAAGTAGGTTTATAAATTAATCCAAATGTGAGTGAGCAGTGTAGGAAGCTATCGGTGTAATGGAGCTAACTTTTGCTTGATCTTGAAGGAATTTCCACCATGCTGATTTTCAACATGCTAATCTTTTGGAGCATCTAGCACAGATGGTCATAAACAGCTGGTAACATGTAAACAGCATGTTTATTATACAAGCACGGACCAGTGTCCAGTGGTTGTTGT
Organism: Acholoe squamosa; assembly: GCA_949317995.1. Classification (NCBI taxonomy): domain Eukaryota; kingdom Metazoa; phylum Annelida; class Polychaeta; order Phyllodocida; family Polynoidae; genus Acholoe; species Acholoe squamosa. The sequence goes on along the minus strand of OX439051.1, from coordinate 9,031,813 downwards.
TGTTGTAGGGGTTGTGGTGGGAGAATGGTATGATGAGTGGGACTAAAGGTAAGGATGAAATCGACACTTGTCTTTTGATCCTGGAGGACAGATGACAATGGCAGTGGTGTAGCATGCAAACAGGGTAGGGTGTAAACTACTAATTTTCAACATGCTGCCAATTTTAAGTTTTTGTGATCAGTTTTATTGCATGGATGGACAAAAACAGTGTTTGCTGTTTTTTTATCAAAGATGCATTGTTGTTTTGAAGGAAACATTTTTTAAAACTTAAATTGGGAGGAATAAATGTGTCTGAAGGATGATGTTCAGGACAATACCGCCACAGTTGAAACAGCTTACCATGTTCTACACCACCCCTTATGTACAAAATAAAAACCTCCGTTTCTCATTTGTGAAAAGTGGATAAGCTCAGAGGTAGTGAAGCAGGAGTCAGGATCAGCTGAGCAGTGAGTGAACCTTGCACTATCAATGCTCACAGTGGCAACTCTGTGGTCAGTTTAAGTGGGGGTAATACGTACTGGAGAAAAGGCCCTAACTAAGATTTAATGGTAAACTAGGCTAAAGCAAGTAGGTAAAATATGGTAGGGTGAGTAAAGGAGGAAGCAGGGAGTAAGGGACATCAACATGTTGATGGAATTTAAATAAGTGACACAACCTAACTTCAGCCCCTCCCCTCTCTAAGGTGGAGGACAGGGGAAAGGTGTAAAACCCGGGTGTAGGGGGTGCACTCTCACTCACTCAGTGTCCAGTGCGCCTCTGCACAGCAGCAGCAAGTTTGAGGAGCTTACCTCACCATGAGTCAGCAAGGAGATGATAACAAAGAAGGGGAGCAAACATCCTTTAATTTCACAGACTGGGGGAAAGAAGTTGGTCTTAAAAAATGTCAATGGATTTACTGAGAAAGCAAGACCTGGATTCTGAGCAGATTTTGACTACACTCCTGCCTGCTGATGTAGCAGCCCTGGACATTACTTTAGGACAGTCAATGCTCCTCAGGTGTGCACTGGGACAACTGAGTAACACCCACTTCACTGAAGATACTAGTGGGTTATCAGTTAGCTAGGGACCCACTCTGCCTGAAAATAGTCAGGACATAATCCAGAAGCAAGACAAACCGGGCATTTTTGGAAGCAGGCATGGTTCTAAATCACTTGGATTTACTGGTAGCAAAACAAGTGGGGCACAGGGTTAGAGACAGGCCTCTGAGGTTACATGAACAAGTCGTCAGTGGACAGAAGAGCTTAAACAATGGAACCCATATAAATCATGAAATTAGATCAAATGGTGCCTCTATAGACTCTCAAGCACAAACTAAAGTTTACACACAGTACTTTTTGGGGGGAGCGCACACACCCCCAACCTACCGTACTTCTACCTACCTACCTACCCACCCCCCTGTTGTTAATAATGAATACTCCCTAACATTTGTCCACCATTTTGAATTTAAATCTCCGCGCATGCGCAAAGTCAATGAGAACTGTCTGCAATTTAAAATTTAATCTATCTCTGCACATGCGCAAAGAGAAACCTACCGTAAATTCTCTCGTATAAGCCTCATGCCTGGTATTAGGCACACCCTGAGTTTGAAAGGAGATTATGAGGCAGGCTTGAAAATTGACATTTTAGTACTGTTCTATGGTGTGAAAACACCTCATATAAGCCGCACCCTAACTTTGGGGTCAATCCTATAAGCCTAATTTGGATTTAGATTCTCCGTGGCTTATACAAGAGAATTTACAGTAGGTCATGTTTTGCATAAATTTGCATAAATTAGCATAAATTATCTCTCAGCCAATCAGAGCTTGAGAAAGTAGGTCACATGCATATGGCACTTCCGGTTTCAAAACTTGGTCACTTCCGGTTCATAAGTAGGTCAAACAGATTTCAGTAGCTGTAGCTACTCATATCCACAAACTCTGGGTGTGCCTTATAAATATGTTGGATGCGCCTCATACACACAAGGTTTTATTTTGAAACACCTGCCAAATACTCTATTATTTGATCAGTCAGTTTTGTACTTTTGTATGACACATTTAGTAAGTAGATTGTCTTGGTGCATATTTTCTTCTTCCCCCCCCCCCTGTACCATCAATATGGGGTTTAAATCTTTGAGTACAAACATGCTGTTGACCCTTCACTGCAATTAAAACACAAATACTAGCTTCTTAAACTTAGTATCCCCACTATCATAATGAAAGTTCTTGGTCAACTTAGTCAACTTGACTTCATATTTATAGATTAATGTATTTTGTAGTCTCAATACCCAATTTAATTTTAATAAATCCTTTACTACTTTAATGTAAGCTGTCTGTAGCAGCCTGTTCAGGAAGATGACTGCAAATTGAACTGGTTAACTGTCACAGCCTGATAGAATTCCTATTCACACAGAACGATGTTGCCCCCTTCTGTGGTCTGAGGGTAGCTAGATGGTTACACACTATGTCACTTTTGCTGGCAAGGCTTCTGATTACTAGATTGAATGTCGTAGATTTAACTGTCCCTGGCACTCGATGAAGCCACTAGAAAATCTAATTTATGGTTTATTTATAACACACTATTACCCAAACTCTTTGTCAACCTTGCCAACTGATGAGACATATGGTATACCAGTGTGGTGGTCGCGAGTCGTCCTCGGAGAGCTCCCCCTTGGTGACATCGAGAACACCTCGACGCCTGGGGGCGCTGGAGTCCAGTGCCATGTCACCTTAGGGACACGTGGACCTCGACACTGGTGTATATAAGGCAGTTTCACGGCCTTCCTCAGAGTCAGTCCAGTCGTGACAGACCATCCTGTGAGATGGTGATCGGCTGCCCGACTACCATGTTTTAGATACTCCTCTGTGCTGCTGCACAGAGGAGGTAAATGTTAAATTACTTTTACTAGACACAAGTAGACTGAGCTAGTCAACTAGAGTTGAGTTGCTAGTGCTTGAATACACTACTGCCTGTAACTGTCATTGAGAATGGCTGGTGCCTAGTGCATTGTTAACAATAAAGTTTTAACTGGAACCTGATTAGTTGTTCTTCGTTTTCTATCGAAGGATTCAAGTAGAATCGAAGGGGTAGAACACTACACCTGTATTTGTGGTTCTCCATTTATTATCAAAGTGTACAACTAAAGCCTTGAGTATTTAGTCCTGCAAAGACCAATCCTGGCCAGCAGAATAGAGAGTATACAGGACTAAATGAGCCTAATGGTGAAAACACTTTGTATGGACTGCTTAATCATCTATTCTTGCTATGTAGCATGATACATGAAACATGACAGCTTAAGCGAATAGATTTATGATTAATAATAAATGGTAAGGAACTGGTTCAAAAATCAAAGTGTTATTACATAACGAAAGCTCTCAAAGTGCATCATAATGAATGTATCAGTATCTAAATTCTTCTAAAGGATGGGTCACATTTGGTATTCCGCTGGATCCGATGAAATGATGTTGGAAAATACAGAATGACAGGACACCATGAGATCGGTCACAATGTTTCACTGGAAAGTGTTTGGTGGTATAAGTCAAGACACCCTTAACAAATTTTAGAGATTGCTGTATTAAGCGGGTCTTCCCTTATAACTGATTTTTGGGTATCACCTGATTTAAGATTGTGAACAATCAGGTACAACCAGGTTCCCTGTCAGAAACTAGCTAAAATGCCAGATATTCCATGATCTAATATTTTGTGAGGCCAAATTTTGCCTCTGATTTAGATTTTGAGAATGATTGGATCCACTGTTTCACCAGTAACACCATCTTATTGTAAAATGTAATACACACAAAGAGGGTACATACACCTCAAGTTGGCCACATACCCGGAGTTGGCCACCTCTCCAGGGAGCAAGAGAATGAGTTTGTTGTGAAATGAATATAGCCAAATGGTTGAATCAATATTTTTCAATCAGCTTGCAATGCCAATTTAACCTCAAACTCACATTTGTGCTCCCTGAAGGGGTGGCCTACCCCAGGTAGGTGGCAGACTTGAGGAGAATCTACCCTACCTTGTTATAGACCAAAACCATCATTTATATACTTAGTCTCATGTTCAACATCTCGGCATTAGTATCTAGGGGAGTTATGCTTCCTAAATAACTGTATGTGTTTCTTTCTATAAAACAGCATTGAAAGAAGTGAATCACAAGCAATGTCTACTGTTTTCAAACAAACTTTTACAAGGGTGCACAGAGATATTGAAAAACTTTTTTTTCCTTTTTGTTGCAACTATAGAAATCAATACGGTAGAATACACTAAAGACGGCCGTTCCTGTGCAGGTTTTCAACAAGGGCTTTGTAGTGGCTAATATCTCTGACAGTTTTAAGTCCTCAGACTTATATCCCGGAAATCCATTTGTAGTTTTTATTTTCATCCTTACTACAAACATTTCATTTACTTCATTTTCACCTAGAGAAAACCACTTTGCCCCTAGAGACATCCACCTAAGAACCACCCTTGTAATAAGCCCCTTTTGATTAAACTGATGATTTATAAAAATAATAAGTGTCTCACATAACTTTCCAATATAATGACATAGTCTAAGCTACTGTATCATATTAAAAATTATGTTGTATACTATCTAAATTAGAATGAACATCCGTTGCATTGTTATGCCCATGGATATTGCAAATCTTAGCAAAATACAATACAATCTTAATGTTCAAAGTATGCAGCCAAATATCTGATGAAAGGGCCAGTTTGTCATGTTAAAAGCAACTCAAACATGGGAACTTTAGTGTATCATTACACAATGACAATTACGTAATATATCCCAGTAGATCATTCCATGAGGTAAAATGACACCTGTATAAAATTTGAATAAACTAGGGTCCCAAGCCCAGGAAATACATGTTAATGTGAGAAAAATAAGGTGACAGGTGGACGACTCAAGGTATGTGGTCGTCTTTAGGTTAATCTACCCTATTGAGGTTTTACTCAAACCGCACCCTACTGGATTGACCAAATTTTGGGATGGGCCTTGTGGATGAATTATTTTTACCTAACAACTTCTTCCCAAAGGATTAACGTTGAAGGGCCAATCTGCACACCATAAGAGGCGTAATATGCGCCAATCCACTATTGTGGCCAATCCAGTACTGCAGCCTCATTTTGGATTCATGTAAACATTTAAAAAGGCAGACCGTGGCTTGTACAGGGAACTACGATAATTAACTATTCAAATTTTGATTGATTTAAACCTTGTACAAGCATAAAAGAAATACAGAACCAGGCGTACATTGTGGCAGGTCCACCCCTCGGGGAGACAACCCCCTTGTGGTGGATCGGCCACAATGTACACCAAGGTCGTTTAGTTCTCTGTATTAATACTACATGTATAGAACTTTATTTTATGTGAATAACTTCTTCCCGTAGAGATAGCATTAGGGAGCCTATCTGCACACCCCCAGTGGCGTAATGTGTGCCGATCCACCACAGCGGCCGATCCACCACTGCAGCCTCGTTCTGGGTGCATGTAAACATTCAAAATGGCAGATCGGCGCTTTTACGGGGAACTACGGTACCGGATTTTGATAATTTTTCCTTATTTAAACCTCTAAAAACATAAAATAAATATAGAACTAAACTCCCCTGGTGTCCTCAGTGGCTGATCCACCCCTCGGGGGGTGTCTCCGAGACCTCCCCCTCGTGGTGGATCGGCCACCTCGTACACCACGGTCGTTTAGTTCTATCTATGTACTTCACTGCTCACAATGTAAAGCTTATATAGCAATTTTTTTGAGTATGTACCTTAATGTTTGAGAGAGGTGTACCTTAAGTGAAGTTAACTCATATATATATGTTTCACAAAAATAGATTCTATGCCAGAGTTTCTTTTCTTCCAAGCAGATGTCCTTCTGGAGGCCATTTCTCAATTTGCTACGACTGCACACAGCCACTAAGATTTAAAAATGCCAAGAATAAGCCAGGCTATCGTAGGAACTGCCCTATGACTGCTCACTATGATTAGCAGCTATGAAGTAATTACATAAGGTTTAGTAGTGCAGTCGTACTGGTGCAGACATTAGGGACTACTAGTGCATGGTACTGTTATGGCCAAATTATTAGGTTCTCACTACGATTTAAAGGACAGCAGTCGTAGTGTGTAAAAAAAGGCCTCCAGGTCTTTACTTGCTCCTGTGTCCACCATGTTTCTGAGCTGGCTCTTCATCTCCTATATAAATATACAAATAGTTTGTGGATTAAGAATTGAATACTTGATGTAAAAATAGGATTCTGGACACTATGAAATGCAGATCTGGTCTGGATTACCAGTTTTGCCATCACACATGATACTTATGCCTCTGATCAAGACATCATCAAGCTTACCTAGTTGTAGGTGGAAGGTGGACATATCAGACAAGGGATCTAATGATCTAGATGAACTAATTGCAAGTCCTGCTGGAAACATTTTCATAATTAGGACTGGTAGAATCCCGTATGTTTCAATTCATTTTGCTTTAACATTATGGATCCTACACCGAGGCCTTTTGAAAAACATTTTTTATTATTAGAAATAATTTCTCCACATAGGGTTTGTATCTGCCCCTCTGTATGTTGTTAAATAACACCTATGTGGAAAAACACCTTCCTGTGCATTATGAGTTGGCACTTTATGAGTATGGGTATTAAACAAATTCTTTTCAATATTCAGCAATATTTTAATTAGCAGGCCTTGGGTGTCCTGTGTACTACCCTTGGGCAGTCCCATGTACAACCCTCGGCCAGTCCCGTGTATCATCCTCAGGCATATAGAGGTTCTTATATTGCCGAGGTACTCGTGCATATATCACCGACCACTTGTACCTACACATTGGTAGTAGCACTGGCATTTTCCTATATTGTACCCACTACAGCTTTTAACATTCTACTTTTTCTCACAGAAATGTTACATAGAGGGTGTAACACTATGCATTGTAGTAACTATAATCACATATTCTGGACAAATAGATATGATTTATAAATCTATATAATACAATAACAGTCTAGACGACACTTCCTAAGGGGTACTTAATTATCTCCCCGTCATCAGTATTATTACCTCTCTAGTAATGTGTGTGGTGATGGATTTATGGGTTGTAAAGAGTGTGGAATTATATCTGTACACTGCAAAAATGGTGTTTAGATTTTAAACATGTTTAGGTCTAAATATGTTTGAAATCTAAACATATAGGTCAGTTCGGTGTCTCATCAATTACACATTTAGGAAATAAACACTTTTATTCTAATTACATAAATATGTTTGCTAAACATGTTTAGATGTTTAGAGTTTAAACAGCTGAATAATAGGTGTTTAGATTTAAACATCAATATATTTAGATGCTTGGATATTGAATCCACACCAGGTAGCAGCACTACCTTTGAATGGACTATCTGTACACAATTATAATCAATTGTTGTGACAAATGTCCCGAAATCCCATGTTTATTGTTGTTTCTTTTTACTGAATGTCATGAGAATAGGAAGAGCAATAGCTGATTGACTAGATTCTCCTTACATTAGCATTATTGCCATAAAATATTCAATATGCTACATGACTTACACCTATTTCATTTTATTTTGGAATAGGTAAAGCAATTTCCGTGCTGCCAAGCTGCTGTACTTTCTGAATCTTATCATAGTGTGTACATACATGTGTATCGTGTAGCTGTGGCTGACATCTTTGGAGACTTTGACATGTAGATAAATACCTGCTGATGTCCCCCAGTAAATGAGAAAGCAAACAAAAGATATTCCTTTATTTTTTAATGCATACATGTCTGCAAATCCAAACTCTAACAAATCACACAGACATCTAAACACAAAAATTCATAAACATCTAAACACAAAATTTCATAGGTATCTAAACACAAATTTTAAACCTAAACACCTACATTTTTAAATACCTGAGCTAAGCACCTTGTTTGGCTAAACATGTTTAGGAAACTTATGTGATTACAAAAATGTTGCAAGAATATGTTTAGAATTGTGTTTAGGATCTAAACATTGATTTTGCAGTGTACTCATTGCAATATGGATCACCGTCCAAAACTGCCATAGCTGCCATGTGCCATGCAGTTGTAATCAGTGTTTGAATGCAGCTGGACCATATCGTTTTGTCAAGGTGAATATTGATGCCCCATTGACAATGCACTAGCCTGCCATATTGCACCCCTGCATTAAATAACCAGTGCCAATTCCGCACGATGCCATCAAAGGTCCATCGCGTGTGCACAGCCTTTTTGAAACGTAAACATTCAAGATGGTGGAGCCCATCATTTTGCGTTGGCGATAGGTAAATGTGAGTTTTTGTCCATTTGATAGATTAAATATACACCCAAACACCTTGACATAAATGTAAAGATGAACTCTGATTAGTCTTTGCCTCCTGTTTCTTCAGTAAACATCGTTCACTTTTACCATTATATTTACCTTGATTACAGCTGTCTACTTGTTAGCCAAAACCTGGTGGACCTGATGGACCTGGTGGAGGTGGAGTTGGAGCTGGAAGTAGATCATTACATTTGTTAAAGTTGGTTATTTATGTTGCTAACCTCATGGATGCACCTTTAGCATATATACTGAATTAATCGAAGTTATTATAATTGAATTTGGGAGTAATGACCATACATTGACACTGAAAATATAGTAAGTGTCATGCTTTAACTATTCAATATCAATTTGACTTAATTTCATATACCCCTGTCACAGTAATGAAATCCAATCATGTTAAATGAAGCATGTATTAGCATAGTGGAATAGCAGTAACCACACACAGACAGTGTTTGTACTTTTGTTCTAGTGCAACTTTTATATGTCACATGATTCAATAAACACTAGATGATCCCACTAATTTGTCACACATAATTCCATGATGCTCTAGGCAGCCCCATACATCCCCATGGTCAGCATGCACCTCATACATCTAGGGTCATCGTAATGCATTAGATTATGGAAGACACTCCATTAGATGACCGAGCGTCTAATGTGTTAAGATGACCCAAGATGTATAGGGTGCACCATGGTGAGTAGATGAGGTGCATTATGCTGGCTATCTTATGGTTAATATGATATAAGTTACCTGGTGCACAGTTGGTCTTACATATACAAGTATACCCATCGTCACCATTAATACACAATCCACCGTTGCCACAAGGGTTGCCATCACAGTGATCTGCAAATATTATGTCAAGTTGCATTAGAAATACAGACTATCGGGTATTTGAAAAGGTAATAGTAGGACATCGGATAATATTTAAGGAAGGAAAAGGCAAATATGCACTTAGCCCTTGTCAGTCAGACATTGCACCTGACCTATTTCTTGACATATCAAGATAGGTCAAAAGACCAATTTTCACATTTATTTTGTGGAGTATTCAAACATAAAACAAATTGTATGAGTAGTCATATGAATCAATTGTACATAGGCCATTAGGAGGCTTTGTGTCTGGTGCAAGCCTCTGGAATTGGTCCTGTGGCTTTAGCAGATTCATTTAATTTAAACCTTGAATTGTAAATCCTAAAGTTTTGTATCCAAAATAAATTTCTAACAGTGCTAGTTTAACATTTTCAGAATGCCTATGTTAATATTTTGTCATGAATAGGTAGGTGACAATGCACTGACACCCTGCATCAGGCCAGTGCTACTGGCTAGCCTTGTTCTGGGTCTGATTAGAGCAGGAGGTCATGTGTTTGTATTTGAAAACATTTATTGCCATATTCACAGAGTCGTCTTCCACGTAGGCAAGTGGGCCGACCAAATCCTCAGACCTCAAACCATGTATAAGATGCAAAAACTATTGCCATGCACATCCACACTGTACAGAAAGAAAACGTTTGTCTGTAGTAGTAGTAGTAGTAGTAGTAGTAGTAGTGGTAGTAGTAGTAACAAGGTTCTTACTAATTCAGTATAATGTTTGTTTCAATATGTAAACATGTAAAGCTATTAGATATCACAATTGACTTAGATTAACCATTCAATTTTAACCTAGTATGAGACAGTGTGTATTCACACTTAAAAGTAGAATCAGTCTCATATAACAAGATGTATTTGTTACTGGTGGTCACATAATGTGACAACATATTATACCCCTACATGGCTACATACTTAGCATAGTATATCCCTTTGATGAACAGTTTACACAACCACACCTTTGAGACATGCTCTATGTACTCTCATCTTCATTCACATGATCATAAAGTAACCCAAGTTGTCGTTAAGACATATAACAGAAAGAATAAAACAGGACAAAAACAATTTGAATAAAGGACCGCCAGATCAGTCAACCTCGTTACTGCAGGAAGTGTCATATCAATGAAACCAGTAACAATGTAAGGGTGGTTTGAGGTGCAGAACTGTGGATACTACAAAATAAGCACAAGAAATCGGATGGGTATAATATGATAGATATAATAAATTATTAATTTATATTTTCTCCCTGTACCAGTGACGTCACTTGCAGCAATGGCAGGCAGCAGTCAGCTGCCCTTTGGCTGCCGGTGTGCATTGATACTGGAATTTGAAAGATTTGGGCTGAATTAAGAATGAACATACTCCTAGCTCTAATAGAACTAGAAAGCTAGGGAGCCTAAGGATACTGTCCCTATACCATTTATCAATGACTGACGACCGTTTCTCGGCTTTCAGTGCAGCCATTAGTTTGTCAGTTTATTTTGTGTATAAACAAACAGATAGAATGGTCATGTGACCTTCCCATGGTCATCACTGGCTTGTAGTAGGCATCAGGTGCTTAGAGGCAGATGAAGAAATGATCAATAATGCAGCTACAAGGCAGCTACAATGTGTTCATAGGGGACATCACATAACCTCCAATTGATAAAAGATTTTACCTGTTATCTGGCACCGAGTTCCAATGAACCCTTTGGGACATTTACAGGTCGGTCTCGGACCAGTGTTATCACAACTTCCACCATTTTCACAGAACGAAGGATCACATTCTGTAAATGAACAACACACTTGATTTGCATGAAAGTGAGAGAATATTCATTTGCACAAAGAAAACTTTATTCCTCAAGGGCTTTGCAATTCCAGTAGCACCTTATATAAATATCAATATAATTAGAATGAATGAAGATATGAGACATAAGACCTACCTATACCAATTACCAGTGGTTAGGCATAAAAGGGCATAGAATGCAACAGCATATACAGCTGTACTGTGTGGTGGGGGATTGGGAACTAATATCCATTTGCTAATGTATTGGTTATCCAATGATAAGTAGTAAGTATTTGAGGGCATATGAAAGGACAAGGTACCATGTCTGTAATTTGCACATATGACCATGTGGATGGACATTTGCAAAACCACTGTTAGTTAAGCTTGGAGAAAAGTGTTACCTGGTGCACAGTCAGTGGGACACATACAAGCATAACCATCAGCAAGGCTAATGCAACTTCCGCCATGGCTGCATTGGTGGTTGGCACAGTGATCTGCAAAAGATCTATATTTGATTCATTGCAATAGAAATACAACCTCAATTCCACAAAAAATATATCCACACAAAATCAGACTAATTGATGAAGCAGTTTTGAAAGAACTATATAACTGTCAGTTCTATTTCCAGTCCTCTCACTCCCCCCCCCCTTCTCTATATTCACTAACAAGGCCACCACCTCTATCTGTCCCACAACCACCAACTGGTATGATGTTACCTTTACTTGATTCAACATTTATTTCACCACTACCACTTTCAGTCCTTTTTGTAATTTTTGATCTAGATCCACCTCCTCTGTCTTCTCCGCTATCTCCTATGAAAAGAAAAAGTAAAAAAAGAAAAGACGGTTTGCATTACAGAATGAAACATGATGCTGCAGTGATTCACTAGGCACATTATAATTTGGATTTCCATGGAAGTAACAAGCCCAGTCATTGTCGTATTACAACTGTGGTTCTTTTGTCGGTATAAGCATGTAGTACGTAATTCTACTGAAAGCCTTGTGTGAGACAGTTTTCAACACTTTTGTTGACTGTAGAACAGAAGATATATTTTTTCTTGAGTATAACTGCTTATAAATAAGTAGATCTCCATGTATTTGTCATGCGCAGAATCAGAAATGACACAGTTCTTGAATTGTCCCTCACTTATTTTGCACAATTCCGAAATGGCTCCCTCACAGAAAATATATTGTTTAAAAAGGTAGTCTGTAGTGATCACTTTTAGTGATCACTACAGAGTAATACTATGTGTCTACCCCTATAGGCACATAGAAATGGGAATTATTGCTAAAATTCTGATGTAAATCTAAATATTGAACATTGCATGGACTAGTTATATACAGCAAATATTTGATTACCACATTTAATAATGTGGAATATGGTGAAAATGGCAAAGAAATGCCATATTTTCTTCTGTGACTCTAAATATATTAGTGAATGATAGACTGACAGACACAATCTGCCTTTTCTTGGAAGCGCATGATTTTTTTTTCTGTCAGATATGACTAGAATAAGAAAGAATATTGCTCCACATTTCTTTCTGCGGCTCCCTGAGGTGAAAACTATATAAGAATAGGGCCATACATAGTTTCTTGTATCAGCCAACAAATTTAATACCTGTGTGTTACTTCCTTCATGGGATCGAAGTACTTAATATATTCCTTTAATGTACAATGAACCTTATAAATACATGTCTAATTACCACAGCGGCATTGATACATCACGATGGTAAATAATATAGAAGGTATTAAAGCAACATTCAAATACATGTACAGGACCTTTGATGAATTTCGAAGTATATATTTGGTTTGAGACAGTCCCCCAGAACCAGATGTTTGTGGCTACTTAATCATCAATTTATTTAGTTTAACCTCACAGCATATCTCACAACTAAACCTATAAGGGCAGCACATGGTAATAGAACACTTTAGTTTGCCATCGTTAATTTTCAATGCAGTACAGAAAAGAGGCTCATTTATACTGACTTCAAAAGGGTGCTACACCAAAATGATAAGTATTATGTGACATTAAATTTTTAGTCTGAAATATATCGTTGCCTCATTAAGGGAAAAGGACAAGGAACATTACATTGGCATTACACAGTTAATACCACCAATGATTGACGACAGTAGTAAAATAACTATAGCTCCCTGACAGCACGACTCATCTGCACACTTAAGGCACATTAACAAATGGCATCCATCCATCATCTATAAAAGGTTTCATTGGTCCTTACAAAAGGAAACTCTGAAAAGGATGTGATTACAAAAGTTAGAGATTTATGATGCTTGATATTTCCAAAGACAACATAAATATTTACACTCATTAGAATTCAACTCAATAGAAGGTTTAAGTGATGTAAGAGGCTTGTTGGATTTACTATTTGCTAGCAAAAAACATACACAAAGGAAAATAAAAGGTAACCTAGTGGTGGGATATCACTCTTACCAGGGGTAGACACTAACGTTGGACCAGGCAGGCATTTCTCAAGATAGTACGACTAGACCCTTGTCAAATCATAATGGGATCCCTTACTATAATGCCATTGTAGCCCTGCATCTAAATGATCACTAATAACTGCACTGGTATGACTGTCCTACCATACCCTATGTAATTACTGGGTGAGGTGCTAATCGTACAGAGCAGTCATAGTGCATTACCTACAATCACTCCTGGGGTAGACACTAACTTTTTTTAGGCATTCGCCACCCGGGCCTTTAGCTTTAGAAATCTTTAGGCCCGGAGCTAGAACTGTGGGCCCAGAAGAGAAATTATAGGTATCGTTCATAAAAGAGAAATTATAGGTATCATTCATAAATTCACAACATAACCTCACAAGGATAGCTAGATCCCTGCTGATTTCCAATGATATACTCATATGAATTTACTTTTACAGATGTCAGTAGTATAGTATGTATGGGAACGGGACTGTAGCTAAGGAATCTAAGGATATTACTCGCTAGGGATTCAGCCAATCAGAGGCCTAGACCCCCTGTGGTGTGGCACCAAAATGGACCAATCAGAACCCTCCCTTTTGGCAGGAAATTCAAAATGGTCACATGACCCAAACCCCCTGTGGTGTGCTGCCAAAATGGCGCCCTCTGATTGGCTGGTTGTTTAAGTCACATGACCTCTATTATGCAAATAAGGTCACATGACCCTAATTTGAATGGACCAATCAGAGGTCGTCATTTTAGTGGGAAATTTGAAAAATTTGGTGATGTGACTCTATTTTTTAAAATTTTTTTGCCAAAATGGAGACCTTTGATTGGTTGGCTGTCCACACGTCATACCGTCCACTGTATGCAAGCAAGTAGTTACGTGACCTCATTAGCATAAAGAGGTGTGGATTATTATGTAGATGAGGGTGTGACTATAGTGAGATATTTTTTTATATAAATAAAAAAGGCAAGCTGAAAGTTTGCCAATAAAAAAAAAATACAAAAAAAAACAAGGAAATGTTTGGGGGGCCCTTAGGGTAATGGGCCTTTCGGGGGGACCATTGTGTAGGGGAGCCTTGGGTGGGAGCCCCTTTTTTTTGGAAACCCGCCCCTTAGGTGGATTAAAAAAAACATAACAAAATTTTTTTAATTTATTTTAATGGGCACATTCTCCGTCGGCTACTATAGTTCAAAGCAGGGTATTCAAGCTTCGTCCTATGTTCATAGCCGTAGTAAGCCGTGGTTTTCGAGGTCTCACTCAAACTGGCTACCCACACACGGTAGAACTTTGGAGGGACTGGGTCGTCTGTATTCAATCTCATCAAATCCTGGTCATCACTTTCGTCATGACGATTCCTGGCAGGCGGGATCGAGTACGAGTCAGCGTATCATTGGCAGTGGCCGAAGAACCTCGGGGTGAACGTCTTATAGCCAGACCTGGTGTTAGACCAGATCTCCTTCTGTTCTCTAGTTGTAGCATCCTCGAGGGGCTCGTTGTTTTCATCGATATGTTCCAACAATTGTCAGTTCATCTCGTCCAAGGACTTGTCCTTGTCACCATTTCCATTTCCGTCTACTTCCATATCAGAAATCTCACCCTCCTCCGTGACTTCGAAGATGGGTACTGGTGGTAAAGCCTGTGCCTTCTTCGGAGTCATAGACTTTGAGGATGCACTAGCTTTCTTCGGTTCGAGTGAGGTCGACTTGGTCGTTTTTGGACATGATCTGTTCCGGGCTCAGGAAGACCTCACTGTCGGAGTCCTCTTTCACCTCTTTCTTAGAGAGTCTCTTCTTGTTTCGTCAAGGTTTGATCTCTTCGAAACCTTCCTTTTGATCTTTTTCCTTCTTGAGTTTTTCAATGTTTTTCCTCAAGTCAGTCTTTTTCTTGAGGAGTGCTTTCCTCTCTTTCTCATTCTCGGCCTGTTTCTTCTCGAGGCCCTCTAGGGTTTCCTCGAGAGGGTCGGTTCGGATGGCATCGGGTACAGCTTTGGCTTTGGCGTCCTCGCGAGAAGACTCCTTCGCCATTCGGGTATCCTCTTTCACCAGTTCCTCATCCTCCAACAGCTTGTCTTCGGATGGTTGAACTTGCGAGCTGGCCATCTGATACGCATAGGTACGCTCTCGGTTTTGGATCAGGGGGTGCTTCTGTCCCCAGCGATAAATGCTGGGTAGTCGCTCGTCTATCGGCGTCAATCCGTAGAGCAGAGGAGAATCGAGGGACATTTGAATCCGCTCGTCCTCCACAATCTCATCAACTACTTGGGTCAGTGCGTCTGAGCCGCACATGGCCTCAGCTAGGCTGAAGTAGTCGCACCAGTAGGTATCCCTACCGATGTCGTCAATTTGGTCATCGGACACTCCTTTAACCAATCTCATCTGCAAGTCCATGGCTATGCAGTCGGGTGGCAAACCTCTGCCTCCAAGCATCCATGGAGCAATCCAACGGTCTTTTCCCAAAGCGGTACGGATGTACCCCTTCGTAACATTCATGAATCCCCTCAGTGCTGTGTCGAGTCTGGGGACAGTGACTGGCACTTCGAGGATGGCGTCCGCCAGTTCGGGCATAACTACCTCCACTCGGGAGTCTGTTCCCACGCTCAAGAGAACTTCAGAACGGTGACTTGGTCCCTCAGGAGTCGGTGGGGCTGGCATAGAGCCATCAGTAGCAGTCGATGTCAAAGAAAGGACTTCCGAAGTGTCAATTGCTTCCTCAGAGTAGGTAGCTGGGATGGGGTGTCCCTTGTGGTTGGCGTTTAAGGTCGCCGTCACCTGGCTCTGGGCCATTATGATGGGCCCAAGAGCAGTCGGTTCTTTTTCCTTACTTCGATAAGTCTTTGATTCACCGCTTTGCTAAAGAATTGGAGTTAACCCGCTTGAAACTATCAAATCGCCAAAAGCATGTCCGTCTCATAAAGATCAGGATGTGTGCTGTGAGCGAAAATGGGTGCACAACAACACTCGACTTGTCAGTGCGCATGGCAAAAACTTGTACTACATCTGGCAGCGCCCATGGTAGTTCAAGGGTTCTTCTCTCCGTTTGGTCGTTGCATTGGTAGGTACCTACGCTGTTGATATCATCGGGAGTTTAACAGAAAAACATGCAGCATCGTATGTGCATGTCAGCTTTGCTGTCTGTCACCCACAGGAACCATGAACAGGGTACTTCGGTGCATCGGGCCCTACTTCGAGTCAATTTCAAAGTATTTCAACTTTCAAAAACAAATAACATTACACAGTACAGGACATATACCCTCGTTGTGTACCAGGACTTAAGTAATGGCAGACCTTATGGCAAGTCGCGGGCTGCGTTTCTCTTCTACTCGATATTTGTTTTTCAACCCAGGAGCTCGAGGTGGTTTATCAGAGGATACCAGCGTCCTCTTCCTACCCCTACTCCTGTGTCCCGGCGAGACATTTTCCTTGTGATCAGATTTTAGATTCACATCAATTCTCTTGACCTTTTTCGGTGTAGCCTTTTGAGGCTTCTTCTTATTCCTTTTCCTTGTTCCAAGTGGTGTCTTTAAACACTTGGATTTCATAAGGATCTAGTCTTTCTCCCTGTTCCACTTTTCTGTCAATTCTTTACACTCGGCGTTGGCTGCTTCTCTGCCCCTCCAACGTCATACTCTGCACACGTTCGATTTATTGGTTTTACCAGTTGGTAGACTCAATATGTTAACGGTGGATTCAGAAAAAATCTTCATCACAACATGGGGGCCATCCCATCCCGAGACTAATTTCTTAGAGGATAGGGGTTCATGAATTCGGAATACCCTATCACCAACATTGAAATGTCGATGCTTCAAATTGGTATCATAACCAATTTTCTGCCATCGGGCATTCTTTATTTATTCAATTCAAACTAGCTCATAAGCTAGTTTGAAATGGTCTCTTAATGACTCCACAAACAGTATGGTGCAGGGGGCTTCAGGACTAATCCCAACTACACCATATACCAAGTCTGCGCTGCATAATTATATCCTCTCCAAACACTAGAAGGTTTGGAGAACCGTTTGTCGAGGCGTGTACAGTACTATTATAAGCATACATACAGTGGGTTAGGTTGCCAGAAAGCAGTAGATTTTGTGTTTTTTGGTCATTTTTGACTTTTATGGCTCTGGAGAAAGACGTTGTGAACCAATATTGTCTTACATAGACTCATTTGATAGAGAACACTTAGGGCTATCAGAAAAATGTAAATTTGTGGTCATTCATCAAAAACTTTAGGACTTATAGCCTGCCAAAGTAAAAAAACAGCCAAATTTGTTCTTTTTTATACTTTTTGTATTTTTCACAAGTGTCCTGTATTGAATAAAGAACACTAAAGAGTATCTTAAAGTTATTTTCTGTATTGTCTATGATCATAGGTATCATTTCCATGAGGTTTGGACATGTTACTGAGTGAGAATTTTTCATGATGTGTCTTTCAAAATGGAAATCTGTAATTTGTAATGTCCGGTACCTAAATCTAAATCAGTTATAAAACATGGAAAAAATGAAGCTTCAAAATCTTTGTTATTACCCATATGAAGGGCCCCTTCATCCCCTACTTTGGTGAAATAATTGTGTGTCTACCAGCATTTGTCTCCATATGAGAGCAGCTTATGTGAAATAATTCTGATAAAAGTACCGGACGTTATCATCATGTAGGAGGCAGTCTAGTGTGCATGCATAACTCAAATTTTGTCCCATTCTGTAATTGAAGTCAATAATAGACATATTGGCCTTGTTATTTCATGTGTTTGTTATGCATAATGGGACATTCTTATATAACTGAGAGCAACTTCAATTACCTTCTTATTTCATTATTTTGGTACCGGACGTAACATGCCACAAAACAAGCAATAAAAATGGAACCAGATGGCCTAGATCGGTATTTTTTGGTCTTCTTTTGAGTTTTTGAGTTTTTATTGGGTCTAATAATACATATACAAGTAAATAAATAATTGATATGTTTTAAACCTAACATGGGCGCGTTGCCCTACTTACGTTAGTACCCCTTAATATTTCATATAGAAATAATGCAGTTGCTAATACATCTTAACTAAAGTACAGATTATACATGTTACAATTTTTGGGATGAGATGAGATGAGATGAGGGAATTTTTTACAGATTTTCCTGGATGAAGATATCAGTAATAAGGAGAAGAGAACAGGTCTCCTACATGAAACAAGTGGGATAGTCAGCGAGAATTTTCTTTTTAAATATTTTTGGGTATGCTATAGTGGTATATTCTATTTTGAGATCATTCCATCTTTGAATGGCTTTGTAGTAAGATCCCCTTATAACAAGTGGTTTCAATGAGTGTGGTTGCGTTAGCCTAATGCCCTGATTTCTCCGTGTAGGGAGGTTTCTGTTATCTACTATGTCTTGAATATTTTTTAATCTAAAGGCATATGTCAGAAGGTGAATATCTCTTCTATCAATTAATTTTTTACATCCACTTTTTTCATGTAATTGGTCTGTTGTATACAGGGGAAACTCTTCAATTTTAACCTTATATACAGTTCTTAGGCCCTTATTTTGTAGAAGCTGTAATTCTCTTGTTTCGCCTCTGTAGTCTCTGTCCCACACATAATCGGCATAATCAAGTACTGGTAGTACCAAGGTTTTGTATATTATTAGGGCTGTGTCTTCATCGGTATACTGCCTAACTCTATACAGATCAAATAGCCTTTGCCTGAACCTTTTACAAGTATTCTCTCCGTGGGTAGTGAACGTTAGACCAGTGTCTATTGTCACACCTAAATAGGTAAATTCATGCACCTGCTCTAAGACTGTATTGCCCAAAGTAAAAACAGGTAATGGGTCATGCCTTTTCTTATTAAATACCATCCATTTTGTCTTTGCACAATTGATAGTAAGACTGTTTTCAACACACCATGTTGATATAAGTCTTAAGGCTTCATGTAATTTTACACTCGATGTAACCGTTATTACAGCATCATCAGCATAAAGGGATATTTTATAATCATACAAAGTAGCCAGAGGGTTAATATATATGGAAAATAGTACAGGACCCAACACAGATCCCTGAGGAACACCATAGTTTATTGTTTTTTGTGCTGATAGCGTATTGTTAGCTAATACTTGTTGTGTTCTACCAGTCAGATAATTTTTCAAAAATTCACATGTATTTTTACTAAGTCCAATTTTTAAAAGTTTGAAATTCAAGAGTTTATGTGATATAGTATCAAAAGCTTTTTTATAGTCTAGATAAAGGCAAAAACTGTCATGTATCATATTATTCGTTATATCCATTAGGTGTTCATCTATGGCAGTCTGTGTAGAGTGTCCGGCCCTATAACCATGCTGATTTTTACTAAGTACACCATTAGTATTAATGAAATTATTTAGTCTTTTACATACAATCTTTTCTAGAATTTTCCCAGGAAGGGGTAGGAGACTAATGGGACGTAGGTCATTTACATCATTAGAGTTTGGTTTCTTACGTAATGGTTTTACCGTAGCTGCTTTCCATAGATCAGGGAACTTCCTTTCCTCAAGGCATTTATTATATAGGCATTGAAACACTTTGGGTATGGACATAAGACAATCTTTGAGCACATAGGTTTTTACATGGGAAACAGATGAAGGCTTGTCCACTTTAATACCTTTTATAATCTTAATTAATTCACTGTAAGAAACAGGGTGCAGTAAGTTGCCATCTTGAGCTGTCTCATGTCGTGGGGGTCTATTACCTTGATTAGTATTGACTCGTGGTAGAGCGTCTGCTAGTTTTTCACCTATAGTTGAGAAGAAGTCATTTATATAATCTGCGCAATCAGAAGAGGGTTTAATCAAACCTGTATCCGAGTTCCTAAGTTTTTGTTAAAGTAGCATTGGTCTTATTAGGAACTATTTTTCTAATTGCTTGCCAGAAGGATCGAGGGTCGTCCCCTTTTGTCGCAATTAGTTCCTTAATTCTATCTTTTCTATTATTAAAAATAATTGTTTCAACTCTGTTCCTATAAAAATTTGAGATTCTCCAATCATCAATGTCTCCTGCTTGTCTGGCATGCTTATATAGTTCATCTCTAACTCTCATTGCGTCTATAACATTAGGTGTCATCCACTCTGGGGTGACCTCAGGCAGGGTCAATTTTCTCACCGGGCACATTTTGTTCAATATTGATAAAATAACTTTCAGTATTTCTTCCCACATGCTATTAGGATTACGTATATTGATTATTGTATCCCAGTTGTGATAAATAAGTGCATTTTTCAAAGTAAGGAAATCATAATTCTTATAACTACGAGCTCTGACTTTTTTCTTTGGAATTTTAGTTCTTTCACATTTTATAACCATGTAGATAGGAGTGTGATCTGATATGTGAAAATTGACCAAGCCTGAGTCGTTGACATTATGTACATTAGAATAGAAATGATCCAATAGAGTGCCAGATTGAGGTCTAGTGGGCTGTTTTATCAGCTGAAAAATTCATTGTCAGTACAGAAGGTATTCACCATAGAGTCATCAATGTCTTTCTGATTTAACAAATTAACATTAAAGTCGCCCATATAAATTAATTTTCTATTTCTTGTGACATTGGCTTTAAGTAATGAAAGCTTATTGTAAATAGCTCCTTTATCTACATCATCATCTGGGGGTCTATAACAAACATAGATTTTATATTTTATAACACCAATCTCAATATCAACAAATAATAATTCATAGTCTTTAGTTATAACAGAACCTTCTGTGTCAAGAGAGGCCGTAAAATAATCCCTTATATAGAGCAATAGACCACCAGCTTTTTTGTCCCGGTTGGGGTATCTATCTAGTCTGAAGAACTGATAGCCAGGAATTTCTAGGTCAATGTTTTTTCGGCCTGGGTGTAGCCATGTTTCTACTATACCAGCAATATCAACTGACCTGACTAAGGTGGTGGCATTCACTCTCTTATCAAAGATAGACCTCGCATTAAAACTCATTATCAGAAGACCTTTTTTGTTTGTTAATTCATGTAATGAGACCATGTGTGTAGTAACTAATATTAATTTTCATGAGGTGATAGGAGATGATACCAAGTATGAAGATGATCGTTGTATGACATATAAGGCTCTCTTGTGGTATGGCTAGAAAGGTTTTCTGGTAACGCACCTCGATTTCATTGTTTATCGACTGTTAAGCACATATATATAATGTGATAGTAAACATTTTTTTTATGTATTATTACAATAATGATAGAGAAAAAATACAGGTAAGAGACAAGTAATGTGTAGAGAAATAATATATATATAGTGTTATAGTGGCCACCAATCTGTGTCACTGGGTTAGAGCAATCACGTCCCGACCATCAACCTGTTAGCTCCACTTGAACGTATCCTATATTAAGGTTATGCAATGCCATGTACTTTTCAAAGTCAGCTGTGTGGAGACAGGCTGCTGAGGTTCTATGGGGACGAAAAAAATTGCATGTTAGGTGGTAAGATATTATGTTATTGAGTGAAAATCACAGGTAAGGATAACTATAAGTAGAGTGCATTATACCGGTGTATATATTTCATCACATCACGTTCACTTTTTGTGGGTCAAGGTTTTTAAATGCCCTAGGAATTTCGATTGGAAATGTTCAGTCTCTGGTTTTAGTGCCGGCTTCTGCTTGGGTTTGTATTTTTTTTCCCTTTTTTCTTCATAGCCATTTGTAGTGGTGATATTGGTGCTGATGGAGTATTGATAGGCGCCATAGGAATTGGTGAAGGTGTGCTTGCCCTTGTGGATGTAATAAGTCCTGTTGCCATGGGGCTTGATACTACTGACGTAGAAGGATTACTAGGTGTAGCAATGTAGGTAGTAGTTGGACTGTTGTGTTGAAATTCTATAGGTGCTGATGCAGCTATCAGAGGTGGTGGTAGAGGTGCCTGTCTCCTGGGTGAACTGACAGTGGATGTAGTGTCAATGGGGGCTGCTACTATTGCAGTCATGACAGCATCTGTGTTGGTAGTATGGGTCACTGTGATTTGTGAGATGGGTATATTATAGCGCTCTCTCATTGTCCTTCTGACTTTCATGAGAATTTTTCCTCGAGCTAAGGAAATGACAATGCTTCCATGGTTTCTTCGGATTAGGTGAGTCTTCCTTTAATACTGTCAAGGGTTTCATTTATATTAGCTGTCGTCAGGTTTATACCATCAATGGATTCCTTTATTTCTTCGATGTTTGATTGCATTTGTGTCTGTGTATCTTCCTGGGATTCTTGTGGACTTTAATCCATTGCCTTCTTCTTACTTCTGGATCTGGGTCCTTGGTCTGCCATGATAATTGTAGTGTGACATTTTTTAAGTTATTCCTAAAGGTTTCACATGTTTGTCCGTCCTAAATCACATATAATTTGGGAAAATAAGGTCCACCCTGTCGCGCACTGCTTCTAACCCAATGCCGCCATGTTCTTCTATTAAATGATTGACCATGTAATTACACCTTGGACAACAATTTCATGTATAGTCGGACAGATTTTCTATATCCTTTTTGTGGGTATTGCTCATTTTTGGACCCCACATTATTATGGAATAGGTAAAAAATACCATATGGGTCATATCATAAACAAGGAGATGACTTTTACGCTATATGGCATATTCACTTAGGCCTATAATGTTACCTTCCTTGATCTGCATGTTGTTTTGAATGTTCTTTAGGCCTACCATTGATTGTCAAATTGGCATTGATACACGTACATACAAGAATCTATGTTGGTGTTATTCTGATGAACCTTTCGGGTAGCCTCTGTCCCAGAACTACCATTTACTTGATGTTTAAAATACTCTGCCTGAATACGGACCATGTGATTAACCACAGTCAATGTTTCAAGTACATTAGGTGAAATGTACAAGCATAATCTTTTATGAGGTTTAATTTTTTCAAAGTTAAAAATCAAGATGGAAATTCATTTACGTAGAAAATGTTGTTTTGTGCAATAACTGTACACTGAAAACATGTGACTAAGAAAGTGTCCGAATCAGGTGAAATTCTTCTAACAGGGAGGCATTACGACTCTTATGTGACACCTGACCAACCCAACAAGAGAACTTACAGCACCATTCTGGCCTTAAAACAACTTGAACTATCATTATGTTAGAAGGTTAGCTAAGCCTTTACATAAATATGTGTTTTTAGCCACAACCTAGTGGCTTTGCCACTAGAGTTTGGGACAATACCATCAGTGATATTAAGGTTTGCATACCTATCGGTAGGCCTACTATTACCCCCTCCCCTGTTGATTAATAATGACCACTCCCTAAGTCAACTGTTCACGGCAAATTATGCCTACTGTTCACGGCAAATTATGCCTACTGTTCACGGCAAATTATGCCTACTGTTCACGGCAAATTATGCCTACTGTTCACGGCAAATTATGCCTACTGTTCACGGCAAATTATGCCTTCTGTTCACGGCAAAT
Source organism: Acholoe squamosa (assembly GCA_949317995.1). Taxonomy (NCBI): domain Eukaryota; kingdom Metazoa; phylum Annelida; class Polychaeta; order Phyllodocida; family Polynoidae; genus Acholoe; species Acholoe squamosa. Next base: position 9,008,049 of record OX439051.1, on the reverse strand, counting down.
TATGCCTACTGTTCACGGCAAATTATGCCTTCTGTTCACGGCAAATTATGCCTACTGTTCATGGTAAAATATGCCTAATTTCATGGCAAACTGGGCCTTTTTTCACAACAAACTGAGCCTATTTCTCACGACAAACTGGGCCTACTTTTCATGACAAACTGGGCCTAAGCTGTGGTCTGTATCCATGGGAAACTGTGACATGGTGACACTGCATGGTGACGGAACATTACCAGGCTACATGATGTTGCTAAGGTTGCATCAAAAGCACGATGGCAACATCACTCTCCAAGCAGATCCTCTCAGAAGGGATCACTTCATAAGTTTAGTTTAAAATATCTGAAAAACTCTATATATTTCTAACCAAATATTTCAGAGGCTGATGGTATGGATATGTACTAACAATACCATGCCTTCTCCAGGCATTACAAATTCATAGATACTTGTATTAATGACCTTTAAAATCAAAACAAAATGGTTCTGCCTTTGTTAGGACAGAGATTATTTTTAAAAGGCAACGTTTAAATTCTTCCTATACTTAAATACTAAGAATTAGTGTAAATGGAGAAGTAAACATTATAATCTGATTCTCCAAAATATTATGAATATAAAATCTGAAGAGAAAAATCGAGTTAATTTTGAAAAAGAAGTACATACTTTTATCTAGCCTCTTTTGGTTTATCTGTTCCTGGCCAGCACTCAAGCTTATTTCAATGGGGTGTGAACCAGCGATGAACTAATGCCTTTTTATATATAGGGTAAATATTCTCTTTTTGGCCAATAGCTCAAGAATTAAATGTCTTCCCCTGTTGTTTTTTTAAGACTTACCCTGACCCGTGACATAATGATGTTGCAGACAAACAACCAGGGAGAGAAGTAGAAGGAGGTGTGCGGTCCTCATGGTGTCTACGTGTCAACTAAACATCCATTGACATGTACGGTGAGGTGAATACACTAAAGAGACTGTTAAAGGGTCAATGGTTTTTAGAGAATCGTACTCTACACAGAGAAAATAATGATACTCAGACTGAGGCTGGGGTTAGGCTTAGGCAAATGCAGGATTTGCCAAATCCCATCAGACACCGGCTATAGCCATCTGAATGGCTCCTGGGCCGACAGAAATTGTCAGACTGCAGGACCAAATGTCTGGCTGTCATCCTCAGACCTAAGGCTACATGCCATAATTTACGGCACTCATATTGGACCATTATCAAGGTTCTTGCAGCATTAAACAAAAAGCATTAACATATTATGATTTTTTTTTCTCAGAACTTCATCAATCCTAATTGATTCCATGATAAAAATAGAATGTACATCCTTGTTTTATGAAATTTATTCATTCCCAGAAAATGCCCTTAGATACTCATTATGTTTCGGTCCTGAGAGAATTGAACCGGGCTGGCAGAATTAGAAATCGGGTCGGTAGGTAATCTGTTTATTTCTCAGAAGTCTCCATGGTGCAAGCCTGGTCTGACTTTGAGCTCTGGGGTACATCGGGAGTGGCAGAAGCGGTGGATCCGGCTGCTGTGCTTGGACCCCTCGATGGAGAAGGTCTGCTCCTCGATTGCTGCTTCATTAGTAGTTTGAAGGCAGCTTCGGGGGTACCATCCCACTCGGAGAATAAGCACCCGAATGCCCCAATGAACTTAGCATCCATAGAGTCCATCTCCTCCCTTAGCTTTCGAAGCTTAGAGTTGAACATGCTTTTTGTGTTGGCAGCCTCTTTCAGATTTTTCTCTGCTGTTCTACGGTCCTCATTAACTTTGTTCTATCAAACAGGCCGAACAAGTAGGCACTCGCTTCCTCATGGAATGCCTCACCGAACTTGTCGATAGCAGGGCTACCCGTCATCTGTAGAAGTCCCTTACAACGTTCCACGAACATCTTGGGGACCCCACGTTCGACGCCATCGCCGTATGCAGGCTGTGCCAACTCCCAACGCAAGGTTGCTGTCGGGGTGTCGGCGCCTGTCATGACGTTGGAGAAGGTAGCTCCTGCTGCTGAGGTCAGTGTCGCGCCTCCCACGTGGACACGCGGCGTGGCAGCTGGGGGGCTGCCCTCCGCCGCCGCAGGGGGTTTGACAGGGGGAGACGAGTTGGTGGTCACCTTGGGTTGTCGATCACAACCACTCCGGGATTCCACCGTCTTGCCTCCAGTTTTAGCACCACTGGTGCTTGGTTTGGCCGAACCGGTCGAAGCAGTCTTCGACTTTTTAGGAGCCGGAGCCGGGGCGGCTTTCGATGCCTTTTCGGGCTTCGAGGGAGCAGCCTGTGGCTTAGGCTTCTTAGGTTCAGTCGAACCGGTAGACTTTCCAGCCTCTGTAAAGTGGGGCCTCTTGTTCCCACTCGTAGAGGCTGTTGGTCCTGGGTCTCGAGGATGACTGGCCTCCCGCTTCTTCCGCTGCTCTACCCTGAACTCGGGGTAGGCACCGTAGAAAGCGGGCATCAGTTCCCGTCTGATATACAGGCGCTTCGTAGACGGGGGTGCGGGGGCCATCCGCATCCAGTGTCTAGTCGGCGCGCCTGTCTTCTTATTCCGTTCACACTTTCCAACCAGCGTCTCCACTAGTTGGATAGCGCCCTTGGCGTTGTACTTATGGGGCTGCTTGTACGACTTGAGATGACGCGCCATCAAGCCCCTTTGTGAGGTCACGAAAGGAGGAGAGGTCCGGTCATCAGGGTCCTGATAACATGGAATGGTCTTTTCCACCTTAACACAACCGAACTGCGGACGGATGGCTCGATGCTCTTCCACCAAGTGTCGAGCATACCTGCTGTCTGTCACGTATACGCGAGGGGGGAACCCCTTACGTGTGCAGTTCTTGAAAGCACACTGCTGCCCTGGATTGAAGATGCGCCATGCGAACCCAATCCGCTGTCGCTCGGGCAGCGACACCCCCGACGAGTCTGAGGCATTCGTGATATTCTCGATCATCGAGACATACCAGTCAATGGCATGACTATCATCCAAATACCACTCCTCGTCGTCACTACCATCCTTTCCGACGAGACTAGGGAGTACCACTTGACCATTCTTGCGGTAGTCCTGAAGCTTGGTCAGTGGCCTGTCATTGACGTACTCAGTACGTCGCTTGGCAGTGATCGCTGACAGCCGCTTCCACTTGTCGACAGCCTTGGCCGTGTCTGGGGGTGAGGATACGGTGCTCTCCACGGCACCGGCATTGACCTCCGACGGCTCGGTTCCAGGTTCCAGGGGTGCAGTAGACTCGCTACTCCTTTCCCGGGCTGGAGCCTTCTTGGCTGCGGATTCCTTTTTGCTACTTTCCTTCTTGGGCACCTTAGGGATCTTGAAGTCTTTCAAGGTCCCCTTGGATGCCTTCGATTCAGTGGGCTTCTTGCCCTTAGAACCTGAAGGGGTAGCACTTTTCGATGGAGCAGGTATCGACGGCTCGTCGACCTCCATCTCATCGGGGGAGGAGTCCCTCGAGGCGGCAGCAGCCGCGACTTTCAAGTCGCGCTTCTGTTGCTTAGATGGCTCTTTCGCCTTCCGGCGGAGCTCCTTCTCCCGCTCCTGGGACTCGGCCAAGGCTTTCTGTGCTTCCTCGATCTGCTTCAGAAGGGCAGCACTTTTAGCCGAGGTAGACTCGAGCTCTTGCTCGGGTCTGGTCCTCTTGGACTTCTTCTTCTTCTTCTTCTTCTTCTTCTTCTTCTTCTTCTTCTTCTTCTTCTTCTTCTTCTTCTTCAGCGACTTGTGGCTCGCCGAAGAGCTGTACCCTGACAGCTCGTCGAACGAGGACCCCATGGTTTTTCCTGAACTGATGGGTTCCACGATGAAGAGAAGACTTCGGGTCTCTAACCGTTCTCAGACGGGACGAGACGTCGAAGAGGGTCTTCGAGGTGTTTCGATCTGCACTCTGGTGGGTTGAAGCCTCGAAGGTGCCTTCGATGTACCTCGAACCGCACTCAGGCGGCTCGAGGGACCGAAGACTGGAGCCTCGAGAGAACACGAACCTGCGCTCATGCAGGTCGTGTCCCTCGACACTAGGCAGAGCTCAGGTAGGAAGTCCCCGGGGCGGAGCGTACCAGCTGGAATAAGCTAGGCTTAGTCCAGCTTATCTGCGTCCGACTCTCTCGAGAAGGGCGCAGATGTGACCTCCATGGTGTGCGACACGGCCTTTTATCCCTGTGGCGCACGCCTCTGATTGGAGGAAGGGCCTACGTGACCGAAGAGGGCGAACCCTATTGGTCCACAGCGCATCACACCATGACCAAATAAGGTAATGCTAAAAAAAATAGAACGACTCACTCTCCCCTCATCGTCACGCTCTGGTTCTCCAGTCGCAATGTTTGCATATGCCGTTATTTCCTATGCGGTCTATGGGTTCCAACACTATTAACATGGATAATCTGGGCACCCCCCCCCTTCATCAGACTACTGGGATTAAAAAAATGGTTCCAATATGGATCTACCCTTCGGGCAGAATCCACCAGCCTATGCTGGGAACCCATCCTCACAGTCAAATAAAAATCAGAGGCCCCAAATTTCCATGTTTCCAGCGTCAGGTTGTCTCAAACTAAGAGGCAATCGCATGACATCTCGTTGTGTAATTTTTTTTTATTCACCGTCGGCTTCATGTCCACAGACAGATTTACTCAAGAACGGCACCCGTTGCTTCAAAGCCTCGTTAAAAAAACAGGTTAGTAAAGCTGCTGCTTAGTATTGTGTGAATCATCGATTACTGAGTAGGGTTTAATCTAGGACTTTTCCTGATTCTAACCTTTACTGTTGAGCCTCGGGGCGGGTTACTATCACCCCTTCCTAGCCCGCCGTCCTTTGATGTGGCTTGGCCGACCGGGCTATTAACCCGTTTCCGTCGGCGTCTGCCTCCCATCACTTGTGACGGTGTGGATGTAGGAGCCAGAGTGTTTGCTCTGGGTTTCCTTTCATCCTCGACACTCGCTGGCCATTCCTTTGATGAGCCTTGGCGCTTAAGCCTCGCTCGAGTCATAGGTCCAGACTGGAGTGACTGATCTTTGACTTCAATCGAAACGTTTCGATGTGAAGTTTGTTCAGTCATTAGCACCTTCGAGGGGGGGTCGGGCTTCCGACATCCCTTCAAAGGCTGTTTAGATGCTTTCGACTTATCTCGACAAGCCGGTCGACCACGGCGCCGCTTTGATGGTTTACTGGCATCCAACACCTCCACCTCGCTCAGTTTTCGAGCCTTTTGCTGTTGTTTTCGATGACCCTGTGTAGTTTGTTTTTTAGACTGAACTTCCGGTCGCGACCTTTCGATCTCTATTTCGACCTGTCCAGAAACAGACTTAGCCCTTTTCGTAGCCTTACGAGAAGGTGAATCATCATCAAGTTGTGGTTGCAACAACTCGACAGTTTGTGATAGTTCTACGCCCAACCACCGGCGCACTCTATCGACATTGCTCTTTTGCAACCGCCCGCGGGATGATCGAAGTAATAATGTTGACTCAGAGAGGACAGAATCCACTACGAACGGCCAATCCCAGTTGGGAGCAAGCTTCATAGCTGCCTGGGGGGTGTGGTACCTCACCACCTGTTCCCCAGCTGAGTACCTTCTCTGCTTCAGCCCATAGTCATAACCGACTTTCTGACGTTCCGCAGATTTACCTAGATTTTCTCTTACCATGCTGTAACTTTCTCTTAATCGGTCACGAAGCTGTTCCACAAAAGTGACGGAACAAGGGACTTCGAGTGGGTTCTCGATTCAGCCGAAAATCACATCTGCTGGCATGAGAATTTCTTCCCCGAAGACCATCATATTTGGACTGCATCCAGTAGAACTATGTTCAGAGCTGTTATATGCGGACACCACATACTTCGCCTGTTCATCCCAGTCGTCCATATGTTCACACATCTCAGAGAAGAGTCGAGACTCTAATTCTAGGCCTTGGTTGGAATGCAGAAGCAACGGGACTCCAAAGGTCAAAACCCATTCGTCCACGAAGGCTTCTGCACAGGTCTCTGCTGTGTGATTTGGTAGGGGAATAGCGCGTACATACTTGGTGAAGTAATCCTGGATTACCAACATGCAAGTATTCTTGTTTGGCGTGGGTGCAAATCCCGAGATGATATCCATAGCTATCCTCCCGAATCTCACCCCGAACAACTCTTGGTGCAAAGGGGACTTACCCATGCCCTCGCCGGGCTTTACCAGGCAACAGGTAGGACAATGTCGAACCCAACGACCTATGTCCTTCCCCATTCCAGGCCAGTAATATCTCCTTTTCACTTTTTCAAGTGTTCGTTTTCGACCAAAATGTGCTGCTGTTCGGTGTCCATGGCAAAAGGAGAGTACCTCACCCCTCAGTTGGCCTGGTACAACTACTTGAATCGTGCGTCTAGCTGGACCCGCCTCGACTTTCCAACGACACAAGCCTTCACGGAAAGTTAATAGCGGCCATTGCCCTACTAATTTCCGTACCTCGGCGCTCTCGATTGATACATCGGGCCTAGTGGGTTTAGCCCCCTTAACTAGCCATTCAGCAACTCGTTTGATATCGGCGTCCGCTTTCTGAGCATCAATGAGTTCATCGAGAGACCAAAATGCAACACCCACCCGGCTGTCTACTAAACTACTTACAGCTGCCAAAACAGCATTATGACTGCCGCAGTCAGTGCAATCCGACCTCTGGCATAGCCGCACAGGGATTCGACTAAGACCATCGGCGTTTAGATGCTTGGCCCCACTTCGATGTTTGATCTTAGAGTTTTCGAGACCGAACTCCGAAAGGTGGGCCAGCCACCTACCCATCATTCCTTCAGCTTCTTTGAAATTCAGGAGCCATTTCAAAGATGAATGATTGGTGTGGATAGTGAAGTTACCACCATAGAGGTAGTGCCTAAACTTCCTGGTGTACACGACAACCGCCAGCAGTTCCCTTTTGGTGGTGCAGTAGTTCCGTTGTGTTTTACTTAGAGTGTTGCTAGCAAAATAGATCGGGACCTCTGCTCCATCCTGCTCTTGGGATAATACAGCCCCGATCGCGGTATTAGTAGCGTCAGTGTCCAAGATAAAACGACCGTCGAGTGTGGGGAATCGAAGTACAGGTGTCTCCTTGAAACTTCGTTTTAACTCGACAAAGGCATGTTCGGCTCTTTCCGTCCATGCGAATGCCTCGTAACGACCTCTACTACCTTTAGGTTTTTGGATCACTAAGTCCTGTAAAGGACTCACGAGTTCCGCGAACCCCGGGATGAACTCTCGGTAGTAGGAACAAAAACCAATGAAGGATCGGATTTCCTTCACTGTAGTGGGCCTAGCCCAAGTCATTACATCGCTAATTTTCCCCGGGTTGGTTTCTATACCCTGTTCAGACACGATTCGGCACAGGTACTCGACTGAAGTCCTAAAAAGCTGACACTTTTTAGGTTTCAGCCCCCATGCTCGAATCCTGTTGAAAACTTCTGCCAGATTCGCCATTGCTTCATCCGTCGTTTTGCCGAAGACGATGATATCATCGAGGTAAACCAGGCAACTCTTACCCAGCAAACCTCTCAACATCTCCTCCATTATTCGCTCGAATGTGGCAGGGGCGTTGCACAAACCAAACGCCATTCGATCGAACTCATAGAGCCCCCTCTGGTAGGAAAAAGCGGTTTTCTCGACGTTGTCGGGATTCATCCCGATCTGCCAATATCCAGATTGGAGATCGAGACAACTAAACCACTTGTTTCCTCCTAGGGCATCCAAGGATTCGTCGATGCGCGGGAGGGGGTAGGCATTTTTCTTAGTCACTCCATTCAGACATCGATAATTGACGCAGAATCTCATGGTCCCATCCTTCTTCGTCTCCATCTGGACGGGACTGGACCAGGGACTAGTACTTGGCCTAACCAGCCCCGTATCCAACATCTCCTTAAGTTGTTCATCCGCCGCAGCTTTCTTGATGAGCGGAATCCTTCTATAAGGGACTCGGATAGGTTGTGCGTCACCCGTGTCGATGTTATGCAGACATCGATCGGTGCGCCCTAACGGTTCATCTGGGGATTTAAAGACATCCACATGCTTACGTAGTAAGGCGGACAGCTTCAGTCTTTCTTCTGGCTGGGTCAGGTGGGTGTCGCCATACATGTCTAACAGCCAGGTAGGGAGCTCCCCCGTGTGGGTGCTCGCGATTTCTGCCGTCTCGATGTCTGCAGCTTCTTGCTCGAGACGCATCATCACGGATCCTACCTCCGGTGACGAGAATTCACTGTTTCTGTCAGCGTACTGTATAGTACCGACCACCTGGCCCTTCTCCAGGACAATGTCTTGATTCAGTGGATTACAGACGGGAAACACTGTTCGACGGACATTGCTGACAAGGGCAGCCTCACCAACCAACCCAAAACTTCTCAGAGTTTTCAGGTCGGGTTCGACTATGCCGGTCTCTTTCCAGACCTTCGGATTTTACCAAGACATCGCACCGATGTCTGGCAGCTATCCTAGTGGTCTGTGCTACTGAGGCTATCGATGACACTCTCTTCAGTTTACACTGATGGTGCTCTTCTACCGGCTCGGTCATGACCAATTGACCCGTCCTTGGGTTCAGGATCATACCGTATAATGCCGCGGAGTCGAGCCCCAGAATTCCATCGTCAGCCACATCGGCCACTATTGGGCTGAACACATAGTGGGTCGATGCGACCTTAAGAGGTAGAACCAATCGACCATAGGTCCGCATTTCGGCTCCAGACGCAGTGCACGCCGTTATTCCCTCGTAGAGATTATCTGACGGCACTACTAACGTTTTCACGAGTTCCCGAGAGACAATGGTGTGGCTGGCACCAGTATCTATCAGGAAGTCTAGAGAACGCCGTCGAATCTCTGCAGACAGGTACCATCGTTTCCCCGACAAGGAGGCGGTTCCTGCTAGCATTCTCAACCCTACGTCAGTACTCAGATCGATCCCTCTCTTCTTCAGAAAAGAGAGACAGGGATCATCTGAGGGAAGCTCTGTTGCGCAGACTCTGGCCAGCTGCCGCATCAGGGCTTCTCTCCCGGCGTCGACTTTCACTCTCGATCCAGTGGAACCCTCGACCTTGGAGTTCGGGCTGCCAGCACCCTGTTCCTTGGCCATTGAGGCTTTTTCTACACCGACATCTTCGGAACCCGACCGGTGATCAAACGGTGCCGCTGTGGTAAAGGGCTGGGACGGCCCTACCGGGACCTTACCTAGTTCCCTCGAATCTACTGTCGTCTGATCATGAGTGCCTGAGGTGCTGATACCTTGGCTTTTTCGATGGTCGGGCAGCTCGATTGCCACGTCGAGCCGCCCGCCTCATTTTCCGTCGTGTCAGGTGGTAGTCCTTTAATCGGCTCGGGGCAAGTTCGTGCGAAATGCCCCTGCTTCTTGCAGTTCCAACACTTGGCGTCAGACGGAGGGGTACTCGGCTTCTCCGAGCTAGTAACAGGGACATCCCCTCCCTCGATAACCCTGAGTAAATTCTTCAATTGACTCAGCGAGAAGGTCTGTTCCTGTACCTTGGGTTTGGAGGCCTTCTTTGGTGTTTTCGATTTACCAGCGGATTTCTGACTTTTCTTAGTCTTACTCCCCCCCCGGGCTTCGAGTATGAGGACACCTCCCCCTGTCTCTCCTCGACCAAAGCGGCGTCGGCCAACGCCGACAATGCATTTCTCGAGGTAGGATTCACCAACTTCGGCAAGAGTTGTCGTTTCCACAACAACTCATCAGCCAAGTCCATGAGATCCTTGAGGGACATGTAAGTGCGCCATTCTCGAAGAACGTCTTGTTGTAAATCAACGTCATACAATCCTCCTATGAACAACTGGTTGACTTTGGTTATGAGCCATTCAACCGAGAAGTCCACACCTGGATAGGCATCGCCGGCAAGACGTCTCAAAGCAAAGCCATAGGCTCTAATGCTTTCGTTCTTGGCCTGGCGTCTCTTCTCCATTGTGACAATGGGATCTTGGAGGCTAGAAGTCATGGCTTCCGTTACCATGTCGACCAGTCCATCCAAAGTCCCATTTGCATGCTCCTCCTATAGCCACACAGTATCAGCTGCGGGGCCATTTTGGAGTAACATGAGGAGTTGAGCTAATGCCATACTCGAGGTCCACACATTTACACGATGGACGTGATTGAATCCGTGGTACCACCGGAGCCAATCATCCTTCCATGTAAATGGAGGGCACTCGACTGACCTAGTTCGGGCCGGTTCATGCCCGATAGAGGTATTTTCAAACATTCTGCTTGATCTCCTGACCTGATCAAGAACGAATGTTGTACCTCTTCTAGGTATCTGATGGTCCATCCCCATGTTTCTCATAGTCGTGTCTGCACGACTATGATTCATCCCCCAGGGGTTACCGGAATCGGCCTCACTCAAATGCGAAGCTTTGAATCTGATATCCCTATATTTGGGTGGATCAACATGTTGTTGGGTCATGGTAGGGGTCGAGAACTGCCCGATCACTCCACTTAGACCATCGGTGCGCGGCATCGGAGAAACTGGTTGGGTCCTACGTGACCTCGAATCCACTTTCGAGATGTCGTCGATTGCCCCCACCATTCTATCTATCTCAGCCTGCTGTTTTGAACGTTCCGCCTGTCTTAATTCCGACACTAGGAATTCCAGGCGGGCATGTTCGGGCTTCGAGAGATCTCGTTGCTCGCTGAGGGCAAAGAGCTGCTTGACCTCCTTCATGGCACGATCAAGCCACTCTCTGTAGTCAGGGTTTTCGACTAGGTCCTCTTGAGTGGCAACTCTAGTAGTGCTGCATTCACTACTTTGTTGCTTCTCTCGAAGTCTAGCGACACGCAATTTCGATTTCGTCTGCTCCTTCAGACGTTCCTCGAGTGCGAGTTCATCACAAACTTCTTTATTCACCCTGGCTTCATCAGCCTCCCTGCGAGACGATATCTCTCGTCGGAGCTTATCGATTTCTCCACGCATGGCTCCCAGAGTATCCGAATCCTTCTGATCTTTCAGTGATTGGGCTACTAGGGATTCAGATTTCAAGGAATTAAGCTCGGCCTCGTGCCTCGCTTTTTGTTCCATTAGAATCTGATATTCCGCCATCTTGTTTGCGTGTTCGATTTGTTCCTCACAGCGACGATGCATTTCTGCCTCGTCCCTGGCTCGAGCATCCTCGTCAGCTTGCATCTGACAGAGTAACGACTCCCGTTCCTGACGTAGCTGTTTGATCTGCTTTTCATAAGCTGTTAGGTGCTCAGCTACTTCTTCAGTATGCTCGGCTGGTTGTTGGTTCAACTCATGCCGCAACTCTTGCAGTTGTTCCTCCAACATAGTCTTTTCTACTTCTTGTAGTTTCAACTTGTGTTTAAGGGACGTCTGCTCGTGCTGGGCATCCCGAAAATCGTTTCGAGCTCTCTCGACACATTCTCGGCGGCTAGTAGCAAGGCGGTCGATCTTCGCTTTTAGTGATTGACAATCCATTGCTGTCAATCGACTACGCTCGATCTCCGACTTCGTTGCAAGCAAGGACTCTTTTTCGCTAGAGAGCTCCCTGACCTTCTCTTGAAGATCAGCAAGTTCTCTATTCGCGATCTGAGTCTTGTTCGAAGCCTCTAGCGCTTGCTGCCTAAGCTGTTCCAATTTCAGCTCTATTTCTGTACTCTTCTCCTGAGCTTTCGTGGTGTTACTCGAGAGAGCATCCAACTGCTGACGACCCTGGCGCAGTTGGCGTTACTGCTCTTGCAGCAACTCCTCGTTGAGTCCCCTGCCACTGTCCATACTTCCTTGTATCGACACGGGCGAGGGACCTTCGAAGGACCAACTGCCAAGGCCCATTGGAGTTCCCACGGGCGAGGCTGATTTTTCTACATAGGACAAACTCTGTGTCCTCAAGAAATTCTCAGCCGCCGGAGAGAGTTGAGTCGATACTCGCCAATTGAGTAGTCGGCTCCCTTGATACAGGCCCAACGGGTCAGACGATGGACCTATTATCAAAGAGTGGTTCAAACCACCACCGATTAGTGGATAGTTCCTATCCACTAACGGGCCTGTAGTCACTTGATGTTGGTGATTGGGGTCATCGCCTTCATCCAAGTGACCCTGCATGTCGAACTTAAGCTCGCAGTACCTATGCGGACTAAAGTTAACAACTGGTTACGGCACCAGTGTAGTGTTCTACCCCTCGATGTTCAATCAAATCTTTCGATAAACAACAAAGAACAACTATTCAGGTTCCAGTTAAAACTTTATTGTCTAATAACACATAGGCATCAGCCGTTCTCGATCACAGTTACAGGTGGCAGAGTTTGAACTCTATAACAGGTTCGACATTAGGCCTTCTAGTGTCTACAGTTGATATTCCACATACACCTCCTCTGCGCAGCAGCACAGAGGAGTATTAGAATATGGTAGCCGGGCAGCCGCCAACCATCGCTCACGATGGTCAGTCGGGGCTGGACTGACCTTGAGGAAGGCCGTACAACGGCCTTATATACACCGGAGTCGAGGGCCACATGACCAAGTGGTAACATGGCGCTGGACTCCAGCGCCCCCAGGCGTCGGGTAATAGAGGTGCTCTCGATGTCGCCCACGAGGACCACGAAGGTACCTCGAAGACGACGCGGGACCACCACATTTACAAAGTGGGAACTTGCCCACACAGTGTGTGTAGGAAAAATGAGGGCTAGATGACTTTGTCTATGGTATATGACACAGCACATAGTTGCAAATAGAGGATGTGTACTCCATACAGTGTGGTTAGGCAAACTGGGGACAATTGTAGCGAATATAGAACATGGTGTTGGATATACTCAACAGTGTGTAGGCACACTGAGGACATAACAACACAGTGTGTGTATGCTAATAGAGGACATGGTATTAGATACACTCCACACATTGTGTCTAGGAAAATAGAGGATTAGTAGATGGTGGTCAATTTGCAAATGGTGGTCAATTTGTAAATGGTGGCAAATTTGTGGTTGATTTGTGGTTGGTGGGCCCAATGGTGAAGCTGGAGAGAAGGGGAAGATTCACAGGTTTAGAAATGGAACTGAAATTGCTTCAAAAATTATATCAATTTGTCTAAATTTGTGTGGATATATTATATTTAGTATTAAATCTGTTTGGTCATCATCATACTGATCCTACAGGTTTGATCTATATGAAGGGTTAGGATAATGTGCTGATAAAGCACTGGTGAACCAGGACTATTTTACTGCATCATGCTGACCAATGGGCATAATACACCCATTTGTCATTTGGATAATAGATGAGGCCTCAATGCACATTCATGCATCATGCTCAAAGTTCATGATCCCCCACCAGTCATTACACAAAATAGCGTCCATGCCTTAAGTCAAGTTGCGCTATCATAACTTTTTTCTAGCGTCACCTTTTATAGTGCATTACACAATACTTGTTTCACTTATTTATAGCAGCACTGGCTATGGAAGGGACGCTATGGCACATGGTACCAGTGTAAATTGACCTAGTTTGTCCATAAAGTCACTTCCAGTTGTATAAGCGTCACTTCCTGTTTGGTAATCTCCCAAGGGATTTGGTCTAAAATCCTTATTTATAGTCCGATTTACATGCTGTAAAGTTTTAAATATGTAATTTGACTTATTATCTATCCAATTCTGCTAACAGTTTTCTCATATTCTGCCATCTGATATCGGCGCTAGAAGTTCTGAATCACTGTGTAGTTCCCATAGTGTCCAGTAGATGTCTCACAATCTGGCCAATAGCATCCCCCCTAATCCATAGCGTCACTTTTTATGACATTTTTACCATATTATGAAACTTTTTTAAAGTATCTAAAGAAAGGAAATCTTAAGAAAATTTTGCCCAGGGTGGGAAACATAAATTTGTTGTTGTTGAAAAATCTGAATTTATTCTAGGACTCTACCAAATAATCTTGTGAGCTCCCTAGTATAATTCTGAACCTCCCCAGTCCATTCCATGACAGATAAATTCTTTTGGCCAAAATCAATTTAATTTCAGAACTCCCGAGACATGTTTATTACCTCCCTAGTTCAATTCTAACATTCCCCGTGCCTCCCTGTCCCTTTCCTGAACATTATGCCTCATCAATATGCCCTCAAAAAGTGATGCTATGTTCATTGCAGAACCTCCCAACTAATCTGGAAAACTTTGACACTAATGATCATAGCAGAATAACATTTGCACCACTTTTTTGCAAACATTCCATTGTGTAATTCGGGATGATCCTATGTAGCGCAAGTGGGTTTGTGTAATGGACAATGACCCTATGGACACTGTCACTATTTTGTGTAATGATCTATATGCTAATGTACTCTTTTTGGACTCTTCTTGTTAAACAAATGAAGTGCCTATCCATCGGTAATTGTTAGCTAGGTCTAGGCAAATGCATACCTCACACCATTGATATTCTAAGAGTGGGAAAATGCCTATGATTGATAGCCACCTGCATTCCCTGGGCCATTAGCTCTCCTTTGATATCAAACCTCACTACTCTTGTTAATTATTCATACAGTCTTTTCTCAGAAAATTCCCATGCAAAAATTCAGAAATGACGAGGGTGGTGATGAGAAACAAGTATTTTTTGAGTGGCCTAAGGTGCCTCTGAAATTGCAAAGCCATTGAGCCAATGACAAATTTAAATTTCTTTTTGTAGATAAATATTCTCTCCCAAAAATTATGTTTCTTATTCATTTGCAGCATGTGATCCTTCTTTCTGTCAAAATGATGGAACTTGTGTTATCTCTGGTTCTGTTCAGACCTGTAATTGTCCCCCTGGGTTCACTGGAACTTGGTGCCATAAAACAGGTAAACCTTTCTATCAATTGAAGGCTATACAACGGTAAACCTTTGTTAAGCTACAGATTTTGCATCTGGGATTCGCTTGTCAAGGGTAAATGGAAAGAATCTGCTGAAACTGAAATTTTGATTTCAAAAACTCATTTTTCCAATCAAGGCCCATTTAAGAGGCTTGCACCTGCCCAACATAAGTTCTCATATGTTGCATTGAGTTACACATTTTACAAGCATTTTATAAACATATTTTGTAAAAGGTTTGTGTTTCTTCATTTTCTGATACATGTCACCAATTAGCATTATCCTTATGTTGAACAGTCATGTCCTTCCAGCCTAGTTTGACATCAAATTCCCTTTTCATTACTTCTTGTGGCATGAATAACAGGACTGGGAGGAGATCATGACAAGCTGGATACCAGCAGAATCATACATAATACTGTTAAAAATGGTATTTTGATTTATCAAAATATGTTACTGTGCACTTGTCCTTTCTATAGATATAATAATCATCAGATGTCCAATGATACCATTCCATTTTGAAATACCCTGTAGCATCTGGACTTCTACTTGCAGATCACTGTGCTAGCAACCCTTGAAGCAATGGTGGGTCGTGTGATAACGCTGATGATAGGCATGTTTGTATATGTGCTAACTGTGCACCAGGTAAAATATGCATGTATCATCACTTTTGTCCAAGCTTAACCGATAGAACGGCCAATAGTGCAATAATGCACCAGTCCTATAAGTCAGCATGATGCACTAGATGTACATCCATGCATCATGCCGACCCATGATGTGTCAATAAAATGCTAAAGGTGAACAAAGATTAGTTCTGCCTATTCTCCGGAGCGGGCAGGACACCTGAGTGAAAAAAACAGGAGGCTCAAACTAATCAGAGTTCATCTTTACATTTATGTCAAGGTGTTTGGGTGTATATTTAATCTATTAGATGGACAAAAACTCACATTTACCTATCGCCAACGCAAAATGCCACCACCGCCATCTTGGATGTTTACGTTTTACCAAGGTTGTGCATGCGCGGGGGTCTATGATGTCATCGTGCGGATTTGGTGCTGGTTATTCAATGCAGGGGTGCAATATGGGAGCTTAGTGCATTGTCAATGGGGCATCGATATTCACCTTGACATAAAGGACTAATGAGCACGGTGCATTTCTGCTTTAGTAGGTCTAAGAGTTTAACTAAGAGTTTGATTGATTAGTAGAGTCTTTGGCCTTCCATGTGGCACTGTATATATATGTATATATATATATATATATATATATATATATATATATATATATATATATATATATATATATTATTTATATACATATATACACACATATATATATATATATATATATATATACATATATATATATATATATATATATATATATAAAACAGACTTACAAAACACACCCTACCACTATATGCTTTTGTCATATATATGATTGCAACACCCACAGTCATGGTGGGCACTAATGTATGTTTGTAATGCTATCATGATGGGAGATTTCACCAGGATTTTATATTTCATTGTAGATGGAGATGTGGCAGCAGGTGTTGGAATCACAGATGCCATAAACAATGACATACAGGGTGAGTTGTCTGCACTTATAAGGGCAAGCTAGAGAGGGGGGTAGATGTAGAACAAAATTAATATCCTATAAAAAGAAATAACATGGAGGGTGGTAATCACAAAACTTGATGGTTTGACGTTCCTTTATTGATATGATATTTCTACTATGAAGCTTGAAATGCTTGAAGTGCATACATTCTTTAAAGCCAGGTCTGAATTCCCTCAGTATATTTCCTAAAATACAATGTAAAATCAAAGCACAATGTAAGCCCTAATAAACAACAAAAATCTAACCATACTAAATAAATAATTTCCCAAGTGTTGATATTGCAACCTTACAACATGCCCTTGTTTGTGTTGGACATAATTATTGTCAAACATATCTGACATTGCCAAATCTGCCAATACATAACCAGAAGATTATCTTCAAATTATTTGTAGAAGTAAAGAGGTTGACCTATGTACTTTGAAGTAAAGAAAGAACACCTTTGTCAGCAGTCCAGTGGTAAGTTGTTTTTTCTCCTATCAGACTAACCACAAATTCAACAATATTGTTTTTCAATTGATGCAATAAAATATTGACAAAGGGCCCTATCAGTTGGGCACAGACATTTATAAGTGTATGATTTTCTGCAATGTCTTCCCGTATCAAACCACCACCACAAATGTGACCTCCAACTCAGTATTTGTTTCTAAAGAATTCTGTGCTTAAGTAGTTCCACTAATCATTGAGGGACCCGCATTCAAAGTTGCTAGGTAGAGACAAATGTGTATTTCATTTAAGTGCCAGGATATATGGTACATATATCAGTCATTATTACTCAATTCCTGTGATTCTGAGTGTTTTTCCCTGATATTTGCATTCTAATACCTGTCCATATTGCATGACATGAAATCTGACATGGATATCAGCCAAAGTTTGGGTGGATATCAGGCACCCAGTGCCTGTTTTCCTAAATATCAGGCACTGTTTAAGACATATTATATGTCACATGATAAAACCAACGAGAATTTCATTGCCTGAGGTGGACTCGAACCTGCAAAGGCTGGGTCAGAATGCCAATGAGATGCCTATGAGGCCACACTGCCAGATGTTCAAAGCTGCAAAACAGGTTGGTTAGTTGAATGCTGGAGCTGCCTCTCCCATAACCGCGACAGCAGTGATAATGATTTGTACTGCTGGACTCGTTCACACCAAACCAATGGCTGCCGGGTGCCGAGGTGTTTGTACCAATATTATAGTGGTTAGCATGTCACGCTCAGGCCTGAAGCTTTTACAAGTTGGTGAGAGGGATCCTGATCAATGAATGCATGATGCATTCTGATGCATTAATCGCGTAATAAAAATAAGCATTCAATGCCTAACAGGTGACTCTATAGAAGAGAATGATATGCTGGCCTTGCTGACTGCCATTCACAGTATATGTTCTCTTGTCAATGAATGCATGATGCATTCTGCTGCATTCTGCTGCATTCTGCTGCATTCTGCCGCATTCTGCCACATTCTGCTGCATTCTGCTGAATTCTGCTGCATTCTGCTGCATTCTGCTACATTCTACTGCATTCTGCTCCATTCTGCTGCATTCTGCTGCATCAATTGTGTAATAATATATAGATATCGGGCACGTCATTCCTCTTATCATAGGATATCAAACTTCGCGGCTTGTTTGATATTCTATGATAACAGGAATGCGGTGTGCGATATCCATCCATTACTTACATACTAGATGGTAGACCATAGTAGGGATAGATGTAACATGTCCACTTACATTAGAGCCAGATCTGTGTGAAGGGTTTCAGTGGTGAGGCATCTTTAATTATAAATAGGTCATATAATTATACTGATATTATCCAGCTGAGTTGTTTCTTTTTCTTAATAATCATCAATCTGTTTTTCATACTAGCAACTCTATGTGGGTGATTCTTGTGAACTGCCCCACCTTTGGGGGTCAGTGGCCCAACATGACAAACTCAGCATTACATATTAAGAATTTATTTTATTGATAACCCTATATCTCGGCTGTATGAAAAGGTCCATTCCAGTCATTAACTCCCAGGATGTCAGTTTTTATCACAGTCGCAGTAAAAAGGTATAATTTGTGTAACGCGCTTGATCAATATAACTTCTTATACATAGAACTTCTTCAATAATGTCTTTGTGATTACCATATTCGATGTCCATACTAGTATAGTAGTTATGAATAAGTGTACCAAAAATTAGGACTGAGGCTTGAAAACTTTTGAAAATATGAGACATAACGTTTTAAGAATATTGAGATTTTTCAAAAATTTCTAACACAAAACCTTAACTTTACTCTCACAAGCTTAATATGCATTGGGTATGCATGAAATTCAAGTGTATAGGTACTTATTGTATAACCATAGTGTGGGGTACCGTCTGACGTGGCGGGTGAGTCAAGTCGTCGACGTTCCTCAGGTTCCGGATAGGTGGCAGCACCGATCCGGGTCTGTGGGGACATCTGACGACGAACACCTGGGTCCTTATATAAAGCCCAGGGCTCAGCTGCTACGTCAGAGGCCCTTCTGGCCTCCAAGCATGTAAGACCATCCCTTAGTATCTGTTAGCTGCCCTATCAACAACTATCGGGTAGCCGTGAGTGTGTATTTTAATAAAGACTATCCGTTGGCATACACTTGAATCACCGTCTTACTCTTTCTTTCCCGAATCATAAGACCCGAACCCCCAGGTCCGTAAGACCACAAACCATTACACTGGTGCCGTGACCAGTTAGTTCTGGTGTATAGCCCGGACGTTATAACATCCGAACGGCTAGTAGATGGGTTAGAAAGCCTCGCGGAAGCTAACCCAGCAGGGCAACTAGTTGATAGTGAGGAAAATTTACCAGACTCTGTACGAAGGGAACAATCCATACAGAGGCAGAGTAATTTGATAAGTCAACAATCACTTGTTGACGAATTAAGTAATTCGATGTTCGAAGTTGGTGGTAGTACTAACCCAGAACATCCGGCACCTATGCCGAAAAGGGTTACGTTTGGAGAACTACCTTACAGTATACCCAGACCCGGGCTACCAATATTAGATTACAGCGCTATAGACGGCGACGTAACCTATGCAGTACCGGAAGGTGAGGAATTTAAACGACCGGATGTCCTGTTGTTAAATGAAACTTTGAACGAGAATCGAAATACCTTGGTCAGAGCTAAAGATGAAGTATTCAATGAAAAACTTCAGTTGGAAGAAGACTTGATTGGCATGCGAAACGAATTCGAAGCCAGGAAAAGTGAATACACGAAGGAATTAGAAAATGAAGAAATAAAACTTCAAGAGATGAGAAAGTCATCCAATAAAGAATATGACAATAGACACATTTGTATCCAGACGTACATAGATACGAACGATTAACTAAGTATTGATAAGGCAAATTACGAATCCGAAATAAGCCATTATCAAAGCGAATTAGAGAAATTGAAACTTCTGTGCAGTAAACAAGCTGAAGACAATGAAACCATCCGGGTGGGTATTATAGCTTATAATAAACAACTGGAAGAGGATAGACAGAAACTCACTAATGAGCTTCAGGAATTGCAAACAACTGCAATAACGCTCAAGAAATATGTAGAAGCCGCACAATTGTCTATAGGTACTATAGATCCAAATGTGGTTTCTACAATGGTGAAGTCACAAGATGAAACTACTACCAAGTTCAACCCATTCGTTAACCATGGGGCTGATAAGAATGTAGTATCCGGAATCTATAAGAAACCGGATAACATGGCAGTTAGTAATTGCCCACAGGGAACTACTAATCAGGGACTAACGAGTAGTGCATCTACATCTCAAGCTCCGGTGCTTGATACAGTAGGCCCTGCACCACCGATACCAGATTTGAGTCACAAAATTAGAGCGACTCACGTTAATGCTATTAGTGCAAATAATGCTACACCAGTAGCACAACCGAATGTACCGGGACCACCGAGACATATGCTAACCCCACCTTCATATTTCTCTCAACCCGGCCATAGTAAACCAGCAGGCCCAAGATTGCCGAACCCACCTACAGGTCAAAGCAATGGTCCTAATGGTAGACGTTTTCCCAGACCGAATCCCCCACAACCTAATGTTACCGGTGGTACGTACCTTCCAAGAACAACTTCCTATGGATATAGGCATAATTATAATCCGACAGGAAGTAGTTATTACCAAAATGGTAATACCTATAATCAGCTGGAAATGTAAATTATGGAGGTGGATACCCTGGTGGTGCTTCTGGGAACTACCCTAGTGGTGGTCCCCCTGGAGGTAATCCCCCGGGTGGCCCTGATGGCCTCCTGATCCGGATCGGGAGGAGATGGCAGAAAGCCCAATAGAAGAACTTCCATGCCTGCAGGGATGCAAACCATCTTTGAGAGAAGCCAATGCATCCAAAATTTGGGCATTGACTGCTCCCGAAAGGGAGCAGACGGCATGGAAGTCATGAACTGGAGCATGCGAGAAGCAGATAGACTACGCGGATGTAATAATCCGGCACGTAGACAGGCACGGATACCCCTCCTTATGATTCAAATGATCCTTGGAAGGATAGATATCAAGCTTTTGTCGATGAGGTCAACTGTAGTGGTTGGACAAAAGAAGAAGCTCTACCTTATTTGATCTGCTGGTTAAATAAAGGTGGAAAAGTAGCCCGCAATCAATGGAGAGCCGCATACAGAATATACGGCACCTATGATCAATTGGTCGAGTGTGCCGCATACCTGTTTGGTTCGATCGTTAGAGAAGATCCATGGGTAAGCTTTAAGAAGAGGACACAAAAACCTAAAGAATCTCATAAAGTCTTTGGTTTGGAGCTACAGGACTTGCTATCGAAAGCACGTCCTAATTGGGCTCATGACGATGACTGCTATCTGCAGGAATTGTTTACACAATTCTACAATGGATTGCGGGATCCGGATCACAAACAAGTAGTTTGGGATTCTTGGAAGGATGACACATCCTTCAGTGACTTATTCAGATCAATCGATGGACATGATATGAAGAAGAGATTGGTAGGTCTAGGACCGAATCCAGTCCGAGCAGCTCCATTGCAATACGGAGGTTCCTCTGCTCAGGTATATGAAACTTCCCAATTAGCCCCTGTCGAATTACAGGAGGCTGATCAGGAAGACGAATATGTCTCTGATGAAAACGGAGAATATATCGGATCAGTCCAGGTTGCTGGAAAGTATTACCGACAGAAACGGTATAGGAAAGTACATCCGAAAGGAAGGGGAGGGGCCGTGGCTAGTAATATAGCTTCCGGACATTAAATCTGGTAGTACGACCACTACGGTCACTCCTACTGTAGCAGCCACTGCTACTCCGACTAACATGATGGAGACATTAATAGCCGGATTAACAGAGGCTCTGAAAAGACCGAGAGTTGATAAATCTCAGAGGAGATGCTTCAGATGCCAGAAATTAGGACATTAAGCTCCCGAATGTATGGCTGAGAAACCTGTCCCACGTAGACAGGAAGGTGTCTCTGGAATAAGTACAGAGGCAAAGAAGGGGATCCCAGTGACAAATCTTGCCACAATATCGCCATCCGTGACGACAGTTCGCATGTAGTAGCAAACTCGCCTAACACCAAGGTGGTTGTAGACACCCGGAAGGTTAGGGAAGCTGATATAACAGGTGCCCAGGGAGCACAGGGGAAACCCGATATCAGTGACGAGGTAGGCGGCTATGCTTTAGCCAGGGTTGGTAGTGCCCACCTACCCCCGGGTCATCCTTGTCTGGAATACCTGAAAGGATGTGGATCGACTCCAGGTGTGAACAATGACGTTCCGATCGTCACGGACACGCCCTTTGTTCTAAACGGAAGGCGATGGTATGTTTGCCTCACTGTTAACGGAAGATCTGCTGAATTTCTTATGGATACGGGTGCTAGCCACTCCTGTATCTCCAAGAGGTTTTATGATCTTATCCCGAATGAACACGATACTCTCAAATTGGGAGGAAGTGCTCAAACGGCCGATGGCAGTACCTTGCAAACGTATTGGAGAACTTGTGTGAAGCTGCAATTGGATGGAATACATGACTATGTCATGAGCGCCACCGTTGCGGATATAGCAGATGAGGGGATACTCGGGTTGGATTTCGCATCCCTGTATGGGGTGGTGTTGGAGCCCCAATCAGGAGTGTTGAGTGTGAAATACCAGTATCCTGTAAAGGTTAGGTGTGTACTGAGGCAAGTGAGCAGTATGGCTAGTGTAGCACACACTGTGCGGATCCCTCCGGGTGTAGCCTGTGATGTGCTTGTAAGAAGTGATCCTTCAATGCGCAATAAGCCCGCAGTGATAGAACCGGATGTAGCTACTCTGTCAAGCATCGGATTAATATCTGTAGACACTATAGTAGCAAATGCATCCTGGTCGGTAGTACCTGTCTCCAACACTGGAAACACTACTATCTACCTAAAAAAGGGACAAGTTTTTGGAAACGTGACCCTTTCGGAAACTGTAACAGATAGTAAGTTGAACTTACAGAAGGTAACAGGAGATGATGAAATTTCGGATGACTTACTCAAGTTGCATGAAGAAACTTCCTTAGAAAATCCGGAACACCGGAAAGAGTTCTATGATATGCTCTGTCAGTATAAGACTGCCTTTGCCAAACCTGGTGAAAAACTAGGCACAACAAATAAGGTAGTACATATAATAGATACTGGAGATGCGGAACCCTTTAAAATACCGTATAGACGGTTACCTTTAGCGCAAAAGAGAGTAGCTGAAGAGGAAATAAACAAGATGTTGGAGCAGGATGTAATAGTCTCTTCCAATAGTCCATGGAGTAGTCCTGTGTGTATGGTAACAAAAAAAGACGGTACTATCCGCTTTTACATAGACTACAGGAAGTTAAATGGAATAACGAAAAAGAATTTGTATCCATTACCGAGAATAGACGAAACCATTGACTCCTTAGGAGGAAACAGTTGGTTTTGTACCTTAGACTTGCAATCAGGATATTGGCAAGTGGGAATGAATCCATCAGATATGGAAAAGACTGCATTTTCGAGTCATATTGGATTATTCCAATATAACGTAATGCCGTTTGGTTTGTGCAATGCACCAGCAACATTTGAAGCAATGATTGAAACAATTCTAAGTGATTTATTGTGGAAAAGATGTCTTGTATACCTTGACGATGTTATAGTCTTCGGAAAAACATTCGAAGAATGTTCTAACAATCTCAAATTGGTATTAGAACGTATTATTTCTAATGGTCTCAAATTGAAACCCAAGAAATGCCACATGTTTAGAAAGTCCATAAATTATTTGGGCCACATCATTAGTGATGAAGGAATAAAAGCTGATCCAGATAAAATCGAATCAGTTACGAATTGGAATAGACCTAAAACACCCAAAGAAGTGAGGTCCTTTTTAGGATTCTGTTCCTATTATAGGGAATTTATTCCGAATTATTCTAGAGTCAGTTACCCATTACAAGCAATTGCTAACTGACTCCAGGAAGTACCAAGGAAAAATTTCCTTGGACGCATGAACAGGAATCTGCTTTTCGAAAGCTAAAAGACCTGTTCACGAGTACCCCAGTATTACAATATCCGAATGAAACGGATCATTTCATACTGGACACTGATGCTAGTAATGATAGCATTGATGCAGCTCTCTCGCAAGTCCAAAATGGGAGAGAGATACCTATTGCCTTTGCCAGCAACACACTGAGTAAAACTCAGCGCAATTACTGCACAACCAAAAGAGAGTTGTTAGCAGTAGTAGTATATACCAAGAAGTTCAAACATTTTTTATGGGGAACGAACTTTACTTTACGTACGGATCACTCCTCTTTAAGATGGCTATTGAACTTGGGAGATGCTGAAGGGATGTTGGGTCGATGGCTAGCCCATTTATCCGAGTATGGGCTTGAACATCACCAGATTCAGCATAGACCCGGAGTTAAGCATTTAAATGCTGATGCTTTATCTCGAATACCAATTCGGGAATGTGATAATCCGGATTGTACTGATTGTGGAGCTCATAGAGCAGTGCTAGCAGGGATTCGAAGACCATTCAAACCCCTAGTTGCCAGTATACTGGATTGGTCTATGGATCACATATGACGTTTCCAGGAAGCTGACTCGATAACTGCACAGCTACTGCAATTAGTACCGAAGGGTATACGTCCAGTTAGACCGGAGGTCTCTCTGGAAAATCGAGAAATGAGAAGGTTTCTTGCTCAATGGCCAGAGCTTGAAGTCCGGAAAGGCGTGTTATACCGTTGGAAGCCATGTAATAATGGTGAGAAAATCATGCAAGTGGTAATACCACATGCCATGAGACATGACATTATGTACTTCTGTCATGGACATCGGACCAGTGGTCATTTCGGAGGGAAACGCTCGTTAGCACGACTTTCCAAGAAGTACTATTGGCCTGGCATGACACGGGACTTGCAAAGATGGGTAACCACCTGTCCGGACTGTTGTAAAAACAAACCTGGACCCGGGATGGGCAAGCTTCCACTATCCCAAGAACTTTTCGGAGTTAGATTCGCAAGAATCGGGGTGGATATCATTAGTGGACTGAATACAACCGCTAATGATAATACCTGTATGATGGTAGTGTGTGATTATTATACGAAATACACCAAAGTATTTCCACTACCGGATCACAAATCAGTCACTTGTGCCAAAGCCTTTGTAAAAGGTTGGGTACTGGGTACCATTAATGCTACACAGTGACCAAGGCAGGGAATTCAAATCAAATCTCTAGCAAGGTATGTGCGAATACTTAGCTATCTGCAAGACTAGAACCAACCCGTATAGGCCACAAAGCGACGGATTGGTAGAAGGGTTCAATAGAACCCTTATTCAGTTCCTAAAGTCACTCGTTAATGAACACATGGACGACTGGGGTGAGCAATGTCATTTTGTGACACATGCTTATAACAGTACGGTACATTCAAGTACTAACTGCACTCCGAACCTTTTAGTATTTGGAGAGGATCTAATAATACCTGCAGACTTAGTATTTGGAGTCATAGGAATGGACCCGGAACTACCTTGTCATGTAGTTTTTGTCGAATGCTTAAGAGACAGATTTAAAAAGGCATATGAGTCTGTCCGAATTGATTTAGAGAAAAGTTCCAAATGGCAGAAGGTTGGATATGATACCGATCTAAAACATCGGAAATTCGAATCCGGAGACAGAGTTCTCAGACTACATGAACCACTTAGACACATAAAATCAGCGTCTAACTGGGATGGTCCCTTTACTGTAACACAAGTTATTAGTGATTGTACCGTAATAATCAAATCTTGGTCAACTCTATAAGTCAAATGTGGCTAGACTAAGGAAATGGTCTGGGAGGGAGACCTCCACAGAAATGTATGGTGAAGGTTCCGGAAAGATCCTGAACCAGAATCGTATAATAGACCAGGTGAAGAACACTACAGTGAAGCTTGGCCGGGGTAGGCCTAAAAAGTGTTCCGAATCAGTACGACCCAAGCCAACACCGATTAAGCGTGGGGGAGTTAAAACAGTCTCGGCAGGTGAAGACAAAAAGAAGAGGAAAGGTGTTTCGAAGGCCAAGAAACACCCAGAAAAGGCTCTTCAGACTGTCAGGTCCGATAAAGAACAATCCAAGAAGGGGATATACGTTCGCCGCAGCCCCCGAATTGCCCAGAGGACTGCAGTGACCTAACCTGTATACACAACGAGTGTAATGTTTACATTTAGAGGAACGGATGACAACTGACCTGAAAGGCTTATTTGTCGCCGCCGTACGATGTACCAATGGGTAGTGGACGGATAATCCAGTGGATTTGCTTAAGCTTTCCATAATCTTCCTAATCCCCAGACGAGTAGTCGGCGTGAGCGATAATTACCTAAAAACAATCAGTTTGTTGATGTTCCGCTTGTAGCATGTGCGTTTCCGCATGACGTCACCGCGTCCAGTCTCGACTGACCTCTCGTGACCCTGCGGACTGGCGGGGAAATGACGTCACGGAAGCTGGCTTGTCGCCATATTGTTTTTCGGTAATTCTCAAAGCGGACGCCTGCGCTCCTTCCTTTGATTTTTACCGTCTAGCAAACCCTCGATGTGCCCTCAGAGTCTGTCTCCTGGTAGGCAGACTCCGTTTGCGTCGGCCCCGGTGCCGTAAAGGCCGGAAAACAGGAGTATTTGACTCCTGGATTGATACCCCAGTCATGGCTGAGGAATCTGTTGTAGCAGCCAAGCTATCCGGCGACCTGGATAAGCTGACTCCGTCCGCAGAAGCTTTTCCGGAAGCTTTGTCACCTGTAACACAGGCAGAGAGCGAGCTGATGGAAGTGGAGGAACCCACGGATCGCTTGTTCGAGGAGAAGTTGGCTTCATTTATACTGAATGAGCCAGAAAAGATGTCACCACTTCCGACCGAGGGATCTGGAGACGCTGTGAACCCTGAACCAGCACCAACTGGGTCCGAGACTACACAAGTCGACGGCCCGAAGATTCAGTGGAAGCCAGCAGTGGCTGACCCGTTTCCAGCAGAGTATGACGGTCGGTACCTGTACGTCCATCCGGAGCTACAGGCACAGGTGATCTACGCAGACGGTACACCGGTTAGATTGGATCCGAAAGTGAGAATGGCTATCGAGGGCGTCATGGCTCCCGAACAGCTGGACAGGACGCCACCCGAATGGCTCCGAGACTGGCCATGGTTCCAACGAGGACTCATGGTGGACAATTCATTTCGCCAAGTAGTGTACGAGGCAAACAGAGCCTTCCAGCTCGGAGCGTATCCGAAGCCGGACAGGTCTCTGTGGAATGTCAAGCAGACCGACATTGATTGGGTAGGCTGTGTCTCGGAACCCGAGGGGCAAACTTACCCGCGTCCTTGTGCCACCCGGCCCCAGTGCCGGACCATGAAGGAGTACTGTGAAGCCGCTAGCAACTTCGAGCAGTGGGACGACGGTTATTACATAACCGAAGCAGAGTTAGTCGACGTACAAAACAAGTCGCTAACGGGTTTGGACAGGAGTGCAGCCCTTTGGACGATCCTCGTCCGTCATATGACTGCGGAACAGGTGGCCCTGGAAGAGGCTAAGAGGGAAACGGATGTACCCGCACCTCCTATCCCCGACCTGAAGCTTGCCACTAGAAGCACAGCCGGTTCTGCATCAGCCACCGGCGGTCCTACCAGCCCGGTAGAAGCCTCGACCTCCAGCGCATCCGGAACCAAGGATCCGGGTGAAGACTGGAAAGTCAGTAAGAACAGGAGGTCCGCTGCTCGGAAGCTCAAGAATCTTCCAGATTCTGCTAGAGCCGACCCGCAAGCCAGCACCTCATCCACTGGTATTACTGCCATGGAGGTTGTTTCCTCGGACGAGGAATCAGTGCACGAGTCCTCGGTGGAGTATGATGAAAAGGCCACCCCATCTACCCAAACTGAGGCAGAACGCTGGGCTACACCAATTCCGGATTTAAAACCCGGATCCCGACGTGCTTCTCCGACTGTGCTTACGGAGTGAAGAAGGACGGCTCTACCCTGTATGCCTGCCCAGACTCTGTAAACAAGAACAACGAGTCTGGCACTTGAGAAGTGGTACGGTGACGACCAAAAGTCCTGTCCCTTCTCCATCTGCCAGGACGCCAGTGATGTCTCGGTCCGGACCTGGAGCACTTCAGCCCGGTTCCAGAGACATCTTGTAGAGGCCCATTTCCACCATCACCTGGTTTATGTTTGTGATCCGAGTTATGGTAAGAAGGGCAAGAAATGCACTACGAAGGTTCAATATAACCGACGTAGCGATCTGGCCAGACACCAAAAAAAGTGCCACGCGGAAGGATTAGATGGGGCTCGTAAGCGAATCATGGAGCTTCATCAGGAACTCATGAAGGAGTTCGATAGCTTGAGCGAAGATGCTTGGTCGAAGATCCGACCAGGGGACCAAGTCCTCTACGAAGTTCCAAAGACCAAGGATTCGAAACTCCGCGCCAAGATTGTCCTGACTCCCGGTAAAGGAAAACTGGACATGCACAAGTCCCTCTGGCAGAAGTGTGAGGAATCCGGAAAGGAGGGGAAGAGAGCTCGCGAAAGGAGCAGAAGGGACCAGAACCGTGGTGGTAACGGCAATGGTCAGACCACCACAGCTACTAAAGCCAGGGTAGAAGATCGTTCCAGGTCTCCCTTGGCACGTCACCCACACGAGCAGGTTCAGGGTACTCCTGTCTTTAAGAGACCCGAATCTGGAGGATACGCAGGTGCTGTATCAAAGCCGGGGAAAGTTAACACCCGTAACTTTCAGTCCATGACCCAGGGACCTGGACCTGAGAGCCAGACCTTGGTCGTTGGAAAGGGTGGTCGACTTGTCCCCAAGAAGACTTCAGCACCTGCTGCCGCCGGATCCGCAGCTGCTGCAGCCGCTCTACCAGCCAACTTCACCCCAGAACAGATACAACTGTATATGCAGATGGGGCTGAAGCAGAACCCCGCACCCCCCACCTACTGTATACCAACAGCAGGAGTATCCAGAAGCCCTACATCCGGAAGTGGCCCGCAGGCAGTGTCGACTCCCCCCAAGGTTGTCGCACCACCTGAGAAACCAAAGGATGCAATTACCATTAAAGCCGGTAATGCAGAAATTTGGTTCGAGAAGTCTCGCCAGGGGGAAGCGGATGTCCAGAAGGCCATCTACACCCACTGGGAGAAATGTGTCCGCGACAGAGCGACTGACTTCCATCAGGGCCTCCTTAACGATACCCTGTTATGTATGAAGGAGGTGGCAGATGCCGAAAGACAGCGCCTCAAGACCCTCATCCGGGACGATGTAAAGGCCCAGGAGGATGAAGCCTTAGCTGCCAAAGAACAGGCAGCTATGGACGTACACGTCCTGGAGAAGCGTGTTAAGGAGGAGATTACCCGGAATACCAACTTAAACACTAAGTTTATGAGGGTATTCAGAGTCGATATCGAAGAGTGGGACGGCACTCCCGAATCGACTCTAGATTTTCTTAAGAAGAAGCATGCTAAGAAGTCCACCTAAGCATGCTACGGGTTATTTTTCTATATATCACTTTCTTCTCCACTAATAACCAGATTTAGTCTTTGCGGAACACTACATGTCTGCGAATGTCTTCTATTAGAATATGAACACCTGCCCTTTGTGTTCCGGGTTGCTTTTATAACCAGCTAATTGTATGATTCAGGACGTATAACTCTTTTATGTCCTGAATAGTCTATTCGGATTCGGAACTACACTTATGAAATAATCCGATAGTAGACTTGCTGCTGTCATACGTATCCGGATGCTGGTTCCTGACTCCTGCTGTTACCTGTTACCTGTTGCTGACCACTATATAAGGATGGACTATACGATTCTATGCTACCTCTACTCCCGAATGGATTAAAACTACATACTACTACATACTATTACTTCCGGATCAACCTACTTTGGACTCATATTTATGTGAACTATACTTAAATGGATTACGTTTCTACTTGTTGACAAAACCAGACTATTATTCTAATATTATCCCTCGGAAACCTTAAGCGTTTCCGGAAACCTACGAGAGGTGGAGTCGCGCATGCGCAGTCAGTTCAGGAAAACGCGGCAACAACAACAGTCAGTTCTTACAGTTCACCACTGTTTTAAAGTACTCTGCAGCCCTTGGCTCCCCCTGGAACCTCGGATGTTCAGCAGATTCTTAATTTTTTAAGTTTTTGTACTGCCTCCCCTCGTGCCCGGATCGACGCTGGGAACTAGGTCACGGTGGCGTCCTTCTAGCTGGGCTGCCCCAGCTCTGGACTAACCTGCACCCCCTGGTGCCAAACTGTCCAGTTTTACACTTATTAGGGCCTTAATGATCGATTTGCTGCCTCCTGGCAGCTCACAGATCAGCCTAGGACGAGTTATTCGCTCTGATAGCCTCTAAATCGCTCACATTCGCTCAGAAATCGCTCAGTTTACCTCGTCCTCCGACGACCTGAGCTGGAGCGACACCCCTCACGCACGGCCGGGCCAGACCCTCACCGCCGTGGCCGAGCGGGTTAAGGCGCTGGAATGGTTTCTCCGTTCGCCGTCTTTTGGCGGGGGCGCTAGTGTACATCAAGACGTCGTGGGTTCGAATCCTGCTGGCGGCGCAGTTAGGCGCACGGACGCGTTCCGCTGTCGGGAAACGCGGGTTTGAACCCCACCCTCTGCGCACGTCAAGACGGCGTGGGTTCGAATCCTGCTGGTGGCGCAGTTAGGCGCACGGACGCGTTTGGCTGTCGGAAAACGCAGGTTCAAACCCCACCCCCGGCGCACATAAGGGCGTCGTGGGTTCGAATCCTGCTGGCGGCGCAGTTAGGCGCACGAACCTTCGCCACTGATACATCAGGGTATAACTATATGTTAAATATCTGATGAAATATATATATATATATATATATATATATATAAATATTAGAAAACTAATTGTAAAAGTATTACTGTTTACTTATAGAGCCTTCCCTGGTTTTTACAGAAAATGAGTGGAAGGAAGACCGGAAGATGTGCTACCCGCAGCCATGCTATGAGTGACACGAGCTCCACCAATGGTGACGCCGCCACCGAGACGCCGGTGACGACGAACCCTAGCACCGACACCACTGACACTCAAGGTGTCGGGGCTGGGAGTAACACGGCGACACCAACGCCATTCGACCTCTCGGCCATGCTCCAGGGTCCGAACTCGGGTATGCTCATGGGCCAGATGCTGTCATCAATGATGATGCAGATGATGCAGGGTCAGGCTCAGGCCACGACCTAGGAAGAGGAAGACGCGGAGGAAGAGTTGGAGCCGGAACCAGCAGCTTCCAACGCGCTGCCACCGGGCAAGCTCCATGACCTGATGACGGAAAGGATCGTCAAGGAGAAGGAGAAGTCCAAGAAAGGGAAGGACCTCTCGCCACTAGTGAGTGACTTCCTGGGGTCGCTCTTCTCGGAGAAGAGGACACGGGCGGACCTCGACCTCGTCCACGGGTCGTATCCGCAGCCAGACAACGCGGCCAAGCTAGTAGCACCTGACCTGGAACCTGCACTGCAGGCACTGCTGAACAGGCCGGGCAGCGCTGAATACCTCAAGAGGGACGAAGCACTGAAGAAGCTCCAGATGCATCTGGTGAAAGTGATGCTAGCTTTCCAGCCAGTCATCGAACTGTGGCTCTCTCGAGGAGCGTCCGACTCTAAGTTGGATGACTGCGGAGAGTCATTCATAGATGGCTTGCAGCTGATCGTCAGTACGATCAACGCTATTAAGGCTCGCCGAAAGGATCTCCTCAAGCCGGTCATCATGCCCAAGTATGGGGAACACCTCCTAAAGTAGGCAGGCAACGACCCTAAATACCTGCACGGTGGTAACCTTGAAGAGGCCATCAAGGAAGTGGATGCAGCCCATAAGATGGCGGAGAAGCTGGAAAAGTCCCAGCCGAAGACCGCCCCTGGGAAGGCCAAACCCGCCCCAAAGCCGCAGCAACGAAGGCCGTACCCACCTAAACGGCCCAACAACTCTCAAATGGCCATGGGCATGCAGGGGATGAATTTCCCCCGAATGCCCGTAGTCTTCCCGCAGATGGGCTACAACACGGCACCATGGTTCAGCGCCCCGCGCAACCCTCGGCCCCCGGCCCCACCCGCTGTAGCAGCCGGGAAGAAGCCGGGTTTTCAGAAATAGGGTCCTTGGAGGAGCAGGCAAGTCCCCTTATGTTTATTCACACTGCTAAAAACTTTGTAGCTGGGAGCATATCTAGATATGTCAGCCAGTGGATGGGAATAACTAGAGACCCCTGGGTACTGGGCATGGTGAAAGGGATTTCCATACCGTTCGAAGACCTCGTACCCTGTCAGGACAGAACGCCCTTCCCTTATGTCTTAGGACCTGATAAGGAGGTCCATGTTGACAAAGAAATAGCCAAACTGCTAGACAAAGGGGTAGTAAAAATGGTCGAACCGACAGAGGGTCAATTCATCTCAAATGTTTTTGTCAGGCCAAAACCAAATGGTGACGTTAGACTCATTTTAGATCTCTCGAAAATGAACGAATCGGTTCTGTATGAACACTTTAAAATGACCAGCCTGAATACAGCGATAGAGATGCTGAGACCCAGCTGTTACATGTCGTCCATTGACCTTAAAGACGCTTATTACTCCGTATCAGTCAGAGATGAAGATCGAAAATTCCTTAGATTCCTTTGGAAAGATAACCTCTATGAATTCCAAGCTATGCCCAATGGGCTAGCTTGTGCCCCTCGCATATTCACTAAGATTCTTACCCCAGTGTTCTCCAATCTCAGGGAGATGGGACATGAGTGTTTCCAGTACATAGACGATTCCTTCGTACTGGGGGAGACAGAGGCACAATGCAGGGAGACGACCAACAAACTAGCCCAAAAACTAGATAGGTTGGGGTTCGTAGTGCATACAGGAAAATCAGTTTTTGCGCCTACGCGAAATCTAATTTTCCTAGGGTTTCACCTGGACTCCGTCACTATGACAGTCTGGCCCACTAAAGAGAAGGTTGAAAAATTCAACATGGCTATCTCGAACCTAGCCAGTACTGATGACCCCTACACGATCAGGGACATAGCGGGGATTGTAGGCCTCATGACGTCTCTCTCATCGGGTGTCCAATATGGCCCGGCACATATTAAGGGACTAGAAAGAGAAACGAACCTTGCTCTGGAAAGGCACAAGGGCAACTTCGACTCACCCATGGTTATTGGTGAGGAAGGCTTAGAGGATATCAGTTGGTGGCTGGAACACCTCCCCACAGCTTCCAAGCGTATTCGAAATGAGGGGGCAGATTTTGAAATCATAACAGATGCCTCTGGTACAGGGTGGGGCGCCCACAGGGGCGCCACTTCCACCAAAGGTATTTGGAAGGAGGAGGAGGTAGACCTCCACAGTAACATTCATGAGCTAACAGCCATAAAATTAGGCCTCGATGCACTAGTCACAGAGAACGGGGTCAATGTAAAAAATCAGGACTGACAACACTACATCACTGGCTTATGTCAGGAAAATGGGTGGGGTTAAGTCTGAACCATGCAATAAGATAGCCAAAGAAATTTGGGAATGGTGTGAAGAACGGGACATTTGGCTAACAATAAACCACATCCCGGGGAAGGATAACGTCCTGGCTGACTACCTATCTAGACACTTCTCGCATGACCTAGAGTGGGAACTAAGTGAAAAGATTTTCAAAAAGGTGTGTAATATCTTTAGCAAGCCTGAGATAGATCTCTTCGCTTCTCGAGCAAACAAAAAGTTAGAAACTTTTGTTTCTTGGGGGCCTCAACCAGGCGCCTGGGAAATTGACGCTATGTCAATAACTTGGAGGAATAACTATATGTACATTTTTCCTCCTTTCAGCCTCTTGGGGCCCGTGATACAGCGGATCCGGCTGGAGCAGGTGAGGACTATCCTGATAACACCAGACTGGCCGGGACAGCCCTGGTACGGCGGACTACAGCGGTCCGGGTGGCGGATGCTCAGGTTCAGGAAGGCCAAGGGCAACCTCTGTCATCCGGGGAAGCCGGCCAACAAAGAGCGACTGTCGGCGACCCCACTCCTGGCATTTCGGACATTCTGAAAGCAGAATTATCTCGCCAGGGATTTGACGGACACGCCATCGAACTTATCACGCAAGCCCGTAGGCCTGCCACACGGAAGACGTACAACACATACCTTCGTAAGTGGTACGCCTTCTGTGCAGACACTGACACGCAAATCCTCCAACCGTAGATCCAACAAGTGTGCAAGTTCCTGGCGAAATTGGCCAAAGACAAAAACGGATACACCGCGCTAAACGCTGCTCGTTGTGCGCTATCGGCCATTCTGGGCGACTTCCAAGGCCAATCAGTGGGCCAACACCCCTACGTAAAGCTGCTTCTGAAGGGGGCTTATGAGATGAACCCACCGGCCCCTAGATACCAGGAGTTCTGGGATGTGAGGAGGGTTCTAGACCTCCTGCAGACCTGGGACAATGGCACCACTGCACTCAGGGAGCTTTCCATGAAACTGGCCACTTTGCTCCTCTTAGTCACATCACAAAGAGGCCAGACCATTGTCAACCTTTCCATCCAAGGTTTGAAAATGGGAGACAAGGTGGTGTTCAAAATGACAAGACTCCTAAAGTCTAACAGGTTGGGGGACCCTCTCAACACGATAGTCCTGAGGAAGTTCGACCAGAACCCGAGGGTGTGCGTTGTTAGGTGCCTAGAAGAGTATCTGAAACGCACCCAAAACAAAAGGAAGAGTGAGAAAAACCTCTTGGTCAGCTTCGTCTCGCCCCACCGTGGCATCTCCCGCGATACACTTAGCCGTTGGGTCATGGTCGTACTTAAAAAGGCTGGCATTGATGTCAACCAATACAAGTTACACTCCACCCGAGGGGCCTCGGCCTCAGGCATCCTTAAAGTGGGAGGAAACCTCAACACCCTCATGAGGAGAGCGGGTTGGAGGCAGGCGGAGTCCTTCGCGAAGTACTACCACAAACCAATCGAGGACGTGGTAGGGGGAAATGCACTCCTCGAGCAGTGACTGTCTCTAGAGACTGCATATACCTTTCAAGCTACACCTTCTGTTAAATATAGATTGGATACTAAAAAGATTGTGTTTGGTTTTCTGTTGGGGATTCAATTGCTCTGAAACTCTTGTAGGTTTCCGGAAACGCTTAAGGTTTCCGAGGGATAATTTTGAAATTATTCGAGACTTACCTGTAAGTTGAGGTATAATTAAGATTATACCGAGGGAACCTAGCGGTTCAGGGAATATACGCCCTACCCACCCTCCCTCAACTTACTCGTAAACTCGTCAAGTAGACATTATTTATAATAATGAATACAATCAGGGGGATATGGCCTACACATCCCAGTATATATATTTTATCAGTTGTAGGCTTTCATCCCCCAACAGGCTCTTAAGGACTGACTGCGCATGCGCGACTCCACCTCTCGTATATTCCCTGAACCGCTAGGTTCCCTCGGTATAATCTTAATTATACCTCAACTTACAGGTAAGTCTCGAATAATTTCAAAATTATTCTACACCATTCGGATATACCTATGAACAATAGCACTTCTAGAGGATTGTGGGTAGCTGCCCCAAATTCATCTACTGTGTTCACATTTATTACCCTGGATCATAAAAAAAGACTTTAGCACGTCCATCCCATGGTTAGCTGACCACCATACCTACCTTCTAGCATCTGGCAGACTGTGGCGCAAGACTCCAGCAACATTCATTATTTGTCATGTATATAATGTCATATAATTTTTTTCTAATATCATTTGTATGTGCATAGTTACACTGTGATGATGAATTACTGTATATTTTGATACGGGTATATACATATCTATTAATACGGATCTCTGGTTACTGTTCATGCTATTTAATAAGATCCGATAAACTTCACCAGATTATTCAGATTACTGTCCTGCGAGGCACACTCTAGTATAAATATATTCATCTGGTGCTATAATGGTTATTTGGAACACGGTGGTATCACATATATTATCATATATTACTCCACCGTAATTTTTTTCTTTTTCAAGTGTATAATTCATAACGGTTCTATTCCTAATACTCACAAAATCCTTAACGGATTCATTTGGTCTTAACATATAAAATGTCATTAGATATTGTGGTTACTTTAAAAGTCTTTTTCAAGACTATATAATCGTTCATGATATTAATAATTACAAACCCATATGGATGTTATCATGTGATTTATTCAATATTAACAGTTCCGTTACACATAACTGTTATTATCACAAATATGCGAATTATGATACTTATCCTAATACTTATACCGTAAACATAGATATGGTATAAAGTGTTGATTAACAGTTCCGTTACA
This sequence comes from Acholoe squamosa, assembly GCA_949317995.1. Classification (NCBI taxonomy): domain Eukaryota; kingdom Metazoa; phylum Annelida; class Polychaeta; order Phyllodocida; family Polynoidae; genus Acholoe; species Acholoe squamosa. Next base: position 8,971,911 of record OX439051.1, on the reverse strand, counting down.
CATAACTGTTATTCATTCAAGTAATTCGTATTGTATTACAACATCCGGTTTGTTATTCTGTAACTACATACACTATCAAATATATGAATTTGACATTCGAATCATACTACACATGGTGTTAACGTTATATCTATACTATGGTTGTACCTCTATTATTAGGGTTTAGACATATAGTAATGTTATCCCTATAATAATACAATAGCTATAACTCCTTCCTAAATGTCTGGGGGAGTGGTGTAGAGGTACTTATTGTATAACCATAGTGTGGGGTACCGTCTGACGTGGCGGGTGAGTCGAGTCGTCGGACGTTCCTCAGGTTCCGGATAGGTGGCAGCACCGATCCGGGTCTGTGGGGACATCTGACGACGAACACCTGGGTCCTTATATAAAGCCCAGGGCTCAGCCGCTACGTCAGAGGCCCTTCTGGCCTCCAAGCATGTAAGACCATCCCTTAGTATCTGTTAGCTGCCCTATCAACAACTATCGGGTAGCCATGAGTGTGTATTTTAATAAAGACTATCCGTTGGCATACACTTGAATCACCGTCTTACTCTTTCTTTCCCGAATCGTAAGACCCGAACCCCCAGGTCCGTAAGACCACAAACCATTACACAAGGTACAATGTGTTTATGGTCTATACTTTCTTAAACAATCATCCTTCTTCCACTCCTACAGTATATTCTATATGTGGGCAGCAGTCCTAAACTACTCATAAATGGCCAAATATCGATCAAGCGCGTTACACACAGTCACTCATAGATAGAGACTCCATAGAGGTACTTAGACCTTTCATATAATAATTACATCGATCAAACCAGAAGGTCCAAAAAATAACAAGGAGTATCTAAACAGGCTTAAAATACCAGCCACACATGTCTAGTAATAGATTATATAGCAGTAGTATAGCTCAGACAACTCTCAGGTTGACCACAACCAATGAAGCAATACCATAATAGATATTGGTGAAGCGTGTTACACGCAATATCATGCAGTTAAACAATTCATATATGGTCTGAAACCTTTCATATCATAATGCTTCATACACAATGGGACTACTGTTTAACACCAAGAAATGTACATTCAATACCTACCTGGGGTCTCCTGTATGGCTCAGAAAATCAAATTTCACTTTTTTGTGACTAATTTTTTTTTTACATCAATCAAACCAGAAGGTCCAAAAATTAACTAGGAGTATCTTAACAGGCCTAAAATACCAGCCACACATGTCTAGTAACAGATTAGATAGCAGTAGTATACCTCAGACAACTCAAACAAGCATATCTCTATAAAGCTATACCATAACGGATAACGGTCAACCATAGCAGCCCACCAGTGTAGTGGGTCTGCTGTACAATGCTAATATACTTCAGGGTGTCTTCAGGGTTTTAGCTGCTTGTCTGCAGATCCATTCGGCGGTCGAAGGACTTGGCGATGGCAAGCTGTGTCGCTGTGTGTTGTGCCCTAGAGAAGATGGAAAGATGTAGATTCATCCATTGGGTTTCCTGGGTCTGCATCTGTCTGGGATCCTTCGATTGGGCACAGTTTGGGTCTTAGTTATAGTGGGCAAAGTAAAACAGGTGTTAACCGGGATCAATGACATCTAACCAGTGCACTCGCTGCGGTACTTGAGAAGCTTCCGATCAGCCAGTTGGATGGTGAGGGGATCGAGTTTGTAGACAGTGTTCTCATTGTTGCCATAACGACTTGGCTTGGGCAGAGTGACTCTGCCAAGAACGTTGAGGGGGTGGACCCTAGCCGGGACGATCTCCTTCCCCCACTTCTCTTGTCCAACGCCATGTAGCGCAGCATGTAGTGAACTTGGTAGAAGGCATTGTACTTGGCTACCACCTTACTCATAAACCACTTGTCCTTTGAGCTGGGACTGGCCAGGCTGGCAGTGATAAGAACGTCACCTACATGGTACTCATCCTGCACCAGTACCAACTTCCCTACACTGTCCGTTGGTAGTACATCCTCCTGAGGGAGGGTCGCTTGGTTGTAGGGACGGCGATGGCATGCTCCGCGGCATGCTTTTGTGCGGCACACGGGCGATGTTCTCCTTGTCAGCCATGGCAGGAGTTGGCACCCGGTCACTTCGAGTGCGCTTACGTCCCACGACTGGTGAGCCGTCCCTGGTGCGCTTGCAGACAGTGGTGCGCAGAACAGGATCAAAATCAGGGTCGCCGGTGCTGGCATCCGCGTCGTCCAGCTCTACAGGGACACTGGCAGGCCGCGTTTTCTTCTGCCATGTTTGCTTGGGTGGGGGAGGCTTCTTGTTCTTGGTGAAAACCAGCTCATGCTCAATCCATCCGGAGCAGCCAGTCACAGACCTAAGGTCGACCTAGCAGCAGGGGTCAAAACAGGATTTGTCACAGACAGCGAGTGACCTTCCTTCCTGTTTGACCATGGCAGCATGGACACTCATGGTGCCCTCTACTGACTTGTCTGCTACCACTGAGCCGAGAGTGAGGTGTGCGGAGGTGACATCCTGCAGACGGACATGGATGTAGCGAACGCGACCTTCAAGTTTGTTACCTTCGGCCACGAACTCCTTTGTATTATTGATGACGGGATGTCCTTCCTTGTTGCATTTGACGATGTTGTCAGCATTGCGCTTTGCAGCAGCGGCAACGCCATCGCAGGGGCCCTTTCCATGGCCTGCCTCGAAGTAGGTCCATGTTGCCCGAAGTCCGTCATGTAGTTCGGTGTGGTGTACGAGTATCTAGAAGACCAAGATTTTTCGATACTGGCTGGAGGGTGAGTCAGAAGAATAATGGACCACCTTGACATGTGGCAGGTTCTCCCTGATCAATACTGCCAGGCAGCGGAGAAACACCAAGACGGCGCCAGTGTCGTGTTTCCGGTCGTCGGTGCACAGACCCACAGAGTGGTGGTTTGTAGCGCCAGTGTCCTCATCACGGTAGTGGATGACTGCAGGGTGCAGGGTCACTGGCTCCTTCACGTAATAGGTACTCTGTGGGGCATCGGGGTATGATACCATCCAGTTCTCTGCAAAGTCCATCTGGATGGTAACTTTCAGTGACGACATACTCACTCACAGCTGACGTCCGATGCGGTGTTGGTTGTGAGCACGGTCAACATGGGCAGCCATGGTGAGGAACTCCAATCTGGTTTTCTTGATGAAGTCTGCCATGGATGCAATCTCTGTACAAGGGCGGAGCTTCTTGATGGTGGTCTTCTTCTGAGTTCCATCCTTGCCTGTCGACACATACTCATAGTCCACATTCTTCCACAATTCATACTTGACAGTCTCGGAGGCTTTCTCCTTGAGAGTCCATTTAAAATCCTCCAAGGTCATTGTCACAAAGATCTCGTCATTGAAAGAGATACCAACGGCAGCAAGCTGGAGTGCAAAGTTCTAGTGCTTCTGGCAAAGGCACAGATCAGTACTTTGGAGATCCACGGGGATGAACCAGGGAAGGTGGTTCTTCTGGATGCTATAGAAGAGTGACTGGGAGACCTGCAAATGAGGAGGGTGTGTCGCCTCGTACCTCTTGTGGAGCACATGGATGAACTCCCTGAGGTACATTTGCTGGTACTTCACCTTCTTACAGGTGTTAGTGTCTTTCTTACCAGGTCTCATTTCGGAGTTCTCCGGGTCAGACAAGAACTCCTTCACACTCTCTATCTTGGCCTCCTGGTTTACCACGCGTGGAGATGGCTGGTCTGAAGGAGTTTTGAGGAGTGACCGCCTGTCCATGCCAAGGGTCTTTGCCTAGCTCACCGCGATCCGCTGTTCTTTGATAACGTTGGGTGAAAGCACCTCATTCATGATGGAGGTTTTGTCCTTGCAAGGAAGATTGGCAAACCCTTCAAAAACAGCCTTCACACTTCTGTCATGCGCCGACAGCTGTGCTGGATTCTCCTGGTTCTGTGCAGCTGCTGCAATGCGCTCCTCCCCGTGCGCTTTAGCGGGTTACCCATCCGGTGCAGCTGCTGCAATGTGCTCCTCCCTGTGCGCTACAGCAGGTTCTGCAACTCCTCAATCTGTAGATGTGCCTCAGTCAGGTCTCTGTTCAGTAGCCCTTGTTTGTAGTAGTAGAGGTTGGTTCTGGGAGAGTTGGTCTTCCTTGACTGTTTCTTCAGGTTCTGGGTTCGGCATCGTGTGGTGGGGCTGTGCACGCGGGCTGCAAACAAATGAACAATAATTCAGTTTCAGTTTCATCATGCCCTATTTATTTATAAGATGTAAATGGAAATATTCGATTTTGATCAAGCGCGTTACACTCGGTTACACGTAGATGTATTTAGATTAAATGTTTGAATGATACATTTTTGCCCTAGTAAGGCTACTACACCTCAGGATATCATTTTGATCAAGCGCATTACCGCCGACTAGAAATTTTGGTCAACCATGTTACACATTGAAATGCCAGTGTACAATAATCTTAATTCTAAAAATTCAACAAGCAAGGAAACATTCAACATGGAACAAACTATTCTAATCTCAGATTTATTATATTCATATGATAATTACATTCACTGAGGGACACTGTCTTTACGGACGGTGGCACTGTAAATTGATAACAATTAGTTAAATAATATCATTGATTAAGTTAAGTTAAATAGAAGTGTGGAATAAACTATACTAGGTAGCACTTTATATTACTGATCAAGAATTTTTATGGCCAATTTTAGTTTTAGAATTATTATTATAAATTTAATATTTTAGGGCCAATTTTAGTTTTAGAATTATTATAAATTTAAGATTTTTCACAGATAAGAACACAAAAGAAGTGACTATGATTCAAATACTTACGTGATGGACCCGGCTACTTCGGCGCCTCTCTGGGGAGTCGCACTGAGCTGCCTGGCGAACAGGCCGGGCCTCCACAACCGGGGCCCCCTCCTGTGTTTGTCCCTTGCACAAAGCCCCCACTGCTGAGTGGTTATAAACCTTTGCGATCATTAACATACCCCCCCTTCTTATTCTGTATTTTCCACACAAGTGGCACTTTCAGTGCACATAGCTCCATCATATTTCACCATGACATGCCCCTATGGTACCTCTAACTTACACAAGTGCCATTGGTTAGATACTGAATACTTTTTTTCCAAAGAATTTTTGTGGTGGGTATATTTCAGCATCTTTCTTATATTTTGTCAGTATAAATTTCCATATTAGCAATTAATCAGCTGATTGAACTTCCGGGGTTACTGTACATCATTTGTAAGCATATAGGAACATGATGAATATTTTTTTCCTATTTATTTATGTATATCTTATCAGTATTCAAACACTAAAAAATTCCTTATTATCTTAAAATCTACTGATTTCCTCACTAAGAATTACCATATCAGCATAAAAACCTCTGATAAAATCTTTGGCGTTGTTGTACATCCTTTGTCAGCATATAGGAACTTGTTTAATCACTATTTACCTTTTTATTTAATGTATTTCTTCTCATTTTTGTAGATGGCTGACGTAGCGCCCAGTGGCGGTGGGGGCGGTGGGGAGGACCTGGAGGACCAGGAGGACCTGTAGGACCAGGAGGACCTGTAGGACCGGGAGAAGGCGGCCCGGCTCCATGCCGCAGCTTCGGCGCGATACGAGACCAAACTGCGGCAGGAGATGGGGGCGGCCGCCTACGATGCCCACTGGGCGGAGATCTCGCGCCGCCAGAGAGAGAAGGATAAGGAGAGACTGGCGAAAGACCCTGCCGAGGAACAGCGGCGGCGCGAGATGCTCCATGCCCAGAAGAAGGCATACCGGGAGAGGAAAAACGAGAACAAGGTTTGATAATTTTCCATTATTATTGGAATTCATTGAATGCACCTATTGAATGCATAATTTACATGCTCAATTTAAAAGCATATAATCAAGGTAAAAAGAAACATTTCTTTAAGCTGTACATCAAAAGTCATATTTAACAGTACCATTTTGACTGACTGCATTTTTTTTTTTTATATACCTTTGGGCCTACCTGGCCAATGAAATTCAACAACAAGAAGGCTCCTCCCCCACCACGGCAGACGCGACAGAGGACTGTCCCTGCTGAGGTGGACGGCGATGATGTACCCCTGCCAAAGCAGACTCGAGGTACTTCGGTACGGAACAAGAAAACGCGGCCTGTCACCGAAGTAACCCCTGCAGTGGACGACGCAGATGTCACACCTCCTCCGGCGCAGAAGAGGCGTGCAGGTTGGCCCAAGAAGAACCAGTGTGCCACTGCCCCTACTGTGTCGGAGAACACTCTACCCGCTCCTGTCGCTAGCACCTCTGCCTGCAAGCGCCAAGGGGGTCCCTCACCCATCGTGACTGGCAAGCACACCCGCAAGGACATGGTTCCTGCCCCAGCCACAGCCAACAAAGAAAATGTGCCTCTGTGTTCCGCACGTAAGCGTGCTGTGGAGCATGCAGTTGAGGCCCCTGTCACAAAGCACATGCGACAGGACGGACCAACCTCACCCCCCGTTTTTGAGGGCGGACCGACAATGGACATTGAGGATACGGCTGTATTTGTGCAGGATGAGTACCAAGAGGGACAGTTTGTCACCTGCGCATTCCTGCACGAGTCAGACTCCACCAAGGACACATGGCACATGGGCAAGGTCTTAGCTGTGGACAGTGAGAGTGACATGTATGAGGTCATGTTCCTCATTCATCCGAAGAAAAACCTCACTTGCCACAAGTTCCCAACCAAGCCCAATGTCCAGTTTATATACCATAATACCATCCTTGGCTATGTGAACAAGAAGCGGTATGGGAACTCCACCGTCTGGGGCCACATCCTTCATGATAACACAGTCAAAATGGCCAACATGAAACTAATAAACCACCGTAAGGAGGAAGACAACAGACTTGCCAATAGGTGCTAAATGGTTCTGTTTGTTTCACACAAGTGTTACATCTCAGTTGCTGGAGTTTGAGCGAGTGGGAGTGGCTGGCAGCTTGTTCTATAGAAAGCCTGGGTTCACCCGCTTGGGGCTGCCCGCTGCACCCTCTGGCCCAAATTACAGCACTGAGATGTACCTTGTTTACTTATTTGATAACTATAGGTATATTTTTGTACAGTGTGGCAACCGGAGGTTGCGAGAAGTGTTGTGATATTTAATTCTAAAAGTGATATTGGACACCCAAGATGGGCCTTATGCATGTTTAAATGACTCAAGATAGGTAGTACAATCTCTTTTGTCAATGTGTGTGCAATGCCAATGGTATATGATGGTGTAGAGTTGAGCTGTGGCCATTCTTCGATAGCTTAACGACTGGGGTACGTTATTGACCGGTACAAGCAATTTTGACATTAACAAAGTTAAAATTCTATATTTTCAACCTATCACTTGGTATGGTATTTCTAACATTTCTATTCAATAGTAGAGGTGTGTGGCTTATCATAAAATACTATTTGGTGTATATAAAGATACATTTTAGCACTCCATGACATGCAGACGTTGCGAGAAGTGTAGAAATTTTGTGATTCTTAATTTTCAAAGTGATATTGTACACCCAATATGGGACTTATATATGTTTAAATGACTCTAGATAGGTAGAACAATCTCTTTTGTCAATGTGTGTGCCATGACAATGGTATATGATGGTGTATAGTTGAGCTGTGGCCACTCTTTGATAGGTTAAAGACCGGGGTACGTTAATGACGGTACAAGGATTAAGAGATGAACAAAGTTACAATTATATTTTTTCAACCTAATATGGTTTTTGTATCATTTCTATTCAATAGTAGTGATGTTTGGCTTATTATAAAAGAGTATCTGAGGTATGTAGAGGCATATTACTGTACGCCATGGCATGCACGCATTGCGAGAAGTGTAGAAATTTTGTGATTTTTAATTTCCAAAGTGATATTAAACACCCAAGATGGGCCTCATCAATGGTTAAATGACTCTATATATGTATTATGATCTCATTTACCCTCAGGAAAGAGTATTTAAGGTATATAAGTGTATATTTTTGTACTGTGCTGCAAGCGAAGGCCGCGAGAAGTGTTGAAAAAGTTGTGATTTTAATTTTCAAAGTAATATTGAACACCCAAGATAAGCCTTATTTATGTTTAAATGACTCTAGCTAGGTAGTACAACCTCTCTTGTGATGGTTTATGTGATAACAATGGCATATGATGATGTATAGATGATCTGTGGCCATTCTTTGAGAGGTTAACAAATAGGGTATGTTAATGATAATATGTGTAATATAATGGCCTCTACACAAGCACCAACTATGAAGTATAGGTATGATATATCAGGCCAATTCTAATTATTATGTACAGTAGGTCTACTAGAGACAATGGACAGTTAATATAGTCATTGTATGAAGGATTTTGAATGAGCTAGGCTAAAGTTAAAAAATGATAAAATAAATTCACAAATTTTCACATTTTCCAATTTATCCACCTATGGGTAACTTCAAGAGCTTTAGGGCCTCACTTTAGCTTTTTGGTATACATAAAGTCATGTATTGTACCAGTCTAGCCACAATATTTGGTGTTTCCAAGCCTCTTATTAGTGGTGTTATTCATGTTTGATTGATTACGATCATTAACGTACCCCCTTTTTAGAAGGTTTTACGGCATCTGCGATAAAAACTGACCCCCTAGGAGTTGGATCCTTGAATGAAATTTTTTAATAAGCCAAGATATAGGGCTATCAATAAAATATAATGTTACTGAGTTTGTAGATTCTTGATCCAGGCCGCCCCTGACCAGTAAAACTTGGAATGACCCATATATATATACACCTAACTAACCTAAACATATAGGTCAGTTAGGTGTCTCATAGACTACACATTGAGGAATTAAATACTTTTCTTTTAAACACCTAAACATTTTTGCTAAACATGTCTAGATGTTTAGTGTTTAAACTTCTTGAATATTAGGTGTTTAGATTTAAACATCAATATGTTTAGATAGTTGGATGTCAATTACACACCAGGTAGCAGCAGTACTTCTGAATTGACATTTTGTACACAATCACAATCAATCATTGACATTCATCAGAATAGAAACAGCACTAGTGAGTTTACTAAATTTGCCTTACATCAGCATAATTAGTCCAAACTAATCAACAGGTTCCATGGTAGAAACCTACTTCATGGTATTTTTCAAAAGATAAAGAAATGTCATCCCTGTCAAGCTGTTGTACTTTCTCAAGTCTCTCATTCTAATGCAGTGTATACATATATGTGTATATACCTGTGGCTAACTTCTTTAGAGACTTTGCACTTGTAAATACCCGCTTATACCACAAACAACCCATATGCCTCTAACGGACACCAGTTTGAGGCCTAAGGGCAACCACAGGCCCTAATGCAACAAATGTGGCACCAAATGCCCTTATACCACAAATGCCCTTATACCATAAACGCCCTTATGCTGCAAATGACGCAGGGTATTCACCACAATAAATCAGGGCATAAGGGCATTTATAGCATAAGGGCTTTTGTGGCATAATGGCGTTTGTGGTTTAAGGCCGTTTGTGGCATAAGGGTATTTGTGGTATAAGATCCCCACAGGGCTCTGTATCATGAGTTTAATGCAACTTTTGGATCCATAGGGATCGGGAAGGGGTCAGACCTTAATCTCTTGTAGGCCTAAATCCATCTGTATGAGTAAACTATATTTATTGATGGATGACCATACAAGGTTGGTTTTTCTTAAATATGTGCACCTCTTCAGACATATGATATCCCATTCAATGGTAAAGGTGAACGATGAGCAGTTTGAGCTGACCGTTTCTTCACGAGGGTGAATTGCCCGCTCCGCACTCGCCCTAACAGCCTCGTGCAGAACGGGCAGGACACCCGAGTGAAGAAACAGGAAGCTCAAACTGATCAGAGTTCATCTTTACATTTGTGTCAAGGTCATCGCGAAATGCTGACTGCCGCCATCTTTGATGTTTACGTTTCAAAAGGGCTGCGCATGCACAGCCAGCGTATGACGTCATCATGCGGATTTGGCTCTGGTTATTTAATGCAGGGATGCAATACGCGGTCTCAGTGCTTTCTCTATGGAACTACGATATTCACCTTGACATAATGTCCCTTTCCCAACCACTTTTATTTTGTCCTCATAGATAGTCTATAATATCCAAACCTTCTATACATTTTCTGTAGAAAATTATTTGGTCATGAACATACTTCATAGCTGTAACATCCTTTCCACTTATCTCATTAGGGATTTAAGATGCCAGCCTCCCTTAATTTGAATTTTCACCCCTTTTTTTGCAAGAATTTATACTAAACTTTGAAATTTTGTACAAGGTAAACAAATAGGGCCAGAGTAATACTTTTGGTCCCAGGGGTACTGCAAAACCTTCCCCTTAAATTTTTATCCTGGGTGAGAACCATATCCATAAAGATGTTTTCATAATTTTCAATATATTCAACCACGTAAAGTGGTTGGGAACGGGAGAAAGGTGATTGGGAGCAGGGTATGATCAGTATATACATATGTAGGTGAAGTGACATGTAAGGCCCCATATGCACACTTTCTATGATTTGTGACCGAAAGTATAGTCTGGTAATTAACCCAGGGTAATTAACCTGTATAGAATGAGACATGATCTACTGTGTATAACAGAATGGGTAACTATATAGCTTCATCTACAGAAATATTATTTGACGCTTTGTAAATCAGAATGATTACATGCTGTACTAGGTTGTAGTTAAGTACATGATGTGACTATGTTTACTGCACCTCTATATTGACCTGACTGTTCATCCTTAACTTTTAGTATCTTAACATTTATGTAATGGTCATCTAGCCTTTACTCAGAAAAGGGAATTCACAAAAACAAACAAGCAAATTTCAAACACTTCACAACACAGACATCTTCCCCAGAATTTAGTTTCCCTGATGAGAATTTAGTTTCCCCAATGGCACCTCTTCAGGCATATGGTACAGGCTGGGAAAAATGTAACATAATGCCAACAGTGGACTGGAGAAAAACCTTGGCCATATCTCCACCAATAAACTTGTATGTGGAGGAGCCTAAGCCACTGTTGGACAACTCTCCACTGTTGGACAATGGGGGTCTAGGCCACTGTTGGACAACTCCCAACTGGTGGACACTGCCCCCAGTGAGTGTTCTTAGTGATAACTGATAAGACATTAGTGCAGGTGTTGGACAATCCTCCAACAGTGGGGGTAATGCAGGTGGGGAGGTGTGACAGGGAGTATGGAGTAAACATAAAATATATAATTTAGAATCATTTTGATACAGTAAATGCAGTTGTGACAGGGAGTATGGAGTAAACATAAAATGTATAATTTAGAATCATTTTGATACTGTAAATGCAGCATATCTCATCATACACAAAGTTGTTTTGAATAGGTTCATACACATACCTGGATAATTACAAGGACTACCACTATATAGGTCAACCTCTTTGCACAAATCATTATTACCTTGCACAAATTGTTTTTTCTACACTTAACCTCACAGCATGGCATATTAAACCAAAAGTGTTGGAGGATGGGCCAATATTTTTCATAGTAGAAAACGTTGTAGGGGGAAGTAGCTCAGTGTTAGAGCAATCATCTGAAGTCTCCTTTACCACTCTACGGCAGGGGATAAGGAGAAGCCTTGACAACGTTTTAGAAAAATCATCTATAAGGTGCACCATAGGATCTATCCTCATTTATAGGGCACTGTTGGGCTCTTATACCGCAAACAGCCCATATGCCTCAAACTGACATACGTTTGAGGCCAGAGGGCAACCACGGGTCCTTATGCCACAAATGTGGCACCAAAGCACAACTGCCCTTATACCACAAATGTCCTTATACCACAGACACCCTTATGCCACAAATGACGCAGGGTATTCACCACAATAGATAAGGGCAAAGGGCATTTATGGCATAAGGACTTTTGTGGCATAATGGCATTTGTGGTTTAAGGGCATTTGTGGTATAAGGGCATTTGTGGTATAAGATTCCCACAGGGCTCTGTATCATGAGTTTAATGCAACTTTTGGATCCATAGGGACCTTAATCTCTAGTAGGCTTAAATCTATCTGTATGAGTAAACTATATTTATTGATGGATGACAATACAAGGTTGGTTTTCCTTAAATATGTGCACCTCTTCAGACATATGATATCCCATTCTGTCCCGTTCCCAACCACTTTTATTTTGTCCTCATAGATAGTCTATAATATCCAAACCTTCTATACATTTTCTGTGGAAAATTATTTGGTCATGAACATACTTCATAGCTGTAACATCCTTTCCACTTATCTCATTAGGGATTTAAGGCCCCAGGCTCCCTAAATTTGAATTTTCATCCTTTTTTTTGTGCAAGAATTTATACTAAACTTTGTAAAAGGTAAACAAATAGGGCCAGAGTAATACTTTTGGTCCCAGGGGTACTGCAAAACCTTCCCCTTAAATTTTTATCCTGGGTGAGAACCATATGGGGTGATTCAGTGAAGGATGTTCACCAGCCTAAGAACCAATGAAATCACAAACTCAATATTATTTAACAACCCTTTATTTTATTGAAAGCCCTATATCTTGGCTTGTTAGAAAGGTTGATTCGAGTCACCAACTCCAAATGCGTCAGTTTTTATAGCCTGTGGTATAAAACCATAATTCTTTACCCTCACATATGTAACGTTTTTAAACAAACAGTCATAAAAGCTGTTAAATATCATCCTATGTACATCAGATTTCATGTCCAAAATGTTACAATACATGCCTTAAGGTGTAGCAAAAATGAAATCCCAGCACCAAGAACTTTTTATTACACCTCATCGCTAAATTTGGAGTTCAGTGAAAGTTTTGAATATGTAGCCTAGCATTCTTAACTTTTCCCTCATACATTTAAAAATAACTAGATCTTTATGAAAAACACTCTCTATTATCTAGAGTGTCCCTACTTTCAAAAAGATGTCACTCTTTTCCAACAATACATATAAATTCTGGTCCAGATCTGCAAAGGCACTTCTGAATACCAAAGAAAAAACTGTTACGTATGTGAGGATTTGGATAGAGCAATACTTTTAAACATCACAGATCATCTGCATCACTATTTCTTGTACAGGACTTGTTAAATTAATAGTTCAAAGGCATATCTTAACACATTAGCCTATATTATGGGTCATTTCCATCTCACTCTGAGTGCATGCCATCCTCATTGGGCAGCCTGTCCTCCTCAGAAACTTGCAGATTGAAAAAGATTGAATATAATTGTTGAAGAATAAGGTGAGTAATATCAAGCAATTATGCTCTAATATTTACAGTTTCTCAATGGGGGATGAGAAGTAAGTAGGAACAAAAAATTGTGTATGGATAAAAACCCACAAATATCATTACTGACTGGCAGTGCAGCCTTACCCGGGAAAATAGAAACCATAAGAGAATTTTGAAAAAACAAATTACAGGATTGCTACATTCACTACTATTTTAAATTTGGGGAACCATATGTGCATCTAATGGTGAATTATGTATAGTCTGGGTGGGTCTGAAGTACACATTGTAACCAAAATGAACAAAACCTCACATACGTAACGTTTTCAAATTTGTGGGAAACTTGCAGAAATTTAAATGGTAAGTGCCTTAATTCTATCCAGGATATTAGATAGGGACACTTTTATAAGATTATCAACCAATTTATTTGAAAAATTTTATTTGGAGGTGTGTGGTGCAACACATATAGTAAACACCTCACATATGTAACGAAATGCTGAGGAGGGGGAGAAAAGGAAAACTGCTGGCAAAGTACATACCAAAAGAGAGGTTATATGTAATTAAATGATTGATTGTAGGTCTGGGAGTAAATAAACAATGGTAGGAGCAGGTAATCTTGCTAAATAATGCACTTTTGGGGTGTGGGAGGTGAAAATTTCAAAAAATAAATCAACACTTCTCACCCCAGGCAGGCTGGGGTGTCATTTCAAAATATCCAAACTGGACGTAATGAACCCTAGCAGTAAAGGTAGGCCCTAATTTCAACAAATAATAATGATTTGGGGATAAATGACAGCAGGAGTAGCTCAGGAAGGGCAATTTCCATTCCCCAGTGAAAATGTTACGTATGTGAGGAAAATACACCTTAAAGAGTATGGGGTTTCCTGGCCAAATTAAATGGCATTACCAAGCTGCTATGGCCAGTCTATGGCTTGGGACTTTCAATCAGAGGGAAATATAACCCAAAATACATCATTTCCATGCAATCTAAGACAATTGCAGACATAACACACACAATTTCATGACAATTTGATTGAAATTCCTTACCTTTTTGAGAAATTTCAGTGTAAATGGAGCTGCAAAATCACAGTAGACTGTGAGCTAAGCTAATTTGAGATCCTCTGAGTGACTTCCAGTGGTCGGTCATTTCTGCCAGGGCAACTGGAAACATTTCCTTTCTCCTCCACATATTTTCGTTACGTATGTGAGGATTTCAACACCGATACTAAAAGACCCCCTCTGTGGCCTTACTATGCAGACTTGAGCCATGATTTTTGTTTTAATCATTTAATTCATATACATACTACACTAGAATAGACTAGAAATAAAGAATCATTTATTTAGATAGCCTACATACATCTAAAAGTGTACCTCACATACGTAACGTTTTGGGGAGTTCAATTTTCGTTTATGAGACCTAGCTCGTATCGGCAGCAAACCAGCATTTTCATTTATTTACCATCAAAACCCCCAGTGAGGATACTTTTTTAGCATGGAAGTTTAAGGTGTAAAAAAAGTGTTACGTATGTGTGGATACTCACAGTTCGATATCATAATACATTTGTGAAAGACAGTTGAGGAAGGGACATGGCAAAAGTATTTTTAATAGACATCTATGACCTCTCACCAAAGGCAAAATAGGTTTACCACACTCGTATACTGCCTAGCTTAACAATAGATAGGTGGGAATGATGGAAAATTGGACTAAAAAGGGCATTTTTTGTGTATTGTCCAACTTCGAGCCTCTGTAACTCATCAAATTATAGGCCGATATACATAAATTTGCCCTCTACTTAAAGCTCAAGATGTTTTCTATCAGATGTGTCTAAAATAATGAAGAATACTGGTCTATATTTTTTACTGTAGCTCTGCAAAGCTAAAATCCTCTCAAAATAGCCCCAAACATTGCTCAGTGGATCTGCCCATATACATAAAGATGTTTTCATAATTTGCAATACATTCAACCATGTAAAGTGGTTGGGAACGGGACAAAGGTGATTGGGAGCAGGATATGATCAGTATATACATATGTAGGTGAAATGACATGTAAGGCCCTATATGCACACTTTCTATGATTTGTGGCCGAAAGTAAAGTCTGGTAATTAACCCAGGGTAATTAACCTGTATAGAATGAGACATGATCTACTGTGTATAACAGAAGGGGTAACTATATAGCTTCATCTACAGAAACATTATTTGACGCTTTGTTAACCAGAGCGAGTTATTATATGTTACATTCTGTAGTAGGTTGTAGTTAAGTACATGACGTGACTATGTTTACTGCACCTCTATATTGACCTGACTGTTCATCTTTAACTTTCAGTATCTCAACATTTATGTAATGGTTATCTAGCCTTTACTCAGAAAAGGGAATTCACAAAAACAAACAAGCAAATTTCAAACACTTCACAACACAGACATATTCCCCAGAATTTTGTTTCCCCCATGAGAATTTAGTTTCCCCCATGGCACCTCTTCAGACATATGGTACAGGCTGGGAAAAATGTAACATAATGCCAACAGTGGACTGGAGAAAAACCTTGGCCATATCTCCACCAATAAACTTGTATGTGGAGGAGCCTAAGCCACTGTTGGACAACTCTCCACTGTTCAGCAGTGGGGGTCTAGGCCACTGTTGGACAACTCCCAACTGGTTGCCATAGTGATAACTGATAAGACATTAGTGCAGGTGTTGGACAATCCTCCAATAGTGGGGTTAATGCAGGTGGGGAGGTGTGACAGGGGGTATGGAGTAAACACAAAATGTATAATTTGAAATCATTTTGATACAGTAAATGCAGCATATCTCATCATACACAAGTTTGTTTTGAATAGGTTCATACACATACCTGGATAATTACAAGGTCTACCACTATATAGGTCAACCTCTTTGTACATATGTGGATCAACGTGGTAAAAGGTACGCCCACGACGGGGTGCGGGAGCATACCTTTAACCAAGTTGATCCACATATCATTATTGCCTTGCACAAATTGCTTTTACTACACTTAACCTTACAGCATAGCATATTCAACCAAAAGTGTTGGATGATAGGCCAATGTTTTTCACTACTACAACGGAAGAGGCTTGCCAATGTTTTCCAAGCCTGTGGTGCCCCATTCTGTCCCGTTCCCAACCACTTTTATTTCGTCCTCATTGATAGTCTTTAATATCCAAACCTTCTATACTCAACCATGTAAAGTGGTTGGGAACTGGACAAAGGTGATTGGGAGCAGGATATGATCAGTATATACATATATAGGTAAAATTCTAAAGGATAAACATTGAGAAATTTGTCATGAGTTAGTGAGAAGGAAGGGGAAAGGATGTGGCCAGTGGTAAGTGATTTTCATGTGTGGTATAACTGTACAAAGTCACATTTAAAATGTCATTGGGAACGGGACAAGAAATAGTTGGGGACCGGACATTATCATTACAATGACAGGGGTCTATTTATGATATTGATATAATTTCATGTGCTGAGCTAAAGAAGGGGCGGGCCAGAGGAACAGGTGCTTGTGAGTTAGGTTCATAAATAACAAAAACCGAGTAATGTTACTTTTCTTTAAAGAAGTGGTTGGGAACAGAACATAAGTGGTTGGGAATGGGACATAAGTAATGGGGAACAAAACATAATCATTACAGTGACTAGGAGTAATTCAATAAATTGACATAATTCTATGCAATCAGTGGATGGGGGGACAGTAGGCGAGGGATTGGTGCTGGTGATTGAGGTGTACAAGGGTATAATTGAATGTCACTTTCAAGAATAAAGTGGTTGGGAACGGGACACAGAAAGTGGTTCGGGATGAGATGCTATCATTACAGTGACTGTGATTTACTTCATTATACTGAGACAATACTGAGTCATGAGTGGATGGGACGACCGAGGTGAAGGAATAGGTAATTCCGAGTGAGTCTCACAAGAGTTATGATTGAATAATGTTACATTTGAAAAAATGGTTTTGAACAGGACACACATGGTTGGGAACAGGACATTATCATCACAATGACTGGCATTTTCTTTATTTTTATGTTATGAGTGGATTGGAGAACAAAGGGGAGAGAATATGTGCCTTAGAGTGAGTTTCACGCATTGTAGAACTGAACAATGGTGTGTTATAAGAAGTGGTTGGGAACAGGACATAAGTGGTTGGGAACAGGACACATGTGGTGACTGATGAAGGGTTGCAGAGAAATGAATGACCACAAAAGCTCTATATTACATTTTCTTTTAGGGCTCAAATAGGGCTAAATTGTGCATATTATGCAAACAGTTAAATATGAAAACTATGGAGATACTACTATCTTAATTTTTTGTGGTTGGGAACGGGACATAAGCACCATGGTAAGTTTGGAAGATCCTGAGAATGAATAAATGAGGAGACAGTGGCTAGGAAAGATTGGGCATTGCTTCAGAGACATATGGATTCTCCTATAGTACAACTATTGTAGCTTAAGGAAATCATTTTTATAAATATGGTGGGAAGCATTCATTTTTAAAGACTCTTTTAAAAAGTGGTTGGGAACGGGACTTTGCTATTTCCTCATATGTGACCCATCTTTACAAAGTGGTACTGAAGTCGCACATTTAGAAACATAGATATGGCCTTCTCAAGTGGTATAGTGTCAAAAATTTTGGATTTTTCAAAATTGATATTTTAGAATTTTCCAGTTGCCCTCTGCATTATACACGATCCATTTAAATGGAAAAACTAGAGAAACCAGCATACACCAGTACAGTATGCTGAAATAAATACACATACTGTGGCCCACAAGGGTCAATATGAAGTTTGAACACAGAGGTCAAGACTTTCACACATAAAGAGACCAAAACCAAAATGCATTGTTCAAAGTCAATTTCATTTTATATACTCATGCAAACCAACTTGTGACAGGTATATTATAGCATTGCATCGTGCACTCTATGTCTTGCTATATGAATGTCTATAATTATAGAGCAGTCGTAGTGCATTACCCATGATGGCCCACTCCAATTTTGAGGGTCTCAAATCGTAGTGGATATATATGTGCAGATATACAATTTTGCGAAATGCCCCCCAGGGTAATGGATGACAATGTAAAGGCTTTTTATTTGAAACTTCACCACAGCCCATATGGTGTTACATATATAAACGTCATTCATTCATGACAGCAGCATACATTTAATTATCACTATGGTGAGCTTGGTCTTTCAAAAAAGTCTCACATCACCTATAGCTCAACCACTGTTGTAAATCTATCTTTTCATGGTGTCACTGTTTCTTCAGATGTTTGAAGTTTAAATTGAAGGTTGCTTAGGTGATGAATGAGTGTGGCTCATTACCTCAAGGCATGAAATCTAATCTCACTCGATGACATGACATATGAATCCTATGTAGATAACACTTGACCTCTGTATCTTTCTGATCTTTCTTTGTTGTAGCTATTCACTTGTTTGGCATGGTCTGTGAGTCCAGTCTAGGTGAGTCATTCATTAAGGCTTCGTGCATGCTTCATGATGACCAGGAGCAAAGTTGAGGAAACAACACATTGCAAGATGAATTCTTATGATTGTGGGTCAATACAACTTTAATTCTGCATGAATATACATGTGCCCTAGTTGGTAAAGTAAAAATTCTGTATTAAATATTTTGTTGATTTCTTATGCTCTTTATCCTGAAGGCTGGGGCAGTGCAAAGCAGGTATTCCACTGCCGTCATTGGCCAAGATTTTGCTAATCTGATTATTTGAATATAATGCAAAAGTATAGAAAAATTGGCTGGTATTAGCAAAAATTCCGCCGTCCGACGGCAGTGGAATAGCTGCTTTACATATCCGCTCTGCTCATGAAGGCTGAAGTTTGGGCCTAAACAAAATTTTTAACACCCTGAGTCACCTGCACAGGTGTATATCTACAGGTGTAATGTACCAGGGGAAGACACTATTAGATGCTTGCCCCAGAGCCATTGGCCCGCAGTTTTGGCTGCGGACCCATAGTTTTCACAAGCATTTAATTCCTGTGGGCCCACAAAAGGTTACAGAGAGACATTTATAAAAGGTAGTTTATATGAGTATAGCCTTGTAACATATCATTGAAAATAGAAAATGAGCAGCAATTTAGTCATTTTTGTTAGGTTATGGTGTAGAATAATGAGAAATACCTTTTATTTCTCTTATAAGAAAGTAGACTAGCTATTCTGGGCCTACAGTTTGAGCTCCCGTCAAATACATTCTTAAACCTATGGGCCCGGGTGGCCATTGGCTGGAAAAGTTAGTGTCTATCCCTGTCTACATAATCAGAGAGTTAACCCCTGTATAAATATGGGGTGATTCAGTGAAGGATGTTCAGCAGCCTGAAAACAAATGAAATAACAAACTCAATATTATTGAACAACACTTTATTTTATTGAAAGTCCTATATCTTAGCTTGTTAGAAAGGTTGACTCAAGTCACCAACTCCAAATGTGTCAGTTTTTATAGCCTGTGGTGTAAAACCATAATTCTTAACCCTCACATATGTAACGTTTTTAAAGAAACAGTCATAAAAGCTGTTAAATATCATCCTATGTACCTGAGATTTCATGTCCAAAATGTTACAATACATGCCTTAAGGTGTAGCAAAAATGAAATCCCTGCACCAAGAACTTTTTATTACACCTCATCGCTAAATATGGAGTTCAGTGAAAGTTTTGAATATGCAGCCTAGCATTCTTAACTTTTCCTAATATATTTAAAAATAACTAGATCTTTATGAAAGTAGGAACAAAAAATTGCATATGGAACCCCACAAATATCATTACTGACTGGCAGTGCAGCCTTACCCTAGAACATATCAATCATAAAAAAAGAAATGAAAAAAAAATTGCAGGATTGCTACATTCACTACTGGTGAATTATGTATAGTCTGGATGGGTCTGAAGTACACATTGTAACCAAAATGAACAACACCTCTCATCCAGGATATTAGATAGGGACACTTTTATAGGTTTATCAACCAATTTATTTGGTGTTTGGTGCAACACATAAAGTAAACACCTCACATACCTAACGAAATGCTGAGGAGGGGGAGAAAAGGAATACTGCTGGCAAAGTAGATATCAAAAGAGAGGTACTAAAATGATTGATTGTAGGTCTAGGAGTAAATAAACAATGGTAAGAGCAGGTAATCTCGCTAAGTAATCCACTCTTGGGGTGTGGAAGGTGAAAATTTTAAAAAATAATAAACACTTCTCACCCCAGACAGGCTGGGGTGTCATTTCAAAATATCCAAACTGGACCTAGCATTAAAGGTACGCCCTTATTGCAACAAATAATAATGATTTGGGGATAAATATACATTAGGAGTAGCTCAGGAAGGGCAATTTCCATTCCCCAGTGAAAACGTTACATATGTGAGGAAAATATAGCCTTAAAGAGTATGGGGCTGCCTGGCTAAATTAAATGGCATTACCAAGCTGCTATGGCCAGTTTATGGCTTGGGACTTTCAATCAGAGGGAAATATAATCCAAAATACATCATTTCCATGCAATCTAAGACAATTGCAGACCCTCACATATATAACACACACTATTTCATGAGAATTTGATTGAAATTCTTTACCTTTTTGAGAAATTTCAGTGTAAATGGAGCTGCAAGATCACAGTAGACTGTGAGCTTAGCTAATTTGAGATCCTCTGAGTGACTTCCAGTGGTCGGTCATTTCTGCCAGGGCAACTGGAAACATTTCCTTTCTCCTCCACATATTTTCGATACGTATGTGAGGATCTCCATACCCATACCAAAAGACCCCCTCTGTGGCCTTACTATGCAGACCTGAGCCATGATTTTTGTTTTAATCATTTAATTCATATACATACTACACTAGAATAGACTAGAAATGAAGAATCGTTTATTTAGATAGCCTACAGACATCTAAAACATTTTGGGGAGTTGAATTTTGGTTTATGAGACCTAGCTCGTATCTGCAGCAAACCAGCACTTTCATTCATTTACCATAACCCCCCCTAGGGACCCTGCTCAACACAGGTAATAAGAACAGTAAGGATACTTTTTTAGCATGGAAGTTTAAGGTGTAAAAAATGTGGTACATAAGTGAGGATGCTCACAGTTCGATATTATAACACATGTGTGAAAGACAGTTGAGGAAGGGACATGGCAAAAGTATTTTTAATAGACAGCTATGACCTCTCACCAAAGGCAAAATAGGTTTACCACACTCGTATACTGCCTAGCTTAACAATAGATAGGTGGGAATGATGGAAAATTGGACTAAAAAGGGTATTTTTGGTGTATTGTCCAACTTCGAGCCTCCGTAACTCAGCAAATTGTAGGCCGATATACATAAATTTGCCCTCTACTTAAAGCTCAAGATGTTTTCTATCAGATGTGGAAAAAAAATTGAAGAATAGTGGTCTACATTTTTTTTACTGTAGCTCCTCAAAACTAAATCCTCTCAAAATAGGCCCAAACATTGCTCAGTGGATCTGCCCATATGTTAGCTACTTCTGCACAATAGATGTTCAGTCGTCATACAGGCACCATGAGGACCACACACCTCCTGGTGATCATCTCTCTGATGAGTTATCTGCACTGGCCGCTTGGCGCAAGCCAAGGTAAGTCTAAAGAAGCCTAATTGAAATATCTGAGCCAAACATATTGGCAAGCAATGGCCTTTTACTCATTTTCATAAACAAAAATGCATTACACAGGCCTCAAGCTAAAAGCTTGACTTCACGAAGAACCAATTGATATTAGTGCAGGAGCCAGTGTCATGATTTTGTGTGTCCTGTAAAGTGGATGTTAATGTTACTCTACATACATCAAGGTGGGTCGCTACTATCATATACCATTTTATTATTCCAATAATCTTAACATATGATGATATTAATGCATGAATACATGAGGCATTAATACACTAAATGTCCATATGAGCGTTCATTCCCCACTGCACACCAGCTATGTCAAATATACAATGGTTACAACATCAAAGAGACCGCCCTCATGGTCTACTGCACAATATAATGTTTTTAAGAGTCTAAGAGACCACCCTCATGGTCCACTGCACAATATAATGATCTAATGGTCAAAGCAGACCAACCTCATGGTCCACTGCACAATATAATGTCTTGTAGGTGAAAGCTTGGAGTATATTTTTGCAAACCATCGACGTAGGAAGGATATGAGAAAGTTTCTATGGAATCTTTAAACCGTCTCAGGCCCTTACCTTGGATATTTTAATGTTTGAAAGATTCGTCTTCATGAAACTGAAGGAAAATCCAACATGGCGGCGCCCATGAAATGTCGATCGTTACGGTTTGTAAACAAGCTAAATTGATGCCTAAACCTCTAACAGACTATACATGACTGAGGGATTCTCTTTTCTGAGGAATTGTGAGCAGTTTTCATCGTATATTTGTACAAATTTGAATTAACAATACTGTACATAGCAACTCCGAAACTTATGTCGCAAAAAGCCACTAGAAGTACGAAACTTTCTCCGCACCTAGCTTTACCCAACCCAACCAGATCAAAGATGGCGGCTTCCGGTAGGACCAAAATCAACATGTTACAAACTGAAAATACTGACTCTGAAGGTGAAGAAACAAAATATTTACCTAAGTTAAATTATAAAGCCAGCACTAAGGACCTGGTAGATAAGGTGAATGAACTAGAAGCTCGCTTAGAATCCCAGGAATCCATAAATCAAAGCACGGTACGGTTGCTACGCGGAATGGAACTTCGTTTATTTGGTCCAAATGGCTTCCCTGCGAACGAGTCAATGTCAATACCAAAAATTGAACAAAAAATGACTGAAATTGAGGAATCTGTGTCAACTCATAGTGATAAAATTGAAAGTAATACATCTGAAACTGTAAAAATTCGAAATATAACAGATAAACACGAAGACCAGTTCACGCGTATTGACGTAGATCGGAAGAAAAAAATCCTAATTCTCGAAGGTTTGAATGAGGATAAGCCTGCAAGCTTAAGAGAAACACTGGATCAGCTTCTGCATGACCTATCATTGGACTTTAACAATACTGCTGCTGAAGCAATATACCGTAGAGGTAAAAGGAAAACTCCAACCCCTCAGCAAAAAAAGAACCCTCACTTCAAACAACCCAACCGACCAGTAGTTGTAGTGTTTTCCTCTGCTCAATACAAATTGAGAATGTTTGGAAATATCAAGAAACTTCAAGGAAACCCTACATGGAAGGGACTACACCTTGCAGACGATATTTCACCAGAGGAGAAAAGAATGCAGAAAGACGTAAGGGCTATACAGGCCCTAGCTAGGAACAAAGGTATTGACTGTAGTGCAAAGGGTACAAACCTAGTGATAGAAGGCAAGTTATTCTCGTACAAAGAAATTAACAATTTACCGTATGACTTGTCCCTGATGAATGCTAAGACGATTGAAACCCCAGACGGGTTAGCTTTCCAAGGAGAACATTCTATTTTTTCTAATCTATACAAATGCCCCATCACATTTGAAAATCAACAGTATGACTCGGTGGAAAGAGCCTACCATGCAAAGAAATGTGTAGTTAGTAATCAGATGAACATCCTGAGGAGGGTCCTAGCTGCTAAAACTCCTATGGACAGTATGTACGCGGCCAAGCAATGTAACATCTCAAACGACTGGTATGACATTGATGAAGAAGTTATGTGTAGATTACTTGAAATAAAATTTGCACAGCCAAACCTACTCCAAACGTTGGTCAACTCCAAAGGAAAATACCTATACGAGGCTACCTACCACAACACCTATGGTATAGGATACCATCTAGGACAGAGAGACCAAATAACTATTAAAAATGTGGCCCACAACCAACTTGAATGTTCCAACAAACTTGGGGAAATGCTCATGAAAATCAGGTATAAGCATACAGGCGAAAACCCACTACCAACATCAGAAGAAATTCGCCTACAGGATGCTAAAAGAGACTAATTGTAGTTTGCTACATGGAACTGTTTGGGTACCCCACCCTGTATGATTATATACTTCACTAGTCTCCTTTGTAAATTGTCTTATTTTGCTTTTCTTCTTTCCCTAAATACATGTTATACAACTGCTGATATGCTGCTACGGTTCAACCCACTTGTACCAACCCATGAAAATATATTATACCGGTAGAGGGTGCGGCAATAAGGCCTATGCCCCTTTTGTGGTATATACTTTGAATAGTGTTTATGGAGCCTGGGGGGGGCTCAGACTGTACTTGTGAATGGAAACTCGATCTTGTAACAATGTCTTTTGTAGTAGTTAATTTGGAATTACTTGTATTATGCAACACACTTCACTGAACAACCTAAATGACACCAAGGGTCTACGTCTGATGCATATGAATGCTCGAAGTTTTAAATGTAATTATGCTAGTATCTGTGCTGAAATATACCCTGCCAATCTTGAGATTTTTACATTTTCTGAGACTTGGTTTAAGAGTGAGGATGATGAATCGGAATATCAATTTTCTGGCTACACACGCTATAGATTAGATAGACAGGTCCTTGATGAAAAAGGTGGTATTAAAACTGGTGGTGGTATATGTATTTATATTAAACATGGACTGAAACACGATTATGATAAATTTTCCATGCTATTTCTATCTGATTCTAATATTGAACTTCAATGTATAACGATAATCAAGGACCATATGAAACCTATCCTTTTATTCAACATATATAGACCCCCTGATGGGTCTAAAGCTGTCTTTATTGATATATTAATGGAAACAATCTCTACTATCTATAAAGACCAATATGAAATAATAGCTATGGGAGACTTTAACTTTAACATCAGTGATGATAGTGACATTGTGCATGACCTCTTGAATAGAATGAAAGGTATAGGCTTAAACCAAGAAATTAAGACCAGTACAAGAAAAAAATCAATATTAGACTTGATCTTTACCAATCTAAGAAGGAACTATATCTACACTGGTGTCTGTAATAATTCTATAACTGACCATCTACCAGTTTTCTTGGTAAGAAAGATATGGAAAATTAAAAATGAGAAGATTTATATTACCGGTAGATCGTACTCCAAATTAGACAAAGTTATATTATTGAATGAATTTGATTCCTATGATTGGACTGAATTTAACCATACTAACGATGTCAATTGTGCATGGTCCCATATGGAACTAGCTATAAGAAAAACCTTGGATAGACACTGTCCAGTTCACAAGTTTTTGGTTAATAAATATAGGGATCCATGGATGTCTCAAAATGTATATGAAACTATCCGTGATAAAAATGCTAAACTATGGAAAGCAAGGCGCACTGGTAATGAGGAAGACTGGAAATCCTTACGAGATGCACGAAATAAAGCAAATAAAATCATAGATAAAGCGAAAAAAAACTTCTTTAAGGAACAGCTAGAAACCTACAAAAATGATCACAAAAAATTCTGGAGAGTTATTAACAACATTCTACCGGGCCACCCGAACCGATCAAATAAAATTTCTCTAATAGATCATAGTAATAATGATATTCCAATTGACGATGAAAAAGTTTCAGATTTCATAAACCAGTACTTTGCTAACATTGGCCCCCTGCTTGCCAAGGACTTATATATCCCATGGAAACCTTATGATGAACGTGTGATAAACCAAATTGACAATATTGAAACCAATGTACAAGAGGTATCTAAACTAGTACACGATATAAACACGATAAAATCCTCAGCTATTGATAATATCTCTACTGCTACTTTAAAAACAATTTTTAAACATGATCCCTCCAAATTAGTTAAAATTTTTAATCTGTCTTTTACTCAA
The DNA here is from genome assembly GCA_949317995.1 of Acholoe squamosa. Taxonomy (NCBI): domain Eukaryota; kingdom Metazoa; phylum Annelida; class Polychaeta; order Phyllodocida; family Polynoidae; genus Acholoe; species Acholoe squamosa. The sequence continues at coordinate 8,945,980 of OX439051.1, read as the reverse complement.
AATTGTATCCCAGATGCTTGGAAAATATCAAAAGTTACCCCAATCCCCAAAACGGGCAATCTCAAATTAGTAAACAATTACAGACCGATTTCACTCCTACCTCTACCATGTAAATTGCTAGAAAAAATTGTACATAATCGAGTATATGGTTTCCTTGTCAAAGAAAATGTACTAACATCAAAACAAGGTGGTTTTAGATCTGGATTCAGTACTATTGATACATTGGCAAAATTTACTGATGATATTAAAAGAAATCTTAATGTGGGTAATTCTACAGTGGCTGCTTTTATTGATCTCAAGAAAGCTTTTGATACTGTAGACCATTCAGTACTCTTAACGAAAATTCATCATTATGGCATTCGCTCTAACACATATCACTGGTTTAAAAACTACTTAGAAAAAAGATATCAGACAACTTTTGCAAATGGAATACTATCTAACAAGGCTAAAGTGGTATGTGGTGTACCACAGGGCTCAATTTTAGGTCCTTTACTTTTTCTAATTTATGTTAATGATGTTATTAATTGGGTGAAAAATTGTGATGTTAGACTCTATGCTGATGATACAGTTATTTATTCATCTCAAAATAATTTTCAAAATGCTAAGACATATTTGCAAAATGATCTAGAGGCCTACGAAACGTGGTGTATACAAAATAAACTATCTATCAATGCCTCTAAAACAAAAATAATGTTCTTCTCTTCTAGTACAAGGAGATTGAACACATTGAATGCAAACATTAGACTTAATGATCATCTTTTACAAGTGGTACCCAGCTATAAGTATTTAGGTGTTATACTGGATCCACTTTTACATTATAACAAGCACTTAAGTAACCAAGTAAAAACCATTGCCTATAAGACCTATAAATTGTGTTTACTAAGAAGATATCTCGATGTTAAATTGGCAATTCAAATTTACAAGTCTACTATTTTACCCTACATGGAATATGCGGATATTTGTTTCATGTCAACTTACGACAAATATCTAGATCCTTTACAATATGCACAAAATAGATGTTTAAAGATTTGCTTAAAAGTTCCTCACTTAACGAATACTAAATATGTACATAATATTACTGGTGTAAACAAGTTGGAGGACAGACGAAATGCCCACTTAATAAATTACATGTACAATAGATCTAGATGTGATATGTATAAAGACAATAGAAATATAACTACTCGTCTACATGATGCTCCCACTGTGAAATGTATTACCCCAAACTGTTTGTCATATGCTAGGAGTATAGAATACCATGGTGCCATTGCTTGGAACTCCTTATCAAGGGATCGAAGAAATACCCCTGAATATACTAAATTTAAAAGTGATACGAGTACTATTATGAGTAGTTTACTGCCCTATGATGAGGACTAATTTATGATTACTAGGCCATGTGTGTGTTAATTCATATACATTGAATCAAATTTCCATTGTTACAACATTTGATAACTGAGTCACCCCCCCCATGTATCTTTTCTCCATTCTTATTTACTTATCCATGTGTCAAAGTTTCATTCTACTTTATAAGACAGGTAGGACCAGAAGTACCAACCCATACACTTTTGTGGGGATGAGGTCCTCTGCCTTCTTTTTTGTCCTAATGTAACCCCTATTAAAATATTATTATTCTTCACTTGATTTCCTATCGATCATAACTGATTAACTATTTATTAATGTACTATGAACAACTCGTGATCATGAATAATATTGTTTCTATCGCTGTGAGTGTATATGAACATCATTAAGACAAATAAAGTGAATTCAAACCAAAAAAAAAAACCGGCCGTCATGGGTGCCTGGGCACCGCTGACGCCGTTATGGGTGTCTGAGCACCCAAGACTGAACAATAAGTTACATAAGTAATGACGCCATACCATTCCGGTCGCTCTAGCGTCACTTCATAGCCCAAGATCAAGGCCCAACTCCCATTATTAAGGAAGTTATGCAACCGGGACGGTTTCAACCTCCCAATGCGCTACAGACGAACCAGCGCAAGTTACGCTCCCCGAAATTACATAGCATTCTGACTTAATTTATAATTTGCCGGAAATGAGTGGGGTAAATTTCTAATTTTATTTATAACAGAAATGAATGAAATTGACATTTTCAACCACTAGATGTTTCTTAAACCTTTTTTTACATATTGTTCTGACCATTTCCCTTTAGGTAAGGGTAATTTTGACATGGGGTTCCGTGCATACTTTCGTAGTTTGGGTATTTGAAGTAAAAAAATATTTAACAAATTTACACAAATACATATCATACGCACTGCATGATGGGTAAAATGTATAAATTCCATGCCACAAATTGTTTCATTATATAACCTTGATCATTGTGAGCAGCCTATCACTACTAAATCATTTTCTATGGTAAGGTTCAGGTTATAATTATTTGGCACAGACAAATACCACAGAGTGATGAAAAAAAATCCAGAAGTAAATATGTGGACATTTTGGGCATATGTGGGTATGTGCAAAACAAAAAAAAATATCTCAATCTGATGAAAGTTACCTATATGTGCAGAAACCTGTGCAGGAAGTTCAATTTTAATGGGAGCGACCCACCTTATGTACCATGGGTTATGTACCATGGGTATCTTAGAACTAAAAAAAACAACCTGAATTTGTTGTTTTGTCACACAGCTGTACCAATTGATGGTGGTTGGTCAGAGTGGACAAACTGGTCAGGGTGCACAGCAGATTGTACTCAGAATCGGCACCGTACATGCGACAGCCCTCCACCATCTAATGGGGGAAGTGACTGCACCGGAAACAGCCAGGAATTCAACCCCTGCACAGAATGTCAAGGTAAGGATTTTCCAAAACTATTGAATTCTAAGTTCTAGTTATTCAAGTCAATAAAGAAAAAAAGATGATATTCCGGAGAAGTTCTCATCAGAACTTCTGAGACAATATATATGTATTTTCCAACAAACGACCGTTTTTAGGGGTACTTAATGAGTAAGAAGCAGTAGAAGGACTACAGGAAAGTTTGAGTGCTATCTGCTTGTACATTGGGTAAACAAATAGAAATTATCTTAATATCCGTGTAAAAGATTCACCCAAATTATGAGGTGCACCAAAGTCTTAGACACACAGAGTTTGTAGGCTTGATAGAAAAATTTAAAATGACATGAATTTTGTTCTAATCTATGGAAACTCTAAATTCAACAAAAAGTTTAAGCATTGCATAGCCTCATCCACGCACTAAAACCGCTTTATGGTGACATTAGGAAGTTTTAGTAAAGAACCTAATCAGGATGGTTTCTAACAGAAGGTTACTACATGACTACTTTTATTTTTACTTTGGACTACAACAACTACTAACGACTCCTAAACATGCATTTATGTCATGGCAGATACATTCATTACTAATGAACAGTACTGTTCATGTCATATTTAATGTGGGGATGGAATACAATGTGGCCATATTTAATGGGTGCCCACCATCTTGACCAAAATATTTTGTGGATATTTTGGACATATATATTGGTATGTGCAAGCCAAAAATTATCTCAATCTGATAAAAGTAACCTATTTCCGCAGAAACCTGTGCAGGAATTTCAATTTTAATGGGAGCGACCCACTTTAATAGGTACCTTGGGTATCTTAGCTTTGAAAAATGTGTATTGGTGATTATTTTTTATTTTTTCTTTAGTTGCCATGGCAAACGATTCCATTGACAATTCTAGAAATCAGCTAAAATGTCTCCTAATGGGTATAATACCTTGTCATATGTCAAAACCAACCACCTTTAGCCTCTTAATATCACAACCAAGGATTCTACTAAACCTACAGGTTTGTGCCAACGGACAATGGTTGTTTATTAATAGTAGTTTATTAAGGATTTCATTAGTAACAATGTGGAGTCTGCACTGTAATTGGTCATAAAACTCTCATAGCTTAAACTGTGAATTCTAAGCAGTTTCCTAAGTAATTTTCTCCGAGAACTAAAAAAAACAACCTGAATTTGTCGTTTTGTCACACAGCGGTACCAATTGATGGTGGTTGGTCGGAGTGGACCATCTGGTCAGGATGCACAGCAGATTGTACTCAGAATCGGCACCGAACATGCGACAGTCCTCCACCATCTAACGGGGGAAGTGACTGCACTGGAAACAGCCAGGAATCCAACCCCTGCACAGAATGTCAAGGTAAGGATTTTCCAAAACTATTGAATTCTAAGTTCTAGTTATTCAAGTCAATAAAGAAAAAAAAGATGATATTCTGGAGAAGTTCTCATCAGAACTTCTGAGACAATATATATATATATATATATATATATATATATATATATATATATATATATATATATGTACTTTCCAACAAATGACTGTTTTTAGGGGTACTTAATGAGTAAGAAGCAGTAAAAGGACTACAAGAAAGTTTGAATGCTATCTGCGTGTACATTGGGTACATAAATAGAAATTATCTTAATACCCCTTGTAAAAGATTCACCCAAATTATGAAGTGCACCAAAGTTTAAGACACACAGAGTTTGTAGGCTTGATAGAAAAATTTAAAATGACATGAATTTTGTTCTACTCAATGGATACTGAAAATTCAACAAAAAGTATGAGCATTGCATAGCCTCATCCATCCCCTAAAACCGCTTTATGGTGACATTAGGAAGTTTTAGTAAAGAAGCTCATCAGGATGGTTTCTAACAGAAGGTAACTACATGACTACTTTTATTTTTCCTTTGGACTACAACAACTACTAACGACTCCTCAACATGTAATTGGTATTTTACCATTCATAATCACACCCTCTTACCCTATGTTTAGAGGGATGGGGTGCTGTTTGTGCAAGAATGAGGCTGTTGACATCTGACTGGCTGCTGTCCATGACACTACAGTTAATGACAGTGATGACTACAGTAAATGATAGTAATGCTTTCAGTCAAATTAGTGATAGTTCTCAAAAAGGAGCAAACCCAAATCTGCTTTCATAATTATAAAAAAAATCAGGGTGACACCTATACCTCATCATTAGGTATCTAATGTATTCTGGTCATATTAGCCTATATGGGCAAAGCCACGTATCACTCAATATGGAGTCACGGAGTGAAACTGTGACTCACATATAGCCAAAGGGTGTTCTGGAAATCCTTTGACTGCATTTCATAGCTAAAAGTTCTAAAACCCTGACTGCCATTGTGCACTCTTAGGCTCAAAGCAGTTTCTTCAATTCGTGATAAGGGGAAATGGATGTTATTATATTAGATATATAGGGGCTCGTAGATCATGATATAGTGTGAGCGTCTTCCTCGAGAGGGCGTTTCGAGTGGTGCGCCAATCACCGGTAGTCACTAGAGATCTCCACGAGCCCTGGTCTCTGTGGGGTGGTGGCAGCACTGTTCGCCTCGTCCAAGCTCCTACCTGGGGCCGGGGAAGGTGTTAATCTCTACGAAAACAATTTAAGAGAGCCTTTGAAATAGTTCTGAATGAGCTATTAAAAAACACAAATTGGCAGAAAATTGGGTATGACACTAATTTGAAGCTATGTCAGTTTAGCGTGGGCGATCGAGTATTTAGAATACATGAACCTTTAAGGTGTAAGAAATTAATCTCGAGCTGGGATGGACCTCACATGGTCACCCGAATCATATCTGAAAGTACGGTTATGCTTATGAGTTTGGCTACAGGCGGAATGAATAAGTCAAACGTATGTAGATTGAGAAAATGGAGGGGGTGGGATGCCAACTCGGAATGTGAGGGAATTTCAAGACAAATGAATGAACAGAAAGACGAGATCCTAATTAATGAGAACCAACGAGCTGTCCAGGAAACTAAAGGAGAAGGCCTCAAAGAGGAAAAAGGGCAGACCTTGTAAGACAGCAGTCGAGAAAAAGCCAAAGAGGGTCGACACGGACACGAATTTAAAACCTAATCGTGATAAAAATGTCTCGGCGGAACGGAGAATCCGAGGTAGGAGGAAGACGTTGGCACCTTCCACCGGACCTTCTCGAGATTCTCGGTTGAATAACAAAGGAAGAGAGGTGAGGCGCAGTCCCAGAATTGCTGGCCGGAAAGCCGTTACTTGATGTTCCGAAATCACAACAAGTGTATAGTCCTGTCTGCATGTTTTTGTTATATGTTTGGAGGTTGAGATACCTCAACCATGATTCAAAATATGACCACGACGCGTATTACCACCCTGTTCATGATTCCTGTGGGTGGCAGACAGCTTGCCTGGTGTGAACGCATGATGCTACATGTTATTCTGCCAAACTCCTGCTGAAATGAATAGTGAAGGGGGTAGTCCCACCAACGGCCTTATGGAGAAAACCGACCCCGAACCTCGGTTATCCGGGGAAGTATGGATGCCTGCCACGAGTGGGAAGGGGGGCTCTAGCGAGCGGGGTACCAGAGCGGCGCAGTGCAGAGGCGCATGCGCATTGGTTTCGCTTCGCTTGTTGTGACCCCAATATCGCTCACAGCACGGGAACCGTCTTACTAAGGTAAGACATGCCGCTGTTTCTCTGTTCCCATATAGTGAGATAGAAGCTTATAACCATGATTACTTTGGACTCCTTTTGTTCTTGAACGAAGGAGGACTATACCCTGAGCCGTCTGAGCCTGAAATATGGCTCAGTCAGAGGTGGTGGCGACCGTAACGGCCAATCCTGATGGGCACCCGACCCAACTTCGAGCCCAGGACGAGGCACCCCGAAGTCCAGCAGTCGAGCTAATGGACACCACCGAAATGGAGCCGTCTTTTCCTGATTCAGCCCCAGATACCCTGAGCATCCTTAGGGGTGCAGAATTAACCGCTCCCAAGACACCACGCCCAAGTATGACTGAGGGAACTACACCTTCAGTTATCATCAAAGTCCCAGTGACTTTGCCCGACCGACCACCAGCAATCGGGTACGTGAATGTGACCAAAGGATTGAAGACTCCCAAGTCTTACTATGGCTTTGAGCACTGAACAAAGTTGCAGTATGGCGCATCGAACTGGGCACCAACCAACCCGACTTTCCCCTTTGAGATATGTGTTAATAATACAGAGACAGAGAGAGTCTGGCCCAGCAAGGACTCGTTCTTCAGACATCTCGTGAAGCACCATATGCACCACGCTCCGGTGTATCGATGCTCTAACGAGAAGAACCAGAACCAAAAGTGCCAGGGACTAAGAACCATGAGGCGGGGGCGCATGGCTGAGCATTTGGCTCAGGTACATGGCCTCAAAGCCAGTAATGCCCGACTTAAGGCCCTGAAGCTCCACGAGCGCTTAATGTCGAAATGGGATCAAATGACCTCCGATGAGAGACTAACGATCACCATGAGAACAGACCACCTCTGTCACCCGGTCGAGGGGAACCAGGATGCCTACTTCCTCAAGAATGTGCGCTCACATAGATTTGACATGTCAGCAGAAATGCACTGGCGTGTCAAAGTTCAGAGAAGTGACCCCAACGCAGTAGACCGGAATAGAAGGCCACGACCACACACTGGCAGTGACCCCTGATCTCTCGACGCAAAGCGACCGAGGTCCAAGTCACAGTCACCAGCCCTGACACCCGAACACAAGAAGAGATCCCCTGATCCTAGCACGATTCTGGGTGCGGCGTCTCAAGACCTCACGAGCATGCAGCTTGTCTCGCCTCTAGGCTCGAGCAGCTACCGACCCTCAGCAGGGACATGGACTGGCAATCCCCAGACCTGGTTCGAGGAGCGGACAACCCTTTCCCACTCAGACTGGATGAGGGGCGAGTCGGAGTCCACCCCACGCTACCAGGGCACCCCAGAAGAAGATGCCCTACTCCGTAGGCTTAAGGCATCAAAACCAGACGAGTTCCCCGCACTGTCGGACACCCAGAAACCAGGCCCCGAATCACAGACCCTACTGCCAACGGAGAAACGGAGGCCTATGGGTCCCCCCTGCTAGCCCTGCTACCACCTCTGCTCGTGGACGGGTTCGACCGGTGGATCCAAAGCGACCAGGTAGAGAGATGGTAATGAAAGACCCCACTCAACCTCTCACAGAGGTTGGAAGGGGGCGAGGCATCACCATCGACGAGAGTGGGGCGGTAGTCGGTTTTTCTCGACAACCCAGCACTTCCACCCCATCCCCGAGTGCTTCACATACGACCCTTGTTCCGGCGCCTCCGGTTAGAAGTATGAGGACCACCAATGTGTTACACTTGGTGAAATCGAACCTGGTACTGGAGGACCCTGACAACTACATCAAGAATCGGACACAAGAGTCCTGTGACATCCAGGCCGACGTCTTTCAGGCGTGGCAAGAGAGGCACATTAGCCAAGCAACCGGATACCTTAGAAGTGTGACTGAAGGCGTGTTCGAATGCCTGCATGAGATCCAGCGGCGCAAAATATCCCGGATGTCACAGGACATGCAAGGACAAGCGAGAGACCAACTTTGGGCCTCGCTCCAGTGCGAAAACGAGGCTAAGGCCATGAAGCTAAAATACAAATCCCAACTTCAGGAACTGGGAAGTCAATATGACCATCAGGACGTTAGATTCATGGCAGTGTTTGGCTGCTTCATGAAGGATTGGGACGGCACCGCAGAAAGTGTGTTCGAGAAGCTCCAGTGCAAATTGCAGGAGGCCAGACAGCTCGAGGCGGACATTGAATCTTTTGGATTCATGAGTGTTTCCACCCCGAAACGCTCTGCCACTGAGCCTGGACTTCCAGCCGGACACGGAAGGGAACGCGAAACTACCATCACTGCCCTGACTGCCCCCACGGTTAGGCCAACCAAACCCTTGGACCCCACCCCTAAAGCAACCACTGTGGCCACAGTCTCTGACCCACCCCCAGTGGTCCACAACTTGATAAGTCTGGACTCCGATCCAGAAACCAACCCCGGTGAGACGGTGATGGAGACAGACTTATAGGCCCCGATGTAGGTAAATACAGATATTGACCCTACCCTTTTTAGGGGATCCTCGAATACCCGAACTGTGCCCCACCCTCGAAGGATGCCCGGATGGATGCAGACCCACAAAACTGAATGGACGAATCTACATCTTCCCATCTTGATCAGGGCATGTCACACAGCAACACGGCTTGCCTCTGCCAAGTCCATCGTTTACCGATTGGATCTGCAGACAAGCAGGTAATAACCCCCGAAGTCTATTATTATTGTGCGGCAGTCCCACTACACTGGTGGGCTGCTACAAAGTCATATATTATATATTGTATAGTTAACCACTATTCCTCCTACCTTACGCATAGTATTAGCTCTATTTAAATATCAATCCTAACGTCATCCACTAGTTCGATCTCATAAAATATGTTTATTTATCACTAGTAAAAAGTTACTTGGTGCTATAAACCTACAAGATCTGTTACTCGAAATATTCATGATACTTCTCAGGTACCAACCAACTGTGTTCACACTTCGAGGTTAATAGTGGTATATGTATATGTATAAATATAAATGTAAAAAACCCACAGTTACAGTAAACTGTGCTAAAAAAAAGGGTTCATACATGAACTGAAAATTTTTCTTTTCAGGTTATGTAACCATATCACCATATATAATTACAAACATAGTATGTCATTAATAACATACGTTAAACACTCTATGTACGGATTCAAACATGTTCTTCCGAACTTGTCTCAATCCATCACCTTTTGTATTTCATAGTGTATAAATATGTTTGATTTACCTAATATAATTATATGTGGCCGACTCCTACTACTAAGACATCACACAAATAACATATCATGTTCTACTTCGAACTCTTGTTCATCACTTCGAGCTCCTTTATTTTAGAATAATGAAATTGTTTCACTGTTAATTACATTATTTTTACCCACCCCTTTCCTTATTCCGGTGGGGGTAGTGTAGGGGCTTGTAGATCGTGATATAGGGTGAGTGTCTTCCTCGAGAGGGCGTTTCCAGTGGTGCGCCCATCACCGGTAGTCACTAGAGGTCTCCACGAACCCTGGTCTCTGCAAGGTGTTGCCTCGTCCCAGTTCCTACCTGAGGCGGGGGAAGGCGTTAGTCTGGTTCTGACTGTCGACGGAGTCGGACCACCTTTTACCGAGCTTAAGATACCATTAAGCGATACATATTGAGGTAGATGTAAACCATACACCGAAATGTGGCCATATTTAATGGGTGCCCACCATCTTGCCCAAAATATTTTGTGGATATTTTGGGCATATATATTGGTATGTGCAAGCCAAAAATTATCTCAATCTGATAAAAGTAACCTATATGCGCAGAAACATGTGCAGCAAGTTCATTTTAATGAGAGCGACCCACCTTAATATGTACCTTGTTTGTTGGTGATTTTTTTGATATTTTTTTGGTTGCCAAGGCAAACGATTCCATTGACAATTCTAGAAATCAGCTAAAATGTATCCTAATGGGTTTAATACCTTGTCATATGTCAAGACCAACCACCTCTATCCCCTTAATATCACACCTAAGGATTCTACTAAACCTACAGGTTTGTACCTCTGGACAATGGTTGATTATTAATAGTAGGGTTTTTAAGGATTTCATTAGTAACAATGTGGATTCTGCAATCTAATTGGTCATAAAACTCTCATAGCTTAAAGCTGTGAATTCTAAGCAGTTTCCTAAGTAATTTTTTCTGAGAACTAAAAAAAAACGACCTGAAATTGTTCTTTTGTCACACAGCGGTACCAATTGATGGTGGTTGGTCGGAGTGGACCATCTGGTCAGGGTGCACAGCAGATTGTACTCAGAATCGGCACCGTACATGCGACAGCCCTCCACCATCTAATAGGGGAAGTGACTGCACCGGAAACAGCCAGGAATCCAACCCCTGCATAGAATGTCGAGGTAAGGATTATCCAAAACTATGGAATTCTAAGTTCTAGTTATTCAAGTCAATAAAGAAAAAAAAATAAAGAAAAAAAAATGATATTCTGGAGAAGTTCTGTTCAGAACTTCTGAGACAATATATATGTATTGTCCAACAAATGACTGTTTTTAGGGGTACTTAACGAGTAAGAAGCAGTAGAAGGACTACAGGAAAGTTTGAGTGCTATCTGCTTGTACATAAGGTAAACAAATAGAAATTATCTTAATACCCCGTGTAAAAGATTCACCCAAATTATGAAGTGCACCAAAGTTTAAGACACACAGAGTTTGTAGGCTTGATAGAAAAATTTAAAATGACATGAACTTTGTTCTACTCAATGGATACTGAAAATTCATCAAAAAGTTTAAGCATTACATAGCCTCATCCATCCGCTAAAACCGCTTTATGGTGACATTAGGAAGTTTTAGTAAAGAAGCTCATCAGGATGGTTTCTAACAGGTTACTACATGATGACTTTTATTTTTACTTTGGACTACAACAACTACTAATGACTCCTAAACATTTAATTGTTATTTTACAATTCACTATCATAATCTCTTACCCTATGTTTAGAGGGATGGGGTGCTGTTTTTGCAAGAATGGGGCCGTTGACATCTGACTGGCTGCTGTCCATGTCACTACAGTTAATGATAGTGATGACTACAGTTAATGGTAGTGATGCTTTCAGTCAAATTAGTGGTAGTTCTCAAAAAGGAGCAAACCTAAATCTGATTTTATAATTATAAAAAAGAAATCAGGGTGAGCACCTTTACTTCATTATTAGGCATCTAATGTAGTCTGGTCATATTAGCCTATATAGACAAAGCCACTTATCACTCAATATGGAGTCACGGAGTGAAAGTGTGACTCACATATAGCCAAAGTGTGTTCTGGAAATCCTTTGACTGCATTTCATAGCTAAAAGTTTTAAAACCCTGACTGCCATTGTGCACTCTTAAGCTCGAAGCAATTCTTCAATTGGTCATCAGGGGAAGTGGATGTTATTATATTAGATACAGGAAAAAAGATTCCATACTATGGGAAGGTAAGCAGAAGGATATTGACATAGCATGGAGTTGAAAATACAGGATATTTTACTACAGCCACTCCATGTTTTTTTCATTTAGTGATCTCAGTCCCAATTGGCCTCACCGGCTTAATACAAGACACTATGACAGGTTTATTACCTCCCTAGTTCAATTCCCGACATTCCCTGTCCATTCCAGTGCACCCCTGTCCTTTTCCTGAACATAATGCCTGGTCAATGGTGGTAGGGTAGTTGGAGGAAGTGAGGTAGTTGGTGGTGGTAGGGTAGTTGGAGGTGGTGGGGTAGCTGGTTGTGGTGGGGTAGTTAGTGGTGGTGAGGTAGTGATTGGTGGTGGTGCAGTTAGTAGTGGTGGGGTAGTTAGTAGTGGTGGGGTAGTTAGTAGTGGTGGGGTAGTGGGAGGTGATGGGTAGTTAGTGGTGGTGAGGGTAATTAGTGACGGTGGGGTAGTAAATAGTGGTGGGGTAGTTAGTGGTGGTGGGTAGTTAGCGGTGGTATGGGAAGTTAGTGGTTGTGGGGTAGTTGGAGGTGGTGGGGTAGTTAGTGGTGGTGGGGTACTTGGAGGTGGTGGGGTAGTTGGAGGTGGTGGGGTAGTTAGTGGTGGTGGGGTACTTGGAGGCGGTGGGGTACTTGGAGGTGGTGGGGTAGTAAGTGGTGGTGGGGTAGTTGGAGGTGGTGGGGTAGTTGGAGGTGGTGGGGTAGTTGGACGTGGTGGGGTAGTTGGAGGTAGTGGGGTAGTTGGAGGTGGTGGGGTAGTTGGAGGTGGTGGGGTAGTTAGTGGTGGTGGGGTAGTTAGTGATAGTGGGGTAGTTAATGGTGGTATGGAAAGTAATTGGTGGTAGGGTAGTTGGAGGTGGTGGGGTAGTTGGAGGTGGTGGGGTAGTTGGAGGTGGTGGGGTAGTTGGAGGTGGTGGGGTAGTTAGTGATAGTGGGGTAGTTAATGGTGGTATGGGAAGTAATTGGTGGTAGGGTAGTTGGAGGTGGTGGGGTAGTTGGAGGTGGTGGGGTAGTTGGAGGTGGTGGGGTAGTTGGAGGTGGTTGGGTAGTTAGTGATAGTGGGGTAGTTAATGGTGGTATCGGAAGTAAGTGGTGGTAGGGTAGTTGGATGTGGTGGGGCAGTTCAATGTAGTGAGGGTAGTTAGTGGTGGTGGGGTAGTTAGTAGTGGTGGGGTAGTTAGTGGTAGTGAGGGTAGTTACTGGTAGTTGGGTAGCTAGTGGTAATAGGGTAGATGGAATTGGTGGTGGGGTAGATGAAGGTGGTTGGGTAGTTTTTAATGGTGAGGATAGTTGGAGGTGGTGGGATAGATGGATGTGGTGGGGAAGTTAAGGGTGGTGGGGTAGTTGGAGGTGTTGGGGTAGTTAGTGGTGGTGGGGTAGTTAGTGGTGGTGGGGTAGTTAGTGGTGGTGGGGTAGTTAGTGGTGGTGGGGTAGTTAGTGGTGGTGGGGTAGTTAGTGGTGGTGGGGTAGTTGGAGGTGGTGGGTAGTTAGTGGTGGTGGGGTAGTTAGTGGTGGTGGGGTTGTGAGTGGTGGTGGGTAGTTAGTGGTGGTTGGGTAGTTAGTGGTGGTGGGGTAGTTAGTGGTGGTGGGGTAGTTGGATGTGGTGGGGTAGTTACTGGTGGTGGGGTAGTTAGTGGTGGTGGGGTAGTTCGTGGTGAGGGTAGTTAGTGGTGGTGGGGTAGTTGGATGGGGTGTGGTAGTTAGTGGTGGTGGGGTAGTTAGTGGTGGTGGGGTAGTTAGTGGTGGTGGTGTAGTTAGTGGCGGTGGGGTAGTTAGTGGTGGTGGGGTAGTTAGTGGTGGTGGGGTTGTGAGTGGTGGTGGGGTTGTGAGTGGTGGTGGGTAGTTAGCGGTGGTATGGGAAGTTAGTGGTTGTGGGGTAGTTGGAGGTGGTGGGGTAGTTAGTGGTGGTGGGGTAGTTGGAGGTGGTGGGGTAGTTGGAGGTGGTGGGGTAGTTAGTGGTGGTGGGGTACTTGGAGGCGGTGGGGTACTTGGAGGTGGTGGGGTAGTAAGTGGTGGTGGGGTAGTTGGAGGTGGTGGGGTAGTTGGAGGTGGTGGGGTAGTTGGACGTGGTGGGGTAGTTGGAGGTAGTGGGGTAGTTGGAGGTGGTGGGGTAGTTGGAGGTGGTGGGGTAGTTAGTGGTGGTGGGGTAGTTAGTGATAGTGGGGTAGTTAATGGTGGTATGGGAAGTAATTGGTGGTAGGGTAGTTGGAGGTGGTGGGGTAGTTGGAGGTGGTGGGGTAGTTGGAGGTGGTGGGGTAGTTGGAGGTGGTGGGGTAGTTAGTGATAGTGGGGTAGTTAATGGTGGTATGGGAAGTAATTGGTGGTAGGGTAGTTGGAGGTGGTGGGGTAGTTGGAGGTGGTGGGGTAGTTGGAGGTGGTTGGGTAGTTAGTGATAGTGGGGTAGTTAATGGTGGTATCGGAAGTAAGTGGTGGTAGGGTAGTTGGATGTGGTGGGGCAGTTCAATGTAGTGAGGGTAGTTAGTGGTGGTGGGGTAGTTAGTGGTAGTGAGGGTAGTTACTGGTAGTTGGGTAGCTAGTGGTAATAGGGTAGATGGAATTGGTGGTGGGGTAGATGAAGGTGGTTGGGTAGTTTTTAATGGTGAGGATAGTTGGAGGTGGTGGGATAGATGGATGTGGTGGGGAAGTTAAGGGTGGTGGGGTAGTTGGAGGTGTTGGGGTAGTTAGTGGTGGTGGGGTAGTTAGTGGTGGTGGGGTAGTTAGTGGTGGTGGGGTAGTTAGTGGTGGTGGGGTAGTTAGTGGTAGTGGGGTAGTTAGTGGTGGTGGGGTAGTTGGAGGTGGTGGGTAGTTAGTGATGGTGGGGTAGTTAGTGGTGGTGGGGTTGTGAGTGGTGGTGGGTAGTTAGTGGTGGTTGGGTAGTTAGTGGTGGTGGGGTAGTTAGTGGTGGTGGGGTAGTTGGATGTGGTGGGGTAGTTACTGGTGGTGGGGTAGTTAGTGGTGGTGGGGTAGTTCGTGGTGAGGGTAGTTAGTGGTGGTGGGGTAGTTGGATGGGGTGTGGTAGTTAGTGGTGGTGGGGTAGTTAGTGGTGGTGGGGTAGTTAGTGGTGGTGGGGTAGTTGGATGGGGTGTGGTAGTTAGTGGTGGTGGGGTAGTTAGTGGCGGTGGGGTAGTTAGTGGTGGTGGGGTAGTTAGTGGTGGTGGGGTTGTGAGTGGTGGTGGGGTTGTGAGTGGTGGTGGGGTAGTTAGTAGTGGTGGGGTAGTTAGTGGTGGTGGGGTAGTTAGTGGTGGTGGGGTAGTTAGTGGTGGTGGGGTAGTGAGTGGTGGTGGGGTAGTTAGTGGTGGTGGGGTAGCTAGAGATGGTGGGGTAGTTAGTGGTGCTGGGGTAGTTAGTGGTGGTGGGGTTGTGAGTGGTGGTGGGGTAGTTAGAGATGGTGGGGTAGTTAGTAGTGGTGGGGTAGTTAGTGGTGGAAGGATAGTTGGAGATGGTGGGGTAGTTGGAGGTGTTGTTGTAGTTATTGGTGGTGTAATAATGGTTGGTGGTGGGGTCGTTAGTGGTGTTGGGGTAGTTGGATGTGGTGGTGTAGTTAGTGGTGGTGGGGTAGTTAGTGGTGGTGGGGTAGTTGGAGGTGGTGGGGTTGTTAGTGGTGTTGGGGTAGTTGGATGTGGTGGTGTAGTTAGTGGTGGTGGGGTAGTTAGTGGTGGTGGGGTAGTTAGTGGTGGTGGGGTTCTGAGTGTTGGTGGGTAGTTAGTGGTGGTGGGGTAGTTAGTGGTGGTGGGGTAGTAAGTGGTGGTGGGGTAGTTAGAGATGGTGGGGTAGTTAGTAGTGGTGGGGTAGTTAGTGGTGGTGGGGTTGTGAGTGGTGGTGGGTAGTTAGTGGTGGTGGGGTAGTTAGTGGTGGTGGGGTAGTGAGTGGTGGTGGGGTAGTTAGAGATGGTGGGGTAGTTAGTAGTGGTGGGGTAGTTAGTGGTGGTGGGGTTGTGAGTGGTGGTGGGTAGTTAGTGGTGGTGGGGTAGTTAGTGGTGGTGGGGTAGTTAGTGGTGGTGGGGTAGTTGGATGTGGTGGGGTAGTTACTGGTGGTGGGGTAGTTAGTGGTGGTGGGGTAGTTCGTGGTGAGGGTAGTTAGTGGTGGTGGGGTAGTTGGATGGGGTGTGGTAGTTAGTGGTGGTGGGGTAGTTAGTGGTGGTGGGGTAGTTAGTGGTGGTGGGGTAGTTGGATGGGGTGTGGTAGTTAGTGGTGGTGGGGTAGTTAGTGGCGGTGGGGTAGTTAGTGGTGGTGGGGTAGTTAGTGGTGGTGGGGTTGTGAGTGGTGGTGGGGTTGTGAGTGGTGGTGGGGTAGTTAGTGGTGGTGGGGTAGTTAGTGGTGGTGGGGTAGTTAGTGGTGGTGGGGTAGTTAGTGGTGGTGGGGTAGTGAGTGGTGGTGGGGTAGTTAGTGGTGGTGGGGTAGCTAGAGATGGTGGGGTAGTTAGTGGTGCTGGGGTAGTTAGTGGTGGTGGGGTTGTGAGTGGTGGTGGGGTAGTTAGAGATGGTGGGGTAGTTAGTAGTGGTGGGGTAGTTAGTGGTGGAAGGATAGTTGGAGATGGTGGGGTAGTTGGAGGTGTTGTGGTAGTTATTGGTGGTGTAATAATGGTTGGTGGTGGGGTCGTTAGTGGTGTTGGGGTAGTTGGATGTGGTGGTGTAGTTAGTGGTGGTGGGGTAGTTAGTGGTGGTGGGGTAGTTGGAGGTGGTGGGGTTGTTAGTGGTGTTGGGGTAGTTGGATGTGGTGGTGTAGTTAGTGATGGTGGGGTAGTGAGTGGTGGTGGGGTAGTTAGAGATGGTGGGGTAGTTAGTAGTGGTGGGGTAGTTAGTGGTGGTGGGGTTGTGAGTGGTGGTGGGTAGTTAGTGGTGGTGGGGTAGTTAGTGGTGGTGGGGTAGTGAGTGGTGGTGGGGTAGTTAGAGACGGTGGGGTAGTTAGTAGTGGTGGGGTAGTTAGTGGTGGAAGGGTAGTTGTAGATGGTGGGGTAGTTGGAGGTGTTGTGGTAGTTATTGGTGGTGTAATAATGGTTGGTGGTGGGGTCGTTAGTTGTGGTGGGATAGTTATTTGTGATGGTCGCGTAGTTAGTGGTGATTGGCTAGTTAGTGGTGGTGGGGTAGTTAGAAGTTGTGGGGTAGTTGGTGGTGGTGGGGTAGTTAGTGGTGGTGGGGTAGTTAGTGGTGGTGGGGAATTTAGTATTGGTGGGGTAGTTGGACATGGTGGGGTAGTTTGTTGTAGTGGGGTAGTTACTGGTGATGGGGTAGTTAGTGGTGGTGGGGTAGTTGGAGGTGGTGGTGTAGTTAGTGATAGTGGGGTAGTTAATGGTGGTATCGGAAGTAAGTGGTGGTAGGGTAGTTGGATGTGGTGGGGCAGTTCAATGTAGTGAGGGTAGTTAGTGGTGGTGGGGTAGTTAGTAGTGGTGGGGTAGTTAGTGGTAGTGAGGGTAGTTACTGGTAGTTGGGTATCTAGTGGTAATGGGGTAGTTGGAGGTGGTGGGGTAGTTAGTGGTGGTGGGGTAGTTTGATGTGGTGGTGTAGTTAGTGGTGGTGGGGTAGTTAGTGGTGGTGGGGTAGTTAGTGGTGGTGGGGTAGTTGGAGGTGGTGGTGTAGTTAGTGGTGGTGGGGTAGTTGGAGGTGGTGGGGAAGTTTGTTGTAGTGGGGTAGTTACTGGTGATGGGGTAGTTGGAGGTGGTGGGGTAGTTGGAGGTGGTGGTGTAGTTAGTGGTGGTGGGGTAGTTGGAGGTGGTGGTGTAGTTAGTGGTGGTGGGGTAGTTGGAGGTGGTGGTGTAGTTAGTGGTGGTGGGCTAGTTTGAGGTGGTGGTGTAGTTAGTGGTGGTGGGGTAGTTGGAGGTGGTGGGGTAGTTGGAGGTGGTTGGGTAGTTGGAGGTGGTGGTGTAGTTAGTGATAGTGGGGTAGTTAATGGTGGTATCGCAAGTAAGTGGTGGTAGGGTAGTTGGATGTGGTGGGGCAGTTCAATGTAGTGAGGGTAGTTAGTGGTGGTGGGGTAGTTAGTAGTGGTGGGGTAGTTAGTGGTAGTGAGGGTAGTTACTGGTAGTTGGGTAGCTAGTGGTAATGGGGTAGTTGGAATTGGTAGTGGGGTAGATGAAGGTGGTTGGGTAGTTTTTAATGGTGAGGATAGTTGGATGTGGTGGGATACTTGGATGTGGTGGGGAAGTTAAGGATGGTGGGGTAGTTGGAGGTGTTGGGGTAGTTAGGGGTGGTGGGGTAGTTAGTGGTGGTGGGGTAGTTGGATAGGGTTTGGTAGTTAGTGGTGGTGGGGTAGTTAGTGGTGGTGGGGTAGTTAGTGGTGAAGGGGTAGTTAGTGGTGGTGGGGTAGTAAGTGGTGGTGGGGTAGTTAGTGGTGGTGGGGTAGTTAGAGATGGTGGGGTAGTTAGTAGTAGTGGGGTAGTTAGTGGTGGTGGGGTTGTGAGTGGTGGTGGGTAGTTAGTGGTGGTGGGGTAGTTAGTGGTGGTGGGGTAGTGAGTGGTGGTGGGGTAGTTAGAGATGGTGGGGTAGTTAGTAGTGGTGGGGTAGTTAGTGGTGGTGGGGTCGTGAGTGGTGGAGGGTAGTTAGTGGTGGTGGGGTAGTGAGTGGTGGTGGGGTAGTTAGAGATGGTAGGGTAGTTAGTAGTGGTGGGGTAGTTAGTGGTGGTAGGGTAGTTGTAGATGGTGGGGTAGTTGGAGGTGTTGTGGTAGTTATTGGTGGTGTAATAATGGTTGGTGGTGGGGTCGTTAGTTGTGGTGGGATAGTTATTTGTGATGGTCGCGTAGTTAGTGGTGATGGGCTAGTTAGTGGTGGTGGGGTAGTTAGTAGTTGTGGGGTAGTTGGTGGTGGTGGGGTAGTTAGTGGTGGTGGGGTAGTTAGTGGTGGTGGGGAATTTAGTATTGGTGGGGTAGTTGGACATGGTGGTGTAGTTTGTTGTAGTGGGGTAGTTACTGGTGATGGGGTAGTTGGAGGTGGTTGGGTAGTTAGTGGTGTTGGGGTAGTTGGATGTGGTGGTGTAGTTAGTGGTGGTGGGGTAGTTAGTGGTGGTGGGGTAGTTGGAGGTGGTGGGGTAGTTAGTGGTGTAGGGGTAGTTGGATGTGGTGGTGTAGTTAGTGGTGGTGGGGTAGTTAGTGGTGGTGGGGTAGTTGGAGGTGGTGGGGTAGTTGGAGGTGGTGGGGTAGTTGGAGGTGGTGGGGTTGTTAGTGATAGTGGGGTAGTTAATGGTGGTATCGGAAGTAAGTGGTGGTGGGGTAGTTGGATGGGGTGTGGTAGTTAGGGGTGGTGGGGTAGTTAGTGGTGGTGGGGTAGTTGGATAGGGTTTGGTAGTTAGTGGTGGTGGGGTAGTTAGTGGTGGTGGGGTAGTTAGTGGTGAAGGGGTAGTTAGTGGTGGTGGGGTAGTTAGTGGTGGTGGGGTAGTGAGTGGTGGTGGGGTAGTTAGAGATGGTGGGGTAGTTAGTAGTGGTGGGGTAGTTAGTGGTGGAAGGGTAGTTGTAGATGGTGGGGTAGTTGGAGGTGTTGTGGTAGTTATTGGTGGTGTAATAATGGTTGGTGGTGGGGTCGTTAGTTGTGGTGGGATAGTTATTTGTGATGGTCGCGTAGTTAGTGGTGATGGGCTAGTTAGTAGTGGTGGGGTAGTTAGTAGTTGTGGGGTAGTTGGTGGTGGTGGGGTAGTTAGTGGTGGTGGGGTAGTTAGTGGTGGTGGGGAATTTAGTATTGGTGGGGTAGTTGGACATGGTGGGTTAGTTTGTTGTAGTGGGGTAGTTACTGGTGATGGGGTAGTTGGAGGTGGTTGGGTAGTTGGAGGTGGTGGTGTAGTTAGTGGTGGTGGGGTAGTTGGAGGTGGTAGTGTAGTTAGTGGTGGTGGGGTAGTTGGATGTGGTGGTGTAGTTAGTGGTGGTGGGGTAGTTGGAGGTGGTGGGGTAGTTGGAGGTGGTGGGGTAGTTTGAGATGGTGGGGTAGTTAGTGATAGTGGGGTAGTTAATGGTGGTATCAGAAGTAAGTGGTGGTAGGGTAGTTGGATGTGGTGGGGCAGTTCAATGTAGTGAGGTAGTGATGTAGTTACTGGTAGTTGGGTAGCTAGTGGTAATGGGGTAGTTGGAATTGGTAGTGGGGTAGATGAAGGTGGTTGGGTAGTTTTTAATGGTGAGGATAGTTGGAGGTGGTGGGATAGTTGGAAGTGGTGGGGAAGTTAAGGGTGGTGGGGTAGTTGGAGGTGTTGGGGTAGTTAGTGGTGGTGGTGTAGTTAGTGGTGAAGGGGTAGTTAGTGGTGGTGGGGTTGTTAGTGGTGGTAGGGTAGTTAGTGGTGGTGGGGTAGTTGGAGGTGGTGGTTTAGTTAGTGGTGGTGGGGTAGTTAGTGGTGGTGGGGTAGTTAGTGGT
The DNA here is from genome assembly GCA_949317995.1 of Acholoe squamosa. Classification (NCBI taxonomy): domain Eukaryota; kingdom Metazoa; phylum Annelida; class Polychaeta; order Phyllodocida; family Polynoidae; genus Acholoe; species Acholoe squamosa. Next base: position 8,925,800 of record OX439051.1, on the reverse strand, counting down.
GAAGGGGTAGTTAGTGATTGTGGGGTAGTTAGTGGTGGTGGGGTAGTTAGTGGTGGTGGGGTAGTTAGTGGTGGTGGGGAATTTAGTATTGGTGGGGTAGTTGGACATGGTGGGGTAGTTTGTTGTAGTGGGGTAGTTACTGGTGATGGGGTAGTTGGATGTGGTGGTGTAGTTAGTGGTGGTGGGGTAGTTAGTGGTGGTGGGGTAGTTGGAGGTGGTGGGGTAGTTAGTGGTGTTGGGGTAGTTGGATGTGGTGGTGTAGTTAGTGGTGGTGGGGTATTTAGTGGTGGTGGGGTAGTTAGTGGTGGTGGGGTAGTTGGAGCTGGTGGTGTAGTTAGTGGTGGTGGGGTAGTTGGAGGTGGTGGTGTAGTTAGTGGTGGTGGGGTAGTTGGAGGTGGTGGGGTAGTTTGTTGTAGTGGGGTAGTTACTGGTGATGGGGTAGTTGGAGGTGGTGGGGTAGTTAGTTGTGTTGGGGTAGTTGGATGTGGTGGTGTAGTTGGAGGTGGTGGTGTAGTTAGTGGTGGTGGGGTAGTTGGAGGTGGTGGTGTAGTAAGTGGTGGTGGGGTAGTTGGAGGTGGTGGTGTAGTTAGTGGTGGTGGGGTAGTTGGAGGTGCTGGGGTAGTTGGAGGTGGTGGGGTAGTTGGAGGTGGTGGGGTAGTTAGTGATAGTGGGGTAGTTAATGGTGGTATCGGAAGTAAGTGGTGGTAGGGTAGTTGGATGTGGTGGGGCAGTTCAATGTAGTGAGGGTAGTTAGTGGTGGTGGGGTAGTTAGTAGTGGTGGGGTAGTTAGTGGTAGTGAGGGTAGTTACTGGTAGTTGGGTAGCTAGTGGTAATGGGGTAGTTGGAATTGGTAGTGGGGTAGATGAAGGTGGTTGGGTAGTTTTTAATGGTGAGGATAGTTGGAGGTGGTGGGATAGTTGGATGTGGTGGGGAAGTTAAGGGTGGTGGGGTAGTTGGAGGTGTTGGGGTAGTTAGTGGTGGTTGGGTAGTTAGTAGTGAAGGGGTAGTTAGTGGTGGTGGGGTAGTTAGTGGTGGTAGGGTGGTTAGTGGTGGTGGGGTAGTTAGTGGTGGTGGGGTAGTTGGAGGTGGTGGTTTAGTTAGTTGTGTTGGGGTAGTTAGTGGTGGTGGGGTAGTTAGAGGTGAAGGGGTAGTTAGTGGTGGTGGGGTAGTTAGTGATGGTGGGGTAGTTAGTGGTGGTGGGGTAGTTAGTGGTGGTGGGGTAGTTAGTGGTGGTGGGTTAGTTAGTTGTGGTAGGGTAGTTAGTGGTGGTGGGGTTGTCAGTGGTGGTGGGTAGTTAGTGGTGGTAAGGTAGTTAGTGGTGGTGGGGTAGTTGGATGTGGTGGGGTAGTTACTGGTGGTGGGGTAGTTAGTGGTGGTGGGGTAGTTCGTGGTGAATGGGTAGTTAGTGGTGGTGGGGTAGTTAGTGGTGGTGGGGTAGTTGGATGGGGTGTGGTAGTTAGGGGTGGTGGGGTAGTTAGTGGTGGTGGGGTAGTTGGATAGGGTTTGGTAGTTAGTGGTGGTGGGGTAGTTAGTGGTGGTGGGGTAGTTAGTGGTGAAGGGGTAGTTAGTGGTGGTGGGGTAGTTAGTGGTGGTGGGGTAGTTAGTGGTGGTGGGGTAGTTAGAGATGGTGGGGTAGTTAGTGGTGGTGGGGTAGTTAGTGGTGGTGGGGTTGTGAGTGGTGGTGGGTAGTTAGTGGTGATGGGGTAGTTAGTGGTGGTGGGGTAGTGAGTGGTGGTGGGGTAGTTAGAGATGGTGGGGTAGTTAGTAGTGGTGGGGTAGTTAGTGGTGGAAGGGTAGTTGTAGATGGTGGGGTAGTTGGAGGTGGTGGTGTAGTTAGTGGTGGTGGGGTAGTTAGTGGTGGTGGGGTAGTTGGAGGTGGTGGGGTAGTTAGTGGTGTTGGGGTAGTTGGATGTGGTGGTGTAGTTAGTGGTGGTGGGGTATTTAGTGGTGGTGGGGTAGTTAGTGGTGGTGGGGTAGTTGGAGCTGGTGGTGTAGTTAGTGGTGGTGGGGTAGTTTGAGGTGGTGGGGTAGTTTGTTGAAGTGGGTAGTTACTGGTGATGGGGTAGTTGGAGGTGGTGGGGTAGTTAGTGGTGTTGGGGTAGTTGGATGTGGTGGTGTAGTTGGAGGTGGTAGTTTAGTTAGTGGTGGTTGGGTAGTTGGAGGTGGTGGTGTAGTTAGTGGTGGTGGGGTAGTTGGAGGTGGTGGTGTAGTTAGTGGTGGTGGGGTAGTTGGATGTGGTGGTGTAGTTAGTGGTGGTGGGGTAGTTGGAGGTGGTGGGGTAGTTGGAGGTGGTAGGGTAGTTGGATGTGGTGGGGCAGTTCAATGTAGTGAGGGTAGTTAGTGGTGGTGGGGTAGTTAGTAGTGGTGGGGTAGTTAGTGGTAGTGAGGGTAGTTACTGGTAGATGGGTAGCTAGTGGTAATGGGGTAGTTGGAATTGGTAGTGGGGTACATGAAGGTGGTTGGGTAGTTTTTAATGGTGAGGATAGTTGGAGGTGGTGGGATAGTTGGATGTGGTGGGGAAGTTAAGGGTGGTGGGGTAGTTGGAGGTGTTGGGGTAGTTAGTGGTGGTGGGGTAGTTAGTGGTGAAGGGGTAGTTAGTGGTGGTGGGGTAGTTAGTGGTGGTGGGGTAGTTAGTTGTGGTGGGGTAGTTGGAGGTGGTGGTTTAGTTAGTGGTGGTGGGGTAGTTAGTGGTGGTGGGGTAGTTAGTGGTGAAGGGGTAGTTAGTGGTGGTGGGGTAGTTAGTGATGGTGGGGTAGTTAGTGGTGGTGGGGTAGTTAGTGGTGGTGGGGTAGTTAGTGGTGGTGGGTTAGTTAGTTGTGGTGGGGTAGATAGTGGTGGTGGGGTTGTCAGTGGTGGTGGGTAGTTAGTGTGGTTGGGTAGTTAGTGGTGGTGGGGTAGTTGGATAGGGTTTGGTAGTTAGTGGTGGTGGGGTAGTTAGTGGTGGTGGGGCAGTTAGTGGTGAAGGGGTAGTTAGTGGTGGTGGGGTAGTTAGTGGTGGTGGGGTAGTTAGTGGTGGTGGGGTAGTTAGTGGTGGTGGGGTATTTAGTGGTGGTGGGGTAGTTAGTGGTGGTGGGGTAGTTGGAGCTGGTGGTGTAGTTAGTGGTGGTGGGGTAGTTTGAGGTGGTGGGGTAGTTTGTTGAAGTGGGTAGTTACTGGTGATGGGGTAGTTGGAGGTGGTGGGGTAGTTAGTGGTGTTGGGGTAGTTGGATGTGGTGGTGTAGTTGGAGGTGGTAGTTTAGTTAGTGGTGGTTGGGTAGTTGGAGGTGGTGGTGTAGTTAGTGGTGGTGGGGTAGTTGGAGGTGGTGGTGTAGTTAGTGGTGGTGGGGTAGTTGGATGTGGTGGTGTAGTTAGTGGTGGTGGGGTAGTTGGAGGTGGTGGGGTAGTTGGAGGTGGTAGGGTAGTTGGATGTGGTGGGGCAGTTCAATGTAGTGAGGGTAGTTAGTGGTGGTGGGGTAGTTAGTAGTGGTGGGGTAGTTAGTGGTAGTGAGGGTAGTTACTGGTAGATGGGTAGCTAGTGGTAATGGGGTAGTTGGAATTGGTAGTGGGGTACATGAAGGTGGTTGGGTAGTTTTTAATGGTGAGGATAGTTGGAGGTGGTGGGATAGTTGGATGTGGTGGGGAAGTTAAGGGTGGTGGGGTAGTTGGAGGTGTTGGGGTAGTTAGTGGTGGTGGGGTAGTTAGTGGTGAAGGGGTAGTTAGTGGTGGTGGGGTAGTTAGTGGTGGTGGGGTAGTTAGTTGTGGTGGGGTAGTTGGAGGTGGTGGTTTAGTTAGTGGTGGTGGGGTAGTTAGTGGTGGTGGGGTAGTTAGTGGTGAAGGGGTAGTTAGTGGTGGTGGGGTAGTTAGTGATGGTGGGGTAGTTAGTGGTGGTGGGGTAGTTAGTGGTGGTGGGGTAGTTAGTGGTGGTGGGTTAGTTAGTTGTGGTGGGGTAGATAGTGGTGGTGGGGTTGTCAGTGGTGGTGGGTAGTTAGTGTGGTTGGGTAGTTAGTGGTGGTGGGGTAGTTGGATAGGGTTTGGTAGTTAGTGGTGGTGGGGTAGTTAGTGGTGGTGGGGCAGTTAGTGGTGAAGGGGTAGTTAGTGGTGGTGGGGTAGTTAGTGGTGGTGGGGTAGTTAGTGGTGGTGGGGTAGTTAGTGGTGATGGGGTAGTTAGTGGTGGTTGGGTTGTGAGTGGTGGTGGGTAGTTAGTGGTGGTGGGGTAGTTGGATACGGTTTGGTAGTTAGTGGTGGTGGGGTAGTTAGTGGTGGTGGGGTAGTTAGTGGTGGTGGGGTAGTTAGTGGTGGTTGGGTTGTGAGTGGTGGTGGGGTAGTAAGGGGTGGTTGGGTAGTTAGTGGTGAAGGGGTAGTTAGTGGTGGTGGGATAGTTAGTGGTGGTGGGGTAGTTAGTGGTGGTGGGTAGTTAGTGGTGGTGGGTAGTTAGTGGTGGTGGGGTAGTTGTAGGTGGTGGGGTAGTTAGTGGTGGTGGGGTAGTTGTAGGTGAAGGGGTAGTTAGTGGTGGTGGGGTAGTTAGTGGTGGTGGGTAATTAGTGGTGGAAGGGTAGTTGGAGGTGGTGGGGTAGTTAGTGGTGGTGGGTAATTAGTGGTGGAAAGGTAGTTGGAGGTGGTGGGGTAGTTAGTGGTGGTGGGGTAGTTGGATGTGGTGGTGTAGTTAGTGGTGGTGGGGTAGTTGGATGTGGTGGTGTAGTTAGTGGTGGTTGGGTAGTTAGTGGTGGTGGGGTAGTTAGTGGTGGTGGGGTAGTTAGTGGTGGGGTAGTTAGTGGTGGTGGAGTAGTTAGTTGTGGTGGGGTAGTAAGTCGTGGTGGGGTAGTTAGTAGTTGTGGGTAATTAGTGGTGGAAGGGTAGTTGGAGGTGGTGGGGTAGTTAGTGGTGATGTGGTAGTTAGAGGTGGTGATGGTAGTTGGAGGTCATGGGGTATTTAGTGGTGGTGGGGTGATGGTTGGTGGTGGGGTAGTTAGTTGTTGTAGGATAGTTATTTTGGTGTTGAGGATAGTTGGAGGTGATGGTGGGGTAGTTAGTGATGGTGGGGTAGTTGGAGGTGGTGCGGTAGTTGGAGGTGGTGGGGTAGTTAGTGATGGTGGGGTAGTACATGGTGGTGGGGTAGTTGGGTTTGGTGGGTAGTATGTGCTGGTGGGGTAGTTAGTAGTGTTGAGGTAGTTATTGGTGGTGGGGTAGTTAGTGGTGGTGGGGTAGTTAGTGGTGGTGGGGTAGTTAGTGATGGTGGGGTAGTTAGTGGTGGTGGGGTTGTGAGTGGAGGTGGGTAGTTAGTGGTGGTGGGGTAGTTAGTGGTGGTGGGGTAGTGAGTGGTGGTGGGGTAGTTAGAGATGGTGGGGTAGTTAGTAGTGGTGGGGTAGTTAGTGGTGGAAGGGTAGTTGGAGATGGTGGGGTAGTTGGAGGTGTTGTGGTAGTTATTGGTGGTGTAATAATGGTTGGTGGTGGGGTCGTTAGTAGTGTTGGGGTAGTTGGATGTGGTGGTGAAGTTAGTGGTGGTGGGGTAGTTAGTGGTGGTGGGGTAGTAAGGGGTGGTGGGGTAGTTAGTGGTGAAGGGTAGTTAGTGGTGGTGGGATAGTTAGTGGTGGTGGGGTAGTTAGTGGTGGTGGGTAGTTAGTGGTGGTGGGGTAGTTGTAGGTGGTGGGGTAGTTAGTGGTGGTGGGGTAGTTGGAGCTGGCGGGGTAGTTAGTGGTGGTGGGGTAGTTAGTGGTGGTGGGTAATTAGTGGTGGAAGGGTAGTTGGAGGTGGTGGGGTAGTTAGTGGTGGTGGGGTAGTTGGATGTGGTGGTGTAGTTAGTGGTGGTGGGGTAGTTGGATGTGGTGGTGTAGTTAGTGGTGGTTGGGTAGTTAGTGGTGGTGGGGTAGTTAGTGGTGGTGGGGTAGTTGTAGGTGGTGGGGTAGTTAGTGGTGGTGGGGTAGTTGGAGCTGGCGGGGTAGTTAGTGGTGGTGGGGTAGTTAGTGGTGGTGGGTAATTAGTGGTGGAAGGGTAGTTGGAGGTGGTGGGGTAGTTAGTGGTGGTGGGTAATAAGTGGTGGAAAGGTAGTTGGAGGTGGTGGGGTAGTTAGTGGTGGTGGGGTAGTTGGATGTGGTGGTGTAGTTAGTGGTGGTGGGGTAGTTGGATGTGGTGGTGTAGTTAGTGGTGGTTGGGTAGTTAGTGGTGGTGGGGTAGTTAGTGGTGGTGGGGTAGTTAGTGGTGGGGTAGTTAGTGGTGGTGGAGTAGTTAGTTGTGGTGGGGTAGTAAGTCGTGGTGGGGTAGTTAGTAGTTGTGGGTAATTAGTGGTGGAAGGGTAGTTGGAGGTGGTGGGGTAGTTAGTGGTGATGTGGTAGTTAGAGGTGGTGATGGTAGTTGGAGGTCATGGGGTATTTAGTGGTGGTGGGGTGATGGTTGGTGGTGGGGTAGTTAGTTGTTGTAGGATAGTTATTTTGGTGTTGAGGATAGTTGGAGGTGATGGTGGGGTAGTTAGTGATGGTGGGGTAGTTGGAGGTGGTGCGATAGTTGGAGGTGGTGGGGTAGTTAGTGATGGTGGGGTAGTACATGGTGGTGGGGTAGTTGGGTTTGGTGGGTAGTATGTGCTGGTGGGGTAGTTAGTAGTGTTGAGGTAGTTATTGGTGGTGGGGTAGTTAGTGGTGGTGGGGTAGTTAGTGGTGGTGGGGTAGTTAGTGATGGTGGGGTAGTTAGTGGTGGTGGGGTTGTGAGTGGAGGTGGGTAGTTAGTGGTGGTGGGGTAGTTAGTGGTGGAAGGGTAGTTGTAGATGGTGGGGTAGTTGGAGGTGTTGTGGTAGTTATTGGTGGTGTAATAATGGTTGGTGGTGGGGTCGTTAGTTGTGGTGGGATAGTTATTTGTGATGGCCGCGTAGTTAGTGGTGATGGGCTAGTTAGTGGTGGTGAGGTAGTTAGTAGTTGTGGGGTAGTTGGTGGTGGTGGGGTAGTTAGTGGTTGTGGGGTAGTTAGTGGTGGTGGGGAATTTAGTATTGGTGGGGTAGTTGGAAATGGTGGGGTAGTTTGTTGTAGTGGGGTATTTACTGGTGATGGGGGAGTTGGAGGTGGTTGGGTAGTTAGTGGTGTTGGGGTAGTTGGATGTGGTGGTGTAGTTAGTGGTGTCGGGGTAGTTAGTGGTGGTGGGGTAGTTGGAGGTGGTGGGGTAGTTAGTGGTGTTGGGGTAGTTGGATGTGGTGGTATAGTTAGTGGTGGTGGGGTATTTAGTGGTGGTGGGGTAGTTAGTGGTGGTGGGGTAGTTGGAGCTGGTGGTGTAGTTAGTGGTGGTGGGGTAGTTTGAGGTGGTGGGGTAGTTTGTTGTAGTGGGTAGTTACTGGTGATGGGGTAGTTGGAGGTGGTGGGGTAGTTAGTGGTGTTGGGGTAGTTGGATGTGGTGGTGTAGTTGGAGGTGGTGGTGTAGTTAGTGGTGGTGGGGTAGTTGGAGGTGGTGGTGTAGTTAGTGGTGGTGGGGTAGTTGGAGGTGGTGGTGTAGTTAGTGGTGGTGGGGTAGTTGGATGTGGTGGTGTAGTTAGTGGTGGTGGGGTAGTTGGAGGTGGTTGGGTAGTTGGAGGTGGTGGGGTAGTTGGAGGTGGTGGTGTAGTTGGAGGTGGTGGGGTAGTTAGTGGTGTTGGGGTAGTTGGATGTGGTGGTGTAGTTGGAGGTGGTAGTTTAGTGGTGGTTGGGTAGTTGGAGGTGGTGGTGTAGTTAGTGGTGGTGGGGTAGTTGGAGGTGGTGGTGTAGTTAGTGGTGGTGGGGTAGTTGGATGTGGTGGTGTAGTTAGTGGTGGTGGGGTAGTTGGAGGTGGTGGGGTAGTTGGAGGTGGTAGGGTAGTTGGATGTGGTGGGGCAGTTCAATGTAGTGAGGGTAGTTAGTGGTGGTGGGGTAGTTAGTAGTGGTGGGGTAGTTAGTGGTAGTGAGGGTAGTTACTGGTAGATGGGTAGCTAGTGGTAATGGGGTAGTTGGAATTGGTAGTGGGGTAGATGAAGGTGGTTGGGTAGTTTTTAATGGTGAGGATAGTTGGAGGTGGTGGGATAGTTGGATGTGGTGGGGAAGTTAAGGGTGGTGGGGTAGTTGGAGGTGTTGGGGTAGTTAGTGGTGGTGGGGTAGTTAGTGGTGAAGGGGTAGTTAGTGGTGGTGGGGTAGTTAGTGGTGGTGGGGTAGTTAGTTGTGGTGGGGTAGTTGGAGGTGGTGGTTTAGTTAGTGGTGGTGGGGTAGTTAGTGGTGGTGGGGTAGTTAGTGGTGAAGGGGTAGTTAGTGGTGGTGGGGTAGTTAGTGATGGTGGGGTAGTTAGTGGTGGTGGGGTAGTTAGTGGTGGTGGGGTAGTTAGTGGTGGTGGGGTAGTTAGTGGTGGTGGGGTAGTTGGATAGGGTTTGGTAGTTAGTGGTGGTGGGGTAGTTAGTGGTGGTGGGGTAGTTAGTGGTGAAGGGGTAGTTAGTGGTGGTGGGGTAGTTGGATAGGGTTTGGTAGTAAGTGGTGGTGGGGTTGTCAGTGGTGGTGGGTAGTTAGTGGTGGTTGGGTAGTTAGTGGTGGTGGGGTAGTTGGATAGGGTTTGGTAGTTAGTGGTGGTGGGGTAGTTAGTGGTGGTGGGGTAGTTAGTGGTGAAGGGGTAGTTAGTGGTGGTGGGGTAGTTAGTGGTGGTGGGGTAGTTAGTGGTGGTGGGGTAGTTAGTGGTGGTGGGGTAGTTAGTGGTGGTTGGGTTGTGAGTGGTGGTGGGTAGTTAGTGGTGGTGGGGTAGTTGGATAGGGTTTGGTAGTTAGTGGTGGTGGGGTAGTTAGTGGTGGTGGGGTAGTTAGTGGTGGTGGGGTAGTTAGTGGTGGTTGGGTTGTGAGTGGTGGTGGGGTAGTAAGGGGTGGTGGGGTAGTTAGTGGTGAAGGGGTAGTTAGTGGTGGTGGGATAGTTAGTGGTGGTGGGGTAGTTAGTGGTGGTGGGTAGTTAGTGGTGGTGGGTAGTTAGTGGTGGTGGGGTAGTTGTAGGTGGTGGGGTAGTTAGTGGTGGTGGGGTAGTTGGAGCTGGCGGGGTAGTTAGTGGTGGTGGGGTAGTTAGTGGTGGTGGGTAATTAGTGGTGGAAGGGTAGTTGGAGGTGGTGGGGTAGTTAGTGGTGGTGGGTAATTAGTGGTGGAAAGGTAGTTGGAGGTGGTGGGGTAGTTAGTGGTGGTGGGGTAGTTGGATGTGGTGGTGTAGTTAGTGGTGGTGGGGTAGTTGGATGTGGTGGTGTAGTTAGTGGTGGTTGGGTAGTTAGTGGTGGTGGGGTAGTTAGTGGTGGTGGGGTAGTTAGTGGTGGGGTAGTTAGTGGTGGTGGAGTAGTTAGTTGTGGTGGGGTAGTAAGTCGTGGTGGGGTAGTTAGTAGTTGTGGGTAATTAGTGGTGGAAGGGTAGTTGGAGGTGGTGGGGTAGTTAGTGGTGATGTGGTAGTTAGAGGTGGTGATGGTAGTTGGAGGTCATGGGGTATTTAGTGGTGGTGGGGTGATGGTTGGTGGTGGGGTAGTTAGTTGTTGTAGGATAGTTATTTTGGTGTTGAGGATAGTTGGAGGTGATGGTGGGGTAGTTAGTGATGGTGGGGTAGTTGGAGGTGGTGCTGTAGTTGGAGGTGGTGGGGTAGTTAGTGATGGTGGGGTAGTACATGGTGGTGGGGTAGTTGGGTTTGGTGGGTAGTATGTGCTGGTGGGGTAGTTAGTAGTGTTGAGGTAGTTATTGGTGGTGGGGTAGTTAGTGGTGGTGGGGTAGTTAGTGGTGGTGGGGTAGTTAGTGATGGTGGGGTAGTTAGTGGTGGTGGGGTTGTGAGTGGAGGTGGGTAGTTAGTGGTGGTGGGGTAGTTAGTGGTGGTGGGGTAGTGAGTGGTGGTGGGGTAGTTAGAGATGGTGGGGTAGTTAGTAGTGGTGGGGTAGTTAGTGGTGGAAGGGTAGTTGGAGATGGTGGGGTAGTTCGAGGTGTTGTGGTAGTTATTGGTGGTGTAATAATGGTTGGTGGTGGGGTCTTATTTGTCTGGGATAGTTATTTGTGATGGTCGCGTAGTAAGTGGTGATGGGCTAGTTAGTGGTGGTGGGGTAGTTAGTAGTTGTGGGGAAGTTGGTGGTGGTGGGGTAGTTAGTGGTGGTGGGGTAGTTAGTGGTGGTGGGGAATTTAGTATTGGTGGGGTAGTTGGACATGGTGGGGTAGTTTGTTGTAGTGGGGTAGTTACTGGTGATGGGGTAGTTGGAGGTGGTTGGGTAGTTAGTGGTGTTGGGGTAGTTGGATGTGGTGGTGTAGTTAGTGGTGGTGGGGTAGTTAGTGGTGGTGGGGTAGTTGGAGGTGGTGGGGTAGTTAGTGGTGTTGGGGTAGTTGGATGTGGTGGTGTAGTTAGTGGTGGTGGGGTATTTAGTGGTGGTGGGGTAGTTAGTGGTGGTGGGGTAGGTGGAGCTGGTGGTGTAGTTAGTGGTGGTGGGGTAGTTGGAGGTGGTGGGGTAGTTTGTTGTAGTGGGGTAGTTACTGGTGATGGGGTAGTTGGAGGTGGTGGGGTAGTTAGTGGTGTTGGGGTAGTTGGATGTGGTGGTGTAGTTGGAGGTGGTGGTGTAGTTAGTGGTGGTGGGGTAGTTGGAGGTGGTGGTGTAGTTAGTGGTGGTGGGGTAGTTGGAGGTGGTGGTGTAGTTAGTGGTGGTGGGGTAGTTTGAGGTGGTGGTGTAGTTAGTGGTGGTGGGGTAGTTAGAGGTGGTGGTGTAGTTAGTGGTGGTGGGGTAGTTGGAGGTGGTGGGGTAGTTGGAGGTGGTGGGGTAGTTGGAGGTGGTGGGGTAGTTGGAGGTGGTGGGGTAGTTGGAGGTGGTGGGGTTGTTAGTGATAGTGGGGTAGTTAATGGTGGTATCGGAAGTAAGTGGTGGTTGGGTAGTTGGATGTGGTGGGGCAGTTCAATGTAGTGAGGGTAGTTAGTGGTGGTGGGGTAGTTAGTAGTGGTGGGGTAGTTAGTGGTAGTGAGGGTAGTTACTGGTAGTTGGGTAGCTAGTGGTAATGGGGTAGTTGGAATTGGTAGTGGGGTAGATGAAGGTGGTTGGGTAGTTTTTAATGGTGAGGATAGTTGGAGGTGGTGGGATAGTTGGATGTGGTGGGGAAGTTAAGGGTGGTGGGGTAGTTGGAGGTGTTGGGGTAGTTAGTGGTGGTGGGGTAGTTAGTGGTGAAGGGGTAGTTAGTGGTGGTGGGGTAGTTAGTGATGGTGGGGTAGTTAGTGATGCTGGGGTAGTTAGTGGTGGTGGGGTAGTTAGTGGTGGTGGGTTAGTTAGTTGTGGTGGGGTAGTTAGTGGTGGTGGGGTAGTTAGTGGTGGTGGGGTAGTTCGTGGTGGTGGGGTAGTTAGTGGTGGTGGGGTAGTTGGAGGTGTTGTGGTAGTTATTGGTGGTGTAATAATGGTTGGTGGTGGGGTTGTCAGTGGTGGTGGGTAGTTAGTGGTGTATGGGTAGTTAGTGGTGGTTGGGTAGTTAGTGGTGGTGGGGTAGTTAGTGGTGGTGGGGTAGTTCGTGGTGAAGGGGTAGTTAGTGGTGGTGGGGTAGTTAGTGGTGGTGGGGTAGTTAGTGGTGGTGGGGTAGTTAGTGGTGGTTGGGTTGTGAGTGGTGGTGGGTAGTTAGTGGTGGTGGGGTAGTTGGATAGGGTTTGGTAGTTAGTGGTGGTGGGGTAGTTAGTGGTGGTGGGGTAGTTAGTGGTGGTGGGGTAGTTAGTGGTGGTTGGGTTGTGAGTGGTGGTGGGGTAGTTAGTGGTGGTGGGGTAGTTAGTGGTGAAGGGGTAGTTAGTGGTGGTGGGATAGTTAGTGGTGGTGGGGTAGTTAGTGGTGGTGGGTAGTTAGTGGTGGTGGGTAGTTAGTGGTGGTGGGTAGTTAGTGGTGGTGGGGTAGTTGTAGGTGGTGGGGTAGTTAGTGGTGGTGGGGTAGTTGGAGCTGGCAGGGTAGTTAGTGGTGGTGGGGTAGTTAGTGGTGGTGGGGTAGTTAGTGGTGGTGGAAGGGTAGTTGGAGGTGGTGGGGTAGTTAGTGGTGGTGGGTAATTAGTGGTGGAAAGGTAGTTGGAGGTGGTGGGGTAGTTAGTGGTGGTGGGGTAGTTGGATGTGGTGGTGTAGTTAGTGGTGGTGGGGTAGTTGGATGTGGTGGTGTAGTTAGTGGTGGTTGGGTAGTTAGTGGTGGTGGGGTAGTTAGTGGTGGTGGGGTAGTTAGTGGTGGGGTAGTTAGTGGTGGTGGAGTAGTTAGTTGTGGTGGGGTAGTAAGTCGTGGTGGGGTAGTTAGTAGTGGTGGGTAATTAGTGGTGGAAGGGTAGTTGGAGGTGGTGGGGTAGTTAGTGGTGATGTGGTAGTTAGAGGTGGTGATGGTAGTTGGAGGTCATGGGGTATTTAGTGGTGGTGGGGTGATGGTTGGTGGTGGGGTAGGTAGTTGTTGTAGGATAGTTATTTTGGTGTTGAGGATAGTTGGAGGTGATGGTGGGGTAGTTAGTGATGGTGGGGTGGTTGGAGGTGGTGCGGTAGTTGGAGGTGGTGGGGTAGTTAGTGATGGTGGGGTAGTACATGGTGGTGGGGTAGTTGGGTTTGGTGGGTAGTATGTGCTGGTGGGGTAGTTAGTAGTGTTGAGGTAGTTATTGGTGGTGGGGTAGTTAATGATGGTGGTGTAGTTAGTGGTGTTGGGGTTGTGAGTGGAGGTGGGTAGTTAGTGGTGGTGGGGTAGTTAGTGGTGGTGGGGTAGTGAGTGGTGGTGGGTTAGTTAGAGATGGTGGGGTAGTTAGTAGTGGTGGGGTAGTTAGTGGTGGAAGGGTAGTTGGAGATGGTGGGGTAGTTAGTGGTGGTGGGGTAGTTGGAGGTGTTGTGGTAGTTATTGGTGGTGTAATAATGGTTGGTGGTGGGGTCGTTAGTAGTGTTGGGGTAGTTGGATGTGGTGGTGTAGTTAGTGGTGGTGGGGTAGTTAGTGGTGGTGGGGTGGTTGGAGGTGGTGGGGTAGTTAGTGGTGTTGGGGTAGTTGGATGTGGTGGTGTAGTTAGTGGTGGTGGGGTAGTTAGTGGTGGTGGGGTAGTTAGTGGTGGTGGGGTTGTGAGTGATGGTGGGGTAGTAAGTGGTGGTAGGGTAGTTAGAGATGGTGGGGTAGTTAGTGGTGGTGGGGTAGTTAGTGGTGGTGGGGTAGTGAGTGGTGGTGGGGTAGTTAGTGGTGGTGGGGTAGCTAGAGATGGTGGGGTAGTTAGTGGTGCTGGGGTAGTTAGTGGTGGTGGGGTTGTGAGTGGTGGTGGGTAGTTAGTGGTGGTGAGGTAGTTAGTTGTGGTGGGGTAGTGAGTGGTGGTGGGGTAGTTAGAGATGGTGGGGTAGTTAGTAGTGGTGGGGTAGTTACTGGTGGAAGGGTAGTTGTAGATGGTGGGGTAGTTGGAGGTGTTGTGGTAGTTATTGGTGGTGTAATAATGGTTGGTGGTGGGGTCGTTAGTTGTGGTGGGATAGTTATTTATGATAGTCGCGTAGTTAGTGGTGATGGGCTAGTTAGTGGTGGTGGGGTAGTTAGTGGTGATGGGGAATTTAGTATTGCTGGGGTAGTTGGACATGGTGGGGTAGTTTGTTGTAGTGGGGTAGTTACTGGTGATGGGGTAGTTGGAGGTGGTGGGGTAGTTAGTGGTGGTGGGGTAGTTAGTGGTGGTGGGGTAGTTGGAGGTGTTGTGGTAGTTATTGGTGGTGTAATAATGGTTGGTGGTGGGGTCGTTAGTGGTGTTGGGGTAGTTGGATGTGGTGGTGTAGTTAGTGGTGGTGGGGTAGTTAGTGGTGGTGGGGTCGTTAGTTGTGGTGGGATAGTTACTTGTGATGGTCGCGTAGTTAGTGGTGATGGGCTAGTTAGTGGTGGTGGGGTAGTTAGTAGTTGTGGGGTTGTTAGTGGTGGTGGGGTAGTTAGTGGTGGTGGGGTATTTAGTGGTGGTGGGGAATTTAGTATTGGTGGGGTAGTTGGACATGGTTGGGTAGTTTGTTGTAGTGGGGTAGTTACTGGTGATGGGGTAGTTAGTGGTGTTGGGGTAGTTAGTGGTGTTGGGGTAGTTGGATGTGGTGGTGTAGTTAGTGGTGGTGGGGTAGTTAGTGGTGGTGGGGTAGTTGGGTGTGGTGGGGTAGTTAGTGGGGTTGGGGTAGTTAGTGGTGGTGGGGTAGTTGGAGGTGGTGGTGTAGTTAGTGGTGGTGGGGTAGTTGGAGGTGGTGGGGTAGTTAGTGGTGGTGGGGTAGTTAGTGGTGGTGGGGTAGTTAGTGGTGGTGGGGTAGTTAGTGGTGGTGGGGTAGTTAGTGGTGGTGGGGTAGTTGGAGGTGGTGGTGTAGTTAGTGGTGGTGGGGTAGTTGGAGGTGGTGGGGTAGTTTGTTGTAGTGGGGTAGTTACTGGTGATGGGGTAGTTGGAGGTGGTGGGGTAGTTAGTGGTGTTAGGGTAGGTGGATGTGGTGGTGTAGTTAGTGGTGGTGGGGTAGTTAGTGGTGGTGGGGTAGTTAGTGGTGGTGGGGTAGTTGGAGGTGGTGGTGTAGTTAGTGGTGGTGGGGTAGTTAGTGGTGGTGGGGTAGTTAGTGGTGGTGGGGTAGTTGGAGGTGGTGGTGTAGTTAGTGGTGGTGGGGTAGTTGGAGGTGGTGGTGTAGTTAGTGGTGGTGGGGTAGTTGGAGGTGGTGGGGTAGTTGGAGGTGGTGGGGTAGTTAGTGATAGTGGGGTAGTTAATGGTGGTATCGGAAGTACGTGGTGGTAGGGTAGTTGGATGTGGTGGGGCAGTTCAATGTAGTGAGGGTAGTTAGTGGTGGTGGGGTAGTTAGTAGTGGTGGGGTAGTTAGTGGTAGTGAGGGTAGTTACTGGTAGTTGGGTAGCTAGTGGTAATGGGGTAGTTGGAATTGGTAGTGGGGTAGATGAAGGTGGTTGGGTAGTTTTTAATGGTGAAGATAGTTGGAGGTGGTGGGATAGTTTGATGTGGTGGGGAAGTTAAGGGTGGTGGGGTAGTTGGAGGTTTTGGGGTAGTTAGTGGTGTTGGGTAGTTAGTGGTGAAGGGGTAGTTAGTGGTGGTGGGGTAGTTACTGGTGGTGGGGTAGTTAGTGGTGGTGGGGTAGTTATTGGTGGTGGGGTAGTTGGAGGTGGTGGTGTAGTTATTGGTGGTGGGGTAGTTAGTAGTGGTGGGGTAGTTAGTGGTGAAGGGGTAGTAAGTGGTGGTGGGGTAGTTAGTGATGGTGGGGTAGTTAGTGGTGGTGGGGTAGTTAGTGGTGGTGGGGTAGTTAGTGGTGGTGGGTTAGTTAGTTGTGGTGGGGTAGTTAGTGGTGGTGGGGTTGTGAGTGGTGGTGGGTAGTTAGTGGTGGTGGGGTAGTTAGTGGTGGTGGGGTTGTGAGTGGTGGTGGGGTAGTTAGTGGTGGTGGGGTTGTGAGTGGTGGTGGGTAGTTAGTGGTGGTGGGGTAGTTAGTGGTGGTGGGGTAGTTCGTGGTGAAGGGGTAGTTAATGGTGGTGGGGTAGTTAGTGGTGGTGGGGTAGTTGGATGGGGTGTGGTAGTTAGTGGTGGTGGGGTAGTTAGTGGTGGTGGGGTAGTTGGATGGGGTGTGGTAGTTAGTGGTGGTGGGGTAGTTAGTGGTGATGGGGTAGTTAGTGGTGAAGGGGTAGTTAGTGGTGGTGGGGTAGTTAGTGGTGGTGGGGTAGTTAGTGGTGGTGGGGTAGTTAGTGGTGGTGGGGTAGTTAGTGGTGGTTGGGTTGTGAGTGGTGGTGGGTAGTTAGTGGTGGTGGGGTAGTTGGATGGGGTGTGGTAGTTAGTGGTGGTGGGGTAGTTAGTGGTGGTGGGGTAGTTAGTGGTGTTGGGGTAGTTAGTGGTGGTGGGTAATTAGTGGTGGAAGGGTAGTTGGAGGTGGTGGGGTAGTTAGTGGTGGTGGGTAATTAGTGGTGGAAGGGTAGTTGGAGGTAGTGGGGTAGTTAGTGGTGGTGGGGTAGTTGGATGGGATGTGGTAGTTAGTGGTGGTGGGGTAGTTAGTGGTGGTGGGGTAGTTAGTGGTGGTGGGGTAGTTAGTGGTGGTGGGTAATTAGTGGTGGAAGGGTAGTTGGAGGTGGTGGGGTAGTTAGTGGTGGTGGGTAATTAGTGGTGGAAGGGTAGTTGGAGGTAGTGGGGTAGTTAGTGGTGGTGGGGTAGTTGGATGTGGTGGTGTAGTTAGTGGTGGTGGGGTAGTTAGTGATGGTGGGGTAGTTTGTGATGAGGGTCGTTAGTGGTGTTGGGGTAGTTAGTGGTGTTGGGGTAGTTAGTGGTGGCGGGGTAGTTGGATGTGGTGGTGTAGTTAGTGGTGGTTGGGTAGTAAGTCGTGGTGGGGTAGTTAGTAGTGGTGGGTAATTAGTGGTGGAAGGGTAGTTGGAGGTGGTGGGGTAGTTAGTGGTGATGTGGTAGTTAGAGGTGGTGATGGTAGTTGGAGGTCATGGGGTATTTAGTGGTGGTGGGGTAATGGTTGGTGGTGGGGTAGTTAGTTGTTGTAGGATAGTTATTTTGGTGTTGAGGATAGTTAGAGGTGATGGTGGGGTAGTTAGTGATGGTGGGGTAGTTGGAGGTGGTGCGGTAGTTGGAGGTGGTGGGGTAGTTAGTGAAGGTGGGGTAGTACATGGTGGTGGGGTAGTTGGGTTTGGTGGGTAGTATGTGCTGGTGGGGTAGTTAGTAGTGTTGAGGTAGTTATTGGTGGTGGGGTAGTTATTGGTGGTGGGGTAGTTAGTGGTGGTGGGGTAGTTAGTGGTGGTGGGGTAGTTAGTGGTGGTGGGGTAGTTAGTGGTGGTGGGGTAGTTAGTGGTGGTGGGGTAGTTAGTGGTGGTGGGGTAGTTAGTGGGTAGTTAGTTTTGCTGGGGAAGTTGGAGGTGTAGAGGTAGTGACTGGTGGTGGGGTAATTAGTGATGGTGGGGTAGTTGGAGTAGGTGTGGTAGTTAGTGTTGGTGGGGAAATGATTGATGATGGGGTAGTTACTGATGGTGGGGAAGTTAGTGGTGGTGGGGTAGTTAGTGGTGTTTCAGTAGTCAGTGATGCTGGGGTAGTTAGTGGTGGTGGGGTAGTTAGTTGTGGTGGGATAGTTATTAGTGGTGGTGGGGTAGTTAGTAGTGGTGGGGTAGTTAGTTGTGGCGGGATAGTTATTAGTGGTGGTGGGGTAGTTAGTGGTCGTGGGGTAGTTAGTGGTGGTGGGGTTGTGAGTGGTGGTGGGTAGTTAGTGGTGGTGGGGTAGTTAGTGGTGGTGGGGTAGTGAGTGGTGGTGGGGTAGTTAGAGATGGTGGGGTAGTTAGTAGTGGTGGGGTAGTTAGTGGTGGAAGGGTAGTTGGAGATGGTGGGGTAGTTGGAGGTGTTGTTGTAGTTATTGGTGGTGTAATAATGGTTGGTGGTGGGGTCGTTATTTGTGGTGGGATAGTTATTAGTGGTGGTCAGGTCGTTAGTGGTGATGGGCTAGTTAGGGGTGGTGGGGTAGTTAGTGGTGATGGGCTAGTTAGTAGTGGTGGGGTAGTTAGTTGTGGCAGAATAGGTATGAGTGGTGGTGGGGTAGTTAGTGGTGGTAAGGTAATTAGTGGTGGTGTGGTAGTTAGTGGTGGTGGGGTAGTTAGAGGTGGTGGGGTAGTTAGAGGTGGTGGGGTAGTTACTGCTGGTGGGGTAGTTGGATGTGACGGGGTAGTTAGTGGTGGTGGGGTAGTTACAGGTGGAGTGGTAGTTGGAGGTGGTGGGGTTTTTTTGTGGTGATGGGGTAGTTGGAGTCGGTGAGGGTAGTTGGAGGTGGTGAGGTAGTCAGTGGTGATGGAGTAGTTAGTTGTGGTGGTTTAGTTAGTATTGTTGGGATAGTTAGTAGTGGTAGGTAGTTATTGGTGGAAGGGTATTGGAGATGGTGGGGTAGTTGGAGGTGTTGGGGTAGTTATTGGTGGTGTAATAATGGTTGGTGGTGGGGTCGTTAGTTGTGGTGGGATAGTTATTTGTGATGGTCGCGTAGTTAGTGGTGATGGGCTAGTTAGTGGTGGTGGGGTAGTTAGTAGTTGTGGGGTAGTTAGTGGTGGTGGGTTAGTTAGTTGTAGTGGGGTAGTTAGTGGTGGTGGGGAATTTAGTATTGGTGGGGTAGTTGGACATGGTGGGGTAGTTTGTTGTAGTGGAATAGTTACTGGTGATGGGGTAGTTGGAGGTCGTGGTGTAGTTAGTAGTGTTGGGGTAGTTGGATGTGGTGGTGTAGTTAGTGGTGGTGGGGTAGTTGGAGGTGGTGGGGTAGTTGGAGGTGGTGGGGTAGTTAGTGGTGTTGGGGTAGTTAGTGGTGGTGGGGTAGTTAGTGGTGGTGGGGTAGTTGGAAGTGGTGGTGTAGTTAGCGGTGGTGGGGTAGTTGGAGGTGGTGGGGTAGTTTGTTGTAGTGGGGTAGTTACTGGTGATGGGGTAGTTGGAGGTGGTGGGGTAGTTAGTGGTGTAGGGGTAGTTGGATGTGGTGGTGTAGTTAGTGGTGGTGGGGTAGTTAGTGGTGGTGGGGTAGTTAGTGGTGGTGGGGTAGTTGGAGGTGGTGGTGTAGTTAGTGGTGGTGGGGTAGTTAGTGGTGGTGGGGTAGTTAGTGGTGGTGGGGTAGTTGGAGGTGGTGGTGTAGTTAGTGGTGGTGGGGTAGTTGGAGGTGGTGGTGTAGTTAGTGGTGGTGGGGTAGTTGGATGTGGTGGTGTAGTTACTGGTGGTGGGGTAGTTAGTGGTGGTGGGGTAGTTAGTGGTGGTGGGGTAGTTGGAGGTGGTGGGTAGTTAGTGGTGGTGGGGTAGTTGGAGGTGGTGGGGTAGTTAGTGGTGATGGGGTAATAATTGGTGATGGGGTAGTTGGAGGTGGTGGGTAGTTAGTGGTGGTGGGGTAGTTGGAGGTGGTGGGGTAGTTAGTGGTGGTGGTGTAGTTGGAGGTGATGGGGTAGTTAGGGGTGGTGGGGTAGTTGGAGGTGGTTGGTAGTTAGTGGTGGTGGGGTAGTTGGAGGTGATGGGGTAGTTAGTGGTGGTGGGGTAGTTAGTGGTGGTGGGGTAATTAGTGGTGATGGGGTAGTTGGAGGTGGTGGGTAGTTAGTGGTGGTGGGGTAGTTGGAGGTGGCGGGGTAGTTAGTGGTGATGGGGTAATTAGTGGTGATGGGGTAGTTGGGGGTGGTGGGTAGTTAGTGGTGGTGGGGTAGTTGGAGGTGGTGGCATAGTTAGTGGTGGTGGGGTAGTTGGAGCTGGCGGGGTAGTTAGTGATGGTGGGGTAGTTAGTGGTGATGGGGTAGTTACTGGTGGTGGGTAGTTAGTGGTGGTGGGGTAGTTGGAGGTGGTGGGGTAGTTGGAGGTGGTGGGGTAGTTAGTGGTGATAGGGTAGTTACTGGTGGTGGGTAGTTAGTGATGGTGGGGTAGTTGGAGGTGGTGGGGTAGTTAGTGGTGGTGGGGTAGTTGGAGCTGGCGGGGTAGTTAGTGGTGGTGGGTAGTTAGTGGTGGTGGGTAGTTAGTGGTGGTGGGTAGTTAGTGGTGGTGGGGTAGTTTGAGTTGGCGGGGTAGTTAGTGGTGGTGGGTTAGTTGGATGTGCTCGGGTAGTTAGTGGTGATGGGGTAATTAGTAGTGGTGGGGTAGTTACTGGTGGCGGGGTAGTTAGAGGTGGTGGGGTAGTTAGTGGTGATGAGGTAGTTACTGGTGGTGGGGTAGTTGGATGTGCTGGGGTAGTTAGTGGTGATGGGGTAATTAGTGGTGGTGGGGTAGTTACTGGTGGTGGGGTAGTTGGAGGTGGTGGGGTAGTTAGTGGTGGTGGGGTAGTTGGATGTGCAACACCACTAACTACCCCACCACCTCCAACTACCCCACCACCACTAACTACCCCACCACCACTTACTACACCACCACATCGAACTACCCCACCACCGCTAACTACCCCACAACCACTAACTACCCCACCACCACTAACTACACCACCACCTCCAACTACCCCACCACCACTAACTACCCCACCACCACTAACTACCCCACCACCTCCAACTACCCCATCACCAGTAACTACCCCACTACAACAAACTACCCCACCATGTCCAACTTCCCCACCAATACTAAATTCCCCATCACCACTAACTACCCCACCACCACTAACTACCCAACCACCACTAACTACGCGACCATCACAAATAACTATCCCACCACAACTAACGACCCAACCACCAACCATTATTACACCACCAATAACTACCACAACACCTCCAACTACCCCACCATCTCCAACTACCCTTCCACCACTAACTACCCCACCACTACTAACTACCCCACCATCTCTAACTTCCCCACCACCACTCACTACCCCACCACCATTAACTACCCCACCACCACTAACTAGCCACCACCACTCACAACCCCACCACCACTAACTACCCCACCACCACTAACAACCCACCACCACTAACTACACCACCACATCCAACTACCCCAACACCACTAACTACCCCACCACCTCCAACTACCCCACCACCACTAACTACCCCCCCACCACTAACTACACCACCACATCCAACTACCCCAACACCACTAACTACCCCACCACCTCCAACTACCCCATCACCAGTAACTACCCCACTACAACAAACTACCCCACCATGTCCAACTACCCCACCAATACTAAATTCCCCACCACCACTAACTACCCCACCACCACTAACTACCCCACCACCACCAACTACCCCACAACTTCTAACTACCCCACCACCACTAACTAGCCAATCACCACTAACTACGCGACCATCACAAATAACTATCCCACCACAACTAACGACCCCACCACCAACCATTATTACACCACCAATAACTACCCTAACACCTCCAACTACCCCACCATCTCCAATACCCTTCCACCAATAACTACCTACCACCACTCACAACCCCACCACCACTAACTACCCCACCACCACTAACTACCCCACCACCACTAACTACACCACCACATCCAACTACCCCAACACTAGTTACTGGTGGTGGGGTAGTTGGAGGTGGTGGGGTAGTTAGTGGTGGTGGGGTAGTTGGATGTGCTGGGGTAGTTAGTGGTGATGGGGTAATTAGTGGTGGTGGGGTAGTTAGTGGTGGTCGGGTAGTTGGAGGTGATGCAGGTAGTTAGTGGTGGTGGGGTAGTTAGTGGTGGTTGGGTAGATTGAGGTGATGGGGTAGTTACTGGTCGGGGCTAGTTTGAGGTTGTGGGTTAGTTAGTGGTTGTGGGGTAGTTGGAGGTAATGTTGTAGTTACTGGTGGTGGGCTAGTTGGAAGTCATGGGGTAGTTAGTGGTGGTGGGCTAGTTTGAGGTGGTGCGGTAGTTAGTGGTGGTGGGGTTGTTGGAGGTGGTGGGGGAGTTGGAGGTGGTGGGCTAGTTAGAGGTGGTGAGTGTAGTTACTGGTGGTGGGGTAGTTACTTGTGGTGGGGTAGTTGGAGGTGGCGGGGTAGTTAGTGGTGGTGAGGGTAGTTACTGGTGGTGGGGTAGTTGCTGTTGGTGGGCTAGTTAGAGGTGGTGAGGGTAGGTACTGGTGGTGGGGTAGATGGAGGTGATGGGGTAGTTACTGGTGGTGGGCTAGTTGGAGGTGGTGGGGTAGTTGGAGATGATGCAGTAGTTGGATGCGGTGGGGTAGTTATTGATGGTGGGGCACTTAGTGGTGGTGGGGTAGTTAGTGATGGTCGGGCACTTAGTGGTTTTGGGGTAGTTAGTGGTGGTCGGGTATCTGGTGGTATTGTTTGGGGTATTCGCTACCTGTTAGGTTACATATGGAAATCTTTTATCTTTGATATATATATTTTTTTCACTATACATTGTATATCTTAGTACTATGTGTAAACATCCCCCATAGGTACACCTACCGATCATAGGGGTCACCCTAGTCGCTACCTTACCTGCCGGCTGCGTCCAACCTGTATGCTCACAGCACCAAAGGCTGCCTTCACATACACTAGTGAACAAGTAATCAATGGATAATTCATGACGAGTGTGTGTTAGTGAAGGCTAATTACATGAGGCTGTAGGCTGAGTGTAATTAGCCTTTGCTAACACACACTCGTCATGAATTATCCATTGACTACTTATTTTATACCACGAAACCAATAAATAATCAATAGAATACTAATAAATTTAAGTTGAAAACAAAAATTATTCCCCCTCCCCGGGACTCGAAGCCAGCCATAGTGAGTGTACACAGGTACATACACCTCGTCGCCCGGCAGAGTCCCGCAGTACCATATATCCTAGTGTTAAGGCCTGGTCAATTTGCCATTTAGTAAGGAGGTTTATGTGGTAGGCAGTACCAATACAAGCCTGGGCTCATAGACGGGGAAATGAGGTATGCATGTTTGCTTTGAATGCATCTCGCGGTTATGGCAGCGGCACACGGCGAAAAATAGTGTTTGTACACGATCAGTACATACACCTCGTCGTCTGGCAGCAGACATCGACAGCGCACACAGCGAAAAAAGATGCGCCCGGACCGTGTTAGACTAGATATACACCTTGTCGCCCAGCAGCGGGCAGCGGACAGCGACAGCGCACACAGCGAAAAAAAGATGCGCCCGGACTGGGGCTCGATCCGCATACCTCAGGCGGATGAGCGCAGTGCGCTAACCACTAGACCACCACGTCGCCTCTTTCAGCGGCCGTCTCGGCTTCACAACTTTGAATGTGAGCAACCAGGACTCATCCCGCCTACCTCTACTATCTAACCAAGCAAACAGATACCGTCTCTCATCAGTCCCTGTGGCGCACTGCATAGGGAGTTTGATTTGAGATGTGAGACTGTAGGTTCGAGCCCTGCCCTGGCCTTGATAATTTCATGGGTTTTAACATGTAACATATGACATGGAAGGACATGAGAGGCGTGCGGGTTATCCATGGATAACTGCATGCCTTACAAAATTGATGTTACAGCCTACAGGGTGTGCAATATCGACAGGTATGTGCATGGGAATATCCAGCAAAAAGCACTGAGCAACCCAGAAATTGTGGTATAACAACTATTAAGACTCTGTACTATTATAAATACAACTGCATTATCAACTTATTCAAGGTCTTGCCTTTAAGATATGACACCACATGGTAACGACAACCCCTATGGGGTGGGCCACCTTGTCAGGGGGGCCAGTCCAATCAGTCGATGCACTAGAAGGGGGCGATGGGACTGCCACTGACTCCCTAAAAGAATGGAGCCCGCAGGACCAGCTGGAAAACCCATCTTTACGCCCGGAAAGTTTGACAGCTCCGGTCATTTTGCATAGTATCTTGCACACTTCGACCTCTGTTGACGAGCTAACAGTTAGGATCATAAGAATGCCTGGGTTTTCTTTGGGCTGAGTCTTACGGGAATAGCATGTTGGTTGTTGGCGGGAATCGAACCTGCATCGGATGGGGGCTATACCAAGCTGAGGGAGGCTTTGATAGCCCATTTCCAACCCCCAAACCAGTCAGCAATGTACAAGACGATCCTCCGCTCCACTCGGGGACCGAAGGATAATTTGCAGTCTAACCCATGGCGAAGGATTAGGGCCCATCCTCCAACATTCCTGGTTGAATTTCATATGCTTTAATATTAAGAATAGAAAAGTCAACTTGTGCAAGGCAATAATGATTTGTGCAAAGACGTGAACCTACATAGTGGTAGACCTTATAAGTACCCAGGTATATGTATCAATACAATCAAAACAACATTGTGCATGATGAGATATGCTTTATTTACTGTATCAAAAAGTTTTCAAATTATGCATTTTCTGTTGACTCCATATCCCCTCCCTCGTCTCCCCACCTGCATTACTCCCACTGTTGGAGGATGGTCCAACACCTGCACTAATCTCTTATCAGCCATCACTATGGCAACCAGGAGATATGAAGACTCACTAAGGGCCAGTGTCCAACCGTGGGGAGTTGTCCAACAGTGGCCCAGGCTCCCCCACATACAGTTTTATTAGTGGAGATATGGCCAACGCTTTTCTCCAATCCACTGTTGGCATGGTCTTACCTTTTCCCAACCCTGCTCCCTAGAATGACGGCTGTGGTGCATTTTGTGGTGGGCCAGCAAAGTTCCACAGCCTGGCGGAGCATGGAGCAGCGGAGCAAAAAGGGCGGGAAAAAGTCAGTGACATCAATCCAACTGTCATGTCCATTTAGGCAAGACTGGGGCCAAGCTCAGAGGAGAAAATGAGGAAAAAGGCTGACTTAGAATCGTACACTATCCCAAAAAGAAGGAGGAGTAAAAGCAGGGAGGATGCTAGAAGTCTTGGAAGAGCAGGAAAACAGATTCATCATCCCCCCCAAGTAGACGGTCCAGCAGATGAAATTCCCCAGGGGGCAGAAAGTCCCAGACCAGAGCTCTCCCCTGCTCCACAACCACGTCGTCTTCTCGCGGATCGCAAGAGGTGGCTCAGGAGGGGACGGAAGCCATCAATATGCCCCAGGCCGTGCCAATCCCATGGGAGAGGAGTGTGTCTGCCAGCCCCCAAGGAAAGAAGGCAGCCGGGTGGAGCTCGAAAAGCCAAGGGGAACCAGCTATGCTGGGAAAAAACGACCCACCAGCAAACCAACCGTGATAAGTATGTCTGGGAAGGATACTACTCCCCAGTCATCGCCATATAGCTTGGCGGAGCCCATGTCTAGGGTGAGGCCCAAGGTGGAGCTTAAGAGCAGCCCCTCCCGGTTAAAGGTAAAGTCTCCTGTGGTGAGAAAAGTCTCGGCTCATGTTAAGAAACTGATCCTTGGGTAGCTCTGCCGCCATATTGTCAATGGATCGTTACATGACATGAAGTGAGGTAACAGGAGTCCAGGCAATTCAGTTGATGATCCAGCTTTATTGTAAGATTGGCATGAGAGTAATCAATACAGTGTAACAGTATGGTACTCACCAGTCTGACCAAGCTATATCCTGGGGCCAAGTCACCTGAGTGTCATAGGGTCTAGGTTTGGAGAAGAATAAGATAGCCTTAGTGGGTTCTGCCTGTTTATAAAGGGAATCCCACTCAGTGTTACTCATGTGCTAATTCTGGAAGTGCATGGTAACTCAGTTCGGGGGATGAGCAGCTCAGTCCCCCTCTGGTTAGATCCAGTCCAATCCAGAATAGAAGGAGGGAGCTGCTCTCAGGAGTCAGTCACCTGGGCAGGTGTGGCTAAAAATAGTGTATGATATCATGTCTAAAGTGGGGATCTGTAGGTGGGACCTGAGGGTACTCACTGGAGGAGGACGGGGATAAAAATAGTATAGCCTTGGATTCTACAAGGGGGAAGCTTAGTCAGCTTGGTTTGAATATGTCGCTGATAATTATGATACATAGAATAGTCAATTGACAATATCATTGGGCTCCCCAACACCTGGTCAGCTGCGGAGCAACACACTGCCTACAGGATCCCCCCAGGCCCATATAGTGCTTGCCCATATAGATCAGCCACACCCTTAAACACACCAACAAAGCCTGTCATGGAGAAGGGGGCAGATAACTTAAAATCCTATTATGTAACCTTGGCGGCCAACCCTGCGGAGGGGGCCAAAAGGGAGAAGGCAGCTAAGAGGGTGTTGGAGAACCGCTCGCCCTTTGGGGTATCTGATGAGGAGCTAGCACCCCTAGAGACTACTTTTTTATGTTAAAAAACTATTTTTTGACCTAGACACGTTTTCATAAAATGTTAAAATAGCATCTTTTTTCTGTACATGTTTTGACATTATTTGATGTTTAAAAACAAACATTTGGCAAATAAAAACTTCTTTTTTAACATAAAAAAACATTTTTTTTACGTCAAGTAGGCTGTGTGTTTACAAAGTGGGAACTTGCCCACACAGTGTGTGTAGGAAAAATGAGGGCTAGATGGCTTTGTCTATGGTATATGACACAGCACATAGTTGCAAATAGAGGATGTGTACTCCATACAGTGTGGTTAGGCAAACTGGGGACAATTGTAGCGAATATAGAACATGGTGTTGGATATACTCAACAGTCAGTGTGTGTATGCTAATAGAGGACATGGTATTAGATACACTCCACACAGTGTGTCTAGGAAAATAGAGGATTAGTAGATGGTGGTCAATTTGCAAATGGTGGTCAATTTGCAAATGGTGGCAAATTTGTGGTTGATTTGTGGTTGGTGAGCCCAATGGTGAAGCTGGAGAGAATGGGAAGATTCACAGGTTTAGAAATGGAACTGAAATTGCTTCAGAAATTATATCAATTTGTCTAAATTTGTGTGGATATATTATTTTTAGTATTAAATATGCTTGGTCATCATCATGCTGATCCTACAGGTTTGATCTATATGAAGGGTTAGGATAATGTGCTGATAAAGCACTGGTGAACCAGGACTATTTTACTGCATCATGCTGACCAATGGGCATAATACACCCATTTGTCATTTGGATAATAGATGAGGCCTCAATGCACATTCATGTATCATGCTCAAAGTTCATGATCCCCCACCAGTCATTACACAAAATAGCGTCCATGCCTTAAGTCAAGTTGCGCTATCATAACTTTTTTCTAGCGTCACCTTTTATAGTGCATTACACAATACTTGTTTCACTTATTTATAGCATCACTGGCTATGGAAGGGACGCTATGGCACATGGTACCAGTGTAAATTGACCTAGTTCGTCCATAACGTCACTTCCAGTTGTATTAGCGTCACTTCCTGTTTGGTAATCTCCCAAGGAATTTGGTCTAAAATCCTTATTTATAGTCCCGATTTACATGCTGTAAAGTTTTAAATATGTAATTTGACTTATTATCTATTCAATTCTGCTTTCTCATATTCTGCCATCTGATATCGGCGCTAGAAGTTCTAAATCACTGTGTAGTTCCCATAGTGTCCAGTAGATGTCTCACAATCTGGCCAATAGCATCACCCTTAATCCATAGCGTCACTTTTTATGACATTTTTACCATATTATGAAACTTTTTTAAAGTATCTAAAGAAAGGAAATCTTAAGAAAATTTACAGTGAAGGGGTTCGCCCAGGGTGGGAAACATAAATTTTTTGTTGTTGAAAAATCTGAATTTATTCTAGGACTCTACCAAATAATTTTGTGAGCTCCCTAGTATAATTCTGAACCTCCCCAGTCCATTCCATGACAGATAAATTCTTTTGGCCAAAATCAATTTAATTTCAGAACTCCCGAGACAGGTTTATTACCTCCCTAGTTCAATTCTAACATTCCCCGTGCCTCCCTGTCCCTTTCCTGAACATTATGCCTGGTCAATATGCCCTCAAAAAGTGATGCTATGTTCATTGCAGAACCTCCCAACTAATCTGGAAAACTTTGACACTAATGATCATAGCAGAATAACATTTGCACCACTTTTTTGCAAACATTCCATTGTGTAATTCGGGATGATCCTATGTAGCGCAAGTGGGTTTGTGTAATGGACAATGACCCTATGGACACTGTCACTTTTTTGTGTAATGATCTATATGCTAATGTACTCTTTTTGGACTCTTCTTGTTAAACAAATGAAGTGCCTATCCATCGGTAATTGTTAGCTAGGTCTAGGCAAATGCACACCTCACACCATTGATATTCTAAGAGTGGGAAAATGCCTATGATTGATAGCCACCTGCATTCCCTGGGCCATTAGCTCTCCTTTGATATCAAACCTCACTACTCTTGTTAATTATTCATACAGTCTTTTCTCAGAAAGTTCCCATGCAAAAAATCAGAAATGACGAGGGTGGTGATGAGAAACAAGTATTTTTTGAGTGGCCTAAGGTGCCTCTGAAATTGCAAAGCCATTGAGCCAATGACAAATTTAAATTTCTTTTTGTAGATAAATATTCTCTCCCAAAAATTATGTTTCTTATTCATTTGCAGCATGTGATCCTTCTTTCTGTCAAAATGATGGAACTTGTGTTATCTCTGGTTCTGTTCAGACCTGTAATTGTCCCCCTGGGTT
Source organism: Acholoe squamosa (assembly GCA_949317995.1). NCBI lineage: Eukaryota > Metazoa > Annelida > Polychaeta > Phyllodocida > Polynoidae > Acholoe > Acholoe squamosa. Next base: position 8,898,040 of record OX439051.1, on the reverse strand, counting down.
CACTGGAACTTGGTGCCATAAAACAGGTAAACCTTTCTATCAATTGAAGGCTATAGAACGGTAAACCTTTGTGAAGCTACAGATTTTGCATCACGGATTTGCTTGTCAAGGGTAAATGGAAAGAATCTGCTGAAACTGAAATTTTGATTTCAAAAACTCATTTTTCCAATCAAGGCCCATTTAAGAGGCTTGCACCTGGCCAACATAATTCTCATATGTTGCATTGAGTTACACATTTTACAAGCATTTTATAAACATATTTTGTAAAAGGTTTGTGTTTCTTCATTTTCTGATACATGTCACCAATTAGCATTATCCTTATGTTGAACAGTCATGTCCTTCCAACCTGGTTTGACATCAAATTCCCTTTTCATTACTTCTTGTGGCATGAATAACAGGACAGGGAGGAGATCATGACAAGCTGGATACCAGCAGAATCTGACATAATACTGTTAAAAATGGTATTTTGATTTATCAAAATATGTTACTGTGCACTTGTCCTTTCTATAGATATAATAATCATCAGATGTCCAACGATACCATTCCATTTTGAAATACCCTGTAGCGTCTGGACTTCTATTTGCAGATCACTGTGCTAGCAACCCTTGCAGCAATGGTGGGTCGTGTGATAACGCTGATGATAGGCATGTTTGTATATGTGCTAACTGTGCACCAGGTAAAATATGCATGTATCATCACTTTTGTCCAAGCTTAACCGATAGAACGGCCAATTGTGCAATAATGCATCAGTCCTATAAGTCAGCATGATGCACTAGATGTACATCCATGCATCATGCCTACCCATGATGTGTCAATAAAATGCTAAAGGTGAACAAAGATTAGTTCTGCCTATTCTCCGGAGCGGGCAGGACACCTGAGTGAAAAAAAACAGGAGGCTCAAACTAATCAGAGTTCATCTTTACATTTATGTCAAGGTGTTTGGGTGTATATTTAATCTATTAGATGGACAAAAACTCACATTTACCTATCGCCAACGCAAAATGGCACCACCGCCATCTTGGATGTTTACGTTTTACCAAGGTTGTGCATGCGCGGTGGGTCTATGATGTCATTGTGCGGATTTGGTGCTGGTTATTCAACGCAGGGGTGCAATACGGGAGCTTAGTGCATTGTCAATGGGGCATCGATATTCACCTTGACATAAAGGACTAATGACCACGGTGCATTTCTGCTTTAGTAGGTCTAAGAGTTTAACTAAGAGTTTGATTGATTAGTAGAGTCTTTGGCCTTCCATGTGGCACTGTATGTATGTATATATATATATATATATATATATATATTATTTATATATATATATATATATATATATATAAAACAGACTTACAAAACACACCCTACCACTTTTTGAAGAATATGCTATGTTTTTGTCATATATATGATTGCAACACCCACAGTCATGGTGGGCACTAATGTATGTTTGTAATGCTATCATGATGGGAGATTTCACCAGAATTTTATATTTCATTGTAGATGGAGATGTGGCAGCAGGTGTTGGAATCACAGATGCCATAAACAACGACGTACAGGGTGAGTTGTCTGCACTTATAAGGGCAAGCTAGAGAGGGGGGTAGATGTAGAACAAAATTAATATCCTATAAAAAGAAATAACATGGAGGGTGGTAATCACAAAACTTGATAGTTTGACATTCAAGCTAGGTTGAATCCCTCTAAACACGATAATGTTCTTTTATTAATATAATATTTCTACCATGATGCTTGAAATGCTTGAAGTGCATACATTCTTTAAAGCAAGGTCTGAATTCCCTCAGGATATTTCCTAAAATACAATGTAAAATCAAAGCACAATGTAGGCCGTAATAAACAACAAAAATCTATCATTACTAAATAAACAATTTCCCAAGTGTTGATATTGCAACCTTACAACATGCCCTTGTTTGTGTTGGACATAATTATTGTCAAACATATCTGACATTGCCAAATCTGCCAATACATAACCAAAAGATTGTCTTCAAATTATTTGTAGAAGTAAAGAGGTTTACCTATGTACTTGAAGTAAAGAAAGAGCACCTATGTCAGCAGTCCAGTGGTGAGTTGTTTTTTCTCCTATCAGGCTAACCAGAAATTCAACAATATTGTGTTTCAATTGATGCAATAAAATATTGACAAAGGGCCCTATCAGTTGGGCACAGACATTTATAAGTGTATGATTTTCCGCAATGTCTTCCCGTATTGAACCACTACCACAAATGTGACCTCCAACTCAGTATTTGTTTCTAAAGAATTCTGTGCTAAAGTAGTACCACTGATCATTGAGTTACCCACATTCAAAGTTGCTAGGTAGAGAAAAACGTGTATTTCATTTAAGTGCCAGGATATATGGTACCCATATCATCATTATTACTCAATTTCTGTGATTCTGAGTGCTTTTCATGGATATTAGCATTCTAATACCTGTCCATATTGCATGCATCACGACATGAAATCTGACATGGATATCAGGCAATGTTTGGGTGGATATCAGGCACCCGGTGCCTGTTTTCCTAGATATCAGGCACTGTTTGAGACATGTTATATGTCACATGATAAAACCAATGAGAATTCATTGCCTGAGGTGGACTCGAACCTGCAAAGGCTGGATCAGAATGCCAATTCGATGCCTATGAGGCCACACTGCCAGATGTTCAAAGCTGCAAAACAGGTTGGTTAGTAGAATGCTGGAGCTGCCTCTCTCATAACCGCGACAGCAGTGATAATGATCTGTACTGCTGGACGCCTTCACACCAAACCAACGGCTGCCGGGTGCCGAGGTGTGTGTACTGATAGTATAGTGGTTAGCATGTCGTGCTCAGGCCTGAAGCTTTTACAAGTTGGTGGGAGGGATCCTGGTCATGGCATATGTTTTCTTTCAATGAATGCATGATGCATTCTGATGCATTAATCCTGTAATAAAATAAGTATTCAATGTCTAACAGGTGACTCTATAGAAGAGAATGCTATGCTGGCCTTGCTGACTGCCATTCACAGTATATGTTCTCTTGTCAATGAATGCATGAAGCATTTTGATGCATTCTGCTGCATTTTGCTTCATCAATCATGTAATAATATATAGATATCGGGTACGTCATTCATCTTATCATAGGACATCAAACTTCGCGGCTTGTTTGATATTCTAGGATAACAGGAATGTGGTGTGCGATATCCATACATTACTTACATACTAGATGGTAGACCATAGTAGGGATAGATGTAACATGTCCTCTTCCATTACTGAGAGCCAGATCTGTCTGAAGTGGTTCAGTGGTGAGGCATCTTTAATTATTAATGGGTCATATAATTATACTGATATTAACCAGCTGAGTTGTTTCTTTTTCTTAATAATCATCAATCTGTTTTTTATACTAGCAACTCTATGTGCTGGTCTATGCACACATGCATATTGAGTCATTTTCATCCTCATTTACATGTCAATTCTTTGTATTTCACTGCCGTCCTTTATGCTTGTCTGCACTCTCAGCCTCCGTTTGATCCATTGCAGAAGATGTTGCATCTCAGCCTATGGTAATACCGGGACCCATTACAATTGTAGACACAGATGGCGGTAAGATGTTAATTTTACACTCAAGTCTTGATATATGAGTCTTCAATTTATAAGTCGTTTGTCTCACTTATCAAACAGATAATGTTCAGACTAAGTATGAGCCAAAGTATTCCATTGTTTTTGTGTTTCAGAAAATAGTCAATTTCCAGTTTCTACAAAATAGTCAAAATCCTTCATTTTCCCCTGTTATCACCCATTTTTAAAAATTATTTTTCAATTCTACTTCTATCAGATAATGCTGTTCAAATGAAAAGAAGCTAAAAATGAAGGTTTTTTACTCTTTTATTCCATTCACATTCCACGGGTTCCAAAGTTCCAAACTCACTCAAAATGTAATTTATTAGAAAGAGCCATTAAGCATGATCAAACTTATAAGGTCTGGACACATCATTGAGACTATCACCAACTGTGATTAGAAATGTGTTTATCTCGGTTTTGCCTGCTGGGAGTCCTTAAAATGATAATTTTGCATTAGGATCAGTAATGTAGCATGAAGGTATCATAAATACTGCTACAATGTCAAATCTCTATACAAGGAAAACAGTTGAATTCTCTTTTTTGATATAGGCAAAAAGAAGTTGATCTTCACCCTTGATCTGATAAAAGATGACTTATGTGGACCTGGTGAGTGACTCAAAAATAATTATAAAAGAATTGAAACACCATGCATAGCTTAAAGGGAAAAGCTTATTTCATTTTAATCCCTTTCATAGTGTGTGTGTTGATAGAGATATGACACAGTTAAATACTATAAGGGCGCTCTATTTTCTAATCACGCTTTAAAACGTGATTTGCAAAGTGTAGGGCTGACTATAGGATCATAGCACTAGGTATGGCACATTACTGGGATCACCCAGGGTTAATTGTCAGATGAAATATAAAAATTACATCACAACAAAAGTAGAACAGAACTGTGTGGTTGCTGCTATCACATTATAATTATGCATGCCTTAGTTTATTGTTTGGACCTCATTGTTGAGGAAAGATCTAACTAAAGAAGTGAAAAAGAAATTCACTTGTTAAGGTATTTCACTTACCATATTTTCAACTCTAATGTAACTATTCTCAATCTCAATTAATGAGTTTATCTATACTAAAAGTGCATCTATAAAGTATGTAACATTTATATAAACAACCATGATTAGTTTAACAAATGCAATGATCTACTTCCAGCTCCGACTCCACCTCCAGCTCTAGTTCCAAGTTCACGAGGTCCCACATCCCCTTCTGGCTAACAAGTAGACAGCTGTTATTAGGGCAAGTATTTATGTTCTAGCTGCATTAACACCTGACCACACATTGATTACAGCACAGTTAGACACATGAGCTATAGCAGTTTTGGACAGTGATCCATAATACAAAGAGTACAAATATGATTCCCCACCTATTGCCCTCATTACTACTCACAAATCCATCAGGACATATCTAGATAGGTGATAATACTGAAGACGTGGAGATATTAGGTATCTTTTAGGAGGTATTGTTGAGGCTGGAATTGTGTAAATCCTATCTATTTGTCTAGAATATGAAATTATAGTTACTACAATGCATAGTGTTTTTTGACACCTAGTATCCAAACTATATACCCGATTGTTACCAAATACAGTACATGTTAGTTATCCCACCAATGGATATCATAGTACCCAGACACCTATTTATATATCAAGCTTTGTATTCTTAATGCACCCACTTTTTGTCTATTTATATAGGAGATGCAGAGCCAGCTCACAAACAAGGAAGACACATGAGAAAGAAAGGACCAGAATGACAGCTACCAGAAAAATAAACTGTAGCATAGATCAATTAGAGCTTCATATTTTGAGCAGTGAAGTACTGTCTTATAGTATAATTCCCCCATCTATAAGGTGCACCACAAATCTATATAGGTACACTCAGAGTCAATGTTTGCTTTTTAGGAATGTCTAATATGTAGTGTATTCCATTTATTTGTAACTGGAAGCATAGGGAACCGAAGTGCTTTCTGCGGGACTACGATTTTAGCCTCAAAGAGGGGCGTTTTATGATGTAACCATGCCAGCCGTAATTAGGTCACAGTGCTGAAGAGATAAGGGGTTTAACCTACATCAACTTTTCTTCGACGGTTCTGCTCAATTTTCAGAATGAATTCATGGGTACAGAGGGCTTGAATTGGCACATAATATTCTAAAGAATCTTCACACAATAGCAAAGAACATGGCCACTAAAATCTTTAGAAATCTCTCTCAACACTGTAACCCACTTCTAAGTGGCACGGGCTGAGGCTATTTTTGCACCATTTTCGATTCTCATGGTAACAGCTTCGGCTCCCTATCCTTACTGCCACTGTGTGAACTTGTGTATACAGGAGCCCACCTTTTACCAACAAACAAGAAATAAGAATAGATGTAATGGCAGTTTTGTTATAAAAAGTCCTAAAGATGCCAAAAAAAACCTTTTCTTTACAGAAATATTACCATGGAGTCTGCCACACCTTCAGGCAGCACGAAAATGAGTTTTTGGTTAAATGGGCATTTCAAGCTGGTTGAAAAATATTGATTCAACCATTCGGCTACATTCATTTCACAACAAATACATATTGCTGCTCCCAGGAGGGGTGGCCGACTCTAGGTATGTGCCCATTTGAGGTGAATCTACCCTAATTGTGTGTTCTACATTTACAATTAGTGGGTATTACAGTGGATCTGATCATTCCCAACATCTAAATAGGGGATGATTAAGAATACATTTTACAAGATTTTTAGCTGAAACCAAAATTGGGTCTCACAAAATATCAGACCTGGAAATATCTGGCATATTAGACAGTTTCTGACAGGGAACCTGGTTGTACCTGAGGGTTTGCAATTTAAAATCAGTTGATGCCCGAAAATCAGCTATAATGGAAAACCTGCTTAATGCAGCAATCTCCAAAACTTGTTAAGGGTTTCTTGACTTATGCCTCCAAGCAGTTTCCAGGGAAATTAATTCTGTAATCTGGCAATTTCAACCAATCGGATCTTGTGGCCGATCTAATGGTGTCCTGTTATTCTGAATTGTCCTACATCATTAAATTTTGATCCAGTGGAGCACCAAATGTTACCCATCCTTACACCGTTGTTTAGAAGTTGCATATGGGAAATATTTAGATACTAACTACATTTAATATATATATATATATATATATATATATATATATATATATTTATATAGTAGCGTCTTCTGTCTCCTCCAATTTGGAAATGACCACTCGTGACTCCGACAAGTATAAATAACAAGAATCCTTTATTTCCTGGCTTTCTCTGCCACACCATCTAAGGTTGTAACCTTATTACGGAGACAAGTGCTTGTGTGTTCTGCTGCCACCCCAAACCCAGATCGTCGGTGGGACACCTCCAGTATTTATACACTTGTAAGTCCACCGACGCTGGTGTATGTCACATACACCGACGCTGGCGACGCTTCTCCAGATAACAATGATTACGCAACGCTGACGTGACTCCGCCTCTGCCGGCTTCCCCTGCCCCCATACCAGGATGGTTTCGGGATCCACCGGCGTCCGCTTAGTCTACGCCACACTCTCCCCAACTAATTAACAACATACTGGGAAAGAATGTCAAAGTACCCTCCTGCAGATGGGTTTCCAATTTAGAATAAACATTACTACACCATGGCCCCTGGGTGTCTTTGTTATTGTTCTATCCATAGCAGTATAACAATACAATATAACATACATGAGACTTTATATAATTCATACCTAGCTTACTACCCCACCTCTATAAGTGGTACCAAACTTATCTAAAACTGCTGTCCCCTATGCAGTACATATCATGGCTTTCTCCGCATATCGTCCATCGATCGTCCACCGGACCATCCACCGAGATCAGCTCCCTCCGGCTTTTCTCGCCCTCCAGTGGTCGCCCTGTTGTCCAGTCCTCCGGCCGCCTCCGGATGCCAACCCTGTGGCCCGCCAACTCTGCAACACAAAGTAAGTTGTTCTATACTTCTTACCCCACACTGGTTTCTATGCTTTTGTCAAGTTTCTACTTCTCCCCCGCCTGTACTGGCTGAGTACCCGTCGATTACTCGAGTGCTGTCTCCACTACCCTTTGGGCCCCCATAAACATCCTCTGACCCGGCAACACCACCGATCCTCCGTCTCTTTTCCACAGACCTCTGCCGATGCCCTCCTGTACTGGAGTCCCCGTCTCCCCCTCCTTTAGGACTACTGGAAGAGACACTTACCCTCTTGATTGGAGTTCTGGTGACCTGGACCAATTCTATATCCCCGTTGGCCAGGCTTTGTACAGCTTAACTAGAGACACCCCCGGGCACCACTCGCATCTCTGGGCCTAGATTCCCCGGTTGCCTCAGGCGCTGAGCGTACTCCTTAAGTTCGCGAGAGCCTGTATAGTCTTGGTTCCAGGGCATGAGTGTCTCCTCCACCTCGGCCCTCCCGGTGGATTCAGTGACGGGGGTGGGTGGGGGCTCGAGGCCGTCACCTGACTTACTGCTACCACCCCCTGCTCAGGTGCCACTACCCCCTCCGGAATGGGCACTATTTTAGCGTCTGTCATAATAATAACCCGCTCTGAAGTCAGTGACTTTAATCTATCCTCCTCGTCAATGCTTCCTTGTAGTGTCTCCACCCCTTCCGGAACTAGATCCATCATTTCCATGTGGCTGGACTCCTCCCCGGCCTCAATCTGGAATAGGAAATCTCCCTGACTGCCATTCTCCGGGGTGTAGCACCAGCCTGTAAACCGGGTGATCGCCAGCCCCCTTTTTCCATGGGTCCCTGCCCCCCTGCCGCTCCCCCCGGCTCCAGCCTACTATCTCCTTCCCCTCCCTTTTTAAAGCTCGGCCCCACTTGCTCCGAGGGCTTGTCTACTGGTGTACAGGTCAGTACTATCAGTTCTTCTATACTCTTCCGAGCTCCAGAGGCAGGGGTCTTCGGGGGAGGGGGGCGACTGGTTTTCCCCGGGGTATATTCCGTATCTAAGTTCACTTGCTCCATCAGTTTCTCTAGCCCCGTTCCCTTACTGCTTTTACCCTGGCCTTTGCCTTTCCCTGCCTTCTTGGCTTTCTCCTCCACCAGTGCCCTCTTTTCCTGTGCTTCCCTTGCTTTTGCCTCCTCCAAGGCCTTTCTCTCCTCCAGCTCTTTCTCGGCTAGTGCCTTCTGTCTCTCTTTATGTCTCACCCTCTCCCTTCCTGCCTTCATCATCTCCGTGTATTGCGCCTCCAGGTCAGGATACCCCGCCACCCCTTCCGGGAACACCAATCCCTCCTCCTCCTCTTCCTTCTCCTGCAGGTCCTGTATGATGGGGCCACGGTCCTCAACCTCAGCTGGGGAGTTGGGAGTGGAGATGGTCACATTCTTGGTCGGAGTGATGGACTTTTGTTTTAACTGTGGTTTGGGACAGTCCTCTGCTAATGAACAAGGCTGTGCTTTCACCGGGCTAAGCCTCCCGTAATATCGAAGGTCCCCCCTTTTTCCGGGCTTGATTCCAAACCACAGCGAGTATGTCATCGTAGGTATCTACTTTCAACTGGGTTCTCAGGATAAGTTTGCCCTCCTTTGCTGCATCATATTTTTCCTTCAGCGCCACAATATCCAGAGTGCCCACCGGTAACTCCTCCTGAAGTCTGGAATACCAGCAAGGAGACGGTGGAGGCGGCGCCCAGGGTGTCTTTTGAGGGTCCTGCTGTCTCGGTGGTGGTGGCGGCGGGTTTAGAGGTAGACGCCCCCTTGTCATTGCCTTGTTTGCTTTTGGCCGCTGCTTGGTGGGTGCCGGCTCCTGGCTGGCAGCTGTCTCCCCCAAGCCGTATCTGTTTAGTCGATTTGGGGGGAACCAAATTTGCGAACTCCTCGTGCTGCCTATCCACATGTCTCACCAAGTCGTTCTTATAATCCTTAGCTACTTGGTAGCCACAACAAGGAGCAGGACACTCATACCCCTCCTGGCCAGACGCATGCCGTCTCTGGTGTCGTTTCAGGGCGTCACTCCGGCCGAAGATATACGGCTTACCCTCAGCCTTGCAGATCTCACACATAAGCTTAGGGAACTCTACCCCGTCCCCACCCATTCCATGGGTACTACCCTCTCCTCCTCTGAATTCTTTGGCATTGTGATAAGGTCTGGTTGTCTCCACTCAATCATAGGAATTGACAAATCCAGGGTGCGTGTCCCCTCTACATGCCCCCGAAGTCTTGACCCACCCCTCCCCTTTTTGCGCTCCTGACCAATCAGCAGCCAAGGACCTTCTCTGCACACCTCGAGTGCCAGGGTTTCCCCGTTTACCTGGATGTCCTTCGACCGTGGGAACACGTTCCTAGCTTCCTCCGCCACCCACTCCGGTGGGTGTGCATAGTGGGAACGTGGTCTGGGTCTCTCCCAAGCCCCTTCCTTCCGCGGTGGTCCCCCTCCCGTCCCCAGTAGGAGGACTTGTCGGTGGACCTATGGCGGTGTCTGCTCCAATTGGTGCCCCCCTCCCCCTGTCTGGGGCGGCTATCAGACCGACTGGATGATGATTTCGGAGGGGATCAGCCCCCTCTCACCCATCTCTGACCCTGCCAGTGGGTCCCCCTCTCTTTAGTACTCTCCTTCGCTAGCCCTCCTCCTCCTGCCTCTGGACCTGGTTGGGCCTCCCCCCTTAGTGTGTCCTTACGGCCATCCTCCTCCCTCATCTCCACCACACGCCTGTCCTCTACCATGTCTTGTGGAATTGTGACTGTTATCTTGAAGAAGCTCCCCCTTATCACTTTGGTGACGTCACCCACATCTGAGTTACCTGGCAACACCAGTCTTGGCAGGAAGGCAGGCCCAACAGAGACCGCCCCCGATGACTTAGGCTCGCTGTCTTGTCCCATCTCCGGCTTAAGCACGACCGTAGGCTTGCATGGTAACTGTCCCTCGGCCCGTAGCCGGCTTTCCCTTTCTCCTCATTCCTCTGATTTTCATATTCAGTCTCCAACATCCCATACACTCGCCAGCGCTCCGTGTGTTTTCCGTGTCCCTTCCTTATATACGCCTCTGGAGATAAGCTTCTTACTACAGTTTTAATAGATGAAAGGGAAAATTAAGGTCTGTAATCCTATAGTCACAGAGGGAAGGAACCCTCCACAGGGAAAATAAAACAACAGGAGGATCCGGATTAAAACTTCACTCCACTCTTAGATCGTCAAAGGGGTAGTGGTCCAGATCAAAGTCGGCTTTTGATATCTTTTAGAAAAGAACTATAACCCTATGATCACAGAGAGCCTTAAATGTAATTTTCACCTGCCTTCCACAGGGGCTTAAACCTTAGGGGGGATCCAAATGAAAGTTTGTCTAAATAGGATTAGAAAACTTTAAAAAAAAGAGTGTCTGATCTCATTTACACACACACCATGGGGGAGGGTAATCTCACAATACCTTAATGAGCGAGTGCGCCTTTCACCTGTAAAACCGGATTAAGATAATTATCACTACACCTTTTCACACTTGTCACAGTGTCTTCTCCTTCTTTCTGATGTCAACAGATCCAAAGGCTTACGCTGATAAGTCGCTATGCAACGGTGGGAGTATCCAGCTGAAAAAAGGCTTAAATGCCCCTGCCTTACACCTGTAAAAGAGACTTAGGGTAATTATCACAACACCTTTTCACTTGTTCAATGAGATTTTAAAAGTAATCTGACTAAATATACTTGTGACAGTGTCTTACTGTTTGATGTCAACAGATCCAAAAGACTCACGCTGATAAGTAGCTACACAAGACGGTTGGAGTACCCAACTGGAAATAGGATTAAATCACCCTATATGAAGACGCTCAATTTCTCTCGGAAGACCATATCACTGCTGACCACTTCGACTATCGCGCCTACCACCCGCTACTGTCTGCCTGCCTGCCTACCTGCCTACCGACCCCTTTCAACGATTTTGCAGACAAGATGAGTCTTGAAACTCTACCACCCTCCCCGTCGGCTCCCTCTCTTGACGTATGTGAAGTGAGTGTACGGTATGACCACTGTATTATGGGACCGTACCAGAACAATTTGGGATATGATGACGATTTGCTTCATGAAATAGGAAGGCGGCTAGTTGGATCTTGGAGAAAATTTGGAATCTATTTGGAGCTTCCCTCTGAAGTTCTTGAGTCGATGGTCGTTATCAAGATGTCGGAGGACATATGTATGACGATGTTCAAAGCTTGGTGGTCTAAAGCTTTGCCTCAAGCTAGATGGGGTCAACTTCACCACGCCTACATCAGTGTTCGTCGACTAGACCTGTTGTATGGGACGCAGAACTTTTTCAAGGAGCACAACCTGGATTACAAACACCCGGACCCGCTTTTAATTGAGAGGTACTTTATGTCCATGTCTGAAGTTCTATCCAGGGAGTGGCAAGATATGGGCATGTATTTAGAAGTGGATTCTGATAAGCTAACTAGCATTGCTCAACAACCGGAACAAAATCTCTCTCTCCATGCCTTCAAAGTATTGAAGAAGTGGGCAGTGAAACCCACCAGTACACATCATGAGCTCATTCGAGTACTGATGGATGACATGAGAAGGCGTGATGTGGTCAGATATATATTGTTTTACTTTGAAAACCGAGACAGACAGAGACGGAGGAAAGATGGAGAAAGCTCTTTGTAGTTTGAGGTAAGCTTACATGAAGGAGGTGTGCACCAAGGGGGTCTAAATCTTAAGTCGCTACACAGAAAACAGGAGTAAACAGCTGGAAAGCAGATTAAACACCACTATATAAGCCTGCCCGGCACTGCTACATCCACAATCGACACACAGGCATCACCACCATCGTCACCTACCTACCTACTTTCCTTGTGTGTCAAGAAAATGGTGCCCAAGTACGCACTTTTTACCGATTTATCCAAGAGACTCAGCACGTGGCCTAAGAACCGACCTTTGGCAGAGAAACTCTCTGCCCATGGATTTTTTTACATCGGAAGTAAGGACACTGTTCAATGTTACCAATGTGGAGTCACCATACACACATGGTTAGAAGACGATCACGTCAACGTGGAACATTTCAGATTTTCTTTCAACTGTCCGTTGGCCTTGGAGGCTATGAACCTAACTCTGACGGTTATAAAATTGCTGACAGAAATCCTGAAGGAGATAAAGCTGATAGAGCACGAGTTGAAGTTCATCAAATCGGTGCACAAATCGATGGAAAGCAACGTCCAACTCTTTCCTTATCCCACCACTTCCAGTTGCGGATCTCTATCTGGATGCATAGAGTTGGATGGAGGAAGAGAGGACACAGTAGATAAAAACTTAGGCACAACATATATATTAGTATATCGCAATGTATGATGGAAAATTGTATGTAAGTTTGTGTTAACCCTCTTTTTAATAACAAAAGTTGAATGTACACATCTCAAAGTGTAAGTTTTGTCGTGTTCTTCTCCGATATTCATCTATGTTATGTAGAGAGTGTCAACTTGAATTCCCCGACTTGTCATTATAATTGAATGAAATGAAAAATATGAAAATAACAAATAAAGCGAAATATGTACATAAAAATATGTCATTGGTCCATTTTGGTGCCACACCACAGGGGTCTAGGTCACGTGACCCCCCTTTGAATTTCCCGCCAAAAGGGACCCCTCTCATTAATGTTAATGTTTTAATTGAAATCCATATGTGATGCTCTTCTAATAAAACCTTATTTCTTTTAAACACGACCAGAGTTTTCATGTTCACAGTGTTTACCTGTTGAGTAGATGATATTTGAACTGGGTTATGCGGGTGGTCATCAGTTACAGGAAGAACGAGAGAATAAGATTATAATTATATGGTTTAATGTAGTAGATTCCACAGGTACACAAAACAGTCATAAGCATCGTATTTTTGCATCATATTCACCGAGGTGGGACTGGCATATCCCACGAAGCCAGTATATGGCTGAGTTTATATCAGTACCTTGTTTTGTATGCAGTACAGTGATCTTTATTGCCTATTTACAATTCGGGCTGAGACTATAGAACACCACTGCCAGCTACTGTTGAAGAGACAGTCTTACCAGTACAATAAAACTGTTCCTTAGAGATGCCTAAATTGAGTCTAACATTAACATTACATGGGCTAGGAGTGTCATTGGTACTCCCATAACGATACATTGTCAAATTTAGCATCAACAAAAGCATTTTATCTTATTGGTCTTTTGCCTGTATGTTAAACAAGAGTAGGGCTTCCCAAACCAGAAAGAATTTCTACTAGAGCCTGAGTTGTTCTTAAAATATATTTTGGTTTAAATTTATCAGTTATTTCTAATACATCCTGACTGCAAAGTCACGTTTAATTAAGACTCAGCAGATTGAAAATTAACCGGCAGAATCGGAAACAGAAATTTGCATATGAAGAGAAAATATTAATGGCTCTAAATTCAGTTCTAACTTGTCATTTTTGTGCTGCGTTTTGATGGTCGACATCATTGAGATATTAGAAAAATATCAACATCGAAATAAAACTGATGTCAATGATATTCCTAGCATGGGCAATGCTAGCCAAAATTAGGTTCATAGACTTGCTTCATCTATCTCGAGAAGAAGTGGACATGTTGCATTTTATGTTCCAATTAAGTTCTGTGCAGCCTTTAAACACAAGGATATTGTTAAATCTGCCATTACCATTAAAGAAGGAACAGTACTTACCGGCGGACTCTAGGCAAAAGTTCTAGTGGTTTACTTCAAGTTCAAAGCTCAACCTCTTTGTGCCTATTATGAATAGAAGAGAATTTTATCTGTGTTACTTGTGATGTATGCGGAGATTCGGAAATGTTAACAAGATGAACTTCACAGTGTATCAATATATATGAGACTATCAGGGGCATGATACAGTGATGCCTATTTTCAATCTAGGCAATAAAGAGGAGGTGAAAGAAAACTTTTAATGTTCAGAGGCAGAATAAAGATATTGGAAGCGTGAAATGATATCACTTTAAGTGGTAGATGCAGGATTTGGAAAAGGGCGAGGCGAGTCATATAAGCAAATAAACTTTTTAGTACTGGCAAAAAAGGGGGAACTGCATGTGTGTGCCCCCCCCACTGCCTATCTATATCTGTCGCTGTAAGTACTGCAAAAAAAGGATCAAGTCTTGATATATGGGTACCTCAGTTTCAGATGGAAATGGCTAGTTCCTTCGTCAACAAATTTTCTTATTTAGAAATACAATGAAATAGATCTACTATGGCCCTTATTCAATATGTTCAGAGAGCTATCTGGCAGATAAGTTAGGCAAATAAAAAGTGGTAAGTAACATTGCTTGGTATTTCAGGATGCTAAAATTGATACCTAAAGGGTGTAATTTCCAATATGGGTGAAGGATGTGGACGTTAGGTCGAATCATCTGCAGATCTAACATCTCCAAGCTTGCAATATAATATTTGATATACAGTATGATATCATAGACGATTGAGATTGAACTTTGAGAAGAGAAAATGAACTTACCAATAGGATCTGTACATAAATCCTCTTGGTCAAGTTCAAAGCTTAACTGCTTTATGCCTATATGTGAAAAGAAGAATATTCATCCATTTTCCTTTTCATTCTTTCAAAATTTAACCTTCTCCAAAGTCCCCCTTCACCTCCTTAGTCTAAGGGCTCTTTTTTTTTCTTTTTTTTAAATGTGTATGTGTAGGACATAGAGCTGACAACAGGTAGCAAAGAGCCTTTACTATCTTACTCTTCTTATATCATATTGTACAGCATAATATATGCATACTCAACCTTGTAACTTGTCCATGCCCATTTACAAAGAACTCCATGAGGCCAGACAAATGTTTCATTGCATCTTCTGTATTTTTGATAGAGTACCAGTGAATCACTGATCAGCGACCAATGCTACTCATAATGGTACTTTAGGACTAATTGAAAACTATTATTTTTCATGATTACAACTTAGGCAATTATCTAACTGTTTTAATCATTCTTCATACTTACAACAGCCATATGTGTATTACCATGAGACGCTGTCCCAAATATATGTCCTGAACCGTGTCAACCGTGGTAAACCTTTTTTTATCATTTGGAAAATATAATACATCTTACAGTAATACCCCACATATAAGGTGCATCTTATATGCGCGGATTAGCCCCTAGAGTGTCCTATATGACCAGCACAAATAAGGGGGGGGGGTTTATCTGCAAAACGTCCCCCACCCCTTTTACTATGCTAGAGGGGTTGCAGAAGCTCCGGGATGGTCATGTAAGTCTTTGAATTTGGAAGTCCATTGCCTAGCACTGAAGTTGTTGCAATTTTTATTTGTCCTCTCATCTCTACAAAGTCAGAGTGTGTCTTATATATTGGTGCACCCTATATGTAGAGTTTTACAGTAGTTTGATATGTCATACTTGCTGTACAACACATGGCACACATCCTGGTCATAGAAACACTTACACAAAAAGCAACTTTATTAACACTCTAAGGACTACATAAGACTACATAAGGCACAATGGACTACATAAGACACAATGCCTTTATCAAGCAACCAGTACTTATATTAGTCAAAGTTATTTTGGCCAAAAGATAAGTTCGGACATCCAAAAGTCTCTGACTTGCAAGTTCTACATGCTTACCACTACACCATGACCCCTTATTTGTCCTTCTAGCCATTAATTTGATTTGTATGATAAACAATGGGTCCATAATTACCAGAGAGATCAGCAGAGACGGTGCAGCCATCAAGCCAGTAACAAATTGTTCATAGGAGGACCTTATGAGGATATCGGGTTCACCTAAAAGGTGGGTTAAATTGAATAGCATTTGTCTTAGAGTGGCCATAAAAACAACACCTAGGTGCATAGTATAGATTAGCCGTAACCTCATTTACCATATTCACAAGGTACTACAGCAGACAGAAATATCAAAATCAAATTAACATGGCTATGTTTTGATGACTGCTCACGAAGTATGAGGTGTGGTTATCAGTATAATCCAAGGGACTACCTCTGCTATACACCACGCATAGAATACTATTGTCTAATTTCCCTATAATTTTGATCAGATAAACAGTAAATTCTATGAGGCCAAGATGGATCATCACCCAAAACTTCAACCAAAGCAGTCGCCATCATTTGTGGAGTGTAGACATCAATATGGTCTTATATCTCTGACAAGTGTCATATAAATCTAACTCTGGTAATTACATCCTTGTGCGAGGACTATCTTTTCAAACGCCCATTGAAACGTGAAACTCTGTAAGTGTTGTGCCTTATCAAATTGTTTTAATAATGCACTGTAGATAAAAATGTCATTGAAATAAAGTTACAATCCTTATCACCAGGTTGCCAGAGATTAATAGTTATTTTCACAGATAATTTTATTTTGTATACCACCGCACTGTCATCTGGGGCTTCTTGTAAAAGCTACACTGGTTCAATGCTATACAATTAAAGCAGTACACTGTTCCTATTTACGAGGATCTCTGGTACATCCAGCAGTTATCTTTTACAGTGTTTTTTTTTTATGCAAATGACACTGCAGTATTATATCATGCTCACCACCTTGGGCTATAGCCAACTCCTCATTTTGCATGATGCCAGTGCAGTGTCAGTACAGGGTATAGACACCTGTTCTTAAAGGGGTAACGCCCGTGTGTGTTTATGTCAGTTCAGGTTATAGACATCTGTACCTAAAGGGTTAACATTTATCTGTGTGTACCTGTCAGATACCAGTTTATTCCTTTTAGATTTTACTAGTTGGTGGATGTTTAGTTGACACATAGATACTATGGGAACCGTACACCTCCTCCTACTGCTCCTCTCCCTGAGCACCAGTCTGCACTGGCTTAATGCCACAGGTCAAGGTAAGTCTTAAGAAACCCAGGGGAAAACAGTAAATCTATACTGTGAGCAATTAGCCTAAAATGAAACATCCATATGGCAAAATACAATTATTTCAATATAAATTGAAAGCTGATTCTCCAAGGCAAATAATATTCCAGGCAGTTATAAAGGGCATATTGCTATAGCATGGCCTCATGTTGGGACAATCAACTGCCACACATAAGTAATACTGCTTACCTCTTGTACCCTTGAAGGTAGCAATGCACCCTAATGCAGATGAACACATTTTACTCCACTATTTGACACACATGTATAGAAAATACACAAAGCATTTATCATTTTGACAGCATTTGATGCCTTCCTTTCTCAAATAAATGCATGTAAGTTGTTTAAGACTTTAAAATGTTATGAAACAAAAAGTTTCTTTTGTAGCTTCTCTTCCTGATTCTCTTCATAAGAATTAGTACCTAAAGGTCGCCACATTGCTCTGATGAAGTGTTGGCAAACAATCTCACCAGCACTTAAAACGTTGTTTCTAGTGTTTGCAAAAAATACTTTCTCCTCTTTTTTTGGGGCATAGGCTAATCATTTCAACTTTATATTGCAGGATGCTTGAATCATAATTGCCAAAATGGTGGAACCTGTTATCCTACGGGTGACGATGAAGAGGGTTATGGTTGTCATTGTCCCACCAGGACTAGAGGACCAGTCTGTCAATATACAGGTAAACTGATTCATCATTTGAACCGATGCCTATTTAGAACCCAAATTAGTCCATTAATTGTTTTTTGTTGAAATATATTTGACTTTGGTAATACAACAATTTGTGTTGATAGGATGATATGAGTAGACATTTTATGTAGTGGTTATCAACGTTTCGGCCATGGCGAGCCGTCATTAGGATGCTACACAGGTGGTTTGGAGGGAGTGTTATCAACTTAAAGATTTAGAAGTTACTTCCTGTTTGCTGCCATGAGACAGGGTACCAAAGTGACAATGGATAAGGTATTATTGGATGTCATTGCATTGTTCCACAGGGCATTTAGTTGATAAACTTTTGGCTAGGATCCCTTGTGAGGATGTTTGGGAGGGAGGATCAGTGTTGATTAATTTGAAGTAGAACTCCCAACTAGCACATGTGGAGTGGACTACTGGGTCATCCTAGGTAGAAGGTAAGTGTATGGTAGTAGACAATACTTAGAGCAAATATCACACAAAACCCAAATTAGTCCATTAATTGGTCTTTGTTGAAAGTCATTTGACTTTGGTAAAACATCAATTTACAAGTGTTAATATAGATCTTCTCACCAAGTATGGGCCTCAAAACTTTAAGTTTCCCTGACTTGTTCTGAAAGGTCATTGATAATTCCCCAACCAGTGAAGCTGCAATATTGATATAGATATCAGGTTAAAGGTATGATAAGGGGCTACCTGAATGTAGGATCATTTCTTCAGTATTTTGAAAATCATGTGGCAGTTGCCAGGGTAAAAGTTTTCTGAAATCTTTAATATTTTGCTTTCATCACTCTCATCCATTGAAGAGAAAAATATTTTTCTCTGTACATGGTAAGTCCACAGAAGTTAAAAAACTAAATTCTGCTTCATTTGAGACTATTTTGATAACTGTAGCACCTTTACTTCCAAAAATATCAGTTACCAAATGGGCTCTCAGATTGCAGGAAATTCTATTTTTCACAAGAACCTACCCTGAGAGGGGTAGACATTCTTCCCTTTCCAAGACATCAAACCCTCACTCAATTGATTGCTCAGACACTGAGAGATTTGTCAAAAGAGTGCAAATATGTTGTATGACCATGATAGGACAGATATGTTGAAATCTCTTAAGGGGGTTACACCTTTGGACTGGGCCTTCCAACCATTGAGGAGGTGCAAAGCCAATAGCAAGGGCTATAACCCCAATGGGAGATGTGATGGTTGGGGGATGGAGGTTCCCAAGGGGACGGAATTGGCATGTATTGACAGCTGAAGGGCCTTATTTTTCATCAATTCTGCTTGGAAATGATGTGCAAAAATATCAAAACTAATTTAGCAGTGGGTATATTTAGCTCTGGCCAATAAGAAACCTTCCTTCATGTTGAAAATAACCTATGGCATGACTTTCACTATCATTTAGCTAAGCTTATTCAGAACAATAGGTGTTAAATACTATCATTTACAATTTGCTTGCTAAAAATTTGTGATATCTTAGTGTAGCTAACAGGAAAAATGAGATTTAATGATAGCTGGTCAGAAACCTTCATTTCTGGACAGATAAAACCTAATTGTGGCCTCATAGAAGAGATTTAAGATTTCAGTTTTACTTGAAACATGTGCAGGATAACATATTTTGTCAGTTTATTATGGAATCCACCTTTATCCAGCAGCTTTTTGGCCGGTCAGAGTCGGAAATTGGTCACAAAATTCCAGGTCAGAAACCTTCTCACTCAGAATTGCACCCCAGTGGTGAGACATAGCCAACTAATTTTTTTAATTAAAGTATCCATTCATGGCTTTTGAACACATTCACAATTCAATAGTGTGAGAAATGCAAGATACTTTATATTGTCCCTCACAGAGCCTGATGTTGAACTTACCGAGTGCACAAAAACAACAGACGAAGGCAGCACGGAGCCAAGTAAGTTTATCTTTTTGCATTTATAAATGTGTATTAACACACACTGTATCACTTGATAAAGCACTGGGTTTTGAATGGGTACCGGTCTCAAATAAGCATTGGGGATAAGGGTACTGAATTCATTCTTAAGGATTGATAATATACCTTGAATAAGAGCCTGTCTTCTATAACACTGTACAACAAAATTTCACTTTTTGAAAAAAAAGATGGGGCTGAAACCCACTAATTCCTATTATTTTGACCTGGGGAATTAAAAAATAACATCCATTATTTGCTTGCGGCTCTCAATTTTGAGATACCCATAATACCCATTTTCATCCCCGGTAGCCAAATCCAAACTGTACAAAGACCAGATCAAAACTGGTTTATTTATTTTTTATTACCACTCAAAAACCCATATTAGCTAGACAACACTTGTTCGGAACTGCCTTGCGGTCTCTTGTACACAATGTTCAGGCTCACATCAGACCCTATTACTAGTCTGCTAGAGGAAAAGGTAACCACTATCTTTGGTAGCATTTATCCATCTCTGAGAGGTCCTCTTAGAATCTCTCCCCATGTATGTCACTTACTGAGCCACATGTTAATTAAAGGATGGGGGGTCAGATGCAGAAAGTGGATCTTCAAGGACATCTTACATTTTAGTTTCTGATATGTGGCAGCAGTGTATCAACACACTCTACAAGGTCCTCAGCCCTCTTATTTCCCAGAAATCCTGTTATGACTGCACTGAGGGCAAGCCATGACTTCCATTTACTATGTATCCTATTTTTGGTTATAATATCAAATTACCCTCACTTTAACCTCATGATTATGGATAATCCTGATGTTTAGATGCAGCCTTACTCACCATAAATCATGGTTGGATGCTCTAAATGATCCAGAAGTCAATGAAGTCAACATGGAAATTTTACTGTCTTTTTAAGATGACTGCCCTTGTACCAAAATGAAGCAATATATCCCAGAAACAAGTGGTTATAATGCAATGTACCTGAAATCGAACCTATTTGGTGTGTATATATATATATATATATATATATATATATATATATATATATATATATACATCTTGACCCCTGTTGGCATTATCCAAATAACCAAACCACCAGAACTGCTACAACCTATGGAGTGTGCTAACACCGGACACATAATATTCCATAAAACTGGTTCCAACGCTCGAAATGATAGAGGTGTAGGAGCCACTTTTGGGTGAAAGATGATTTGCAAAAGGGGCAAAGTTATTGATATTAACCAGAAAAATGCCAGTAATAACATAAGAAAGTTTTTTTACATGTTTAGACCACACTATATAGGTAAACATTGTGAAATCATTGCCCTCGGAGGTGATTTTCAGCATATATGTGTCATACTAGTAATTGTGCATGATCAAGTTGTCATATGAGAAATATCATATGACTAGTGGTATATAGAGATTAAGAATATCAAGCTCTTATTAGTGCTATTCCAGTTCTCACTGGTTTATTCAGCTTAGGCAGAACATGTTATGTATCAGTAATACAAATGTTAATATGCAGGTAATTTCCACACACAGTAATAACACAGTTGGTTATAAAGTATAAAGTTATGTTCCACTCCACCTGTGTAATATTGATAATAATATTAAAAGTAATAATAATGATAATAATAATAATAATAATAATAATAATAATAATAATAATAATAATAATAATAATAATAATAATAATAATAATAATAATAATAATAATAATAATAATAATTAGTAATAATAATGGACTGCTGCTTAGAGGGATAATATAAATGTGTAACTTTACCCTCTGGTAGGTGACTGGTAGAAGATAGCCTCTGGCCACCAGTGGGGTGTAGTCCTATGCCTGTCTGGCATAGTCTAACCCAACAGAGTGCAGAGCTATAGCAGGTAGCTGGAGAGCTGGACTGGAGATGTTACTGCAGTGGTCATTCTGAGGATTCTGATTTCCAGAGGTGCACACCAGGGTATATATACCCTACCCCTGGCTTGGCCCTCCAGACTGACTGGAGCCAGTAGCATCTGCCCCTGTCTCTGGTTGTAAGTGGGGAGTCATTCAGGTCTCAGTGGGCACACAAAGGACCCCTATAAGCGCTGCCGCATCCCCCATTGTCCCGGTCGGTTTGGCATGTTCAGACCCTCATAACTCCCCCGTTAATCGTCTAGAGCCTCCAAATTGCGCATGCGCAGAGTTGAATATGTCAGGTTTCCACTCCCTGCTTTCTGGACAAGTAACTTGAGCTTGTTTGTCTGTGGTGCATTCGGAGGTGGAAACAGTCTTGGTTGCATAACTTTCTTAATATTGCAAGTTGAGCTTTGATCTTAGGCTCATTTTGACCATCTTATTATGACAGTTACATAAATGCTAGATAGAGCCACTTGAAGTTCATGGCGTTGTCACTTATGTAACCCATTGTTCAGTCGACACCCGTGACGGCGGTCAGCGGTGCTCAGCCACACATGACGGTCGGTTGCATTCACTTTAAAACATTATTATACACCATTGTTTGTGTTCAGTGAACCATTAGGTCAGTAGCTTTGATCATTAGATAATTATATATCCTTTTGTTTGGTGTTCAGTGAACCATGAGGTCGGTCCTTTGGTCTTATAAATTATGTATATTCACATAGCTGGTGTTCAGTGGAGCATGAATGCTCATATGGAGTTACAATGTATTAATGCCTCATATTTTCATGCATTAATACAATCATATGTTGCAACTTATGGCATAATAAAATGGTACGTCATATATGGCACCCTATGGATATCTTAAAATTGATAGTCAATAGGCATTTTTTTAACCTCATTTTCATATTCAGCAGCCTGAAATTAGGTATAATTGTTTTGTTTGGTCTCCACTTTTTTTCGGCTGTTCTACAGTGTAATGGTAGGGGGTTATCGCTAGGCATTTATAGAAGGAAAATTGTGAGGTTGTGTTTCAAACTCTCTTTGAGAAAATCTCACCATCTTTCTTTTTGAGATGCATACTCAGTGGGATTTGAAAATAATCATCAGATAATCATCAAATAATCGCAATCAATCTGAATAATCATTGAAAAAAGGAGCAAATAGTCCCAGCATTGATTCCAACATGCATGGGACCCGTCCATTATGTACTGTGAAATCAAATCAACTGCAAACAGAATAAATATATGAGGAACATTGTAGTAAATTCTTTAATTGCAAATTCACCAATGTATCTTCTCTATATTCTCTTTACTATAGACAAAAAGCAATTGAAAGTCGTGGTAAATCTTGGAAATGACAACAATAAAGTATGTCCTGATATTGGCTCGAATACTGTTGTTCCAGCGACAACAATCTCCCCAAAAGGTAATTTTCAACTAGTTAGATTATCATTTTTACCACTTTTGTGACTTATTGTCCCAGCTACTAAGGATGTGTGTAAAGGTGACACCAAACAAAATAAATTACTGCATTGCTTGTGTGAGGTTCAACATATATATGGTCTACGCAGGGGTATAGGAGTGTGGGGTGGGATGTCTGTTTCTGAATGGAGAGACAAACATTGAAGAAGTAAACTTCACAAATTTGAAAATAAATTTCATACAAAACTAAGACTTGATGAATATAATATTTCCTGCAACTTGAATCGAATTTGAGCAACCTTAAGTGACACTTTCTTAAGGTTCCAGGTCAATTTTAAAATCATATAGCAAGATGGCGGACACGGGGCACAGCTGAATTATATCAGGAAATGCTTTCAAAATACTCTTTACACACAAAATCGGAGGTTAAATCCACTATAAACCTCTAGTGATCACATAAACCAAGAAAATAGAGCCTCACCAACAAGGGCTACAGAGTTTTGGCGAAAAAAAGCATCGCCATAAGTCAAGCCCCAGCAGGTGGCAATAACAACAAAGATGGCAGCGAACTGAGCATGACGACAGAAAACATTGACACCAAGGGGGAGTTTAACTGTGGTAATTGAGTACATAAATGGCATGGCAAAATGGCTCTCAGGTTGTCAAAAGACGGCTGATACATCGTCGCAACTCGAGGCGAGGCTTAAAATAAGTGAGGATAAATTAGTCAATGTAGAGAAGAATGGTATAAAAAAAGGCACAACTTTTGACAGCGCTGTCTGACAAGCATGATATCACTGCTAGTGAAGTGACAGCCATAGGGGATCGAGTGTCAACAAAAGAGAGTGACATTCATCACTCAGCCCAGAGTTTCTAACAGGTTAGTTATAAACACTCACATTGATAAGATGGCCAAATTTGAAGCAGAAGACCACAGCAAAACTCTGCTAATCGAAGGAGTAGAAGAAGCTAAAGTTATTGAAGATCTTAGGAAAATGGTAGAAGACTTGTTCCATGATCCAAGCCTAGACTATGGCAATGAAAAATGTGACATTGTGTACCGGGTAGGAAAAAAACAGAATTCACAAGGCCCACACTCAAAACCTAGACCAATTATGGTGAAATTAATCCACAGCAGCACAAAAGGTGACATATACCGTAATATCAGATATCTGCAGAATTCTGATTGGACAGGTATCTCTCTCATGGATGACCTCACACCTGTAGAGAGAAAGCAATACAAAGACCTACGCGCAATCTACTTTCTCACCAAAAGGCAGGGTATCAAGAATGTTAAATTGCAACAATGAGTGGTCTTCATTCAAGGCAAATCATATGGACATGTAAATGTCATGTATTCCGAGTTCAAGTTTGTATGTCTAATCTGGAAAGAACTACCAAACGACAATCTCCGGTACAGAAGAGGCTACAAATTTTATTCAGGATCCTACGTACAGACCGACTAAGGGTTTCTGAGTTCAAGTGTATCCATATCAGAGTATTCAGACAATCAGACAATGAGCTACCTATGTAAGTTCTTGGAGCCAGAGGAAAGAAGGCACTCCTTATACATACAGAACCTGTGAAGGTTCTCCCTCGTCAGTCACCAACCTAGCCTTATATAGAGCCACAGGGGTTGGGTGGTGACCCCTTGAGTCAAAGCCAAGAAGCCCAGAGAGCAGTGCTGCCACCACTCGCCCAGCATAACCGACCCCAGACCCGAGTGTCCGCCCCACTCGGGAACTGACCAACTCATACCTATGTGACGCTATCCTGAAACTGTGCGCCTACACACATAAAGCACTTGACATTCTCCCCCCATGGACTGAATATGTGGAAGGCCACTACAGTAAAATCTGCTGACGGGATCGGTTTCAAGTCTGAATACAACCCCTTAAGCAACTTGTATCCGTGCAAGGTGGAATTTAATGGTCACACCCACATGTCACTTGAGCAGGCATTTCAACATGACAAGGCAGCAAAAGCTGGAGACACCTGAACTGCTGCAGATATTTTGCCACCAACGTGCCTAGTTCATACAAACTATGGAAATATCATCTATTCTGGTGATCTCTTTCCTTCATTTATAATTTTCATTTCTTATGCAAATAACACTAGCCGGTATTTGTCCTCGAACCTCCAGCCGAGGTCCCAAGTTAGGTATGGGCGGTCATAAGAACCAAGTCCCACTACCTTTCAATGTTTCATGTTATATGTATATGGATATTCAAATGTCTCACCGACTTTGGAAATGCAATGTTGCGAGGAAGTGTAGGCAAAATTCTCAGGGTTTATCATTTTAAATATTGAAAATGAGTAATAGCTGTAGACTATTACCAGGATCAAGGTTAAGTCTAGTCCATTTAAATGCCAGAAGCATAAGATCTAAATTTCCACAAATTAAAATTGAACTGTGGAATAAGGGCATGAATATTATTTTCTGAATTTTGCCTCACTGCTATGAACCCTATGAACAGACTTTGAGTTAAAAGGTTATTTGCCATGACAGGCTATGCAACATGATGGCGGGTGGTGTATATGTATCAGAAAATTTGATGTGTTGGCTGATCAATTTAAACACTTGAATGTTAGCACAGTTAATAAAGGAGTTCAATGGCTGATGATGAATAAAGGTAAAATAAGTATATACTACTTGCTAATATTTGTAGACCCCCAGAAGGCAAGAACATTGACTTTATATGCAAATTGAAAAATCTTGTATCGATCACCTTGATGAATATGATGTAATGTTAACTGGTAGTTTTAATATTGATGTTCTCGTAGACGATCATGCCAAAGAAACCCTGTACAGCACTTTTGCCAATTTTAGTTTACGACAACTAATAACAAAGCCCACTCGGCCTGTATCCGGTACATGTATTGATTTATTGGCTACCAATATTGTAAAGGTCAACGCCAGTGGGGTGGCAAATATTAAAATTATCTTCCTGTATACATCAGATTTAAACATATCAAAAGATACATTTTACTAAGGAATTCTATAGAAGATCATATACAAACTATAATGAACCAGTATTTACAGAACTGATGAAAAACGCTGATTGGAGAGAATTTGATGCTTGTAATGATGTGTCAAAATGCTGGGATATTTATCACAAAATAATTTCTGAATGTTTGGACTCACACGGTTGCAAAATCAAGAAATTCGTCATAAAAACAAAGATGAGGAATGGATGACTCAGGAATTAAAGGTACAGATAGCAGAGAAAAATCTAGCGCTAGCCAAAAGCAAGAAAAACAAATTTGATCCTCGACTGGTTTACAGCAAATTTATAAACCAAGTGAGTTCAGAAATTAAGGAAGCCCAAAAGTCACAGTAGTTGATGAAGTAAAGAATAATATAGATGACTCCAAAAGAGTTTGGTCAGCCATTAAGTATATTATTTTATCGAAAGGTTTGAGTACCAAACAAATAAATCTTAAAGATTCTGATAGCTCAGTCATTCCCCCCCAAAAGGCAGCTGATTATATCAACACTTTTTTTTTCAAACATTGGCCCTGAGCTTGCAAGTAAACATACGTTAAATTGGTCTTTTGATGGTCAAGAAACTCATGGAGCCATACCAGACTTTGAAGTAAATTTGGACGAAGTTGTTAAAGGAGTTAAAAACCAATAAATCGTCCTCAGTTAACTATATTTCAACAAAGATTTTTTTAAAGATAACACCGTGCTACATAGTTGGAAACAAGCGAAGATTACTCCACTACCAAAAACTGAAGATTTATCCCAGGTGTCAATTAGCCAGCTACTGGCGCCAGGAAAAGTAATGGAATGTCTTATCCATACTCATGTTATCAATTACTTGGAAGAAAACAACATTTTGTGAAAACAGCAAGGAGGCTATAGGAAAGCATGCTCCACTATTGTCCGGCGGGCGCTGACTCTTACCTAACGGGAGAGTCAGGCTTCCTGCATAGGGCTAATTTGTCAGGTGGCTGGAATTGTAGGACATAATTTTTTTATGTCAATTTCCTCTTAAGGATGGCTTCCTAAGACATGTTTGTTGCCATTTTGTGAGAAACCTTTCATACGGGGGCCCAGATTATTTGGTTCTTGCAAATCTGTTAGCCTTCACATCAAGTTTAGCTGCCACGGTCGGCCATGATGGAAGTGGTTTCATGAAATAATGTTATTCATGAGAATCTGCTTGGAGAGTGGAGATTGACTTTCTGTCTGGCAGAAAATGCACCTGCTGATAGCTACCTGTTGCAACCCACACAGCATGTGCCAAACCTTGGAAAAAGGTGCGATCTAAAGGTTTCCAACAAGAGACACTCTTCCCACTCACAGACAGCAAAACTAAGGTGGTACTCTTGTCAATATTATAAGCTGATTGTTGGGGATTTGTTTCTGTCAAATGTTATTCTTAGAAACTTGCTGTTTCTAGAGCACCTGCAAGTTTTAGATAGGGCAGTCCCAGCGACTCAGTCCTTAACTGAGTCGCGCACAGTGACTAGCTCCACTATTGATACAATAAGTGTACTGACAAATGATATTCTTAGAGAGAGAAATGTTGGAAAATCAACACTGGCATGTTTTATTGATATAAACAAAGCTTTTGATTCTTTGGATTATAATATATTATTTTGGAATTTAGTAAAATACGAAATTAAAGGTAATATTCTAAATTGTATCAAAAATTATGTTTTTAATCACACTCTAGTCATGATAGCAAACAATATAATCTCTACCACCGCTCAGATGTCCTACGGGACCCTCCAAGGAAGTGTATTGGGTCCTCTGTTCTTTTTATTATATGTGAATGATAATAAGGTGTTAGGCATGAATATTAAATCACTCTTGTACGCCAACGACATAGTATTATATATATTTGGAGACAATATTGATCTAATGGCAACAGAGATGCAAACAGCATTAAACAGCTTTCTAGCATGGTAATAAAAAAACAAGCTCATCCTGAACGAATCAAAAACAAAACTAATGTTGTTCACTTCACATTTTAAATAAAAAAAATTGACTTAAATAATGTTAAAATATATGCAAAAGGTTTGTGCGTTTGTGCCCACTTTCAAATACATGGGAGTTATTTTAGATTATGAGCTGCACTACAACCAGCATATTAAGGATCTGGTTAAATCACTAAATTATAAGTCGTATTTGTTAGCGAGCCTGAAAAGAAAGTATTGTCTAAAAGTTCCATGGCTTACCGGTACTGACTTCGTTCACCAACAATGTAATATAGCAAAATTAATAGACAGAAGCTTACCAGTACTGGAGGTTAATTCAAAACATACTGGGATCGCAACCCTAGCTATCTTAGGAATTATTCTATCTTATCCTATTAAGCAATCTTAAGATTAGACTGCGTTCACATTTCTTAGCCAGCACTAAGATCACATCAATCTTAGCCTCAGGCCTCCTACACTATTCCAAGAAGTACTGACTAGGCGCAGGGGTAAGAGTCCCAAAATAAAGGAATAGCTGTGGAGTCACTCTTCTTCACAACAGTGCTTATACCATCATTCCCTATCCCCATATGGGCTAAGAAATATATTAGATTCCATCTGTAAATAAGGTAACATTTAATGCAAATGTTCAACCAAGATAAAATAAAAATATCTTACCTCAATAGAGAGAGACAGATTTTTGGTTTGAGTTTACTTTATTGACTTAATAAGTATCGAGCATAGATTAATAGCAGTACAGAGATCGAGGTGTACAAGACGATATATCAAAATACGTTTGAAACATCTTAATTTAACATGAAAATACAAAGTTTACTTGAATAGATGTACTTAATTACCATGTATTACGAACGATAGCATAAGTCAAACAGAAGGTAGAGGACCTCATCCCCACTATAACAG
Organism: Acholoe squamosa; assembly: GCA_949317995.1. Classification (NCBI taxonomy): domain Eukaryota; kingdom Metazoa; phylum Annelida; class Polychaeta; order Phyllodocida; family Polynoidae; genus Acholoe; species Acholoe squamosa. The sequence goes on along the minus strand of OX439051.1, from coordinate 8,868,873 downwards.
TGTTAGGTTGATAATTCTGGTCCTACCTATCTTCCCAATATATGTACGAAAACTTTGGCACATAAAATAATAAAGTAGTAATGAAATATACATTGAAGGAATCATCGGGACAATTCAATTATAGATCACATATTGATAATTTCTTAGTATATGGGAGAGAGATCAACCGTATGATTAATATTGTTGCTAAAGATTTAGGATACATTATGCATTTACGTACGGAATAAGAGACTTTAGTAATCTTTTAGATTCTTTTTTGAATTGGCTTAAATTTACAGCAAGTCTCCTCTCCGTAGGCAGAGCATTCCAGTTTATGGCTCCATAGTATTCTACGCTCCTAGCATAAGCCATACCATTTGGGGTTATGGTCTTCAACATGGGTGCATCATGTAATCTAGTAACAATTCTTCTATTGTCTTTATAATTATCATCTTGTGCTCTATTATACATGTAATTCAATAAATGGATATGTCTTCTATCACCAATTTTGTTAATTTTCGTTACATTGTGTATATAGTTAGTGTTTGTCAAATGGGGCAAACCAAGACATATTTTTATACAGCGATTCTGTGCATATTGGAGTGGATCCAAATATTTATCAAATGTGGTGGCAAAGCAAATATCAGCATATTCCATATATGGGAGGATAGTACTCTTATATATTCTTATAGCTAGTTTAACATCAAGATATCTTCTTAGTTGACATAGTTTGTAGGTTTTGTAGGCAATAGTCTTTACTTGGTTAGCTAGATGTAAATTATAATACAGTAAAGGGTCAAGGGTAACTCCAAGGTATTTATAGCTTGGTACTACTTGTAGTAGTTGATTACCTAAGTGTATATCAGCTGCTAACGTATTAAGTTTTTTGGTACTAGAGGAGAAAATCATTACCTTTGTTTTAGCCACATTAATAGATAGTTTATTTTGAATACACCATGTTTCATACATTTCAAGATCGTGTTGAAGATCAGTTTTAGCTAACATATACGAGTGATGTGCTGAATATATAACAGTATCGTCGGCATATAGCTTAATATTACAATTTTTTACACAATTTATTACATCATTCACATAGATCAGAAATAATAGCGGACCTAAGATGGACCCCTGGGGTACGCCACACAGTACCTGGTTTTTACCAGACGTTATACCATTTGCTATTGTTATTTGGTGTCTGTTTGTAAGATAATTTTCAAACCAATGGTAATTGTCAGATCTTATACCGTAGTGATTTAATTTTATTAGCAATACAGAATGATCAACCGTATCAAAAGCTTTCCTTAGGTCTATAAAAGCAGCTATCGTAGAGTTACCCATATTTAAATTTCTTTTAATATCATCAGTAAATTTTGCCAAGGTGTCTATAGTACTAAAACCTGATCTGAAACCACCCTGATGAGGTGTTAGTATTTTTTCTTTCACCAAGAAACCATATACTCTATTGTGAACAATTTTTTCAATTAATTTACACGGTAGGGGTAACAATGATATAGGGCGGTAGTTATTCACCAATTTATCATTACCAGCCTTAGGTATTGGGGTTACCTTCGAAAGTTTCCAATCATCTGGTACCGTATTTGAAGAAAAGGATAGATTGAATATTTTAACAAGTTTGTCTGGAGCATGAGTGAAAATTTTCTTTAATATGTTAGTAGATATATCTGTAATTGCTGAGGATTTGTTAACATTGATATCATGGACTAGTTTCTTAACCTCAGGCAAATTAGTAACAATCGGGTCCATTTTATTTGCAACATACTCATCGTAGGGTTTCCATGGCAAATATAGATCTTTGGCAAGTGTAGGTCCAATATTTGCAAAATATTGATTAATAAAGGCAGGTACTTTATCTTTGTCAATAGGCATATTGTTATTGCCATGGTCTACTAATGATATATCTTTCGCACGATGGGGGTGTCCGGGTATCAGGTTATTAATGACCCTCCAGAATTTTCTATGATCATTTTTATGATTTTCAAGTTGTTCTTTAAAGAAATTTTTTCTAGCTTTGTCTATTACCTTGTTTACATTATTCTTAAAAACCCTTGAGTTTTCCCAGTCTTCTTCTTTATTAGATCGTCTGGCTTTCCATAGTTTTCTGTTTTTTTCCCTTATGGTTTCATAGACATTCTGGGACATCCATGGATCTCTATATCTATGTACCAGAAATTTATGTACCGGACAAAATCTATCAAGAATGCCACGTATGGCTGATTCTAACTGTGACCAGGCATAATTAACATCTGTTGTATTGTTAAAGTTGTCCCAGTTTATTTTATCAAATTCAGACAAAAGGGTTTCATCAGATAATTTAGAATAAGAGCGACCTGTTATATATACCTTTTCTTGTACATTTTTAGTTTTTTTCCTTATTAGAAATATAGGGAGATGGTCAGAGATATAATTGTTGCATATTCCTGATACAATGAGATTTGGTCTAAGATTCGTAAATATTAGATCTAGTGTTGCCTTTTTCCTCGTAGCATCTTTAATTTCCTGGTTCAGTCCAAAGTGTTTCATTCGATTTAGTAAATTATTGACTATATCTGTATCCTCGTTTATATTGAAGTTAAAATCCCCCAAGGCTATAATTTCGAAAGTATTTGTATTTTCTAAATTCGATAGTGTGTCCGATAGGATGTTAAGAAATAAATTTTTATCCCCGTCAGGTGGTCTATATATATTTAATAGAATAATTGGTTTCATGTGATCTTTCAGGATACATACACATTGGATTTCAATTGTACCATCAGATTTATTTAAATGCTCGTATTTCTGTATATCATGTTTGATTCCATGCTTTACATAAGTACATATGCCCCCCCCTGTTTTAATTTTTCCTTTATTGTCAAGGACTTGCCTATCTAATCTATATCTAGTATATCCATTCAGTTGGTAACTAGATTCATCATCTTCACATTTAAACCATGTTTCAGAAAACGTAAAAATTTCAAGGTTAGCTGGATAGATTTCGGCACATATAGATGCATAATTGGCTTTGATACTTCTTATATTTAAGTGCAGAATACGTAGACCTTTGGAGTCTTCTAGTTTCTTTATATTTGTATAATACATGTAATACAGTGAATTGGTTTGTTTAGACTTTTCATTTTCTCTCTATTAATACAGTAGTAGTAATACATAGAATTGACCCAGATTACACTTCTGGTTTGAATAGTAACCAATATAGGAACTTCTGCCTTTATGCAGTCCCGTATACCGGTAAGAATATTGAACTTAGTAGGCTTTTGCTACAGTTGTTTGACCTTAGCCCAGGATTTCGTAGGTGAAGGTATAGTACTTTACAGATTTTTAGGGATTATCTTGCTGTTGGTTTGCTGCATCTTGAAGACGTATTTCCTCAGCAGTTGGGAGAGGTTGTTCACCTGTGTGTCTATATCTTATGTTCATCAAAAATTCTCCCAACTTGTTGGCACACTCATATTGATTATGGGCAACATTTCTAATATTGATGTCCTTTTTCTGACCAAGATGGAATCCAGCCCCACATGTACGATGTCGTGTAGCTTCATACAGGTACTTGCCCTTGGTCTGGGTTAGTTGGTGTAGTAGCAGCGGGTCATTGAACTTGATTTCCAGCAGCTTCTGCATCACAGTCTCATCTATATCGTACCAGTCGTTGGTTCTCTTACATGCACGTCCAGCAAACATGCTATCAAGTGGTGTGGCTGCTGAATTTACCTTCCTTAGGATATGAACTTGGTTGGATACTACACACATTTTAGCCTGGTATGCTCTTTCAACAGAATCATATGTGTGGCCTTCGAATTTTATTTCTGACTTGTGGAGGTTAGAAAATACTGAGTGTTCACTTTGGAAGGCAATACCATCTGGGGTTTGAACAGTTTTAGCATTTTGAAGGGATAGATCATGAGGTAAATTCCCCAGCTCTTTGTATGGGTAAGCTTGACCTTCTATGATGATTTGTGTTCCTCTAATAGAGCAGTCCACCCCCTTACCACGTGCCAATGCATGGATTGATCTCAGGTCATTTTGGATTTGTTTTTCTTCCTTGGTTATGTCGTCGGCTAGGTGGAGACCTCGCCATGCAGCATTTCCTTGCAGTCTTTTTACCTTAGAGAACATCTGAATTTTGTAGTGAGCTGAGGCAAAAATAATTACTATAGGACGATTCCTTTTTTTGAAGTTTGTGTTTTGCTTTTGTTGTGCAGTGGGTACATACTTCTTACCTCGACGATATATAGCCTCAGCTACTGCATTGTTGAAATCAAGCCCCAGGTCATTGATAATTTGGTCAAGGATGTCACGTAGACTACCTGGCCTGTCTTCGTCAATACCCTCCAAAATAAGGATTCTTCTTTTCCTTTCGAGATCGAATCTTTCAAATTGATTCTCATGTTTATCAAGCTCAGATTGGGTTTTCGTAGTTGCTGAGGTATTAGATTCAATTTTGTCACTGTGCATAGATAAGGAGGAACTATGTTCATCCAACCGTGATTCGATTTCTGGTATAGTGACAGATTTTCCATTTGGGAATCCTTTTGGTCCGAAGAGTCTTGTTTCCATACCACCTAGCAGCCTAATCGTTCTCTTGGCAATAGATTCCTGAACCTGTAGTCGAGTATCAATTTCATTGATTTTATCAATAATGTCTTTTGTCGACGATTTGTGGGTCAGGGGAGGTAGAAAGGTTTCATTTTCTTCTTCAGAATCGGATATTTCTGTTTGTAAAGTTCTATTATTGTTCATAGCGGAAGTGGCAGCCATTGTTTTTAGTTTGCCGGAAGCTAGCTCCGAATGGGGCGACTGTTTCGTATTTCTAGTCGTTGGCATTTGTTCTCGTATATTGGTTGGTACAAAACAGGTATTAGAAGCCTTTATAATCAATATACCACGTTCACAAATGTCTTAGAATCATTCAGGTATAGGATTGTATTCCATCTGGGTCGTAGCAGGTTCAATCTTGCTTTGTTTACAAACCGTTGAGGCGTACGAGTATGGGCGCCGCCATGTTGGATTTTCACATCTACCGTGTCGTTGGAGGAATTTTAGATCCTTCTAGTGGCGAGGAGGTAGGTTCCATGTGTTTCAGATGTCCCTCATGATGGTGTATTGGGTTTCATAATAGACTGGTGCAAAAATATAAGTTGAGCAATGTATGGTTACTACAAAACCAACAAAAACTCAGGCCGCGCCAAACTTCCGCGTCTTAGCCCTGTGCCATTGTTTCGCAATCCTAGCAGCATGTAGTCCTCTGAGGCTGTGATCGTATGTAACGCAAGCTCTGAAATAAAAGCTCGGTTGCCTACCCGGAAACTTTTCTCTCTCTTCGTTATGATTTAATCTAACTTAACGAGACGAACCACTACACTGGTGCCGTGTCCATGATTTTATAATAGGCACAGTCATTACATTGTGGCACAGTACAATTATGGTGTTTACAGCATTCGTACTCCTCCTCCAGAGTGACTTGTTTGTTTTCTCCTTCTGTTTTCAGTTTCCGGATTAGGGTACAGTTTGGTACCCGAATCAATACGGGTTGGATAAAAAAATGGTTTCTTATCCAACAATGCATGGGTAATAGAACCCCGGGACACACAATTATGTCCGATCTTCATGCAACAGTTTTTTACTGTTCCATGTTCTCCTCGGGTGGCTGGTTTGGACCCGGTTGTTGAGCCAGTGGCTGAACAGGGGGGTTCATACCAGTTCCATCCGTAGGTGCCAATGCGGGGACAGCAGGTGTAAGTTTCACCTTTTGGCGTGCTTCGAACAGCTTCAAAGCATGCTCAGGTGTACCGTCCCAGTTATCCATGATAACTCCGAAGACCTTGAAGAACTTTTGCTGGTTCTTCATGTTCGTTGCTCGTTCTAGGTCGAGCATCTGAGAAGCTGTTTCCTTCTCGGATAGGGCCTCCTGCCGCAGATTAGCAGCTTCCTGCTTATCTTTGGCAACATCCGCTTTGATCTGAGTCGAGATTCGGTTGATCTCTGACTTCTGGATCGCGTCAATACACTGGAGAGTGCTCGACACGGTCCGACGATACATGTCCAGGTGGAGGTTTTCCAGATGGTGCTGTAGCGTCTCAAATTGTTTGCTCTGGATATTGCAAGACAATTTGTCCTCCTTCTTGAAGAAGGTCTCCACTGTCTGGATCAGCTTAGGCCGATGAACCACAGCACCAGGTGGGGGTACCTGACCCTGAGGCTTCGGCTGTGCTCCAGACCCACTCGCAGTGACAGCTACCTGCGTGTGCGAAGAAGCAACCGCAGTAGTAACCGCACTAGCAGTGGTCGAAGAAGGGCCTTGAGTTGGTAATCCCTGAACCAGGGGCAACCGTGACAATTCCCTTCTAAGGTCACCTCGATAGGTTCAGGTTTGCGTTGGTCAACCTTCTTCTTATTCCTCCTGCGGGATCTGCCGTTAGTAGAAGTGCCAGGCTCGGATGCGTCCGTCTCGTTGCCGGAGACATCCGAAGCCTTAGCGCCCTTCTTATTGGCCGAGCGTGGAGACACCCGACGGGTTCGGGTACTGTCGTCCACACTCGTGCTGGTAGAGGGTTCGGTTCCTGACCGCTTCCCTTTACCCTTACCTTTGGTGGGGGTTGTTTTACCCTTTCCACCAGCTGCTTTCTCCTTTACTTGCTCAGTCTTCGTAGGGGTAGACTGAGCAGTTTTAAGGGAAACATCTGCATCAGGTAGGGCCTTCTCAGGTACTACTGCTGCGCCTCCCAAGGTGGGAGCTTCAGCAGGAGACATGAGACGGTCCATCCGATCGGCCATCTTGGCTGTTACTTGCACGGGTGCGGGTCCGGGTACTAACTCCGGATGCGCCAGTGCATACTGTCTCTCCAATAGACGTACTACGAGGTCTTGTATTACCCCGAGTCTGTCTAGTGGAGACACACCAATACGGGCCTCTTCTGCCTCAATGGTTTGAGACGTAATAGGGACCCCTGGACAGTAATCCACAACAGCGTTACCTGCTGCTTCATACTCATCCGCTGTGCTTAACAGTAGGATCTGGTCTCTGTCTATGTATCTAGAGACCTCATCTGCCTTGACACCGGTGTAACCCGTTTTGTCAGACACATAGGAAGGCCTATAAGAGGTATTCCTTCGGAAAGCCATTTCTGCGTCCCAGACGGCTTTACGAAACCATAAGTGGACTACCAATCCTTTGGCCATCTGATGGTAATCCATCAACCAGGACTCCGGAAAGGTATTAGCCCACTGCGGATGAGCACATTCCCAGATTGCGTTGACAACACGCTCGTCAACCTCTCTGGGCGTCCCATAACAGGTGGGTATCAGCATTTCCTCGGAAATTGCTAACATCCGTCCGTCATATGGACCGGCTACATCATGCCATTCGGGACTGTCTGGGAAGGGCAGCTCTAGGTGCATTGGCCTGTCAACCGGAGAAGCAGGTCCCAAAGCACCGAATGAGGTACTCCCACCAAGACGGGGCGGCAGTTGAGGGGGAGGTGGCATCAGAGCCCTGTCAAGAGACTGGGCTCCTGCCGGTTCTCCACTCAAACCTTCGGATGGAGGGGCTACATAAGGCTCACCTACATCAATTTGTTGTTGAACGCCTCGGCGTTCAGGACTAACTTGTCTGGAGTTGTCGGATGCGTCGTAGAACGATTCTACGTCGCTATCGTCTACTCCAGAGAAGTACTGATCAACATTCATTTGTTGATCCATTTGATCACAATCAGCATCGTATTGCTGATCGTCGTATGTATAAGTGGGACTCTTGGGAGAACCACTTCCATACTCTGGCGGGGTGCTGGCACCGGCACCGCCGCCAAGACGGACGGCCTCTTCTGCCATCGACAGAAGTGGCTGTTCGGGGATAAAATATCCCAATCCACCGGATAAGCAGTGAGTACTGCTTACCCAGTGAAAGGCGGGTGCCTTTTAACGAGGGCACACCTCGGAATATGGCTGTCACGGGCTATCAGACTCCAACAAGAGCAAGACCACCCTCGGCCACGTCTTCTTCCTTCGCAGGAATAAGACAATATGGCGGGATACTCGAACTTGAATCGCTGCGCATGATCAAACCGGCGCCTCACGTGACCATTCGAAAATGGGTCAACAACTTTCCCGCGTGCCCTTAATTAGGTCACGCGCCCTTACATAAAAACAATACAATACCCGATCGGTCGTCCGTCCGTACTCAGGGTTCGACTATGACAATTCGCTAGGTATTCTGGAGTTTATGGATAGCATAAGCATATCCACCGGATTATCCGTCCAAAACCATGGGTTCATTGTCATAGGACCTTTTCCAGAGACTCTTGACCGGCTCAAATATACATTGAACTAGGTTACAACATATAACAGTACACAGTACAGGACAACACACTCGTTGTGTTAACAGGCTAGGTTACGGCAGTCTGTAGCAACCTTGGACTGCGTCTAAGAGGTTTTGAGGCCTCTTTTATTGACCTGGTATCCATAAGAGCCTTTTCCAAGGTCTTCTTAGCCTTAGAGGGACCTTTCCTCTTATTTTTACCTGCGCCTGCCGAGACTTTTTGTATCTTCCCCTGCTTTCCGGATGTTACGACAGGGGGCACCACCCTCTTCGGGTCTGCAACCTTCCGTGGCCGCCCGGGTCCTCGCTTTCGGGTCGGTACCACTTCGAGTTGCTTAACACGACTCTGTTCCATTACTTCCAATAGACCATCGCCGTACATTTCGGTGGAGGTATCCCTCCCCCTCCATGGGCGTAGTCTCGCTACATTTGACTTGTAACATTTACCAAGCTGTGATTTAATAATCACTGTGCAATCACTAATAACCTGAGTTATAGTGAAAGGTCCATCCCAATTACTGGCTAATTTCAGGTTAGCTAGAGGTTGGTGTAGACGCAGTACTCTATCCCCTAGATTAAAAAATCTAGCTTTTAGACCTGTGTCATAGCCAACTTTCTGCCAACGCGCAGTTTTCTGCAACTCGTCTCTAACCCTCTCATAGGCTTGTTTGAAATTATCCCGTAGGGATTCTACAAACATCACCTGGCAAGGGGCTTCCGGATTCATTCTTATTACGCCGAACACCAAATCGGCTGGCATAATCAAATCCTCTCCAAAAACGAGGAGATTAGGAGAACAGTTTGTGCTCGAATGCACAGTGCCATTATAGGCATGTACCACGAATTCACATTGTTCATCCCAATCATCCATCTGCTCATTTACCAGAGACTTCAATACTTGGATCAAAGTCCTATTGAATCTCTCTACTTGTCCATCGCTCTGTGGTCTATAGGGATTAGTTCTTGTCTTGCAGATCGCCAGACAATTACACATCTCCTGCCACAGACTAGACTCAAATTCTCTGCCTTGGTCACTATGTAACATGAGTGGGACACCTAGGTGCAGCACCCACCCTTTTACAAAGGCCATAGCACAAGTAACAGCCTTATGATCCGGTAAAGGGAACACTCGGGTGTACTTGGTATAATAATCAGACACGACCATCATACACGTGTTGCCACTAGGAGTGGGGGGAATCCCACTAATAATGTCAACAGCTATTCTAGCAAACCTTACACCAAACAGTTCCTGGGATAATGGCAGCTTGCCTAACCCGGGTCCTGGTTTGTTCTTACAGCACTCGGGACAGGTCTCCACCCATCGGGTGAGATCTGTACTCATGCCGGGCCAATAGTATCGTCTGGTCAGACGTTCTAGAGACCTTTTCTTTCCAAAGTGCCCACTAGTTCTATGTCCATGACAGAAATACATAATATCTCGTCGCATAGCACTAGGTATGACAACTTGCAAGGTTTTGTTCCTATTAGAATGGTTCTTCCATCGAAACAGAATACCATCCCGGACTTTTAGCTCGGCCCATTGAGCTAAGAATCGTCTCATCTCTCTGTTCTCCAATGACACTACGGGTCTTGGGGGACAGATACCCTGATTAAGGAATTTAATCAAACGTGATGTGACTGCATCAGACTTCTGGAACTGCCTGATGGTCTCCAAGGACCAATTCAAGACATGTTCCGGATGGGTTTCGAATGGAACTCGAACCCCTGCCAACACAGCATTGTGTGCTCCACAATCAGTGCACTCAGCATTTGCACATTTCCTCACTGGGATTCTAGACAAAGCATCTGCATTCAAATGCTTTGCCCCGGCTCGGTGTTCAATCTGGCTGTGATTTAGACCGAATTCGGATAGGTGCGCTAACCAGCGACCTATCATCCCCTCTGCATCTTTGAAGTTCAATAACCATCTGAGGGAAGAGTGATCAGTCCGTAGAGTGAAATCACTCCCCCACAAAAAGTGCTTGAACTTCTTCGTATAGACCACCACAGCCAACAACTCACGTTTAGTGGTACAATAGTTTCTTTGAGATTTACTCAACGTGTTACTAGCGAAGGCTATAGGAACTTCGACCCCATCCTGGACCTGAGAAAGGGCGGCTCCTATGCTTTCATTACTAGCATCAGTATCTAGAATGAAATGATCATTCTCCGTGGGGTATCTCAACACAGGTGTGATAGCAAACAAATCCTTTATTTTCATAAAGGCCTCGTCTTGCTCGGGTCCCCAAGGGAATCGTTCCTTTCTGATCCCGGGTGTCCAGTGGGACAAACTCTGGATAGGAAAGGCAACCCTTGAATATCCTGGGATAAAGTCCCGGTAGTAGGAACAGAATCCGAGGAAGGACCTAACTTCTTTCGCATTCGTGGGTGCTTGCCAATTTGACACGGCATCCAGTTTCTCCGGATCGGCTTTAATCCCTTCATTCGAGATTATTCGCCCCAAGTAATTAATAGATCTTTTGAAAAGATCGCACTTCTTGGGTTTCAGCTTCAAACCATTAGTTATGATCCTTTCCAGGACCATACCTAAATTTTCCAAGCATTCTTCGTATGTCTTTCCAAAGACAATCACATCGTCTAGATAGACGAGACATTTCTTCCATAAAAGGTCACTTAATAAAGTTTCCATCATGGCTTCAAATGTCGCCGGTGCATTGCACAATCCAAACGGCATCACATTATACTGGAATAATCCAATATGACTGGAAAAGGCCGTCTTCTCCATATCTTTCGGATGCATACCCACTTGCCAGTACCCGGATTGTAAGTCTAGAGAGCAATACCATTGCTTACCTCCAAGGGAGTCTATAGTCTCATCGATCCGTGGTAAGGGATATGAATTCTTCTTGGTCATACCATTCAATTTCCGGTAATCTATGCAGAAACGGATGCTACCATCTTTCTTGGTCACCATGCACACAGGGCTAGACCAAGGACTGGTTGATGGAATTATTACATCCTGTTCAAGCATTTTAGCTATCTCCTCCTCAGCTACCTTTTTTTTGGCTAGTGGGAGTCTTCTATAAGGAATCTTAAAAGGTTCATTCTCACCAGTGTCAATCGTATGCAGTACTTTATCGGTACGCCCCAATTGTTCACTCGGTGCTGCAAAAGCTTTACGGTACTTGTACAACAAGTCAGTTAGAGCTTCACGTTGTTCATCACTTTCTACATGGCTTTCGGCTACTAGAGTGTCTAGTTCCGGGCTCCTTTCGGGTGAGGAAGGGGCTCCGGGTGCCGAAACATGTTTACAGTCTTCTATCAATTCGGATAAGACAACCGATCCAAGGATCGTATCCTTCTGTACATAGACAGTCTTGTTACCGGTATTGGATATAGGAACCACCGTCCAAGCAGCGTTAGCTACTAGAACATCAGCGGATTCCAATCCGATACTTGACAACATGGCCATGTCTGGCTCTACAACTCCAGTTTTTCCTGAAAACTGTCTGTCCGCTCGACATAAGACATCACAGGCTGTGCCTGGTGGTATCTTAACAGTCTGGGCTACACTGGCTACACTGCTTACTTGCCTAAGTACACATTGTACTTCGAGATGGTACGGGTCTCTCACTTCCAATATTCCCCTCTGGGAATCTAACCTTGCTCCATATAATGCAGCAAAATCCAGACCGAGTATACCATCATCCGCGATGTTCGCCACAGTAGGGGTAAGGATGAAGTCCTTATCTTCCTGTAGACTGAACCTCATACATGTTCTACCGAACGTTTGTATCATGCTACCGTCGGCCGTACGAGCATTTCCTTCCGTTGTGAAAGTTTCATGATTCGTAGGCAAAAGATCGTAGAATCTCTTAGCAATACAGGAGTGGCTAGCACCCGTATCGACAAGAAACTCAGCGGATCTACCACTCACAGATACAACTGCGTACCACCTCCTACCTTTCAAGTAGGTAGGACTACTTGCATACTTAGCAAGTTCCGTCTTAGCGCCGAGGTCAAATCCACATCCCTTTAAGAATTCGAGACAAGGATGACCCGGGGGGAACTGGGCACACCCCACCCTGGCCAACTCATTGGCCGCTCCCTCTGGACTGATATCGGGTTTCCCCTCTGTGTTCTTCTGCCGGTTCTTGACACCTGGTGTACTATCAGTCTCCCCAGCCTCATGAGTAAGGAACTGATCAGGCTCCTTAGCTTCACTGCTGGGCGAAATCGCTAGAGGATTCTTGCCAGTACCGCAAGCTGCGATAGGCTGGCAGTCATGGCAATCACTCACTCTGGGGGTAATCCGGTTACCATTGTGGACACCCCCTCTCAGTTTTCCTTCTTCACTGAGTCCTCCTTATCCGGATTGCTCCGGTAACGAGTGTTTCTATAAACTGGCTTATCTGCCTCACACTCGGCAGCATAATGCCCAGTTTCCTGACATCGGAAGCATGTCACAACAGTCCTATCAGGCTTAGGCCTCCTAAGATTTTCAGTAATCTTCTTTACCAAATTGTTAACCAGGTCCTCTGATAAAGAAGGACCCGTCGTGGGTTTGGTATCGGGTTGAGTCACAGGAGGTTTAGAAGTGATCACTTTCTCCTTGACGTAACCCGGTTTCTTTCCCCAGTTCCGGTTGTACCGGGGGTTCCCTTGGCCAATGGCCCCAACGTTTTCATCTTCGTCAGGTTCCCCTGATTCGGATGAATCGGTTTCGGGTATTCCCTCCGGGATTATCATTGCTGACATCCGTTGGGGTACCTTCCCGGCAAAGATACGGGCCTTTCGATCATAATGATCTAGGGACTGGAACAAATCTGTCAAAGAGGCATCATTCTTCCAAGCTTCACAGGCTACTGTCCTGTGTTCTTGATTCCGCAATCCTTCAATGAATTGTTTAAACATCTCATCTAGGAAGCATTCATCATCTAGTCTCCATTGAGGTCTGGCTTTATGCAACAGTCGTTGACATTCTAAGCCGAACACTTTGGCAGACTCCTTGGGCTTCTGTGTTCTTTTAGTGAACGTCAGCCAAGGGTCTTCTCCAACTATATTCCCATATAAATATGAAGCAATCTCTATGAGTTCATCATACTTCATATGGGCTGAGAGTCCTGTTATTTGAGAATCTCTCCATTGTTCCACGGCTCCTTTTCCGTCGCCTTCCTTTAACCAGCATACTAAATAAGGCAGAGCTTCCGCTTTACCCCATCCATTGCAGTTAAAGACATCCGCGCAGCCTTGATACTCCTCCTTCCAAGGGTTCTTGGCATTAAAGGGGGTAGGTATCTTAGCTACTCTACGAGCCGGATTCGTGGATCCAGTAAGGGTTAAACCCTTACTCCATTCCATGATCTCCGTATCGTCCAGACCTTGATTGTAACAATCAACACCTAAGTTAGCAATCGCTGCATTAGAATCATGCAGCGCTTGTAACCCTGGAGAAAGAGATACTCGGCGACTGAGTCTCTTTTTCCTTGGAGGATTCGTACCATAAGTACTTCCAAAGCCTCCGGATGGTGGTCCTCCTCCACCTCCTGATCCCCCTGCTCCGTATGGAGGCACCTGTGAAAAGGTGTATCCACTGGTTTGGGGAGCCGGCCCTGGACCATTGGTGGGTTGTGTATTTCCACCAAAGCTAAAGAAACCACTATTGGGATTAGTGTTTCCTCCTGTTCCATACGACTGATTTCCATTATTGAAACCAGTCCCACTGGCAGAGGGTCTGCTCCTGGAACGATCGCTTGAGGGTCCGGATCCTTGATCACATCCGGATTGCCCCCCAGCTGTACTGGAACCTCCGGGTGCTCGTCCGGTTGTTCCTCCGGACGTGTTCCGGGTGTTACCATTGGACGGATTCGTTCCTGTTTGGGACTGATTCCATCCATACTGGGCATACGGGCCATTTGGTCCCCCTAAAGGTGACTGTTGTGGCCATCCGCCGTCAAAGGTGGAGCTTCCTGCCGAGCGGCTTTGTTTAGCTCCACTCGCAGAATTATCCCCTTTATTTCCCGTACCTAGACCAAGAGGTATAGAGGTATTATCTGTAAATCTAACCTGATGACTCTTTACTCCTTCATAACGAGGTACAGGTTAAAGGAAGGCGACGGAAAAGGAGCCGTGGAACAATGGAGAGATTCTCAAATAACAGGACTCTCAGCCCATATGAAGTATGATGAACTCATAGAGATTGCTTCATATTTATATGGGAATATAGTTGGAGAAGACCCTTGGCTGACGTTCACTAAAAGAACACAGAAGCCCAAGGAGTCTGCCAAAGTGTTCGGCTTAGAATGTCAACGACTGTTGCATAAAGCCAGACCTCAATGGAGACTAGATGATGAATGCTTCCTAGATGAGATGTTTAAACAATTCATTGAAGGATTGCGGAATCAAGAACACAGGACAGTAGCCTGTGAAGCTTGGAAGAATGATGCCTCTTTGACAGATTTGTTCCAGTCCCTAGATCATTATGATCGAAAGGCCCGTATCTTTGCCGGGAAGGTACCCCAACGGATGTCAGCAATGATAATCCCGGAGGGAATACCCGAAACCGATTCATCCGAATCAGGGGAACCTGACGAAGATGAAAACGTTGGGGCCATTGGCCAAGGGAACCCCCGGTACAACCGGAACTGGGGAAAGAAACCGGGTTACGTCAAGGAGAAAGTGATCACTTCTAAACCTCCTGTGACTCAACCCGATACCAAACCCACGACGGGTCCTTCTTTATCAGAGGACCTGGTTAACAATTTGGTAAAGAAGATTACTGAAAATCTTAGGAGGCCTAAGCCTGATAGGACTGTTGTGACATGCTTCCGATGTCAGGAAACTGGGCATTATGCTGCCGAGTGTGAGGCAGATAAGCCAGTTTATAGAAACACTCGTTACCGGAGCAATCCGGGTAAGGAGGACTCAGTGAAGAAGGAAAACTGAGAGGGGGTGTCCACAATGGCAATCGGATTACCCCCAGAGTGAGTGATTGCCATGACTGCCAGCCTATCGCAGCTTGCGGTACTGGCAAGAATCCTCTAGCGATTTCGCCCAGCAGTGAAGCTAAGGAGCCTGATCAGTTCCTTACTCATGAGGCTGGGGAGACTGATAGTACACCAGGTGTCAAGAACCGGCAGAAGAACACAGAGGGGAAACCCGATATCAGTCCAGAGGGAGCGGCCAATGAGTTGGCCAGGGTGGGGTGTGCCCAGTTCCCCCCGGGTCATCCTTGTCTCGAATTCTTAAAGGGATGTGGATTTGACCTCGGCGCTAAGACGGAACTTGCTAAGTATGCAAGTAGTCCTACCTACTTGAAAGGTAGGAGGTGGTACGCAGTTGTATCTGTGAGTGGTAGATCCGCTGAGTTTCTTGTCGATACGGGTGCTAGCCACTCCTGTATTGCTAAGAGATTCTACGATCTTTTGCCTACGAATCATGAAACTTTCACAACGGAAGGAAATGCTCGTACGGCCGACGGTAGCATGATACAAACGTTCGGTAGAACATGTATGAGGTTCAGTCTACAGGAAGATAAGGACTTCATCCTTACCCCTACTGTGGCGAACATCGCGGATGATGGTATACTCGGTCTGGATTTTGCTGCATTATATGGAGCAAGGTTAGATTCCCAGAGGGGAATATTGGAAGTGAGAGACCCGTACCATCTCGAAGTACAATGTGTACTTAGGCAAGTAAGCAGTGTAGCCAGTGTAGCCCAGACTGTTAAGATACCACCAGGCACAGCCTGTGATGTCTTATGTCGAGCGGACAGACAGTTTTCAGGAAAAACTGGAGTTGTAGAGCCAGACATGGCCATGTTGTCAAGTATCGGATTGGAATCCGCTGATGTTCTAGTAGCTAACGCTGCTTGGACGGTGGTTCCTATATCCAATACCGGTAACAAGACTGTCTATGTACAGAAGGATACGATCCTTGGATCGGTTGTCTTATCCGAATTGATAGAAGACTGTAAACATGTTTCGGCACCCGGAGCCCCTTCCTCACCCGAAAGGAGCCCGGAACTAGACACTCTAGTAGCCGAAAGCCATGTAGAAAGTGATGAACAACGTGAAGCTCTAACTGACTTGTTGTACAAGTACCGTAAAGCTTTTGCAGCACCGAGTGAACAATTGGGGCGTACCGATAAAGTACTGCATACGATTGACACTGGTGAGAATGAACCTTTTAAGATTCCTTATAGAAGACTCCCACTAGCCAAAAAAAAGGTAGCTGAGGAGGAGATAGCTAAAATGCTTGAACAGGATGTAATAATTCCATCAACCAGTCCTTGGTCTAGCCCTGTGTGCATGGTGACCAAGAAAGATGGTAGCATCCGTTTCTGCATAGATTACCGGAAATTGAATGGTATGACCAAGAAGAATTCATATCCCTTACCACGGATCGATGAGACTATAGACTCCCTTGGAGGTAAGCAATGGTATTGCTCTCTAGACTTACAATCCGGGTACTGGCAAGTGGGTATGCATCCGAAAGATATGGAGAAGACGGCCTTTTCCAGTCATATTGGATTATTCCAGTATAATGTGATGCCGTTTGGATTGTGCAATGCACCGGCGACATTTGAAGCCATGATGGAAACTTTATTAAGTGACCTTTTATGGAAGAAATGTCTCGTCTATCTAGACGATGTGATTGTCTTTGGAAAGACATACGAAGAATGCTTGGAAAATTTAGGTATGGTCCTGGAAAGGATCATAACTAATGGTTTGAAGCTGAAACCCAAGAAGTGCGATCTTTTCAAAAGATCTATTAATTACTTGGGGCGAATAATCTCGAATGAAGGGATTAAAGCCGATCCGGAGAAACTGGATGCCGTGTCAAATTGGCAAGCACCCACGAATGCGAAAGAAGTTAGGTCCTTCCTCGGATTCTGTTCCTACTACCGGGACTTTATCCCAGGATATTCAAGGGTTGCCTTTCCTATCCAGAGTTTGTCCCACTGGACACCCGGGATCAGAAAGGAACGATTCCCTTGGGGACCCGAGCAAGACGAGGCCTTTATGAAAATAAAGGATTTGTTTGCTATCACACCTGTGTTGAGATACCCCACGGAGAATGATCATTTCATTCTAGATACTGATGCTAGTAATGAAAGCATAGGAGCCGCCCTTTCTCAGGTCCAGGATGGGGTCGAAGTTCCTATAGCCTTCGCTAGTAACACGTTGAGTAAATCTCAAAGAAACTATTGTACCACTAAACGTGAGTTGTTGGCTGTGGTGGTCTATACGAAGAAGTTCAAGCACTTTTTGTGGGGGAGTGATTTCACTCTACGGACTGATCACTCTTCCCTCAGATGGTTATTGAACTTCAAAGATGCAGAGGGGATGATAGGTCGCTGGTTAGCGCACCTATCCGAATTCGGTCTAAATCACAGCCAGATTGAACACCGAGCCGGGGCAAAGCATTTGAATGCAGATGCTTTGTCTAGAATCCCAGTGAGGAAATGTGCAAATGCTGAGTGCACTGATTGTGGAGCACACAATGCTGTGTTGGCAGGGGTTCGAGTTCCATTCGAAACCCATCCGGAACATGTCTTGAATTGGTCCTTGGAGACCATCAGGCAGTTCCAGAAGTCTGATGCAGTCACATCACGTTTGATTAAATTCCTTAATCAGGGTATCTGTCCCCCAAGACCCGTAGTGTCATTGGAGAACAGAGAGATGAGACGATTCTTAGCTCAATGGGCCGAGCTAAAAGTCCGGGATGGTATTCTGTTTCGATGGAAGAACCATTCTAATAGGAACAAAACCTTGCAAGTTGTCATACCTAGTGCTATGCGACGAGATATTATGTATTTCTGTCATGGACATAGAACTAGTGGGCACTTTGGAAAGAAAAGGTCTCTAGAACGTCTGACCAGACGATACTATTGGCCCGGCATGAGTACAGATCTCACCCGATGGGTGGAGACCTGTCCCGAGTGCTGTAAGAACAAACCAGGACCCGGGTTAGGCAAGCTGCCATTATCCCAGGAACTGTTTGGTGTAAGGTTTGCTAGAATAGCTGTTGACATTATTAGTGGGATTCCCCCCACTCCTAGTGGCAACACGTGTATGATGGTCGTGTCTGATTATTATACCAAGTACACCCGAGTGTTCCCTTTACCGGATCATAAGGCTGTTACTTGTGCTATGGCCTTTGTAAAAGGGTGGGTGCTGCACCTAGGTGTCCCACTCATGTTACATAGTGACCAAGGCAGAGAATTTGAGTCTAGTCTGTGGCAGGAGATGTGTAATTGTCTGGCGATCTGCAAGACAAGAACTAATCCCTATAGACCACAGAGCGATGGACAAGTAGAGAGATTCAATAGGACTTTGATCCAAGTATTGAAGTCTCTGGTAAATGAGCAGATGGATGATTGGGATGAACAATGTGAATTCGTGGTACATGCCTATAATGGCACTGTGCATTCGAGCACAAACTGTTCTCCTAATCTCCTCGTTTTTGGAGAGGATTTGATTATGCCAGCCGATTTGGTGTTCGGCGTAATAAGAATGAATCCGGAAGCCCCTTGCCAGGTGATGTTTGTAGAATCCCTACGGGATAATTTCAAACAAGCCTATGAGAGGGTTAGAGACGAGTTGCAGAAAACTGCGCGTTGGCAGAAAGTTGGCTATGACACAGGTCTAAAAGCTAGATTTTTTAATCTAGGGGATAGAGTACTGCGTCTACACCAACCTCTAGCTAACCTGAAATTAGCCAGTAATTGGGATGGACCTTTCACTATAACTCAGGTTATTAGTGATTGCACAGTGATTATTAAATCACAGCTTGGTAAATGTTACAAGTCAAATGTAGCGAGACTACGCCCATGGAGGGGGAGGGATACCTCCACCGAAATGTACGGCGATGGTCTATTGGAAGTAATGGAACAGAGTCGTGTTAAGCAACTCGAAGTGGTACCGACCCGAAAACGAGGACCCGGGCGGCCACGGAAGGTTGCAGACCCGAAGAGGGTGGTGCCCCCTGTCGTAACATCCGGAAAGCAGGGGAAGATACAAAAAGTCTCGGCAGGCGCAGGTAAAAATAAGAGGAAAGGTCCCTCTAAGGCTAAGAAGACCTTGGAAAAGGCTCTTATGGATACCAGGTCAATAAAAGAGGCCTCAAAACCTCTTAGACGCAGTCCAAGGTTGCTACAGACTGCCGTAACCTAGCCTGTTAACACAACGAGTGTGTTGTCCTGTACTGTGTACTGTTATATGTTGTAACCTAGTTCAATGTATATTTGAGCCGGTCAAGAGTCTCTGGAAAAGGTCCTATGACAATGAACCCATGGTTTTGGACGGATAATCCGGTGGATATGCTTATGCTATCCATAAACTCCAGAATACCTAGCGAATTGTCATAGTCGAACCCTGAGTACGGACGGACGACCGATCGGGTATTGTATTGTTTTTATGTAAGGGCGCGTGACCTAATTAAGGGCACGCGGGAAAGTTGTTGACCCATTTTCGAATGGTCACGTGAGGCGCCGGTTTGATCATGCGCAGCGATTCAAGTTCGAGTATCCCGCCATATTGTCTTATTCCTGCGAAGGAAGAAGACGTGGCCGAGGGTGGTCTTGCTCTTGTTGGAGTCTGATAGCCCGTGACAGCCATATTCCGAGGTGTGCCCTCGTTAAAAGGCACCCGCCTTTCACTGGGTAAGCAGTACTCACTGCTTATCCGGTGGATTGGGATATTTTATCCCCGAACAGCCACTTCTGTCGATGGCAGAAGAGGCCGTCCGTCTTGGCGGCGGTGCCGGTGCCAGCACCCCGCCAGAGTATGGAAGTGGTTCTCCCAAGAGTCCCACTTATACATACGACGATCAGCAATACGATGCTGATTGTGATCAAATGGATCAACAAATGAATGTTGATCAGTACTTCTCTGGAGTAGACGATAGCGACGTAGAATCGTTCTACGACGCATCCGACAACTCCAGACAAGTTAGTCCTGAACGCCGAGGCGTTCAACAACAAATTGATGTAGGTGAGCCTTATGTAGCCCCTCCATCCGAAGGTTTGAGTGGAGAACCGGCAGGAGCCCAGTCTCTTGACAGGGCTCTGATGCCACCTCCCCCTCAACTGCCGCCCCGTCTTGGTGGGAGTACCTCATTCGGTGCTTTGGGACCTGCTTCTCCGGTTGACAGGCCAATGCACCTAGAGCTGCCCTTCCCAGACAGTCCCGAATGGCATGATGTAGCCGGTCCATATGACGGACGGATGTTAGCAATTTCCGAGGAAATGCTGATACCCACCTGTTATGGGACGCCCAGAGAGGTTGACGAGCGTGTTGTCAACGCAATCTGGGAATGTGCTCATCCGCAGTGGGCTAATACCTTTCCGGAGTCCTGGTTGATGGATTACCATCAGATGGCCAAAGGATTGGTAGTCCACTTATGGTTTCGTAAAGCCGTCTGGGACGCAGAAATGGCTTTCCGAAGGAATACCTCTTATAGGCCTTCCTATGTGTCTGACAAAACGGGTTACACCGGTGTCAAGGCAGATGAGGTCTCTAGATACATAGACAGAGACCAGATCCTACTGTTAAGCACAGCGGATGAGTATGAAGCAGCAGGTAACGCTGTTGTGGATTACTGTCCAGGGGTCCCTATTACGTCTCAAACCATTGAGGCAGAAGAGGCCCGTATTGGTGTGTCTCCACTAGACAGACTCGGGGTAATACAAGACCTCGTAGTACGTCTATTGGAGAGACAGTATGCACTGGCGCATCCGGAGTTAGTACCCGGACCCGCACCCGTGCAAGTAACAGCCAAGATGGCCGATCGGATGGACCGTCTCATGTCTCCTGCTGAAGCTCCCACCTTGGGAGGCGCAGCAGTAGTACCTGAGAAGGCCCTACCTGATGCAGATGTTTCCCTTAAAACTGCTCAGTCTACCCCTACGAAGACTGAGCAAGTAAAGGAGAAAGCAGCTGGTGGAAAGGGTAAAACAACCCCCACCAAAGGTAAGGGTAAAGGGAAGCGGTCAGGAACCGAACCCTCTACCAGCACGAGTGTGGACGACAGTACCCGAACCCGTCGGGTGTCTCCACGCTCGGCCAATAAGAAGGGCGCTAAGGCTTCGGATGTCTCCGGCAACGAGACGGACGCATCCGAGCCTGGCACTTCTACTAACGGCAGATCCCGCAGGAGGAATAAGAAGAAGGTTGACCAACGCAAACCTGAACCTATCGAGGTAGACGTTAAAGCTGATAATACAGAAGCTGAACCGGCTGTCCCAACCGTAAAAGTTGAGCTCGGTGTGCCAATCGTCAAGCTACACGACGTAATGGCCGATTTGAGTGGAGACGCTCAAGATGCTGCAGCCCAGGTCCTCGCGGGTCAACAACCCGTTGTGCAACCTGTGGATGTACCATCCGACCCGGAGGGAGAGGAGCCGGTTGACCCAGTTGTGGATGTCACTCCGACTGACGAGCAAGAGGCTGCTATCTGGGCTAACGCCAATAGCAACTTTGCCGACTTCATTCCTCTACACAGGGGACACCTGAAGGGGAGTAAATCCGTATGGAGACTGCCCCCTCGGATCACCTGTGAGAGGCAGGAAGATATGGAGGAGTGGCTTCGCAAGAAGCTCTCTGATAGAAAGCCGGCCAATATGTACTGGATCTATTGGGAATTCGTTAAGAATTCGCCCAATGGTCTGTACAATTATGACCAGAAGGGCAAGCTCAAGTTTGCTCTAGATGAGTACTACGGGGAGGATCGTAAGGATTGTCCCTTCCAACGTTGTACTCAAAGTGAGGGTGAGGTTGAATTCTTCATCGAGAAAGACGCGTTCCTTCGTCATCTCGTGGAGGTTCATATGCACCAGAGGCCGGAATATGTCTGCGACCGAGAGGTTGGCAAGAAATGTGCTAAATGCACAGGATGTGTCACCCCCCGACGCGGAGACATGGTCCGGCACTATGTGACTTCGCATGGAGAGGGCCTGGAGGCAGCCATAGATCGGGTGATGAAAATTCACTCCGAACTCTATGGCAACCTTAGGGGCCTCAATGCAGAGAAGTTGGCTTCCCTCACACCGAGTACGAAGCAGTTTGCGCCTACGGTTCCTGGTACTAACCAGAAACTAAAGGCTCGGTTTGCCCAGACTCCCGGGTCCGGCAAACTAGAGTACGCTCAGGAGGAGTACGATCTGTTAAACGAATGGAGAAGCAACAAGGCCCGCCGTCGTGGTGGGGCTTATGTAACTCCATCCGGAGAACAGGTCCGAAGCCGCAGGGATTACCGCCAGGGACCCTCTGTAGCAGATAGGAAGAGACAGGCGTCTGAATCTCCAAGCCGAGCCAGGTCACCACTGGAGGCGCTGGAGAGACAGACAAATGGGGGAAGGAAGAAGCCACATCTTCCATCTCCTACTGGAACTCCTTCCCATTATGGGCGAGCACCAACTCCACGAGGTGCACAGAACCCGACATTCTTTGGTGTCAGTGGACCGAGTGGCCAGTCCGCCCGGAAACACGCGCCTTTGAATGTCAAAGACCCGAAGCAGTACCCTGCTATAGGCCCACCCGGACCAGAGATGCAAATCTTTGATCAGTACGGGAGGGTCAAGCAGGAACTGCCGACAGTAGGAGGTCAAGCTCCCCGACCTACAATGAGTGCTGTGGTGAGACAACGTCCACCCGCACCATTGTTGACGGCCAAAGACCTTAGAAGGGAATTGTCACGGTTGCCCCTGGTTCAGGGATTACCAACTCAAGGCCCTTCTTCGACCACTGCTAGTGCGGTTACTACTGCGGTTGCTTCTTCGCACACGCAGGTAGCTGTCACTGCGAGTGGGTCTGGAGCACAGCCGAAGCCTCAGGGTCAGGTACCCCCACCTGGTGCTGTGGTTCATCGGCCTAAGCTGATCCAGACAGTGGAGACCTTCTTCAAGAAGGAGGACAAATTGTCTTGCAATATCCAGAGCAAACAATTTGAGACGCTACAGCACCATCTGGAAAACCTCCACCTGGACATGTATCGTCGGACCGTGTCGAGCACTCTCCAGTGTATTGACGCGATCCAGAAGTCAGAGATCAACCGAATCTCGACTCAGATCAAAGCGGATGTTGCCAAAGATAAGCAGGAAGCTGCTAATCTGCGGCAGGAGGCCCTATCCGAGAAGGAAACAGCTTCTCAGATGCTCGACCTAGAACGAGCAACGAACATGAAGAACCAGCAAAAGTTCTTCAAGGTCTTCGGAGTTATCATGGATAACTGGGACGGTACACCTGAGCATGCTTTGAAGCTGTTCGAAGCACGCCAAAAGGTGAAACTTACACCTGCTGTCCCCGCATTGGCACCTACGGATGGAACTGGTATGAACCCCCCTGTTCAGCCACTGGCTCAACAACCGGGTCCAAACCAGCCACCCGAGGAGAACATGGAACAGTAAAAAACTGTTGCATGAAGATCGGACATAATTGTGTGTCCCGGGGTTCTATTACCCATGCATTGTTGGATAAGAAACCATTTTTTTATCCAACCCGTATTGATTCGGGTACCAAACTGTACCCTAATCCGGAAACTGAAAACAGAAGGAGAAAACAAACAAGTCACTCTGGAGGAGGAGTACGAATGCTGTAAACACCATAATTGTACTGTGCCACAATGTAATGACTGTGCCTATTATAAAATCATGGACAATTTACACTAATATGGACTTTTGAACTACAAACCGGATTTACTACTACACCACTACTATTTGTGAGCTAGCACTACAGGCATCAGGGTTTAGCTACGCCCATAGAGTCCATCAACAGTCTACAACTGGATCTACTATAACCTCCAGTTAGCTAGCACTACAGGCATCAGGGTTTAGCTACACCCACCAACAAGTTTTACTATAGCACTTCAGGCATCAGGGTTCAGCTCGCCCATACCAAGCCATCAGCAGCATCCGACTCCTGTTACATCCTCCAATCATGAAAACAAGTAACTTTGTTGATATTATTATATTGTATGTAAAATTGTATTTATAACTATATAATATCTTTTATAAAGATATATTATTATATAAGGGTACCTATAAATATACTGGATCTGCGAATCCTAAAAGTTATTTAAGGTAATCCTAGACCTATAACTGTCTATATAGGTCATTCCTGGTCTCAATATATTAAGAGACTATAATTCTTCTGTAACTTGTAAATATAAAACACTAAGGTATAAACTGAGCTGCGTCTCAAAAGTATAAATATTTTTCTATAAAATAAGAGAAGGTCCAACGGATTTCTCTAAACTTAGTATTGTATTACTCAGGTTAATACCTAATTGTGTTCATATAGTATCAGATTAATTGTCCATATCTGATCATTAATATTTAATTCACTCTGTAAAGTAGACAGAGCTGTTAATTTAAAAAGTCGAAAATTTTTTTCCGGGTTCAATAACCATAATACGATCATTGTTAACAACCACCGGTCCTTTTCAGGACCCTACTGTTGTCAAAACGTTACTATAAATCTGTGATAATTGTATATTTATCATTTATGGTTGTTATAAGCTAGTGATGGAAATAACATGAACGACACTCGATGCTATTATTGTATAATTTTTCAGAAATAGGATAGTCTTATACTATAGCCTATTTCACATCGAGCAAGTGTAATTAATACCCCTTTTTAGTATTGTAAACAATCACTTACTAGGTTATTAATACACTGCGGTTTAATTACCCCCAAGTTATTGTCTAAGGGGGGCAGTGTAGGGGCAGTAATTCCCTGTACTCGGTGGCAGACCCCCAGGGGCGGGTCTCCGGGTAATCACTGCCCCCCTAGTGTGTATCATACCGATCCAGGTGTGGATGGAAGGTGGAAATGTCAGGCCAGGGGAAGTAGCTCAGAGGAAGAGCAGCCGCTTCGAAGTTGGAGGGCCCCGGGTTCGAGTCCCGGTTTCTCCAAGAACATTTTCACCGACCTCTACAGTGGTGGAGAAACCGAGCATCCTAATACAATCAGATTGAAGATATGTGTGCCTGCTCATGTCTTAACACAATCATGGATTGAGGACTCGGGAACTGGGCCGATATGATACAGATGACGCTTCGACCAATCCGGTAATTGTACTGGTACATCCACTGGGAAGTCAGGAGTGCCCTAACACTGCTTGATAAAGCCTCAATTTCCAGGTAACTGGTTTGAGGGGGAATGCCTGGTGCTGGTGGATGGTGGTTGAAGCTGATGGGGAGGAGTGTAGGGGCAGTAATTCCCTGTACTCGGTGGCAGACCCCCAGGGGCGGGTCTCCGGGTAATCACTGCCCCCCTAGTGTGTATCATACCGATCCAGGTGTGGATGGAAGGTGGAAATGTCAGGCCAGGGGAAGTAGCTCAGAGGAAGAGCAGCCGCTTCGAAGTTGGAGGGCCCCGGGTTCGAGTCCCGGTTTCTCCAAGAACATTTTCACCGACCTCTACAGTGAGATGAAATCCTCATAGACAGAGTCTGGCTTGCAGCAAAAGGATACCAAAGGGAGTAGGGTAGGACTTAACTTGAGAAGGAAGAATTACCTTAGAGTGCCCTTCACGCATGAGTAGGCCTAAGGGCCCTCAAGGACTCCCCTGTTTATGTATATGCAGCAGGCTATTTACTCTTTCAATCAGGAGTGTTCCCTGTAAGTGCTCTTGTACTCAGGTGAAACCACTATGCAATTCTTTCAATGAGATTGCAGTGATCTTAGTGCTGGAAAAGGAACAGTGAATTGATCCCAGGAATTACTATTCCTGATAGGCCTGCAACCACTGCATTAGATAGGGTAGACTGGCAAGGCCTCATGATATCTGCCTACACTAAGATCGCTGGGGTTGCGATCCCAAGATGTTTTAAATTAAGCTCCTGACTTTGTTCACCAACAATGTAATATACCAAAATGAATAGACAGAAGGAATTATCACACCAGAGTATATGGCTACAAAAGGGCCCAGAAAATGAAATTCACTGATGTGAGGCCGAGCGCCACCAGAAATGCAGAAGCTGTTTTTTTTGAATATAATCAGATAAATGTTTTTTCTTATAAAAACAGTATAGACGTCAGAGCCTGGAACAGGTTATTGGTGTATATTAGAAATATTGATAATATCAGCCTATTCGAATCACTTTCAAAGACACGCATGTTTGATACAATTGCAAAAGAATGCCATACCATAAAGTGTCCAGTTATACAGCAACCCAACCACTACACACCTACTTTATATTCCTATGTCATTTGGTGAATTCATGAATGGTGAATGACAACACATTGTATTTAATGTGATATATGATATGTTTTGTCCAGTCTGTCATGTCCGTCCTTGCTCAACAAGTGCCTAAATATTTTCCATAATTTCTGTGAAATGAAAGTAGGGTGGAATCAAACATCTGCAATGCAGACTTCCACCCTAGTTTTCTGTTGACTGTATTACATATTACTTTAATGATTTCAATATTATTCATCTTTACATATATCGTATAAAGATGCTGGGATAATATGACTTTTGACATACACAGTATATGACACACGCTTTTATATTTCATTTCCATTTTGAAATATATGACTAATGTTGTAAACTTTGACTGCATTGACATACATATATGATATGATAACTGAATCAACAATGAATGAATTTGTGTACCAGTAACATTCTTGTGGTCAATAAAAGTCAAATCTGCTTTAAAAAAAATGCAGTTGTAGAGGACGGTGAAAATATTTAGGATCACCGGGACTCAAACCCAGATCTCTGGCATGACATTCAAGCATGACCATTACACCACGATGCCTTTGCCTGATATTTCCACCTTCCAACTACACCTGGATCGGTATGACACACACTAGGAGAGCAGTGATGACCAGGTAACCGGCTCCTGAGAGTCAGTCCACCAGGTACAAGGAGTTCCGTTCCCCTACACTGCAGGAGAGCCCAGTGCTTAGGCGCCACCTTGTAGCAGACTAGAGTATGACCATGTCTGACAGAGCTAGAAGGCAAGGAAATGGTCAAAGTATGACACAGTGGAGACATCATGTGAGTGGCACGGGAACTAAGCAAATGTTCTCTACTGCACCCCCTCATACATTAGACATTGAAATAATTTTCACAAAAAGTAGATTTAATGGATCTCAACTCAATTATTTTTATGAAATGCTCAAAGTTGTCCTTTAGAACAGCCCATTATCAACTAAAACAGGATGGATTTCTCCATACTGATACATTGAAATGCAGCTAACCTGGACCCATTACATAGAGTGAAGTATATGTGATGTAAATGTATCATAGGATATTTGACACATGTGTTAATATAGCAGACTTAAAGTATTTCCTCAGGCATACTGAGCTATACACACAAACATGAATGTTACAGTTGCCACAAGATAGCACTGAAGCACTGGTCACCCCCCCCCTTGCCTACACTGTGATAGATGAGCTATGATGAATAGTTGTCAATGGCCTGAAGCCTGCTGCTCACGGCGTTGTCAGGTGCTGTGAAGGCTGTAATGGCACACCTTTGTCAATCCTAAAGAGCGAACATGCCTTGTGAGGGTGTTAAACAATAAAATAAAACATTATCATCAAAGCTCTGTCTTAAAATCAACTTGTTTCATGATGATCATTAGACCTGCTTTAAGTGACCTGAGATTCTCTGCAACACACTGAATACAAATATTGTGAATATCATTTATGTATATACATATATATCTGTCACAGGGCATGAGGTTGAGCTTGTGCAGTGCAGCAATGCTGGTGAAGATAGGAGTGGGCCAAGTGAGTGATATAACACCCTGCAGCCTATTGTTTTAATCTATTGATCCTTTACTGTAGCCCTGGTGAGTGACTGGTCAGTTCCAAATTCATTGGATTTTTGTATCCTCTTTTGAAACATCAATAGGATAGGTTTTGATGAGAATCATAACTAATATTGGTCTCCATAAAAAAAATCATATGAATTCCCAAAGCACAAGAATACGATGACAAAAGTGGCTTCCATTGCAGATAAGGGAAAAGAAGAATCCTTTGAAAGATTTTGAAAAATACATTACAAATCCTTTTTCAATGTTGACAATCATAAGTTATTTTCCCCAGTTGATACAAAGCAAACTTTATAATGCCAATCAAAGAGCATGGTAGTTTGAGTTCTTGCAGTTCAAGCACCTTCATAATGCAAATATCGTCTCTGTTCATTGTTTTACATCAAGGCGAAAAGAAATTGACCATTGTCCTCAACGTTGAAGATGGCAACAATGTAATATGTCCAGAAGGTAATTACAAACAAATCATCACATTTTTAATATTTCCCCACTTGGATTGCTCACTGGTTGGGATCAAAAGGCACTATATAAGGAGTATGTCGATACTTGAGGAGCTTCGTGCCAGTTTGTAGTCATAGTGACACCCACATTTATGAGAG
Organism: Acholoe squamosa; assembly: GCA_949317995.1. NCBI lineage: Eukaryota > Metazoa > Annelida > Polychaeta > Phyllodocida > Polynoidae > Acholoe > Acholoe squamosa. The sequence continues at coordinate 8,840,219 of OX439051.1, read as the reverse complement.
TAAATAAAGTCATACTTTTCATACACAAGCTAACTCCAATGTCTTAACACTAAGGTTCTTCCTAGCAGTAAAAGTTACACCTATGGCTTTCAGTAAGGTTAGAAATTTATGATATCAATAGTTTGAACAAAATATAGCAATCCCCAACCTAGTTAGCCCATTTTATTATTTGCAACATGTGTGATGTTTCGCTTTAGTCTCAGAGCACATTGTGTCTATATTTTCTATCAAAATCCCTTTCATGATGTGCCAGAATTAGATGATCACCCTGTCCTTTAAAACCATTTTCATGTCATTCACATGGATATTTGTGCTCTGTAGCTAAAACCTTGTTTTCCATCATTCGTTGCAAAGTGACTTGAGGACCACCTTTTTTTACAGAAGATGGAGATCAACCATTTGGTCCAACTGATCCAACCAGTCAAGCATCTGGTCCAACTGGTCCAACTGGTGAAGCTCATGGTCCAACTGGTCCAACTGGTCCAACTGGTGAAGCACCTGGTCCAACTGGTCCAACTGGTGAAGCACCTGGTCCAACTGGTGAAGCACCTGGTCCATCTGGTGAAGATGACACACCTGGTCCATCTGGTGAAGATGACACACCTGGTCCATCTGGTGAAGCACCTAGTCCAACTGGTGAAGCACCTGGTCCATCTGGTGAAGATGACACACCTGGTCCATCTGGTGAAGATGACACACCTGGTCCAACTGGTGAAGCACCTGGTCCAACTGGTGAAGCACCTGGTCCATCTGGTGAAGATGACGCACTTGGTAAAACTGGTGAAGCACCTGGTCCAACTGGTCCAACTGGTGAAGCACCTGGTCCATCTGGTGAAGATGATGCACTTGGTCCAACTGGTGAAGCACCTGGTCCAACTGGTCCAACTGGTGAAGCACCTGGTCCAACTGGTCCAACTGGTGAAGCACCTGGTCCATCTGGTCCTACTGGTGAAGCACCTGGTCCATCTGGTGAAGATGACACACCTGGTCCAACTGGTGAAGCACCTGGTCCAACTGGTCCTACTGGTGAAGCACCTGGTCCATCTGGTGAAGATGACGCACTTGGTCCAACTGGTGAAGCACCTGGTCCAACTGGTCCTACTGGTGAAGCACCTGGTCCAACTGGTCCAACTGGTGAAGCACCTGGTCCGACTGGTCCTACTGGTGAAGCACCTGGTCCAACTGGTGAAGCACCTGGTCTATCTCGTGAAGATGACACACCTGGTCCAACTGGTGAAGCACCTGGTCCAACTGGTCCTACTGGTGATGATGACACACCTCTTCCAACTGATGGACATCAAGATGGATGAGGGGACCAGAACTAATAAGAACCAGAACCAATAAGGTCATGAATCCTGGTCTTAAGGGCTGGTTCCACAGCATCGGTTGGGTCCATTTTTTTGCCAATCCAAACAATTTATATATAGGAAATGTATGGAAAAAATGTTGGATTAGCTGTTGGGCCCAACTGATGCTGTGGAACCAGCTCTTTATGGGTGAAATAACCTAATCCCTGATGAATTCCATACTTCTTTGTTTCCGACATTTAAGCATGGCCAAATAGAGCAAACAAATTTATTAGTAGCTTGTAGTACATAGCTTCACTAAAACCCATTTTAATCCATTGTCTGTATTTTACTCAAACATGATGTAAAAGATAAAATGCAATTTTGGGATGAAATTATATTTTGCGAACATCACCACTTTCTCACCAATAAAGTTCCTTATCCTCATAACTTTCTTACAGTAGTAAATAGACAAGGACAAATGCTAGCATAGTTCTAAAGAAATAGGAAATGTATAATGGAATATATGTGTGTTATCGTTTAATAATCCAATGCAGGTGATCATGTAGCGATATGTTACTTGAATGTAGCACTATACAATGTATAGGCAATAGTCATAAGAGGTGTTCAAATCATTATCTCAAGTTATGGACAAATCTATAAGGTGAGACTAAAGGCCTTGCATACACCTTAACGCATTGAGGGCTAGCGTCGACTATAGTCAACACCATGGTCGGCCTAGCATAGACTAGTCGACACCATGCTAGGCCTAGTGTCAGCTATAGTCAACACCATAGTGGGCCTAGTGTCTACTATGGTCGACACCATGGTCGGTCTAGCATCGACTATAGTCAACACCATGGTGGGCCTAGCATCGACTATAGTCAACACCAATAGCCTAGCAATGACTGTAGTCTACACCATGCTAGGCCTAGCATTGATTATAGTCAACCGCATGGTGGGCCTAGCATCGACTATAGTCGACACCATGCTAGGCCTTGCATCAGCTATAGTCAACACCATTGTGTGCTTAGTGTCGACTAGAGTCGACACCAGTGGGCCTAGCATCAACTATAGTAGACACCATGGTGGGTCTAGCATCAACTGAAGTCTACACCATGCTAGGCCTAGCGTTGATTATAGTCAACAGCATGGTGGGCCTAGCAACGACTATAATCGACACCATGCTAGGCCTAGCGTTGACTATAGTCAACACCATGGTGGGCCTAGCATCGACTATAGTAGACACCATGCTAGGCCTAGCATCGACTATAGTCAACACCATGCTAGGCCTAGCTTTGATTATAGTCAACACCATGGTGGGCCTAGCATCGACTATAGGCAACACCATGGTGGGCCTAGCATTGAGTATAGTCAACACCATGGTGGGCCTAGCTTTGACTATAGTCGACACTAGGCTAGGCCTATTGTTAACTATAGTCAACACCATGCTAGGCCTAGCGATGACTATAGTCAACACCATGGTGGGCCCAGCATCGACTATAGTCGACACCATGCTAGGCCTAGCGTCGAAGCAAATTGAACAAACAATTCCCCCATAAAGAATTTGTCATCCATTGAAAGGCGGTAACTCAGCATTTGTCCTCTTGATATAATCATCAAGCATACTTTTTCCTAGTTTGGAGGTCAGCTAACTCTGGTACTGATTCTGTTTTTTTCTTTTTGAGATCTTTTTTTTTCACTAAGGATACCTCGATGTTAATCTGTTTGAATTGGTTAAAAGTCTCGCCAAGTTTTAACTGGTTGGTTGTACCTCGTTCTTTACACTGTTCAGCTGATGTAGTAGCATTCAAATCCTGCTGTTTCTCATTATATCTTATATTGAGATCATCAATGCAAACATTTCATTTTGCTATCTCCACTTGCAACTCTTCCAATTCTTTTTGGGCATTATCAGCTTCCTGAATTGCCTTATCCATGAATGCTACCAACCTCTTAGGAGGCATGGGAGCTGATTTCTTCGAACCTCCAGGGTTGAAGAGAATTTAATGGATGTCATCGAGGGTTTCCCCAAATATTGGGACTTTGAGCACCCCCTCGAGCTCTTCCTTGAACGCTTCCCATAGTATTCGAGAAAGCAATTTTCTTTCCTGCAAAGTGTAGTAGGCCTCGGCCTAGACAGCTGGGAGGAAAGATTTCTTCGTCCAGCTTCACTCCTTACACAATAAATTCATCATCTTCTGTTTCATCAGAAGAGCGAATCTGTTCCTGTTCACTTTCTAGACCTTCTGATCCAACATAACTACCAAACCTACCAATTGAGTCGGTGTGGTAAAGCCAGTAGCTTCTCCCACATCTCCTCTCTGCTCTAAGCTGATCTTGTCATTCCGACAGGATTCCAGTTTGTCCTCCTAATACCTACTGTATCCTGGTAATGGCACAAGTGTAGATATTGCCGTTTTGAGATAACTATATTATCAAAGCAATAACTAGTCAGGTCGAGTAGGTTTCAGAATCACTTTATTAAGGTACTTTTACAAGAAGACATGCAAATGCTTTTCAACCTCTCATATGTGATGCATCCTTGTCTAATCAGTAACATGTCGGGAAGATGAATTTCAGGACTATACTGGATTCACAGAGAGTACATAAAGAGCTTCAGAATACTTTTTATTTCATTAAAATATCGTTATTTTTTGCTGAATTTTCCAAATTATAAAGTGGCCAGCATTCGTTACGCGAAATACAGCTTTAAAGATAGGGCTTTTATCTTATATAGACTCATACAGATAAGAGAAAGGCATCTTTGTATTGGTGCCTAGACTGAATCTTCTGACTACAACCCTAGTCAAGCTGGTACTAATTTAAAGAGAAAATGTCAAGCTACATTTGGATACGAATATCTTTTGTCTTTCATTAGTACAAAAATGTTTATAATACAAGATATTGTGATTATATTGTACATTTATCAATGAAAGTTGTCGCGTCAAAAATTAGCAGTGATCATCAAATCAGCTGACTGAGTTAGGATGCATCATATATGCCTATAGTCAGTACGCAGTAAGGTGGTAATGCTCTCGCTTAGATAACTGTTAGGCCATTTCGAGAAAAGATCAGCCTACCAGCTCGGTAGGACTGCAAATCCCCTGATCGTAGGAGGACAGCAGAATATATACCTCTCGTTACGGTTAATTGGTTCCACACTGAGCACCCTCTGGTCTGCCCCCTACACCACACATAGGTTTTTACAGGTGTCTTTAATCTGTACTAACAACTTAGCACATACTGCTAAAAAATACAGGTGCGAACCCTGCATCTGGGTTGATGTATTAATTAAGTGCTGGCTAGTCAATTTGCCAATACTTTTTGGCACATTATGAAAACTATCTAGGAGAGTATAAAATCCCGCTTAAAGTTGGCATCATTGCAAATACAGAACAGGAGGCCAATTCTTAATGTACTACGACTACACACATCCACTACGATTTAGAACTGCCAAGACTAAGCCAGGCTATCGTAGGTAAGGCCCTATGACTGCTCTGTACGATCAGAAGCTATGCAGTAATTACATAAGGTTTGGTAGAGCAGTCGTACTGATACAGACATTGGTTATTACTAGTGCATAATACAGTAATGGCATTAACTAAAGGCTTCTTACTACGGCTTGAAGGACAGCAGTAGTAGTGTGTTAAGAAATGGCCTCCTTGCCAGTTTCTTTCTACGGAAGGTGTGACAAGTAAGGAACATGGTCAATTAATGCATTTATGACTAATCATTCGCCAATACAATGTCTATTCTTGTCTATTCACAAAACTCTGTCATTTGTCACCATCATATATTGAAAAATGCTCTCCGTACGAGTGGCTCACCTGGGCTGCATTCATGCATCTACCATCGATCATTCCTAAACTGAAAAGTAGACCACTTTACTGTAATTAACCAATGCGGTTTTTACAAGAAGCCCCACATGGCAGTACGCTTGTATACAAATATCTTTGAAAATTATGGCTGATATCTGGCAACTGTTGGAAGAAGATTGTGTTCTTATTTTGAAGACATATTTTACAGTGCATTATCAAGACAAGTGAATAAGGCAGGCACTTACAGCCTTAATACCACGGGCGTGGACTGGTACTTTTGCAAAGTAACCCCTCACCTCCGTAATCAAGGTCTGTGCATAGCAAATAAAGGCACCAGAGGGCAGCACTGCTCCCTTTACTTCCTCACCCTTACTATAGCATATGGATAACACCTACACAAGACTAAATCTGGTAACCAGTCCACGCCCGTGCTTAATACCATTTGCCTTTTTGCACTAGTCTAAAAACACAGACAGAATTGACACTCCTTCATCACCTGTTAAAAAGTTTTGAATTTCAATGGGCGTTTGAAAGGATAGTTCTCACAAAAGGATGTAATTACCATAGAGATGGATTTATTTGACACTTGTCAGAGATATTTCTAAAGACCAGATTAATATCTACCCTCCATAAAAGATGCCGGCTGTTTCAAGTGAAGCTTGACGTGATGGTGGGCTCATAGGACTTATTGTTTATTTTATCAAAACCTTACAGTAACCTGTGGATGGTATAACGCAGAGGTAGTCCCTTAGGCTGGCCCAGAATCAAATCAGACTTATAATAGGTATAAATGTTCAAATCTAAAAAAAAAACACCTTCAAACAGGCTTGGTCTCCTAACTTTAATTGATGTTAATATCCGTATCCGTATTATTTACTGATAACCACACCTCATATTTCATGGCCAGTCATCAATACATTGCTATTTTAATTCAATTTTGATATGTCTGTGTACCATGATACCTTGTGAATAAGGTGACCCAGCGTAAAAAAACATGCACTTTGAGTTTAGGGCAGATCAATAACACGCGCTCCCCTGGGTCATTACCTCCCCCTAGTGGGCACCAACAAAACTGTTCCACCCTCTCACTTCCTCCCCTGGTGTTCACGCCCAGTAACACGCTACTATTCCCAAACATTCTCTATACACCTCTTTCCTTCCTCCTGGGCCATCCAACCAACTCTTTTTCTCCGGAGAATCTCTGCAATTTAACTCAAAGTCCAAGTCGGCAAACCATCTACATAAGTATAGGCTGAGTATAGACTCTATATTTTTTATACACTCAGTTCTCGTGTTGGATGCCCACAATTTTATCCAGATTTTGGCAGATTATTGGCTCCATTGCATACAGCCCACACATGCCGCCAAAAGCCAGCATGGTCGCTAAAGCTGCTAAGGCCAAACGCCCGGTAACCAGAGCCACAAAAAAAAACTAAGAACACTAATCAGAAACCTGATATTGAGGAAGAGGAGGAGGAATTCGAGATTCCAGCCCCCGTCAAAACTAAAAACTTCTACAGTCTACAGGGGCATGTGTTGACGACATGGAGGGTGACACAAAACATGTCAAGGCCTCTATTGAGTCTGTCAGCTCACAGCTTGAGCACCTCACTTACCTGTTATATCCACAGAACCCTGAAGATGAGGGCTCAGATGACAACGAGGTGTTTGAACTAGACACCAGGAGCTTAATTCAAAACATCCTGGGATCACGACCCCAGCGATCTTAGGAATAAATCAGCCTTATCCTATTAAGCGATCTTAAGAGTTGACTGGCTTCACATATCCTAGCCAGCACTAAGATCGCATCGATCTTAGCCTCAGCCCTCCTACACTATTCCAAGAAGAACTGACTAGGCACAGGGGTAAGAGTCCCAAAATAAAGGAATAGCTGTGGAGTCACTCTTCTTCACAAGAGTGCTTATACCATCGTTCCCCGTCCCCATATGGGCTAACGAAAGAGCACAGGGTGCAGTTGACCCCTGTACAGTATTCAAGAGTTGTTCCCATGAATGTATGATTTATGCTTGCCTATTAGAAGCATTGTGCCCCCTAAGGACAAAGAGAGAGAAGGGAAGAATTACCTTACAGTGCACTTAATGCATGAGTAACCCTAAGAGCCCTCAAGGACACTCAGCAAACGTCCTCTCTCCCCACTTTATGTATGCAGCAGGCTATTCACTCTTTCGATCATGAGTGTTCCCTGTAAGTGCTCTTGTACTCAGGTGAAACCACTATGCATTTCTTTCACTAAGATCGCAGTGATCTTAGTGGTGGAAATGGAATAGTGAAGTGATCCCAGGACTAGCTATTCTGGACAGGCCTGCAACCACTGCATTACATAGGGTAGACCAGCCAGGTCTTATGATATGTGCCTACACTAAGATCACTGGGGTCGGGATCCTAGGATGTTTTGAATTAAGCTCCTGACACAAGGTAAGCACCCAGGCCATTGTCAGCTCTACCTGTAGGAGGGAAAAAACTTACCATCTGGACCCCCATGAGCAGGGCACAGAATGTCCAGTGTGTAGTCTGCAGGGACTATAATCAGATAATAGTGATAAGGGCTGCCGTTTTAGCAAGCATCATGTCCATAACGGCAATAACTCCCTGCACTTCTGTGGTTACTGCTGGCGCATCAACAAATGCCTCCCTCACCCAAATAGTCAGTGTAACAATCGACCAAGGGAACAGCATCAGTCACAAAACCAACAGAATCCTTAACAACCGCCAAAAAACACACAACCGGCCCACCAGCATTAGCCGCTGGCTCGGCTGAGCCATCCACTCCCACCCTTGACGACATTCAGCCTCAGTGTGTACAGGTTTATCATGATATTGACTGTTTTTCTTTGATTGATTATCCTGCAAAAGCCAATCCAGAAGGCCACATCTGCCATAACAGATACAGCAACCTCGCTGGGCCCCCGCACAATTCTACTTACCGCGGCAGCCAGCGAGACAACGTCAACAAGGATGGCGACACCCATGTGGCCTATGGCGGCCACAATGTTCCCAGTGACGTCACACTGGCCACTGGTTCAGCGCATGTACACACTGGCAGGACCAATATAACGCCAACGGATGATGGGAATCAGCGCATTCCGCAGCAACATGGTGGCACCCAAGTTTCGGCACAGATTCAAAACACCAATGAGGAATGGTGTAAGGTAGGCACATTCGTGCACAATGTTAACATTAAACCAACTCAACCAGACTTTGACCACATTAGGGACATGTGTACATTAGGGGTGCAGATGTAGATACGGACCTGTCAGCCTTCAAACAGCACCACTCCGATGAGTGGCCCGACCCTACTGCCAGATCAATACGTAAACATTTACAGTGCGGTCAATGCCACTGGCCTTCCAAATGCTGTGGGCGCAAGGATTAAACTCCCCACCGCATTAAATCTTCAACAGTGGTATAAACTCACTCCAACCTCCCCAGCCAATGATGAACATCTTGCATTTATATCGTACGGCTTCCTGGTGGGATACATGGGGCCAATATCTGACACTGACGGGGTGCCCAATCACCCTAGCACTGTAGACTATCCTACACAGGTCGAGGAGGTCTTAGTAACTGAAATCGAACTGGACGCTATAAAGGGTCCTTATCATGCACCCCCTTCAGACCCTGGCTCCATGTATCCCCACTAATGACAAGGGAAAAATCTACACCAGAAAAGCAACGAATTATAACCAAGCTTACTTTCCCCCATGAACAGTCAGTCAATTCATATATCTTTAAGAACTGTGTGCTGGGAATAGAAAGGGACCACTCATTGCCCACGGTGGACCAGTTCACTCATGTACTCAGGGCTTTTGGAAAGGGCTCATTTATGGCCACTTTGGACATTTCCAGGGCCTATAAGAATTTCTCCAGTTGCCCAATTGATTGGCCTTTGTTGTGCATTGCCTGGAAAGGACAATATTACTATGATACATCCCTGTCGTTTGGCGCTAGAATAAGTTCCATGCACATGCAGCATGTTGCCAATCTCGTTGTGCAAATCCTGGCAAACCATGGTATTAACTCCACTATGTACCTCGACGATATTATTATCATTGCGGGGTCCAAGGCACAAGCTGACAAGGACTTCAACAAAGCATGCCAAGTCGTTGCATCACTGGGCCTTCCCGAGGCCACTTCAAAAGCCCAGACTCCAGCTACCAGGGTGAAATGGCTCGGAATCATCATAGACTTCGCCAAAATGGAGCTGTCAATCCCTCAAGAGAAACTTACAGAGGTCCAGCAAAAGGTACACAAGGCCATGACAAGGAAGTCCATCTCGAGGAAGCACCTCCAGTCACTGGTAGGCAGCCTCATCCATGTGGCTAAATGCATGCATTTTGTGGCACGCCTCTTAGAGGCTCTCAGAGGCTCCCACAAGAAACATCAATGTGAGTGCTGATATGCGCGCGGACTTAAGATGGTTCATGGAATTTGCTTCCACATGGAATGGTGTTGGCCTTATCAACTCACCAAACTTCGCCACAGAAATCTATGTGGACGCCAGTGAAGTAGGCATAGGTGCACACAATGGCCACAGGGCATATGCCACTCGGGTCTGCCACAAGGATGACCCAGTTACCAATAATGCATGCCTTGAGGCAGTCAATATTGTGGTGGCCCTCCATACATTTGTCAAACCAGCCTATAAAGGACTCTCCATCAGAATATATTGTGACAATGTTACTGATGTATTACGGAGCCATGAGACAGTCGGAGGTCATGGCGCTGTCCCTGAGGGCCATGAATCCTATAAAGCAACCCACATGGTCAGACTTTCAGATATCATCATCACAACTCACCATGCTCATAAAGTGGGCAAAAAAACCTACAGCAGTACACCCGAGCCAAACAGGTCACCATGGTGCAGGCAAACTCAAAGGAATTCTGTCTGGTGGCAGCGATGGCGCACCACATCAGATGTGTACCGACCCAAGCAGCAGATCAAGCACTTCTAGTGTTTGACGGTACCTAGCGCCCAATGCCTATCTCATACCTCAGAAAACTCTGGATTATGGCCAACAGGCAGGCCAGGTTTTCCCACCTAGGGTACACCATGCATTTACTGAGGCGGGCAGCAGCCACCCAGGCCCATCTCAGTGGCTCGGGGGACATAGACATCTAGATCTACGGGGATTGGAGGAGTGATGCATACAAGGCATACATAAAGTCAACCCGCCCTGCCTTGGTCAACAAGGTGATCCAGGATGCTCTCCGTAGATAGACAATTCTGCAGTACTTGTTCACCAACCCTCTACTCCCTTATGAATACTTGTACTTATACATTGGGTGTTTGGACCATTATTTCATTGTTACTTTGTAACAACTCAAGCAGTACATTATGAACTATTGGGATTTTATTATACATTCATACAGGTGTTTCATTACATAAAATCACTTAATAAATTTTATTACACCACTCCTTCATAGTTGTCACTGGGTTCAGGGGAATGATGACCTTCATATACATGCAATCATTTCAGGTCAATGTCAGGAGTAAACTGTTCATATGACATTGGCCTTAAAATGAATTCCATTGCAGCATGCAATCATCAACTATGCTGGAAAGGTGGCACATGTTTTTCATTATGGAAAACCGGGTGACTATGATTGCCATTGTCCACAAGGGTTTGTTGGAGATGTCTGCCAGATAACAGGTAAACATATTTGAACATTTATGACGATGATCTCCGATGATGATTTGGATGATGGAATATGAAATATACCATTACCTCAAGTTAAGACATGTTTAGATCATAAGAATCGTTCATAACTATTACTGTTTGGGTCTAGTACTGCAAAATGTGTTCTTATGGATTTTTTTCCTATGTACATACAAATGAGATGTCATGAGGTGTGTAGAAGAGGGGGGAATATCCTACCCTGCTGGTTGGTAATTGTCCAAGTAAAAGACATAAGCTATAATAAATTACTCTTGTAATGTGTCCAAAAGCTTACAACTTTTTTTCCATGCCTACCCAAAGCTATATACTTGATGAAAATGGCACCTATCATTGGCAATATCCAATGGAAGAAAACATCTGATCATTGATCACCTAAATTCTAACCAGAAATTTCTACTCACTTCACTGGACATGTCCCACCAAAACTGACTGATACTTATGACTGTGGTTTAACTAGTCCAGCTGAGGCTATTGCAAAAAGAATCGGATCGGATTCTCACTTTCCAGTTCCTGGTTGTTCTGCTGCTCAGAACCCACATCCCACCTTACACTTAGAATCAATCCTTTTAGTGTGAGTCATACTGGGAAGCATTCTCCAATTCATGACCACTTAATAATCAATTCTATAACCTATTACCTTGCTGTAAAACAGGGGAGAAGTAGTCAGTTCCCATTTGGGAATAGCACCTCCGACAGAATTGAATTCCTGTCCTTTCATAACACACTCCTGAGGACTACGCTGCCTCCCATGTCCTTGCTGATCTGGTTTTCAGTAGCTACGCTGTGGCCAGCAGTAGGTGTGCGCATAGGGATGTTGTCAAGGAGGCTGTTGCAAAATGATTGAGGGTTGCTTTCCAGGCTAGGTACCTCACATCCCACTTCCCTGCCCTACTTAACCACTCAGTATCACTTCCAACACTGCAGTCCAGAAGTCGTCACTTTCCAACAAATCAAACTGTGTTGCAAAAAGTGGTCACACCTGAGTGCTTCCGAGACTGCCCACACCTACATACTTATGCGACAGAGTGTAAGACGCAACTTCCAGTCGAGGTGTTGTTAGTAACCACTTCTGGACCACTTCTGTTGGGAAGTGCCATTTGGCAATGCAATAGAGAATAGATTACCAAAGATGAGTGCCTTCCGTTTTTGGAAGTACACCTCCAACAGAAGTGACTTCCAAGGGTTTAGCAACAGCCACCAGGAGACTATAGGATATCAATGTTGTGTGATGTCAGGGCTGGGCAGATCTGAAAATCCTGGAGCATTTGCAGTCGGTACTGTAGCTGGCAACCGGAGAAGCAGTGGTGGGGCACATATTTAAAAAAGGCTGAATCGATTTCTTTTGGGTAAAATGGACGAGGGGGCATATGTCAAGAGCCCTGCCAACCCCTTCTCCCTCCTCACTCATTTTTGGTTTAGACCTCAGAGCTCTAGCTAGATATAAACAGGAGTGGGTCCAGGATTTTGAGACGAGGGGGGCATACATTTTTGTGATGCAATGTATGGTAGATATAAGGCAGTAAAACAGCGAACACGTGCACAGAGAAGCAACTACCACATGGGGATGTGGGAGGATTACCTCAAGGAGAATTTTAGAGGGTATTTGGTGCATTCTGGTGCATTTCTAGACCCAGCAGTTTTAGTTAGTATCATTTTCTACAAAATGGGTGTGGGGGACTGGAGTTTCATTTGACAAGATTGGACTGAAGGTGCACTAATGATTGGGCTCGGGTGGGGGTGCCCGGGGCTGCCTTTCTCATCCTGCCCTCATCCCCAGTCCCAGCATGTCCCTACTACCAATGGTAACCTGGTGTCTATACCCTAGTCCTCCCATTTCTCCAACCACAACCTCATCTTGTCATCCTTTCACCCTGCCTACCTCTTCCTGTCATCCTTTACTACTGTACTGGTTCGGTTTCTAGTTAGGCTAAACTATAAGCAGAAGAGAAGGGGTTTCGTGTATGGCAACTGAGTTTATTCAGTAACTATAGCTACTATAGTATATATAAGATCAGACCTCAAAGGGCTCACATCGTTTTAGGTTACATACGTAACAGTCTGTAATGAGCAGCTGCTTCGAGCAATACTGACAACACAAGGGAGATATTGCTCTTGCATAGGGGATAAGCCCACAACACTCAGACCCGTCATGTGATGTGTGACGGGCAAGGTTGCAGAACACCAATTGACGGGAGGTGGCAGCAGGAGACACTTTGTAGGTCTGCACTGAAGGGTGTTGTACAATGATTATTGGTCTAAAATCTGACAGTGGGTAGCAAACCAGGCATCAAATTAATCCTTAGGATGTATATTAATCGATTTGAGTGTTATTTAGGCTGATATTTGAGGGTAAGTTGAGGGGGGTGCACTCTTTTCAATTACAGAATTTATTGTAATCATTCACTGCAAAACCCCCAAATCTGGGTATGTCCGCACTCTACGGACGATAGCAGAAAAGTTAATTACATTGTACCACATCTCATGGCCCTAAATTAATGGGAAAAATGTGTGCCTACATGAAAATAACAGTGGCTAAGCCCAGAAATTCGCACAAATATTTTATTTTCGCCCATATGCTATATAAGCCAACAGTGAGAAAATAATTAGTGTCCTGCAGCCTCTAGTGGAAGCCCCCCTGGTGTGATGAATAAGAACCCAAATACAGGTGCTGCCACCTACATCTCAGTTCCTTCAATATGCAGGGAGAACCTAGGCCTCAGTCCCATGAACACTGAATGCAATCATAAGACATCATATGATACCCCTAGACTGCCTGCCCTGTAAAGTCCTACTGTAATCCCCTACATATATAAGGCACATCCTGTGTGTGAGATATATCTGAGTTGAAGAAAAAGATTTAAGGTGCCCCTAGGGCCTGATGTCTAACACTTTAATGCAATTTTGAATTCAGGAATTAACTGTGATCCAAACGAGAATCCTCCAGCTGATGAAAATGTTCATAATTATTGACTCTTATTTAGAGGGTTCCTTCTGACAGCTCTTAACATAGATTTTTTGATGGCTAGTCCATTTTGTAATAATTTCTATGGTCTGTACTTCCAATACAAAGACATGCTTGTGTCAGAAGCGCATCATATATGAACTGAGACAATGTATCAATATTAAACATACTCAAGGGCTTGATACATCCCATAGATGTATCAAGCCTTTGAGTATGTTTAATATTGATACATTGTCTCAGTTTGCCCAATACATGTTTCAATACATAACAAGGAAAATTCATATATAGGAACAAAGAGGTTCAGCTTTGAAATTGACATAAAGCAAGAGGACCTATGTCCAGAGTCTAGTGGTACGTTTTTTATTTCCTCCTCTCGATGCAAAACCAGCTTTTACAATATCATTATTTGTTAGGGCTACATAAAACTTGATTGCACCAGGGAAATGTATTCTAGGCTTATTTGTCAATTGGGTTGCACTTATAGTCAAAGACATTATCTTACATTATAAAACGGCTGGCAGTGCTCTGCTGCATGATAGAAGTGGCCTTGAGTGCATTTTAGGAGTGTAGTGCACACCTTAGCAAGGTCACCATAGCTGTAAACAAGTCAAGGGCCATTACTTGGTCTAGACATACCTAAATTGGGTACTTAAGTGATTGGAATGAAATGTACAACGTTTTATAAAGACAATAGACAACTCCTTCTTCACATCTCGACTGCCTGTTGTCCTATAATGCACAAATGCATCGTTGTCTAATCTCTAACTAATTTTCTTTTATTAATGAGTCCCATACACCAGTCAACAAGCATGACTGAAATCAACATTTTAATGACCACCTCATCACACTTCACTATTAGAGCAGTGAGTGGAGTAAGAAAAGCATCAACCCACTTCATATTCTCAATATATATATTGAGCCCATTTCTTGTGATGGGTATTCTCATCAAGATTGTAAGCATTTCAATTCATCCTTTCTAGCACGCCATATAAAAGGTTTATGTGGGTATCAATAAGGTTGTCACTAGTGTTTTCTTTTCAGACTCTGTCTGCTCTTGCTCTAGTTCCTATTCTCGCCACTCAGGGCTCCACCTGTTTCTGATATAGCCTGATCAGTCTTCATGTATATATACAAAGCCACTTGGCCCATGAGTGGGCCTATCATTTCTGTAAAGCACTTTGACCTTCCACTTTTAATCCATTGATATGTCATTGCATATATCCTCACAGATAAACTTGTTAGAGGTGTGACAGATTTTAGAACCAGAAATGAAGCTGACAGCAATAACCAGGGTGAGCTATTTTTTGTTTCTATAGGCATAAATAATGTCAGATGGGAGAGGGGGAGGATATGGGCTAAGCATAAATTCTATGGAGGGTAGAATCACAAAACCTGATGATTCAAACTTTATACCAAGTACAATCCTCATAAACACACTTAGGTACGTTCCCTGAATGAAAGAAACATAATTCTTGTATGAGGTTCACTCTCTCTCAAGAACAATTTATAATTATGTACCCAATCAGCAATGGAGCATTGGGCCATGCTTGTCCATGCTTCGCCCAATATAAGCCGCCATTGGCCCATTATAAGCCGATATTGGCCCAATGTATCCTTGCTACATGGATGTCTTCTGAGTCATTTCTCTCTCAGAATGGGTGCTGTTCTATAATTTGTGTATAAGGCCTCGTGTATAAGGCACTCCCCTAACTTTTGCTGCTTCCAAAAGTCACAGCAGGGGTTGATAATTGTGTCTAAGCTGCACCTTATACGCAGTGCTCCTACATTGTTTTTCGTTTCCCCCAAACATTAATTTTTTCCGTCTTACAAAATTTAGTTTGATAAAAAGCATCAACATTATGTTCACCTCATTCTGAGGTAAAAAGAGGTAAGAAATTCAAACCAAATATTTTCCTTGCTGTAGTATCGTTGTGGTAAAAATGCTACTTAAACTATATACATTCCTTAAAAGCAAAACTGCATCCCCTCAAGGTATTTCATGAAAATAACATAATCCAAACACGATTTTAATCATTAATTAAATGGGCAATTTCTCACTCTGTGTGCATCTTCTACGTCATACATCTTATAATATGCAGGGTATCTTGATACATGAAACAGCAAAAAAATCAATTCTCCTCTATTCATATAGGCATAAAGACAGCTGATGATATTCGGACGAGGGTTTTGTCAGTGTAAGGATATTATATGGACAAGATTTTCTAAGAAACAAGACCATACAGGAAAACCTAAGACACAGGACTATTCAAAGCATATAGACAAGGAACCATATATTATAACATCTAAGAAACGGGACTGTGTAGAGTATCTAAGACACAGGACAGAGTATATTCTGTTGCTCTGTGTCTTTAAAGTATATCTATAAGTCCCGTGTCTTAGATAAGGCAAATAAGTTTGTCTTGTGTCTTAGAAAATACTCATATGTCCCGTTTCCTATACCCCAATATTGTCCCATTTCTTATGGTATAAGATCTTCTGAGAAACAGGACATATTATGTCCTGTTTCTCAGAAAAGAATCGTCCAAATAAGGTGGTTATTCGGACGAGACCCTCGTCCGAATAGCCCTTGCCCATAAACATGTTGAGTTTTTTAACTTGAGCTGAAACAAGCCGACATATGTCCACCTACAGGTGAGTAACGGAAACAAGTGAAGACATTTCATCCATAGCTTGAAAGATAATTTTCCACCTCAATCAGTATTCTGAAAACTGTACTAACTGGTGAACATGCCTGACCTATTTTATAATTTAAAATAATGTGGCATGGCCATATGTTTACAGGCTATTGATTGTATCCTCTCTAAATACTTTATAGAGATCTCTGCAAATATACTAATTTTGAGAAGGGGTGAAAAACAAAAGACAATTCACAACGTTTGTTATACTCCTGGAACCTAAACAGAGCAAACAATAGCCACAGACCAAGATAACCAATAAAGTGACATCTCTCAACTTGGTATATGGCCAAGCTGCGCACATACCTAACCACACATGGAATAAAACTTCATACAGATATGGCGGTATAGCAGCTTTATTGTAGTCACTGTGCGCGACTCAGTTAAGGACTGAGTCGCTGGGACTGCCCTAGCTAAAACTTGCAGGTGCTCTAGAAACAGCAAGTTTCTAAGAATAACATTTGACAGAAACTAATCCCCAACAATCAGCTTATAATATTGACAAGAGTACCACCTTAGTTTTGCTGTCTGTGAGTGGGAAGAGCGTCTTTTGTTGGAAACCTTTAGATCGCACCTTTTTTCAAGGTTTGGTACATGCTGTGTGGGCTGTAACAGGTAGCCATAAGCATGTGCATTTTCTGCCAGACAGGAAGTCAATCTCCACTCACCAAGCAGATTCTCATGGATAACATTATTTCATGAATAACACCTCTGTTGTGAGACCTGAAACCACTTCCATCATGGCCGACCGTGGCAGCTAAACTTGATGTGAAGGCTAACAGATTTGCAAGAACCCAATAATTTGGGCCCCCGTATGAAAGCTTTCTGACAAAATGGCAACAAACATGTCTTAGGAAGCCATTCTTAAGAGGAAATTGACATAAAAAATTATGTCCTACAATTCCAGCCACCTGACAAATTAGGCCTATGCAGGAAGCCTGACTCTCCCGTTAGGTAAGAGTCAGCGCCCGCCGGACAACTTTATTGCTGATCAAAAAGATAAACCTCACAAGTGGAATGACTGTGGCTAAAGCCACATATGAAAAGTCACATTTTGATTGGTGCAGAGGAGAATCTCTACAAGTGTTTCCAATGCAGTAAACAGTTCACATCGGTGGGTCCCTTATATCAACACATGATTGCCCATACAGAAGAGAAACCTGTTGAGTGTTATCAACATGGTGCACAATTCAATAGAAATGGTAACTTAAAGGAACACATGCATGGTGCCCATAGACGATAAATACCATAAGTGTTTAAATGTGGTTAAGGGCTTAAACATGGATCTAACCAGATGAGACACATGTGGATCAACATGGTAAAAGGTAGGCCCGGAAGGGGATGCGCGGGCGTACTTTTCACCGTGTTAGTCCACACATGGTGAGCACTTAAAGAGAGACCTCACAACTGTTCAGAATGCGGTAAAGAATTTGAGTCTGCAATCGATCTAAAGAGGCATACGAAGACTCACTGAGGGGAGAATCCTTACAAATGCTCAAACATTCAATCACATGAAGTGAAATCTTGCACATGTCATACCTTTCGCACAGGCCCAATATGTGGTATGCTCCTCATGTCTTTGGTGAAGTTAAAGATACACATGATGACCCACAGGCAAAACAAAACAAGTCAATATTTTGAGAATAGTCAGAGGTTCCAACACAACAGTAGCTCAAATAAGCATATTGTGCCTCACATAGAATGTGATTCTGGTGCTAATACAATACAAAGGTACTTGCATTGATGATGATGTGGCTTTCAACTATTACCAGGTGATTCACACAAGTCAGCCCTACCCAAGCTGTGCTTCACTCAGATCTTTTTTCCTTTACTTGTATCTAGATTTAAATCAATTCTTATTCTGTATATGTGTGCAGTGTATTATTGAAATATTACTTGCCTTTTCTATTTGGATACAAACTAATTGTGACTGGTATCTCAGAAATAAGGCTTGTAGCAGTCCAGTGCTGCAGCATTCTAACAAATTGGTTTCTATATGCTAACTGTACATTGACAATTTATATACACCCAAGATCACTTAGGTTATCAAAACATTGCAACGTTTTCAGCTACATCTTCTCGATGTAAAGCACCCTAATAAAGAAAATCAAATTGAAGCTCAACTTATATGTCTAAATTTTGTGAACATATATTCAGTGTAAGAAGAAGGAATAAACTCAAGAATAAAATATAATAAACTTTAATAAAACCCATCAAAGTTATATCCAAACAGTTTTGCATCAGCTGCATACATGTTTATGACCTTTTGTCGTAATTTAGATGGAAGTTGGTTTAAATAGCGGACAACAACATTTTTGTCACTGTCTGTTTTGTGGTCATCTTTGGCTTTGAGTTCAGTGTTGGTTGTATTGTATATATTGGTTAGGATGTATTTTGCATCGCTTGTTATGGTCTCCAGCTTCATAATGAAGTCATAGTGAATGGCGCAAGGACTGCATAATTCCTCCATAGGTCTCCAATGGAAATTTGATAGAAATGTTTTATCGCCCGAGGTTAGAAAGTAATTGATAAACTCAGAGAAGGTAATGTTATACTTTGTCACATCTGTCCTGTTATATCCTCTATGATTTTCTAATTCCTCCTTGTATAAATCTGGTCTCAGTGTTTGCAAGATTTTTGAATTTCGCTTTGCAAAAATAGGTTCATTCTCTTGCTGAAATTTGTTTCTGAAGGCAGAAACTAGGCGTGTTAATGGGTGCCGCACAATTAAATATTTGAAGTAGGTGTTGAGACGTTGCTGTCTTTCTGCACTAGTGTATGAATTCAATGGGAGCAAACCATAACTGTAAAAAAAAAAGAAGAAAATGATACATAATAACTGAAAAAGAAGAAAATGATAAATATGTTTTGAGACATAAACTATGTCAAGAAGAAATAAAGGGAACACTGCTCTTTAACCGGTATAAAATCATCAGTCAGCAATATAGTACTATTGTTTTACACCAGGGGGGGGCTGCTGGTTCTCTTATTCTACAACAACAGCTTGTCAGGGATTGTCTAAGAACATGCTCTACACTCAGGGAACCTTTATTTTATTGATCCACCCTTGTGGCGCGCTGCACCATAGCAACAACAGAAAAACATAACATTTGAGACTCAAAGTAGATCTACCTTATGGCCCGGGCGCTTAAATTGATTTCAATACCACAGTACCACTGGTGCTCATTCGAGACAGGCGCTTATTTGAATATTGTTTTTGGTGCCCTATATTAGTTTAAGAATGCAATTGTACTGCTGGTGCTTATTTGAGACCGGTGCTCACTGTCACTTCCTTGTCCCTTTAATCCCTCAGATCCTTCATTACTGCATATAGAAGGTGTGAAATTAGCTCTATACAAAATAATATTTGGACTCACATTTTCAGATAATTTGCTTCCTCAGACATCCTACCTTGCATTCTTAAAATCTGAGGACGCAGGTACTGACTGCATTTGAGACCTCTTTGCTTAAATGAGCCATTACATTAAGCTACCATACTCTTTACCTGTTCTTTCGGTGGAGTATCTGATGAAACTTATGATAAGATGATGGCAGGTTTTCAGCTGTATGTAGTCTGATAAGTTTGTATTTCCACATCGTACTTCCAGCCTTAGGTACCCAGCAGTACAATGTCTTGTAATGATTGTCCACCAAGATGTGTCGGTTATTCACAGTGGTGAGTTGTCCAATAGACGTATCGTACTGCTGACAGGATTTTGAGACCTGCTGTTGCCGCCATTCCTGAGTCTCTTCGCCTTTATCAGTCCCAATTTTGACATGCGTCAACCATAGTCCTGCATGAATGATTGATATATGTATAACAATACTTTATTGATTGGTCTAGATTTAGTAGTAAGGAAGTCTATGCATATAGACCATTTGTTGATATGCAATAGGATATTAATTTCAAACCAAGCTATGGCATTTGGAAGGAGACATATCACATATAACCCATCAGCTCTGAATTCATGCATCATGCAAACCCCAAGTGGATGATAAAGTCCGAAATTTTTGGCATGATGCTTCAGTGCACTGCCAGTGGGTTAGCTTGCCAGCACCTACTGTCAAAAAGTCAAGCATGATTTCTTTCTTTGAATAGATGATTCAACAAGTGTATAAAGTAAAAACTTACCTGTATTTGTATATATACATACCAGAATGAAGAAAGTTACCGGAAAAAAAGTTGGCCATAACCTGAATAGGAGACGTCCTGCTGTAGATCCCATAATGAATACATCACCAGCAGCCTCTTACTACTGTTTACATGGAACCCTTTAAATAGTCTAGGTCTTCTTGCCACTGCACATAAACCCTGAGCACCCTGGAGGTATTGAGCAGAGTATTGTACTGGACACCTGTGCCTACCACAGGCAGGCCCCAGCAGGCTGGCTGTAAGAGAGCCCCAAACTTGCCATTTACAACCGTAATCCTGTGTTCACAATGGCTGACTGGGGAACATGGCGGGAAACAACCACTAATGGAATATGTGTGACTGGTGGTGCCCCCTATAGTGCCATTTGTGAACTATCCTGACATAGGTTGCCTCAGAATATATTAAGCTAATAGATCATGGATATCGGGGCCCTAGGGCTGTATATACAGCATATACAGCCCCGGGGCCCCGATATCCATGACCTAATAGGTTTATACCACCATTTCCTCCATTTTGTATCAATTTCTTACCTGATTTCCACAGAATATAGCCAGGAGAAGATATTTTGTAAGTGCAAGCGATCCGGCCCAGGTCACCGCTCTGCGCAAAGCAATTGTTTTTGTTCCTTGTCGGGAGAGGTACCACCGTGTTTACACTCACTTTTCGTATGGAATCCAACCATGACATGTTATAATATTAAAATCCCAAGAAGTATTCGATCCATAGACGAGGAATGCATGCTAATTTTCTCCATTTTCTTCAATATGAATAAGAATCCATTGATTTTCCTAACGTACGCGAGTCGCAATCCGGCCATTCCCACACGCCTCCTTGTCCGGCGAAAGTGTGTCAGTGGCCAAGATGTAGATATAGGTCAAGTTCTCGTCGTACCAGGAAGACGCCGAAAATTTCTGACCGTTTTGGAAAATCAATGGATTCTTATTTATTTTCAATATATCGGACATATCAAGCATGGAGAACTCTTCTAGAATGTCTAAGGATATGTATGTTTTAATTTGAAAACGTGTCATGGTTGGATTACATACGAAAAGTGACTGTATACACAGCGGTACCTCTCCCGGCAAGGAACAAAAACAATGGCTTCGCGCAGAGTGGACACAGGCTGTGACTCGCATACGATGCCAAAATCAATGGATTCTTATTTATATCAAAGAAAATGGAGAAAATTAGCATGCATTCCTCGTCTATGGATCGAATACTTCTTGGGATTTTAATATTATAACATGACAAGCTTAGAATCAATAGGAAAACTGAATGGAAACGTACCACTAGGACCTCAGGTTAGAATTTATTTACTTTCGCATTGGATTTCATCACCGTTCAGTGTGGCGCTATGACTAAGGCCTTCGCCTACCACCACTGCGGCCGGGGTTCAATCCTCATACGAGTTGGGATGATTTTTCACATTGAAACATTGGCGAGACTAAGTTTCTATGTCCGCCAGCGTCTCCCAAAGTCCAACTTGACCTCAAAAAAGTATATACCAAAAATTTCAAAAATGCATGTGTGGTATATGCAGAATAATGCACGGCTAAACTGCATATAAACCCACCGGAAGTTCCAAAATCGTGGTATAAATCCATATAACCCCCTGGTGATTGACATTATAGAACACGAAATAAACCCAGATTTAACATTACCATATGAATTTATATAGTTAAAATCACTCACTAAAGAAAAGGATCTATTGAATAAGTCACATTTCAAATAAATGATCATTGTGGACATCTGATGGATTTTCTTTTTTCACACTGCAAGGAAGTTTATAGGCTTTATGCTGATAGAATATGATCAAGATCTGGACACGGGGCCATAATTTATTTTGGGCTCATATAATGAAAATGTAACTGTAGCAGCTGGTTTAAGGAATTTCAAAGCATAATTAAACATGTTATACTATCAATTAATTCAAAGTTTTCCCTTTTTTTCTAAGTGCACACATCCCCATCCATAATCAAACCAGTGTAGGGGACGGCATCATTGTATATATATTAGTGCGCTTCATCCGAGAGACGCGCTCTTGTGGTGCTCGTTCCTTCTATGCCAACCAGGTGTCGCTTCGCGATACCCATTTGGTACAAGAGGGGGCAGCACCATGCCTCGCGTCCAGCATCTACTAAGAAGCCGGACGATCCGCAGAAGGAGACTGGACATGGTCCAGTCCTGACGTATGTTCCAAGAAGAGAGTACGTAAATAAAGTCCTACCCGAGCGGAAGGGGAGTCTGGGGCTTTGCCGAACCCGAACTACTCGTGTTGTGTTGGTATCTTTAGTGATAAGGGAGCCAACGAGCCACCCAACATTTAAGGTGATACGAACCATTACAATGGTGCCGTGACCAGTTAGTTCGGGGGTGGAGCGCCGCCAAACGGCCGAAAGCCTCAGGCAACCCAATGCGAGTCCCTCCAGCCCTGGGCTAGAG
Organism: Acholoe squamosa; assembly: GCA_949317995.1. Lineage (NCBI taxonomy): Eukaryota > Metazoa > Annelida > Polychaeta > Phyllodocida > Polynoidae > Acholoe > Acholoe squamosa. The sequence continues at coordinate 8,817,160 of OX439051.1, read as the reverse complement.
GGATTCAAAGAGGATGATTACACATCCCAGCATTTGTTGTTTGACTGGAAAATGGGTCAACAACATGTGTTCAACCCGGAAGGTGTCCAGACAGTTTTCTCGACACCCGGTCTAACAGACGATCCCATCAGAATTGGAGATGGGATTGTTAAATTGTATCCGAACACACCTCAACAGGTTGCTTCGGATACAGGGTTATTTAGCGGGGTAATTAAACCCGCCAGGCTAAACTTGAGCGATTGGTCACAAGTGTTAACTAGCAGGCGCCAGCTTGGACCTAGTATCCCAGTGAGCTCTGCTGGTATCTTGGAGACCCCAAAAGCTCAAAGCCCGATGCAACGTACAGTGACCCCTATGGGCGTTGCAGTACATGGGGCAACCGGAGTGGCCCCATTGATGACATCGTCTGATCATGAGAGCGACGATGGTAAGGGTGAAGAAGACCCGAAAGGTTCTTTAAGCACTAAGAGATTTAGATCTCGAGAAACATTGCGGAGAAGCTCAGAAATGCTCTCTCTAGGCCTATCCTTAGACGAAGGCTTATCTGACTCCATGTTCAATCCGGGAGGCAGTCGTAAGTCGAGGTATGGACGTCGGATGGGCCCCGGGTATAAGACTACCTCAGCCTATTTGAAAGCCAAAGAACAGGTTGAGCAACAAGCTAAGAGACAGCATGAACAATTCATAGCTGCCCAGAAGAAAATCGAAGATGAAACAAAGGAGCGGATCGGAATGCTCCGTTCTGTCAAACAGGAGGCAATTCTAAAAGAGTCCAACCTCAAGTATCGGTTGTCCTCTCTAGCCCATCGGTTGGAATTAAAAGAGAAGGATGAAAGAGAAAAAGATAGCAAGTTGCCTGACCTAGAACTCGAGGAAGCCAATAGACGAAGAGCGATTGACAAGGCTAGAGCCGAGGAAGTCGCTAAGTCTCGAGATGTAAGCAAATTACAATCCGAATTGCATGCCATGGAGGAAAAATTGAAAAGACTTCAGCTCCGTAAAGCAGAGACAGAAGCCAAGTTGGTCTCGGAACAAGCCGAGATCCGAAAAGAGTAACAAAGGTCTCAAAAGGAAAAGGCTGAGAAGTATCGTTTACTAAAAGATACTTTGAAAAGGGAAGCATTAGCGGCCCAGAAGGAAAGAAACCGAGCTGTAGCAGACAATGAGAAGATCCGATCCGAGATCTTATCAGAAAATGCACAGCTAAGAGAAGAACAGAGGAACTTAACCACTGATGTGGCAACCCTAATGATAAATAAATACGCCATGGAAAGTTATTTACAGGAACAGGAGCATGCGAATGTTCCCCCAGGGAGTAAGGACCAAAATCCAAACTCAACTTTTGTCAAACAAGGAGACCCAGTTTCCTGTTCGACTCCAAAGCATCCGGCGTATAACCCATTCGTGAATGATAATGCGACACGGAATGTGGATCAAGGGGGAGTCAATATTAAAACCCAAGATAAGAACGGCCGGACCAGCAGAGTTCGAATCAGTGAAGTCCCGATAGTCCACAACTTGGACCCGGACTTCGTACCAAGAGACAGTATGGGAGGCAATTGAACCTTGAATGAGACCAAGGCGATTGAATGGAGCAAACAACAATGTAGTAGATTGATGTATGCTCACAATTCAGCCCGAAGGGTTGCCGTCATTCCTAAGGAATATGACGGTACACGGCCATGGAAAGAATGGTTTGAAGATTTCATCGATGTGATGAACTGTAATGGATGGACCCCATACAAGGCCAAGCCACATCTAGTAAGATGTCTAAAGGGTGGGCCGGGATGCATGGCCGTCGAGCAATGGCCCACCTGGTATGGTCTCGCTGGGAGCTTTGAGTCTGCTAGTGGACTATTATGCAATATGGTCAAGGAGGATCCAATGGTTCGTTTCGAGAAACGGACCCAGAAACCCAATAAAGCTTTCAGAGCATACGGTATGGAACTGCATGCCCTGTTAAGAAAAGCCAGACCTGGGATGGAGAACCAAGACTGGTATATGGACGACTTGATCACCCAATTCGTTAAGGGTCTAAGAGACCGAGACGAGCAGATAGCTGCTAGAGACGCCTGGAAGGAGGGCACTACGCTGCATGGCATATTTAATGGTATAGATATGGCCGTGAAGAAACGAACGATGTTAGCTGGAGACATCCCGAACACCTCGGGATCTACTCCTGTAGCTTCCGTAGTTCAGCGAACCGAGGTAGAAAGTACCCCGGACGACTTCGAATTAATAGACATCGAGCAGGAGGACGGCACCTTTTGCTCGATGCAACTTAGGAAAAATACTTCTGGCAGAACGTACATTCCGAAGAAGGCTTTCAATAAACCTAAGGATGCTAAATCGTCATCCGAAGTCAGGGGCGATGCGAAAGCTAGTAACAAGCTTATAAGCCCTCTGATAGCGCCGACAAGGAGATGGGTCAATCTCTGGATATGACCAAATTAATGGAGGAGATGTGTAAGAAGCCAACCGGCAGAGACCCAGGGTGTACCGTCGAACGGTTAAGTGTTTCAGGTGCCAACGCATGGGACACTATTCATCTGATTGTACTGCTGCAAAGCCGGTAATGGCAGTTTTCTACGAAGCTGAGGTCAAGGGTGAGGAAAGCCAGAATGCTATGGAATCTCCTGATACAGGGGGAAACTAGTGGGGGTTGTATCCATGGCATTGGGTATAACCCCAGCAGTGAACGAATGCCAAAAGGCTACCAGGGGTAATCTGGTGGAAGATTTCGAATCAAATTCACCTGGAGGTCAGGTGACTGTGGGTGCGCACCCCTGCATCCCGGCCGGGGCCAGGGACCCTAGTGCTAATATGTACAGTGGTGAGCATTGGGAGGCGAGTGGCCGCACTGGGGGAGAGGAAGGATGGATCAAGAAGTTGATTCGAGTGTGCGGGACACGCCTTCCCCCAAGTCATCCGTGTCTGGAATTTTTGAGAGGACTCGGATTGAATCTTGGTGATTCGGGAGACTTTCAACAGTTTACCAGCAACCCATCCCCTTTGGGAGGGAGACGATGGTATGTACCCATATCTGTGGAAGGCCAGGTAGGAGAATTCTTAGTGGAAACTGGAGCTAGCCATTCCTGTGTGTCCAAAAGATTCTTCGACTCGGTGGCCAGCAGTCATGAGAACCTCAAAACTGGGGTGAATGCCTGCACGGCCGACAGAAGCAGTATGAGGACTTTTGGTAGGACGTTTATGCCTATCCGTATAGGAGGCAAAGAATTCATTCTTTCGCCAACTATAGCAGAGGTTAGTGATGAAGGAATCCTTGGATTGGATTTTGCAAGCTTATACGGGGCCATCTTGGACCCGAGGGATGGAATGATGAATATTCCAGTGCGTCTTGAGACAGGTGTCTTCGGTAGCTTCGGTTATACACACGGTGAAAATCCCTCCGGGCACCACTTGTGATGTCCTTTGTGGTGGATTAATGGCTCAAAAGGGTGAAGCAGGAGTCTTTGAACCAGATACGGTATATTTATCGAGCATCGGGTTGGATTCAGTGGACACATTGGTGGCAAATGCAGCATGGTCTGTATTACCCATGACTAACCGAACTGGTTTGGTGGTTTGAAGCGTGGCGACAGTGTAGGGGATATGAATTCGGTAGAACACGTCGCCGAGGCCAGGTTCAATAAACCATTAAACCCTGTTAGTAAGCATCCATTGGATGAAGAATTCCAGAAACTGATTGATAAATCAGATTTACAGAATACGGAGGACAAGGAATGCCTAGGGGACCTCCTGCGAAGGTACGACAGCGCTTTCGGTAGGGAAGGAGGACCCGTAGGCAGATCTGATAAGGTGTTGCACACCATAGATGTGGGCGACGAAAAGCCTTTCAAGATCCCGTATCGTAGACTTCCTCTTAAGAAGAAGTTGATATGCGAACAGGAAATACAAAAGCAACTGGACCTAGGGGTAATTGAGCCCTTGGTCCAGCCCCGTTTGTATGACCACTAAGAAAGATGGTACAATCCGCTTTTGCGTCGATTACCGAAAATTAAACGGCATGAGAAAGAAGAACTCGTATCCCCTTCCCTACGATCGACGAGACCTTAGATAGCTTGGGTGGGAACCAATATGGTTCTGTACCTTGGACTTGCAATCCGGGTATTGGCAGATACCGATGCATCCCGATGACATAGAGAAAACAGCTTTCTCTAGCCATATGGAGCTATTCGAGTATAATGTCTTGCCCTTCGGATTGTGTAACGCCCAGGCTACATTTGAGGCCATGATGGAATCCCTGCTGAGTGACCTTCTGTGGAAGAAGTGTTTGGTCTACCTAGACGACGTTGTCGTATTCGGCAAGTCGTTTAAGGAATGCCACGCGAACCTGCAGCTGGTACTCGACCGGATTCTATCCAATGGTCTAAAAGTTAAACCCAAGAAATGTAATCTGTTCAAGAAAACTATTACATATCTGGGAAGGATCATCACCCCTAGCGGAGTGAGTGCAGATCCGGATAAATTGGAAGCAGTCGAGAATTGGGAAAGGCCCACGAGTGCTAAGGAGGTTAGATCATTTTTGTTCCTATTACCGTGATTTTATACCGAATTACTCCTGTGTAAGCTTTCCCATGCAATGCTTAGCCCACTGGACCCCAGGTAGGGCTCGGGACCCATTCCCATGGACCAGCGAGCAAGAAGAATCTTTTAATAAAATAAAAGATTTGTTTAGGAATACACCTGTATTGAAATATCCCACTCCTGAGGGGCATTTCATATTAGACACCGATGCGAGCAACAACGCTATTGGGGCAGCTCTCTCTCAGGTCCAGAATGGAGTTGAGGTCCCATTGGCCTTTGCTAGCAACACGGTAAGCAAGACCCAGCATAACTATTGTACCACTAAACGAGAACTCCTCGCAGTAGTGGTGTATACGAAGAAGTTTAAGCACTTCCTTTGAACTGACTTTACTTTGCAGACCGACCATTCGTCTCTAAGGTGGCTCCTTAATTTTAAGGAAGCTGAAGGGATGATTGGGAGATGCTTAGCTCACATATCCAAATTCAGATTGGAGCACAAGCAAATCGAGCACCGACCAGGTGCTTAACATATTAATGCAGATGCCTTGTCGAAGCGACCCGTCCGAAAGTGCCACAATACCACTTGTGAAGACTGTGGGGCCCACAATGCTGTGGTCGCAGGGTTGGTATATAACTTTACCACCCCCTGAATCCCCTGGGAGGAGGCTGTGTGCAGCTATCTCGATTGGTCCCCGGAGACCATCAAGAAGTTCCAACAGTCTGACCCCACCACTGCGCGCATAATGGAATACTTACGGATACGTATTAAGCCGGCAAGGCCGATGTTATCCCTGGAAAGAAGGGAAATGAGGCGATTGATAGCTCAATGGACCGAGCTGGAAATCCGAGATGGTGTACTGTGTAGGTGGAAATCCTCTTCCACCGGCGGTAGACTACTACAAATAGTGATTCCCACCTCGATGAGAAGGGATATCATGTATTATTGCCATGGCCACTTAACAAGTGGTCATTTCGGAAAGAAAAGGTCAATAGAGCGTCTACAAAGACGTTATTACTGGCCCGGAATGAGAAGCGACCTACTCCGGTGGATCGCGACTTGCCCAGATTGTTGTAAAAACAAGCCAGGACCTGGCCTGGGCAAGCTACCCTTGTCCCAGGAATTGTTTGGTGTCCGATTCGCTCCAGTAGCAATCGACATCATCAGTGGATTTAAAACGACACCTAGAGAAAACACTTGTATGATGGTCGTAACCGACTACTATACAAAGTATACTCGGGTGTTTCCTCTTCCTAACCACAAAGCCGCTACATACGCTGAGGCGCTTGTAAAAGGCTGGGTGCTACATCTGGGTGTCCCCCTTATGATGCACAGTGACCAAAGAAGAGAGTTTGAGTCGGAGTTATGGCAGGAAATGTGCCACTACTTAGCAATATGCAAGACCCGAATCAACCCATACCGACCACAGTCGGATGGTCAGGTAGAAAGGTTCAATAGGACTTTGATACAAGTGCTAAAGCCCCTGGTTAATACCCACCAGGATGACTGGGATGAGCAGTGTGAGTTTGTAGTACACGCCTACAACAACACCGTTCATTCATCTACTAATTGCACTCCAAACATCCTAGTGTTCGGCGAGGACATAATTATGCCTGCTGACTTGGTGAACGGAGTGGTTGGGATAGACCCAGAGGCGCCCTGCACAGTGTTGTTTGTGGAGTCATTAAGGGACAGGTTCAAGCAGGCATACGAGGCCGTTCGTAAAGAACTGCTGAAAAGTGCTAAATGGCAGAAGGTGGGTTATGACACCAATGCAAAAAGAATATGGTTTAATGTTGGGGACAAGGTACTAAGGTATTATGAGCCACTCGAACATTTGAAGCTCGTAACGCCTTGGGAGGGTCCATTTAAAATTATACGCATCATCTCCGAATCAACGTTGATGATGGAAGACTGCCTTACTGGTAGGAAATGGAAGACGAATGTCGGAAAGCTTCGGCCCTGGAAGGGACGCGAAGCGGCGGAGAGGGAGTTCGGATATCAGTGTGACGGTACCAGAGAAACGCCCTAGAGGCTGGCCAAGGAAGGAGCCGGAAGCAAGAGTAGTAACTAAAAGGAAGACGACGGCCAGGAAACGGCCAAATCGTAAGAAATGGAAAAACGTCTCGCTGAGTGAAGGCATTACGTATGGGAAAGGTCTCGCCCTGGCTAGGCGTGACCCGGAGAAGGCCATACGTAGAGCCGGGAAAAAATAAGATGCTAACCCAAGGCGTTAGACGCAGTGCTCGGTTGAGGTCTGCAGTTACCTAACTCAGTACACAACGAGCTGCTGCGTGTTGTCCGCCGCAGGCAAATAACATACGTTCCACGGCTGGGGATGTCGAACGCGCGTTCCCCGGGTAGCTGTATCCAGTGAGCGGTGGTAAGACGTCACTGGTTTCGCTCCAGTTATTCTACACCCTCCGGCAGCCTATAGCTGCGTGTTTACCTCCCCCATTCTTGTTGGACAAATCCTTCAGGAGGAGTCCAACACAGCTGCCAATTTTTTAAATTGGAAGATCGTCCTACTGTGATGGCACAGGGGGCGATTGACGCTGAGCCTCAAATGGCCAACGTTCAGTTGGAAGAAGGCGAGGACCCGACGGTCTTGTCTCGGGTTGAGGAGACTATGGACTCCTCAACGGCTGTTCTCGGACGAGAACCCGAAGGGGAAGAGGCCGCCCAGACTCTCTCTGCCATGTCGACTGAGGTCGCAGACAGGGAGCGGATGCCTCCTCCTCCTCCCCCGGAACCATCACCTATGGTACCGGGTGGAGCCCATCCCATTGATGTCTTGGACATTCCGCTGTATCCTCCGGGATACAGGACCCGCACCCAGCGCCTGGCCCATGTGGACAAGGAGGAGGGTGTGGTATACACCAGATGGGGGACGTACATGCCCATGCATCCCTCCATGTTTGGATGCGGTCACTTAACGGAATTGCCCGGCCAACCCGAGAATATCCCAGATGATTTCAAGACTCTGGTGATAGACTCGTGTACGGACGAGTTGGCCGAAAGCATGCCGGTGTCATGGCTCCGCAACTACAGACGGTTGGCGGGGGCTATGGCCCTGGACGAAAACCTGGCCCGAGCTGTGCTGCTTTCCGAAGGCATATCCCGGAAGGCGAGCCAGCTAAGAGAGTCTGAATCCGACATGGATACAGACTCCACCGTCACACAGTCGTCGGTGGAATCCAGACGGGTCAAGAAATTGAGCTGTAAGCCCGCGCCGAAGGCACCGCTCACCGAGTCAGATCTCGAGGTTGAGGACCTTCGGATCGCCATTGAAAGGTCCAAATGTGAGAAGGAACCAGGCGCCAACATACCCGAGGCGGCTGGTGAAATCTCATTTCCTGCCATCAAGCTGCTGTTGAAACCAAGTGTCGCGAGCTTGACGAACAACAGAAGGAGTTAGCCGCTGCCCGCCGGGCCCACTGCAAGCAGCAGGCTCAACACAAGACGAGTGCTGCCTCCGGCTCTGACTCCCCGGTCAGCAGCAGATCGTCCGGGTAGGCTCTGTGACAGCACCTTCCCCACCCACCGACGATGGGACCTGGCTCTGCACTTGCAGAAAGCCCACAGTACCGGCCTGGAAAAGACCCGGAAGCATGCTGTTAAGTGTTTCAATGAGCTCCTTGCAAATTGGGCTGCGTTGAACACAAAGAAAATCAAGGAGCAAGCATTCGAGCCTGAATTCTGCTCTTGGAGGAGTGGTAACCTCATGGTGTACTTCGCCATCAACTACTCACCCACTAAGTTAGAGATGCCCACCGAGGTGCACCTGAAGGTGAAGAAGTGGCGAGGCGACGACAAAAGGAAGAAAGGAAAAGCCCATTCGAAGGGAACCAATGGAGGTTCGGCTACGGCCACCAGTGCCTCCAAAAGGACCCGCGCAGACCGATCCATAAGCCCGGCGGGCAATAAGGATCAGCCCAGACCAGTTAATCCAGCTGATCGTCGCCAGTCAGGACAACAGGTCTCGGCTTTGGACATGCCTGGCAACCAGACCCATCGGGTAGTTAGCCAGGCATCTGCTCCACCTCCACCTCCCCCACCTCCAACACAGCACCCTCCGAGTAAAGCCACTGGTAGTCCGGATGATTGGAGCACCTTCTTCGGTGCCCCATCCGGCCATAGTGCATGTTGGGCCGGAGAAGGATCTTCCGGCAAGCGCCCTACCTATAGTGAGTACGCGGCGAAATTCCCTTCTATGGGACCAGCGGGACCTGAATCACAGGTCCTAACCTCCTTGGGCCGAGCCAAAACTCGGGGTAGAGGCCGTGGTGGAATGAAGTCCACCTGAGCCCCCCCCGGACTACGGCCGAGGCAGAGGAGGTACAACCGTTGAGGGTCCCCACGTCCCTCCAGCAGGCGCTTCGCCTGTTACTGTGCAGGCCTCTGCACCTGCGGCAGCTGTGGCCCCATCCGCAGTGTCTCGGGTCCCCGTCATGGGACTGATAGCCAGTACCCTGTCAGGTCTTCAGGATCCGGATACGTTCGTCGATCATAGAGACGTTCGTACCATCGAGATCCAGAATGACCTGATGGCCGAGTGGCAGTCATTCCATCGCCAAAAGTCTATCGACTATTGGCAGACAATGACTGAAGCCACCTTCAATCTGGTATACGAAATCCAGAAGAGGGAGGAAGACAAAATTAAGGAGCAGGAAATGAAGAAGGTCGAGGAGGCCTTCCAGTCCTGCTGAAGGCAACAGAGGAAAGCTGAAAAGTTTAAGGAGTTCCACCGTGCTGAGAACGCCGGGTACATCCATAAGTACAAGGAGGCAGACCTTAAGTTTTTCCTCTGCTTCGGCAAGCACCTGGATGAATGGGACGGCTCCACGTCGTCCCTGTCCATTCCTTCTGGTGCCCCAGCCAAGGCAGCGATCGACAGTCCCTCTGAGGGGATGGGTGCGTTGAGCCTACTCAGCGACACGAGCACCGAAGCCCCTAAGCTGGTTGCCACGAGCAGCAGCAGCTTTGCCCAACCTGAACTACTCGTGTTGTGTTGGTATCTTTAGTGATAAGCGAGCCAACGAGCTACCCAACATTTAAGTCGATACGAACCATTACACCAGTATAATAGGAAAGGGGGTGTATTCAACATGGAGTGAAATCAATGATTTGTTCAAAATACTCCCATGATCAGAGCTCTGTTATGGACAAACTAATCAGTAAAAATTGAATTTTATTTCACTAATCAAATGTACATATATAGACAGTCTTATATTCAAAAATGATATAATTCTGGACATGGGATCTAAAGATGAGCGTGACCCTTTCAATTCTCAAATGTATCCTATTGTATTTAGGAAGGAGTGTAGCAGTAGCTGTCCACCCATGCATGACCATGTTCTATTTTATATTTATATATATATATATATATATATATATATATATATATATATATATATACATATATATACATAGAGAGAGAGAGCTATATATATATAGATATATGTATATATAATATGTATATATATATATATATATATATATATATATATATATATATATATATATATATATATATATATAGCTGTCCTTGGCATTGCTGTCAGGTGAGGCTATATTTAGGGCTGTGATAGCAGGTGTGTTCTGAGGATGAACCCTTGGTTGGGCTATTCTTAGTGTTGGTCAAATTAATTGGTTTAGTAATGTTAAAGAACAGTTAAACTCAATGGGTGAGTGATATACTCAGCTCTGGGTTAAACAGTCAACTTGTGATTACCCTAAAACTATAACTGCTGTAACTGGACTGATAAATAGGAAGTATATAGATAAAAAATGAATGAAATGATCAGCTGGTGAAGGGAAAAAACTAAGAACATACAAAATGTTCAAAACTGAGTTCAGGGTTGAAAGTTACCTATTCTGTATTCCTAACCAAGCCCACCTTACAGCACTAGCTCGGTTCAGACTCAGCTCTCATAACCTGGGTATAGAAACAGGAAGGCATTGTAGGCCTCAAAAACCTGTGTCTGTTCGGATTTGTCTATATTGTTCTAGTGGGCATGTAGATGATGAAGCACATTTTCTCATCAAGTGTGACTTTCATAGTGTATCAAGAAGGTTGTTCGACAATGTTATGAATGAAAAAATTAAAACTATCAAGAATTGAATGGTAGTAGTATAGTATGTATTGAAACGGGACTATAACTAACTACAGGATATTACTCACTTGACTTGCAGCCAATGTTTTTTTGAAATACATCTTTGAAACACACACTCAATGAATCGTATACATAATTAGAAACGAACACTTTATGAACACCTTGGTTTAACAATGGCACCTTAAAGAACAACACATCTGATGCATCTATTAATTCCCAAGTGAAAATGGGATCGCAACTACACTTTTTTTGTTGTAGAGTAGTAGCAGTAGCAGTGATATGCCGGTGGACTTAGTATATCAAGTTAATACAACAATCAAAGGGTAATATCTCACCGGCTTGTCTACTTTTATTTTTTTTTTATAATTTTGATGGACTCGTCGTTACACCGCGACCCTTCACATGTAAGTAGCTCAGACCCTTTTTCTCTATAGTGTAAGTGTGCATTTTGTTTTTTATTACTTTGAAATTTGTGTTTACAGTATGGATAGTTTTTCAATTAAAAAAAAAATCCAAGAAGTCTTTTGGTTCTTGAATGCTTTGTTTTTTCATACCATCCTTTGCACTCCATTTTTTTTATTTTCTTTCACCTACCGAGTCTTTGTCGTAGCAAATGATGTAAGTTTTGAGTTGAGACTTAGAATTCCGTCACCCTCCCTATCGGATTTGAAAAGTTCTTTTGTTGTGAACATAATAACTCTGACAACAAGCAAGGGGGACCCATTCTTTCAGACCTTCGGTTTTTATTTCCACGAAAGCATCTAAGTGATCATGACACACCGCTTTCAAAATCCAGTTTCACTTCTCTCTGAAGTATGACTCTTTCAGGTCGGGTTTCACGAGTTCGTCCACCATCTTCCCGCTGAGAGCCATGTAAAGACTGTCAGTGTCCAGAAAGTCGAAAGTGAACTCTAACATTTTCAACTTGGCGTACTGGTACACCATGAAGCCTTTTTGAAGAGGGAGGTTGTTCTTGAGTGTTTTCGGTTGCAGTTTGGCTTCAAAGATATCTGGGGTCAACTTTTTGAATCGAATTTGTCAATAATTTGAAGTTTCGACCGCTAGAGAATTTAACTGTGGTGTGTTTTTCTTTGTTGCAAATTGTTTTACCGTACAAGCTGTTTCCCATTAACTTGTAACAGTCTGAGAGAATTTGCTCCTCTGTGTTTACATCTTCGTGCCGCGGTTACATTGTCTACAAAATCTGCGAAGGGTCATTTAGGAAAGTATTCTATCAACATGTGCACTTTGATGACTATCAAACCGTGATCCAGATACCACTTAAGGAGAGGTGTTCCAAAGAGATTTTTTTTTTCCGTGGTAAAAACCTATCAAGGATCTCTGAGGAGCGTTCAACATGTTTTCTTTGTTTGCAAAGTCTGACACGTTCTTGAATATAGGAGTCATTTTCTCGAAGTATTCACATAGGTGAGTCGGGTGGTAATGTCCACCTGAATCAAACTGAACATTTTTCCATTTTTCACAGAGGATATAATGTCACGCTCTGTCATGAGGTTTCGATGCACTTTCAAGTCGTCGACGCTCCAATGTTGTTCGGAAGTCGTAACCTGCGGATTTCATTGTCCTCCGTTCACAATCCCATACGACGATCAACTTGTAACCTATTGCTTTCAAGTAAGCGCTTACTATAGCTGTTCTCTCACGCTCTCATTCCTGTGTGAAGCACATGAATATCTGCGCGGTTGTATGCACTCATGAGCGTGGTACCAACACCCATGAAATTGGAATACAGTATTAGAGAGTGGGTGAAACCCGTGTACGCGAATTTTTCGGCAACCTTGAGACACCTCCCATCCTTGAAAGCGTGGCAAAGTTTCAAGCTGCGGGCGTGCTCTACGTAGCATAGCCACTCTAAAGTGTTCTAAGACTGTCTTCATCAAGTGATTTCTGAAAGTTTTTGCAGACGAGATGAGTCTTGAAAATACTCCCTCCCTATCTGACTCTGATGTATGTGAAGTGAGTGTACAGGATATCATGTGTGAAATGAAATTTACATATAATGATCATTTGTTTCATGATATAGGAAGGCTGTTAGTTGGATCTTGGAAGAAATAGGGAATCTACTTGAACATTGTCTATGATCGTCTGCAGGAGATGGTCGTTATCAAGAAGGTGCCGGATATGTGCATGGAGATGTTCCAAACTTGGTGGTCTAAAACTACGCCTCATGCCAGATGGGGAGAACTCTACCACGCCTACATGAGTGTTCATCGACAAGATCTGTTACTTCAGTCGCAAAACTTTTTCAAGACGTACAAATTGGATTACAACAACCCCAACCAGTTTTTAATGGAGAGGTACTTTGTAACCACGTCTGAATCTCTATCCAGGTAGTGGAAAGATATGGGGACGTTTTTAGGCTTGACATCTGAAAAGCTAAAGAGTATTGCTCAACAACCGGAACAAGATATGTCTCTCCACGCCTCCAAACCAAACAGTACATCTTAATCAGCTCATTCGAGTGCTGATGGATGACATAAGGAGGTTTGACTTGGCCAGATATATATTGCTTAACTTTGAAAACAAAGAAAAAGAGATGAGACATGGAGAGTAATTATGGAAGGGCGTGGTGAATTATGTAAAGGAGGCGGAGGTGTGCACCACGGGAACCACATCTTAAGCCGCTACATAGGAACGTGGGGGAGACGGAGAGTATGCAGCTGAAAAGGGGCTTAAGCACATCTATATGAACCACTTATGTCACGTCTCTGGTGTCTCATTTACCACATCGCCTACCACTGGTACGTCCACACTCGACACAGCTCCTACCACCGTCATAACTGCTCCCACCACGTTACCTACCTACCTAAGAGAATGGACAAGTATGTATGTTTCGTTGATGTGGTGTCACTATACACACATGGTTAGAATGTGATGAAGTCGCCGTGGAGCATTTCAGACATTCTCCTAGCTGCCCATTGGCCTGGGAAGGTATGAACCTAAGTCCACAGAGTGAAATTTTGCTGACGAAAATTTTGAAGAAATTGAACTCTCTGGACAATGAGTTGAAGCTTTTCAGAATGAAGCCTGGAGGAGTTTTTCCTTTTGGACAAACAACTTCTGTGTTTCCTGACGTAGTAATGTCAGAGAACACAGTAGATTAATGAGAAACAGGATATATAAATAACCAGACACCACTGTAGATTCACCAGAAACAACTTGTATGAACTGGACAAAGACCTCCCACAATGTATCATGATTCATGTATAGATAAGACACCAAGATAGTTTGTATGTAAGCTTGTATTCACCGACTTGTAAATATAATTAAAATGTGTACTGTTCCATGTGTGATTCTATTGTATTCCAAGGGGCGGGTTTCCAAAAAAAGAGAGGGGCCCCCCAACATAACGGTCCCCCCAATGGCCCCCCCCACCCCGAGGGCCCCCCAAATATTTCCTAGTTTTTTTTTGTATTTTTTTCTTGGCAAGCTTTCAGCTTGCCTTTTTTTATTTATATAAAAAAAATCTCACTATAGTCACACCCTCATCTACATAATAAACCACACCTCTTTATGCTAATGAGGTCAAGTAAGTACTTGCTTGCATATGGCTGACAGTATGATGTGTGGACAGCCAACGAATCAGAGGTCTCCATTTTGGCAAAAAATTTAAAAAAGTAGTCACGTCACCAAATTTTTCAAATTTCCCACTAAAATGACGACCTCTGATTTGTCCATTCAAATTAGGGTCATGTGATCTTATTTGCAAAATAGAGGTCATGTGACTTAAACAACCAGCCAATCAGAGGGCGCCATTTTGGTGACACACCAAAGGGGGTTTAGGTCATGTGACCATTTTGAAGTTCCCGCCAAAAGGGAGGGTTCTGATTGGTCCATTTTGGCACCACACCACTGGGGGTCTAGGTCACGTGACCCCACATTTGAATTTCCCGCCAAAAGGGAGGCCTCTGATTGGCTGCATCCCCAGTGAGAAATATCCTTAGATTAGCTATAGTCCTGATCTGATACATACTATACTACTATGTACAAAGCAAAAACTCTTGCCGCAGAATCTGTAATCCAAGTTTTTAGAAATAAATAGCCTAACAATGGAAAGATTGAGGAAACCATGTGAATAATCAGTTTGTTGAGTCGTTGAGACCAAGAACAATTCTGCAGCTTCAGGGAAAAAGAGAATAATGACTTGAAAATATCCATTTAAATATTGCAGACAAATTACAGTTTGGCACATTATGACTAAGTTAAACTGTTGGGGCTTCAATCAGTTGTACAAAAGGGGATGACCTACTTTTTATCTCATCTGCAAAACAGACATATCTCCTCTCCTCATAACATGATAACCACATTCAAATTGAATTCCTTTTTTTCATCATGGTGCAGCAAGGACCATGTGGCTCATCTGGATGCCAGTTGGAATAAGTCACGGGGTCATCATCTTCCCTTGTAGACAAGTCATCTACCCAAAGTCCAATCCATAACCCTGTAGAACTGTGCAAAGACGAAATCATGTACAGTGGCAATTCTCTACATGCTTGGATTCTTTGAAACTGAGTGTTTCATCAATCAAGAGCCTCAGAATGCATTTCACTCAGTGAGGAGCAATTTGAGAACATCTCTGAATTTAATGTATTACTGGTTTTACGGGGGAAATTCATCTATTTAGCTTTGATGACATTACAGTTGGGAATGGAGCCTTGGAAAGTCCTCCTTTTAAGAGGAAAAGTCCACCATGTGCTTTACAGTCTTATAATCCCTGATAATTATCTGCACTCTATTGTGTCTATGCATAATTTACTTACACAAGTTCAGCAGCAGCAGCAGCAGCTTGGTCATCTTCATTTAGTATTAATAGAAGGGTGGTGCGTGGTTGGTGCAACAGTTAACGCGGCTCTGCCAATTACCGCCAGTGGTCTCCACCTTGTAACAAATGATAAATGTACAATTGTAAAAGAACCAAGAGGGACAGCCACTGCTGTTACCTTAAATGTAAGATGTACCTTTGTTTAGTACCAAAGACGTGTAAAAGTGACCCATTTGTGCATGTATGGTGTTATGGTGGCCCGTCGGTCCTTGGTGAGCTCCTGGTTCTCCCATGATGTGAAGCTGACAGCACTACCATCTACCCAGCCATATGTGTCTGTAGTTCTTTTATAATACAGCCCAAGCCAACCAGCTGTATTCCTGAAATGCACACCCTTTTAAACATTATAAATGTTAATAATGTGTTGGACTCCTCCCAAAGGATTCGTCCAACAAGAGAGGGAGGTATTGGTTATCAAACCACACAGCTAACGGCTGCTAGAGGCCAGGCAATAACCGGAGCGAAACAAGTGGCGTCTTACCACCAGGAGTCCGCTCTAGTTATGACCAGTATGACGTCAGACCTCTCGTCTCGCGAGATTCCGCAATGGGCTATCCGGTGACCTAGTTCTATGCTTTCCCACCGCACCCGCGGCGCCACCTAGTGGTCTAGATCCGAACAAACATTCGACTCGACACGAGAGACGCGGCCTGCTACTCGAGTGCTATCGTCTGGAGTTTGGCGGTATATACAATGCTTCAAAGCGAATGTAACGGTTAATCCGTCCGCCGCTCACGGGATACAGCTACCCAGGGGGGGCGCATTCGGCATCCCTAGCTGTGGAACGTATGTTATTCGCCTACGGCGAACAACACGCAGCAGATTGTTGTGTACTGAGTTAGGTCACAGCAGACCTTAACCGGGGACTGCGTCTAACGCCTTCGGTTAGCATCTTATTCTTCCTGGCTTTACGTACGGCCTTCTCTGGGTCCCCCCTAGCCACAGCGAGACCTTTCCCATACGTAATGCCTTCACTCAGCGAGACATTTTTCCGTTTCTTACGATTAGGCCGTTTCCTGGCCGTCGTCTTCTTTTTAACTACTCCTCCTGCTTCCGACACTTTCTTCGGCCGGCCTCTAGGGCGTTTCCCGGGTACCACCACATTGGGCTTGCTAGGTGCAGGCTCCGGAGGATGGTAACCGAACTCCCTCTCCGCCTCTTCGCGTCCCTTCCAGGGCCGAAGTTTTCCGACATTTGTCTTCCATTTCCTACCAGTAAGGCAGTCCTCCATCATCACCGTGGACTCGGAGATGATGCAAATTATTTTAAATGGACCTTCCCAAGGCGTTACGAGCTTCAACCGTTCCAGTGGCTCGTAGTACCTTAGTACTTTGTCCCCAACATTAAAACGAATTCTTTTGGCATTGGTGTCATAACCCACCTTCTGCCATTTCGCACTCTTCAACAGTTCTTTACGAACGGCCTCGTATGCCTGTTTGAATCTATCCCTTAACGACTCTACAAACAACACGGTGCAGGGCGCCTCTGGGTCTATCACAACCACTCCATACACTAAGTCGGCGGGCATTATGATGTCCTCGCCGAACACTAGCATGTTTCGAGTACAATTAGTAGATGAATGAACGGTGTTGTTGTAGGCGTGTACTACAAACTCACACTGTTCATCCCAGTCGTCCTGGTGGGTATTAACCAGGGGCTTTAGCACTTGTATCAAGGTTCTATTGAACCGTTCTACCTGCCCATCCGACTGTGGTCAGTATGGGTTGGTTCGGGTCTTGCAAATGGCTAGGTAATGACACATTTCCTGCCATAGCCCTGACTCAAACTCTCTCCCTTGGTCACTGTGCATCATAAGGGGGACACCCAGATGTAGCACCCAGCCTTTTACAAACGCCTCAGTGCATGTAGCGGCTTTGTGATTGGGGAGAGGAAACACCCGAGTGTACTTGGTATAATAGTCGGTTACGACCATCATGCAAGTATTTTATTTGGGCGTCGTTTTGATTCCACTGATGATGTCTATTGCTACTCGAGCGAACCTGACACCAAACAATTCCTGGGATAGGGGTAGCTTTCCCAAGCCGGGTCCCGGCTTGTTTTTACAACAATCCGGGCAAGTGGCGATCCACCAAAGTAGGTCACCTCTCATTCCAGGCCAGTAGTAACGTCTCTGCAGACGCTCTATTGACCTCTTCTTCCCGAAATGACCACTAGTTTGGTGGCCATGGCAATAATACATGATATCCCTCCTCATCGAAGTGGGAATCACTATTTGTAACAGTCTACCGCGGGTAGGAGTGGTCTTCCACCTACACAGTATACCATCTCGGATTTCTAGCTCGGTCCATTGGGCTATCAATCTCCTCATTTCCCTATCTTCTAGGGATAACAACGGCCTTGCCGGTTTAATACCTGTCCGTAGGTATTCCATTATGCGCGCAGTGGTGGGGTCCGACTGTTGGAACTTCTTGATGGTCTCCGGGGACCAATCGAGATAGCTACATACAGCCTCCTCCCAGGGGATGCGGGGGGTGGTATAATTAAATACCAACCCAGCTACCACAGCATTGTGGGCCCCGCAGTCTTCACAAGTGGCATTCTGGCACTTTGGGACGGGTCGCCTCGACAAGGCATATGTTTAGCACCGGGCCGGTGCTCTATTTGTTTATGCTCCAATCCGAACTCGGATAGGTGAGCTAACCATCATCCAATCATCCCCTCGGTGTCCTTAAAGTTAAGGAGCCACCTCAGAGAGGAATGGTCAGTCCGTAAAGTAAAGTCAGTTCCCCAAAGGAAATGCTTAAACTTCTTCGTATACACCACTACCGCGAGGAGTTCTCGTTTAGTGGTACAATAATTACGCTGGGTCTTGCTTACCGTGTTGCTAGCAAAGGCCAGTGGGACCTCGACTCCATTTTGGACCTGAGAGAGCACTGCCCCAATGGCATCATTGCTCGCATCTGTGTCTAATATGAAATGTCCCTCGGGAGTGGGATATTTCAATACGGGTGTGTTTCTAAACAAATCCTTTATTTTATTAAAAGATTCTTCTTGCTCGCTGGTCCATGGGAAAGGGTCCCGTGCCCTACCCGAGGTCCAGTGAGCTAAGCACTGCATTGGAAAACTTACACAAGAGTAATTCGGTATGAAATCACGGTAGTAGGAACAGAATCCTAAAAATGATCTCACCTCCTTAGCACTCAGGGGTCGTTCCCAATTTTCTACAGCTTCTAATTTCTCCGGATCCGCACACACACCGTTAGGGGTGATGATCCTTCCCAGATATGTAATTGTTTTCTTAAACAAATTACATTTCTTGGGTTTAAGTTTTAGACCGTTGGATAGGATCCGGTCGAGTACCAATTGCAGATTCGCATGGCATTCCTTAAACGGCTTGCCGAACAAGACGACGTCGTCCAAGTAGACCAAGCATTTCTTCCACAAAAGGTCACTCAACAAGGATTCCATCATGGCCTCAAATGTAGCAGGGGCGTTACACAATCCGAAGGGCAAGACATTATACTCGAACAGCCCCATATGACTAGAGAATGCGGTTTTCTCTATGTCATCGGGGTGCATCGGTATCTGCCAATACCCGGATTGCAGGTCCAAGGTACAGAACCATTGGCCTACCCAAGCTATCTAAAGTCTCGTCTATGCTAGGCAGAGGATACGAGTTTTTCTTTGTCATACCGTTCAGTTTTCGGTAGTCGACGCAAAAGCGGATGGTACCGTCTTTCTTGGTGGTCATACAAACAGGGCTGGACCAGGGACTCGAGCTCGGCACGATGACCCCTAGATCCAACTGCTTTTGTATTTCCTGTTCACAAATTAACTTCTTCTTAAGAGGAAGTCTACGATACGGGATTTTAAAAGGTTTCTTGTCGCCCACGTCTATAGTGTGCAACACCTTATCGGATCTGCCTACCGGTCCTCCTTCCCTACAGAAAGCACTCTCGTACCTCAGTAGGAGTTTAGCTAGGCATTCCTTATCCTCCGTATTCTGTAAATCTGATTGTTCAATCAGTTTCTGAAATTCTCCATCCAAAGGATGCTTACTAACAGGGTTTAATGGTTTATTGAACCTGGCCTCAGCGACGTGTTCTACCGAACTCATCTCTCCCACACGGTCGCCTCGTTTCAAGTAAACCACCGAACCACTTCGATTAGTTATGGGTAATACAGACCATGCTGCATTAGCCACCAATGTGTCCACTGAGTCCAACCCGATATTTGATAGATATACCGTGTCAGGTTCAAAGACTCCAGTTTCATTCCTCTGGGCCATTGATCCGCCACAAAGGACATCACAAGTGGTACCTGGTGGGATCTTCACCGTATGTATCACTGATGCAACAGAAGACACTTGTCTCAATACGCACTGGACATGCAAGCCATACGGGTTCCCAATACTCATCATTCCATCCCTGGGGTCCAAGACGGCCCCATATAAGCTTGCAAAATCCAATCCAAGGATTCCGTCATCACTAACCTCTGCTATAGTTGGCAAAAGAACAAATTCTTTGCATCCTATAGGGATAGGCATAAACGTCCTACCAAAAGTATGCATACTGCTTCCGTCGGCCGTGCAGGCATTTACCCCCGTTTTGAGGTTCTCATGACTGCTGGCAACCGAGTCGAAGAATCTTTTGGACACACAGGAATGGCTAGCTCCGGTATCCACCAAGAATTCTCCTACCCGGCCTTCCACAGATATGGGTACATACCACCGTCTCCCCCCCAAAGGGGAAGGGTTGCTGGTGAACTGGTGAAAGTCTCCCGAATCACCAAGATTCAATCCGAGTCCTCTCAAAAATTCCAGTCACGGATGACTTGGGGGAAGGCGTGTTCCACACACTCGAATCAACTCCTTGATCCATCCTCCCTCTCCCCCAGTGCGGCCACTCGCCTCCATATGCTCGCCTCCGTACACATAAGCACTAGGGTCCCTGGCCCCGGCCGTAGTGCAGGGGTGCGCACCCACAGCCACCCGGCCTCCAGGTGAATTTGACTCGAAATCTTCCACCGGATTACCCCCGGTAGCATTTTGGCATTCGTTCCATCCTGGGGTTATCCTGGATATAACCCCCACTAGTTTCCCACATCAGTGGAATCCGTAGCGTTCTGTTCTCCTTCACCGTTGTCCTCGGCTTCATAGAAAGCAGCCATTACCGGCTTAGCAGCGGTACATTCAGAGAAATAGTGTCCCATGCGTTGGCACCTGAAACACTTAACCATCCGGCGATCCACTCTGAATCTCTGCCGGTTGGCTTGGAGGGCATCTGTAATTTTCTTACACATATCTTCCATCAGTTTGGTCATATCCGGAGACTGACCCTTCGCTTTATCAGCGTTGTCAGAGGGCTTAGTAGCCTTCCCACCAGCTTTTGGGTCACCTTTGACCTCGGATGGCAATTTAGAATCTCTTGATTTACTAAATGCCTTTCTCGGAATGTACTTCCTACCTGAAGTATTCTTCCTAAGCTGCATCGAGCAAAAGGTGCTGTCCTCCTGCTCGATTTCAATCAATTCAAAGTCATCCGGGGTATTTTCTACCTTGGATCACTGACCTACTGATGCTAGTGGAGTCGAACCCGTAGTATTCGGGATGTCTCCAGCTAACATGGTTCACTTCTTCACAGCCATATCTATACCATTAAATATGCCGTGCAATGTTATGCCCTCTTTCCAGGCATCTCTCGCAGCGATCTGCTCATCTCGGTCCCTCAGACCTTTGACGAATTGAGTGATCAAATCATCCATATACCAGTCCTGGTTTTCCGTACCGGGTCTGGCCTTACTTAACAGCGCATGCAGTTCCATACCGTATGCCCTGAAAGCTTCATTAGGCTTCTGGGTACGTTTCTTAAAGCGGACCATCGGATCCTCCTTGACCATATTACACAATAGTCCGCTAGCAGATTCAACCAACTGCTCAAAGCTTCCGATAAGGCCATACCAGGTACGCCATTCCTCCACAGCCATACGACCCGGCCCACCTTTCAGGCATCTCACAAGATGCGGCTTGGCCTCGTATGGGGTCCAACCATTACAGTTCATCACATCGATGAAATCTTCAAACCATTCTTTCCATGGCCGAGTACCATCGTATTCCCTTGGAATGACGGCTACCCTTCGGGCTGAATTGTGAGCATACATCAATCTAGTGCATTGCTGTTTACTCCATTCAATCGCCTTGGTTTCATTCAAGGTTCGATTGCCTCCCATACCACCAAAGCTTGTTTAGTGGTGGTGGTGGTGGCTGGCTATACGTCCACTGTGAACCACTGTAGTTCGTACAGCCACCGCCCCCTTGGTTGGGGCCGGTACCCCGGGTACCATCCCCACCCTGAGCACCAGTGTGGTTAGCGCCACCCTGGTGACCACCGTCGGATTGCTGGCCAGTCTGGTTTGGTTGATTGCCATCGTTAGGTGGATTCTGTTGGTTGCTGTTATTACCAGCTCCCAATCCGACATCTTCTGTCTGATCCACATGTATGTGGAAACCACTAGTTTCCGCGCTAGTGTCAGAGGCATCCCTAGGTATGAAGTCTGGGTCTAAGTTGTGGACTATCGGGACCTCACTTATCCAGACTCTACTAGTTCGGCCGTGCTTATCTTGGGTTCTGAGGTAGACTCCCCCTTGATCTACATTCCGCGTCACATTGTCATTGACAAATGGATTGTACTGCGGATGCTTTGGTGTTGAACAGGAAACTGGGTCTCCTTGTTTAACAAATGTCGAGTTAGGGTTTAAGTCCTTACTCGCCAGGGGAGAATTCATTTGCTCCTGTTCTTGTAAATAACTCTCCATAGCAGACTTATTTATTGTGAGGGTAGCTACATTCGTAGTAAGGATTCGCTGCTCCTCCCTTAGCTGTGCATTTTCTGACAGGATCTCGGATCTAATCTTCTCTTTATGTGCAACAGCTCGGTTACGCTCTTCTTGGGCAGCTACTGCCTCTCGCTTTAAAGTATCCTTTAGCAAGCGATACTTCTCACTTTTCTCTTTTTGTGACCGTTGATATTCGCTGGTCTCCCTTCGGATCTCGGCTTGTTCCGAGACCAACTTGGCTTCTGTCTCCGCTTTACGGAGCTGAAGTTTCTTCAACTTTTCCTCCATGGCATGCAATTCGGATTGTAATTTATTTACTTCCTGGGCCTTAGCAACTTCTTCGGCTCTAGCCTTGTCAATTGCTCTGAGTCTGTTGGCTTCCTCTAGTTCGAGGTCAGCCAACTTTTTCTCCTTTTCTCTTTTGTCTCTCTCTTTTAGCTCCAATCGGTGGGCTACTGAAGACAAGCGATATTTGAGGTAGGATTCTTTTAGAATCGCCTTGAACTCCTCATGCTGCCTCTTAGCCTGTAGCTCTACCTGCTCTTTCCCCTTCAGATAGGCCGAGGTAGTCTTATACCCGGGGCCCATCCGACGTCCGTATATCGACTTGCGGCTGCCTCCAGGGTTAAACATGGAGTCAGACAAGCCTTCGTCTAAAGATAGGCCTAGGGAGTGCCTCTCCGAGCTTATCGGCAGGGCCTCCCAGGGCCTAGTCTTCGGGGTTGCTGTAGGAACCTTTGGATACTTTACAGCCTTAACATCGTCGTTATCGTGATCAGACGACATCAATAATGGGGCCACCCCGGTTGCCCCATCCAATACGGCGCCCGTAGGAGTCGCGGTACGCTGCATAGGGCCTTGGGCTTCTGGTGTTTCCAAATTACTAGCCGAGCCTGAGGGGACCATGGCTCCCAGCTGACATCTACTAGTCAATACTTGAGACCAATCGCTCAAGTTCAAGGTAGGAGGCCTTAGCACTCCCCTGAACAATCCTGTATCCGAGGCAAACTGTTGAGGTGTGCCCGGATACAATTTAACAATGCCGTCCCCATTTCTGGTGGCACCGTCTGTATCTTTTTCAGCTTCGTGCAGCTCTCGGAAACACATCAGAGTGTCATTAATCATCCCTTGATGGAATGCTATGGCCCTCTGACGTTGAAGTCCTTCCCAAGCCTGATAGATGGTGCTTTGGAATTCAGCCTTACCTGGTTTGCAACTGTTGAACCAGGTTTCCGCCCTTCCGCAACGAACAACAATTTTGTCTTTCGGCGCTTTGGGCGGTTCCTTCTCCACCTTAGCGGGTGCTGGTGGAGCGGTGGGGTTAGCCTTTTCAGTACTAACCACAGCTTTCGGAATGGGAGCAGGCCCGGATTGGTCTGGTCCCACGTGAACGAAGGGTACACCATCTGGAGTAGGAGGGAGGTGCACCTGCAATCCCAATTTCAGATAATGCTGAATTTGTTCGTCGCTGGTGAGGGGTTTATACGTACCTCCAGCGATAGGACTGCCTGCCGCCGCAGACGGCTTCCGGTGCAGTTTACCCTTGTTACCGGGTGTCAAAACTTGACTCTCCGGGCCATGTGCTCCCAAGTCGGGATATTGGCTGGAGTCAAGCCTGCTGGGTGTGGCTTCAGCAGCGGCTTTATAAGAGCTGGGCCTGCCGGAAGCGCCCCTTAACACCGGTGATGGGTGTTTGAAGGTCACTTCTTTCGGAGACTTCTCCGCTTCATGGTGGTCCAGCGGTGACCTTGATCGGTCCATCCGGCCGTGGGTACCATCCGGAAGTCTCGGGGATCCCTCCCGCCTAACATCTTTTCTGCTGCGTCCGGTTTGAACTGGCTTCCTCCCGGAGTTGCAGCACTCGTTCCACTCTTCGTCGTGAAGGTCCAGCTTACACCGACCTTCGGTGAGCACAAACCTCGCCAGAAGCTGTTTTCTGTGCGTGGTGTCCGTGGTGCCGAATGATTGATCACTCGGCTTCACGTTCGTCCAACGCTCATTGTCCATCTTCCAGAACTCGGCCATGAGTTCTTTGTGCAGGGCCATAACTTGGTCACGGGCTTTATTAAGTCCGTCAGCGTGGGCGTTTATAGCTCACGCGTTTAGTGCATTTAGCACTCTTCTTGCCCTCGTCTGGGTTACACGAGTACTCGGGGTGGTGGTGCATATGCTCCTCCACCAGATGACGCTGGAACCGGATCTGGGTATCCCAGACGCGTTCCTGTTCCATTTCACTCTTATCCATACAGATGGAGAAGGGGCATGTCTTCCGGGTCTTGGAATACCATTTATCCAAGGCCCAACGCAGCTCCTTTTTCTGTACCTGACTGTAATATGTTTCAGCACAATTGTTCAATAAGAGCCAGATACTCTAGTACATCTTATTCAGGACGGGATCACTGTTGGTTAGACGCATCCAGTCCTCATCGTCGGAATTGCCGTCCTTGTTGGCCGGTTTTGGGCAGGCGTATTTTACCGTACCTTTTTTGGTGACACCAGTGACGCAGTCCTCCATGCTAGTAGGGATACGGTCTTTAAAACCCCCTTTAGCATTGGCCCATTGGTCCGCATCGGATAGAGTTGGCGGGACTATGTTGTCGTCCGACTCATCCGAAACATTTGATTCGGAAACAGATTCCTCTACTTTCATAGATTCTATGGGTTCGGAGGCTCTGTTCCGGCGTTCAATGATGGCTGAATCTGGAAGGGTTTTAAGTTTCCGGAGTTCAGCCTTCCGCTGACGTTCCAACTGGGTCTTAGTCCAGCTCCCGTCGTCAGAGTCTGCGGGTGTTTCCGACTCCTTGGCTTTTGGCTTAGGAGTCGATTTTCCCGCACGAGGACCCTTAGGTGAGGCGTCCTCCCGTTTGCCGGTAACAACAATCTTTTTAATCGGAGGAGCAGTGGCGGCTTCGTCGTCCAGACGCTTCCTCTCACTCTCCTCATGTCTCGCTTTTGCTGCGGCTCGCTCATCCTCCATTTGTTCCCGGATGAGACGACGGATAAGTTCGGGTCGAGTCCATGTTAATAGGCTCGACTTCCGACACTTTTCAATGTCGGATTCCCGGAGGGTATAACCCATAGACCAGGAATCAAACGCATCAGCAGCTCTCCGGTACTCACTGATGGTCAATAAGGACGTCTCGTGAGAATCTGGGTTCGGGTAACGGTGGCTTTCATGTCGTACAAAAAGCCCGATCCAGTGTACCTGCTTAAAGTCATCGATACCCCATGTACTACGATCGGGTCGTGGCATGAGGTCAAGCTCCAGTGTCATAGCAGCATCATATACTGCCCTACGGAATTCTTGGTGGACCATAAGTCCCCGTTGAAGCCATCCGTAATCCGTCAGCCATTCCTGAGGGATTTCTGAGTATATGTGGTTAGGTATAACCTCAAGAATACTCCGTCGGACTTCCAGGTCAATCAGAATATGACGACCGTCCTCATCCGTCTTCATCAAGGTCGGGTGAACGAACAGGTACCTACCATCGTAAGATGGGTAGTAGTTTTCGCTCACTCTATGGCGCCCAAGGGTTCGAAATCCGTCATCCTGGTTTCCACTGCAGTCGTCCGCCCAACTGCTGGTAGTCGGGTTACCGGTGGCTTCACCGGATTCCCCCATCGTCTCGGGTGACGAATCCGGTGCAGGAGGGCGATCCCCCCCTGCACTGTTGTCGCCTGGAGAAGACGGTAGCGGTGAAACCGGTCTACTGTTCTTCCCCAAGTTGAAGTTCTCGAGATCATCGTTGAACTCCATCATCTCTTCCTCCCGCAGGTTAACCCGGGACAAAGGCTGTGAGCCTTGTTCAATGTCGGCATCCGGAAGGACGCTATCGGGAGTCAAGTGACCCGGCTCGCCGGACCGCTTCGACTCCACCACGGTTTTCTCAGCCATTACGCTGAGAAGACAACTTCTAGGGTAGGTTATTTCTTTCCCCGCCGAACACTCACCTACTCGGTGTTCATCCTCCTCCCGCGCCAGAGGGTTTCACTGTTGTATGGCACCAACAGAACAATTTATAGAGACACACCAGAAGCACGGACTGTCTCCTACGCCCGGTCAATCCAATATGGCCGAATTCTCGCGGTTGACGTCACTTCCCCGCGTTCCGGCGGGGTCACGAGAGGTCATATGAGAGTAGCCAACGTGACATCACACAACACGTGCGATACATATAAACAAATAACAATCCGTACAGTTCTGCCATTATCACTCGTCTTTGGGAGACTCTCGAGGGATTCATATTGAGCCTTTATGGATAGTCTTTACGTACCCATCGAATTTTTCGTCCAATACCAACTGGTATGTCTCCCGGAAGTTATAACAGCAACCTATAGCGAACCGTTAAACAAAAGGACAACATATAACGGATTACAGGACGATACACTCGTTGTGTAACGGGTTAGGTCACTGCAGCCCTGGCAAGTCGTGGACTGCGACGGAGCACTACACCATCTCCAGTTCCTTTATTCAACCTGGCAGACTTCCGAGCCTTTTCTAGGGATTTCGTAGCCAACAATTT
Organism: Acholoe squamosa; assembly: GCA_949317995.1. Classification (NCBI taxonomy): domain Eukaryota; kingdom Metazoa; phylum Annelida; class Polychaeta; order Phyllodocida; family Polynoidae; genus Acholoe; species Acholoe squamosa. Next base: position 8,790,336 of record OX439051.1, on the reverse strand, counting down.
CCCTTTCCTCTTCAGTCCGCCTGCACCCGTCGAGACTTTTTGTACTACACCGCGCCGAGATGGTGTTGGCGCTGGCATTACAGTTTTACCCAGTACCTTTCTAGGTCTCCCGGGACCTCTACTTGGTAATTTCTTTAACCGGGTTACCCTATCCATATTAAATATGGATTTGGAGCCTTCTCCATATTTCTCGTCAGAATTCCCTCTTCCTAACCAAGGACGTAGCCTATCTATATTGGATTTGTACACCCTTCCTATATCGGATTGTATTAATACTGTACAATCGCTGATCACAGTAGTTACTGTAAACGGACCATCCCAATTGGATGCCAGCTTAACATGCCTAAGGGGTTCATGTAATCGTAAAAAACGATCTACGGGTTTAAAGTGTCTTATCTTTAAACCCGTATCGTATCCGGCCTTTTGCCAGCGGGCACTTTTATGTAATTCCAGACGAGCCACTTCATATGCCTTTTTAAACCGGTCTCGTAATGCTTCCACAAAAACTACCTGACAAGGTAATTCCGGATTCATTCCGACGACACCAAATACCAAATCTGCTGGCATTATTAAATCTTCTCCAAATACTAACAAATTTGGAGAGCAGTTAGTACTCGAATGAACAGTGCCATTGTAAGCGTGTGTTACAAAGTCATATTGTTCATCCCAATCATCCAAATTGTCATTTACAAGTGATTTTAGGACTTGTATAAGGGTTCTATTGAACCTTTCTACCAGCCCCTCACTTTGTGGACGATACGGATTGGTCCTAGTTTTACAGATGGCGAGATATTCACACATACTTTGCCAGAGATTGGATTTGAATTCCCTTCCCTGGTCACTGTGAAGCATTAAGGGCACTCCAAAAGTTAGTACCCAACCCTTCACAAAAGCTTCCGCACAAGTAACAGCCTTATGATCCGGTAGTGGGAAGACTTTAGTATGCTTGGTATAATAGTCACACACTACCATCATGCACATATTGTCATTCGGCGTTTTATTTAGTCCGCTAATAATATCAATTCCTATTCGTGCGAACCTTACCCTGAATAATTCTTGGGATAAGGGCAACTTACCGGGTCCGTGTCCGGGTTTGTTTTTACAACAATCCGGGCAACTAGCCACCCATCTGAGTAAGTCTTGCGACATACCCGGCCAGTAGTATCAGAGACGAGCTAAAGATCGTTTCTTCCCGAAATGACCACTTGTTCTGTGTCCATGACAATAATACATGATGTCTCTACACATGGCAGATGGAATGACAACTTGTATCTGCTGTCCACCATTGTTACATGGTTTCCAGCGGTACAGTATTCCCCTCTTGACTTCCAGCTCCGTCCATTGAGCTAGAAACCTTCTCATTTCCCTATTCTCCAGCGAGGCTATAGGTCTAGCTGGACATATACCCTTTGGTACCAATTGTAGAAGCCTAGCAGTAACCGAGTCAGCTTCCTGGCAGTTCCTCATGGTTTCTAAGGACCAATCCAGGACACTGCCGATACGTGTTTCGAAAGGAATTCGAATCAAGGCTGCTACTGCTTTATGGATCCCACAATCAGTACAATTCAGATTGTCACATTTCCGAATTGGTATTCGGGATAAGGCATCAGCATTCACGTGCTTATTTCCGGCACGATGCTGTATCTGACTATTTTCTAGTCGAAATTCAGACAGATGGGCTAGCCATCTCCCTATCATTTATTTCGGCATCCCGAAAGTTTAATAACCATCTTAAGGAGGAATGATCTGTACGTAATGTAAAGTTAGTACCCCACAAGAAGTGTTTAAACTTTTTGGTATACACCACGACAGCTAGTAATTCACGTTTAGTTGTGCAATAATTTCGCTGTGTTTTACTCAGTGTATTGCTAGCGAATGCAATCGGGACCTCCACTCCACCTTGGACTTGGGAGAGGGCTGCTCCGATACTTTCATTGCTAGCATCCGTATCCAGTATGAAATGCCCATCCTCGGATGGGTATTGCAGTACTGGAGTACTCGTGAACAAGGCTTTCAATTGTTGGAAAGCTTGTTCCTGTTCGGTTCCCCATGGGAACTTCTCCTTCCTACTACCGGGGGTCATGTTGTTAGGATTTGTAAGGGATAACTCACCCGAGAATAATTCGGTATAAAGTCTCTGTAATAGGAGCAGAATCCTAAAAATGACCTTACATCCTTTGGACTATTTGGTACTCCCGAGTCCGTTACTGCCTGGATTTTTTCAGGATCAGCTTTTATTCCTTCTTCAGATATTATCTGGCCCAAATAATTTATGGACTTTTTAAAAAAGTTACATTTCTTAGGCTTAAGTTTTAAACCGTTAGATATTATTCTTTCTAATACTAACTTGAGGTTGTGCAAGCATTCGTCAAATGTTTTACCGAATACTATAACGTCGTCAAGGTAAACGAGGCACCTTTTCCATAACAGATCACTTAAAAGTGTCTCCATCATGGCTTCAAAGGTTGCCGGAGCATTACATAAGCCAAAAGGCATAACATTATACTAGAACAAACCTATATGACTTGAAAAAGCTGTCTTTTCCATATCATCCGGGTTCATTCCTACTTGCCAGTATCCGGATTGCAAGTCCAGTGTACAAAACCATTTATTACCTCCCAAAGAATCGATTGTCTCATCAATTCTTGGCAATGGGTACGAATTTTTCTTCGTTAAACCATTTAGTTTCCTATAGTCTATACAGAACCGGATAGACCCATCCTTTTTCGTCACCATACATACCGGACTACTCCAAGGACTGCTAGAGGGAACTATTACATTCTGTTCTAACATTTCCGCTTCCGCTACCCTTTTCTTAGGCAGGGGTAGCCTCCGATACGGGATCTTAAAGGGCAGCGCCTCTCCCGTATCAATGGTATGTAATACCTTCGTAGTCTTCCCGAGTGGTTCACCTGGAGCGGCAAACGCCCTCTAATACATAATCAACAACTCTTTGAGTGTATATTTCTGCGAAGGATCTTCTAGACTCGTATCCTCATACATTGTCTTCAGATCTTCGGTCCATTCTTGTTCAGGGAACAACTAGTCACTGTCTCAGCCAGTGTAACGGTACCAAAATTGGCTCCTTTTTTCAAATATAAGGTCCTGTTACCGGTATTGGAAACCGGTATGACTGACCAAGCCCCATTGGCTACTATCGTGTCAACCGACTCCAATCCTAGACCAGGCAGCATAATCATGTCCGGCTCAATTACTGCATCCTGGTTCCTCAACTCGGAATTACTCCGAACCAGAACATCACAGGCCACTCCCGGAGGAATCTTTACAGTCTGAGCGACGGACGCCACACTGCTAACTTGTCTCAATACACATTGTACTTTCACAGGATAAGGATGCTCTACACTCAGTTCCCCAGTTCTCGGGTCCAAGACTGCTCCATACAGGGCCGCAAAGTCTAATCCTAATATCCCTTCATCCGCTATTCTGGCAATCGTAGTAGTTATCACATATTCGTGAATACCCTCGAATTGCAATTTCACACACATCTTACCATATGTTTGCATCTTACTACCGTCGGCCGTTTGGGCGTTTCCTCCCAATAGGAGAGTATCGCGCACATCCGGTATAAGATCCGCTATTTTCCGAGAGACACAGGAGTGGCTAGCTCCCGTATCAACTAGGAATTCAGCGGGTCTTCCATTGATATTAAGCGAAACATACCACCGCCTTCCATGCAACATGGAAGGTACATCAGTTATTGCAGAATCCTCATTATTCACACCCGGGTCCCGTCCACATCCTTTTAAGTATTCCAGACAAGGATGGCCTTGGGGTAGGTGAGCACTACCAACTCTGGCCAAAAATTGGCCTCCTACCTCCAATCCGGTACTGGGTTTCCCCTGTGCTCCCTGGGCACTTGTTATACCGGATTCCCCAATCTCCTGAGTGGGCTGCTCTACCACCTCAGTATTGGGCGAATGTGTTACTCCATTCGGATTTGCACCACTGCTGGTGGTATCATGGCAAGTGACTATTCTGGGATCCTGTTGCTTGCCCGTAACAGAATCCCCCCTCAGTTTTCCTTATCCTCTACTGTGGAGAAACTCATTCGTGCTCTATACACCGGTTTCTCTGCCACACATTCGGCAGCGAAATGGCCTAATTCTTGGCACCTATAGCACCTTCTCTGGGACTTATCTACCCTTGGGTGTCACAGAGCGTTCGTCAATCGGGTAACCAAATTCTCCATAAAATCCCCCTTAGCAGTTGACACTGCCATCTGAGGAGTAGAGAAAGTGGGTAACTGTGGTACCGGTAATTGCGCTACCGGTTTCTGCGGCACCTCTAGTTTGGGTGGTACCGGTGATGCATCCCCTAGGGATTTCTGAAAGTTTGATTTCTTCTTGAAACCTCCCTTTCGGTACCTTTTCTGCCGATAATATTTACCGGCAATTTATACAGATCTGATATATTCTCCATCATCATCAGAGATATATTCGTAATCGGAGTCCATCGAACCGGACTCAACTGCAGCCGTGTGTTCCGGTATGGGTGGACCACTTTTAACTGCTGAAGCTCTTGCAGGGGGTGCATTGGCGCCTAGCAACCGCTTCTTTCTGTCATAATTTTCGATAGCCAGGAACAGATCATTGAAGGAGGTATCGTCCTTCCATTCATCCCAGGCCACAGTCTTATGTTCCGGATCCCGGAGTCCGGCAATGAATTGAGTGAATAACTCTTGTATCCAACATTCATCGTCATATTCCCAATTAGGCCTAGCTTTACTGAGCAGGTCCTGTAGTTCCAGCCCAAAAACTTTATGTGACTCCCTGGGTTTCTGTGTCCGTCTCTTAAATGTGATCCAAGGATCTTCTCGGACAATAGAACTGAATAGGTAGCAGGCACACTCCAACAATTCGTCGTAGGTACCTTCTATCCCATATTCTTTTCTCCATCTGTTCAGGGCTACTTTACCTCCCTTACAAAGCCAGCAGACTAAATACGGTAATGCTTTGTCTTTAGTCCATCCGCTACAATTCACCTCGTCTACAAAGATTTGGTAACTATCTTTCCAAGGTTCATTCGGATCGTATGGCGGGGGTATCCGTCTCATACCACGCGCAGGATTAGAACAACCCCTGAGCCGATTGGCTTCCTTCAGGCTCCAATCCATTACTTCGACAACATCGGCTCCTTTACGATAGCAGTCGATTCCTAATCCCTGAATGCATTTACTATTATCAAAAATTTCTTGCATTCCGGGAGACATATAAGAACGCCTATTCATTCTCTTAGGCTTTCCTCCGTCTCCTTGATTAGCACCATAAGGGGTATTACCTCCTCCTCCTGGTCCTCCCGGTGGATATCCTCCACCTCCGGATCCTCCCGGTGGATATCCTCCACCACCGGATCCTCCCGGTGGATATCCTCAACCACCAGATCCTCCCGGTGGATATCCTCCACCACCAGGTCCTCCTGATGGATATCCGGATCCTCCCGGTGGATATCTTCCACCTCCGGATCCTCCCGATGGATATCCTCCACCTCCGGATCCTCCCGGTGGATATCTTCCACCTCTGGATCCTCCCGATGGATATCCTCCACCTCCGGATCCTCCTGATGGATATCTTCCACCTCCGGATCCTCCCGATGGATATCTTCCACCTCCGTCATAGCCTTGGCTGTGTCCTTGCCCAAAATAATTTAAATTTTGGGTGTTGGTATAACCGGTATTATTACCGTCATAGCCGTAGCTATTCGCTTGGTGTCTCCTGAAACCATGGCAGTCACCGGCCGGAGGTTGACCACCATCGGCATACGTTCCTGTATGTGGGCTTTGTGCATTTTGCACACCTACATAAGTTGGACGAGATGGAGCACTCCGATAATGACCATCAGACATTGTATTTCTTGGCGGAGGACGTGGTGTACTTGCTCCGGGACCAGGGGTGGGTTTCGGGGGGTCAGGTTGTTTCGGGTTATTATTCCGATTCCCGTCTTGTTTACCCGAACCACTGTTCTTTGAATCAGAAGGATCACCTGCTCCACCAGCAGCTGTATTCGTCAAGAAAGGTAATTGAGGTACTGGTGGGGCTCTCACATTGTTTCCGGGTGGAGTAGGATGGGAATCACCTTTAGTGGGTGCTCCTGTTATTTTAGTTGTGAAATCTACTCCATTCGATGGTTTATTGGGATTATAAATACCGCCTGCTACATGTTTATCAGCCCCATCGGTTACGAAAGGATTATACCGAGTGGGGCCGGCAACAGGTGTCGCACTTTGCGATCCTACAGCATCATTATTATCTACTGTAGTTCCCGCCTGTAAACGACTAGCTAATTGTATGATTATTGTATCGTCTAATGGGCCAATTGCTTGTTGGGTTTGTTCTACATAGTCACCCAATAAGGCTGCAGTATTTTGTAAATCCTGCAGTTTGAGTAGATATTCATCCCGATCATTCATCAATTGTTCATTGTATCGGAGGATACCTATCCGGACAGTTTCGTTATCTTCGGCCTGTTTAACACAACATTCTTTCAGGCGTTCGTATTCTGCCTGCAGTGATTCTTTTGCACTCAGAAATTGGGTTTCTTCTTCATGCAGTCGCTGCTTCAGAGTTTGTTTTTCATTTTCAAACTCAGCTCTTATATCTTGGAGATTTTCCAAAATATCCTCTTTCTCTTCGAATGCTTCATCCTTAGCTCTCGCTATCAGGTTAAGCGTCTCGTTCATAGCCAGATATTGCTGGTTCATTTCATCCATTTCCCGATTGTATTTATCATGATCCGGAACGGTGAAAGTAACATTCCCAGTGGTAATCGCACTACAATCAAGTGGTGGTAATTGCCCTGGGATATCGTAAGGAAGCTGACCAAAGGTTACCTTCCTTGGCATAGGAGCCGGATGATTTGGGTCATGGCTTCCTCCAGTTTCGAACAAAGAATCTGCCAATTCTAAATTGACAGAGTCATGTTGGTTGACATGTTCAACCCGGTGTTTCACCAGGATTGATTCCGGGACATTTTCCTCACTATCCGCGTTGTGAGGTATCGTGTCCCTCCATTGCTGGTCCCTGGAGGGCGCATTAAAATGCGCTGGTTCCTCCCGGGTCTCATCCGGATTGTGTCAGGGCTATACATTTTTGCCGAACCCACTGGTCACGGCACCAGTGTAATGGGTTACTTTCTCCTCTTATTCGATTGGACAGACAAGTCAACAAGAGGAGGATTCGGGTGTATGCGAACAGGGTTTTATTTTGGTTCGAATAACACAGGCACGGCTACCCGGAGGTAGCTCGGAGAGATTGTATGAGATACTGGATTCTTTGTACTAAGTTGGAGAACTTCGTACGGCGATGGTCTCACTACTCTGACGCGGTGACTGAGCCCTGTCCTCCTCTTATAGGTAGGGACACTGGCGCCCCCCGTGCCTCTCTCACACCACCCGAACAGATGCTGCCACCTATCCGGGAAGTGGAGGGCGAAGCCCGGGTGGCTGACTCACCCACCGCGCCAAAGGACCATAACGTAATATATATATATGTATACCTCTACATCATATTATCTATTATCTTAAAATTTGATGAATGGTATATGTATTTTATGGCTTGACCAAGACAACATCCTTTTAGGATAAAGGTCAGTCATTTACTTGTTAGCCATTAAGATCTGTTTCCGTATTCATTACATATTTAAATCTATATATATTATAACAGTGAATTACTATGTAAAAAAAAAAAAAAAGGAAACCTAAATGTTATGAACAACGATTGTAATGGATGAATTTCTTCGGCTAAATAAAGTTTAAATTTGTTTCAAAAAAAGCATAAAAGAGCATTAACTTAATCTAATTATTTAATTATATTACATCCAAATTTGATTATATTTGTATATCAAGTTTTTTAAATCAAGATGCTTAAAACTAATAATGGCACCAATGATACCATATATAATTGAAATTTGACAAAGGTTTTCACAATTCCAACCAGGGTGTGCACACTCAGAGATTGAGTATTCCTTGCTATATTTCAGGGCCTTCCATACTAATATAGCCAATCTAACTGCCCTAGAGTCCCCAGCTACTAAGACAGACATTTTCAAAGTGTAGCAGACAGGAACAAGGCTCAAACACGCCAGTAGGAATAAGCACAAGGTTGAAAGTGTCAATTTGTATGCAGGCATTATATATGGCCACGGAGGATCTTTTATAAATTTGCCAGAACTATGCTACAATAGTCTACAAATGTGTACAAATGCGCCAGAATCATGACACATAAAGGTACAGAAGTCAAGTTCAAGATTCCTGAATCAGGAAAGACACACTGTCAGTTCAGCTTTTCATGTACTCTTCCCTTACTTTTTGCAGCATAATGCAGCTTCCCCATCATACTGTGCATTTTTACTTCTTGCATTATACAGCCAACCAGTGCCCCACCTTCTGCTTCCAGTTGCTTCCGCCAATATGCTTGGGGCTGTAAGGACAAACAAGTCACAAATTTCATCATTTTGGCCGAATTTCGCCATTAATAAATCCAACATCAACTGACTCTCCATTCCCCTGAATGGACTATCATTGGGTGCCCTGTTCTCCTTTTCATCCCCTTTGCGCTTTATCTCACGTGGGTCAGACATAGCTAGTACCTGCTGTGCCGCTGCAATTTTCCCAATTGCTGTCAGTTTACAAAAAAAAATAACCCTGCTCTACAAAATTAAAGCGATAAGAAACCCCCTCGAATGTAAATTGGAACTCACATCTGAACCAGTTTGATAGATAAGCTGTAGATCCCTGGTATATGATTCCCTGCTTTGTTGTTTGAATGTGGACTACATGTGTTTGGGCAGACTGAGGCCCATGAGGGGTTCTCAGAGTTTGGTTCCGACCAGTTTTCTGAGGTGTTCGGGTACCTTATCTAGGTAAGCTAGGGTATACTTTTCACCATGTACAGTGACACTATTCTTCTCTAATTTTCCCTCAAGCCCACTCTTTTTTACTGCATCAACCAGCTGTCTGGCAGCATTCTTTTGGGCCCTATATGCCACTGACTCATCATTAGCCAGCCATATCCTGCTCTCATCTATGGTTTTGCAGGCCTAGGAAGTACCTCATCTGAAGCAGCCACATTCTTATCAGTCCTGCCTTTTTATGTGTTGCCCACAAGTGTTCATGTCAGTCAGGTACAAGTATCATCCAATGAAGACTAGAGCTACTCAAAGCAATAGCACTAAAAAGCAAGTCACACATTAAGTACCTACTTGTGCTTTTCAGTATAATGTGGTAAGCATAAGTTGAATAGTGAAGAAGAGCATCACTTTTTAAAATGAGAGTATACCTACTTGTTATTCTGTTTACCTTATATGCAACAGCCTCCTGTAGTGTCTCCTCTAGTTTGAGGTTTATGCCGCATGACTTCAGCAAGCACAGCATAGGGTACTGCCTAATAAATAAGATGTCCATTATATATGACCTTCTACTATCATTTCACAAGTTCTCATCTATAAGTAATTAATTCAGAGAACTGCCAATAAATCAATGTTGTAAAGGAAGCGGACGTGGCAGTTACTGTAAGCACACTGTAGCACTGTATAATAACCCTTTAAGGGACGCTAAAACAGAAGTGCATCATGCCCATTGGTCTCCATGATGCACTAATGATTTGCTTGTGAAACTTCTCACCAGCACTTCATTAGAACATTATGTGGACCCTCTTGGAATTTGTCTGTTAATCCCATAGGGTCTGTGTGATGTATGAATGTACCCATTACAGGTTAGTCACCAGGGCTGCCTTACTGCTTCATGGCGACCAATGGGCATGATGCATTAATGGATGAGCAGCCCTTAAAGCCTTAAGAAACATATTCTCATCTACATGTACCTATTTCAGAGAACTGCCAATAAATCAATGTTGTACTGTATATTTACCCTTTAAGTGCTTCTAAGACAGAAGGGCATGATGCCCATTGGTTGTCATGATGTACCAATGAAGTGTTGGTGAGCAGTCTCACCAGCACTTAATTGGAGCATAATACCGCCCCAACGGGGTTGATACACATACTACCAGAGGGGGCCAATGGCCAATGGGCATGATGCGTTAATGCATCATTGGTCCTGAAAGGGTTAAACATGCAGTTGTCACATGACTGCACCCTTTCTCTTCCATTTTCAACTTCTGGATTGTAATAATTGAACACAGAAGTGTACACTTTACCTTGTTTATTTACCCTGGGTAAAACCAATTATAACACCCCTCTAAACGAAGTAAATAGCCCTTCCCATAGATTGACCATTTTTGATCCCCCGCCACTCCCATTGCTTTTACTATTGAAATGTGTAGGAGGCTTGGACCCTCCTCCCCTGCCCGCCCTACCAAACCCTATGATCATACAGAGTATTTGTAGTGTGTTACCTACAATCACCCACTCTGATATTGAAGGGCTTCAAATTGTAGTGGTTGTGTTCAGTCATACCATTTTGAGAAATGCCTGAAGTGAAGTACACATACAAGAAAGTGTATGCATTTTGGATATCAAGCATAAATTTTAGAGTTGTAAAGGGGCCTTGTGTATGGCGTCACCACTGCCTCCCATGGAAATGCATGCATTTGTTGAATAGCACAGCAACTGTCCCTTCAACCATAATGAGACGTTGAATGTTTTGCATAACTCATTAAAAATTGCCACATGTAACTTGTCCCAGGTATACATGTATCTTTTATCTGGGTATATATCCAGTTGGTTTCTTCAAATCGGCATAGTCTGATGTTTTTGCTTTTTTTCTCAAACCTTACTAGAAAGGTATGTCATAAATAATATCACAGAAAACAAACAAGTTGACTTTGATTTATGTAGGCAACTTTATTGTTGTTTTTTTTTTTTATAACATCTAGATGATGGAGGGCAGGTTTTGTTTTAGTCGAAGGTAACTGTATAGATTTAAACTATACTGAAACACTTTTCAAAATCACCATGAAAGACACTATAGATGGACTAATGAAATTTACCGGGTAGAGACCTTACATGTACCTATGTAGCCCACAAAAAAAACTGAACCTGCCTGTTTAACTGTATGTCCCAGAGGCTATTATATAATTTTGGGGTAGTTTTCGCAAGGACACGTCTACGACCATACATGTACTCATAGCTGACAGGTATCTTATATGTAACTATCCTTTTTATGTGGGTCTTATACCTTCATATGACAGCAACTACCCTGTAAGTTTGGTTAATAGCTTCCAGAAAGAACCAGAGATATCATAATAAAAGTATTGACAAGGACACATCTATGACCGAGGACACGTCTACGACTATAGACATGTCTACAGTTATATTCCAAGATGCTTGATACTTGACTGTCCTTGTTATGTGTGAATAATAGCTAGATATGAAAGGAACATTAAAATGTTTATGAGATTATTCTGTCTTAATGCAACTCTGAGCTATGACACTGATTACAAATGCAAGGACATGTCTACGACCAGGGACACTTTGTATTTAAGTAAAACCATTACATGTTAGTTGTTCATCGATATGATTGAAACATTGCATGTTAGTGAGGATATTCTGCCTGACTGCAACTCTGAGCTATGACATTGAATATATAGTGCATGGACATGTATACGACCATGTAATAAGGCATTGTACTGTGGGAATCGTATGAAATATATTCAACCCTCTCTCATATATGGGCATTGTAGCCCAACATATGTACATTATACTGCAAAGGCACACGGAGATGAGAGGTGGAAAAAATGCAAAATTTTAGGAAGTCTACTAGATACACAAGAAGACATCAAAAGAAGGAAACAGCGCGCTACTCAAACTAGGCTATGTGTTCGAAGATAAACACCTAGATAAAGATAAAACTATAGGATTTCAATGCTTGTGTGTGAAGCATATTAAGCTAATAGATGATGAATATTGGGGCCCTAGGGCTGTATATACAGCATCTCGGTGTATATACCTGAGCCGCGAAGCGGCAAGGGTATATACAGCATATACAGCCTGTGGGGCCCCGATATTCATCACCTAATAGGTTTATACCACCATTTCCTCCATTTTGTATCAATTTCTTACCTGAAATCCAAAGAATATAGCCAGGTGAAGACATTTTGGAAGTGCTAGCGACATGGCCCGTGGCCGCTCTGCGCGAAGCCATTGTTTTTGTTCCTTGCCGGGACAGGTACCGCCGTGTTCACACTCATTTTTCGTATGGAATCCAAGCATGACAAGTCTTCAAATTAAAACATACACATCCTTAGATAGTCTAGATGATCCCTGCATATGTATTATGTCCAATATATTCAAAATAAAGGAGAATCCATTGATTTTCCCAACGTACAGGAGTCGCGGTCTGGCCATTCCCACCCGCCTCCTTGTCCGGCGAAAGTGTGTCAGTGGCCCGGATGTAGATATAGGTCAACTGCTCATTGTACAAGAAAGACGCCGAAAATTTCAGACCCGTTTGGAAAATCAATGGATTCTTATTTATTTTGAAAATATCAGACATATCAAGCATGGAGTACTCATCTAGGATGTCTAAGGATATGTATGTTTTAATTTGAAAACTTGTCATGGTTGGATGCGATACGAAATGTGGGTGTAAACACGGCGGTACCTCTCCCGGCAAGGAACAAAAACAATTGATTCGCACAGAGCGGCCACGGGCTGCGACTCGCGTACGATGCCAAAATCAATGGATTCTTATTTATATCGAAGAAAATGGAGTAAATTAGCACGCATTCCTCGTCTATGGATCGAATACTTCTTGGGATTTTAATATTATAACATGACAAGCTTGGAATCAAGACGAAAACTGAATGGAAACGTACCACTAGGACCTCAGGTTAGAATTTATTTACTTTCGCATTGGATTTCATCACCGTTCAGTGTGGCGCTATGGCTAAGGCCTTCGCCTACCACCACTGCGGCCGGGGTTCAATCCTCATACGGGTTGGCACGATTTTTCACAATGGAAAATGGCTAGATTAACTTTGTATAGGCGCCATAATTTCCAAAAATAAGTCCAACTTGACCTCGAAAAAGTATATACCAAAAATTTCAAAAATTGCACAAGGGTGGTTTACGCAGAATAATGCACGGCTAAACTGCATATAAACCCACCGGAAGTCCCGAGATCGTGGTATAATACCTTCAAATGGCCACGTGAAAAATCACACGAGAAGCTATACCATAAAACAAAACAAAGAAAATGGAGCAAAACCATCAGAATCAGAAGGCTACGCTGGTATAGACATGCAGAAAGATTAAACAAGCAAACACCAGCAAAACAAGCACTTTAAGAAGCAAGAAGAAAAACAAAGAAACTATGAGGGGGACAAGCTCAAAACCCTTGAGAAAGACCTACAGGAATTTAATCTGACACCCAAAGCAGCCAGAGAAAAGGCTCTAGATAGAAAACAGTGGAGAAGGATGGTAAACAAAAATCGAGGTGCCATGTCAAAGCAATATACTTATGGTGTATAATTTAAAGTTGTCTCTCTGAGGGGTCATTATGACTGTTCAATGGCTTGTCATACTTGATGTCAGTAACCTGTATGTAGTTAGTTATTTCATCTCATCATTTCTCATATGATAAATTATATCAAACATCATACTTGATATCAGTAGCCTCGAGTTGGGATGGTCACACCTTGGGCAAGGAGAACATGTTTTTCCTGGAAACTTGGACACGACAGAACATCTTATACTCGAGAAAAAAAAACATCTCCATTTCCTGGGAATATCCTGAGTCTTTCCCAAGAAATTCCTGAGAAATTCTCGTGCATTTTCTCAAATGCAATTTGTTATGTCCAAATTTCCGGGGAAATTCACATTCTCTATCCTTGTCATATTCACAAGTCGGCACTTGAGAAATTCCTAGGAAATTCACGAGATCTTGTTCAGTGGGAAATAGGTAGCTTTTTCATCATTGGAATAGCACAATATGCCATTTTCCACAGCCTGCAGGATGATTTCTGCCCTAGTGAGAGTGCTAAAAGATCCATTTCCTGAAAAAAAGTCTCTGAACAAGCCTGAACGTCTCATTCAACAAAGCCTTCCCTCCCTCATCTAGATGTAAAATATCTCCAATAAAATTGCCCACAAAAATTTGAAATCAACTTGTTTGGTTTTCTGATATTATTTATAATATACTTTTTGAGTAAAGTTAAAGAAAAGCAAAAACACCAGACTATGCAACTAAAAAGACACTTGATGTACCTGTAATGTATGACCGTTGGTGGTTCGGAAAGGATCACGAATACAATGATATCCGGTTTCAAAAGGCAACAAGTCTTTATTCAGTATCCTAGGTTACAGGGAGCTAAATGGATTCCGTATGGTAAAGGGGTGGTTCGGAAAGCTCGGATTTACGACTACCAGGTAAGGCTTTGGAGTCAGTAAAGTTCAGATGATATTCCTGAGGAATCCGGTAGGATTCTCCTCGTCCTAGGTTCCGACCCGACTATTATATAGCCACAGGGGTTGGGTGGCGACCTCTCGTGTCTAACACCCGCAGCCCGGAGGGTGGTGCTGCCACCACCCGTCAAGCGTGCCAGGTTCTCAACCCGAAAGGCCGCGCCGCTCGGAACCTAGGCAACCCGTAAGCCATAAACACTACTACTAAACCGTGCCCCTACATACCTATATATGACAAATACATACCTGCGATAAGTTAAATGCAGCGGCATATACCATAATGTGTTTTTACTATTGTATATCCCTATATATAAGATATGGCTCAAAGACCCATTCAAACCCAGATTGATGCAGGGGCATGGTAGAAGGTGGTCACTAAATCCTCAAAATGGCTTTCCATATTAAAATTTTACAGGGTGTGCCCTGTGGGTTATCAGATACCAGTGGGATACCAACAGAATAAAAGTTATCCCTCGGAAACCTAAGCCTTCCTTAGCCTGATACTGTTCACACTATACCTGGCCCACCAAATTAAAAATATTAATTGAGGTAAAATCTGAGAGGACACCTGCTATGTGTGCATCGGAATATTACTTGACTTCACAGTATCACTTCAGTCCTTTTGTCCCATTGACTAACGGTGTATTAAGCATTATCTAGTCAGTTTTTAGGTGCTGTGTTTAAAGCTCTTACTAGTAGCTTGTAATGTGCTTATAAGTAGCCTTTTTATACTGGCTGATAGGCAGCTACTAGTAGCTGTAAATAAGCTGAGTAAGGGCTGCACAGTAGTCAGCCTCTATCTACTGCAGTGAACGCTATGTCCGTTTGGCAACAGGTGTGATGGTACAAGTCACTTTAAAGTGTTGCATATTATATCACTAATAAGTGCTGCAAATTAAGTCACTTATGAGGACTAACTTATAGTCCTGCACTAGAATGTAATTTTAGCATGAATATATGCAATTAATAAACAACTCACTTGATGCCCTTTTTAACTTTGGCCTTAATGAGAGCTGCATAATATTTGGATAAAATCTGCTTTTGACAAAGGGACTATTAGGTGCTGAAAAATAGTGGTGCACTAGCATGTCATTTTAGCACTGTTCAAGCAGGTAAGAAGTCACTGCAGTGTAGCACTTACTAGACACTTAATAAGTGATGGTGTAACCACTAGGATGATGCCTACTTGCTACATACACTGCCAACATAATGATGGCAAATGATGAAGTGGACTAGACCAGCAGAAACTCTCAAATCCATCAAATGGAACTGTACATATGTGTGAAAAATTGACTCAAATGGACATTTTGGGTTGGTAATGGTATCAGTCTTACACCATGGATATGTATCAAATCGTTGATTTGACCCCTTTAAAAAAGCCTAATTTTGATATATTACACATGTAAATCACATAAATATTGACAGAACTATGGCATACAACAGTTTTAGGTGGCCCTCATAGTGGCTATCTTGGATTTCTCGAATTGCCCAATGATGCCAGCTTGGCATCGTAAAGTTTCTTAAAGTATATGACTTCCTGTACCCAAATTACTCATAACCTCTTTGGGATTTTTTTTCTGCAAGGTTGCCTGAAAAATCAGCCCTTTGAAACCAGACTAAGGCATAAACTGAAGGGAGCAATAAGTATGTACCGTCTCATGTTAAAAAGTGACTTCTTCATTATTTAACTTATACTCACTGCATTAGACTGAAAAGCCTTGCTTGAAAATACCATAAAGTGCAAAATCAGGTACTTATCTGTGTGACTCACTTGTCAGTGCTCTTGCTTTGAGTAGCTAAAATCTTCATTGAAAGGTACATGTACCTGACTAAATAAGCACCTTTGTTCAAAATGAAAACAAAACAAAACTGAAAAGATGCAGGTTAGGCACTTCTTAGGCAAAGCTACCTTTTCCCCCATGTGCAACACCCCCTAGGCACACTGCGTTACAGTTACAACATTGATCTATTGATCTATTGGTAAAACTAATTATAATACATGAGAATTCTTTACTTAATGCTAAAAGTCATATATAATGTACATGCATGTGCACCACCCATAGATACCATATATAACAAGTCATTTACTGTGGTAAGGTAACTAAGATCAGACCTACATTGTTGGAGCTGAAATGATGGATTTTAACCTTGTTACAAACTTGTAATTTCACCGTAAATGTAGAACCACATCCTGAAGTCACCATGCAGCCTATAAGAGGGAGAATCTCCTTTGTGATGTGGGAGACAATTTTTGTTCTCATGTCACTCGCATTCACAGTGAGAGGTAAGTTCTAACACTTGTTTAACCCTTCAGGAATTAATGCCAATCAGTGGTCATGATGCACCAATGTATGGGACTCGAGTCTGCATTCCAGCACTTCAATGGAGCATCATGCCGACCTACAGGGATCTAATCAACCTAGCATCACTGTTAATTTGGTGTGAAGCAACCAGACACCAATGTTTAGGATCTAAAGACATAGCTAAACACATCCTTGTCCTACTTTCCTAAACACAATTTCTGGCTTAATAGGCCGGGGGCTGATAGGGCCCACTATGCACCCCCCCCACATCCCAACGCGTGAGTTTTTTTTCAATCCTTAGGGACTCCTGAACAAGATTCAAGATGTTAACATTGTTTATCTTGGGATGCACTACCTGTTTTGGCTCATTATCCATGAGCGGGTTGAGACCACTTTTGGGTCAATTTTGGTACCATGTTATTCAAGGGGATTGCTCAATCCCAAAGCTCTAACACTATCTTACCTTGTCTAGATCCTGCAGCTATTGGTGTTGTTGAAAAGAAGACATAATAAGGTTTTCATTAAGCCCTAATACATGTTTTTTACTCAGATTTGAGTGAACCAGACAGTCTGGAAGACGGAAGATTGAAATTACTGAAAATCTTAAATGCGCCCGAGGTATAAAACTTGCCCTTATCCCCATCTAAGCACAATATCTATTATGATTCATGTAGGCAAAACCTTTTTGAGTAATATGAGACATTTTAAAGAAATCCTACCTTGAGTTAACCTTAAGCCAATACGATGCTGTTCCGTTTCAATAATCTCCCTCTTTATGTAAAAGGATGTTTTTACATGCTAAATCTTTATCCATTCTCCTGATTCTTATGCTAAAAAAAGTGCTGATTGAGAATATGCATGTTTTTACTTCATAAAAGTCAATGGCGAGGCTATATATGACTAAAATTCAAAATGGCCGACAATAGATGCAGATGTCACTTTGAATTACATGAATGTGCAGTCTAGAAAGTATCTGGTGGGTCCTACCCCATAAATCAGCTTAGTAGATTACATTACTATTTTTGTGTTGTTGCTAAGTGGTGTGGTTGCCTATCAACAGCAGCTTTGCATAGCAACCAAGCCTGAAGATATGCTTGAATGCTCATATCTGCATGGTTTCTTTTCAGCAACATACTCCCCTGATATAAACTTATATATAACTCTTCTGTGACTTCCATCATAGACTAGGGATATAGGTGATAAAGGGTTGCTAGGTTGTGTAGTGGCATAGAAACAATGCCTAGATTCATACCTGTAGCCATATACTATGGCTTGTGCATAGTCTCCCCTCAAGGACAAAGTTCACTGATTTCAAATTGCATATAGCTCCCGTGTGCACATCATATACTATGAACATAGATAGAAATGATTGCTATGTCATGTGGTTGCCTAGCAACTGCAGCTTTGCATAGAACCCCATGTCCAAATCTATGCAAATAATCACAGATAAGTGTATGGTCTTGTCAATGGATCATTCTGGGTATTATTAATATTTTTCACATTTACTAGTTTCTTCGCCATATAAAGCCTAAGCTCTGCCCACGATCCACACTCAACAGTCTCCTGTATTCCCCAATAGGAACCAGGATCCATAAGTTATCACAAACCCACTTCCTCCATTAGACTCTGTGACATAAGGTACAAGGATGTAATAACATTCCAACCTTATCTACATCCGTACAGTTTCACTGGAGGAAGTGCGATCCACCTGTGGTGCCATATTTGGAGTGAGAGGATATTTCACAATCTCCTCTCAATCCTCATTAACATAATCTACCCGTAGGTGGCACTCTCACTTTATGGCATGTGTCACTATTCTATTGAGCCACGTGTATAGAACATTTCGCAATACTGTGAGCTGCTCTAGCCCTTAATATAAAAGGCAGCTTGAGCAGCTCCCAATCTATCTATTCTAAGCTCATCTCTCTCAACTTACACCTTACACCTATACCTAGAACATACGACAGGTTGAGCTATAGGATCAGAGGCAGAGCTTGGGTATTGGCGAGTGTTATCATTGTTACCACCTTTATGAATGAAACACTCATGTCAGCTATGCAATAAAAGGATCAAATGAACTTCTCTGGATTCCGTGTATATTCACTTCACCACTTGTAACCGTCCGTTGACAGTCTCACCTCATGGATGTATTGCAACATACCGTTCTTAATAGTAGCATAGGTTGGGAAAGGGAACCTTGATGGTAAAGGGCATAGCCATGCTTATGCTAGAGCATTGTTCAAATAGAATAGTGGTCTGGATAGGAACTACAGGATTCCTTACTGGGAATAATGAGTGCTAAGATCATGGAACAGACCTCGAATGACAGATAATTTTTGAAAGTAAACCTACAGTATTATGATTCTAAAGTGATCAGTAAGAGTCTGGCTTGGTTAAGAGATCAGATCCATCCCAGAAAATCTGTCTAGTTGTTTGAAATTGTTGGCCACAATAACACAATAGAACAAGGTAGTAAATGGAATGTTTTACTTCATGACAGCTCAAGTAAGAGATGGGGGGGGGGGGTATTTTCCCTAGATCCTCAATAGTTCACTTGAACTCCACTAGATCTGAGTTTGAAATCTCTAATCACACTTTATATTTTACGTAACTGTATAGGAGAGACAGTAAAGCATTGGAGTAATAGGATGCCCCTTCTGAGTTAGGGCGAAAACAGGGGATGTTTGACTCATAACTTCTAGTATCATGTCTCAAATAGGCCTATACAGGCTGGTTGCCAGCCAATTGTCTAGGGTGGCTAGCTTGATCTTATTAGTCAGGTAGCTGGGGCCTACCAATATTTTTTTGCTAAACATTTTGAGTAGAAGCAGGAAGCAAGTTTCATGCACCAAAGAGATGTGTAAGCCTTCAGAAAAAAACTGTCTCCGGACCGGCATCTCATTTAGGTGGTGGCCATCTCAGATTTCAGGGTCGAAACCTGAGAAACAGGCTTTTGACCAATATCTGTACTTCCTGTGCAGATATTAACATTAGTTTGGTGTCTATACCCATAGATTCTAAGGCCAGGGATCCCATCAACTTATTTCTGGACTTTTTGGACCAATACATTATGATTCGACAAAATGGCGGCAATCAAAATCTCAATTTATGGGTAAATTGTCATCCGATCAAGGTCAAAGACACATGAAATGGTCATATAAATAGTCTCAGATGATCTAGATAGCACTTTTAAAAACTTGATAAATGTCTTAGCTATGATAAAAGTCCATACAGAACATTGCTGATATCATGCTTTAACACCTATGACCTTCAACAGATGCGGAAGTCAATAAAAGTAAGTTTTGCAATATTTGGGTTATCTTACTGAAATCAAGTTGACACTAATGATAGAACAGTTATATTAATAAAACAATCTACCTACATTAGTTTAGGTCATAAATAAAACATTCAGTCTAAAATTGTCCCAATGAGTGGTCGCCATCTTGGATTTATTCAGTTTTATCCGATTAAGGTAAAAAAATATGAAATGGTCATATAAACAGCCTCAGATGATGTAGATAACACTTTTAAAAACTTTATTAATGTCTTAGCAATGATAAAAGTTCACACAAAACATTGCTGAAGTCATGCTTTAACACATATGACCTTTAACAGCTGCAAAGTCAATAAAAACGGGGTTTGCAACATTCGGATTATCTTGCAGAAATAATATTGTCATAAAAGATAGTTAGTTCTAATACAACAATGTACCTGCCCCATAATACCTCAGTTTTGTTCTTGAATAACATATTCCCTTCAATGTTATTCCTTTGATTGGCAGACATCTTGTATTTGCAACCCATGAATAAAGTTGGCAAAGCAAGAGGTAGATGGAGCCTTATCTATAATGAGAGAGTCAAGCAATCAGATGATCCATAAAAACTGTTTGATTTAAATGCACGAGAGGACACTTCACTTCAGCTAAGGCACAATGATGTTGGACCTAAGAAAATGGAAAAAGATCTCGATGATACAGCTCATATGCCTGAATAAAATTAGATGTACTCATGTATTTGAGAGATGATATAGAGAGTTGGTATTCCTTGCCACAGGAGATGTAACCACTGCTAGAATGACTTGCTCCCTGCTGAGATATGTTGTGGATATGAATGTTTGAAACAGGGCTGTGTCAGTCAAGGCAGATCAGAATCTCTTTACAAGGATAATTGTAGCCCTTGAAGCTGGCTGGGATGTGGATGATGACAATGATAATACATATTTTGTCTGTAGTGCCATTGCCATAGGTGGTTTCTTGTGTGTTCCAAGAAACAAGGCAGAGCTGAAGAAGATTCTTGAGCAAGACAAAGGAGAGGCCCAACCATCATTAGATCTCAGCACAACATGCACTATTATAGATGGTGTGGCTATTGCACAAGCCTTTGGTAATCAATCTACCGTGACAACTTTTGGACAGTTTCTACAGTAGCATTCCCTTCCAGTACATCTTGTGGCAAGTGAAGATATTTTTGACAAAAATGTTCAGAGGTCTGTGAGGGCTGGAGCACAGTAGTAACTAGTTTAAAATAGAAGGGAATAATGTGCAATCATGAGAACTGAAGATTGAAAATTAGAACAAGCTTGTTAGGATAGAGAAATGCACCATAGATATGGGGATTTAATAGTCAGTTGGGGATTCACTGATCCCAAAAAATGTATAGTGTTCAAAAACCAAAGATTCCTCATCACTGATTTCTGAAAAGGCGGATACACATAATCTTGGAAGCAAGTGATGCCACTGTTGAGGTTCAAGCAAACGAATGTCATTGCCCAGGGCGCTGATGTATTGGTTCTTCTGATAGCACATATGTCATTATTATGAAAAGGGGTTTGGGTACAGACAGGGACCTCTGGCAACAGCATATCATAGAATTGAAGTTCATGACATTGAGAGATTGACTTGTCTTTGGGATTTAATAAGTCAGTTCCAAAGAATTGGTAAGGAAACTGCATTGACTGCCTTCAAAAAGCAATACCTAGGTCAGCAAATGTTTAGGAGGAGGTGCTTCCAGGGGCTGAGGAACTTGTATGTCAGCTCCAACAAAAAGATTAAAGTCTATTGAAAAACCATGAAGCCAGTTCTTCCAGAAGGTTGATAGGAAGTTTGACATACTTCCCCCAACCAATGATGCCTTAATTCTGCATAAAAAAGAGCTCACTAGCAAACCCTCATTTTGCAGAAGACATGACATCAAGTACAGCGGCTGCCTTCAGCAGAGGATTGTGGTACAGATTGTTCTGCCAGAAGCAGGAGACCTTAGAGCAAGGCTAGTCACTACAGAACCAGTATCACCAGAGTGCCTTTCTCTGGTATCATGTAGATGCCCTCTAATAGTAAAGCACTGTTCTACAAGACAATATAGATGAACAAGTCAGGGACTTGGAAACATGCACAGACGCCTGTCTGTCCATTCACTGAATACTGCCAGAACTGAGCAATCTAGTGATTTAAATTGATAGGATTTAAAACAGGGAAGTCATTTTTTTGTCTATTCACATTAGACTTTGTAGCTTTGATGTTTAGAATAAAATGGTCAAACACAAGTACAGAAAAATTAATAAGGTAGTACTTGTTGAGCTTAATACACAATAGTTGCCAGGACAAAGGTTAAACAGCAACATGATACAATGAAGGACACAGAGATAAAGATAATGACTGGACAGACAGGAATGGAAGGGTGTTCAGAAGAGGATGGGTATCAGTGGAGGAAGACCACATCCAGAGGTAATGTCCGTAGGAAAAGCTCAGACTTTAAAAGTGAATAAGAATAGTCTAGTAGACCCACATCCTTGTACTCTGTAGGTGGAAACTTTTGTGTACCTAGTTATCCCCTTTGGTACCATTGGCATGTTATGGGTATCTTGGTAACATGATGGCATAATCCACCATTGTCATGCTAGAATGATTGATGACGCTACTAATTGGACACATAAGACAAGTCCTACCTGGGCTGGTTGCATGGCAGCCTCGGCTTTTTGGCTGTGTGGTCTCTGGATACTTGCTCCATGTGGTGACTGGATTTGGTAAGTTTAGTGTGTTGTTGACAAGTGGATAAGATTGGTGTGGGACGAGGCTTGTATGCTGATCATGAGGTGGCTATTTCTCAATGACAGGCATCCTTAGAGGTATGTCTCTTCCCTAAAATGGCATTGAGCCTTTCTATTGAGTGGATGCTAGAGGACCCGCCGGTCCTATGCAAATCATGATCCTGTAACTTTCAGGATGGGGTGGTCAGCTATGACACAATATTGTTGTGGTTATGGGTGTGTCGGATATGAAGTGCTGATGATGAAATCAGATCGTGTTGGTGGCTTATCCTGGCGCAGGAATTAAGAATGTTAATGTAATTATGTGTCTCACCAAACATTCCAGTACCAAATGGTGAACAGAGGTATAAACACGGATCAGGAAGCAAGAGAGCTGCTCTCCTACAGTAGGCCATCATTTGGTAATACCTTAGGGTATTGAGGAGCCCTGAGGTTGTATCAAACAGGCGCATGCATGTCCCAAGGGAGTGGGTTCACAAACCTAAAATACGCTGTGACCATTGGTAATTTATGTGGCGTGCCAACCAGTTTCATCCAGTTTATGGCTGCCTAAGCATTCAGGAAATAAATTTTTTTTTGGCAATGTCACTCACTAAATTGTGGTTGTAAGGTTGGATCACTTGGAGAGATGTGTTGGTATAAAAATTGGAAATTATGAAAGAAAATAGAAATAAAAAAAATTTATGAAATTGGGGGTTCTAAATGAATGCTCTCCATTGAAATTTATGAGAGATGGAGAGAAAACATCTATCACACAAAGAAAATATGCCTATAGTGTCGGGTAGTGTTTGTATATTTGTTTTAAGGATGGTAAAAAAAAATTATTGTGGGTGTAGGGTTGGGGTGGGGTCTGTACTCTGAATACAGATGTTTGTAAGATATTTTTGGAAGGAAAAGCATCTCTATTTTCTTTTGGAGGGAGTTTTCTTTGCCTTTTCAGTTGGTGATGGGGCAAAGGTTATTGTTCCCTTCTTCCTCTTTTTCTTTTAGTGACTGGTAACTTTAGGTGTCCAGTGAGGGTGGTGTCTAGGGCTGGGTCATAGAGTGAGCTAATGGGGCCAGACTGCAGTCTTTTAATGACAGCTTTGGCGCTCACTCTGGTGATTGGCCTTCTCAGCCTAGATACATGTACTGACTTCTTCAGTACTTTACCATCCTGTAGCTTTTTCAGTACTGCTGTAACGGGTGAGGTCACTCGCATGATTACGTATGGTCCACTGAAGGTCGGTTGCAGCTTTTTGGTGGATTTCTTTACAAGTAGGTTTGGTATGTGTAGATACACAATCTGACCAGTGTTGTAAGTGTTTTGAGAAGCTGTGGCATCATGTCTAGCCTGCATCTTTTTATGGTATTTAACCATACTTTTGGCAGCCTTCAATTGGATCTCATCCCTCAGACTGAGTAGGAAGGTTGGTAAACTCTCCTTATCTGTTAACTCTTTGGTTGTCCTGACCAAGGATAGGGCTGATTGTGTGGGAAGGTGTGTTTGCTTTCCAAATGCCAAAAGGTTTGGTGAATATCCTAATACACTGCACACAGTATTGTTGATGCTAAATGCCACTGCTTGTAGGAAGGTTGACCAGTGTTTTTGTGATTCGGAGACGAAAGCTCGTAGAGAGGACTGATGTTGGCGCTCACAGAGGCCCAGAGATCTACTCCAGTGTGCCGATCCTGTGGCGTGTTTTATGCCAAACTTTTCACAAAAATCTGTGAAGTATTTGGAGACATACTGTTGGGCGTTGTCTGTATTCAGGACTGAAGGGGAGTTATAAATACAGATTACTCTCTGAAAAAATCCTAACGCAACCTTGGCACTATTATTTTCTTTTGATTATTACACAGTTATGTGTCTAGTGGCATGATCTGTGACAACATGGATATACAGGGAAGCATCTACAGCTGGTGTAAAAGGGCCTATTGTGTCCATGGTCAAGTGAGTGTAGGCTGTTAATACAGGGTCTCTCTATGTCATCGGTGTTTTCAGGTTTTTGGGTCTCTTTTTGGTTGTGAGACAGGTATGGCATGTTCCACAATAGTCAAACACTTGTTTAAACATTGTGTTCCAGTAAAACCTGGACCTGATGGCTGCATAGGTTTTTGTTGGACCGAGGTGTCCCCCTAGGGCTGAGCAGTGGGTGGCCTCGATTAATGAGTCAGCCCATTTCTCTGGTATTACAATTTGTAGTGTAGGTTCCAGACTGTCACCAAAGGTGGACTTGGTGATTCTGAATAAGACTTTATCCAGAATTATAAAATGGTCAAGATTTAGCAGTATTTGTTTGCTGAGGCTTGAGTCATCTGGTAAATCACCCTTTGTAATGTATTGCAGCATGGAGAGGGCAAACATGTCCTCATGCTGTGCCTGCATCAAATGAGTCCCTAGATGGTGTTAGGGAATGGTGTTTACATAGCTTGGAGATGGCTCTCACAGCCATGGGTTGTACTCTGTGGGATAGCTTGGCCCTCCTGGCGTTTGCTACGTTCACTGATACTTTAGGTGACCTAGATTTTGGAGGTCGACCCCTAGGTTTTGGTTTGGTGGCCTTGACTTTTTGGGGGTGTCTGTTTACTCCTCTGTGGTTTGCTGGGTGCAGGGGATGTGTCAAGCTTGGCTTTCTGAGCCTTCGAGCGTGTTAGTACACATATCTTGGGTTCAGAGAAAATTGCATTAATGCTCTCTCTCTCAGAGCTGCCTTTCTTGACAATGATACCCCTTGGTTTCTTGCTGGTGCTACACCAAATCTGTCCTCCTTTGAGTATGGTCCTTAAAGGTCCCATGAGGACAGGATTGTTTGGAATTGGGTCGTTAGATTTAAAGACCTTTGGCATGGTGATATCCGAGAATCTGACTGACTTTGGTGGAAGTATGATTCTTCCTTGGGTTCTAATAGGAATTGGGTCATCAGAGCTTGCGGGGTACTTACTCCTAGAGAGAGAAAGTCTGCCACTATATTGGCTCTGCCTTGCAGGTACCTGACTTCAAAATCATATGACATGACAGTATCAACCCACCTGGCCAGTCTCCCATTAGTTATGTTTTATTTCTTGTTAAACAAGGAGACTAGGGCAGTGTGGTCTGAGTACACTTTGAAGTGGGTTCCATCCACATAATGGAACTTTTTCACTGCAAAAACTGTTCCTAATAGTTCTTTGTCAGTTATCCCAGGGAAAGGGAAAGCCACATATGCTACAGCGTTTCTGTATTTGCATTTCATGAGCAACTGTTCCATTACATTCATAAAGGATTGGCTAGAAGTTTTGAGTCCCATTTGAGGAACTTTAGCCATGTATCTCATGCCATTGGCTGAGAAGGTTGTCAGTGGGAATCTGGTGATAGGCACTGTAGATGTCTAATTTTGAGAAATATTTTGCGCCTGTTCTGCCTTTTTGTTGCATTAGGTCGTCTGTTCTGGGAAAAGAGTATGAGAAGGACTTTACATTTTCATTAACCCATCTGTAGTCCCAACAATTCTCCATCCAAATGTTACTGATCTGTCTCCTTGTGGTTTGGGTACCAGAAAGGCTACTGAGTTCCATTCACAAGGTTTGGTGCCCTCTTCAATGATCCCCTGTTCAAGGTGTTTCTTTAAGATTTCTTTTTGAAAGATTTCTTTGTGTGGGGAGATTCTATAGGATGGTCTGTTGCATGGCTTGAAGTCTGGGATTAATTCCAATTTAACTTCATTTTCTATATTCAGACCTATAGCACTTTCATTCAGGATGAAAGCCTGCCTGTTTGATTCAACTATGTCTCTGATCTGTTGTTTTTGAGTGTCGGTGAGTTTCTCACAGATCGTGTATTTCAAGGGTTCATCCCCTTTTGGGAGTTGATCCATAGGATCTTCCTCACAATTTGTTGGGAAAAGGTCTTTTTCTGAGGTGAGATGGTTAAGTGAGTGCTGGTTGTTGAGTGAACCAATGGGGACAGCATGTTTCATGTCAAACGGCCTAAATAAACCAAGATTCATGTGTCTTTTGACTTTGATTGGGAAGTCATTTGGGTAAGCTACTGGGATTATTCTAAGTGCTGAGCTTTGTTTAACAATGGCGTGCTTTATTAATACCGGTAATGTAGTGCCTGCACTTTCAGTTATTCCAGTTTTTTCCACCAAACCATTGCTTCC
Source organism: Acholoe squamosa (assembly GCA_949317995.1). NCBI lineage: Eukaryota > Metazoa > Annelida > Polychaeta > Phyllodocida > Polynoidae > Acholoe > Acholoe squamosa. The sequence goes on along the minus strand of OX439051.1, from coordinate 8,763,488 downwards.
TGTTATTACGGCATTGAAGGTGGCTTCAGTGTTGGATGGTATGGAATTATTCTTTACAGCCCTGATGTAGTTGGGTGTTTTTGGTTTAGGACCAAAGGAGATTTTTGCTCTGTATTTAGTCATAAAATTTACACCTAGAATGAGTGGGTGATCAGGAAAATCAGGAACCACATTGAATCTGGTTCTTAATTCATGGCCGTCGATGAGGAAGTCTATGGTCATTGAGTGACTTACCTGAACTGGGGTCTTATCAGCCAGTAACACTGTGAGTCTAGAGTGTCTACCATGTCTGAAATTGGGTGTGTTTGTTATCCTATCAGCAATTTTTTGGCTAATAAAAGACAGGCAGGTGCCAGAATCAACAAGAGCTCTTTACAAGTGGTTATCTATGTCAACAGATACTGCACCCTTAGACAATTCCGTATCAACAAAAATGGCCTTACCTTGCTGCCCATATTGATCAGACTTGATCTTCAACTTCGGAATTGAAGTTCTCCGGCTGTGGTCCTCATATTTGTCCTCATCATCGTCGGTGCAAGAGTTCTGGTCCTCATCGTATTTCTGTGTGATGGGTACTGTAGGTGTAAGAGTCAACTGAATTTGCTTCTGCTTCAGCATTTGAGTGAGAAATAGTGGGGGGCGGTTGTTTGGTTGTGTCCTCTATGGTTGGGGAGGGGACTTTAGGTGCCGTAGTTACTTTCCCCTGAATCCTAATCATCACAACTGTTCTTAGGGCTGTCACTGTCAGCATCAGACTGAGACCCTGTATAGCTTCTGCTATCCTTTCTGCCAGGGGTAGGGTCCCTCGATTTGTTTGGTGACTGCTGTATCCAGTTGTTGGGGATTGTGAAGTCTGCTGGTACCATAAAGGAAACATTGCCGGAATTATTTGGTTGCCCATTCACAGGTATGAAAACAAAGTTTTTGTTGCTGTCTGATGACCTGAATCTGGTTGGATCTATCCCTGGACTTGTTCCTTCCAGGTGAGTTGTAGTCAGATCTGTTTCTTGAACTCGACCTGTTGTTCCTGCAGGCTGGTTTGTCAGAAGATCTAGAGTCTCCTTTGAAACCATTCTTGTATTTGTTCTCATACTGCTTGTTGTAATTTCCACTGGGCAGCCTATCTTCCTTCTTGTGGTCATTGTGGAACTTGTCCTTTCTGGATCTGTTGTCTCTGTGGCTGTTGTTGTTGTTGTTGTTGATATAGCCTACTGCACATAACTCAGCTGAGCTGTCTTTGGCCTGGGCAAGTTTTACTGCTTGAATGTTCAATTCTTGCTCAAGGGCAATTTTTTCAGCTTTCAGTAGTGTTTTTGGTGCTTTTAGTCTTAGTTTATCCCCGCCAGCCACCTTAATTTCCTAACTTTCCATAATCCTCTTATACACAAAGGAAAAAAAAAAGACTTAACATTTTCTAACCTCATAGTTACAGATGGTAGAAAGTTTTTTCCCTTATTATTATCCATAGCGAGTAATCGGATCAAAATACTTTGATTTCTTTCTTACAAGATTATATTTCCCTTTATCGTTAACCACCCCTGTAGTTTTTGTATACAGACAAAACTTTGAACACCTTAATCTCCTAAGGTTCCATAATCCTCTTATACATGTAAGACACATTAAGGTTACACCTGTTATCCCACCTGATACCTTCATCCCAAAAAGAGTTTTTCCTTTTTCATGTTAATTGATCCTGGGCAAAAGGATCCAGGTGAAAACACGATTAGTTCATTCTCTCGGCTATATAAAGAACCCTGATTTTTTTTGGAAGGGCAGATCACGTTGACTGTCTCCTTTGACAGCATCAGTGATAAAAGGGGCAGCAAAAGCAAAAACATGAGCAGCTGTCAATGGACTTTTCTGGGTATTATTCATTATTTAACACATTTATAAAATTCTTCGCCACACACGCTCCGGCCCTGCTCACAAGCTTACAAGTCACCCCCCCCCCAGTGTGTACAGTGAGCTACTCTTACATCATCCATACCAGGATGTTGTGAGAGCTGGACCCATTCCATTTCTGGGCACTGACTCACAACATACCGACAAACCTGTGGACGCATTTCTAGGATGCAGGGAAATTCCACAATGTCCCTTCTGCCTGATTGGTCCACATATAAATAGAATCATTACCAGGTATGATGACGTGTCGGATCTGACCAGATCCAACCAGATCTGACCTGCTCCTACTGGTATATTTCATCACCTTGTGAGCTGCTCACCTGGGTATATAAGACCCTATGAGCAGCTCCCAGGCATCTCTATTCTATCTCTCTCTTATTCTACACACAACCTCCCTAGTATCTAGAACCCATGACAGGTTGAGCTACAAGCTTAGGGGCAGAGCCTGCACGCTGGCAAGTGTATCATTGTTACCACCTATATGTTCACTCTGTCATCATGCGAAAACAAGGATCAAAGAACTTCTCTGGATTCAGTGTTCATTACAACATCAACTTGTAACGGTTCATTGACACGAATGTGGAGAACTCCTCAGAATATCCCACTACATAACCTCTCATAGCCATGAGTAATAGTGAGACCACACCCAAGGAGCCAGTTTCTGAACGTACCCTTACATCACCTGGGCTAGACGCGCCTAACCCACCTGCAGCTGCAGCACACTATTTCCAGAGAGAAAATTCGTCACCTGACGCCCTCAAACGTGATCCAGTTATACCAAGAGCCCTTCAACCACATACAAAACAAACTTTGAGTACCGGCATTGACCGACTTTCATCCACAATTGTAGATAATAATACTGGAGCACAAACAAGTACACCAGTATCTCTCTCTTCACCAGGATTGGACATATCTTTACCTGGATACTCACAAGTGGCCTCACCACGGATAAGGCTATCTGGTATAACAAGCCACACATCTGAGACATCAGAACCAGGTACACCGGATCACCTACATCTGAATTCACACCTGGAGGAAAGCTACTCGGATCTCCAGGCCGACCTAGAAGATATTGTACCTCCAACACCTGTAGAAGCCAATACAGCCCCTACCGGTAATACTCTAGTACAGCCAGGCACCAATTCAGTCACTACAGGTACCAGGGGTACTATCCAACAACCTTTAGCTTGGGAAAGTACTGTGGTTGTGGAATCAGACTCTGACACTTCCCTAGACGCCGATAACTGGAGACAAAGGATTGGCTCAGCAATATCTAGGTGGAAGACAGCTTATGAAGAGGGTGTAGGTAGAACAAATCACCCCACCCCTAGCTTTCCCCCTAGGGACCAAAGGGAAGAGGGCACTACTAGCTTCTTAGGTCACATCAAGAGACTGTTAGAGCACGAGTGGACTACTGCTAGCAGTGATCACCCCAGTGCCTACCACCACCCATCCACATCCGAGGAAGTGAAGGAGGATCTGTTTTTTCTCCCCACCTGTGTACACTCCTAGAATTTAACAGAAGACAAGGTATGTAGACTCACCTGCCAGACCCCAGCCCAGACACAGGAGAAGGACACAGTTCCATCTCACCTCTCAGGAGCACCCTATAACTCCCTTCAACTAATTAGCTCAGGAAAAGACACAACAGTAACTTTCCCCCACAGAGCCAATATCACAATGTCCACAGATCAGCCACCACACTATAATCAGGACAACCTGAGGAGAAGTTTAATCAGGGAATGCACCCAAGCTGTCAGTGACTCTTTTTCTGAGTTACTCGCCCAAAAGGTCAGTGTTCTATCTGCTGAAATAAAAAAAAACAGTGGACAGGAGCAAAACAACCTGCTTGCCAGAGTAAACCATAGATTAGACGACAATGATTGCTGGAGGGAACGAATGGAGAGTGAGAGTATTCTCAACTCTACAAGGGCAGAAGAGGCCAACATAGACGTCCTTAGGAGGTCTGAAGACTTCACGTATCAAATGACGGAGCAACTTAGCAGAAACATGGATGCTATGAACACAGACATTTATATGGCCATACAAAGCCAGTCAACCACTACTGTAACCACAGCAATCAACCAGACCGCCTCCAGCACGGGACAACACCCAAATCCCCCCTACCACACACCGCCATACCCTACAGCACTAACTAACAGCTCAGTCGAAGCCAATACATTGACTGGAATAGGGTGTAGCCCGGCAAGTGCCTTCCAGGACAGCTCCAGTGGCAATACAGCACTTCACAGGCCGCACAGTATCAAACACCGAGCCCTAGTGCAGTAAATTCACACCAGAAGACAGCAGGAATAAACACTCAGTCTATGAACCAGAGCCGAAACGCCTGAGGTCAGACCAGGCAAGCAAAAACACCCATCTGTAGGGAAACTCATTATCAAAGTTCATCTGAAGATCTTTAAAATGAGACATCATTGGCTTAAATATTCCTAGTAGTTATGTCAGAACCCCACCTTGAACATAGGTCGTTATTCATATTTGAAATTGATGATTAAACTCTAAATACATTATAAACCATAATAATATCTAAAAACACGATAAATCAGCCTTTTTGGTAAAAAATACATAACAATATGGTGATTTTTGTCATAGATTTTGATCTAGAAGGAATTTTCCATTTCTGTTTTCAGATTTGGGTCTTTAGTGAGTTTCCCTGAAAATTGGCATAAAAATCTGCAAATTTTGATTATTGGAATGGTTGCCATGGCAACCAGAAACAGGCATATAGGCTGATTTCTCATGAAAAATGTTCATTTTACCTTCCAATTAGGGGTCATTTCTACCGAAAATGGTGCATTTTAAATGAGACCATTGAATTCTGCATAAAAAATTAGCTTAATATATTTTTTTATTGATTTTACAGTAATTTTGCCTCTCCAATGCCCCCTGGTGGCCAAATGGGGAATTAAAAATCCGCCGCGGAGGGGTGTTCTCGCTTGATGGGTCACAGATATTCAACAGTGTTTATACACCTCCATCACAGGTGCCAAGTCACCCCAGCCAAACACAGCTACATTACGCCTCAGGATATCCCGATTTTTTTTTTTGGGCAAGCTTTTAGCTTGACTTAATAAACAAACTTTTTTTTAGTTACAGCCTCATTTACATAATAACCCACACCTTTTTATACTAATAAAAGGGTATATCTACTTACATACAATTGATAAATTGGTTTTATACTTCAGTAAATTCTTTAAAGCGGCGTCATTAAAACAAAATGTTCATAAAGACCACTATTCATTAAAATACTATTTACAGATGTTTTCTAAAGAGAAACCAATAGGAGCATCAATTTCAACTTGTCCTCTCAAAAAAAAATTGGTCTATTATACAAATGAGGTCAAGGTCACCTCTGACGTCATAGGTCAAGGGGGCGTTGCATATTATGCAAATGAGGTCAAAGGTCAAGGTCGCCTGTGACATCATGGTCAAGGGGGCATGGCCTATTATGCAAATGAGGCCACACCTCCTTGTGACATCACAGGTCACATGACCAAATGGAGGCTTTTGATTGGCTGCAGGTCAAGTCAGGCCACGCCCCCTTGTGCCGTCACAGGTCACATGACCAAATGGAGGCCTCCGATTGGCTGCAACTTGAGTGAGTAATAAACAGTTCTTAACTATAGTCCCGTTCCGATACATACTATACTACTTTTGTCATTTCAATCTTCCGTCTTCCGACTGTCTGGTACACTCAAATCTAAACTAAAAAACATGTATTAGGGCTTAATGAAAAGCTTAATATGTCTTCTTTCCAACAAGACCAACAGCTTCAGGATCCAGACAAGGTAAGATAGTCTTAGAGCTTGAATAACATGGTACCAAAATTGACCCAAAAGTAGTCTGAACCCGCACATTGATAATGACCCAAAACCGGAAGTGCATCCCAAGATAATCGATGTTAACATCTTGAATCATGTTGAGGGGACCCTAAGGACTGAAAGAAAATACCTGTGGGGTTGGGATGTGGGGAGGGTGCATGGCCCCCAGCCTCCTATAACATGTTAAACTTTTAACATATGTAGGTAAAAGGTGTTTAGCTCTTGGAAGTGTTTAGGTACATGGTGTGTAGCTTTATGGAGTGTTAAGATAGGGGTGTTTAGCTTTAGGAGGTGTTTAGTTGGATAATGTTTTGCCTCAGGAGGCATTTATATAGATAGTGTTTAGCTTAGGGAGGCGTTTAGATGTCTAGTGTTGAGATTTAGAAGATGTTTAAATGGATAGGCTGGGGTCAGTACATTATTTGTCATCATTTCAACATCATTTTTCTATCATCTTCTTGTGTAACTGAAATACATCATTTTCTTGCTGATATGAGAGAATCAGTGGCGAGTATAGGGATGGACTAACAGACTGAGGGACAGACTGAGGCTGTTAGGGTAGGGTTAGGGTTAGGGTTATGTTAAGAGTTAGGATTAGGTCTGGGGTCAGGGTAAGGTTAGGGTTCGGTAAGGGTTAGGTAAGGGTTTAGGTTAGGGATAGAGCTAAGGTTAGGGTTTAGATTAAGGTTAGGATTACAGTTAGGGTTGGAGTCAATTTTAGGTTAGTGTTAGGGTTGGGGTAACAGTTAGATTTAGTATTTAACATCTGGTACCTCTTAACCATTTAGGGTTAGGTTTAGGCAAACATTAGGACTACAGTACTTCTAATGTGATGACTAGGGTAAGATCAAAGTCTTTAGTTTGGATTGCTATAATGGATTACTGGAGGCCATTTCTTAACATACTATGGCTACCCCTTGGATTTCATACCAAAATCCCCATAGAAATACCATTGAGATTTCAAGTCATAATACTGTGTGTGGTTGTAGTGCATTAAGAAATGGCCTAGATTCATTGTGAGTAATAGGACTAGGGTTAGACCTAGCATTAGTGTAAAGGTGGAATGCCCATGGTAAGGGGACATAGGGGAAGAGTAAGATAGGGAAATGCCTACTATTAACTGTCAAAGTTGGTCTAGTTTGATGCTATTTCAATGACTAGAGATGGTTGCCTTGAGAATAGAGGGACACAAGATATCAAGTCAGCAGTATATTAGCTACACTATACAAAAAGCAAACAGGTTTTTTTCAAAGAATAGAATTTATCAAATATTTCTGTATTGTGCACAACAGGTTCATGAGGAAAAGGCAATGAAAGAACATTATTTTTTTGACATGGGATATGTTCTGTGAAATTTGGGTACTGAGTAGTGAGTAGTAAACTTTCACAAGCGATACCCAAGTGAAAGAACCACTCTTTCACACCACCTTATCCTGTGTGAAAATATGTAAATGGGGTGTGACAAATGGCATGAAGCAATGGGAAGTCTATAAGGTAAAAAAACCAACTTTTGTTGACTATAAGGGAGTTGTCTGGTGACAATTCCCCCACATTCTCAGCAAGATTGGTCTCCAGAAAAAGAAAAAGAAACTCTATGCCTGGTAGGGAATCGAATAATTATTTTCACTGGGAAACGTCGGTGAAAATGATTTCATTGGGCTTTGTCTGTGAACAATCAGGAAATTCACCATCAGTGATATTACAGAGCTGAGTCGATGGCAGCATATAATATATCTTCCTCCAGTGATTTGCAATGGAAAGAAACACAAAAACAGCTAGTTTGAGGCAAAAGAGTGGAGGATAGCTACAAAAAGAGAGAAGAGGAAAAGTAAAGGATTTTCAATGGCTTTGTCTCTGTGGTAATTTTCACAAGGTCCCTGTGAAGAAATCCTTTGAGATGACAGAAATGATAGTTTTCACCAAAAAACCTCAGTGAAAGAAAATTCTTTTCACAGAGGTTTATCCCAAGAGAAATGATGTGGTCGGGGTGCACTGAGTGGGGGACAGACTGAGGGGGTGAATGACAGGCTGAGGGAGTAAGGGACAGACTGAGGGTTCAAGGGATTGACTGAGGGAGTGAGGGACAGATGGAGGGGTTGAGGGATGGACTGAGGGGTAAATGACGGGCTGAGGGAGTGAGGGACAGCTGGAGGGGATGAGGGATGAACTTAGCAATTGAGGGAAATACTGAGGGGGTGAGGGATGAACTGAGGGGGTGAGGGATGGACTGAGAGAGTGAGGGACAGACTGAGGGGGTGAGTGACAGGCTGAGGGAGTGAGGGACAGCCGGAGGGGATGAGGGATGAACTGAGGGAGTAAGAGACAGACTGAGCGGATGAGGGATGAACTGAGGGGGTGAGGGATGGACTGAGGGAGTAAGGGACAGACTTAGGGGATGAGTGATGGGCAGAGGGAGTGAGGGACAGACTGAGCAGGTGAGTGACAGGCTGATGGAGTGAGGGACAGACTAAGGGGGTGAGGGATGGACTGAGGGAACGAGGGATGAACTGAGGGGTTAAGGGATGGACTGAGGGAGTCAAGGACAGACGAAGGGGAAGAGGGACAGGCTGAGGTAGTTAGGGATGGACAGAGGGGATGAGGGACGGACTTAGGGGCCGACAGTGGGGAGTAAGAGATGGGCTGGGGGAATGAGGGATGGATTATGGGAGTGAGAGGCCTAACTGACATTAGTTGGGTAGACCTATAGCCTTCTTGGCCTAGTTATAACATCCACAGCACCAGATGCCTCTCTTAAAAGCTTGGAAGAAAATACAAAAGTTTTAGAAAACATTTCAAATCGTCATTTGCAAATTATCATGATAAATCTCTGTATTGTACTAGAAGCAACACTTACATGTAACATATATTAGTCTTAAATGTTCATTCAGTTAATTGGCAGGTTTTAAATGTCAATATAAATAAGTAACTATATAGGTTAGGTAAGATGTAGCCGTGATGTATGAATACAGCCCAGGAAGTGACTTGAGAGGGCTGCATCCATGCATCATGACAATGGCAATGATGCATTGATGAATTAACAGCCCCTAAAGGGTTAAACACTCTGTTGTCCATTGAAAATTTGTTTTCAATTTTGTCCTCTCATACAAGGGCATACTTGCGATACCTGCGGAGCTGGATCTTATTGTCCATTGACCAACTCAGGATACATCTGTCGCTGCAAATCAGGATATACAGGAGATGGATATTATTGCTATGGTAGGTCCACTATACTGTGTCAGCACTTATTATCAATGTGTGCAAACGTTTTGCTAGGTTTGGATAAACAAACATTTGTAATTCTTTTTTTCATCACTTTGATGAAGCTTTTTTAAACATGGTTTTAGAGAATTAGAAACATTTGTCATTATTTCTTAAGCTGAATAAAAACATTTTTAGTTAGATTTCTTTTACATTAAAATCACATAAATTTTTACCTAAGAATTAAAATGTAAATGCAACATTAAAACATTTAATGGGGGAACTTTTAGGTGATTGCTGATGTTGCATGCAAAATCTGAACATCCACACCCTGAGAACTATTCCAGCTTGGTTACATACACATACCTTTCTATGTATTCATACAAAAAACAACTGCTTTAACACCTGGTTCCACAGGTATATGGTAAATAGGCACCACTTGCCGTGATTTGGGCTGGATGGACCCAACAATAAATATAATAGCCCATGCAAATCTTATAGGTCCATACTACAGTGGTTGCCCTCAACATTCATATATAAGGGTAGGTTAAATATGAAAACTAAAGGCACAGCACAGCAGCAAATATTGACTGTAAATTGAGAGGGGGAGATTCATCTCACGCCCTACCCTTGTGCATAATAGCACCCCTTTAAATTATGCAACATTAAATGTACCTTCAATTTTGTGAACAATAATTAGAATAGACATATCACCCTATTATATGAGCCATAGAACACCTTTATATCATATTTCCTTCAAATTCTAGTCTGAGGGAAAATTGCTAAACACTCTTGACAGAAGGCGTTGAATATTCTCTAAGAGTAATGACAACACATGTACTGTAAAAGGTTGGAGCTTTTCTCAAGAAGAAATATTGAAGCATTGGTAGATTCTAACATATACCGTCTTTTGAAGAGAGGACAGGTTTTCTGATTGTGAAATTGATACACTCCTATCGATCTGTCTGCAAAGACATTGGTCCCTCTCCAAAAAACATTGTTGAAACACTCTTTCAATGAATCGAATGACTGATTAGAAATGTGTCCTTTATGAACATTTTGTTTCAACAACCGTGCTTTAAAGAACAGCATATCTTTTGCATTGATTATTTCCAATGTGTAAAACGGTTCGCAAGTACACGTATTCTCCTTTAACAACATACGAGTAGGTCAGGTAGTACCTTAAAGTTACAGGCTCCAGCCAGAAGAGCTATATCCACGGGCGATTGGGGTGGTGTTGGTGGTAATAAGGTGTGATCTTGTACAACACTAGTAGTCGATAATTGATGATAGGTTTATTGTATATAGGTGTAGACCACAATGTGGTAACATGGCAGCAGGTGGAAGGCCTCCTGCTGTTACATATACATGGACTATTGATTGTATACACAGCCTTAGCAGTACCTCGGGGAACTAAAATGAATATATTATAGACCAGCAGCACAAAGTAGGCGATAGTGAATGGAATATAATATAATGTACAATAAAATTTAAAGTTGGCTAAGCTCTCTTTTTCTCATTTTAGACATCAATGAATGTTATGGTAACAATTATTGTTCTATACAATAAAATTTAAAGTTGGCTAAGCTCTCTTTTTCTCATTTTAGACATCAATGAATGTTATGGTAACAATTATTGTTCTACACAAGCTTCATGGTTGGTACAATAAAATGTTCTTTGACAAGGTTAAGATCCTGACTTTTGTACCATGTTTTAGATACATGACCATACTATGAAAAATAACTGTTGGCTATACCAGGAACGCTGGTAAAACTGAACAATGGAAACCTTCCCTGCTAGAGGGAGGAAAAGTCCCTGTAGTGGAGAGAAGAGGATAGGATAAGTAAACATTTTTCATGTACCAAGATTTTTTTTTTGTTTTGGACGTGTTTATTTGGGAAAAATGAATTGTATCATCCATTTGAGTATCACTATCAAAAAAAGAACGCTTTAATATGAAAGTAACTAAAGTGAGGCCACGTAAATTTGATAACTTGGATAACGGGATTTTTTACCCTCAATTTTGGTCTGATAGAGGGGGGAAAAATTCCAAAAATTAGAACTCAAAAAATCCCATCAGTCAGAAAAAAAAAGAAAAAAAGGCCTATTTGAAGATATGATTTGGGACACCAAATGGACATTTTAGCCAAGAAAAGGTTGATTTTTACAGTTGTATGTCAGATGTAAAGATCAAAACTTGATATTTGTTCATCTCCATGGACATTCTATTATCTGTTTACCCCTAAATCTGTGTCACCTCCTATCAAGGTGACAGATACTATTGCTCACCTTTGTACCATAAAATGATCTCATACTATCTAAAGGCTCTGACAGCTGTTCAATAAATCAGCAAGTGCACAACAACTGAGTCTATCATTATCGGCATTAAGTAATACAATAATAATGGATTCAAGAGTCATACCTATCTAGGGGGGTACATAGCTACTACATGAAATGAGTGATATTAGAAGTCAGGCATTATAGTCAATTATACCATGGTTATCACATTCTTGAACGTTTTTTCGGTGCCGGGACCAGATATTGAAGTTTGAATAGTACGCGCTAAATGAACCCATGTTGACACTTGAATTGAGACGACATGACAGCAAGTTGACATCAAAGAATTTAATTTGATATTGAAAAAAAACTATAGCATTACAAGCTTAATGGCTACACATGCTGAAACTTGACATTATATTCTAGCACCTACCTTTAATTCGCCATGATTTGACCTGTATATGTAACAGGATTGATGATAGAAAAATCAAATCGAGCGGAATTTTTGCTCTCATGTTGACTGCTTAGCGGACGGATTGTTTACAATGGCAAGACAAAAGTTGTTACGTTGGCATATGCTCTAAGGGTATTCTGGCTGTTGCGCACACTCCTTACCAGCAGTAGCTCTATGAAAATGCCTGTAGGACACATGCCGACATAACACTTTGTATCCAGGCAGTATTGTGTTCTCACTGAGAAAACAATATGGAGGAGGACGGATTACATCGACTCGCAACAAATAACATTGATTATCATGGCTTTTTAAGGTGAATACATTTAAATAATGGTGGAAACCATGGTATAAACGCCATAGATAACAAATAGAGGTGCACACAGTGATTTTATGGGCTAGATAAGAAGGCACTTGGCCAGCGGCCTCGTGGTTCTTATCTGCCCCTAGAATCACCTAGTGCACCTCTATTTGTTATATATGCCATTATAATTGGTGATAGGTTTATTGTTTATATATATATATATATATATATATATATATATATATAGGTGTAACATGGCAGCAGGTGGAAGGCCTCCTGCTGTTACATATACATGGACTATTTATTGTACACACAGTCTTAGCAGTAGCTTGGGGAACTAAAATGAATATGTTATTGACCATCACCACAGAGCGGGCAATAGTGAATGGAATATAGTATAATGTACAATAAAATTTAAAGTTGGCTTAGTTCTCTATTTCTCATTCCAGATATCAATGAATGTTCTGGTAGCAATCATTGTTCTACACGAGCTATATGTTATAACACATATGGATCCTACTACTGCAAATGTAACATCGGCTATGAAGGCAATGGATTCACATGCTCTGGTTGGTACCATAAAATTTTCTTTGAAAAGGTTAAGATCCTGACTTTTATACCATGTTTCAGATACATAACCATACTATGAAAAATAACTGTTGGCTGTACAGGATTGATGATAGAAAAATCAAATCGAGCGGAATTTTTGCCCTCATGTTGACTGCTTAGCGGATGGATTGTTTACCATGGCAAGACAAAAGTTGTTACATTGGCATATGCTCTAAGGGTATTCTGGCCGTTGCGCGCACTCCTTACCAGCAGTAGCTCTATTAAAAGGCCTGTAGGACACATGCCGACATAACACTTTGTATCCAGGCAGTATTGTCTTCTCACTGAGAAAACAATATGGAGGAGGACGGATTACATGGACTCGCAACAAATAACATTGAATATCATGGCTTTTTAAGGTGAATACATTTAAATAATGGTGGAAACCATGGTATAAACGCCAAAGATAACAAATAGAGGTGCACACAGTGATTTTATGGGCTAGATAAGAAGGCACTTGGCCAGCGGCCTCGTGGTTCTTATCTGCCCCTAGAATCACCTAGTGCACCTCTATTTGTTATATATGCCATTATAATTGGTGATAGGTTTATTGTATATATATATATATATATATATATATATATATATATATATATATATATATATATATATATATATAGGTGTAACATGGCAGCAGGTGGAAGGCCTCCTGCTGTTACATATACATGGACTATTCATTGTACACACAGTCTTAGCAGTAGCTTGGGGAACTAAAATGAATATGTTATTGACCAGCACCACAGAGCGGGCAATAGTGAATGGAATATAGTATAATGTACAATAAAATTTAAAGTTGGCTTAGTTCTCTATTTCTCATTCCAGATATCAATGAATGTTATGGTAGCAATCCTTGTAATATACGAGCTATATGTTCTAACACATTCGGATCCTACAACTGCTACTGTAAGACCGGCTATCATGGCAATGGATTCTCCTGCTATGGTTGGTACCATAAAATTTTCTTTGACAAGGTTAAGATCCTGACTTTTATACCATGTTTCAGATACATGACCATACTATGAAAAATAACTGTTGGCTATACCAGGAACGCTGGTAAAAATGAACAATGGAAACCTTCCCTGCTAGAGGGAGGAAAAGTCCCTGTGGTGGAGAGAGGAGGATAGGATAAGTAAACCCTGTTCATGTACCTAGTATTTTTATTTTTTTTTACATACTTATTTGGTGATAATGAATTGTAACATCCATTTGAGAATTACTATCAAAATAAGACCATTTTTAATATGAAGTAACTAAAGTGAGGCCGCCTAAATTTGATAACTTGGATAACTGGATTTTTCACCCTAAACTTTGGTTGGATATAGGGGGAAAAAAATCCGAAATTAGAACCCAAAAATCCCAATTGGCCAGAGGAAAAAAACGAAAAAAATGTCCCATGTAAGTCATGATTTGGGACACCAAATGTACATGTATAATTTTTTTACAATTGTTTGTCAAATGTAAAGGTCAAAACTTGATATTTGTTCATCTCCATAAACATTTTTCTATTTTTTTGCCCCTAAAACTTCCTATCAATGTGGTAGATACTATTGGTCACCTTTGTACCATTAAAATGATCTTATACTATCTAAAGGCTCTGACAGCTGTTCAATAAATCAGCAAGTGTACAACAACTGAGTCTATTGTCACATATATATGAAACACCTTCCAGACCCACACTCAGTGCTGCCCACATCCCTACCGACCGACGGCTCTGCCCGCATAGCAGGCGGCAACCGCTGCTCAGCAGACCCCCATCTGCCACTAAGCAGCCTAACAATAGTGTCCCCAATGCCAGTCTGTACTGGATATGTGGGATGGCTGTATAAGGCCTAGACCACAATAGGGGAAGACACACACACAGACAGGGATACCAGCCAATTACCTGCATTGTTTAAAGGAAGCATCCCTTAACAAACATATAACTCCAATTTAGTGGAGACATAACAGTTGGATGCAGAAACTAACTTTGTCTGGGGCAATCAGCCCCAGAGTAGGGATATAAGGCTCCAACCATCTTAGAATCCTAAGAACCACCACAACAGTAAGATCTCCAGTCCAGCTCTTCTGCAGCCTGCCATGCCTCTCCACTCTGTTGGGTTAGACTTTGCCAGACAGGCATAGGACTACACCCCACTTGTGGCCAGACGCTATCTTCTACCATTCATCGACTAGGGGGTAAAGTTCATATTTTATAGTATCCCTCTAAGCAGCAGGCCAGGAGCTAGGTTGTGGGAACCCACCTAGAACTATATTGGACAGTGTATTATTTTTACTATTATTATTAGTAGTATATACATGCAAACTGAGCGCAATGGATTAGCTACTAACTAGGTCATGACCTACTGGTAGACCGGAAGTGACCTAATTTCAGCCAGTCAGAGGGCTGGATTTGACAGGAAGTGACATCATAAGGTCATGACCTAGTTTTTTCGACCAATCAGAGAGCTGGATTCCGTTTGACCTAGTGACCTGACCTAGTTGCATAAATTAAGAGAATTGCACAATACCTAGGGTTGACCTACTTGCAAACCTGAAGTGACCTACTAACGTATTTTCAAAACGTATATCCTACGAATGAAGGTGTATTGCACAATGTTTGTAAGAAATTACACAATAGCCATGACTCATGTTCTGATGCAATATTTCTACGGATTTACGCAATACTTATGACTCATTTTTTTTTATATCAGTTTAAAATGCAACAAACACACAACTCGGTTCTTTTTTTAATTTAATCTTTTTTTATTCTTTCTTTTAATCAGAGTACATGCTAGGTATGAATCATTATAATGATATATGCTTGCAAGCAGAGTACATGGGTATTATATGGAAAATGAATTCTTGTTGCAGTACCAACTGCACCCGGTCTTAGCTGGAGTTGGACTTTGGCTACGATCCTCTAAGGCACGCATTCTCTCCATCAAATCCTTCAGGCCTCTTCTTCCTATGTCATTCTCCTCCAGGGCTACCACTTTGTCCATTAACTCGCCCATGACGATGAGAATCTTGTCTATTACTTCCGCCATGCTCTGAAGCCCGTCTATCATGTCCAATTCACGTTTAACTTTCCCTTTCACCAACAGGTTGCTCACGTCTTCTTTCACTGCTACTTCTTCTGGACTCATTTCGAAGTCCATCTCCTCTTCTTCTCTCTTTTCCTCAGCAAGGGGCTTACTATTTTGTCCATTAAGTTGAAGGGCACCTGAGAAAACCTTTTCACAGTGTGGTGTGGGTCCTTGGTCCGACATGTCTGTATAAGGAAGTTAATGCAGTGGACTCCACACGTTTTAGCGTAAAAGTTTTGTACTTGTTTTCTGCTGAACGACCCGTGACCATCTGACGACTTCTGCATGAACCTCTGGTGATATATAGTTAATGGAGGTAAACCATAGGGATCAAAGTAGAACACATTCCCTTCATGAGAAATGTAAAACGCCACCTAGTGCTGTCCAGGTTTAGAACTTGGATCTGTGTTACTGACAAAGCACATAGAGGTAATTGGTTTTTTAGGACATTGATCACTGGCAAAAGTTCCAAGGTAGAAACGCCTTGTGTGTGGATGGTTTCCCAGTGCAGCAGTAATGTCTGAAGTTCTCATTCTTCTCAGTTCATGTGGTAGTCTGTGACAGGAAGACAGTCAGCTGTCAGTTGGATGTTGTTGTCATAGAAGGAACACAAGACGGCAGATATGACATGAGCAGTCGGGGCGGCAAACCTGAGGGAAATGCCCAGCTTTCCTTGCTTGATGAGATTTATACGACTGTCTTCAGGTGCTCTGTCTGGGGTGAGGTCAAAAACAAAGAAGGAATAACCACCTTTGAAATCTTCCAAAGTTATGCCACAGTCTTGCCCCAAAGCCGACAACCTACTGTCTGTGAACATTTGACTGTAGGCTCTGATGCAGTGGCCTGTTTCGAAGTAGGTCTTCAACTCAAACTTCTGATCGTCATATCTCACGCAAATTTCCTTCACGTTGAAATGTCTGCAGTTGAAAGGATTTTCCATCTTGGTCCCAGCAGCTGCTGTTTTCTTTATCATACACAAGACTATCCTGGTGGGGATTTGAGTAGTGTCAGGTTGAGTCCAAATGTAGTCTTGTGAGCCACCGTCCAAAGTGTGTTTAGTGACTTTACACCTGGCTATGTGATAGTTGAAAGGTCCCCAATGTGGGTTCCTCACACTGCTGAGTTTTCACCACCTCATCGTCGACACTTTTTTTGAGAAGTGACATTTCAGCTTTGGTGATTTTGATCCAGTAGTTTTGATCGGCTGCTTGCATCATGTAGTAATTGGGTTGATTTTTTTCGAAGATGAACTTGATTTCACAGTTTAGAGACAGTACCTTGCACTGTTTAATCAAATCCAGGTGGGGCCTCATGACTAAGGCGTGTTTGTTGCGGGCACTGAATTCTGCTCTCCGTGCCGTCCATCCTGCATTGGCGCCCCCTCTCGTCTCCATGTGTCCACAGGTGTATTTCATGTACTTTTGACATCCTGTTAGCCGAGTCTCTTTGTCTTCTTTGTTGCAGCAAATTGTGTCCAAAATGTAGGCCTTGAGACCATAGTCTTCGTTGTTGCCGGTGACTTTCTCTCCGTTTATGAGCAACTGACAGGATGCAAAGAGAGCGTGTGCCAAGTTGTTGACTGGAGCAGCTTCTATGTAGACGGCAAGGTGGGTTGTTCCATCGGCTGCCACGGCTTCCAGTTCCATGTACATCTCAGTTTCTGAGAGGTCTGTGTACAGGTTGCTTGTTTCGAAGGTGAAGTCAAAAGTTTCAGTGTGTGGAGTGAGGGCATTGTTGGTAGTCTTGGTTATTACTTGACACTTTAAAATGTCCTTTTGAGTGACAGGTAAGGGGTGTAGATCTAGTTCTCCTACTGCACATACTTGACCCTTGGGATGAATGAGACTCATGACTAGAACAAGGTGTTTCCTCTGCCTTGAACTCTACCTCTACCTCTTTGCCCCTTACGTCCTCCACGCTTGCCGGTTGCTCGTCGTTTGGCTGGAGGAGGTCCAGATGTACCTTTTATGTATCCTTGAGCAGATGAAGCAGCCCTTTTCAGTAACTCCTTTCCTGTTGCTTTACTTCTCCTTACTACACTTTTCTTTAAACCTTTTCCTGCTACCACATCTGACAACACTCCAGCTCCTGTAGAAAGCAAGGCTTTACCTGCAGATCCAGCAGCTGAGCGTCCTATAGTTTTCAAGAGGGGAACAGCTCCTCTCAGTAAACCACCGATTACGATCCTGGTCCATGTCCTCTTTGTCTGCCCCTTCCTCCGTATGCCGGTAATGCGCCGTTCCCAAACTGTGATTTTCTGTAGTATTCAGAATACTGACCCCTAGGGGCCAGGTAGGTAGGGCTTCCATAGTAGTGAAGCATAGTTGTATATCCCTATCCTAGAAGAGGTCTGAAGGCAAGTACCACCGACACTGATCCGCTTTCAAATGGTATTGGTTCCCCGGTCTTGTCTCTTAAGTATATGCCTATCTGTCTGGAGGTGGTTTTAGTGACTGGCAGATATATCAAGTTTTGTAAACTTATGGTTTGCATGTCACCGTTGTAGCGATTTATGTTGATTTGCCTCAGAAGGGGTGCTTTAGAATCACCCACTAGACTGTGCTTGACTATGTCAGAGTAAACGAAAGCACATCGACTTTTGTACTGAAGGTCTACCACGTAGGGGCTTTGTGTCTTACCACTCAGGAAAACACTTCCGTCGAAATCTAATTGTTTCCCTAAGTTTTCTGGGAGTTGCATGACAACACCAGGAGGCAAGGAAACTACACTTTTCATTGTATATTTGTTGTAGTGAAACACGGTGGCTTTGTTGTTTTTCCTGTAGTTTCTTAGTTTTCTTACCAACATGCTCTGTAGTTTATTTATGGTCCTGTTCAAGTATCCTATCAACTCTGAGTTGCTTTCCAGGTTCCCACCTTCTAAGGCAAACATATTGTAGGTGCTGTAGGTACTCCCTTCCTTGAAGTAATACTTAGAGAGGAATCTACTTATTTCTTTGAAGTGTGTAGATATTTTCACAGCCTGTAACTGACTGGGAGACAGAGGAGAAACATGAGCAGAGTCTGTGAAGACGGCATTTTCTTCGAAATAAGAAACCTTTTACCCCTCTCATCCATAGACATCACTTCAGCTACAGCTGGCGATATTTCCCTCTTCTCTCTGCCTGCCGTGCCACGTTCCCCCTTATCCTCCTCCTCCTCCTTTTCCTCCTTTTCTGGCGTCGGTTGGTGAGGAGTGAATCCTCCAGATGGCGTCTCAGGCGCAGCAGCAGGAGTTTGTGGACTTTCACTTTCAGGACCAGCAGGAGAAATGGTTTCAGTCGGTCCCACAGGGTCGACATGACGTAGGTTCTTTGTTATTTTTACTCCTCTTTTCAAAGCAGATTTGGCTGTTAGATTCGATGTAGAGCTCAAAGATCTACTGAAGACACTATGGGCTCCTGGTTTTCCCAGAGGAAAAAATTCTCTTCTGCGTTTGTTTAATAAAGCTACCACAGTGCGGAGGTTGTTTTTCACATTGTTTTCTCCCTCTGCCAAGAGAATGGCTTCTTCTTTGACGTTGTACCACGTGGTAGGACAGGTTATTTCTTGAAGCGCACACTCTAACTGAGTAGGAGAGTTAATGTATTCTGCAAAAATTGTGTTGTAACTAGTTAAAGTGTTGTCAGGAAACACGTTCATAGAGGAGTTACTCTATCCAAGGAGATCTTTGAGGTGGTACCCTTTGGGTGAAACACCGTCAATTGTGTATATTTCCTCAGTCCAGTTAGGTTCGTACCCTCTGTTGAATGTTTTCTTTGTTTTCAACATTCGCTCTTGATTTTTTCTCTTCAACTTAAGGACAGGAACTTTTTTCTTTTGAGGTTAAACCTGTAAAACAAGACTTCTCAGTTGTCTTTATTTATGACTGAAGGGGCAGCTCCTAAGGTTTTGTGGTAAGTTAGATTGTAGGACTTAACCAAGTCGGGCAGCAAGTCAACCCATTTGTAGTTATTGAAATGAGAGAAACATCTCCACATTTTTCCTTGAATAGTAGAGTTGAACCTTTCAGCTAAGGCACACTTCACGTTGTCGTTTTCTCCTGTGAAAAAATTGATGTTTTGATCTTCACAGTATTTCTTGAAAATTTTGTTGACAAACTCTTTGCCCTTGTCAGTTTAAATTTGTTGAGGTTTTCTTTCTTTGCTCATTTTTTTGAAAGCCTCTGTGACGTCATCAGCTCTCTTACTTTTCACAGGTTGCCCAAAACCATACCTTGAAAACACGTCTATTCCCGCTAGAATGTACTGGTATCCTTTGTTTTCCTTTGAAAATTCTCGCATGTCTATGAGATCAAGTTGCCACTGTTTGTCTATGCCCCATGTTTGTGTTTTTCTTCTAGGAAATCTTCTCTTGTAAGGTTTGTGTCTGGTGTATGCGTCTACATCTTCCAAAGCTTGTTCTATGTTTTTTTCTTTGTTTTCTTGAAGTGATGACATTGAAGTTTAGATACACTGGTAAAACTTCCAGGTTGTTTAGGAACTGTGTAAAACCTGAGGACATCTTTCTTCAAAGCCTTGTGCGCCATATAAACTTACGTCCAGTTCCTTTTTGACTTACTTTCCTCTTCTTGATAGGGGATGCCCTCTTCAAGGGACTGGCAGCAAAAGAAGGACTGGATCCTGCAAAAGCCGACTTGTTTTTGAAAAATTTTAAGGTGGGGTTCAACCTTTTAACTGCTCTTATGAAGACCTGGCTTCCTTTAGGTTGGTCCTTTTTTAACGACTTTGGTCTGGCAGCAAAAGCTAACATATCTGTTATGTCAGTTCCAGGGACACGTTCCCCGTTGACATATATTTCTCCGTCTCTGTTCCAATTCAATATCTCACTTCCGTGACGAGATAATTCTCTGTAGAGATTTTTAGCAGTCATTCTGTAAGTTGCAGGTATTCTTTCTTTTATGTCGGTGTCCATACCCACTGTGTTGTCTCTTGCATGAGGTCCAGGTCCTTCCCCCCCTTTAACTTCGTCTACACTCTCTCCGTCTGAATCGTCAGGAAGTTGTGGAACGTCTCTAGTCTCTGTAAAAGTGTCGTCATTGTCGTCGCCGTCGTCGGTGTCTTCTAAAGTATTGTTTATACCCCTTGCTGCTGCTGCTGCAGGTCCTTGTCCTACTGCTCGACCAGGATAGGGACCTTCCCTACGTTGTCCTAAGGCCTTGGCTTTTTTAGTTAAAATTCCTGACTTTATCATAAGTTGATTGTACTGTCTTAACTTTTCCTCTAGTTTGAGGTTAGGAGAGTTAAGTACCTTGTGTGCTTTACTTTGAAGGTGGTTCAGGACTTGAACCAGGCTGGAATCAGGAGTTAAACGTTCTCTTAAAAGTTGAGTGCTGTAGTACTGGTCTTGAACACTAGGTCCAGGCTGGGGAGGAGAGATAGGAGTAACAGGAGAAGGGTTTTTTTCTCGGGGAACAAGATCCGCCCTTACGAGGGCCATCCTTGAATAAGACATGATTCTTATCGACGTGCTCCTATGAGACCTGTTATCAGGGGTAAGGCTAGACCCAATATGGTTCCCAAGAATCCACCCTTTTGCTCAAAGGTTTTCCTCTTCTGCTTTACGGTAGCCTTGTGCCTTGTGACTGTCTTCAGTTCTTTCTTGTAGGGTGTTAAACGTTTAACTGCGTCTGATTCGTTACGCAACAGGTTTTTGTTCATGACGTTGACACAAATTTGACTCATCAACCTGATGACCTCATCGCTGAGACCTTTAATTATGTGGGAACACTCTGCCGAGGAACACTTGGATATGTGTTTCAACAAGTGGAAATGCTTCCTTAAAATGTTTAATTTTCCTCCAGAAGCAGATCTTTTGGCACCATTCTATCGTTTTCTTTTTGAAGCTGAAGCTTTAGGAATGAAAACCAAGGTATTCCAAGGAGTTGTTATGCTGTTCCTTACCCTGAGCTAGTTAGGTGTGCTCTGCTTAAAGTCCAATAGGATGTATGAATGCTTCTCTTTGGTTTCTGAGTTATATACCTCCGTCAAAAAAGGATTTTTGTCCAGGGAAGACCTGTTTGCTGATGTGTCCTATTTGACTCATGTCTCTAGGGTTTTTAAAAACAACTAGGTAGTGTGCATTTAAGCTCAACGTTCTGAAGGCAGGATTGTTAAAAAACAAGTTTTGTGTAATAAAAATTACACTTAAACTGCGATGGTGAGAGCCCACAGTGAAAAGCTTCATTATGGTGGGAACGTACTCGGGATCCATAATGTCGTCTATTATGACCAGTCCATGTTTAGTCACGTCTCTTTTATCCTAAAACAAAAAGTCTTCTGAAAGAAGACCTTTGTAGAACTTAACCCCCAACTTTACCATTTCGTCGAATCCATCTTGCCATTGACTGTAGCAGTAGTATATGTCATGTATTTTTGGAGTTACAAGCTCGTCTACACCTTTAATCAACTTGAAAACAAGTTGACTTTTTCCACAAGAAGTAGGTCCAGCTATTATCATAGTGAAGGGACTTTGTAGACGTGGGTCAAAAATGATCTCCTTTTCCTTGTGATCCATGTTGGATGAAATCTTAAACGAAAGTGACCAAAGGAGCCGCCTCGTCCTCTTTTAAGTCAGAAGAACCCTCTCTTAATCCTTCCACGTAAAGAGCTACGTCAAAAAGCCCCATGTTGTTCAAACTTGCTATAAGACAACTTGGATGAGATATTTCTTTATGTTTCCACACCATTAGGACTTCAAAAACAGGATTTGTGACACCTTTTTTCCCTGGAACAGGGGTGGTAATCACATCAAGTTCGTGCTTGGTTAACCCCAGTTGTGTTCCCAATTTTCTCCAGTCAAGCATCTTTAACTTGTCTGCCAGGTTCACGAACAAAGTATCAACTTTCCACTCTTCTGGAGGTATTTCACAATGGTCCACTACGTTGTAATACTGCATGTACCATCTGCAATATTCAGAGAGATCGTAACGACCTATGTCACTTAATGCATGTCTTAAAACCATCCACTTGCAACGCACGTTCTTTCTGTTCCATGATATGAGCATTTCTCTCCCCATAGAACGAAGAGATGGTGTTTTTTCCATGTAATCCATTAAACTTAGTCTGAGTCCTAAATAAACCCCTAATCGAGGGTAGTCTTTTTCCGATATTTTTTCACTGATCTTGAATAACAACTTGTCCGAAAGGTGAAACTCCAAAGCAGCAAAAAAAAAATGTATCCAGGAAGTTAGGTAGGCAGGTAGGTAGGTAGGTAGGTAGGTAGGTTATGACAGGCTAGGAAGCATACAGTAAACTTATATAGGGTAGGGTAGTGTAGGGTAGGGTAGGGTAGGGTAGTGGGTGGGTGGTTTAGGTGGGTGGGTGGG
The DNA here is from genome assembly GCA_949317995.1 of Acholoe squamosa. NCBI lineage: Eukaryota > Metazoa > Annelida > Polychaeta > Phyllodocida > Polynoidae > Acholoe > Acholoe squamosa. Next base: position 8,740,514 of record OX439051.1, on the reverse strand, counting down.
TTAGGTGGGTTATTTGGGCGGCCAGCCCGGGCCAACAAGCCCCAAACCCCCCATACTTGAGGGGTGCCCCCACCCCCCCCAACCCATAGTTTTTTAAACCCACCCCAACCCATCCCTACCCTACCCTACCCTACCCTACCCTACCCTACCCCTACCCTATATTATCCTACCCTATTCTACCCTGTCCTATATTACTCTACCATTACGTTCACCCTCTTTAGGTCAGGCTGTTACATCAATCTTCATTCGTTTAAATTTGTTATGATGTTGTGTGTAAAGCGAGCTGATTGTGGTGAAAACAGTGAGTAAGGGAGGTAACCTGGGTGCACCACATAGCCAGATAAAACCACACTTTTTGTTTAATTTTTTCCGGTAAAGAACAGTTTCTTTCAAGTATTTGCACACATACCTGAAACAGCTTGAAGAGCAGCATATAATTTCCTTTCTTTCCCTAACGTACGTCAGGACTTGAGTGTCGTCGGGGTGACGTTGTTCTAATACACGCTGCAGGGAGTAACGCGGCATGGTAGGGCGAAGGTTGTTGTGTCAAATGAGGGTTTAGTCCCCGTTTAACCTTTATAAGAAACCTGTCAGTCTTTCCTTATCGCACTTTTCTGAAATGATTTATTGCTCAAGGACGAAACAAACGTCAGGGTCAGTGGCTGAGCATGGTGAAAAGAGGGGAAAACATGTGGAAGGGTGGGTTTAGCCCTGGGGCCTTACCCGGAGGATCATCGTTTATTTCTTTTCAGTTTTATTAGGAGGACCAAAAATGAGATACGGGGTAGGCTGTAACCACCTTGAGCTGACCTTTTTCATGGGAGACAGTTATTTCAGTTATAACTCTCACAACATGACAGCACCCATGCTAATTGTGTCCAATCTATGTCCTGAATCCTCTTTCGTAGAAAATTTTTGAACCTAGAGAGTGTGTAATTTTGTCTGGGTGAAGTAAACTGGCTTTAATTAAAGCCTTCACCATAGTAGAATCGATGAAAACTGAATTACCAGGTCCTCCCCCCAAAGGTTGATCCCTGAGAAAAAAGGGTTTTTGTCTGTCTAAGATGAATTTTTTTGAACTTCCAGACGAAATGGAATGCCTCGACATCAAGTGTACCATGGCACCATGTCCCAAAAGAACACCTGAAAAAAAAACTTTCCACATTTTCTGAGATAAGTTTTTTCACAGAGGGTCCACTGGGAACCAATGCAGTGGTTTGGTTGTGCAAGAAGCATTGTTTGAAGTTACAGTTAGGAGGGATGTAAAGATGACTTTTCAAGTTTTCAGGACAGAATTTCCACACAGCCCACACCTTACCTTCTTCTACGCCCCTCCTGATGTCTGAAATAAACACCTCCTGACGCCTTTTGTGACCAACGGTCAAAGACAAAGGCAAAGGACAAAAGTTAGCCATGTCTGCTTGAGAGAAGCTCGTTTTGAAAAATGACAAATGGTCTGCGTTATTCACAAAATGGTTACAACGAGATTCGTCTTACATGCCTAACCCTGAACGTTGACTGAGCGTTATCACGGTTTTTTAATTGAGTTGAGTTTTTTTACTTTTTTCCAAAACAACGCTGTCTGAGCGTAAAACATACTATGAATGGAAAAGCACAGTTATCTACGACTCATGGTCGTGGTTGTACGTTATCTGAACGACAAGGGAAAGTCCCAGGATCGTATCAGGATAGTTACTATAAAGAAGGCTTGAGCTGCTCGGTCTTCATCAAACCTTTTCTAAAGTTTGTCTGCTATTCGCCATCCTGCTCCTGCACCTTCCAGCCCTGCCACCCTTTCATCTTGAAGGAGAACAATGCCTGGTCGCATGAAGACGGGACTTAGTGTCAGGAGAGTAGCAGCTAAAAAACTGGCTCCACTGACTGTTCCCACACCTAAACAAACAGTGGAAAAGACGTCGGGCGTCGCCCCTCCTCTCCAGCCACAGCTGATAAACCACCTGCAACTCCTGCTCGGCTTCAAACTAAAGTGCCTGATGCAGGAGAACAGGAAACCGCTTTTGCAGCTCTTCATGGCGAAATCACTGATTTCCTGGATCGCGTCCGGGATCGCACTCCTCAGGAAGGTGGCGACGGCGATTTTGACATCAGGAAATCCATCAATCCCCCGGCACCTCTAAACTACCAACCCCCCACTGAAGCAACTACGTCCGCCACTTACTCGACAGTAACTCCGGAGGAACCTTCTCCCCAGGTCAGTCCAATAGAGGTCATAGACCTCACATCATCATTACCAGTTGTCAACCCTATTGAAGTGGTGGATTTAACACAAGGGACACCTTCACCTGCTCACCGAGGGGGGTTTTCACAGGTAGAGGTCATAGATCTGACTGGCCCTTCTCCCCAATACTCTCTCCCGGTTCCGGTAGAGGAGCTGCTTAAAACCCCGCCGGAGAAAAGAACCTGTCCCGGTGAGAGTGAAGGGGAGCCTAAGAAGAAAAGACAGAATCGCGCCTACAAAAAGAGAACCCCTGTCTCTGCCCCTGCTTCAGTTTCCTCAGGAACTTCTTTCTATGGCGCCGAGCCAATTGGTTCTGTCCCAGGTATTCCTTCTTCTAAAGACAAGTCACATAGGCAAATGTTTGGGGAGGGCACTGCCCGCAGTACTTCCAGCAAGCTTGCGGGCTTCAGGTTAGTACCTTTGGTGGCAAAGAAATGGCCTGCTCGATTTGGATTTCAAGAAAAGTCACCTGCCCCCGACCAAGTTTTTTATCTGGAAGGGGATAAAAACGCCTGCATAGAAATATACAGGGAACCTAGTATCAGGGGAGTATGCTTGAGGACATACCTGGATAAACCTTATGAGCGGTGCTTAAATCTAGAGTGAGTTCAGGAACTTAGTGGACCAGATAGAGTGCATCCTTGGAAAGTTCAAGGAGCTGCACCGCCGAGCTGCCCTTGGAGAGAGGAAGGTAGACAATCTTTTGTTGTCCTTGAACGAAGACTGCACCGACCCCCATGGAGGACGGGCTATGATTTTGGTGAACTTGTACAAGGGAACTCCTAAAGTTCATATAGGAACAACCAGCTATGTCGAGGAAATGAATGCCTCGGTGTCTTCCAGCTACAGGATGCCCCCCTCTGACACACACTGTGGACACACTGTGTCCCCCTTCATACAGGAGGACATTAAATCACGTGTTGGCCCCTTCCTAGACGAGACGATCGATTTCTACTCTGGGTAAGTGGTCAACTTTGTATAGTGTCTGGTCAACAGCTCCTCATTCAGTGCTTTTACATGATCATGTATATTAGTTGATTTGTAGTTAGATTTAAATGTACTCCATGTTCAGTCGACATAGCCCAGCATAGGTTTAAGTTCTTAAGTCAAACCTAAATGTACTCCATGTATAGTTAGGACAGGTTTTAGTTTTAAGTTGTATATTGAACATAAAGTGAAACTAGAAAAAGAAACCACAAAAAAATGCCTCCCAAAAAGGTGAAACAACTTTACACCGTTAACTGTCCAATGTGTAACACCCCTAGACCTCCACGTTTGGTCACTGTGGAAAACAGTGGTAAAACTCTATGTAACTCAGTTTCTTGTAAGAGAGAAATTTTTTCCGACAGCTTAGAAATTCCAAAATAATAGAAATAAATTCATTGCATAAAAGCAGTTACCATGACAACTTTAAGTCCATAGCTTCAGGTCTGGCTGTGCTAGCTAAGCTTCAGTCCATTTTCAACGTCAGAATGACAAGTTTTAACAAAGACTTGGGAGCAAAACTGGTAATAGAAGCTCTTACCTCTATTCATAGAAATCAAGTTATGGCTTACAAAGTGGCTGTCTCTTTTGGAAGGTTGTTGTCTTCCTCTAAGGAGGAAGAAGAAGAGAAAGTTATGTACTTCCATGCTTCTGCCAACAATTTGTCTTTGTTCTATGACAGTGAAAGTCATAGAGACCCTTACATTTTCATAAGGGACGACAAAGACTTTGCAGAGTGTTTAGATTTAATTGAAAACAACATAAAAGAAGACACTCAAAGACCGTCTACTAAATGGAGTGTAATAGGCAACGTCAACGCCAACATTACCCTAATAAGGGCTACAGGAGGAGAATTTCTCTTAAGTAAAATGAACACTGTTCCACCAGGTTTAAGGCAAAGAGGTATGCAGCACTTTCACAGAGATCCTAAAACCAAAAAGGGATACAAGGACAACTTGTGTTTCTTTAGATGTCTGTCTTTCTTCCTGTATGGATCTTTAGAAAAAACGCAAGAGCTTTTCCTTGAAGCCTATCCAGGGGTGAGCAAGGAGACTTTTGAGGGCATTGACATAAAAGATTTAGACAGGTTAGAAAAGGTGTTTGAAGTTAACATAATAATTTTTTACCTTCCCTCTTTTGGTAAAAAAAAAAGGGGCGACCTAAAATTATAAGGTCAAATATGTGTTCATCCAAAAAAATCATGAACTTGAACTTACACAGGAACCATGTAAGTTTAATAACTAACATGGGATTGTATGGTAAGATGTACCCCTGTGAAAAGTGTCATAAAGTTTTCACTCGTAGTTTCCTTTTAAAGCAACACAATGGGGTGAAAAAAGATTGCACCAAAGTCAGCTTCAGGTACAAAGGTGGAGCTTACAATCCATCCAAAACAGTTTTTCAAGTTTTAGAGGAACTGGGAATAGTTTGTTCACCTGAGAAAAAAATATACCCCTATAAAATTGTTTTTGACTTTGAAAGCTACTTCGTCCAACCTAAAAATCCATCCCCAGATAATGCTAACACTGTGATAGAAAAAACACACATACCTTTTCTGCCAGTGTAGCTTCTGATTTTCCTGGACATACAGAAAGAGTGTGTTTTGTCAGAAATTCCAACAGGGACGACGATCCTTTGGTGAAAAATGTGTTGGAACACATAAACAACTTGGGACAGCTGATAGGAGAACAGGTAAAAGAGAATTTTAGAGATGTTTTAGACGAACTAGACTCTCTAGAAGAAAAACAAAAGGAATTAGAACATAAAGCTAGCAAAGTTTTTCCAGCGAAGAACAAAAAAAAATCAAAAAAAAATCTCCCATGTTCTTGAAGTGAAGGAAAAACTTCTTACCTACATAGAAAGAGTCCCTGTCCTAGGTTTCAACTCTGGGAAGTATGACATTAATTTAATAAAAAAGGAATTTCATTCTTTTTTCATAGACACAGACAAGACAGAAATGAAAACCATAAAAAAATGCAACAAGTACATAGCAGTGTAAACAGACCATCTTCTTTTCCTTGACATGTTCAACTATTTGGCACCAGGTTATTCCTACGCAAACTACCTGAAAGCCTTTCTTAAAGGGAAAGCTGAAAAAGGTTTTTTCCCTACGAGTGGATGGACAACGTAAGAAAACTGAACAACAGGGCTCTTCCTCCACGCCACTGCTTCTACAGTTCTTTGTCAGGTAGTGGAATAAGCAAAGAAGATTACCTTCAATGTAAGAAGGCCTGGGCAGAAAACAAAATGAAAACTATGAAGGACTACTTGATATATTACAACAACTTGGATGTTAAACCCCTTTGTTTTAGCCATAAATGAGCACACAAAATTTTTTATAGACCGTGGGGTAGACATGTTCAAAGACGGATTAACTTTGCCAGGTCTCACCTTGAAGTTTCTTTTCAACAACACTGCACCTAATGCCACACCTTACATTCTTTTCGGTGAGAAAGGAAAGGATGTTCACTCCTTGCTCAGATGCAACTTAGTAGGGGGTCCCTCTATTATATTTCACAGACATCACAAAAGTGGAGAAACAAGAATAAGACAAAAAAAATACGGGTCACAAAGCAAAATATGCAGACACATAGTAGGGGTAGATGCTAATAGCTTGTACCTCAAGTGCATGGGTGAAGAACACTGCACAGGTTATTATGTGGTGCGCAGGAAAGAAAACGATTTTCAAGCTGTCTGCAGTCAACAGATAAGCTACTCAGCCACAGAATGGTTGTGCTACAAAACTGTCACAGACAACGTGGAAATATTACACCAATACAACTACAGGGAAGTTGTATTAGGTTCAAGAAAAATAAAAGTGGATGGCTATGATCCAGCTTCAAAATAAGTATACCAGTTTCACGGGTGCTACTGGCATGGTCACATATGTCACCTCACTAAATCAGTTTTGAAAGAATCCAATGGAAAGGCATGGTTAGAAGAAAAAAAACAAAATACGATTTTAACTACCCTATATCTTCAGTCGTTGGGTTACCAAGTAGAGGAAAAGTACGAGTGTATGTGGATGAAAGAAAAAACTGAAAGCTCTTGTAGAAAAACAAAAATTGAATGGGAAATTAAAAGGCCATCGTGCCAAGGTAGAAAAAGTCAGGATGAAATACTGAGAGGGGTTTCAAGAGGAACAACTTTTGGGCTTATCCAGGTAGACATAGAAACACCTGAATCTTTGAAAGAAAAATTCAGTGAAATGACACCTATATTCAAAAACTGTTTAGTAGGAAAAAATGACATAGGTGAACATATGAAACGTTACTTGGAAGCAGCAGGTAAGCTAAAGCAACCACAACGCCAACTTATAGGCAGCTACCACGCAGAGCGAATTTTGTTGGGAACTCCTCTCTTGAAGTGGTACCTGTAAAAAAGGTTTGGTAGTTACAACAGTACACCTTATTGTAGAATACACACCAGAACAGACTTTTTTACCTTTCATGGAGGAAGACACCAAAGCTAGGAGGAAGGGTGACGAAAACATAGACTGTAAGATTCTGTCAGATCTGTACAAACTTTTGGGAAATGGTTCATACGGGAAAACCATATGTAACAAACAAATCTTTGTTCAAACAAAGTATCTTAACCCCTCTAAGGCAAGACGTTTGGCCATGCACTGGTCAGTGCAAGATGTGCAAGACATAAGCGACAACACGGTAGAACTATCCTGTTTGCCCACCTCCATCACCTACGACCTCCCAGTTCAAATAGGTTTCATGGTATACCAATACGCCAAACTTAAAATGTTGGCATTCTATTACGACTTTCTCCTTGAATACATAGATGAGAAAGATTTTGAAATGTGTGAAATGGACACTGACAGTTTTTACTTTGCTTTAAGTGCAGAGAACATAGAAGACGTCATTATTCCTGAGAAACGTGAAGCTTTCTTTAGAGAACGTCACAAATGGTTGCCCTCTGAATCATGTGACAACAGTCACCACAGAGAGACCTATGTTCAGACCAAAGTGTTGGGTGAGCTGTGGTTACCTCAACCATGCTGTAAGAGCCGTCTGGCGTTTGACAAGAGAACCCCCGGGTTGTTCAAAGTGGAGTGGGAAGGTGATGAAATGACTGCCTTGAACTCCAAATGTTACATAGGCACAGGAGTGAATGTGCCCGTTAAAATGAGTTGCAAAGGTGTAATTCAAAAACAAAACCCCCTAACCACTGACAAGTACAAAGAAGTACTGGACAGTGAAATTGTTGTCACGGTAGTCAACAAAGGATTTAGAGTAGTTAACCACAGCGTTACCACTTACTCTCAAAGAAAACAAGGTTTAACCTATCAGTACATAAAGAGACAAGTATGTGAAGACAGTGTAAGCACCCTACCCCTTTCTATATAAAAGAAATGGTTTCTTTTTTCTAGTTTCACTTCCAGTTGTACATTTTGTTGAAAGAAAAAAAATTTAAACAAGTTGTTCAAATGAACATTTTTCTTCATAGAAAACAGTGTTAAAATGAAAAATGTTCATTTGAACAATTGTTCAAACGAACATTTGTTCAAATGAACATTTTTCCCCATAGAAAACAGTGTTAAACTGGAAAATGTTCATTTGAACAATTGTTCAAACAAACATTTGTTCAAATGAACATTTTTTTCCACAGAAAACAGTGTTGAACTGGAGAATGTTTTTTGTTCAAATGAACATTTGTTCAAAAAAACAAAAAAAGTTAAAAAATGTGTACTGTATCATGAAAAAAAACTGACAAAAGTAAAAAAAAAAAAAGTGAACTGTATCACCCAAAAAAAATCCAAAAAAACTTTTCAAAAAAGTGAACACTGTACATGTTCACCACAAAAAATAAAAATCCGACGCTAAAGAAATTAACTTGGAACAGAAAAAAAAGTGGTACCAAATTTCTTTACTCATAGCGTCACGTTCACCAGATTATCAGTATCTGGTTAGATTTAAGCTACCATTTAACATGGAAAGTTTAGAAGCTATGCATGTGGAGCAAACCACAGAAGCTCCACCGTATGACTATTACATGCGTCCAGTTTTACAAAGTGTTGCTTCATATAATCAAGCTTCTTCTGTAACACCTGACAATGATGTAAGTTCTGTAGCATGTGGATGTTCAGAGAATTTCTTTTGGGAAATAATACCTGTTATTTTAGAGGAGCTGAACCAGACACTGTTGACCACTGTATAACTAGTGTTAAAATGTACAAATATTTCTCTTCAGCTTTTTGGGACGCCTACAGAAACTGCATGTACTATTGTCGAGTGAAAAAAGTTAACTTGATATCGCATGATTGGTGTATAGGAGTATATCAATTGCACACTGAACCTGGCTGCCCAAGACACTACACAAGGTACACTTTAGGAAGTGTAAGAAAGTTTGCTGTTACTCTCCAAGAGTTAGAATGTAATCCCATAGTAGGAGTGTTTTGTCAGTGTAACTGTAAACTGGAAGTATCTGCTATTGCTAAAACTATTTGTTTCACATGTCTGCAGGTCTCACTGGAACTTCACGCCTTAAGTATACCTGGAGTGAGAAATCATTTCTCTTTCGAGGTAAACTTTAAGGATGGTTTTTTATCTGGTCTTTTACCTGGACCCAAAAACAGTCAAACTTACTTCCTGGCCCAGGCTTTGTTCGAGCATGCTATATCTAACATAGCCAAACTTAACAGTTATTGTTTCCACAACACATGGAAAACTAGTGTCACTGGTCAAAGCTGGTATCAAGCAAGTAAATTCACACACAACAAATGTTTATGTTGTATATGTGCAAGCCCCGGAAATGGTAAATCTGGCTTCATCTGTAAATATTGTGTCTAATAAAAATATAATCTTTTATGTGAAATGAATGAGTTGTGTTTTATTTTAATGTATGAAATGAACAGAGATAACAAAATTGAGCCATAACTATTGCGTAAATGCATAGAAATATTGCATCAAAACATAAGTCATGGCTTTTGTGTAAATTCTTACAAGCATTGCGCAATATACCCTCATACGTAGGGCATACGTTTTTGCAAGTAGGTTAGTAGGTCACTTCCGGTTTGCAAGTAGGTAAACCCTAGGTATTGCGTAATTCTCTTAATTTATGCAACTAGGTCAGGTCACTAGGTCAAACGAAATCCAGCTCTCTGATTGGTCGAAAAAACTAGGTCATGACCTTATGACATCACTTTCTGTCAAATCCAGCCCTCTGATTGGATGAAACTAGGTCACTTCCGGTCTACCAGTAGGTCATGACCTAGTTAGTAGCTAATCCATTGCGCTCAGTTTGCATGTATATACTACTATTATTACACAGGTGGAGTGGAACACTATCTAATAACCAACTTTATATTACTGTGTGTGGAAATTACCTGTATATTAACATTGTATTACTGATACGTAACATGTTCTGCCTAAGCTGAATAAACCAGTGATAGCTGGAGCAACACTTATAAGAGCTTGATATTCTTACTTTCTATAAACCACTAGTCATATGATATTTCTCATATGACAACTTGATCATGCACAAACTTTAGTATGACCCTATCATTACAGGCATTAAGTAATACAATAATAATGAATTCCAGTGTCATACCTATCTATGGGGGTACATAGCTACTACATGAAGTGAGTGATACTAGAAGTCAGGCATTATACTCGATAATTGATGATAGGTTTATTGTATATAGGTGTAGACCACTAGGTGGTAACATAGCAGCAGGTGGAAGGCCTCCTGCTGTTACATATACATGGACTATTGATTGTACAAACAGCCTTAGCAGTACCTCTGGGAACTAAAATGAATATATTATAGACCAGCAGCACAAAGTGGGCGATAGTGAATGGAATGTAGGATAAAGTACAATAAAATTTTAAGTAGGCTGAGTTCTCTCTTTCTCATTCCAGATATCAATGAATGTTCTGGTAGCAATAATTGTGCTTCACAAGCTACATGTTATAACACATATGGATCCTACTACTGCAAATGTAACATCGGCTATGAAGGCAATGGATTCACATGCTCTGGTTGGTACCATAAAATGTTCTTTGACAACGTTAAGATCCTGACTTTTGTACCATGTTTAGGTACATAGCATACTATAAAAAATTACTGTTGGCTATACCAGGGACGCTGGTAAAACTGAACTGTGAAAACCTTCCCTGCTAGAGGGAGGAAAAGTTCCTGTGGTGGAGAGAGTAGGATAGGACAAGTAAACCCTGTTCATGTACCAATTTTTTTTTTTTTTTGACGTGTTTATTTTGGGGAAATGAATTGTAACATCCATTTAAGTATCACTATTAAAGCCAGAACATTTTTAATATGAAAGTAACTAAAGTGAGGGCACCTTAATTTGATAACTTGCATTACAGGGTTTTTCACCCTCAACTTTGGTCTGATAGAGGGGAAAAAAATCCGAAATAATAACCCAAAAATGCAATCGTCCCGGGGAAAAAAAATGTCCCATGTAAAGACATGATTTGGGACACCAGATGTACATTTTAGCCAAGAAAAGGTTGTTTTTGTACAATTGTATGTCAGATTTAAAGGTCAAAACTTGATATTTGTTCATCTCCACGGACATTTTATTAGTATTTTTACCCCTAAATCTTAAAAAATCTCGTCGGCCAGAGCAGAGATATAAAGGTAAACATAATGTCTCTGGCCACAGGTAAAAAAAAAAGAAAATATTTTTTTTTTTGGATTCTGCCAAAAATCGCGTTGCCGGATCCGTAATCCAAGTTATTAGAATAAAACAGCCTGATAAGGTATCAGTATACAATAAACAAGTATTATATACAAGATAAGTCAATTGGACTGGATTGAAGCTGACAATACAAGATGTCAAGAAGAGAAATATTAAGTTCACATAATCTATAATACCAATAGATAGAATAATGAACTATTGTACAGTACAATAAAAATATAAAATATATAATGACCTATCTTCTATAGACTGTCTCTTAATTTCCGATATTTATAAATACATTCCTTAATTTAACTTTATTTGTTGCCCTCTTGATATTTACAGGCAGTACATTTCAAAAAACAACAGCTGTATAGTACAGTGACCTTTTAAAATATCTAGCTATTTTGTTTGGTAATGGAAAAACAATTCTAACAGATGATTAAGTATTTTAACCATGTGCTTCATTTTCAACATAAATCTTAGATTTCTTATACATCATGGACAGCAATAACAATTTTTTTTTGCAACTTGTCAACTTTACAAATGTTATGTAATTCTTAGGTACTGTATTTCATGATATTACATTTTAAACAGATCCTCAATGCTCCATTCTGTAATCTTTGCAGTTGTTTCGTACCTTTCTCATTACAACTACTTGTTTTGTAGCAACAGTATTACAGAATGTGTCTTATAGTTTTGGTTTATATAGGTAGGGTATAATCCCTTGTCAAACATCTCCTAAGCTTAGCTAACCTAAATAATTTATTGCAAACACTTTTCTTTAACAATTTAATTTGCTTGTCAAAAGTAAGACCTCTATCAATATGAATACCCAAATAAGGAAAGGATTCAACAGTATTCACAGTGGTATTGTTAAACATAATCTTGCTTTCCTTACGTTTCTTTATTTTATGAGAGCTACAAAACTACATATATTCTGTTGTTTTCTTTGGGGGATTACAGTTAATCTATATTTGTACACCCAATTTTTTGAAAAGTAAAATTTCATCATTTAGCACATCAGTGACCATGTCAGAAGATTTGTCAGCAAAATATATAGCTATGTTATAAGCATACAGTTTGATTTTAGCCTTATTGAAAACTTTTACTACACCATTAACATACAGAACAAATAGTAAGGGACCTAGGACTGACCCCTGAGGGATACCATAGGTTACTGGCCTTTCTGAAGAGACAATATTGCATAACTAACAGCCGAGACCTATTATCCAGATAGCTTTGAAACCATAAGTAATTTTTTAAACTCAACTTAATTTTCTCAGTTTTTCAAGAAGAATAGAATGAACAACACTGTCAAACGCTTTAGTAAAGTCTACAAATAAAACACCAGTTATTAACCCTTCATTTCAGTTTAAATATAGTTCATTAACAAAGTCAAAAGTAGCATCTCCGGTTTCAGAGCCCTTTTATACCTGTATTAAAGTTCACTGAAACAAATATATTTACACATAATTTCATTCAAATATGAAAACACAACCTTTTCAATTATTTTTCGATGGTAATGGAAGCAAAGAGATATGTCTCCAGTTCTTACCCTGAGAGAGATCACCATCTTTAGGGATTGGTTTAACTAATGAATTAGACCATTTTTTAGAAAAGGAGCCTCTATCTAAGCTTAGTTGACTGATAAAAGTGAACTCTTCAATTCTTATCTTAATGGCACAGATTAAAATATCACCCCTCAGCCCCTCTATACCAGGAGATTTGTTTTTGTCAATATCTTCAAGCGCTAGAACAATATTCCATTTATGATTTTAAAATCATCTAAACATTCTTATGGATACTAAGATATATCAAAATAATTGCTATCAGCAATCATCTGCCGCTCATCTACAATGGCAGCAGGGAGATCCTTGCCAATATTACTGTAGTATTCACTTACATACTCTCTGGCCCTTTCAAAGTGAATTCTTGAACTGTGCCTATGATCAATCATGTCTATCATTTCTATACAGAGTACTATCAGGATTATCAACAATACCAAATAGTAATTCAGCATAATGCATCAATGAATACAACAAAACACAATAAAATTTAATGTCAGCTGTGCTCTCCACTTCTCATACCAGATGTCAATGAATGTTCTGGTAGCAATAATTGAGTTGCACAAGCTTCATGTGGGAACTTACATGGATCCTACTACTGCTCCTGTAACTTTGGCTATCAGAGCCCTTTTATACCTGTATTAAAGTTCACTGAAACAAATATATTTACACATAATTTCATTCAAATATGAAAACACAACCTTTTCAATTATTTTTCGATGGTAATGGAAGCAAAGAGATATGTCTCCAGTTCTTACCCTGAGAGAGATCACCATCTTTAGGGATTGGTTTAACTAATGAATTAGACCATTTTTTAGAAAAGGAGCCTCTATCTAAGCTTAGTTGACTGATAAAAGTGAACTCTTCAATTCTTATCTTAATGGCACAGATTAAAATATCACCCCTCAGCCCCTCTATACCAGGAGATTTGTTTTTGTCAATATCTTCAAGCGCTAGAACAATATTCCATTTATGATTTTAAAATCATCTAAACATTCTTATGGATACTAAGATATATCAAAATAATTGCTATCAGCAATCATCTGCCGCTCATCTACAATGGCAGCAGGGAGATCCTTGCCAATATTACTGTAGTATTCACTTACATACTCTCTGGCCCTTTCAAAGTGAATTCTTGAACTGTGCCTATGATCAATCATGTCTATCATTTCTATACAGAGTACTATCAGGATTATCAACAATACCAAATAGTAATTCAGCATAATGCATCAATGAATACAACAAAACACAATAAAATTTAATGTCAGCTGTGCTCTCCACTTCTCATACCAGATGTCAATGAATGTTCTGGTAGCAATAATTGAGTTGCACAAGCTTCATGTGGGAACTTACATGGATCCTACTACTGCTCCTGTAACTTTGGCTATCAAGGCAATGGGACACATGCTACCATAAATGTTCTTTGACAAGGTTAAGATCCTGACTTTTGAACCATGTTTTAGATATATTACCACACTATGAAAAATAACTGTGGGCTATACCAGGGATGCTGATAAAACTGAGCACAATAATTGTATAGCAGGGAACCAGTGTAGTTGTTAAGACAAATGTGAGGTGAAACAGCTCTGTCAAACTTGGGATCATGAGTATTGCTCCATTATTTCTATGACAATTTTTCACAGTGCAGGTAATTATAATTAGATCTACACAAATAGTCATTAAAGCACAAATGCAACTATAAATCCCATGTATCTGCCAACTACCTCTGTTTCTGTATATACAGTCTGCACTCATTCAAGACAATCTAGAGATTTGTGGGAGTCATGCTACATTAGGGTTGTATCATAAAAGAAGCAATATGAATACTTAACATGTCCCAAAGTGCACCTCCATACTCCTTTGTGTTCATACCACACATCTGAAGTATGTATACCATAGTAACATTGGTTGTGTCTAGTCAGCACCAATCACTTCAAGTCCAAAATATTTCACTGGCTTGACAAAGTTTCTGAATTATAAAAAAAGAAGCCAAAATCTGAATCTTAATTTGAGGGGAAAAAGGGACTTGAATTCAAATAGCTAGCCCCCCCGGTTGCATCATTTGATCAATAAAGTGCCTGAGTTTTGTTCAAGCAGCCACAATATGAATATGAATTAATACTAGGGAAAGTGGGGTCTTTACCTCAATAATATAAATAATAAGTTTCAAACCAAAGCCTTTTATTTTAATTTTTGTCAATTTTACTTTATAAGATATCAACGAGTGCACTGGAAGCAACAATTGCGATAGGTGCATCAACAATCCAGGGTCCTACCAATGTGATGGATGTAAGGCAGGGTATACAGTTTCAGGAGCCATTTGTACAGGTAGGAGACATTTCATGTTTGTTAATAAGGAGGGCCAAAATGACCCACAACAGGTAAAAAATTTTGTGTTAAGTTATATGCAGATGTTTGCAAATGCATGTTGAACATATCGCCCAGGCTACATGTGAAACTATTGTAGTGTTCTACTCCTAGAGGTTAATCGAATCCTTCGATAAACAACAAAGAACAACAATTCAGGTTCCAGTTAAAACTTTATTGTCAATAACGCATAGGCATCAGCCGTTCTCGATGACAGCTACAGGTAGTAGTGTTTGAACTACAAAGCACTCTCGACACTAGACGACTAGCACAGCCTTCTAGTGTCTATAGTTATCAACCCACATTTACCTTCTCTGTGCAACAGCACAGAGAAGTATCACAACATGGTAGTCGGGCAGCCGCCAACCATCGCTCACGATGGTTCGTCATGACTGGACTGACCCTGAGGAAGGCCATACAACGTCCTTATATACACCAGAGTCGAGGGCCACGTGACCGTGTAGTGACGTGGCGCTGGACTCCAGCGCCCCCAGGCGTCTGGTAAGAGAGGTGCTCTCGATGTCGCCCATGAGGACCAAGAAAGTACCTCGAGGATGACTCGGGACCACCACACCACCCCCCACTAGACTGAAACGAGGTCTCTGAAAAATTTCAGAGATCCTGGATCAGTCTAAACAAAAAGTAATAATTTAAGCTACTGTACCTGACGACTTAGTCGACAAGCACAGTAGAGATATATAGAAATATAAAGTTTCTACTGTACTGTAGAAAAAAATTATCACAGTTAGTTAGGGGGCTGCTCCATCCAATGTTGGAGACCAGTGTCAACAACACTGCTTCACGACAGGTTCCTGGTTGATCCGAGGGAGGCACGAACGGGTATGGTAACCGGGGTCATGTCGTTTCCTCCCTGTCTCGTCGAAAAGCTCCTTCCAGCGTAGGAAGCCCATCAGTAGTGTAAAGTACAACTACGATGGTCCTTCGACCGTGAGGCCGAGGATGTGTGGCACCACCGGGTTCCTAGAACCAGGGTGGCGTCAGATCCACACAGCTTCGCAGGGAGGTCCGGGGACAGTAGTATCATATCTTCTTCTTCTTCTTCTTCTTCTTCTTCTTCTTCTTCTTCTTCTTCTTCTTCTTCTTCTTCTTCTTCTTCTTCTTCTTCTTCTTCTTCTTCTTCTTCTTCTTCTGTACTAGCTGACCTAAGCCTGGCTTAGTCCAGCTTCTCTGCGTCCGACTCACGAGAAGGGCACAAATGTGACGTCCGGGGTGTGCGACACAGCCTTTTATCCCTGTGGCGCGCATCTCTGATTGGAGGAACGGCGCACGTGACTGAGGGGGGCGCCCCCTATTGGTTCACCGTGCATCACGCCATGACCAAATAAGGTAATGCTCCAAAAATGGAACGACCCACTCTCCTCACACTGTCACGCTCTGGTTCTCCAGTCGCATTGTTTACATATGCCGATGTTCTAAGCGGGCTATGGGGCTCCAACACTGTCAACATGGCCACCAAAGGCACCCCCGTTCTACCAGACTACCGGGACCAAAAATGGTCCCAATATGGACCTGCCCATAAGGCTAGGCCGACCGGGTTATTAGCCCGTTTCCATCGGCGTCAGACTCCCATCACTTCTGGCGGCATGGATGAAGGGGCCAGAGTGTTTGCTCTGGGTTTTCTCTCATCCTCGACACTTGTCGATCGTCCCTTTGATGAGCCTTGAGTCATAGGTCCGGTCTGGAGTGACTGATCCTCGACTTCAATCAAAACGTTTCGATGTGAAGTTTGTTCAGTCATTTGCAACTTCGAAGGGGGGTCGAGTTTTTGACATCCCTTCAAAGGCGGTTTAGATGCTTTCAACTTATCTCGAAAAGCCGGTCGACCACAGCGTAGCTTTGATGGTTTACTGGCGTCCAACACCTCCACCTTGCTCAGCTTTCGAGTTTTGTTCTGTTGTTTTCGATGACCCTGCTTAGTTTGTTTTTTAGACTGAGCTCCCGGTCGTGACCTTTCGATCTCTATTTCGACCTGTTCAGAAACAGACTTAGCCCTTTTCTTGGCCCCACGAGAAGATGAATCATCATATAGTTGTGGCTGCAACAACTCGACAGTTTGTGATAGTTCTATGCCCAACCACCGGCGTACTCTATCAACATTGCTATTTTGCAACCGCCCATGGGACGATCGAGGTAATAGTGTCGACTCAGAGAGGATAGAATCCACTACAAATGGCCCGTCCCAGTTGGGTGCAAGCTTCATAGCTGCTTGTGGGGTGTGGTACCTCACCACCTGTCCCCAACTGAGTATCTTCTCTGCTTCAGCCCATAGTCAAACCTGACTTTCTGGCGTTCCGCAGATTTACCTAAGTTTTTTCTTACTGTGCTGTTACTTTCCCTCAACCGATCTCGAAGCTGTTCCACGAAAGTAACGGAACAGGGACCTCGAGTGGGTTCTCGATTGAGCCGAAAATCACATCAGATGGCATGAGAATTTCTTCCCCGAATACCATCATATTTAGACTGCATCCAGTAAAACTATGTTCAGAGCTGTTATATGCGAACACAACATATTTAGCCTGTTCATCCCAGTCGTCCAAATGTCAACCAACATAGTCAGACTCTGAATCTTGTTCTGTTGAACCTCTCCACCTGGCCATCACTTTGTGGCCTGTACGGATTGGTCCTCTGTTTTACAATCATCAAATATTCACACATCTCAGAGAAGAGACGAGACTTGAATTCTCGACCTTGGTCAGAATGCAGGAGCAACGGAACGCCAAAGGTCAAGACCCATTCGTCCACAAAGGCTTCTGCACAGGTCTCTGCTGTGTGATTTGGTAAGGGAATAGCACGAATATACTTGGTGAAGTAATCCTGGATTACTAACATGCAAGTATTCTTGTTTGGTGTGGGTGCAAAACCCGAGATGATATCCATAGCTATCCTCCCGAATCTCACACCGAACAACTCTTGGTGCAAAGGAGACTTACCCATGCCCTCACTGGGCTTTACCAAACAACAGGTAGGACAATGTTGAACCCAACGACCTATGTCCTTCCCCATTCCAGGCCAGTAATATATCCGCTTCACCTTTTCGAGCGTTCGTTTTCGACCAAAATGTGCCGCTGTTCGGTGTGCATGGCAAAAGGAGGGTACCTCACCCCTCAGTTGGCGTGGTATCACTACTTAATTGGATTGTGCCTCTTGCGCAATCTGCCTCGACCTTCCAGTGACATAGCAAGCCTTCATGGAAAGTTAAGAGGGGCCACCAATAAGTGGATCGTTCGTATCCACTAATGGACCTGCAGTCGCTTGATGTTGGTGATTGGGGTCATCACCTTCATCCAAGTGGCCCTGCATGTCGAACTTAAGCTTCCAGTATCTATGCAGACTTAAGTTAACAACTGGTCACCACACCAGTGTAGTGTTCTACCCCTCAAGGTTAAAGTTATTTCTATTCAAAAGGTAACCCTAAATAGAAAATTATTTCTATTCACGAAGTACTTATTTATTTCTGAAGACAGGAGATCCATGCATTCTGCCACACTTATTTTTAAACTTATGTTTTGTTTTTTGGAAAAAATCTTCATCACTGATGCATCATGGTCACCAATTGATATGATCAACTTCTCTTAAAAGAATAATCAACAACATTCATTAATTCACTTCAGATATTAATGAATGTTCTGGCAGTAATAACTGTGCTGCACAAGCTACATGTAGAAACACCGTGGGATCGTACACTTGTCAATGTGACACTGGCTATCAAGGTGATGGATCTGTATGCTCAGGTTTGTAAGAAAATGAACTTCTATTAGATACTCAATGAAGTGTAAGTTTTGTCTACACGACAATCTGCAGGACACTCGCTTTTGCTGGCAAAATTGCTGTCAGATGGCGGGCATTGCCACACTGCTAGACTAATTGTCTGACTGAAATTTTGGAAGTATTTTTTTCAGTTTTAAGGCTTGTTAATTGGATCATCATTAACAGTTTTACAGCCTTTAACAAAGGGCATTACTCTTTGCTTAGATCTAAAGAGTTAAATGACAAAAAATAGTGAGTTATTTTTTTTTCTTATTTCTTTTCATACAAGAGTAATCTTGAGTCATTCCATCCCGTGAAAATCAGTCTTGGTCCACAGAATAATAAAATCTGTCGAACCATATGGCCTGTGTGGGGGAAAACTTTTCTTATAGACAATTACAGATCTATGTACTGTTATTAACATTAAAGCCTTTTAAAGATGATAGGGCATCTTATATCAATGCATCATGCCTATTGGTCATTACCATTAAACCTTGGTCATAAGGCAGCCCCAGTCAGAAAGCAGGGGTCAAGTTTGGTGGAAATCTATAAACCTGGTTTAGGACACTTTTTACAAGGTTTTCACTATAACCTTTGATCATAATCTGAAGCAGACTGACTTAGAAGTGAGTTATGGTAAATGAAAAAGAAAAAGAAAATCTTGCGTATGACCTGGGGTTTGGGGTATGTTGTATGAATGCAGCCCTTGTATGTACATTAGTGAAACTTACTCAGTGTAATAATCTAAGTACCATAACCTACAAGTCAAGCCTGAAAAAAAAAGAGAAATTGAAATTTCTTTTTCATATTTCTGTGAAGATATTGATGAATGTTCTGGCAGTAATAACTGTGCTGCTCAGGCTACATGTACAAACACGGTGGGATCCTATACATGTGCCTGTCCAAGTGGCTATACTGGGGGCAGATATTCATGTACAGGTAAGTCTATGTAACCACTGTACTAAGTCCCTGTTGCCTGACATTTCAACCATCCAAACACATCTGGGTTGGTATGGTACACATATGAGGAGTGACCACCAAGTGTAACCACCCCTGATCAACCTGATTTGACAAATCTGGTTCTACTTCTACAACACCGCAATTAATCCTAATTTCCTCTATCTCGGCCATCTCAACTGCAGCCATTATGGAAGTAGTGACTGCACTAACACAACATCACCTATTTCATCCCTGAGATTTGTGATAAAGAGTTTAAGTTATTTTTCCTCATCCACTTTCAATTTACTTAACAAGCCTTACAAGCAATTCTGCACTGTCTCTCCTGGTTGCTGTTTCCTATAAGTAGCACCCTTCTTAAGCTCATCCTTAGATATCTTCTTAAATATGGCTGTAAATTTCTCTCTCAATTGAACAAAATCAGAATTCCCCATGTACACAGATTTATAGGCCTCATAGAAAGATAACGCAACTCCCTTTAGAAATTGTTATAAAACCCTTGAACCAATACTCAGGTATTTCCTGACTGTCCTTGGCATAGGACTGATACTCATCAATAACCTCCTTCACAGATCTCAAATTGTGGGTATCTCAAAAGGCTGTGGTTTACCACTTAATGATCTAATGGCATCTCTGTGTTTGGAATATTGCAGATTGTCTTGTTTCTTTTCCATATGCTGTAAGGTCTCATTATAATATACAGAGCAATTAGTCCATAATTCTACTTAAACCATCAATTTGCATTCGTAAATCCACTAATCTGCTGGCAAAAGAGTTTATTACTGCTTTCTGTTAAGGTTCTATGTTAACGGTAGGATCTCCAATCTTAGTTTTTTTTTAAATTTTCAATTGTATCCTCCAAAATTTTCATATGCCCCGCATTCTCTGCTTCCTGATTCTGCTGCCCCTTCTGCTGAAGATATGTCCTGCCGTGGCGGTGAGGTGAAAAATCCATTATTCTCAACAACCTGAAATACCTTCGGGAGAAGTCTTCCTTTGACGATCTCAAATTCCTCTGAAACTCAGGATTCTGTGCAGCTTGCCAATCCTTACTTCCTCATTGTCGGCCTGTCATCTAGGCACTCCTCCATCAGGAACAAAACACTCTGCCTGTCATGCACAACACTGCACCGAGCACTATTACCAACTAATTTTGCCAAAAATTCGCTAGGTCCATGAGAAAGCACTCAAAAACAGTTTGTTCTCCACCACATGTCATATCTAGTTATGGGTAATTACAACTACTATATTAATATAGTGATAACAAGAAGCTGGCAATTAGTGGATAATCAATGATGTTCTTAGTGGATAATTGATAATGATGCTTTATTGTACAAAAGTACATGCTGAAGAGATGTTAATTCTGCAAATAGCTAGTTGGTTATGCTTGCAGGTGCACCAGTACCTGGCTGTATATACATAATGACTATCAGGTGTACCACCCCTAGAGGCAGGGTGTGGTACTTCTGCATACATTATAGGCGAGTATAGCATAGTGAGCAATACTGGATGTGGTATGAATGGTATCATGTACAATATATGAATAAAGTAAAATGGTCGAGTTCTCTACTTATCACAATATGTCCTACCCTACAGATGTCAATGAATGTTTGGGCAGTAATAACTGTAATGTACAAGCTGCATGTACAAACACTCCAGGATCCTACACTTGTCAGTGTAACTCCGGCTATCAAGGCGATGGATCCACATGCTCAGGTTTGTATCATAAACTGCTCTTTTACAAGGTTAAGGCTCTCACTTCTAAATTGAGAAGTTAAATATGTGATAATTTAATGTAAATGCCATTAAAGTAATTAAAGGTAGTTGATAGGATCTACCCAAAGGGGACATGATGGTGAAAACTGAAACTGATTAAGTGATGACAATGTTTGCTTTCATTCCAAACCCATTTTTATCACCACATTAGGTGTGGTTCATTAAGATTTTATCTGTTCTGTTCATTTGGTTTTGTATATCCCATTCCCGTAGACTCCTATACTTAGTAATAGTTTTATTTCATTCAGAAAATCTTCATTTATATGTTACCCACAACTACGTGTTTCCAAAATATTTCTAATGGTCATTGATATATATGTAGGGGCTTGTAGATCGTGAAATGGTGTGAACGTCTTCCTCGAGAGGGCGTTTCGGGCGGTGCGCCCATCACCAGTAGTCACTAGAGGTCTCCTCGATCTCTGGTCTCTGCAGGGTGGTGGCAGCACTGTTCGCCTTATCCCAGCTCCTACCATGGCGGGGAAGGCGTTAGTCTGGCTCTATCTGTCGATGGAGTCAGACCACTTTTACCTGAGCTTACACTATAGTTAAGCAGTATACTTCAAGGTAGATGTAAACCAATACCCTAATAAATACGTGCCAGTTGCACTAACCCGAGATCCCTTGTCTGGTCTTTACTTCGAACTAGTCAAGACATTGATTCGAACCATTACACTGGTGCCGTGACCAGTTCTGTGTGGTAGTGCGTGGCCCTGGAGGCCGAGACGAAAGTTTGAGTATCTCGGGATCCACATCGAATGAAACTGCTCATGCTAATGATTTAAGCTGAATTCAAATGAAGGAGTATACCTCTATAATTGGTACCAAGGTAGAGAGGGTAGTTCAAGACCTCAAATCTGAAGAGATGACCACTCCAGTCACGAATTATACATACAGACTAAGTACCGATTCCACAGAAAGATCGACACTAATTATGATAATGACTTTAGATGCTCAACAAGCAGCCTCGGCTCGAGCAGAAACGAGAACAGCGAACCCCCGTTGATCCTTAGACGACATAGCTGTCTCGGTATTCGACATGAGGTTCAAAGAAAGTTACTGAGTCGGCAGCAGAATACTTGCGCGAACAGGCCAAGTAGAGCATCGACGCCATGAATAAAGTTCACCTTTACCAAGGTTTACCAAAGCTAGAAGACTCTGAACAAAAAGTTCTGAGACTTAGGAATCTGAAAAAACAATGTCACCAGTATGAAACCTATAAACAACGAATGATGAAAGACATGAAGAAACTCAAGGAAAGAACCGAATTGAAAGAGCAAAATCAATCGCGACCTCAAACGACAAACATATGTCATTCAAAGGAAACTCGACCTCGCTAAAGCCAAGTAGGAGAATGAAAAACGTAGACAAGAAATTGATCTAGAGACACAGGAAGCTACTTCCACCATCAAGCATCTCGAATTAAAGAAAGAGGCTGAGCAAATAAGAGCCGAAATGGAACAGTATAAATAGGAGGCAAAAAAGCTGCTAGAGATTCAAGATCAATGCATCTTGAAAAACGAGGACGTAATGGAGTCCATGAAAGATAGCAATCAAGATCTATTCTTGAAGCAGCAAGAGCTATGCCTTGAAATAGCCAACTTGACAAAACGGAAGACGGCTCTCGATACATGTGTCGGGAATAGAGAGCAGTGATCAAACTGCCAGAACATGCCCCGAGGAAGAAGAAAAATCTTTCAAAACCAACACAAGTGTATCAGTAACAAAACTGGATATACTTATACCACTTATACCACCAGGAAATGTCTAACAATGACATACCTTCTGACGCTACTTTCGTAAAAGGAACTACACCTTTAGCGACATTGACCCCAGCTGAAGCTTTAAAGAAGCCAGACCAATACGATCCATTCGTAAATGATAATGCCGACGTCCATGTTATGAACGATGGTGTCTATGACCCCACACATGAACCGAGGGGAACTGAACCTGAAAAACGGAGGATAAGATTCAGTGTCGCCACTGACTTACCACATAAAGAGAACGAATCCAACACTGCATGCGGACAGGAGGGCCACTTCGAGTTATCATATGATGACAATTCTGTAAATGACTCTGAACCTTTGGGCACAGGGAACCAAGGTGCGGTAGGGGGCAGTGCATCTAGCTTTACCCGAGGACCGACTGCACCCCCTCCAGAGGCTGATGGCGCCACGGGAGGAACTTCGAGGCATAGATCCCGAAGCAGTGTGTTAGAGGACATGCTGAATCAGTCGGCTAACACTTCAAACACTGCACACAGTGAGGAGACCATCCGAGAATGGAGTGTCAACCAATGTCAAAAATTAGTACGCACAAATAACGCAGCTAGGCGACAAGCCATACTGCCTAAGATTTACAAGGGTGTAAAAACCTGGAAAGAATGGTTCTCAAACTTCACTGATGATATGAGGTGCAATGCATCGACGCCCGAAGAGGCATTACCTCACCTGATTCGATGTCTGAAACATGACCCAGGCCAGATAGCCGTTGAAAAGTGGAATGAAGTATACTTCGAGAGGGGTACTTTCCAACAGCTAGTCGAGATTGCCAGCATTTTGCTGTACAATTTAGTGAGTGAAGACCCTTTTATGCTCTTCAAAAAGCGAACACAGAAACCACAAGAATCATTTCGAGCCTACGGGTATGAGTTGCAATCCCTGTTACAGAGGGCGTGGCCAGGAACCAATCCTTCCGATAAATATTTCCTGAACGACTTGCTGCCACAATTCGTACATGGACTTTGACATGAAGATCAGCAGCAAGCAGCTTTAGATGCTTGGAAAGGGAGAAATCCTACCCTGATGGACCTTTTCGAAGGGATTGAGTGCTGGACAGTAAAGAAAACCCTCAAGGCAGGAAAAGTGGAGATGAAAACCTCGAATACCAAGGTTTGTGCGAGTACTGATACTAGTACGGCTTCCATGTCGAGAATACACCAACCGACATACACTGAAAGAACCGACAATGACTTC
The DNA here is from genome assembly GCA_949317995.1 of Acholoe squamosa. Taxonomy (NCBI): domain Eukaryota; kingdom Metazoa; phylum Annelida; class Polychaeta; order Phyllodocida; family Polynoidae; genus Acholoe; species Acholoe squamosa. The sequence goes on along the minus strand of OX439051.1, from coordinate 8,716,232 downwards.
GAGATCATTGAGATCGAGGAGGAGGACAGTATTATCTCCGCAGTACAGGTAAAGAAAGATGTTAAGCGCAAGTATATTCCTTGAAGGATATATAACCGAAGCGCTAATGAAGCTCGAGGGGAAACAAGACCCACCCCAGACAGTCGAACTACTGAAATGGTTGTTATTCGGCCCCCAAGACAACCTCTAACAAGAGCCCTTGCTTCACCTAAACCTCTTGATATGAAGAAAATTATGGAGGATTTCATGAAAACATTTGCTGAAACCATGTATGTTAGACCCGAACAACGGAGAGTAGATCGGAGCAGACTACGCTGCTACCATTGTCAGAAATGGGGCATTATGCTCATGAGTGTACAGCCCCGAAGCCTGTGCTATCCCGAGTTAATTATCTAACGAGAGCCCCTGCTCCACCTGAACCTCTTGATATGAAGAAAATGATGGAGAATTTCATAAAAACGTTTGCTGAAACCATGTATGTTGGACCCGAACGACAGAGTGTAGATCCAAGCAGACTACGCTGCTACCATTGACAAGAAATGATTTATGCTCATGAGTGTACAGCCCCGAAGCCTGTGCTATCCCGAGTTAATTATGTAGAAGAGAAGAAGGAGGAGGAAAACTAAAGAGGGTGGCATCTTTGGCAAAGGATGTGATCCGCAATTCGAAAATCTGCCAAAATGCCACCACTGGTGAATCCGAGCTAGTACAAGAGTCAATACCCTCCAGGGGACTGGTATGTGAGAAGGATCCTCTCACCCCAGTCAGAGCAAGGGACTTCGACGGGGTAGGGACAGAGGAAGGTCAGAACCCAAGGGAGCAATCCTACGTCGAAGAGGGAGGTTGGGTTGAAGAGTTGATGCGTGTGAGTGCGGCACACCTCCCCCCGAACCATCCGTGTGTAACCTTTCTGAAGGGTTTCGGATAGAAGATCAGTGACTCTCAGGAACAACTCCGATTTGCACTGAACTCCTCACCTTTGGGGGGGAAAGGATGGTACATCGCTGTATCGGTGAAGGGGCACACTGGAGAATTTTTGATTGACACAGGTGCCAGCCATTTGTGTGTCTCGAGAAAATTCTTCAATCTGCTGTCCGGCAAACATGAAACACTACCTGTTGGTGTTAATGCTTGCACGGCCGACGGTAGCCAGATGCAGACTTTTGGTAAGACGTTCATACAGATCAGAATGGGGGGCTACGAGTATGTGATGAGCCCTACCATAGCCGACATAAGTGACATAAGTGAATAATCGGTTTGGATTTCGCAAGCTTGTGCGGTGCTGTGTTGGATCCCTGGTTCAGGATGCTGAAGATTCAGCAACCATACAATTGCGATATCCCATGTATATTGAGACATGTATCCTCGGTAGCCACCGTGGTACAGACTGTGAAAATTCCATCAGAAATAACTTGTGACCTTTTGTGTTCCTCAAACAATGCTTTTCGAGGTTCAAACGCTGTTTTCGAACCCAATTCTGAAGTATTATCTAATTTACAGCTAGATTCTGTCGACACTCTAGTAGGAAACAGATGGTGGACGGTAGTCCCAATCATGAACAGAAGACAAAAACCTGTGTACTTGAGAAAAAACGAGAAGATTGGTGATATGTTCCTGACCAAACATATCTCGGAAGCTTAATTTCAAACTGAGCTACCTGAGGACGCAGTCCGAGGATTACCAGAAGATTTAAGAAAATTAGTTGATGATTCTTCCCTGAGGAAAAATTCAGAGAAAGAAAGGCTTCGAGCTTTGCTTTCTACCTTCCATGATGCCTTCTGGAAACCTGGGGGCTTGGTAGGCCGCACGAGCAAGGTGTTGCACATGATTGACACCCGCGATACGAAGCCATTTGAAATACCTTATAGGAGATTTCCACTTAAAAAGAAAGTGGAGGCTGAGAAACAAATCCTCGAACAGCTGGAAAAGGGGGTTATTGTGCCTAGCAAGAGTCCCTGGTCCAGCCCCATGTGTATGACCACGTAGAAGGATGGGTCTATTCGATTTTGCATCGATTACAGGAAGCTGAATAGCTTAACTAAAAAGAACTCCTATCCCTTTCCAAGGATAGATGAGACCTTAGTCTCCTTATGAGGTAACAAATACTTCTGTACCCTGGACCTTAAGTCCAGGTATTGGCAAATCGGGATGGACCCTAAGGATATGGAGAAAACAGCTTTCTCGAGCCATATGGGTTTATTCCAATACATAAGCAAATGTCAACGACCAGTGAATAATTTAGGATCGTATTCCCAGAGGTGCTTCTGGCCGTATTCAACGAGGCCTTATAGGCCGAGTTGAATGCGGCCAGAAGCACCGAGGGGAATACGATCCTAAATTATTCACTGTGAGTTGACATTTGCATTTATGCCATGGCCCTACGGATGAATTTGCTTTAAAATAAAGTAAGACAACAATATTTACTGTTTTTCAACATGTCGAGTCGTCCCGGTTTGTTTTGATCCGCCATGACACCTTGCTCGACATCTTCCTACGCCGTGCACTATTTCTTGTCGCCCCCGTATATGCCTTTTCCCGCCACGCCAACCCGAACTCAGGAGCGCCGCCGCCCCGAACTCACCCGAGCACCGCCGAAAATGTCCGTATTAATTTTAAAACTCAATTTTGTGTAAATATAGAGGTTATTTCTTCTTTTAATTACCACCTTCATTTCTTTTTATTAAATGTCTATACAATAAGGGTAGAAAGGCAAGTTTCAATGAGAACTTCAACATTTTTTATTTCTATAAACCCGAGCCCACATCCGGGACACTTCAAACTTTGGCGCCAAAAATGGCGCACGGCAAACTCAAACAAGAAGGAACTTATACGTCTTTAATATTGGGAATGGTGGGCGACATGTTTACTGAAGCATTCTGCGAGGAGGACACATTATAGTTGATGGTGAGATTTATATTTCCTGTAATGGCGGCATTGGCAAACATGCCCTGCACTGAGGAAGCTAAGCGCTGAATATTGTCACGATGTATCGACGTAGAAGAGGCCGTGTTGTCAGGGACTATTTGCCGGGCCTCCCCCTCATTGTCTCCCGGCAAGGATTCTTGGAAAGGACCCGGGGAAGGAGGTCGGCCCATGGCGGCGGAAGGTTTCTTCTTCTTGGGATTAATCATAGGCACTGAGGTGCTGGACTTTGTATTGGCAAAGCTTGGATTATATCCTGTGGATTTACGCTTGATGGCAGCGACTTGGAGATGATCCCCGCTGACCGGTGGCTCAGGTAAGGCATTGTTCATTTCATGTCCACCCCTCCCCCCCTGTGCTGTTGCTGAAACGATATAGCTCATGGCTCTCTGATGGGCCCTGTTTGCTGTATTGTAGTGTGCGATGCTCCCTTCATTTTTGTGTCCTGAATGCTGTGCTACGTACACAGTTGGTACTTGAGCCCCCATCAGTGCTCCGATACTACTTTTACGCAGGGAATGATTTGTTTTTTTCCCTGCCACCCCACCCTTCTTGCACACGGTCTTCACAATACCACCCATAGTGTTAATACCCATATTCCCCCTGATGTAACCGATCTCATCATCAATAGTTGCAGTGGGATGGGGTGTGAGAAACATGGGTGCCTCCAAATCAAGCATTTCCTGTGGTCGCCTTGATCTGTATTCTTTGAAGAACCAAACCGGACACCTGTCCCCCTGAGTAGCCCAAATCCTTGGTGGGAAAGCCCTGGGTGCAGTATTGCCACCTCTTGTCTTGGTAATTTTTTCAGTGTACTCCAGATATTCAACACCATCTGTGTCAGTTTTTAGTTCTACATCCCCAAAACACATTTGTACTGCTTCATGGTTGCCACGGAGACCAAATCCCATCTCGAAAAAAAAGAATACAGTCTCCTGTAGGGTCTCAGGGTCACCCATACCCAAACTCCCTCTTTCCCATAGCAGCTCCATTTCCTCCACAGTGATAGCTTCAGCTCGGTTTGGTCTGTTACCTTTACCAGCAGCCTTCAACTTGATACGTTTCGCATGCAGTACCTCCCTTGACATCTCAAATCTTGGATCTTTCAGTGGGTCAATACCATATTTCATGTCCTTGAGGCGCCTGAAAAAATCCAATAAAATGTATGGTAAATAGTACAGAAGAAATTTAGTTTTTTGGGTTATTTCAATGTCAAATTATTAATTAAATACTACTGTAAATGATATATCAAGCTTCCACAAAAATAAAAATAAATTTATAACACATACCTCAGGATACCTCGATGAATAGAAGTCAAGGTGTCAGGCTCATGCTCCTCACCGTTAGCTTTCTTCTTTCCCACTATGTAATTACAGATTAACTGATCTAGTTCCTGAGCTCCAATCTCGTGTATTGGCCGTGTTTCATCACAAAATTTACCTAACCATTTCTAGAAGGCATTGACGACCTGTACAAAAAAATGTAGAATACAATTAAACATCGTCTATAAACTGCTAAAATCCCTACTATGCTTCTTTACATCGTCAATACAGCGCAAAAAAAGTAGCACGCTAGGTACACATGCACTAAGACCTTACGTCGGGCAGACTTGGCATGGTGCCAGCGCTCCGCTCGGTTTGTTTACTTTTTCAGACGCCGGCCTTAATTTCTTATTTATGTACCGCAGAACTTCTAAAATACCCCAAAAATTATTAAATATGATGTACCTGGTTAGTTTTCCGTGTGGTATTCCTGTTCTTACTACTATCTACATATGCTGCGATCCTGTCTTTGTCCAGTAGTGGTTCTGTACTTTTCTCGGCGAGCGCCATTGTAGGGTGGTCGTCAGGACGAACTTCTTTGGGACCCAAACCCTCGTCAATTACATTCTCTGTGCCGTGTTCAGCCTCTAAAACCTCACAACTCGTCTCCTGGTCGTCAATAACCGGGTCGGGGACTGCGGGTGGTTGCCTCTCAACTTGTTTCACTAACCTGGCTATATCGTCGGGATCGTCGGGAATGGCGTCGTCAATTGTTTGAGCTTCTTCGTTTATATAAAGATCAAACTGGCCATATTCGATCTCTATCACCTCCTCAAACTTTCTTTCACCCTCATTTATACTTTGCTCGCCAATGTCCATATCAAACTCTGACAAATTTACACCATAGAAATAACTGTGATCGTCCATGTTGACTATTGACAAACGCTGCTATAGCCGGGACTACTTTCTATGACATCATCATGTAGGTCACGTGGTCATCAGCCGTTGAATACGCACATATTGTATTCAATGCCCCCCATTGAATACGGCGGTTCTAGTACTAATCTATAGTAACGGTCGTATCTGCCATTGCATAAAATGTTTTACCTTTTGGGCTGTGTAATGCACCAGCCACTTTCGAAGCTATGATGGAGGAAATGCTAAGCGACCTTCTTTGGAAGAGTTGTTTGGTGTACCTCGACGATGTTATAGTATTTGGAAACACTTTCAAGGATTGCATAAACAACCTCGATTTAGTCTTGAAAAGAATACTAGCAAATGGTCTGAAGTTAAAAGCTAAGAAAAGTAATTTATTTAAATCATCTATTACATATCTTGGTCGCATAATAACTCCTGACGCCATAAAAGCCGACCCTAAATAAAACTCCGGACAGTGTCCGAATGGCAGAAACCCATAAGTGCGAAGGAAGTAAGATCCTTCCTCGGGTTCTGTTCATATTATCGAGACTTCCTCCCGAAGTGAGCTACCCCTTGCAAATACTAGCACATTGGACCCCAGGTCAAGCAAAGGAACGTTTTCCCTGGGGAGATGAACAAGACGCAGCCTTCGAGCAAATAAAACATTTGTTTGCTAACATGCCAGTATTGAAATATCCAACTGCGGATGACCATTTCATACTGGACACCAACGCTAGCAACGATAGCATTGGTGCAGCCCTGTCCCAGGTCCAGGACAGCATGGAGAATGTTATAGAATTTCTTTCCTGAATAAGAATGCCAAGCCCGAATGGCCGGTATTATCCCTCGAAGACAGAGAAACTCGCAAATTTCTAGCCCAATGGACCGAGCTAGAAGTTTGAGATGGGTTATTGTGTTGATGGAAAACCTGTCCTACTAAGGACAAGGTCATACAGATAGTGATACCCATGTCACTAAGACGAGATATTATGTTTTATTGTCACGGACATAAGACTAGCGGACACTTCGGGAAGAAGAGAACTTTAGAACGCCTAGCCAGAGATCATAAGATGGGTAATGACTTGCCCCGAATGCAGTAAGAATAAGCCCGGTCCTGAAATGGGAAAGATGCCCCTGGTGCAAGAGCTATTCGGTGTTTGTTTTGCTCGAGTAGCAATTGACATCATCAGTGGAATCGAAACCCACACCTCGGGGAAACACTTGTATGATGGTAGTGACTGACTACTATACTAAGTACACTCGAGTATATCCCTTACCTAACAAGGGAGCCACCTTCACTAGCGCCTTTGTGAAAGGATGGGTTCTACACCATTAATGATGCACAGTGACCAAGGACGAGAATTCGAGTCCAACCTATGGCAAGAAATGTGCCACTATTTGGCCATCTGTAAAACTCGAACTAATCCATAGAGACCCCAGTCTGATGGTCAATTAGAAAGATTCAATCAAACATTGATACAAGTCCTAAAACCCTTGGTAAATTCTTGCCAAGATTCAGGGCTGAGCAATGTGATTTTGTAGTACATGCTTATAATAGCACTGTACACTCTGCAACGAACTGTTTCCCCAATCTATTAGTATTCGAGGAAGATGTTATAATGCCTGCGGGTCTCGTATATGGGTCAGGTCGCCAGAAAGCAGTAGATTTTGTGTTTTTGGGTCATTTTGGACTTTTATGGCTCTGGAGAAGGAAGTTTTGAACCAATCTTGTCTTACATAGGCTCATTTCATAGAGGACACTTAGGGCTATCAGAAAAAATGTTAATTTGTGGTCATCCATCAAAAACTTCAGGACTTATAGCCTGCCAAAGTACAAAAAAAACAGCCAAATTTGTTCTTTTTTATACTTTTTGTATTTTTTACAAGTGTCCTGCATTGAATAAAGAACACTATAGAGTATCCCTAAGTTACTTTTTGTATTGTATATGATCATAGGTATCATTTCCATGAGGTTTGGACATGTTACTAAGTGAGAATTTTTCATGATGTGTCTTTCAAAATGGAAATCTGTAATTTGTAACGTCCGATACCTAAATCTAAATTGGAAATCTAAATTGGTTATAAAACATGGAAAAAATGAAGCTTCAAATTTTTGTTATTACCCATATGAAGGGCCCTATCATCCCCTACTTTGGTGAAGAAATTGTGTGTCTACCAGCATTTGTCTCCATATGAGAACAGCTTATGTGAAATATTCTGATAAAAGTACCGGACGTTACATAACGTCCGGTACTTTTATCATCATGTAGGAGGCAGTCTACTGTGCATGCATAACTCAAATTTTATTCCATTCTGTAATTGAAGTCAATAAAAGACATATTGGCCTTGTTATTTCATGTGTTTGTTATGCATAATGGGACATTCTTATATTACTGAGAGCAATTTCAATTACCTCCATATTTAATTATTTTGGTACCGGACATTACATGACACAAAACAAGCATTAAAAATGGAACCGAATGGCCTAGATCGGTATTTTTTGGTCTTCTGAGCTGAGGAGATGTACCTTGACAATTTTGTTAAGGTTATATAAAGTAATTAGAAAATTAGTTTTTCAAGGCCTTCAAGGGCAAAATCCTACACTTTCTGACGACCTGACCCACATGGTGTTATAGGGGTGAGCCCCGAAGCCCCATGTACGGTGATGTTTGTAGAATCTCTACGAGATCAATTTAAAAGAGCCTATGAAATAGTTCGAAATGAGCTATTAAAAAACGCGAATTGGCAGAAAATTGGGTTTGATACCTGCCTGAAGCCATGCCAGTTTAGTGTGGGTGACCGAGTGTTAAGAATACATGAACCTTTAAGGTGCAAGAAATTAATCTCGAGTTGGGATGGACCTCACATGGTCACCCGAATCATATCTGAAAGCACAGTTATGCTTATGAGTCTGGCCACAGGCTGAATAAATAAGTCTAATGTGTGTAGATTAAGGAAATGGAGGGGACGGGATGCCGCCAACTCCGAGTGTGAGGAAATTTCCAAATAGATGAATGAACAGAAGGACGAGATCCTAATGAAAACTAATAAGCTATCAAGGAAATTGAAGGGAAAGGCCCCGAAGAGAAAAAGAGGCCGACCTTGCAAAATAGCAGTTGAGAAAAAGCCAAAGAGAGGATGACCCAAGAAGGTTAACACTGACACAAATTTAAAACCTAATCGTGATAAAATTGTCTAGGTGGAACGGAGAATCCGAGGTAGGGGGAAAACGTTGGCAGCTTCCAACGGACCTTCTCGAGATTCTCGGTTGAAAAACAAAGAAAGAGAGGTTAGGCGCAGTCCCAGATTTGCTGGGCAGACTGCTGTTACTTAATGTTCCGAAATCACAACGAGTGTATAGTCCTGTTTACATGTTTTGTTATAAGTTTGGAGGTTGAGATACCTCGGCCATGATTCGAAATATGACCACGACAGGTATTACCAACCTATTCATGGTTCCTGTGGGTGGCAGACAGCCCCGAACCTTGGTTATCTGGGGTAGTATGGACGCCTGCCACAAGTGGGAAGGGGGGCGCTAGCAAGCAGGGTACCAGAGTGGCGCAGTGCAGGGGCGCATGCGCATTGGTTCCGCCTCGCTTGTTGTGACCTCAATATCACTCACAGCACACGAACTGTCTTACCGAGGTAAGACGTGCCGCTGTTTTCTCTGCCACTAATAGTGACAGAATTCCTTTACCACCGACGACTTTTGACTCCTTCTGTTCTTGAACAAAGGAGGACAATCCCCTGAGCCGTCTGAGCCCGAAATATGGCTCAGTCAGAGGTGGTGGCGACCGTAATGGCCAATCCTGATGGGCACCCGACCCCACTTCGAGCCCAAGACGAGGCACTCCGAAGTCCAGCAGTTGAGCTGATGGACACTACTGAAATGGAGCCGTCTCTTCCCGATTCGACTCCAGATACCCTGAGTATCCCTAAAGGTGTTGAATTGATTGCTCCCAGAACACCACGCCCGAGTACGACTGAGGGAACTACTCCTTCTGTCATCATCGAAGTCCCCGTGACTTTCACTGACCCACCACCAGCCATCGGGTACGTGAATGTGACCAAAGGAATTATCCGGACGGCCACAGGTAAAAACCGATATTGCCCACCGAAATACCTGGGCCTTAAAGGTGAGCCTCCGCAGCTGATACCCTATGATTTGCAATCTAGGATCTGCCGCGGATGCACTGACATGGGAGTCTCTGACATCTCTGACATCTGGTTTGAGAACTCCTTCGGACTTGCTGAAGCGATGTGCATCAGCGATGGCCTAGTCACCGTTGTTGACGTCATCTGTGAGGAAGACCAAATTAGGTCACAGACAGCGTATTAGGTCACAGACAGCGTATTAGGTCCTGTTCCTGTGGGTGGCAGACAGCTTCTCTGATGTGTACGCATGATGGTACATGTTCTTCTGCCAAACTCCTGTTGAAATAAATGGTGAAGGTGGTAGTCCCATCAACGGCCTATGGAGAAAACCAACCCCGAACCTTGGTTATCTGGGGTAGTATGGACACCTGCCACAAGCAGGAAGGGGGGCGCTAGCGAGCAGGGTACCAGAGTGGCGCAGTGCAGGGGCGCATGCGCATTGGTTCCGCCTCGCTTGTTGTGACCTCAATATCGCTCACAGCACGCGAACTGTCTTACCGAGGTAAGACGTGCCACTGTTTTCTCTGCCACTAATAGTGACAGAATTCCTTTACCACCAAATACTTTTGACTCCTTCTGTTCTTGAACAAAGGAGGACAATCCCCTGAGCCGTCTGAGCCCGAAATATGGCTCAGTCAGAGGTGGTGGCGACCGTAACGGCCAATCCTGATGGGCACCCGACCCCACTTCGAGCCCAAGACGAGGCACTCCGAAGTCCAGCAGTTGAGCTGATGGACACCACTGAAATGGAGCCGTCTCTTCCCGATTCGACTCCAGATACCCTGAGTATCCCTAAAGGTGCTGAATTGATTGCTCCCAGAACACCACGCCCGTGTACGACTGAGGGAACTACTCCTTTTCTCATCATCGAAGTCCCCGTGACTTTCACTGACCCACCACCAGCCATCTGGTACGTGAATGTGACCAAAGGATTTATCCGGACGGCCACAGGTAAAAACCGATATTGCCCACTGAAATACCTGGGCCTTAAAGGTGAGCCTCCGCAGCTGATACCCTATGATTTGCAATCTAGGATCTGCCGCGGATGCACTGACATGGGAGTCTCTGACATCTCTGACATCTGGTTCGAGAACTCCTTCTGACTTGCTGAAGCGATGTGCATCAGCAATGGCCTAGTCACCGTTGTTGACGTCATCTGTGAGGAAGACCAAATTAGGTCACAGACAGCGTATTAGGTCACAGACAGCGTATTAGGTCACAGACAGCGTATACGAGGAGGGTTCAAGGAGTGCTTGCCAAGCGTCCACTCCCCCGAAGTACTCCTTCCACAAGGAACCCCTAGAGAACGCACTTACGTGTTCATGTCGGATTCACAGAAGAACTCTCCTGTGCGTGAAGAAGAAGATGCTTTTTTAGCAGACCCTGAACTCGAAAAGGAAGAGTGACACATGGCGAATGAGACAGCTCGCGACGGGGATGCTGCTAGCAAAATCCCCGACGCTGACTCGAGTATGGAAAGTGGAGCTTGCTACTCCACTAAAGTACCCACCGCGAAAGAGATGAGCCTCAAGGAGCTTGATGCCCACCAAGAAGCCATCGACAAAGAGTGCAAGGACCTTATGAAGTGCAAAATGAAGCTAAAGAGAGACGTGGAGAAAGCTAAAAAGGAGTCTAAGGACAAACCAGAACCTAAAACAAAGACGAGCCGCCGCAAAAAGAAGGTGGTAGAAGAGAAAGCCAAAGAGAGCGACGACTCTGCAGCTTCGACTTCGTCTCGAAGCTCGCGGGTGCCTCCTCCCTCCTTAGATCTACCAGAACGAGAACTTCTCGAAAGGCGACCCCTCTACCCCCCGAGCCAGTTAGTAGCACTGTGATCGAGGAGGAAGAGCTTACTTTACCTAATATAATTATATGTGGTCGACTCCTACTACTAAGACGTCACACAAATAACATATCACGTTCCTTCTTCAAACTCTCGTTCATTACTTCGAGCCCTCATTTTTTAGAATAACAAAGTTGTCACAATGTTAACTACATTTTTTTACAAACCCCTTTTCTTATTCTGGTAGGGGTAGTGTAGGGGCTCGTAGATTGTGACATGGTGTGAGCGTCTTTCTCGAGAGGGCGTTTCGAGCGGTGCTCCCATCACCAGTAGTCATTAGAGGTCTCCTCAATCTTTGGTCTCTGCGGGGTGGTGGCAGCACTGTTCGCCTCATCCCAGCTCCTACCTGGGGCTGGGAAAGGCGTTAGTCCAGCACTAGCTGTCGACGGAGTCAGATCACTTTTACCTGAGCTTACACTTTAGTTAAGCAGTACACTTTGAGGTAGATGTAAACCATATACCGTAATAAATATGTGCCAGTTGCACTAACCCGAGCTCCCTTGTCTGGTCTTTACTTCGAACTAGTCAAGACATTGATTCGAACCATTACATATATTTACCTGAAGTTTGATTATTAAATTGCCGGAGAATGTTTTTGTGGAATTTAATACATGTATAGAAAACAAACAATCTATCAGGTGGCTATAGTTAAGATAACCAAGCTTCAAAGTTTTATCTTTGCTACATGTTACTTACTTTTGAAACCTTTGAAACCTGAGAAGCCATCAATCCAATCCACCCATCCTTCATTATGCTGTATGAATGATGCTCTGGTAAGTAAATCCTTGAAACATACCTGTGGCTTATAGTCTAGTAACCATAACCTACGAGTCTAACTGAATAAAAGAAAAGAAGTGTCTTTTTCATATCTCCTTTGAAGATATTGATGAATGTGAAGGCAGTAACAACTGTGCTGCTGAGGCTACATGTACAAACACTGCAGGATCCTATACATGTGCCTGTCAAAGCGGCTACACCGGTGATGGATCTACATGTACAGGTACGTCTATGAAAGTGTTGGGAAATGAGCATGTATCCCTTTAAAGGCAGCTGGTCCTACCAGTGGTGTTTTCACTTGTTGTTTCATTTCCAAGAAGTGACTAACTGTTTCAAGAAAGAATTCAGGATAGGAGCATAGATTTGGAGGCCTCATGCACTTAATTGGAGTTGATCCTGTTTCAGATATTAATGAATGTGAGGCAGGTACAGCTGGTTGTCATAGTGATGCGGTTTGTGCTAACAATGTGGGCTCGTTCACCTGCACATGTAACCAAGGTTATGCTGGGAATGGAACAGTCTGCAAGAGTAAGTACTTAGTTTTATTACCAACTGAAATTTTGAGTAGTGAATGTATGAGCAAAAATAGTCCCAGTCACACAGATAATCAATCCAGTCAAAAAATCATAATGACCAGTGACGTTTAACACTACATCTAAAAGGTTCATGGTACCAACCTATAGTGTGATTGGTGGCATTGGTGTTTCCCACCCTGGGTCATTACCCAGAGATTCATTTATCTATTAATTGTTAGCCTAATTGAATGCCTCTAAGTCAAATTGTTTGTCTTGATGATTTCAGTTTCCATTGAAGTTGAGATCAGATATCCAACTGCAGGAAAAAACAGTGCACAAAGACTATACGATGGTGACCCAACAACCTTCTACACCTTGAAGAGACCCCTGGTAGCGAACTCAGTAACTATGAAATTTGATATGACTGTCTGGCCTGCAGAGGGCACCACTGTGTTCTACATTAACATCATCCATGGTCAGGTACAGATGACTTACTCCGAGTGGCTCAGTGTTTATGTCACTACTAATGGTGTACAGGATCGGTACAAGGACATGACCGGGTCAGTCGTGACAGCTATGAAGGTGTGCCAGTTAGAGACTGAAGTGGATACGTCAACCATCATGAAGTGTGTGTGTCTACAAGCATGCTCTGTTATATTCCACTTTAGTTTTGATGCTCTACAGACATTAGATATAAGTGAGATTCAGCCTCTGAAAGAACTCTCAGCATAGACTGATATCATACAGACATACAGATATATATATATATATATATATATATATATATATATATATATATATCTGTATGCTCTTTTTCTAGGGTCTCAACTTTCAAGCTAAGATGCTACAAGAAAATAGTGTTAAAACAACCACTTTTCATGCTCACCTCCTGCCTAAGGTATCTTAGACAGATCAAACAATTTTTGCATAATGAACAATCATGACGTTAAAATAACATGTAATACATAATTTGATGCCTAGGATCCATTTTTTTTATCCACATAATACATTTCTGAGAGCAATGTATTTAAGATTCATCTTTGGTTATAAGTATGGATAATATATTCTTATAGAACTAATTCCTGGTAATTTTTCTATCAGTTAGCACTAAAACTAAAGGAGTTATGACCACGTTGCAGGATCTTACAATGCCATTAATCCATTGATATGCCTAAAAAGCCCCAAGATACAAAATTAATGCATTTAGCCTTATTTGATATATTTTGTCTTTATCATTTTACAGCCTAATATGAATATGTAAGACATATATTAGCTGTGGAAATTGATTCTACATTGACTTGTACTAGAAAATACACAAAACAGGGAAGTGTGACAATGCAAAAAGCATGAATTTTCCTGTATAACTCAAGGTAAAACCACTAAAAATCATCCAAATCTGCTAATCAAAAAAGCACTTTTAGATCTAGGTGCATGTTACACATTGGTTCTGTCTAATATAGCTCATGTGATGTGGGGAATTAGCTAGTCATGTGTGACAAAAGCATAGACAGCTGAGACCCCTAAAATGAAAATTGCCCATATATATACAAGTTTGCATTTAAAATTGCTATGTGATGCTGATAAAATATTTGGCATAATAATTGCCCTAAAAAAGAATTAAAGATTGTTCTTAGAATAATCCATCTTGTTTGATGTACTGATGCAAGTACATCAAAGTAATTCATAGATAATCCTGTACAATGGACTGAATGATTATTTTTGTAACATTCAGGAACCTCATAACTTCTGAATACACATTAAATTATTTACTGATAAACTCTGAGAAGGAATAGTACATTGTGATTGACATATCAATATGTAGATCAAAGATTCATATAATTTAAAAGATAAAGCATCATGAACAAGGCGTATGTAACAGCACTACGTTGTTTGATCTTTTTTTCTAACTGTACAGTTTGGTTGGGTGGGAAAGATAGACCAGATAAGGGTAGGGTTGGTTTTCATCACAACTGAGTGATCTGGGAGTAGGATGTACTGTAAACACCTGCATTAAAGCAGCACCTGGCTATATCTGATAGACGAGATGCAAGTAGGAAATGATTTATGTGTGTAAATCTATTTCATTAGCCATTCTACAATGTTTGGCCAGTTTTGCCTGAAGGTTTTGGCAGCAAGGTGGTAGAAATATTAATACCACAGAACTTTTTACTTTTAAAGTGTTATCAATGGGCAGCTAACTAATTTGTGACTGTCCAGAAGACATAATGCCTTCCGGGCACCATTTCAAATGAAACATCTTTTTTCACACTTTTTATTTATGTAATATTTTTTATTTATTTATGTAACTTCTGTCTCAGAAATGAAAGTTTCTGACTGGCTGTCATTAAATCCCATCTTTTAGAGTAGGCATGGCATGTTATCACAATGTTTCAGTAAATTAAATGAAAATTACAGTAAACTCCATGTACTTCTATCAACCAGGATATTTAGATAAAGCAAGGCTGTAGTGAAGGGAATGAACTCTGCCAGTCAAAAACCTTCATCTTTGGACAAATAATAACCAAAAACCCTGGGCAGCAGGGGCAACCCACTCATAGGCATATAGCCTCTGTATGTCTTACAAGTTGTGTTTTTTTTATTCTACCTCTAAGAACAACAGCTAGCTATTTTCAAAGACCTATGTACGGTGGCCCAAGAGTGAAGTGGTGTTTTGTGTTTGTGTGTTTGCATGTTTGGCGTTTGCATGTTTCACATTTGTAGGTTTGGTCTTTTCATGTTTTACTATCTGTCTGTTTTGACATTTTGCACTTTGTGTTTTGCCTTTGTGTGTTTGTCATGTTTTACTGTTCATCTGCTTTGATCTTTCGCGTTTTAGTCTTTCCATGCTTCATGTTTGCATTTTTGGTCTTTTCCTGTTTGGTATTTCCATGTTTTACTGTTTGTCCGTTTTGACTTTTGGCACTTTCTGTTTTGCATTTGTGTGTTTCCATGTTTAATGTTTGCATGTTTGGTCTTTTCCGGTTTGATCCTGTCATGTTTTACTGTTTGTATGTTTTGACATTTGGCACTTTGTGTTTCACGTTTGTGTGTTTCCATTTTTCATGTTTGCATGTTTGGTCCTTTTCTCTTTAGTCTCTTTGTTTGAATTTCTGCCACAGTTCCTTTATGAATATTACACACATATTAACTTTATGTTTAAAGAGGGAGAATCATATGTTTGGTTAAAATTAAGTTTTCGCAGACCAGAACTTCTATATGAATATATACATGATCTTCTCAGACCTGGTACAGACTCTTCATCTTGAAAGCTTATCTCCCTATGTTGACTATAATTATGGTCTGTAACTCTAATGTCTTCAGGAACATCTAAAGCAATACAGATGAAAAGTCTGTCCCAGGCCAGACAATTCAAATTTGACTGAGTTTGACTCAATTATTCTATGCTGTTCAACTAGAAGACCCTAGCAACTTTACAGTTTAGAATATAGGTTTTAGGACATCACCTAAATGTGAATACTATATTCTCACAGACTAGCATACTATATCCTCTGTGCTAGTTCAGAAAGGGTGCTAGAAGGCCCTAAAGTAAGTTCAGTTTTTATACCTACAGCAGATATAACTGTTTTACATAATAAGAAGTACTCTACTATAAAACCCTTGTGGCGGGTGGACAGTGTTGTGTTGAGATCTTAGCCACTGGCTCTCTTCTCAGATCTTTTGTACCTATGTAAAAGACACAGATCTAAATAAAGTTTTGAAAAATTTTTTATTGTCAAATGATCTTTGCCACGCGCAGATACTGATTCGTCTGAAACTTTTACCCCTTTAATACTCTCTACGTTATAAGAGAAAATACCTGAAGGGGGATGTCTTATGACACAGACTGCCCCCAAGTAAGTGTCTCTTCTTCTATCACAAGACTGATTCAAATCTTGGAACCTATGATAAATCTTTCGGAGTATACTATACTATAATAGAAATTGCCAATCAACAAAGGACGACAAATTACATAGGCCACTATAATATAATCCTATGTGCATAGGACACTCCCCATGTATAATATGTCAAGGTGAGTATCGATGCCCCATTGACAATGCACTAGCCTCCTGTATTGCACCCCTGCGTTAAATAACCAGCGCCAATTCTGCATGATGACATTGTAGTGTTTCACCCCTTCGATTCTACTCGAATCCTTTGATAGAAATCGAAGAACAACTTATCAGGTTCCAGTTAAAACTTTATTGTAAACATCGCACTAGGCACCAGCCGTTCTCGATGACAGTTACAGGCAGTAGTGTATTCAACCACTAACAACTCAACACTAGTTGACTAGCTCAGTTCACTAGGGTCTGGTAAAAGTAATCAACATGTACCTCCTCTGTGCCGAAGCACAGAAGAGTATCTAAATCATGGTAGTGGGGCAAACTAAAACCATCTCACAGGATGGTCTGTCACGACTGGACTGACCCTGAGGAAGGCCATACAAAGGTGACGTGGCACTGGACTATGGGGTGATGGGGCACCTGAAACGGGCAAATGTGAGAATATTTTGAAAGAAAAACAACAAAAACAAATTGACATAGATGTAAAGATTTATAAACTCTGACCAGTCTTCAGCTCCTGTTATTTCACGAGCAGTTCCAGGCTGTTCTGCACAAGGCTGATAGACCTTGTGCAGAACGGCCCGGAACCACTCATGAAATAACAGTTGCTGAAGACTGATCATCGTTCACCTTTACCATTTTACTTGATAGCAGGCAGTTTGGTGTACTATACTGGACAATCCTTGGCTGATTCCATTGGGCACAACGGTAATGCAATATGTACAGGGGGGCAAGTTAAGTTTTTTCTAACAGCTTTAGGCTCCCACCCTACTTCATCTCGTTGATATAATCACATTATTAACATATGTGTGCTTTATGAACACCTGTAGATGTGACCGAGTGAACAACTAGTTTCCATCCCTGTCCATCGGGATCAAAGTGCTCGGATCAATACGGCTCCTATACATGTAGCTGCAACTCTGGTTACTCTTGGACTGGTACTCAATGTAAAGGTAACTAATAGTTATACACTTTCCTAAAACATATATGTAATGCCTTATGTGAAAATGGGTCACTAGTACATGATTTTATCCATTGTCAATGGACCATTCTGGGTATTATTTATTATTTTACACATTTATAAAATACTTCGCCATATATGCTCAGGACCTGCTCACAAGCTCACAGCTCAATTCCCCCCCAGTGTGTACAGTGAGCTGCTCTTACATCACCTACACCAGAATGTTGTGAGAGCCGGACCCATCCTATTTCTGGGCACTGTCTCACTGTGAGTATCACAACACACCGACATACCTGTGGACGCATTTCTAGGATGCAGGGAAATTCCACAACCTCCCTTCATCCTGATTGGTCCATCTATAAATAGAATCATTACCGAGTATGGCGACGCGTCAGATCTCATCAGACCCAACCAGATCTGACCTGTTCCTACCAGGACATTTCATCACCCTGTGAGCTGCTCACCTTAGTATTTAAGACCTAGTGAGCAACCCCCAATCATCTATTCTAAGCTCATCTTTTCCTACTTACATTATACCATGTACAACCTCCCTAGTATTTAGAACCTACGACAGGTTGAGCTAGGAGCTTAGGGGCAGAGCCTGCACGCTGGCAAGTGTATCATTGTTACCACCTATATGTACACTCTGTCATCATGCAATAAACAAGGATCAAAGAACTTCTCTGGATTCAGTGTTCATTACAACGTCAACTTGTAACGGTTCGTTGACACCATAATGAATCACATGTAGGTATTAACCAATGTGTTTACCTTAAAACCTAGCCTAAAAGCCAACCACACCAGTAAGCCAAATTTATTTCTCAGAACCCACCTTCAAGAAAGATTTGACTTTGAAGAATAAATTGCCTTATATGACCTGAAAAAGTGAAAAGCAAAGCCTTATAGTTGAGGTTGTACAGGTCAGGGTAAGGATATGGAATAAAAATCAGTTTGATTGCTCAGTGAGGTGGTAAATACTACTGAGCAGCCTTGTTTCAAAGGAGGGGCACACACATTGTCCCTTTGTCGCTGACCTTTTGACTGCTCATGGCTAACTATTTAGTTGGCTAAAATTGTGAACAGTAACTGTAATTGAATTTCTTTATTGTTCTTCAGCTCTTCAATGCATACTACTACTCTTTTAAAACATGATATGACTCTTAATGGGTTTCTAGCATTCTAGCAAGTGTCTCACTATGTACGTGACTCACCTGTTATGTTCCATCCCTTATCAAAGCAAAAACAGTGTTATTTACATAAGAAACCGCCTTGATAATTGATCATAATGGCTGTTATTAATACATGTATATAATGTGACCCACACAGTGACGGTTTTGTTGCTTCACAATAGCCTCAGTTGCACATTGTCCCAGCAAAGTAGACAATGGTAAGGATACATAATATTTACATGGACAGGTAAAAATGGATGGTGGTAATTATACCCAAGAAGTTGTTATAATAACACAATCTGTTTCTTTTGAGCTGGCACTTTCAATGCAAGCCATTATATTGAGCAAGGTTCATGTATAGGGCCAGTCATTTACAAAATATTTGTACCCCCTTGACAGACAACAAGGCCTGCATGCCCTGGTGGTTACCTCATTAAAATTGACATCATAGGAAATGTCTGTAGGCTTTCTCTATAAACCCTGTTAAATTGACATCAGACATCATATTAATTAATATATTCAGCATCTGATAGTCACCTTTAATTAGAGTACTGCATTACTAAGTTTCTCCAGTTTAGAATATACCAAAGATGTTGGGTATACAATTATTCACCTATTAATCTCTGCAAAGCCATCCTCAGTAGTGGAGGTATGAGTAGTATATACATGCAAACTGAGCGCAATGCTTCAGCTACTAACTAGGTCATGACCTTCTGGTAGACCAAAAGTGACCTAGTCTTAGCCAATCAGAGGGCTGGATTTGACAGGAAGTGACGTCATAAGGTCATGACCTAGTTTTTTCAGCCAATCAGAGAGCTGGATTCCATTTGACCTAGTGACCTGACCTAGTTGCATAAATTAAGAGAATTGCGCAATACCTAGTGTTGACCTACTTGCAAACCGGAAGTGACCTACTAACCTACTTGCAAAACGTATGACCTACGTATGAAGGTGTATTGCGCAATGTTTGTAAGAAATTACACAACAATCATGACTCATGTTCTGATGCAATATTTCTATGGATTTACACAATACTTATGACTCATTTTGATATCTCCGTTTATTTTTATACATTAAAATAAAAATGCAACTCATTCAATGCACATAACAGGTTATATTTTTATTAGACACAATATTTACAGATGAAGACAGTTTTTCCATTTCCGGGGCCTGCACATATACAACAGAAACATTTGTTGTGTGTGAATTTACTTGCTTGATACCAGCTTTGACCAGTAAGACTGGTTTTCCATGTGTTGTGGAAACAACAACTGTTTAGTTTGGCTATGTTAGATATAGCATGCTCGAACAAAGCCTGGGCCAGGAAGTAAGTTTGGCTGTTTTTGGGTCCAGGTAAAAGCCCAGATAAGAAACCGTCCTTAAAGTTTACCTCGAAAGAGAAATGATTTCTCACTCCAGGTATTAAGGCGTGAAGTTCCAGTGAGACCTGTAGACATGTGAAACAAATAGTTTTAGCTATAGCAGATACTTCCAGTTTACAGTTACATTGGCAAAAACTCCTACTATGGGATTACATTCTAACTCTTGGAGAGTAACAGCAAACTTTCTTACACTTCCTAAAGTGTACCTTGTGTAGTGTCTTGGGCAGCCAGATTCAGTGTGCAATTGATATACTCCTATACACTAATCATGCAATATCAAGTTAACTTTTTTCACTCGACAATAGTACATGCAGTTTCTGTAGGCGTCCCAGAAAGCTGAAGAGAAATATTTGTACATTTTAACACTAGTTATACAGTGGTCAACAGTGTCTGGTTCAGCTCCTCTAAAATAACCAATGTTTTCTGCAGGTATTATTTCCCAAAAGAAATTCTCTGAACATCCACATGCTACACAACTTATATCATTGTCAGGCGTTATAGAAGAAGCTTGACTATATGAAGCAACACTTTGTAAAACTGGACGCATGTAATAGTCATAAGGCGGAGTTTCTGTGGTTTGCTCCACAAGCATAGCTTCTAAACTTTCCATGTTAAATGGTAGCTTAAATCTAACCAGATACTGAAAATCTGGTGAACGTGACGCAACCAGTAAAGAAATCTGGTACCACTTTCTTTTATTCCAAGTTAATTTCTTTAACGTCGGATTTTTTATTTCTTGTGGTGAACATGTACATCGTTCACTTTTGTAAAAATGTTTTTTTTTTATTTTTTTGGGTGATACAGTTCACTTTTTTTACTTTTGTCAGTTTTTTTTCATGATACAGTACATATTTTTACCTTTCTTGTTCATTTGAACAAATGTTCATTTGAACAAAAAACAGTTTTTAGTTTAACACTGTTTTCTATGGGAAAAAGTGTTCATTTAAACAAATGTTTATTTGAACAAATGTTCAAAAAACATTTTCCAGTTTAACACTGTTTTCTATGGGGAAAAATGTTTATTTGAACAAATGTTCATTTGAACAATTGTTCAAAAAAAATTTTCCAGTTTAACACTGTTTTCTATGGAGAAAAAAGTTCATTTGAACAATTGTTCAAAAAAAACATTTTCCAGTTTAACACTGTTTTCTATGGGGAAAAATGTTTATTTGAACAAATGTTCGTTTGAACAATTGTTCAAAAAACATTTTTTTCATTTTAACACTGTTTTCTATGGAGAAAAATGTTCATTTGAACAATTTGTTTAAAATTGTTAAAAAAAACAACTTTTTCTTTCAACAAAATGTACAACTGGAAGTGAAACTAGAAAAAGAAACCATTTTTTTTTATATAGAAAGGGGTAGGGTGCTTACACCGTCTTCACACACTTGTCTTTTTATGTACTGATAGGTTAGACCTTGTTTTTTTTAGAGTAAGTGGTAACGCTGTGGTTTACTACTCTAAATCCTTTGTTGACCGTGACAACATTTTCACTGTCCAATACTTCTTTGTACTTGTCAGTGGTTAGGGGGTTTTGTTTTTGAATTACATCTTTGCAACTCATTTTAACGGGCACGTTTACTCCTGTGCCTATGTAACATTTGGAGTTCAAGGCAGTCATTTCATCACCTTCCCACTCCACTTTGAACAACCTGGGGGTTCTCTTGTCAAAAGCCAGACGGCTCTTACAGCATGGTTGAGGTAGCCACAGCTCACCCAACACTTTGGTTTGAATGTAGGTCTCTCTGTGGTGACTGTTGTCACATGATTCAGAGGGCAACCATTTGTGACGTTCTCTAAAGAAAGCTTCACGTTTTTCAGGAATAATGACATCTATGTTCTCTGCACTTAAAGCAAAGTAAAAACTGTCAGTGTCCATTTCACACATTTCAAAATCTTTCTCATCTATGTATTCAAGGAGAAAGTCATAATAGAAGGCCAAAATTTTAAGTTTGGCATATTGGTATACCATGAAACCTATTTGAACTGGAAGGTCGTAGGTGATGGAGGAGGGCAAACAGGACAGTTCTACCGTATTGTCGCTTATGTCTTGCACGTCTTGCACTGACCAGTGCATGGCCAAACGTCTTGCCTTAAAGGGGTGAAGATACTTTGTTTGAACAAAGTTTTGTTAGTTGCATATGGTTTTACCGTATGAACCATTTCCCAAAAGTTTGTAGAGATCTGACAGAATCTTACAGTCGATGTTTTCGTCACCCTTCCTCCTGGCTTTGGTGACTTCATCCATGAAGGGTAAAAAAGTCTGTTCTGGTGTGTATTCTATCAAAAGGTGTACTGTTGTAACTACCAAACCTGTCTCCAGGTACCACTTCAAGAGAGGAGTTCCCAACAAAATTCCCTCAGCGTGGTAGCTGCCTATGAGTTGGCGTTGTGGTTGCTTTAGCTTACCTGCTGCTTCCAAGTAACGTTTCATATGTTCACCTACGTCATTTTTTCCTACCAGACAGTTTTTGAATATAGGTGTCATTTCGCTGAATTTTTCTTTCAAAGATTCAGGTTTTCTATGTCTACTAAGTCCGAAAGTTGTTCCTTTTGAAATGCCTCTCAGTATTTCAGCCTGACTTTTCCTGCCTTGACACAATGGTCTTTTAATTTCCCATTCACTTTTTGTTTTTCTACACAAGCTTTCAGTCTTTTCTTTCATCCACATACACTCATACTTTTCCTCTACTTCGTAACCCAATGACTGAAGATATAGGGTAGTTAAAACCATGTTTTGGTTTTTTCTTCTAACCAAGCCTTTCCGTTGGATTCTTTCAAAACGGATTTAGTTAGGTGACACATGTGACCATGCCTGTAGCACCCGTGAAACTGGTATACTTTTTTTGAAGCTGGATCATATCCGTCCACTTTTATTTTTCTTGAACCTAACACAACCTCCCCGTAGTTGTATTGGTGTAATATTTTCACATTGTCTGTGACAGTTTTGTAGCACAACCATTCTGTGGCTGAGTAGCTAATTTGTTGACTGCAGACAGCTTGAAAATCGTTTTCTTTTCTGTGCACTACATAATTACCTGTGCAGTGTTCTTCCCCCATGCACTTGAGGTACAAGCTGTTAGCGTCTACCCCTACTATGTGTCTGCATACTTTGCTTTGTGGTCCGTATTTTTTTTGTCTTATTCTTGTTTCTCCACTTTTGTGATGTCTGTGAAATATAATAGAGGGCTCCCCTACTAAATTGCGTCTAAGCAAGGAGTGAACATCCTTTTCTTTCTCACCAAAAAGAATGTAAGGTGTGGCGTTAGGTGCAGTGTTGTTGTAAAGAAACTTCAAGGTCAGACCTGGCAAAGTTAAACCATCTTTGAACATGTCTACCCCACGGTCTATGAAAAATTTTGTGTGCTCGTTTATGGCTAAAACAAAGGGTTTTACGTCCAAGTTGTTGTAATATATCAAGTAGTCCTTCATAGTTTTCATTTTGTTTTTTACCCAGGCCTTTGTACATTCAAGATAATCTTCTTTGCTTATTCCACCACCTGACAAAGAACTGTAGAAGCAGTGGCGTGGAGGAAGAGCTTTGTTGTTTAGTTTTCTTACGTTGTCCATCCACTCGTAGGAAAAAAACCCTTTTCAGCTTTTCCTTTAAGGAAGGCTTTTAGGTAGTTTGCGTAGGAATAACCTGGTGCCAAATAGTTGAACATGTCTAGGAAAAGAAGATGGTCTGTGAACACTGCTATGTATTTGTTGCATTTTTTTATGGTTTTTATTTCTGTCTTGTCTGTCTCTATAAAAAAAGAATGAAATTCCTTTTTTATCAAATTAATGTCATACTTCCCAGAGTTGAAACCTAGGACAGGGACTCTTTCTATGTAGGTAAGAAGTTTTTCCTTCACTTCAAGAACATGGGAGAGCTTTTTTTCTTTTTTTTTTGTTTTTCGCAGGAAAAACTTTGCTAGCTTTATGTTCTAATTCCTTTTGTTTTTCTTCTAGAGAGTCTAGTTCCTCTAAAACATCTCTAAAATTCTCTTTAACCTGTTCTCCTATCATCTGTCCCAAGTTGTTTATGTGCTTCAACACATTTTTTACCAAAGGATCATCAGCCCTGTTGGAATTTCTCACGAAACACACTGGTTCTGTATGTCCAGGAAAATCAGAAGCTACACTGGCAGAAAGGGGTATGTGTGTTTTTTCTATCACAGTGTTAGCATTTTCTGAGGATGGATTCTCAGGTTGGACAAAGTAGCTTTCAAAGTCAAAAACAATTTTATAGGGGTATATTTTCTTCTCAGGTGAACAAACTATTCCAAGTTCCTCTAAAAATTGAAAAACTGTTTTGGATGGATTGTAAGCTCCACGTTTGTACCTAAAGCTGACTTTGGTGCAATCTTTTTTCACCCCATTGTGTTGCTTTAAAATGAAACTACGAGAGAAAACTTTATGACACTTTTCACAGGGGTACATTTTACCATACAGTCCCATGTTAGTTATCAAACTGACATGGTTCCTGTGTAAGTTCAAGTTCATGATTTTTTTGGATGAACACATATTGGACCTTATAATTTTAGGTCAACCCTTTTTTTTACCAAAAGAGGGAAGGTAAAAAATTCTTATGTTCACTTCAAACACCTTTTCTAACCTGTCTAAATCTTTAAAGTAAACGCCCTCGAAAGTTCGAAGTAAAACCAGACAAGGTATCTCAGGTTAGTGCAACAGGCACGTGTTTATTTCTGTAAAGGTTTACATCCACCTCGCGGTTAAGCGCTTAGTAAAGGAACTAGCTTGGAGAAAAGTGGTCAGACTCCGATCGTGGCCAGAGCCAGCCTAACGCCTTCCCCGGCCCGAGGTAGGAGCTAGAGCAGTGCAAACAGTGCTGCCACCAGACTGCAGCGACCAGTGGTCGTTATGACCTCTAGTGGCTACCGGTGATGGGCGCACCGCTCGAACCGCCCTCTTGAGGAAGACACTCACACTATATCACACTCTACGAGCCCCTACAATAGTTATAGACTAGAAGAACCAATTTCCAGACAGTTAGTAGCTGTCTGTTGCTTTCTACCAGTCTGGATGACTGATTATTTCCATCTGTTGACATGTTAAGGTTACAAATCTATAACATATATTAGAATAATTTTCCTATAGGTATGGTACTTAATTGTGGATTAGATATTTCACAGTGCCCCTAATTGCACACACAGGCCCCCAATATCGGACAGTGGATTTATCCATGAAATAACATGTGAAGATATATGATTTTCTTTGTAATTTATCATCCCACAAGATCATCTTAGTGAACAATATCCTTGGGTTAAACCCATATCATTCCTTGGTAGTATTAATGGGGGGGGGGGTTAGGGGCCTTAACACAAATATTCAAGATTTCGAGACTAGCATCTAGCTGTCCTTGCAGTATATGTCATTTATGAACTTATCCTAGATGTTATTGATATGGAAGACAGACATGGTAGACAGACATAAAATAACAAATAAAAAGTATAGTGAAAACAAGTCAGTGTTGATCTATATACAGCAGGCTGTTTGGAATTAGGTGTCCCTTAGTGGTTGAATGCTCCTATTGTTAAGTCTTTCCTGAAATATAATATAATTAATGCAAATGTCAAAATTCTTCAGATTACTCAATTTGTGGGTTATATAGATGCTTGCATAATGAGTGTTTGATCATTTTAACCACTATATTATTTGATATAAGCTATGCTTCAAAAACTTTCGAAAGCTTTGAAGTTGATAGTTGAGGACACATATAATACATTTGTTGTATAACACTATTTGCTTTGTAATCAATCAGTTCACAATTTCCCTAACGACTATTGTAGACAGGGTGTCCAGAAAAAGGGTCGAGCTTTCATGCATGGCAGACTTTACCTAAGGACATTCGTCCTTTAAAACAAAAACAACAGCAACTTAGCAATACAGTCATAAGTTATTGATCAACATTTATGGCATGTTTATCACAGGAGTTTATTGAATTACGGCGCAGCTATTTCAACAATATCTGCGGCCACAAACAACATAAAAAAGACACTTCTATTGGCCTGTCATCCATCAATTCTCACCTGTCAATTTAATTGTAAAGGTTAACTCTTGAATCATCTTGACGAATAAACAGATCAATTCAGAAAACCAAATAATATGTTTCAGTTTGATGTTGAATTCTTTTAAGCATGATGGGACAAATAAGATAAAATGGATTATCTGTTTTCCCTTTTTTTAATAGGCTGATCCTTTTAACATCAACATTTTAACGTCTTCATTTCCACTCTTGATTTAGCAGCCCAGCTCACCCAATAGGATACCCCTAGTATATACTTTCTGTATTCAATGTATCAACAAATCTTTTAATTGGGCTTAGCGCTTTTAACCATTCCTGATCTTTACAACAGAGGAATCACAGTAAATATGTTAGTGAATATGGTTGCTGCTTCATGAGACTTGAAGTAAGATTCATGGAAAGTGGAAATATCCCTATCAATATACCCTGGAAAAATCAATGCTTCAATCATTTCCTTATGGCATTGCAAACAGAGGTTTGCTTACTTACTTACTCACTCACTCACTTACTTACTTGCCTAAGTAACATGTAACCTACTTAAAAACAGATCAATAAATGTGCAATATTAGACGAAGGTGCATGGGTTCCTCTGTTTGTCATCTCACAATATGAAACCAAGGAAGATGTGCCTTATTGGTGACCTTTTTCATGATATTTACCCTATATATAAAAAGGCATTAGTTCGTCGCTGGTCCCCACCCCATTGAAATAGGTTTGAGTGCGCGCCAGGAACAGATAAACCAAAAGAGGCTACATAGAAGTATGTATTTATTTCAAGATTAACTTGGCCATTGAATCGGTTTTACATGTGGCAATGCAATAAGACATTCTCTGCACGTTGGTTGCAGAATACGATTGATTTATCTAGGGAATACTATACTAGAATATGATGTATAAACACACTCAAACTATTGAGAAATGTGAAATAAAATAACTGAATTGATAGAACTGTGTTTCTACCAGTCTTGTCCGGTCAGGATTCAGGGAACTCCCTTTCGCGTGTTTGGGGATGATGGTCCCCATTTTCTGCGGAAGATTACTACATGAGGTACCTGCCTACAAACAAGCACTACAGCAACCAGTGGGAAAAACTTCTTTTAGCCACAAACACTAGGTGCCAGAGACGAGTCACACTAGTGGTCGAGCTGGGGCCAGATTGCGTTTCTACCACAAGTTTGGCTGCCACTAGGTCAAAGGTCAAGGTTGCAGATATGGCAACAGATCATCAGATGGTGCCACAACATATGGCAGATTTTGCCGCAGTAAACTCGCCTGTAATAAGCTTCTGTAATTGTAACTGCCCCCCTCCAGTGCCGAAGGCAGTAGGTTAAGTCATTACAACCCATCCCCCACACCTCCTTAAAATAGTATAGCAGTCCAGAACAACAAGGTGAGGTCACTACAACCCATCCCCCTCCCCTGGCTGACATTTGACCTAGGCACAATAAAGTGAAGTGCAGGTGAGGTCATTACAACCCATCCCCATATCGACTGCACCATGAATAGATCAGAAAGTAAGACACTTGTTTAGGCTGTGATCAACATTACATTTCATATGTAGCACCTTCTGGTGGTGTTGCACTTTTGGTCAAATCAGCAATTTTAGCTATTCTCTGCTAAAAAAACAAATTTGTTTGGGCTTTGCTGATGCCAGGCACTTAGACAATTCCACAGCGTTGCTCCTCTGCTCAGTGGGGAGTTTAAATATCCACCATTTCTGGCTCTAAGAACTCTAAAACGAATTTGGCCCTCCGACCTCAACCCCTCGCGCCTAGGAGCATCATCTATCATTTCAGGACATGTTGACAACTTGAACATATATGACAATGTTAGTTGTTGCCTTCTCCTATTTAACTTACAAACATCAGCAGTTTTATACATATCATCTTCAGTCATATTTTTGCCACAGAAACAAATCTTTAAACCTCTTGATTGTAGCCTCTCCAATTTTTTCAGAAAGATTTTATTCGCTCCATCATGCACAAAACTTGCATAGTCAAGTAAGCTGAGAACAGTTGACTTATAAACCTGTATACAGACATTCTCTGTTAGTAGATGGCGCAATTTACGATAGACGATTATTTTAGCAATTAGTTCGTTCATCACTTGACCAAAACTTACAGCAGAATCAATTTTCAATCCCAGGTAAGGGTAACAGTTTACTTCCTCTAATTTTTCATTATACAAATAAAAGTTATGTGGTCATCTCTTTTTTAGTTTTTGAGCACCACCAAGCCAGCACACTTTGGTTTTATCAGTATAAACTGTCAGCCTCTTCGAGATACACCATCTTCCTATATTATCAATAGCTTTTTGTAATCGTGAGGCCAATAAGTCCACCCTATTATTGGATGTGTACACTACCAAGTCGTCAGTATATAACAAAAATTTACAGTTTTGTATGACACTTGTCACATCGTTTATATATGTAATGAACAACAATGGCCCAAGCACAGACCCTTTAGGTACTCCATACCTGACAGACCTAGTGTCAGAAGTGTAACTTCAAATTTTAGTATATTGAGTCCAACAACTTAAATAACTCATTAGCCAGTTTAATACACAATCTCCAAGACCAATTTTACTAAGGACTTCAATTAAATGACCATGATGAACACTATCGAAGGCCTTTTTAAGGTCTAAATAGCAGGCACAAGTAAGATGACCTCTGTCCCTTTTTTCATATATGTCGTTCAGGAAGGTAAAGATGGCATCGCCTGTACCAAGGCCCTTTCGATCACAAACTGCTTATTGCTCAAAATATTGTTCTTTTTGAGGATTTCGCATAGATGAATATGCATAATATGTTCAGCAATTTTAGATTGGACTGGAAGAAGTGAGATTGGTCTCCAGTTCTTGATAAGCTTCATACTGCCAGATTTTAGTATCGGGCTCACACGCGCCCGCTTCCACTCGTCAGGGAAGATGGAGGTATCAAACGATAGTTGGAACAACCATGTTATTTGAGACAACAAATACTGGAGAGCTGATTTAAGAATATCACACCTGATTCCCTCTATGCCGGAGGTCTTATTAATATTTATATCATCAACAAGAATCTTAACCAAACCAACGTCAACTTTGATTCTGTCTACACTACCACCAACTGGTTCATCAAACACCTGTTTGCACGCATGTCCTCGTCCAGTAAGGCTATGACATGAAACTTTACCAATACCAGAAAAATACTCATTGAAATAATCTACAGAGTCCTGTTTCGATTTTATAGTATCGTCATCACCTATTAGCTCCGGTGGCTCGATCAGTTCAGGGGGTTTAATCACATTATTTACAACTCTCCAGAATTTCCTAGAATTGGCCTTACTCTCTTCCAACATATCCTTGACATGGCTGGCCTTTGCATATTTGACAGCTGTATTAATACAACAACTCAGAGATCTAGCTCTTTCTAGGTAGATAGTCTCTCTAGTTTTAACATACATATCCACATTGTCCTCCCTATCATGTATTAGAGACAGTATGTCATTCGTCATCCAACAATTTCTTCGATTAACAACAAGTTTCTCTATCCACGGACAACAAGCATCGAGGAAAGTAGTAATGTGGTTCTCAATATAAGACCAGGCTTCTTCAGGATCAGTAAGATCATAAAAGGCATCCCAATCAGCCTCGCTCAACCAATCTTTAAAATCTTCTTCATTGAAATTCTTATACATATGTACAAAGATTTTTTTTTTTAACATAATCTATTTTGTCTTTGGTTTTAACAATGAAGACAGGCATGTGATCACTTACCAAGAAATTCAGAACTCCTGCACACAGGTCATTATTATAGTTAGTAAAGATATTGTCTAGGCAAGATGTAATTTTTTATATGGTCTAGTGCATTGATTGATTAAAAGATGATAACCTTTATCACTACACAGATCATTCAGTTTCTTAGTTCCGGGTAATTTTTCACGCAAAGTGTTTATATTAATGTCTCCCATAAACCATTGCTAAGTAATTTCAAGGTCACAAACTGTCATCAATTTACGCTGTTGTTCAAAGAAACCATCATACTTCCCTGAAGGTGGTCTATACAGAGTAACTATTTGCATAGGCTGTAAATTCTTAATTGTTACATTTCAAGGGGCCTATTCATATCATCTTGAAAAATGCCTTCCAGAGTCTATTGTATCATAGTAGTCTATTGAAGTATCACCTAGACACTAGGCTCAAACAGTATTGGGGGTCTGCTATATGTGTCCATTCTGACATAACCCTCTGATAGGATGAGAGTGTAGAGTGCCTATAGGCCAATCGCCATGAGTGTATACATACATAACAGGCAAAACAAAAATAACAATTGCTGTGATATTCAACATTCACACAAACTGATATAGAAACAAATGTAAGAATAACCTGTTCACTTTAGTTTTCAGTGGTTGCTCTGCTTCTTCACAGTTTATTTATTCTGGATCAGGATACATAGAATCATCTGGTTACCCGATTGCATACCCATCAAATCACTCTTACACTTGGTATATACAACCTGGCCCTGATTGCGTCACAACCTTCCACTTTGTTTCGTTTACACTTGTGAATTGCTGCGATTTCCTGACCATAGATAATTCAGGAAGTTCAAAAAAGTAAGTATATTTTGCAATTCTTTATTAATTTTGTATTTCAATTCACTCCACCTGCTCGGCTTGAGTTTGATTCTGATTATCTGGATTACTGTTTCAAAGGGGTTTATGAAAAACATTTTATAAACTAAGCTTGAGTATTCCATCTTTCAGCTGCAGAAATGTGCTCTGATTTAGGACCGTGGGTTTAATGCCAAAATTGGCACATTTTCTCTCAACATGAAACAACATATATTACATTGCGTCCGATCATTCCCAGACTAAAGTGCCAACCATACTACCAACAGCAGATGTAGCAAATCAAAGCATGAACTGTGGGTAAATTTGACCCTAACTAAGCATACTTTATCGCCCAATAAAGGTAGCAGGTCTCCTCTTAAACATTGACATACAGACCTTCTCGTAAGGGCATTTCCTTAACAGCTACCAAGAATGAAATGATTAGGGGCCACAATATGCCTGAAAAGAAGAGACAAATTCCCCAGAATGTCTTGCACTTATCCATTGTCCATAGGGAAATGGCGTAAATCTATGGCTACCCTGGAAGTTGGCCTTTATACCTAGACTATTATAGTATACATGTATTTGGGAAAGTCAGTGGAGACCAGACTGACCCTAAGGTCACTGTGGTAAGGGATGTACCACCTGCTTAGTGCCAAGGCCTGTGGTGTTACCCCAGTTAAGACAGAAATGTGCCCTAAATGTAGTCACCGAAATATATATATATGTAGTCACCTAATGCTGATTTTGTTATTATCAACTCATTTTCACCTTATTTCACCAGCACTACAAGGTGTTAATTGGTACAGCACAGTTATGAATGGTAAGCATTGCTGTTGAGATAGAAGATATTGAAAATTTAAAAGGGTTGAGGATTGTGTGTCATAATGTCAGGAGTCTCAACGATGAAACATTAACTGAATGGAAAAAGGTATTGAATTTGTTTGATATAGGAATGGTTGTGGAGTCATGGTTGGAGTCTGATACTGACTTAGATGGCACTATAGATGTCCAATCATACAGTTGTTTAAGGCTGGACAGGAAATCGCATGTTGATAAAATTGGTGGGTGGCTATTATTGTACGTCAGGGATAATATGAATGTAACAATGGATATGGAGGCATCAGTTGTCAATGTAAATTATGAGATTATAGTTGCTGATGTGTTGCTATATGAAAAGAAGCATAAGGTGATGGTCTACTACATAACACCTAAGGGTAAACCAAAGCAAATCATTGACCACATAAGTAATGTATTGGACAATTGTGTGGGTAACTATATGTATATTATTGCTGGAGATATGAATGTAGATATATGCTGAATGGTAAATCATGTGAGGAAATTGATAACCTGTGTTTAAATAATGGGCTGTCGCAGGTGATAACTACTCTGACAAGAGAAGTTGGTGACTCTGCCACACTCATAGACCATATTTATACCAATAGTGAGATTGTCAGGCTAGCCAGTACAATCAATGTCAACTATAGTGATCACTATCCCATCTTTATGACATTGAAACATGAAAGAGTCAAAATTGGAAAGAAAACAATACATGCCAGAACCTTTAAAAGGTTTGATAGTGAGTGTTCATACATAGATATCAACAGGCCGATTGGACTGAATTTAATGATAGCAAAACAGCAGATCAATTATGGCGTATTTTGTTGGGAAATATTAAGGTAGCACTCTCAGTGACTGCACCAATAAAAAAAAGATGACCATTCCTGCTCACAATGATGAATGGCTTACTCCAAGGGTAATCAGTCTTGTGAGGGAACAAGACAAACTGTATAAGAAATTTAGGAGAACAAAATTGAAAGTTGATGAGGAAATAGCTAAAGTAAAGCTTAATAAGGTTGAAATGGCCTCTCTGCACAGCAAACAAACAGTAATGACTAAATTGATAGGTAAGGACAACAAAGACCTAAGAGCCTTTTGGGAAGCTATAGAAAGACTACTGCCAAGGAAAGACAAAGCCAGTTTGATTAGATTGATAGACAATGTCACTAAGGCTGATATACCCAATGGGGATGTAGCTGATTATATAAGTAATTATTTTTCAAAACATAGGAGAGGAGCTTGTTATGCGACATCCCACTGTACATATACCCCCCTGCCTGCAGATAATCCCTTAGACATTGAACTACTTCATACAATGATCTCCACAGAGGAAATGTTAAAAGTAATTAGAAAGATTGACTGTAGTAAGTCATCCAACATCAAAGATGTCAACACATTTATTCTAAAGAAGGTATTTTTATGTGATCCTGGCAAACTGGTTCTTATTTTTAACAAATGCCTACAAAGTAGTTCCTTCCACAATCTGTTGAAAGCAGCCACAGTTATACCTATACCCAAGAAAGGCAATTGTAAACTAGTCACTAATCTTAGGCCTACTAAGAAATTTGCCCTTACCGGGGAAGTCTTTTGACATCTGACATCAGAGTCTTTTGCCCTTACCGGGAAAGATTTTTGAAAAAATAATGGCCAATAGGTTAAGAGGTTTCTTGGAGGAAAGGGATATTATGACCAACACTCAACATGGTTTTAGGCCAGGACGGTCCACATTAACTGCAACTACCACATAGGGTAGAGTGACCATGAGTCGTCCACCTGGACCCCTATGAAAGCTTTAACTTATTGTTGGGTCTCTGCTACAGTAAGCAAACTTGGAGGGGACATTTGACTATGGATATGAAAATTATCTTGAAGTCTTAGGCTGTCAAGCCAATATAGTTAAACTGCCATAATGTAAGTCTATTAGGTTATATAGGCCTTCATTACCTGGTGAATGTGACTTTTCATCATCAGTACCATGAGTCAGCCACAAGTACCTTGAGTTGGCCACATCACACTGTGAATCAAATGCTCATAGCAGGGTGTCTACCTTTGTATCAAATACAAAGGAAGGGCTTATTCATAGGTAACTGATACTTGACAGTGCATGAATGTAAGCAATAGTCGTTTTTACTGGAAGTTAACTGTATTACTTGACCAAGAGATCATCAATTTCGATTTTTCATCATTTACTGCTGATTTCCTCTTCCAAGGTGGTTTGCAGGTTGTCAGAGATCCACCTCCAAGTCTGAAAATATTGCCCCTGGGCCCATATTATAGACAGTCCGTAGAGAGGGATGGGACTAGATTCCCAAAAATATTAAAGTAGCAGCAATTACATCTACCCCTTTCATATCAAGGTAAATAGGTTGAAACCCATTAGAATGACTATTTATTATTATAATTTTGAGTCAAAAACAAGGAAAATGGCCGACTCAAGGTACATGGACGACTCAAGGTCACTCTACCCTACCTAAACTGTCTGTATAATGCCATAGATAAGAATAAGGACACATATAGCCTGTTCTTAGATTATTCCAAGGCTTTTGATACTGTGTCACATCCATTGCTGATAAATAAATTAAAAGACTTGGATTTATCAAAAGATACTTGTACTTGGTTCTCCAGCTACTTAACTGGCAGAACACAAAGGGTTGTGGTAAATAATTTCGTATCACAGGTAAAGGCAGTGGAGTATGGGGTACCACAAGGGTCAATACTAGGTCCCATATTGTTTACATTATATATAAATGAACTACCAACATGTTTCCCCTTGTGTTCAACTGTCTTATATGCTGATGATGCTGTGATGTCAGTCCATAATTTTGGACAGATGAGGCAGATGGTTCCTGCTGTGAACCAATGGTGTTGTTCCAACCTGTTTACTATCAATAAGGATAAAACAAAATGGATGCACTTTGGTCCAAATAGTGAAGATGCAAATGACAACCAGGTTGATATAAATAATCAGCAACTAAAACATTTTAAGGAGTTTAAATACCTTGGTGTATTGATAGATGATGAAATGTCTTTTGATAAGCAGAGGCAAAAAACCAAATCAGATGTCATGTTTAGGGTGCACCAGTTAGCAAAGATAAGGACATATCTTGATGTACCAGGTGCAGCTAAGTTGTATAAAAGTAAGATCCTACCAATATTTAATTATGCCGATATCATATGGGATAACTACCAAGCAACATATGCCTAAGATTTATAATTAATCCAGAACAGGGCATTAAGAATTGCCTACAAGGTTAGGTTAGAAAAGAACCCCTTGCACACTACTAATGAGCTTCGTGATATGAGTAAATGTAAGAAATTGGAAGATAGACGTGACACACATCTTTTAATTTATGCATATATTCAAAAAATAACCAAATGTTATTGATGTTAGACCCAGGACTACTACACAGCAATTAGGCCTGAGATACATTCAAAGGATATCCAGGAATCCGGTTGTATATAAGAGTTTCCATCAGGAGGCCATTAGAAGATGGAATAAGCTAAAGATAAAGTATACACTGATTAAGGAAAAAGAGGTCTTTAAAGAAGAAATTAAAAGAGATTATCCTAAATGTTACATCAATGATAAAAGTAGTATAGTATGTATTGGAACGGGACTAAAGTTAAGTACTGTTTATTACTCACTAGGCCCGTTGCCATGGCAACATGACCTACTTATGGGGTCACATGACCACCTTTTAGCCAATCAGTGCCAGCATTCTGGTAACCATGGTAATGTGACCTTCTTAGGGAATTAGCAACCACCGCTCAGTCAATCAGAGGCCAGCATTCTGGTAACCATGGTAACATGACCTACTTAGGGGGTCACATGACCACCTCTCAGCCAATCAGAGACCAGCATTCTTGGTAACCTTGGTAACCTGACCTAATTTAGGGGATTAGTGGGTGGTCACATGGGCAGGATTAATTATGCAAATGAGATATACCAAAAATCATCTTTTTCAATCTTTATATTTTAATTTGATAAAATATATTTACAAGTATATACATTGATTTTCAATCATAATTCAGACTGTACATAGTGTAATCTTTGTATACAGTTTTCATGTGAGGATTCTTTGAAAATGTAGGAATGGTGTAAGTCATTCTTCCTACCCACAATTTATCTAAATTATAATAGAAATCTACTGAAGTATAATACCAAGTATTCCATTCACTTTGTGCGGACATGACACTTCTTGGCAGAGTGTTCTGTATATTTTTAAAATGAAACTCAATACAGAGCACATGATCTAAACACTCTTGACAGAAAGTTTTGTATATTTTCTCAGAGTCATGACAACACAGGTGTCATAAAAGAGTTTTTCTCAAGAAGAAATATGAAAGCATCGGTAGATTCTAATGTATAATGTCTTTTGATGAGAGGACAGATTTCCTGATTGTGAAATTCATATACTCCTATACATCTATCTGCGAAGACATTTGTACCTTTCCAGAAAACATAGTTGAAACACTCTTTCAAGGAATCGAATGACTTATTAGCAACGAGACCTTTACTTACATGTTGCTTTAACAACGACGCTTTAAAAAAACCACACATCTGTTGCATCGATTATTTCCCATGTGTAACACAGGTCGCAAGTACACATTTTTTTCCTCCTTAATATATGAGTAGGTAAGGTAGTAGTACTACCTTGAACGTTAGAACAAGGTATGACGATTTTGTACAACCCTACAAGCAGTAGTGGTGACACAAAAAATTAATGAAACTGGCTTGATAGTCGGTGAGTTTACCTATTTTAGTGGGTGCGATATCTGTTCGTTCAGGTGTAACAAGGGGTGTGTATTCGTCAGCAGCAGCAGTAGCAGTAGTAGTAGTAGTAGCAGCAGCAGCAGCTGCACCATCATTACCATTATCACTAGCAGCAGCAGCAGCTTTCAACCATTCGTATGCATTGATATAAAAGTCCTCTTTAGCGTGAGCACCAGTAGTACCATCATCACCACCAGTAATGGTACCTAATTCAGCAAGGTTAAATCATTCAGACTACGGTTCCATGTCATCTTCAGAGGCGTCAGCAGCGTAGTAATCTGTCATCATAATATAGTCCACATCCATTACTGTGGGGGGATATGGTGAGGGTAACAGTTGTTGGGTTCTCAAAAAAGTCTACAGGCAGTAGAGCAACTCCCCAAGTAGTACTATCATCACCACCAGCAATAGTACCATTCAGATGGGTCCATATAATCTTCGGTGGGGTCAGCAGCGTAATCTGTCAAAAGAAAATCATCCACATCCATTACCGTTCTCAAAGTTGACAGTCTGTAGAGTGGTGAAGGAGGTAGTAGTACCACCGTCGTCATCATCATCATCGTCATCATCAGCAACATTGTTTAACCATAGACACGGGTTGATCTGAGTTTTGGCGGCGGCATGAGCATCATGTTCCAACAGAAAAGCATACAAGTCCATTGCCGTGGGGGGATATGGTGATGCTGCTGTAACAGTTCTTGCGTTCTCAAAGTTGACAGTCTGTAGAGCGGTCGGTGTTACCATAATGAAGGAGGCAGAGAAAGTGAAATGGGGACAAGCGGTCACTCGCCCTTATGTACCATGTCCGAGATAAACCTCTTTACTGCAGGTTTCAATTGATCAAAGACTTAAAAGAGATTTAAGCCCATTTTCACAGAGACCTTCACTCAGTAGGGTATTTCTCTTCTTTTTTTTTATTTTTTCACCTGCCGGTCGCTGTAAGCATGAATCCCTTAGATCATTAAGCGCGGTCGGTCCCAGAGGGAAAAGATAAAAGACTTGAAGGATCTGACTGCATAGTCACAAATGGTACCTGTTGTTTGTGTCCCCCCACCTTTCACTGCCTGAGACTTAGATCATCAAAGTGTTGTCACCGACATAGAGACACCAACACTCCAGGTTGGCGACAAGAGGAGGTTTAAACTTTGTTGATTTCTTAGACTTAAGCCACTTACCACATGCACACGTTTTGTAGTCACAGAGAGAGAGGCAGACAGACATGGCACCCCCTGGGGTATCCCTGTACTCTAATATACACTGAGATGAAGTTTTGCGGCGCAGCCCACACCTTTTGGTAGGGAGTAATCCAATTAAATCACCCTACCTTTTGTTGACCACCCGCTGTAGTTTTTGTATGTAGACTTTGAACACCTTAAGCTCCTAACAAACCATAATCATCTTAGACATGTAAGACACATTAAGGTAATTATCACAGTTGTTACACCCATCATCCCACCTGACATGCTTAAAAGGGTGGGAGGATCCAGGTGAAAACGAGATTAGAGCGTTCTCTCCACTATATAAGGACCCATCTTTTTTCTTGGAAGGGAACATTACATCCACTGTCGTCACCTGCCGCCACCTGCCCGCCGTCATCGCCCGTTCACCACTTACACCCACTTTTCCCCTCCAGGAGGGGAAATTCGAGCTGTGTCTATATTATCTTTTTATTTTTTGAGCTTTTTTTATTTTATTTCACTCTATTCTACTCCAGATGGCCTGAGATTTTAAAAGAACGATCGGGAAAACCTATTTTTTTATCCGAACGTAGAGAGCAGCACATATTTCAGTCTCACGCCTCTTTTAAGGCAATGAATAATCTCATGAAAAGCAAAGGTGGGACCTTTAGTAGAAGCTTTTTTAGCAGTAACACCACCAGCAGTGATAGAAATAGCGAAAAGAGCATTAGTAGGAGCAGTCGAAGTAGTAGAAGGAGAACAAGAAGCAAGACCAGGGAAAGTAGTAGTAGTACCAGCAGCCGTAGTAGTAGTAGTAGTAGTAGTAGTAGTAGCAGCAGCCGTAGTAGTAGTTGTAGTAGTAGTAGTAGTAGTAGTAGTAGTAGTAGTAGTAGTAGATCTTCAGCAACAGAAGCAGCAGGAGCAAAACCAGTAAAAGAAGTAGTAAAAAAAGATAAAGTAGGAATATGGCCAAAAGCTGTCTTTAAAGAAAAGAACTTGCTCCATTACTTTTTGATAACCACCCTCAGTGCACCCACCCATTGGGCGTTTCATGAAAGTAAAGGGTCTTCCAATATGGTTAGAATAAGTGCTATGAAAAGTTCAACGAGGACATTGGATTTTTGGGGGTAACCGCCACTCCCACTCGGTGGGTGCGCATGGTGGCCGATGTGAACACGATCTGGAATCGATTTGAAGTCGTCACCTGTTATCCGGCGTATTACAATGCGGCCGGACCTAAAAAAAAGGGAACCCACCACTTTCATGATAGTGTAGGGGCAGTAATTCCCTGTACTCGGTGGCAGACCCCCAGGGGCGGGTCTCCGGGTAATCACTGCCCCCCCTAGTGTGTATCATACCGATCCAGGTGTGGATGGAAGGTGGAAATGTCAGGCCAGGGGAAATAGCTCAGAGGAAGAGCAGCCGCTTCGAAGTTTCTCCATGACATTTTCCGCTGACCACTACATTGGTGGAGAAACCGAGCATCCTAACGCAATCACGGAGAAGAAGAGTAACTGTTGCGAAGTATCTGAGGTACAACTAAAAAAAAAACCTGCCAAAGACCCGGAGACCCGCCCCCAGGGGCGGGTCTCCGGGTAATCACTGCCCCCCTAGTGTGTATCATACCGATCCAGGTGTGGATGGAAGGTGGAAATGTCAGGCCAGGGGAAGAGCAGCCGCTTCGAAGTTGGAGGGTCCCGGGTTCGAGTCCCGGTTTCTCCATAACATTTTCCGCTGACCACTACAATTACATTCCAATTAGTGTTTGTCACCACTGCGCTGTTACCCCTGATAGTTTTTTGAATATGGTTATGTTTAAGAGAATAAGTTGTTTTTTTTAATAAATAATTTTATCAGACTCCAAAGGATTTTTAGGGACAAAATTGAGAGAAAATAAAATATGTCGGCAAAAAAAAATATGAGAGGTTGAGCTCATCGGGTGTCGTGAAAGGTAAGGAGGGAGAATAAAAGTCACTGCCACTCTTTCCTGACAACCACTCGTCAACAAGCGTTCGACTGAGGACCACCTCGGGGTGCCTCGTCTTGGGCTCAAAGTGGAGTCGGTTGTCCGTCGGGGTTGGCCGTTACGGTCGCCATCACCTCCGACTGAGCCATATTTCGGGCTCAGACGGCTCAGGGGGATGGGGCGTCATCCTCCCTTGTGGTCTTTCCACTTCGGGTTCGACTCCGTGAGCCTCGAGACGAAGTCGAGGCTGTGGAGTCGTCACTTTCTTCCGCTTTCTCCTCCACCACCTTTTTCTTACGGCGGCTTGATTTAGGCTTAGCCTCAGGCTTGTCCGTGGATTCTTTCTTGGCTTTTTTCACGTCCTTCTTTAGCTTCGACTTGCGCTTCATCAAGTCTTTGCGCTCGCGTTCAATGGCCTCTTGACGGGCATCAAGCTCCACGAGGCTCATTTCCTTGGCGGTGTTTACCTTGGTGGAGTAGCTAGCTCCACCCTCAAGGCTCGAGGCAGCTTCGGGGATCTTGCTGGCCACGTCTCCGTCGCGAGCGGTCTCGTTGGCCATTCTCTGCTCTTCTATCTCAAGCTCGGGGTCCGCCAACAAAGCGTCTTCTTCCTCACGAACAGGGGAGTTCTTCTGGGAATCGGACATGAACGCGTAGGTGCGTTCTCGGGGTGGTCCTTGTGGGAGGAGGACTTCGCGGGAGTGAATGCTGGGAAGGCGTTCCTCGAATCCGATTAGGCCATACAGCAGGGGGTATGCTGTCTGTGACCTAATTTGGTCGTCTTCGCAGATGGCGTCAACAACGGCAACTAGGCCATCGCTGATGCACATCGCTTCGGCGAGTCCGAAATAGTTTTCGAACCAGATGTCGGAGACGTCAATGACTCCGGTGTCGGTGCATCCACGGCAGATTCTTTTTTGTAGATCATAGGGTATCAGCCGTGGGGGTTCGCCTTTAAGGCCCAGGTATTTCGGTGGGCAGTACCAATTCTTGCCTGTGGCCGTCCGGATGAATCCTTTGGTCACATTCACGTATCCAACAGCTGGTGGTCGGTCAGTGAAAGTCACGGGGACTTCGATGATGACTGAAGGCGTGGTTCCTTCAGTCTTAATCGGGCGTGGGGTTCTCAGGGCAATAAGTTCTGCACCTCTCGGGATGCTCAGGGTGTCGGGAGTCGTTTCGGGGATGGATGACTCCATTTCGGTGGTGTCCATTAGTTCTACTACTGGACTTCGGGGTGCCTCGTCTTGGGCTCAAAGTGGAGTCGGTTGTCCGTCGGGGTTGGCCGTTACGGTCGCCATCACCTCCGACTGAGCCATATTTCGGGCTCAGACGGCTCAGGGGGTTGTTCTCCTTTGTTCAAGGAACAGAAGGAGTCAATG
The DNA here is from genome assembly GCA_949317995.1 of Acholoe squamosa. Taxonomy (NCBI): domain Eukaryota; kingdom Metazoa; phylum Annelida; class Polychaeta; order Phyllodocida; family Polynoidae; genus Acholoe; species Acholoe squamosa. Next base: position 8,675,504 of record OX439051.1, on the reverse strand, counting down.
GCAGTCAGATAGAAAGAACTTTGTCACTATAAGTGGCAGAGAAACAGCGACACGTCTTACCTTGGTAAGACGGTTCGCGTGCTGTGAGCGATATTAGGGGCACAACAAGCGATGCGGAACCATTGCGCATGCGCCACTGCACTGAGCCGCTCCGACATTCCGCTCTCTAGCGCCCCCCTTCCCGCTCGTGGCAGGCGTCCGTACTACCCCGGGTAACCAGGGATCGGGGTTGGTTTTCTCCATAGGCCGTCGGTGGACTCAACCCCTCCACTACTCATATCGACAGGAGTTCAGCAGAATAACATGTAGCATCATGCGTGGCTGTCTGCCACCCACAGGAACCATGAGTAGGGTGCTAATGTCAGGCGTGGTCGTATTTCGATTCGTAATCGAGGTATCTCAACCTCCAAACACATAACAAGACACATAAACAGGACAACACACTCGTTGTGATTTCGGAACATTAAGTAACGGCAGTCCGCCCGGCAATTCTGGGACTGCGTCTCACCTCTCTTGTCTTGTTGTTCAACTTAGACTCTCGAGAAGGTCCAGTGGAACGTGCCAACATTTTCCCCCTACCTCGAGTTCTCCGTTCCGCCAAGACAATTTTCTCACGATTAGATTTTAAATTCGTGTCAGTTTTGACCTTTCGGTGTCGTCCTCTCTTTGGCTTTTTCTCCTTCGCCACTTTAGCAGGTCGGCCTCCTCTCCTTGTTGGGGCCATACTCCTCATTTTCCTTGACAATTTGTTGGTCTTCATCAGAATCTCGTCCTTCTGTTCATTCATCTGTTTGGAAATTTCGTCGCACTCAGAGTTGGCGGCATCTCGTCCCCTCCATCTCCTCAACCTACACACGTTAGACTTATTCATGCGGCCTGTAGCTAGGCTCATAAGCATAACGGTGCTCTCAGATATAATTCGGGTGACCACATGAGGTCCGTCCCAGCTCGAGATCAATTTCTTGCACCTTAAAGGTTCATGCATTCTAAACACTCGGTCGCCCACGCTGAATTGTCGTGGCTTTAGGTGGGTGTCATACCCAACTTTCTGCCAATTCGCGTTCTTTAGTAGCTCGTTTCGAACTACTTCATAAGCTCTCTTAAATTGGTCTCGCAGAGATTCCACAAACATCACAGTACAAGGGGCTTCGGGGCTTACCCTTATAACACCATATACGAGATCGGCGGGCATTATAATGTCCTCCCCAAATACTAACAAATTCGGGGAGCAGTTCGTCGCGGTGTGCACAGTGCTATTATAAGCGTGTACTACGAAGTCACATTGCTCGTCCCAGTCGACCTGGCGAGAGTTTACCAAGGGTTTAAGGACTTGTATCAATGTTCGATTGAATCTTTCTACCTGGCCATCAGACTGTGGCCTGTATGGATTGGTTCGAGTTTTACAAATGGCCAAATAGTGGCACATTTCTTGCCACAGGTTGGACTCGAATTCTCGTCCCTGGTCGCTGTGCATCATGGTGCACTTAGATGTAACACCCATCCCTTCACGAAGGCAATAGCGCAAGTGGCTGCCTTGTGGTCAGGTAAAGGATATACTCGAGTGTATTTGGTGTAGTAGTCGGTTACTACCATCATGCAAGTATTGCCCCGAAGTGTGGGCTCGATCCCGCTGATGATATCAATAGCTACCCGGGCGAATAGAACTCCGAATAGCTCTTGTGCCAGGGGCATCTTTCCCATTCCTGGGCCAGGCTTATTCCTGCCGCATTCAGGACAAGTCATCACCCATCTTATAATGTCGTTATACCTGGCCAGTAGTACCTCCTGGCTAGGCGTTCTAAGGTCCTCTTCTTCCCGAAGTGTCCGCTCGTTTTATGCCCGTGGCAATAAAACATAATATCTCGTCTTAGTGACATAGGAATCACTATCTGTAAAACCTTGTACTTGGTGGGACAGGTTTTCCATCGACACAGTAGACCGTCTCAAATTTCTAGCTCGGTCCATTGGGCTAGAAATTTGCGGGTCTCTCTATCTTCGAAGGACAATGCCGGCCGTTCGGGCTTGGCATTCTTGTTCAGGTAAACCACTCTCTTGATAACGGGATCATTTTGTTGGAAATGTAGGATGGTCTCTTCTGGCCATTCTATAACATTCTCCATGCTGGCGCTAGGCAACGGCATCGACTGTCTAGTTCAAACCGTTGCGACCACCGCGTTGTGAGCCCCGCAATCATCACAATCGATTTTCTGGCACTTTCTGATAGGCCTCCGGGAAAGGGCGTCTGCATTGATATGCTTCGAGCCCGGTCTATGTTGGATCTGGCTTTGCTCCAACCCGAATTCTGACAAGTGCGCCAGCCAACGGCCAATCATACCTTCGGCGTCCTTAAAATTAAGTAGCCACCTTTGTGATGAGTGGTCAGTTCGGAGAGTAAAATCGGTACCCCATAGGAAATGTCGAAACTTTTTAGTATACACCACCACAGCCAGGAACTCACGTTTGGTGGTGCAATAGTTTCGTTGTGCCCTATTCAGAGTGTTACTAGCAAAGGCGATTGCTACTTCGACCCCGTCCTGGACCTGCGACAGGGCTGCACCAATACTATCATTGCTAGCGTCTGTGTCCAGAATGAAATGATCATCCACAGTTGGATATTTCAGTACTGGCGTGTTAGCAAACAAGTGTTTTATTTGCTCGAAGGCTATGTCCTGTTCGTCTCCCCATGGGAAACGTTCCTTTGCCCAACCTGGGGTCCAATGTGCCAATATTTGTAAGGGGTAGCTTACTTTGGAGTAATTCGGCAGGAAGTCTCGATAGTATGAGCAGAAGCCCAGGAAGGATCTTACCTCCTTCGCACATATGGGTTTCTGCCATTCGAACACTGTCTGGAGTTTTTCAGGGTCGGCTTTTACGCCGTCCGGAGTTATTATTCGGCCGAGATATGTAATAGATGATTTAAATAAATTACATTTCTTTGCTTTTAATTTTAGCCCATTTGCTAGGATTCTCTTCAAGACTAGTTCAAGGTTGTTCATGCAATCCTCAAAAGTCTTTCCAAATACTATGACATCATCGAGGTACACCAGACAACTCTTCCAAAGAAGGTCGCTCAGCATTTCCTCCATCATAGCTTCGAAAGTGGCCAGTGCATTACACAGCCCAAAAGGTAAAACGTTGTACTGGAATAGGCCCATGTGGCTCGAGAAGGCTGTCTTCTCCATATCCTTAGGGTCCATCCCGATCTGCCAGTACCCAGATTGGAGGTCGAGGGTACAAAAGTATTTGTTCCCCCCCAATGAGTCTAAGGTCTCGTCTATCCTGGGTAAGGGATAGGAGTTTTTCTTTGTCAAGGCGTTCAGCTTTCTGTAATCGATGCAAAATCAAATAGACCCATCCTTCTTCGTGGTCATGCACACAGGGCTAGACCAAGGGCTCGTGCTCGGCACTATGACCCCTTTTTCCAGCTGTTCGAGAATTTGTTTCTCCGCCTCCACCTTCTTTTTCAGTGGTAACCTCCTATAGGGTATTTTGAAAGGCTTTGAATCACCAGTGTCAATCGTGTGTAGTACCTTGCTAGTGCGACCTACCGCGCCCCCCGGTTTCCCGAAGGCATCGTTGTAGGTGGCGAGCAGGGCTCGAAGTCCCTCTTTTTCTGACTTCTTCCTCAGGGAAGAGTCGTTTACCAACTTCATTAGGTCATCTGGTAGTCCCCGAACTGTCCCCGCGGGTAACTCAGTTCGAAATCGGGATTCCGAGATGTGTTCTATCAGGGACATATCACCGATTTTCTCATTCTTTCTCAGATACACAGGTTTCAAACCCCTGTTCATAATTGGGACTACTGTCCACGATCCACTTCCCACTAGAGTGTCAACTGAATCTAGCTGTAAGCTAGATAGTGCTTTGAAATTAGGTTCGAAGACAGCGTCCGAGCCTCAAAATGCATGGTTCGAGGAACACAAAACATCACAAGCCGTCCCTGGCGTAATCTTTACTGTCTGTACCACGGTGGCTACCGAGGATACATGTTTCAATATGCATGGGATCTCGCAGTTGTAGGGTTGCCTTATCTTCAACATCCCAAATCGGGGGTCCAATACAGCACCGTACAAACTTGCGAAGTCCAGGCCAATTATCCCATCGTCACTTATCTCGGCTATAGTAGGGCTCATTACATACTCGTAGCCCCCTATCCCGATCTGTATGAAAGTCTTGCCAAAAGTCTGCATCTGGCTACCGTTGGCCGTGCAAGCATTAACGCCAACTGGTAGCATTTCATGGTTGCCGGACACCAGACTGAAGAATTTTCTCGAGACACACGAATGGCTGGCACCTGTGTCAATCAAAAATTCCCCAGTCCGCCCCTTCACCGATACAGCAATATACCATCATTTCCCCCCTCAAAGGTGAGGAGTTCTGGGCAAATCGGAGTTGTTCCTTGGAATCACCGATCTCCCATCCGAAACCCTTCAAGAAGGTTACACACAGATGGTTCGGGGGGAGGTGTGCCGCACTCTCTCGCGTCAACTCTTCAACCCAACCTTCCTCTTCTTCGACGTAGGATTTCTCCCTCAGGTCCTGGCATACGTCTGCCCCTACCCCGTCGAAGCCCCCGGCCCGGGCTAGGGTAAGAGGATCCTTCTCACGTACCAGTCCCCCGGAGGGCATTGATTCCTGTACTAGCTCGGGTTCGCCAGCGGTGGCTTTTTGGGAGATTTTCGAATCACGGATCACATCCTTTGCCATGGGTGTGACCCTCTTAAGTTTTCCTCCTCCTTTATCTCTTCGACATAATTAACTCGGGATAGTACAGGTTTTGGGGCTGTACATTCGTGAGCATAGTGCCCCATTTCTTGGCAACGGTAGCACCGTAGTCTGCTACGATCTACTCTCCGACGTGTGGGTCTGTTATACATTGTCTCAGAGAAAGTTTTCATGAAATCCTCCATCATTTTCTTCATGTCTAGAGGTTCGGGTGTAACAGTAGTTCTCGGTGGGGACATTACTGGTGTTTGAGCAATGGCCATCTCAGGTGCATGGCTGTCTGAGTTGGGCCTTGGCTCCACCCGGGGTTCATTAGCTCATTGGTTATATATCTGCCGAGGGATATATTTGCGTTTAACGTCTTTTTTAACCTGTACTACAGAGATACTGCCATCTTCCTCTTTGATCTCTATGATCTCAAAGTCATTATCAGTCGATTCAGTGTATGTCGGTTGGTGTATCCCCGACACAGAAGCCGTACTAGTATTAGTACTCGCGCAAACCTTAGTATTTGAGGCATTCAATTTTACCTTTCCCGCCATGAGGGTCTTTTTCACCGTCCAGCATTCAATTCCCTCGAACAGGTCAGTTAATGTAGGATTTCGTCCTTTCCAAGCATCTAAAGCTGCTTGTTGCTGGTCCTCGTCTCGAAGTCCACTCACGAATTGTGGTAGCAAATTTATCGGAAGGATTGGTTCCTGGCCGTGCCCTCTGTAACAGGGACTACAACTCATACCCGTAGGCTCAAAATGATTCTTGTGGCTTCTGCGTTCATTTCTTGAAGAGCATGAAAGGGTCTTCACTCACCAAGTTGTACAGCAAGATGCTGGCAATCTCAACTAGCTGTTGGAAAGTGCCCCGTTCGAAGTACACTTCGTTCCACTTTTCGACAGCTATCCGGCCGGGGCCGTGTTTCAGGCATCTGATTAGATGAGGCAAAGCCTCCTCAGGGGTCCATGCATTGCACCTCATGTCTTCAGTGAAGTTCGAGAACCATTCTTTCCAAGTCTTTATACCTTCCTATATCTTGGGTAGAATGGCCTGTCGCCTAGCCGCGTTATTAGTCCGTACCAATTTTTGGCATTGGTTAACACTCCATTCACGAATGGTCTCCTCACTATGTGCAGTGTTCGAAGTGTTAGCTGATTGATTCAGCATATCTTCTAACACGCTACTTCGGGACCAGCGCCTCGAAGGTCCCCCTGTAGCGCCCCCAGCCCCGGGAGGGGGTGCAGTCGATCCTTGGGTAGTACCCGAAGCACTACCCCCTACCGCACCTTGGTTCCCGGTGCCCAAAGGTTCTGACTCATCTACCGAGTTGTCATCATAAGACAGCTCGAAGTGACCCTCTTGTTCATCAGTAGTACTGTATTCAGTTTCATTGTTTTTGGCAGTAGTGACACTGAATCGTATTCTACGTTTTTCGGGTTCAGTTGTCCTTAGTTCATGCTTTGGATCATAGACACCATCCTTTCGAACATGAACATCGGCATTATTGTTTACGAACGGGTCGTATCGATCCGGCTTTTTTAGAGCCTCGGCTGGTGTTGATGTTGCTACCGGTGAGGGTCCCTTCACGAACGTGGCATCAGTAGGTATTTCGCTTTTAGATAATTCTTGTTGATAAAGTATATCTAACTGTGTTACAGAAGCACTTGTGTCTGTTTCAAAAGAAGTGTCTTTCCTCACAACCGGGTCTGTTTTATCCATCTGATCATTACTCTCTATTCCCGACACGTATGTGTCGAGGGCTATCTTTCGCTTTGTCAGGCTGGCTATTTCAAGGCATAGCTCTTTTTGCTTCAGGAACAAGTCTTGATTGCTGTCTTTGATGGATTCCATCACATCCTCATTCTTCAATATGCATTGAACCCGAATCTCTAGCAACTTATTTGCTTCGTACTTGTATTGTTCCATCTCGGCCTTTATTTGCTCGGCCTCTTTCTTTAGTTCAAGATTCCTGATGGTGGAGCTAGCTTCCTGTTCCTCCAGGTCAACTTCTTTTCTAAGCTTCTCGTTCTCCCACTCAGCCTTAGCGAGTTCTATATTCCTTTGCATGACGTATGCCTGTTGTTCAAGGTCGCGGGTGAATTTCTCTTTCAATTCGGCTTCTTCCTCAAGTTTCTTCATGTCATTCAACATTCGTTCTTTCTCGGTCTGATACTGGTGACATTGTTTCTCCAGATTTCTAAGCCTCAGAACTTTATGTTCGGAGTCTTCTATCTTTGGTAGCCCTTGATGTAGGCGAACTCTATTCATGGCGTCGAAACTCAGCTTAGCTTGCTCGCGCAAGTACTCTGCTGCCGACTCAGTAACTCTCTTCAAACCTCCTATGTCGAATACTGAGACGTCTACGTCGTCTTTATTTTTGTTTCTGCTCGAGCTGAGGCTGCTCGTTGAGCGTCGAGGGTCATCATCGTAATCGGTGGCGGTGTCCCTGTAGACTCGGTGCTTAATCTATAAGTATAGTTCGCGGTTGGAGTGGGCATCTCCTCTGATTCAAGATTTCGAACTACCTTCTCCACTTTGGGTCCGGCTATAGAGGTATATCCTCTCATCTGTATTCTGTTAGAGTCGTTAGCATGAGCAGTGTCATTTGGTGTGGATCCCGAGATGTTCGATGCTTCATCTCGAAATCCTTCGTGCTCGTGTTCGGCCTCCAGGGCCGTGCGCTAACACCAAGGACTGGTCACGGCACCAGTGTAATGGTTCAGATTAAAGTCTCCACTAGTTCGAAGTGAAAACCAGACGAGGTATCTCGGGTTAGTGCAACCGGCACGTATTTATTACGGTATATGTTTTACATCCACCTCGAAGTGTACTGCTTAGCTATGTGCAAGCTCAGGTAAAGGTGGTCCGACTCCGTTGGCAGGCAGAGCCAGACTAACGCCTTCCCCGGCCCCAGGTAGGAGCTGGAGCGAGGCGAACAGTGCTGCCACCACCCCGCAGAGACCAGTGGTCGAGGAGACCTCTAGTGACTACCGGTGATGGGCGCAACGCTCGAAATGCCCTCTCGAGGGAGACGCTCACACTATATCACGATCTACGAGCCCCTACAAAGACGAGTGTACAAAAGGTACTCATAACTGCCACACTGATGCCAACTGTACCAACACAATAGACTCATTCACATGTTCTTGTAACACTGAATATACAGGAGACGGTCTCGTCTGTAAAGGTATGTAATATAAAATGAATTGATCTATAAAAATGCACGGTCTTTCATTTGTCTGAAAGAAGACTTTTGATCTATTAATATCATTTCACAATTCTAATGACTAACAGTAATGTATGGCCATCAAAATACGAATGTGTTGTATCAAGGGATATCATCACAAGGTCATCATACAAATCCTCCAAGGAAAAAGAGACTCAGTCGCCGAGTATCTCTTTCTCCAGGGTTACAAGCGCTGCATGACTCTAATGCAGCGATTGCTAACTTAGGTGTTGATTGTTACAATCAAGGACTGGACGATACGGAGATCATGGAATGGAGTAAGGGTTTAACCCTTACTGGATCCACGAATCCGGCTCGTAGAGTAGCTAAGATACCTACCCCCTTTAATGCCAAGAACCCTTGGAAGGAGGAGTATTGTCATGGTAGAGTTTGGCATGATCAAGTTGTCATATGAGAAATATCATATGACTAGTGGTGTATGGAGTAAATACATCAGGCTCATATAAAATAGTGTTATTTCCAGTTGTCACTGGTTTATTCAGCTTTAGGCAACATGTAAGAAATATCAATCATACAGTAGTTAGTATATAGGTAATTTGTACATACAGTAAACATACAGTAATTTATAAAGTATAATGTTCAGTTCCACTCCACCTGTGAGGTATTAATAATACAGTGTCCAGCATACTTCTAGGTGGGTTCCCACACCTAGCTCCTGACCTGCTGCTTAGAGGAATAATGTAATAATGGATAACTTTACCCTCTGGTGGAAGTCTTGAAGAAGATAGCCTCTGGCCACTAATGGTAGGAAACCAATGCCTGTCTAGCATAGTTTCACCAAAGTGCAGTGGTATAGCAGGTAGCAGGAGATGACTGGAGATGTTACCTCTAGAGCGGTTCTTGGTGATGTGTCTTCCTGGAGGTGCAGACAGGCTATTTGTAGCAAATCTTGGAAAAGCACCTCCAGACTGACTGGAGCCAGCAGCATCTGCCTAACTCTACAATTGTTTGAGGGGACTCTTTCAAGTGTCACAGGGGGACAAAGGACCCCCATGGACGCCGCTATGGCCCCCATTGTCTTGGTCGGTTCTGCATTTTCAAACCCTCATAACTCGGTCGTTTATGCTTGTATAACCGCCATTTTGGGCATGCGCGGAGCTGAATGTGCCAAGATTATAATGCCCGCTGGATAGGCGCGTAACTCCCGCCGGTTTGTCTGTAGCTCACTCGGAGGTCGATTCAGTCTCCATGGCGTAACTTCCTTAATACTGGGAGTTCCGCCTTGATCTTGGGCTCATTCTGACCGTCTAATTATGGGCTTTCCATAGATATTTTGATATTTGACCTAGGTTGCTCAGGAGCGACGCTAGAGCGACCGGAAGGTTATGGCGTCGTGCTTATGTAACCCATTGTTCAGTCCTTAGAGTGCTCAGACACTCATGACGGCGTCAGCGGTGCTCAGGCACCTGTGACGGCCGGTTGCATTCACTTACAAGTTATTAATTTGTGCATTGAACCATGAGGTCGCACACTGAGACCCTCATTTTTATTATATTGTGCAGTGAACCATTAGGTCGGAGCCTTTGATGTCATAAACTCTGTCTAACTGACTGTGGCTGGTGTGCAGTGGGGCATGAACGCTCTTATACAAAGTTTGAGCGCTCTTATAGCTCTTAGAACCAACCTATGTATTAATTTCATAGATATTTCTTTGATTAATACAAAATATGTTAGAATTTATGGAATAATAAAATGGTATATCATAGTATCAAGGCTGCGCAGATGTCTTTAACTGCAATGGATGGGGCAAAGGGGAAGCTCTCCCTTATCTAGTATGCTGGTTAAAGGAAGGCGACGGAAAAGGAGCCGTGGAACAATGGAGAGATTCTCAAATAGTAGGACTCTCGGCCCATATGAAATATGATGAACTCATAGAGATTGCTTCATATTTATATGGGAATATAGTTGGAGAAGATCCTTGGCTGACGTTCACTAAAAGAACGCAGAAGCCTAAGGAATCTGCCAAAGTGTTCGGCTTAGAATGTCAACGACTGTTGCATAAAGCCAGACCTCAATGGAGACTAGATGATGAATGCTTCCTAGATGAAATGTTTAAACAATTCATTGAAGGATTGCGGAATCAGGAACACAGGACAGTAGCCTGTGAAGCTTGGAAGAATGATGCCTCTCTGACAGATTTGTTCCAGTCCCTAGATCATTATGATCGAAAGGCCCGTATCTTTGCCGGGAAGGTACCTCAACGGATGTCAGCAATGATAATCCCGGAAGGAATACCCGAAACCGATTCATCCGAATCAGGGGAACCTGACGAAGATGAAAACGTTGGGGCCATTGGCCAAGGGAACCCCCGGTATAACCAGAACTGGGGAAAGAAACCGGGTTACGTCAAGGAGAAAGTGATTACTTCCAAACCTCCTGTGACTCAACCCGATACCAAACCTACCACCGGTCCGTCTTTATCAGAGGACCTGGTTAACAATTTGGTAAAGAAGATTACTGAAAATCTTAGGAGGCCTAAGCCTGATAGGAGCGTTGTGACATGCTTCCGATGTCAGGAAACTGGGCATTATGCTGCTAAGTGTGAGGCAGATAAGCCAGTTTATAGAAACACTCGTTACCGGAACAATCCGGGTAAGGAGGACTTAGTGAAGAAGGAAAACTGAGAGGGGGTGTCCATGAAGGCAACCGGATTACCCCCCGAATGAGTGATTGCCATGACTGCCAGCCTATCGCCGCTTGCGGTACTGGTGAGAATCCTCTAGCGATTTCGCCCAGCAGTAAAGCTAAGGAGCCTGATCAGTTCCTTACTCATGAGGCTGGGGAGACTGATAGTACACCAGGTGTCAAGAACCGGCAGAAGAACACAGAGGGGAAACCCGATATCAGTCCAGAGGGAGCGGCCAACGAGTTGGCCAGGGTGGGGTGTGCCCAGTTCCCCCCGGGTCATCCTTGTCTCGAGTTTTTGAAGGGATGTGGATTTGACCTCGGCGCTAAGACGGAACTTGCTAAGTACACAAGTAGTCCTACCTACTTGAAAGGTAGGAGGTGGTACGCAGTTGTATCTGTGAGTGGTAGATCCGCTGAGTTTCTTGTCGATACGGGTGCTAGCCACTCCTGTATTGCTAAGAGATTCTACGATCTTTTACCTACGAATCATGAAACTTTCACAACGGAAGGAAATGCTTGTATGGCCGACGGTAGCATGATACAAATGTTCGGTAGAACATGTATGAGGTTCAGTCTACAGGAAGATAAGGACTTCATCCTTACTTCTACTGTGGCGAACATCGCGGATGATGGTATACTTGGTCTGGATTTTGCTGCATTATATGGAGCAAGGTTAGATTCCGAGAGGGGAATATTGGAAGTGAGAGACCCGTATCATCTCGAAGTACAATGTGTACTTAGGCAAGTAAGCAGTGTGGCCAGTGTAGCCCAGACTGTTAAGATACCACCGGGCACAGCCTGTGATGTCTTATGTCGAGCGGACAGACAGTTTTCAGGAAAAACTGGAGTTGTAGAGCCAGACATGGCCATGTTGTCAAGTATCGGATTGGAATCCGCCGACGTTCTAGTAGCTAACGCTGCTTGGACGGTGGTTCCTATATCCAATACCGGTAATAAGACTGTCTACGTACAGAAGGATACGATCCTCGGGTCGGTTGTCCTGTCTGAATTGGTAAAAGACTGTAAACATGTTTCGGCACCCGGAGTCCCTTCCTCACCCGAAAGGAGTCCGGAACTAGACACTCTAGTAGCCGAAAGCCATGTAGAAAGTGATGAACAACGTGAAGCTCTAACTGACTTGTTATACAAGTACCGTAAAGCTTTTGCAGCACCAAGTGAAAAATTGGGGCCTACCGATAAGGTACTGCATACGATTGACACTGGTGAGAATAAACCTTTTAAGATTCCTTATAGAAGACTCCCACTAGCCAAAAAAAGGGTAGCTGAGGAGGAGATAGCTAAAATGCTTGAACAGGATGTAATAATTCCATCAACCAGTCCTTGGTCTAGCCCTTTGTGCATGGTGACTAAGAAAGATGGTACCATCCGTTTCAGCATAGATTACCGGAAATTGAATGGTATGACCAAGAAGAATTCATATCCCTTACCACGGATTGATGAGACTATAGACTCCCTTGGAGGTAAGCAATGGTATTGCTCTCTAGACTTACAATCCGGGTACTGGCAAGTGGGTATGCATCCGAAAGACATGGAGAAGACGGCTTTTTCCAGTCATGTTGGGTTATTCCAATATAATGTGATGCCGTTTGGATTGTGTAATGCAGCGGCGACATTTGAAGCCATGATGGAAACTTTATTAAGTGACCTATTATGGAAGAAATGTCTCGTCTATCTAGATGATGTGATTGTCTTTGGGAAGACATACGAGGAATGCTTGGAAAATTTAGGTATGGTTCTGGAAAGGATCATAACTAATGGTTTGAAGCTGAAGCCCAAGAAATGCGATCTTTTTAAAAGATCTATTAATTACTTGGGGCGAATAATCTCGAATGAAGGGATTAAAGCCGATCCAGAGAAACTGGATGCTGTGTCAAATAGGCAGGCACCCACGAATGCGAAAGAAGTCAGATCCTTCCTCGGATTCTGTTCCTACTACCGGGACTTTATCCCAGGATATTCAAGGGTTGCCTTTCCTATCCAGAGTTTGTCCCACTGGACACCCGGGGTGAGAAAGGAACGATTCCCCTGGGGATCCGAGCAAGACGAGGCCTTTATGAAAATAAAGGATTTGTTTGCAAGTACACCTGTGTTGAAGTACCCTACGGAGAATGATCATTTCATTCTAGATACTGATGCTAGTAATAAAAGCATAGGAGCCGCCCTTTCTCAGGTCCAGGATGGGGTTGAAGTTCCTATAGCCTTCGCTAGTAACACGTTGAGTAAATCTCAAAGAAACTATTGTACCACTAAACGTGAGTTGTTGGCTGTGGTGGTCTATACGAAGAAGTTCAAGCACTTTTTGTGGGGGAGTGATTTCACTCTACGGACTGACCACTCTTCCCTCAGATGGTTATTGAACTTCAAAGATGCAGAGGGGATGATAGGTCGCTGGTTAGCGCACCTATCCGAATTCGGTCTAAATCACAGCCAGATTGAACACCGAGCCGGGGCAAAGCATTTGAATGCAGATGCTTTGTCTAGAATCCCAGTGAGGAAATGTGCAAATGCTGAGTGCACTGATTGTGGAGCACACAATGCTGTGTTGGCAGGGGTTCGAGTTCCATTCGAAACCCATCCGGAACATGTCTTGAATTGGTCCTTGGAGACCATCCAGCAGTTCCAGGAGTCTGATGCATTCACATCACGTTTGATTAAGTTCCTTAATCAGGGTATCTGTCCTCCAAGACCCGAAGTGTCATTGGAAAACAGAGAGATGAGACGATTCTTAGCTCAATGGGCCGAGCTAGAAATCCGGGATGGTATTCTGTTTCGATGGAAGAACCATTCTAATAGGAAGAAAACCTTGCAAGTTGTCATACCTAGTTCTATGCGACGAGATATTATGTATTTCCTACCGGAACTCCTTCCCATTATGGACGAGCACCAACCCCACTAGGTGCACAGAACCAGACATTCTTTGGTGTCAGTGGACCGGGTGGCCAGTCCTCCCGGAAACACGCGCCTTTGAATGTCAAAGACCCGAAGCAGTACCCTGCTATGGGCCCACCCGGACCAGAGATGCAAATCTTTGATCAGTACGGGAGGGTCAAGCAGGAACTGCCAACAGTAGGAGGTCAAGCTCCCCGACCAACAATGAGTGCTGTGGTGAGACAACGTCCACCCGCGCCATTGTTGACAGCCAAAGACCTTAGAAGGGAATTGTCGCGGTTGCCCCTAGCTCAGGGATTACCAAATCAAGGCCCTTCTTCGACCACTGCTAGTGCGGCTACTACTGCGGTTGCTTCTTCGCACACGCGTGTAGCTGTCACTGCGAGTGGGTCTGGAGCACAGCCGAAGCCTCAGGGTCAGGTACCCCCACCTGGTGCTGTGGTTCATCGGCCTAAGCTGATCCAGACAGTGGAGACCTTCTTCAAGAAGGAGGACAAATTGTCTTGCAATATTCAGAGCAAGCAATTTGAGACGTTACAGCACCATCTGGAAAACCTCCACCTGCATATGTATCGTCGGACCGTGTCGAGCACTCTCCAGTGCATTGACGCGATCCAGAAGTCAGAGATCAACCGGATCTCGACTCAGATAAAGGCGGATGTTGCCAAAGATAAGCAGGAAGCTGCTAATCTGCGGCAGGAGGCCTTATCCGAGAAGGAAACAGCTTCTCAGATGCTCGACCTAGAACGAGCAACGAACATGAAGAACCAGCAAAAGTTCTTCAAGGTTTTTGGAGTTATCATGGATAACTGGGACGGCACACCTGAGCATGCTTTGAACCTGTTCGAAGCACGCCAAAAGGTGAAACTAACACCTGCTGTCCCCGCATTGGCACCTACGGATGGAGCTGGTGTGGACCCCCCCGTTCAGCCACAGGCTCAACAACCGGGTCCAAACCAGCCACCTGAGGAGAACATGGAACAGTGAAAACTGTTGCATGAAGATCGGACATAATTGTGTGTCCCAGGGTGCTATGTATTGTTGGATAGGAAACCATTTTTTTATCCAACCCGCATTGATTCGGGTACCAAACTGTACCCTAATCTGGAAACTGAAAACAGAAGGAGAAACAAACAAGTCACTCTGGAGGAGGAGTACGAATACTGTAAACACCATAATTGTACCGTGCTATAATATAATGACTGTGCCTATTATAATATCATGGACAATTTACGCTAATATGGACTTTTGAACTACAAACCGGATATACTACTACACCACTACTATTTGTGAGCTAGCACTACAGGCATCAGGGTTTAGCTACGCCCATAAAGTCCATCAACAGTCTACAACTGGATCTACTATTACCTCCAGTTAGCTAGCACTACAGGCATCAGGGTTTAGCTACGCCCATAAAGTTCTTCAATAATCTACAAATTGATCTCTTATTATCTCCAGTTAGCTAGCACTACAGGCATCAGGGTTTAGCTACACCCACCAACAAGTTTTACTATAGCACTTCAGGCATCAGGGTTCAGCTCGCCCATACCAAGACATCAGCAGCATCCGACTCCTGTTACATCCTCCAATCATGAAAACAAGTAACTTTGTTGATAATATTATATTGTATGTAAAATTGTATTTATAACTTTAAAATATCTTTTATAAAGATATATTATTATATAAGGGTACTTACCTATAAATATACTGGATCTGCGAATCCTAAAAGTTGTTTAAGGTAATCCTAGACCTATAACTGTCTATATAGGTCATTCCTGGTCTCAATATATTACGAGACTATACTTCTTCTGTAACTTGTAAATATAAAACACTAAAGTATAAACTGAGCTGCGTCTCAAAAGTATAAATATTTTTCTATAAAATAAGAGAAGGTCCAATGGATTTCTCTAAACTTAGTATTGTATTACTCAGGTTAATTGTGTTCATATAGTATCAGATTGTGTTCATATAGTATCAGATTAATTGTTCATATCTGATCATTAATATTCAATTCACTTTATAAAGTGGACAGAGTTGTTAATTTAAAAAGTCGAAAATTTTTTTTCCCGGGTTTAATAACTGTAATACGATCATTATTTACAACCACCGGTCCTTTTCAGGACCCTACTGTTGTCAAAACGTTACTATAAATCTGTGATAATTGTATATTTATCATTTGTGGTTGTTATAAGCTACTGGTGGAAATTAAATGAACGACACTCGATGCTATTATTGTATAATTTTTCAGAAATAGGATAGTCTTATACTATAGCCTATTTCACATCGAGCAAGTGTAATAAATACCCCTTTTTAGTATTGTAAACAATCACTTACTAGGTTATTAATACACTGCGGTTTAATTACCCCCAAGTTATTGTCTAAGGGGGGCAGTGTAGGGGTATGGTATTTACACTTTACGTTCATGTACCCGTGAGACTCAGACCTAGGTCCTTCGGGTGTAGTGGGGGAATCCGGATGGCAGGTGGCAGCACCTGCCTCTGGGTTCGTATCCATTACACCAGGGGGCCTACCACTCGTCCGCCACACGTCACGTGGCCAGTCTGAGTTTCGCGGGCTTTTCCCCTATATAAGGCTGGTCCTAGCCCATGTTCTTCAGTAGTGGGTTACCCACTGCTCAACCAGGTCGTTACCCGAAAGGGTAACTGAATGCCCAAGTAGCATGTAGTCCTCTGAGGCTGTGATCGTATGTAACATAAGCTATGAAATAAAAGCTCGGTTGCCTACCCGGAAACCTTTCTCTCTCTTCGTTATGATTTAATCTAACTTAAAGAGACGAACCACTACAATAGTATATTTACAATAGCAAGTACTACAGTAACTTCATCTGGAGTAGCCCTAGTAGCAAACTTTCAATAGTGGCTGATTATTATGTAATCTAAATAATTTAGTAACTCAAGGTCTTGTCTCCTTAGGAACCCATGCCATATTTATAAGCAAAGATTATATAATACTATTGTGAAGTAAAAGTAGTGTAACGAAAGCATAGATTGGGGAAAAGAGTTCACACTTGTTTGCATATGATCCTTTGTGTTGGATGGGGTAACTGCCAGTACCCCTAGTATGTTCTGCACTGTGCCGTTCATCTTGACAACACTTATAATTTGTTATTCAGGAATTATTCAGGAGACATTTTACCAAAAATGCAACATTAGCAGAAACTTTCATTAAGGTTGTCCCTTTAGGCCCAGTTCATATGTCACAACAGGTACCAAATTCATTAGCCCTGACTATTAAACCTATGACACGTGATATACCATTTTATTATTCCATAAATTCTAACATATTATTGTATTAATCAAAGAATATCTATGAAATTAATACATAGGTTGGTTCTAAGAGCTATAAGAGCGCTCAAACTTTATATAAGAGCGTTCATGCCCCACTGCACACCAGCCACAGTCAGTTAGACAGAGTTTATGACATCAAAGGCTCCGACCTAATGGTTCACTGCACAATATAATAAGAATAAGGGTCTCAGTGTGCGACCTCATGGTCCAATGCACAAATTAATAACTTGTAAGTGAATGCAACCGGCCGTCACGGGTGCCTGAGCACCGCTGACACCGTCATGAGTGTCTGAGCACTCTAATAACTGAACAATGGGTTACATAAGCACGACGCCATAACCGTTCGGTCGCTCTAGCGTCGCTCCTGAGCAAGCTAGGTCAAATATCAAAGCATTTATGGAAAGCCCATAATTAGACGGTCAAAATGAGCCCAAGATCAAGGCAGAACTTTCATTATTAAGGAAGTTATGCCATGGAGACTGAAAGGAGCTCCGAGTTCCCTACAGACAAACCGGCGGGAGTTACGCGCCTATCCAACGGGCATTATAAACTTGGCATATTCAACTCCGCGCATGCGCAAAATGACGGTTATAAACGCATAAACGACCGAGTTATGAGGGTCTGAAGTTGCAGAACCGACCAAGACAATGGGGGACACAGCGGCGCCCATGGGGGTCCTTTGTCCCCCTGTGACACATGAAAGACTCCCCTCAAACAATTGTAGAGTTAGGCAGATGCTGCTGGCTCCAGTCAGTCTGGAGGTGCTTTTCCAAGATTTGCTACAAATAGCCTGTCTGCACCTCCAGGAGGACAGAACACCAAGAACCACTCCAGAGGTAACATCTCCAGTCATCTCCTGCTACCTGCTATACCACTACACTATGGTGAAACTATGCTAGACAGGCATGGGTTTCCATCATTAGTGGCCAGAGGCTATCTTCCCCAAGACATCCACCAGAGGGTAAAGTTATTCATTATTACATTATTCCTCTAAGCAGCAGGCCAGGAGCTAGGTGTGGGAACCCACCTAGAACTATGCTGGACATTGTATTATTATTACCTCACAGGTGGAGTGGAACTGAACATTGTACTTTATAAATTACCGTATGTTTACTGTATGTACAAATTACCTACATACTAACTACTGTATGATTGATATTTCTTACATGTTGCCTAAAGCTGAATAAACCAGTGACAACTGGAAATAACACTATTTTATTTGAGCCTGATGTATTTACTCCATACACCACTAGCCATATGATATTTCTCATATGACAACTTGATCATGCCAATTACTACCATGACAAAGTGGTGGAGAACATCCTACTAAGATCCCATCTCTCACAGGCTCATAAAAAATTAAAGCTGGTAACACAACTAAGAACAATCATACACACAGTAAAACCCACTCCACCCACCCAGTGACCTTGACCTTGACACCATGCACACAAAGGTCACCAGTGAGATCTCCCACATACCAGTGAGATCTCCCACACATCAGTGAGATCTCCCACACATCAGTGAGATCTCCCACACATCAATGAGATCTCCCACACATCAGTGAGATCCCACACACATCAATGAGATCTCCCACACATCAATGAGATCTCTCACACAACAGTAAGATCTCCCATATATCAGTGAGGTCTCCCAGAACGTCAGTGAGGTCTCCCAAACGTCAGTGAGGTCTCCCAAACGTCAGTGAGGTCTCCCAAACGTCAGTGAGGTCTCCCACACGTCAGTGAGGTCTCCCACACGTCAGTGAGGTCTCCCACACGTCAGTGAGGTCTCCCACACGTCAGTGAGGTCTCCCACACGTCAGTGAGGTCTCCCACACGTCAGTGAGGTCTCCCACACGTCAGTGAGGTCTCCCACACGTCAGTGAGGTCTCCCACACGTCAGAGAGGTCTCCCACACGTCAGTGAGGTCTCCCACACGTCAGTGAGGTCTCCCACACGTCAGTGAGGTCTCCCACACGTCAGTGAGGTCCACCACACACATCAAGGCCTTATCAGTCAAGCTGGCAGAACAGCACACAAAGACTTACGTAGTCAGGGGCCTGTTGAAGAGGTCTCCCTCCCACCTAGATCTAGGAGGCCCACAGGAGGCAAACCAGCCTCCAATACAGCAGACCCACACTCAGTAGACCCCACACCTCCCACCCTGTCTACTCAGGGAACAACCAGCTCTCAGGGATCCAACTTTTCCCAGGGATCTCTACAGGACGCCCAACTCACGCTATCTACCTCAGGGGAAGAAGGATCTGCCTCAGGGGGTGGATCCACACCCTCATCTAGATCCTCCACCCCAGCTCCAGCCTTTGACAGCCACTCCTCCAGAGACACCTCCCCCACACCCTCCATCATGGACACCGATGAAGGCCCCCAACCTAATCAGACAGCTGAGAAGATAAGGGCCTATGAGAAGGCCATCCAAGACGCAGTTACTGCCCTAGAGACCAACAAGTCCCAGCAGGAGGAAAGGGAGAGGATCCTCAACCAACAACTGGCAGAGAGGAATGCAGCAATAGATACTCAACAGAAGGCCATGGAAGATCAGCGGAAGTCCCTAGAGAGACAACAACAACAGATAGCAGATCTCATGAAGATGGTATCATCCCAGACCCCACAACCTCCCACACCTGCCATCACACCTGTTGTCACACCATCTGCCTCTGGATCCAAGGATGACATCATAATCTCCATGGTGTCCAACATGACCAAACTCATAGACAGAAAACAACAGGATGACAGAAAGATCAGGCTACATGAGGTAACAAAACCCAAAACCTTTTCACACCCATCACCACTCATGTCAACAGCATTATTTATTGATCACAAATTCCCAGAATATCTGAAGGATAAGTACAAAGTAACAGACAGTGACACCATGGTAACATATTTACCCAAGTACCTCGAAGGACAAGCACTAGCTTGGTTTGAATCCTTCAGGGAGAGTGCCACACCTGATATGTTGACATGGACCAATGTAGTGAATAAATTAAAAGAGTATTTTGCTACTCGAGACAATATAATCTCAAGGACTGCACTCCGTGCACAAAAGGTAGATGAACCTGTCCTAGACTATGCATGCCATCTCAGGAAGGTGTGTAATGCCCAACACCAAAGCGATGAAATCCTAAGCAAGGCATTCACCCAAGGCATGAGGCCCTGGATCTCTGTGGCTCTTGAGAACAAGAAAATAGACTCTTTTGACCAAGCCCTAGACCTAGCCTTAGAGGTTGAGACCCAAGAAAGATCTAGGAAGGTAAGGGATGCAGAGTCAAACCCACAGCCTACTAAGAAAAAGGTCCAGGAAATCAGCACTAGTGCAGATGAAGATGTTAACCTAATGTCTAGTGCCCATGTAAGGCAACAGGAAGCTAAGGTTACATCAAGAGACCCTACTGGTAGATATAGAGGGAACAATTATGACCCCAACTACCAATCCAATAGAGGTAGAGGTAGAGGGGGCAACAACAACAACCGGGGGGGGTCACAACAGTAGGAAAGACAACAACTCTTCCAACTCCAACAATGGTAACTCTTCATACAGTGATAGGAGAGACAGAACCCCAAGTAATGGCAGATCCTATAATAATCAAGGATCCAACAGTAAGAGCCATAGTCCACATAGGAACTACAACTCTGGATCCTACAACAACTCTGGATCCTACAACAACAGCCAGGGTTCAAACAACTCTGGATCCTATAATCAAGGATCCAACAGTAGGAGCCAGAGTCCACATAGGAACTACAACAGCCAGCCACCCCAATGGACTTAGGGCTGGGAATACAGGAAGACATATCCACCGTAGCAGACCATGTAGCCAACATGATAACAAATCAGGATACCTCTAGGAGGAAAGCTATAGAAAGGGTCGCCAAGCTACAAAAGGAAAGGAAGGATAGATATGATAAGAAACTTACACCACAGGAAATCAAGGTCACCGACATGGTGTACCTAAACATACCAAGAATCCTGACCAACACAGAGTGTAAGAAACTTCAACCCCTTTTTATGGGACCATATGTTGTAGTAGACAGACCTAGTTTGACAAGTGCCAAACTCAAAAACTTGGACACCAATCTATTGGTGGCCAGACCAGTGCACATAGACAGACTGAAAAAGGTTGTGGCTGTCAGAAACAATGAATTTGCACACAGGCTTATTCCACATGAGGCCAAATACTACAGCAAAATTGTAAGGAACAAAAATGATATCACCCTTACAAGAGAAACCACAGGCATAGGCCCTATCAAGCCTAGGCCTGCACACCACATACTAAGAAAAACATCTAGGTGTGGTGCAGTTTCAAGAAATTAGAAACAAGATTGAGATACCAAAAGAACATAAGATTTTCAAAATGTATTACAAATTCTCTTCATCCACACATAAGACATGTGTGACTGATAATGAATTACTTATATGTATATAAAGCCAATCAAATTTGTAAATATATCAGTAGGTTATTGCCTCTGAAAGGGTCAAAGACTGGGACCCCCCAAGTAAAGCAGACATGAAGTCTAAGAAGAGTAAGGGTAACACAATGGAGTGTCTAAAGCCTAATCCCCACATGAAAGAGCGCGCTATGCCAACACAGCAGTCTATAGAGATCAATTGACCTTATAAGCTACCCTCAGACAACTGTCTAGACGGTCATGAATGGCTGTCCTGGATGACAGGAGGAGCTAATTACCAGTACACAGACTACACAATAGACCTCACAGTTAGCAGACACTGGAGATTAATGCATTGTCTCCAGAGAAACAATACCAGGCCCACAATGGATGTGGGTAGGGTAGGCTACATAAGAAGCACTGTGGACCATAGCCCACCATCAGTCTTCATCCAGCTGCAGTCTGGAACTCAAGTCTACAGGACCCCACTTGGGAATTAGCCAGCCCACTTCTCCATTAGGAGAGACTGCACTAGGATAAAGAACACACCTACTTCACCTTCAACCTGACCTTACCATTTACTGGTCAATCTCTATAGACTCACCGGACATATTGCCAAGACAGCTCAATCCTGCAAAGGTACAGTCTGAACCACTTCATTTAAAGTGTTGCACCATACACTTAGACTTTACCAGCACCCAAATCGCTACAAATTTGACAAGACTTTAAACAGCAAACTTGCTTTACACAAGCACCATGGGGAGACTGAGAGTTTCACCCATACTGCTAACTATGCTGTTATTATATACTATAAAACCACTTACTGCAGGTTATACACCTGTGGTGAGACAAAACATAGGAGTAGTATTCAAACCTAGCCCTCAACCATTGGTCAATGGACATACAACCACAACACTGTTGTTAGCTATTCCCTACAAGATACCTCGGGCACCCGTTACCCAAGGATCCATAAGGGATAGAATACTCCAGTTGACCACTCCTACTCTACAAGATCATACCTCTGGCCAAATTATCCAACAAGCTAAGGAGCTAGACACCTTGCTGGAAATTGCAGACAAGGAGATAAATGAAACACTAGCCTCCATCAAATTGTTCTTATCCAACCCCATAAAACACATTGGACAAGGCCAAAAGAGAGGCCATACTGGGTTTTCTAGCACCCCTGTTTCGCGGTGTGCTAGGTCTAGCCACAGTAGAAGATGTAAACCAAGTAATGGGACAGCTCAAGAACATAGATGAAATACTAAGAAAATTTGCTAAACAGGACCAGGAAGCAGCTAATCTCATTGAAAAGATCACAGACAGACAAGATAAGTTTGTTAATGCATACATCCAAGATAAGAAGGTACTGGACAGCACAATCAACACCATAGGTGACACCGTCAACCTGTGGGCCTCTAACATGTCCAGGTCACTTGACTCATATTCAAGGCACGAGAAAACCCAAAGGGAAAAAATGCAAGTATTAAATGATGCACTAATTATCATAGCAGCAAGAATGAATACAGTTCAATCACTGCAAAGGACAAACGCAGCCCTGAGGATGCTATCATCAAGGATCCTAACCCCTGATATAGTTCCACCCTCAGACCTTGCTAGATACTTAATTGACATTAATAACAAACTTAGGATCACACACCCTGGAGCACAAGTCGCAATTAATGACTTAGATTTCTATTATTCGCAGAAGCTGACCTCATACACTTACTCAGCTCACCATATATATATTCATCTGGACATTATAATACAATCTACTACCTCAACCTTCAAACTGTACCAAATGATTACATCACCCATGCCTATAGACACACAGGAGACCCCCACCAGAGGAGTCACCAAATTACAAACCACAACTGAGTTTCTAGCAGTATCTTACGACGAATCATTATTCATCGAATTGGACTCAGCAGATATGCAGGCATGTGAAGGTACTACAGTAAAGGTATGCAGAGATGTAAATGGTAGAATCTATAAACACAGGCCTACATGCCCTGTAGCCATTTTTACTAACCAGGCTCAACAGATTAAGGATCATTGCAAGTTTACAGTTTCACCACTGCAAACACCTACCACCCATGCTATTTCCATTTCTGAAGATGAGTATCTGGTCACTACTAATGAACCCCATTACTTTATCAACTGCCATGGTAAAACGTCTGAAACTCGAAAAGCCCAGTCCTACTCAATCATAGGTGTACCCTGTGGGTGCACAATCAGTGTAGGAGAATTTTCTCTTCCAAACACAAGGTTGCCCTGTAACTCAACCTTATCATTTCATTACATTCTCAAGACAATTAATTTACCATTCATGGCAGCACTTAACGAAATTTCTGAAACCAAACCAGATGAAAGAGAGAATCTTCCAAATTTCCCAGTAGTAAACCTTTCTAGAACCTTAGAAAAACTACAGGAAAATCCAATCATGGATGATATTACTCAACTAAATTTAGAGCCCTTTGCCAAAACAGTATTAAAAGATGCCTCCAACCTTAATAAGGCAATGGAAACGCGCTACGAGGAATCATACCTACGTCGAGTTACAGAGCATCCAATCTTCCAAAGCTTAGCACTCATCCTAGGGATATCAGCTCACATTTTTATAGTATACATACTACTCAAATTATACAGACTAGGAGAGACTGTAGCCTACCTGCCTACAGCCAAAGCATTCAGACTAGTCACCGAGCTGCCCCTACACAAATTGCTCCCAGATAAGAATCCTACCAAATTAACCCCTACAGAGGAAACCCACACCCCTTTCCTCACAATTCAGGAAACCCACACCCTGATAATTGCTATATTATTCACCCTGACCATCTACTCAGCCTACAGAATAATGAAGTACCTTAAGAAATTTGCACAGACACACTGTGGCAAGAAAAATGTGGCCAAGCGCACAAATCCCACAATATATTTTAAAATATATTGCGGAGACTCAAACTTCGCGCTACCCCTTAGGCCAATACCACATGAATTTGATGAGATTAAATCAGCAGCTGCCCCGACCTATAAGGATATAGTGGTTAAAACCTTCCCACTACCTAAGGCTATATTTACCTGGAATGGACCAGCAGTTATAACAACACAGAGAGGAGAATTTGCTTATCACCTCCCTCAGGTGATACACCTACCTTGGCGCACTAGGTTCAGTACCATACCAGCCCTTAAAAACAAAGGACTGTACTACTCCATGCTTCTCCAGAATGATTGTGGCACCAGCCCGGTGACCATGACAGCACTGGAAAATACAACAGATATAATTATTGACGAACAACAGGAGGAGACCGCAAGGTCAAACATGCAGACTATTGCTAATTTTCTAAACCACCAGCCCTCCCCGGTGACTGTGGAAACAGCCTAGACTGCCCACAGCCTAGGCTGCCCCCAGTCCACCACCAGGAGACAACACATCAGAGACAGTATTCAGAACTTTTCGGACAATTTGCCGGCCCTGAAAAGGGCCTTTGGGATGGCGGGTTTTTACACCCTAGGTTTCAGTCAGTCGGGATCCTACCACAGATCCTCGGGTTCAACATCAATGGGAGAGTCCGAGTCCGAGTCCGAGCCATACATATGGCCGTGATCCTGCTCCCACTCAACGAGCCGGGCCTCCAGCATCCCCAGTCCATACTCGGCAGCCGTGGATGGATCCCCGGATGCCGCAAGATCGAGGAGGGACGCCGCCAACAGATAATCCCATAGCACTCGCTCCCGCGGCCCGAAGTTATAGTCCATGGGCCAGAAACCCATATTACCCAAGGCCCTAGTCAGAAGGGCCACAGTGGCCCCCCGACGCAAGGCTGAGCCTAAGAAATAGTGGCAGGAGTAATTACAGATCAACACATCACCATGCTTAATGATCTCCTTGAAATTCCTCACTATGTAACCATAATGGATGGTCTGGTTAGCCTCCACCAGGGCCCTAACTGGACTCCCCACCTCCATCACCTGGGGGACAGGCAAAGCAAAAAGAGCTTGTAGATGGGCCATGGTGCTACAGCAGTGATTTCCAGAGAGGAACTGATACTCCAATACCAGCCACACACTCCTTAAATGGACACACACACACACCCCCCCCCCCACCCTGAACTGTCCACTGACACCAAGCTAGGCACTCACACAGACACATGCCAGAATCTGGCACCTAACACCTCAAGTGCCACCACTGCATGAGCACACCAGGGAGGAGACTCACATCTCACTCCTGACACACCTCCACTGTCAATGAAATTATCAAAGTATTAGAAAAAAAAAAAAATATATATATATACACAGCCACTTGTTGATGTATAATATGAAAATCTATGGTATTCTCACAAAATCGATGATTAATGCGCGCATGTACGCGCAGAATTGCAAAATTGCAATTTTCAAATTGTAAATTGTACAAATCTAACATTAATATACATGAATGCAGGTAGATAACTAAGACAGTTTTTGTACCCACTAGCACTTGTATACTATGCCAAGGTTTACTTAAAGTAACACACTTTAGGTATCCAAGAAAATTGTTGGAAAAATGAATGAAAAAAAAAAAATTTGTTGAGAAAATTGTTTACATGTTTACTTAAGATACTCACCAAATAAATCTCTTTCAGGGACACATACTCAAAAGGCTAGGGGAAAAAGTCAATTAAGCAGCGGCCCACTGCCGAAATTGCCAATTAATACACCCATATAGCAAAATCAATGAGTAACTCAGAGACAAACAAGCCTATTGTACATGAAGTACTTTGTTTTTCCGGCCCTCGGAAAAATTTGTCTCAAATCCCAAAAATTGAATAGTGTAATCTAGATTGTACGTTTGTACCCAATTTGCACACAAAATTGTATGTTTGCACACCAGATTGTACGCTTGTACCCAATTCGCACACTTAAATTGTATGTTTGCACACCAGATTGTACGCTTGTACCCAATTTGCACACAAAAATTGTATGTTTGCACACTAGATTGTAAGTTTGTATCCAATTTACATTTGAATTGTATGTTGCACATTATACTGTATGTCTGTACCCAATTCATACACTGAAGTCAGATTTTTAGAAAATCAACATTTCTATGTGTATCCAAGCTGTACGCAAAATTATATATGTACATACAGAAACTACCAATTGAACGCAAAATTATATATTGGCATACTAAAACTGTCAAATGTACGCAAAAATTATATATTTGTACACCAAAAATTGCCAAAAGCACGCGAAATTATATATTTGCACACTAAAATTGCCAAATATACGCGAAATTGTATATTTGCACACTAAAATTGCCAAATGTACGCGAAATTATATATTTGCACACTAAAATTGCCAAATATACGCGAAAATTATATATTTGCACACTTAAATTGCCAGATGTACGCAAAAATTATATATTTGCATACTGAAATTGTCAATTGAACGCAATTACACGCGAAATTGTAAATTTGCACACTAAAATTGTCATTTATGTCCAATTTGCACGCTAAATTGAACATTGAATGCCAAAATCGCACACTATTTGCCAAATTGTATGTTGTACATAAAAATGGAAAATTGTACCCAAAATTGATGTTACATAAGCAAATAAGCTCAGGTATGGTAAGATATAGAAACTCGGAAATGTACTTATACCCAGGAGAAAATTGTTTATACTGACAAAGCTCTACCACAAAAATTGCATTTGAAGCACTCCCCATCACTTCAAATCCTCTTACAAACAGTATATAACTCCAAAATAAGGTAAAAATTGTATAAATTGTACATTCCCTCGGCGAAATGACGGAGTTTCGCATTCTCTCGGGGTAGAGGGAGTATTCTATGATATACCATTTTATTATTCCATAAATTCTAACATATTATTGTATTAATCAAAGAATATCTATGAAATTAATACATAGGTTGGTTCTAAGAGCTATAAGAGCGCTCAAACTTTATATAAGAGCGTTCATGCCCCACTGCACACCAGCCACAGTCAGTTAGACAGAGTTTATGACATCAAAGGCTCCGACCTAATGGTTCACTGCACAATATAATAAGAATAAGGGTCTCAGTGTGCGACCTCATGGTCCAATGCACAAATTAATAACTTGTAAGTGAATGCAACCGGCCGTCACGGGTGCCTGAGCACCGCTGACGCCGTCATGAGTGTCTGAGCACTCTAATAACTGAACAATGGGTTACATAAGCACGACGCCATAACCGTTCGGTCGCTCTAGCGTCGCTCCTGAGCAAGCTAGGTCAAATATCAAAGCATTTATGGAAAGCCCATAATTAGACGGTCAAAATGAGCCCAAGATCAAGGCGAAACTCCTATTATTAAGGAAGTTATGCAATGGAGACTGAAAGGAGCTCCGAGTTCCCTACAGACAAACCGGCGGGAGTTACGCTCCTATCCAACGGGCATTATAAACTTGGCATATTCAACTCCGAGCATGTGCAAAATGGCGGTTATAAACGCATAAACGACCGAGTTATGAGGGTCTGAAGTTGCAGAACCGACCAAGACAATGGGGGACACAGCGGCGCCCATGGGGGTCCTTTGTCCCCCTGTGACACATGAAAGACTCCCCTCAAACAATTGTAGAGTTAGGCAGATGCTGCTGGCTCCAGTCAGTCTGGAGGTGCTTTTCCAAGATTTGCTACAAATAGCCTGTCTGCACCTCCAGGAGGACAGAACACCAAGAACCACTCCAGAGGTAACATCTCCAGTCATCTCCTGCTACCTGCTATACCACTGCACTATGGTGAAACTATGCTAGACAGGCATGGGTTTCCATCATTAGTGGCCAGAGGCTATCTTCCCCAAGACATCCACCAGAGGGTAAAGTTATTCATTATTACATTATTCCTCTAAGCAGCAGGCCAGGAGCTAGGTGTGGGAACCCACCTAGAACTATGCTGGACATTGTATTATTATTACCTCACAGGTAAAGTGGAACTGAACATTGTACTTTATAAATTACTGTATGTTTACTGTATGTACAAATTACCTACATACTAACTACTGTATGATTGATATTTCTTACATGTTGCCTAAAGCTGAATAAACCAGTGACAACTGGAAATAACACTATTTTATATGAGCCTGATGTATTTACTCCATACACCACTAGTCATATGATATTTCTCATATGACAACTTGATCATGTCAAGTACTATTATGACACACGACAGATACTAGTTAGTTACAACATATACCACTAACATGCAGAGCCAATAATCATTGCGTGCAATAACATCAGGTTTAATATTTAATGTCCAGATAAATATATATAAAGTTAAGGCACAATGAGCTCTTACAAACGTCCTTCAGTACCGGGATTTTTCCTGCTGTGTCGAAGGACCCCAATACCTAAGACTGTAGACAAGAGCACCGTTACAAACTGGAGACCCATCTCACTGTTCAGTATGCCTTCTAAAGTGGCTGAGTGCCTAATGCATTATCATTTGACAGACGCCATTAAGAATGGAGGCGGCTTGTCCCCGCTCAGTTTGGATATCAGACTGGGCTGGGCACAGTCGATGCCATAAACAAGCTGGTTAAGGATGTCTATGATGCCAAAGATGAAGGGAAATTGACGGGAGTGGCCTATTTAGATCTGAAGAAGGCGTTTGACAGTGTCCTGTTGAACAAGCTAAAATGCCTAGGCCTTATCCCCAACAACCTAAATTGGCTCGAAGACTAACTGACCAATAACACACAGAGAGTGAGTATGGGAGGGCACGATTCGGAGAGGGAGCATGTTGCATACGGCATTTCCCAGGGATCGGTCCTTGGGCCTCTGTTCTTTGTATATTATGCAAATGGCCTGGCAGAGCATTGTGTAGATTCCAAGATTATTATGTATGCTGACAACTTCGCCCTGTACACCAGTCATAAATCTCCGCGCGTAATTGAAGAGACACTGCAGAGGTCATTAAATGCTGCCTATGAGTGGTTTGTAGAGTCTCGACTCACACTAAACTCAAAAAAGAGCAAATGCATGGTTTGCAGGAATGGTGCTATAGGTGGTCCAACGCCAACCTTGATACTGAAAATTGGAGTGGCCCAGCTTGATTGTGTCTCCAGCTATCCTTACCTGGGGCTAGATTTAGACTCTGGCCTCGCATTCAACAAAGACATAGCGGTGTTAACGGTATTAGTTCTAACTAGCAAATCTTCTACATGTACATCTTGAGGATCTCTGATTCGCATACACATACGTAGGCAATTATTCTGTATCACTTCTAGATGATTCACCATTGTTTCTGGACCACTATCTATTATAAAATTACAATATTCAAACGTCGGCAGGATCATATGTTTATATATTTTCAATGCTGTCTCACTGTCTAAATATCGCACAATGTTTGACAGTTGGGCCAATTTTGCATTGGCCATAGACTCCACCTTCCTACAATGTAGCTTAAAGTTTAGGTCACTGTCTATAATTACACCAAGATAATTAAAATGCTTCACCGTATCAATTACCTTTCCATCCAGATATAGGATAGGTACGTGTATTCTTATTCTGTCAGAGTGACACCATAGTGCTTTGGTCTTTTTTACATTCATTGTGAGCATATTTTTTTCACACCATTGTTGTACTCTTAAAAGATCGGCCTGAACTAACTCAGCCATTATATCCGTACTACGGCCATTCATTACGACGGCTATATCATCCGCATATAGATAGTACTCACTGTTTTGGAAACATTTTATGATGTCATTTAAATATACAATAAATAGTAGAGGGCCCAGTACTGTGCCCTGTGCCACACCACAGTTCAATATTCTTTGTGTTGATGTATCTCCATTCGCCTTGGTTACCTGATATCGATTCATTAAAAAACTTTTCATCCATCTTATACAACTCACATCACACCCAATGTGCTGTAATTTTAAAAGTATGATGTCCAGGTTTACCGTATTAAAGGCCTTTTTCAGGTCGAGAAATATCACCACAGAGAAAACACCTCTATTCCTGGCTTCACATAGATATTGAGTTAAACCAAACGTCGCATTTACTGTAGATCTACTAGGCATAAAACCAAATTGTTTTTCACTTATTAAGTCATTGTCTATTAGATGCCTCATAAGTTGAGCATGTACATGTTTCTCGATTAACTTAGAAAAAATATTGGTCATTGTGATGGGCCTCCAATTGGTGACATCACTAAGTGGACCGTCTTTAGGTAAAGGTACAACATATCCTATCTTTAACTCACTCGGGATACTCCCTAGCAACAACGATCTATTAATGAACTCCTGCAATAGTTCCGGCCTGGTTAATAAACAGTCACGCAATACATTAGTTCTTATATGAGCAATACAAGAGCTCTTACTTCCATCCACTGTCTTCAAAACCTTTATACAAGGAGGCACTTGAGATATTATCAACACTCATTTCCACATCACAACCTGGGTATACCGGTATATAAGGAACATTGTCTTCAAATTTCTCAGCCAGCTTATTTCCAATCTCGACATAGTATTTATTAATATAGTTCGCAATACTGTCATTTTTCACACTACTGCCATCAGCATATTTCAGGCATATTACCGGATTTAGATCTTTACCTTTCCAGTTGCTATTTATAACCTTCCAAAAACGCTTTGGGTCATTTTTATATTTGTTCAAATTATACAGAGTTATTCTCTTGCGTTTTGCATCAAGTTTGACCTTTATAGCCTTTTTTAGCCTTTTCGCCATAATTATATGTTGATTGTGATATCTGTCGTCGGCCTTCCGGGCCTTTTTAAAACATCTTTTTTTCCTAGCAATCAATCTATTAATTTGCTCATCAAAAAATACATCATTCTGCCGCACTACTCGTGTACCAATAGGATGGTTTTGATTCAAGTATTCCTCTACATTTGATACAATCACATTATATATATCGGCCTCCGTGCTATCAGGTGCATTGACTAAAGTCCAATCCCTTTCACTCATGTAATTGTCCAGTGCCAGTTTCGAAAAATTACGATAATCCCTTCCTATTACAGTTGCTTTAGGTTGTTTTTTAACCATAACTTGCTTCCTTATCACATACACCGGGACATGATCCCCACAGATGTCATTACAGAGTCCGATTTCCTTTATATTATTACTATTCGTATAAAAATGATCCAATGTAGAACGACCGTGGGGGTGATAGTATGTAGGACCAGTTCTCAGGTATTTCAACTTATTCGCCTTCAAAAATTTACTCATTATTCTGAATTTGGCACAGTTTCTACTTCTGGCATTGACATTGTAATCTCCCATTAGCCATAACTCTCTATTTTCAAGTGATTTATTACTTAGACATTGGGATAGGAAATCATAACAATTGCCAACCTTACCCTTTGGTGGTCTGTAAATGACGAATAATATACGGTATTTATGTCCCGGAAAACATGTTTTAATACACAAACATTCTATATGTTTGTTGACTATTGAAAATTCCTCTATTACCTCAGTATATGGTGCATAAATATTACTAACATAGAAAGCTACACCGCCTCTTTTTCCTCTTCTCCTGTCGTTCCTTATTAGTGTCATGCCATGTATGTACAATTGACCATTGGGGATACCAGGTTTCAACCACGTCTCTGTGATTCCAATATAGTCCAATCCTATTAATTCAGTACTCAGGTATCCATGTTTGTCCCGTAAACTCTGTGCATTTAAGGTAATTATCTTAAGGCCTCGATCAGTTTTTATATCTTTAAGACTCCTATACATCATTTCCTATTCTGAGATTCCACTTGTCTCCCCCCACACCCATATTCAGTGACTGATCATACAACCCCAACATGGTTAATGTGCAAAAGTTGGACAAGGCACTATAAATTATTAGGGCCATGGTCCAGAGTAATAAGGCGGTTACTACTCTATACAGTGTATCCGGAGTTCACTAGATGGGTGTAACAGAACCACATAAAACTAGCAAACTGGTACACGTGGTGTAATCAACACAATGTTAATAATGATAATACTTGTATATTCCCTACACCATAAGGTTTAGTACGGTAAGGACTATTCTTTATTATGTCCTATATAAAGTTAATTTCATCAATCCATAGGAATCTACTACAACATACACTCATTGTCCGATCATAACGCCCCCTGCAAGAGGACGGTCCTGAAAACATGTTTGTACCGTCCGTTTTCTTCTTTATAAGATACTACTATACATGGAATATATATCCGTATATGTTACCAAAAAGGGACGGTCCTAAGGACTTGCTTGAACCGTCTATTTTATGCTATATAACATACCACAAAATTTAACAATATAGTTCATAGCTACATAATTGTCTTTATACATTTATTCACTTTCTTTAGGTTCTTTACTCTCCACATTCTTCAGGTCATGTTCCTCTTGGAATCTTGACCTCAGTTCTTCAAGGAGAATGCCTAGCATGTTCTCTCCCCTGTATGTGTCATTGTCTAGACTACTATCATTATACCCCACGCCTGCACTCCAGAACATATCTGTCTCACTTTGTACCAGGTTCAGCTGATTTGTTTTCTTCAATAGCTCTCGTAGGAATCTGTTCTGGTAGAATTTTTTACTCAGACATAGTTTCATGATTTTGATTCTCATGTTTCTCCATTTCATTCCCTTCTTACAACCTTCACCTTCTCTGCGAGCATCTGTTGCATCATTTGCCCTCATTACTTTCTCAGCAGCCTCAAAATCACCCATCTCAACACAACCAACCCGTTGAAACATGTGCTCTGCAGAGCCAAAGGACAAGCCTTGATGTTCAATTTTGATCTTATATAGATTACTGAGATAGCACTTCTCTCCGCAGAATACTATACTTGTATCGGTTTGCTTCATGAAGAGCTTGCCTATCACATATCCTGGTTTCTCACACTCATGGTTCAATTTCTCAACATTGGGGTCTTTGGAACTGTCTCTCTCACTTTGGCCTTTGTTCACATCTGTCTTCCTTACCACTGGTGTTGTATCTGTACTTGATGTAGAACTATTTCTTGTGGGTGTCTTCTTCAGTACCGTCATATTGCCCTTGTACTCGTTTCCAGACATTCTCTGTAGTCTTACATTGATGGGTGTCTTCACATCAGCAGCTCTTGTACTCCATCCACCTTTTTCTTGAACATCGTCTCTCTGTGGGCTAGATTGAGGCATAGTCTTTCTAAACACAATATCACGGCTGTCTCTTGGTGGGTGTGGCTCTGTGTCCCTATCCCGTGCTATCATTGTCTCTCTTTCAGGTTTCCTACTACCACTGTTGTCCGTTGGTATGTACTTCCTGGGAATGGTGTTTGGTTTATATCCGTCATACAACACATTGTCTATCAGGACTCTTGTACCTTTTGCCCATGCAGGCAAATGGAGGCACCACTAATGTGATCGAAGACAATAGTACCAATCACAGCCAGGAGAGTGTTCCCTCCAATCAGGAGACAAATAAGGTGCCAACCCATCCTGATCAATCCAAAAAGCTCAAGGGTGAATCAAAATGGAATCCACTTCAAGGTAGTAAAAGTCTAGAGGGTAGTATGACCATAGATAAAGAAAGTTTGACTCAGAAAAAGAAAGTTAAAGCCATCCTCAACAAATTGGAGCGTGTGGCCATTAGAAAATTATCTACAGATATTTCCATCACCATCAAACCCGCTGATAAGGGTGAGACAACGGTGATAATGGACACTGCTGATTATGTGAGGGAGGCAGATAGGCAATTGTGTGACGAGAATGTATACAAATGTATACAATCCTATCAGACAAGAGAGTATGAAGAAATCTCCTCCATCATTGATAGATATATTGGTGAAGGAGTAATCAATAGATGGGGGGCTCCCTCAAGAATTAAGAGCCCAGAGCCCCACCAATGGATGTGAAGTAGTGTACTTACAGCTTTTTCATACTTGATGAATCATGATTACCCTACTTACCACTCAAATCTGTTGGAGTAACAGACCCCTGATCCAGCATGTCATGACAGATACTAGTCTGTCACAACATATACCACAAACATAAGGATCCCTTAATCCTTGCTTGTAATGACTTAGTTGTGACAACGACGGTCTGAGGAATGTATATAGAGTTAAGGTATAATCACTATTGAATCTTTGATATTTTTTAGCTTGATGTAGGCCATGTTTTATAAATAATTTTGACAGTCTATATATGGGGAGAGTAACTTTCATGACATAAAGGATTTTATCAGAAAACTTACAAATATGGTGTCAGTAGATTCAGGATTTCTCATATGTTGAGTAAATAATCATATCAATAGGTTCCCAAAATACCAGGCATATACATTTGCTATCTATGTGAATTTCCTAATGATACAGGTATGTAAGACAGATACCAAAACTATATAAGGGGAATAGACCCATAGATATCAGCTTAAAACTCATGCCATTTGCTCATAATCAATGTAAAATCATAATAAATTCTAGAATACCATATTTTGTATTATTTACAAGTACTTATTACAATTGGAAATTGTCCTCTTTTCATAACAGATGCAAGTTTCTGTTATGACCGAAACAGGCATATATACTATTCAGTGAGCAGCAGACATAGAATATGCAAATGCTATGGGCATATTAACAGTTTCTATGTTAATATATTTAAAATCAGCTTAGTATTTCTTTCTTCAGATTTTACAGGTTGAACGAATGTTCATTTTCCAATATTGATGTGGACATTTTATCAGTCATATACAGGATTTCACCCTTCTGGATCTGCATCAGTCTAACACTCCAGATCAAATTTTTCTATAGGATACACATTGCCTACTATTAGTCTGCTTCAATATCTAGTTCTGATGAGTAATTGTGGGCAAAGTGTAAACTATACAATTTTTGGAGATCTTAGACCCCCCTGAATCCAAAAACATTTCATAATTAAGAGATACTCCTGAATCTATATAATGAGACAATAGAAGTTTGAAATCTCTTACAATGTGATACTTTTTCATCTTACAAGGTGCAGGAGATCATTTAAAATTCTTCAAACTACAATGATTATCAAAAGTAAGAACTCATCTGTTGTTTACAATAGAATGTTGATGAAACTATGTTCAAGGTTCTAGATATATGAAATATAACTTGATATGGTGTATCATTTCTTAAACATGTTTGTATATGCTATTCAATTTAGCTTATTGAGAACATATTGTATACCAAACTAAAACATAATAACATGCAGATTTATTGTGATATTGCTTATGTAAAAAGGTTAGACAAGGTCAGAATCTCGTGATGACTGCTAATGAAAAATTAGTACCTACCGAACTAGGTTTTACTCTTTAATCATAATTCAGAAAAAAAAACACAAGGTTTTCTACATAGACCCCAGTGAGCGGCCTTGGTCCTAAGCCACGAGATGGATTAGAATTTCCAATATCATGAATTCAAAATTATAGAATCAATGTTAAATTGAGAACACTATTTCAATGTTGGTATGTCAAATGTTGATTGGATATTAAAATGGTGATGGTTGACAACATTGAAATAAAATCATTGAAAAAGTGTTGAAGATAGGTTGATCAACACCATCAACACAAAATCAACTAGTTGTCAACGTTGATGCAACGTTCTGTGCCCACTGGGTGGTTGTATAAATATTAGTATAGTTATAAATGATTGTTGAGCTAATACTTAGCATTTTAAAGGAAAAGATAATACAACACATTCAGATGTGAATGTTTAATTTGAAACAATATGTAATGGTTACCACTTTGTCAAGTTTTAACTTTTTCATGATCTTACATCTAATGGATTGTGTGTCTAGCATCTCTCTAGTTGTTGGGTATAAGTGTATATTTCAGTATTGACAGGGCTTGGTATAGTGGACAGCAAGCTCGCCTCCTGCCACAGCGGCCGGGGAACGATTCCTTGTTGAACCTAAACGGTTTTAACAGGAAATGTATGGAGGAGTTGACATTGTATATTCCCCCAATTTATTAACATGTCCGGATTGAAACCAGCAGCTTCTTGAAGACGAAGAAAAGGTCTGAGAGTGCGTTATGGCTGGATAAGGAACTGGGGTTATGAGCAAAAAAGCACTATCCAGGCCCAAATAGTTAGATAAAAGTGTATATTTCAGTATTGACAGGGTACCATATACCAACTCAGTCATAATGTTTCATGTATTATCAACACCTTGTGTTTTATTACACCGTGTGTAGTTTCATGCTATTACATAAGTTAACTTTCCTTCACCTACAGGCATCGTGTTCCAACACATGAGAATATCTTTCATGGTAGTTAGTCACTTCTTGTTGTTCTATTTACCATATATAGGGAACCCCAGTTTAAACCATGCCAGTGCTTAGGTCTTAGATGCAAAGACCCTCATGTGTCCCTGATGCATATGTTCATAAGGTCATCTAGTTTCAGGTTAAACCAATCATAAGGTTTCCCTTTTATTATCAGGCTGATAGTTTCAACATTAAAAACATCTCTTTTAATGTGTTAAAACATCCCCCAGTTGTTTTAATTATTGATACAAGTATACAAACTCTTGTCACCGGCTTCACAGTGGCACACTAAGGACCCCTAGTGAACATTGCCTGAACTATTATTATGTCGGCACATCACTGCTCCCTACTGCTTTATATGTGCTTGGTTGTGAAGGAACCCATTCCCTTGGTTACAACGTTTACTCAAGCTTGTGGCACCGCAGTCTCAGACCCGACTCTATCAAATAGTAGAGTCTGAGCAGAAGTCTACTTGTGGTTTGTGATGACCCTGCTGCCCTCTAGTGGCATATCTTATTCACTTTGCATGGGTACATGGCAATTCTTATTAGTTGGTTGTATGTTTTTTTCTATCACATCTGTTTCAGTGGGTGCTGTGTTTCACATACATGTATATAGACAAAGGTTCACAAGTAGTGGGAATGACTTAGGGTTATCTCACGAGGTGAAGCCAAGTGAGAAAACCTCAGTCATTCCCACTACTCATGAATCTAAGTATTTATTTCATGTTATCTGAGTCAGAAATGTTGAAAATTCTTTTGAAATTCATAATTATTTACATGTTTTATAACCATTTGGTGTCCTCTTACAGGCCATGAGTTACGGGGGAGGGTTATCTCATGGGGGAGCTTCTATGTTAATCCTATGGGCCGTCTGTATCCCACTGTTCCAAACATGAAATAAAACCAGAGATCACATGATTCCAGGGAACAGCGGTGCTTTTTATACCCTTTAGTATACACTGACATTTGTAATACCTTAGATTAAATGAAATCCAATCTCAGGTTAATATTCTGCTATTATAGTCTTCTAAAGTCGGCCGCACCCAGCCCCTATTAAAGGCCCGGTCCATATTCAATTTTGATTTCATAGCCCCCCTACCACCGGCTCCTATTCAAGGGAGGCTCATATTCAAGTACTGCCTGTAAACAAATAAATGATGCTTTAAGACAATTGTGCACCTAGAAATTGTCACCCCTGTTTTATAATTAGGTTTTAGCCTAAATTTGGTGTCCTGAATATGACATGAAGACAAAGGCATATGACCCCCCCATTACTGTACAAACAAGTGCAACACCCTGCCTACACAACTAGTACTATCACAATGTAGAGAAACACTCTACTACACTGCATAAGGCCCTCCAGGCTGTGTGGGACACATGTATACATGTACACAGTGAGTGTGAAGGGCCTACATAGGACTTTACAATGTCCTCGTGCACAGAAGCAGGGAAGATAGCTGCTCCACTGTTGGTAGTTAGTTAGATAGAACAATCTGACAATTGCCATATTTATGGAACGGTAGATATAGGACATTATCAATATAGTCAACAAAAACATGTATTTCATGTAAAGTCTTACCCCTCTACCTCCCACTGTAGTAGCTGCCATGTTGATCTGGAGTTACAACTGGTAATACAGGTATTGTGCAGTGTAACAGCAGAGTACTGGGACCACAAAGAAGCATTTATAAGCTCAGGGGGCCAGTGTGTTTGCACCATGATCCTGGGGATATTAGTTTCTCCTTAGACTACAGGGGGAGCCAAAAGTAACCATCTGCAAATAGACTCTTGTCCAGGCCCACATGTTCACATAGTGGGGCTGGGCTCGAGGCTGGTGGCACCGTGGGTGCAGGTTGTGTCATGCTTTGCTTTGCTTGTTTGCTTAATTTTTTTTTGTTCTATTCTGCATGGCCCAAGTCCATATACTATCTTTGTTCGTGTTCACCTCAGTACGCCAGGATCAATATTTAAACTTGTGACTCAGCACTCAAGATTCAGCATCTGAGCTTACGAAAATATATGTTTGATGATACATTTCTTAATTGGTATTTGCTGTATACTGCTGGAGACCAGTCTTATATTACTGGTACCAGAATGAGGCATGGCAGCACACACAGAACAATACATGAGAGGTCCATATAGTAACTCCTTCGAGAGCACTAACACATTAATGCATTGGTCAGCAAGATGTGTTGATGAAGTTCTGGCATACAGACTCAGCAACACTTCATGCCAAAAACTGGACATGATGCATTCTTACATCAGCAGCCTTTATAATGTTAAGCTTCATTTCCCCATGAAGCATCAAATGTCGATATGAATATGTTTGAGATCATAACGATGCCGACACAGACAAAGCCAGTATAGTCCCAGCGACTCTGGGGTGAGCGTTTGTAGATATTCCGCTGCTGAGTGACAAAGAAACACACCGCGGCCACTACCTGGGCGACTATGGAGATTAATAGCATCGTGACCAGTAGCGTGGCCTGTAATGAGAAAAGTAAAGTGTGATATTAACAGAGGGAAGACACTTAGAAGTTAATGGTGGCTGGTTTTGTGTATGTTGATCAATATAAGCGGTAATAACAACATGGCCTACAATAGAGATTAAGAAGAGAAGGAAGGACTAGATACAGGGGGGGGGGGGTGACCAGTGCTTCAGCGCCATCTTGTGGCAACTGTAACATTCATGTTTGTGTGTATAGCTCAGTATGCCTGAGGAAATACTTCAATTCTGCTATATTAACACATGTGTCAAATATCCTATGATACATTTACATCACATATACTTCACTCTATGTAATGGGTCCAGGTTAGCTGCATTTCAATGTATCAGTATGGAGAAATCCATCTTGTTTCAGTTGATAATGGGCTGTTCTAAAGGACAACTTTGAGAATTTCATAAAAATAATTGAGTTGAGATCCATTAAATCTACTTTTTGTGAAAATTATTTCAATGTCTAATGTATGAGGGGGTGCAGTAGAGAACATTGGAGCACCATTCCTAGAGAGTGAGAAAGATATTTCAATTACCACTAATATGAGCTCAGTGAAGTCATTTCTGGTAATTTCATGTTTGCTTAGTTCCCAAGCCACTCACATGATGTCTCCACTGTGTCATACTTTGACCATTTCCTTGCCTTCTAGCTCTGTCAGACATGGTCATACTCTAGTCTGCTACAAGGTGGCGCCTAAGCACTGGGCTCTCCTCCTGGACTAGATAGGTAGATGTTTGATATGAGCTGAATGTGTAACTGAGTGATGCTGCCAACTGGTGTGCAGTATCAGCACTAACACCAATAGTCTGGCCTTGATACTGCTTTACATTTTATAGTATTGTTAATGAAACATATTAGTGGATGATTTAAGATACATAACCATGATACTGTGCATATCAGGTTACCCTGTGTATAACTATAAGATTTAAAGCAAAAGACCAGCCTATTTTTAA
Source organism: Acholoe squamosa (assembly GCA_949317995.1). Lineage (NCBI taxonomy): Eukaryota > Metazoa > Annelida > Polychaeta > Phyllodocida > Polynoidae > Acholoe > Acholoe squamosa. Next base: position 8,635,628 of record OX439051.1, on the reverse strand, counting down.
TAATGCCCTCTTTTGGTAGACTGAATAAAAAGATAAAGGCAAACTTATGATCATTTTTGGTTTTATAAGGGTGAGCAGGGAGCTTCTTTGGTGTCTTCTATGACGTCACAATAGACCAATTGCGTCAATTTAGTTGCACCTAGTTTATTGTGACGTCATAGAAGACGTCTGTCGTTTGATGTCTTCTATAACGTCACAATAGACCAATTGCATTAATTTAGTTGCAACTGGTCTATTGTGACGCCATAGAAGACATCAATGAAGCTCCCTGCTCTCCCTTATAAAAGCAAATATGATCATAAGTATGCCTTTATCTTTTATTCAATATGAAGTCTACGAAAAGAGGTCATCATGAAAATAGGCTGGTCTTTCCCTTTAAAGGGCTACTGACACGTCCCCAACCTCTCTGTATGATCGTTTTTGCCGTCAGAAGTTATTAAGTGTGGTTATACTGTGAGGAAAGGAATCTAAAAGGTACACCAGCAATAGCCGTGACAAATCACAACAAAGCTCTGCACTACCACCCTGGCCGCGCACAGTAGAGAGGTGTCTGAGAGGTATGTGCACGTCACCGGAGTCCTTATGCAGCTCTAAAACCAAGCCTCCAAGGGAGGTTGTTACAGAAGACCTGTCACAAACCCTAGTGTCCCTCAAATCTCAACTTGCCACCTTGCCATTGTATTATCCATGAGGGATTATGTTGAGGTGTTACAAAAGAAAACAGCATTTTAAATGATTTAGGATATAATACAAATTTGTTTTATAAAGTGTTTTTTTAAACGAAAATCGTTACAATGCATTCCACAAATATTTCACAGGGGAAAGAGGGTCCGAGAACCTTTTAAATTTTGAAAATCCATATTGATTTGAAAAGAGTTTATACAATTTAAAAACTTTAATGAATGCCATTAGCTGGACCTAAAGCAGGTTGCTTGGTCAGAAAACAAAAACATGTGCAATAAAATTCCCTGCTTGGGATGAGGAAAAATTGTTATAAACGAATTTCGTGGCATTCAAATCAGACCATTCAGAGCCATTTTCCTACCCTCTGGATTGTAGTGGATCAATTCATCATACCCATAGCCCACATTCATACATCATGGGCCACTTAAAAAAATCATCAGCTTAACAGATCTGCCCACATCATATATGAAGGGCCGCATTTGTAGCTTTTTTTTCAAATTTTCTTTAACCTTTTGGTGCCCAGAATTATTTGAAGATTTTATGCTATTTCAAAATTTTATCACCTCATCGATAAGGCCATGTGTTATTTAGATCTTCTCCTTTGATATGGGCTCTGCATTACATTTTCTCAATACTTATAACTCACTGAGGTCTTTCAGTTAAGGGCATGGTGTTGAGCTTTGTCTGTGTTCTGGGATAAATGTACATATGTTAGGGTGTTATCTGATTACCTTGTCTCCAGTACCACCAATGTAGTGGGCAGTGATATCACCAGAATCAGAATCTAGTGCCTGTAGCTAATTGACCAATACGCGCTCATCTGTACTAGTCACAGAGCACTCGTGAGAGGTTAAGTGTTAATCACATCTTTATTACCATAACCACAAATACCAACCAGATGATTCTGAACATAATATGACTACCAAATAGTCTGTAATGTCCATGGGGAATGCACAGTTACTATACTCTCATCCCAATACATGCCAAGCCTAAACACAGAGTCCACACTAGTCTCCATAATCATATAGAGTGTCCAATGCCGTTGAGTCACAGAGTGGCAATCTCACAATCACTATCTCCATATAGTTCCTAGTGAGCATATGTGAGAATAATCCAAGTTCCTCTCCTGTCATGGTGTCAGTGCTGCCTCCAGTCCCACAGAGCAAATGACTACATCCTTCCTCTGAGCAGCAGTCTGCCCTAAGCTTATAAAGCAGAAGGTCAAACCACCAAGTCATGAACCCACAGGTCAAAGTTAGTAGTTCATACTTGGGTCATACCTGTGTCATTCAGGGTTCATACATAAGCAGGATGAGCTCACCAGGAGCAGAAGGTCAAAGCTCCCACTCATGAACTCATAGGTCAAAGTTAGTAGTTTGTACTTGTGTCATCCCTTGGTCATCTAGGGTTCATACACGATCAGTATGATCTCTCTGCTCATCACTCACTCCCGCTGCTGGGGAGCAGTTCATCGGGTGCAGTTGGTGCACTTGTCATCAGCATAAATTATGTTCTCATGTACTGTGTACTCTCTGTGCATTCCCATATCAGTGTTTCTTAGTATATAACACAATTATATACATGTATGTAATTAAGCATTAGTGTGAATTGCTCTACCTTAATAAGCTCAATCCAAGTTGTGTGTGAGTGAGTATTCCTGCTTCTCACACGTCAACAATGGTATTTCTCGTCATGTCTGGTAACCATAGTTACAAAAACATTCCATTTGTTGTAAATCATTAGTATTTGTGCTATGTAATTATGTAGCCATAGTCCCTGCAATCCCTGAAATCTTGAGACCTTACAGAACCTTCAAAGCTGATTCTGCATGCATGGGTACTGCCACTAAGGAAACATAATAGTGTTAGTAACATGGAAAGGCTTATCAGTTTTATGGATATGAACAGTTCTTGTAAAGTCTAAAGGGAGTAGGGGAAACTGTTTGTGTATGATCCATCATCATTTTGGTACCATGTCAGACGTAAGCTCCCCAGAGGGTTCCCCTTGAATGAACCACATAAAATGACAGCTCATTTTCAAGTTTTGACTCCCTGTGCCTGGGTAATGGAGATAGAGCAAAATAAATGGTTGTATTGTGATTAGGAAGTCATAAGCATTCTAAGGAGGGTCTAACTTTGCAGATTATACCAGTAGAACTACATAGATGAAAATTGTATTCAATATACATGCATTTAAGCCCAAAACCGTGCATTTAAGCGCGTTTGGGCACCCAAGGGTTAAAAAAAATAGCGTAAAAGTCCTGCATCAATTGAGAAATATTCTTCCCAAGACAAAATAGTCCATATCTCAGCAATTATTTTGAGTAAAACAGAACTTAAACAGCATATTTACCCCTCTTCACCCCTCTACAATGTGAATGTCTTGTTTACATGGGGTTGATATTAGATCAATTGATGATAACACTTAGAAGTGGTATTTCACAAAAGTATTGAGTAAATAGAATTAAAAAAGGTCCTCCCTTGTCACTCTAAATCCAAATAAGAATAAATAAAATAAAAGCCTCCCTCCAGCACCCTTTTATTGAGAAAAGTATCTGCAAAGCTGAAACTTTTTTAAGTGGCCTCGGGGTTGGCACGTTGCACCGATGAAGTACTTTAAAGGGTTAAGAAGGGGAAAAGAAGCCCCTGCCCTTACCTGGCTAGAGTTTGGCGCTGAAAGGGGAAAATGCCTTCTCCCTCCCCTGGCCAGAGGTGAGGGATAAAAGGAGAAAAGGCCTCTCCTCCAACTGACTACTGGGGTAATGGTTGGAGATGAAAGGGAGAAAAGCCCTCTAGTTACAGCTAGACTTTTTTTTTTATGTTTAGGCACCTTTTTTGTACAGTTTGCCAAAACCTTTTGTCTGAGGCCTAAAAGAAAAAGGTTTGTTTCCAGTCACCCAACTGACCCTAGCAAAACAGAGCCGACCCTACACTTGTTTTTATTTAGAGAAATTTAGAGAATTTTTTTCACGATTTTTTTTTCTCATATTTTTTCTTAGAATTTCATCCATTTGTTGTGGGTCTTTAGTCAATAGCTTATATATACATATCTTAAAACTGTTTTTTCACATTCTCATGCTTTTTATATTTCTACTTTAAAATAAAAAAAATCTAGCATGTATTATATACCCATACATTTCTATACAAAATCAGAAAAAAATCCGACCTACCGACCCTAGATCTTTGGGCCATGTTACTGGAAACAAACAATTTCTTTTGCCTAATATCGAAATTAAGGGGTAACGAAATTCGTTCTAAATGTATTGGTTTACTGTAGAAAATAGTAATGTTCTGTAGAAAATAACAAAAGTTCCAAGGTTTCAATGCTGAGGAGTTAGTGTATATGATGATGATGTGTCTCAATAATTGATTACAAGAAATTATATAACATTATGCTGGCCTGGCCTTGCGTTCCCATACAGTTAGACTACATAGTACTATTTCACTAAAGCAATAGAGGGAGAAAGTGAGGAGGAAAGAGGCAATCATAATACAAAATGTACACCATTTCCCTTGCCCAGGTCTGCCTCACATCGCCTCTGGTGACGTCACAACATGGCTAGATAAGGTGGATAACTGAGTGGGGTGTGTGGAGTGGGGTGAGGAAGTTGGCAACCCCTACTGTAGTAATGGTTTGGCTGTACCTACTGTTACATATACCAATCGGACACATAGGCTATGTTTTATATACCCATTGGAACAATGAAAAACGTGAAAATCGTGTCAGTGGCCCTTTAAGAGGCCTCTAATGTAAGCAGGCTTAATACAAATAATTTGGAATGGCATAATTTCTATTATGTCAAGGTGAATATCGATGCCCCATTGACAATGCAATAAACCCCCGTATTGCACCCCTGCATTGAATGACCAGCGCCAAATCCACACGATGACATCATAGGTCCATCACGCATGCGCGACTGCTTCAAATCGTAAACAAATAAGATGGCAGCACATGGCATTTTCGGGTAGACGACAGGTGAATAAGGGTTTATTTTCATTGATGAAATATGGATTGATTTTCCACTCAAACACCTTGACATAAATGTAAAAGATAAACTCTGATCAGTTTTAGCTTCCTGTTTCTTGACTCGCGCTTCCTGCCCGCTCCGCACTCGGCCTTGTGCAGAACGGGCAGGAAGCACTCGTGAAGAAACGGTCAGCTCAAACTGATCATCGTTCACCTTTACCATTCTCTTCTCAATGGATTTTCCAAATTCAAAGTACTTTGTGTAGGTAAGACCTCATGGAACCCCTTATTCTTTGTAGTGGTTACTGGGGAGTGTAACGCATCAAATATATATATACATATATATATATATATATATATATATATATATATATATATATATATAGACAAAGGTTCAAGAGTGTTGGGTCTGACTGAGGGTTATCTCTAGAGGCAAAGGTAAGGCGAAACCCTAGTCAGACCCAACACTCGTGCCTGTGTATCTATTTCATGTTATCTTAGAAGTGTTCAGAAAAATTCTAAGATGATATAAAAAAAAGATGTATAGCTGTTTTAGGAGAGGGGGTGTGAGATACAGATACATATTCTGTCAACATAAAATGAAAGGTCTAACCTGGTATAGCTTATAACGGTCCCATCTGACACTGATGATGGCGAGTCGGGACATGTTGGAGACCAAAAGGGACACATCTATAACTCGCTGGATGTGGCCACGAGCTGCCACAAAGATGTTTCGCTGATAATGAAGTACAATATATGTTTAATTCAAAAGGGCACTTCAATTACTGCTACAATCATTAAATTAAAATCGATTTGAAGAGAATTAGAATTTGTGATGATCAACAATTCATGCTTGATTTTTGGCCCTTTTCTTATAATCAAGGCAGATTGGATACATCTGTCAAGGTAGCCCTCCACGTGTTACAACATACATTTTTGATATGAATATACATTATGATGATTCAGGGTGCATTCTATCAGCAAGGGGCATCTCATATGCAAGGACTTACGGTATCCCTGTTCCTGCCGTTGTTTTGAATTACTTTTCAAAGTGTGGGTTTAAGAGACTTCATATGGGTACAAATGTTGCTTCTAATGAGAACTTCTTTCTATTTTATATTGTTTCAGCCGGCAAATAATTCTGCAGGTCATTTCGTGAAAACAGAAAAAGCGTGAAGATGAATTCATATTAGATAAAAGATAGTTAAAGGGATAAATGCAGGATAGAAGGGGGGTGCAAGAAAGAAGGTGAACATGAAAGGGAAAGGGAAGATAAACTAATAAGAAGTCACCTTGATTTAATTCTCAATAAAGTTAAATAAAACAGGGAAAAAAGAAAGACACTGTAAAAAAAACTGTTGAATCTACAGGGATCCTTTTAAAAACTGAGCAGTGAACCACCATAATTGTATTGCAATGAGCGAGTGCAGTTTTTACGAGAAACCCCAGGTGGCAGTATGGTTGTACACAAATGTATAAAGAATCTCTGTGAAAATGACAGCTCTCTGGCAACTTGGGACAAGGTTTTCCGCCATTATTTTGATAACATTTTATTAATAATGTAGATGAATGATAAGTCACCTTGATTTCATCCTCTTGATTTTGTCGCTCGATGTCTCTGCTATTGTCTGGTTGGCGCGTGACATACATGTTGCTCTCTTCATCATTAGATGCATTTGGTACATTATTTAGATGTGTTGCCATTTGATGTATCCGTGTGATGCCCCTACAACATTGAAAGATAAGAGCAAGAATCAATGAATTTGTAAATAACCTCCTAAAGAGAAAGAAAACTTCTAAATATCTGTGTTTTATTCTACTAAAGATTAGGTCATTTGAATTACAAATCCATATTTAATCCACCATTGGTCTTTATGTTGCACCAATGAAGTGCTGGTAGGACTGCTCACCAGCACTTCATTTCAGTATCATGCAGGTTTTTCAGGAGTGCATCAAGCCAGTAGAGTCAGCATGATACTAGTACCTCTGGTGAGTTATTTGCCCGGGGGCCGACTTGAAATATTTTTACCCGGATGAGTGGTCATCAATTTGAGTAACTGACCCATTATGGCGTAGACTGGAGGCTAAGAGAAATGACCCATAATGGCGTATGTATAAAACAAAATGACCCATAATGACGTAGATTCTAACAACTATGAAAAGGTTCCCATGTGTGTGAACATAATGAATATCTTGTTAACTATGCATTTACTGGCCATTTATATCTCAGGCTATATTCCCTGTATCATTATTGGTACGAAGGCAATTATCTACTCTAAAAATGACACAATATAGGTATGGTACTCTGTAGTCTTTATACAGAGAATAATCAAAGTATTAGCCCCTTCCCCCTCTCTCCCCTACACCAGTTTTGGGGAGTGTTCTCAACTGGTAGAATAACTAAACCTTTCATGTGTTATGCTTGGTTTGTAACTAATTGGAAGGTGGGTTGGTGTATCCAAATATCTGTTGGTTTAGTACTGTAAGTCAGGAAGGGATTACTGCCAGTATGTCTGCTCTTCTTATATTAATTATTATAGTACAAACCATAACACCCCCCAACACACACATATACAAAGCTCTACCCCCCACCCCAAACATGGCACCCATAATGGCGTAATGACTAACAAAAGACACCCATATGGGAGTACGCCGTTCCCCTCCCTAGAGGCTGAAAAATAACCCATATCCCTCCAAATCATGACCACACCTCCGGGTAGGGATGGGAGGGAGTCGCCCCTCGGGGGTTATTTGCCAGGACTGTGTTTAGTGACACGTCAATGTTTAAAGTGTACTTCATTGTTTTCCATTTCTGGACAATTGGTGACCAGTAAACAATACCAGGAATCATCTGTATATAAGTTATAAAGATTTAATGACAAAAAATGATAAACATAAGCAGCTTTGTTTGCTATTATTATCAGTGAGCATTGCTTTAAGATAAGTGTGTACAATACCTTCTTTCAGTGAAGTAGTTGTTGCTATTGTTCTTGTTAATAGAAAATGAGCCGATACAGATGTACTCATTCCTTGAACACCCTTCTCTCTCCCACCCACTTCATGCTGTCAGAGTGGTCATTATTTAAACAAGAGGGGTCTGGTACTGTTTTGGGCCTGGTGGAAAGAAATATAGGGGTTCACTTTCAATTTCAATGGATAAGAATTACTTATAACTGTCCTTCTTTGAGGGGGAGAGGGTCTTCCTCTGAGTGAAAATATGTTGGCCAAAGGAAGAAGGTTGCCAAGAATTGGTGTCCCTGAGGCTTCAGATCAGAGTGTCAGAATAGGGGGGGGGGAAGGGGGAAGGGGGCATGCCCCCATTATTGGCATAGGGGGAAGAATATGTTTTGTCCCACCCCTCCCCCAACCTGCATAGTGAATGAGACCATTCACTTAAAGAATGACCTCAAGAAGCAGGAATGGGGTTCGGATCTTTAGATGAATTTCTTGGGGGCATGTTCCTATACCCTTTAGAAAGCTCCATGGGTGATATTGAACTGCGAACATCTTATGTTCAGGGGTCAATTCAAAAGGTCCTGGGATTGCTACCTCAGCAATCTTAGGAATTATTCTGCCTTATCCAATTTAAGCAATCTTAAGATTAGACTGTTCACAGCCATCACTAAGATGGCAGTAATCTTAGCCTCAACCCTCCTACCCATTCCAAGTAGAACACACAGGGGCAAGAGGCCCATTTTGAAGGAATAACAGTGGAAACACTCCTTCTCACAAGAGTGATTACACAAGTGTCCCCCCCCTCATATGAGCTGCTTACAGAGTATAGGGTGCATCTAACCTTGTACAGTATTCAAGTGCACTTCATGCCTGATTAGCCTGAAGAGCCCTCAAGAACTCTCAGCAAATGTCCTCCCTTGTACTCAGGTGAAACCACTATGCAATTATTTCAGTAAGATTGCAGTGATCTTAGCGCTGGAAAAGGAATAGTGAAGTGATCTCAGGCTGTGCCTGACTGGCCTGCAACCACTGCATTAGATAGGGTAGACTGGATAGGTCTTATGATATGTGCCTTCGCTAAAATCGCAGGGGTAGAAATCCCAGGACCTTTTGAATTAACCTCCAAAGCATGTTGCCCTCTTCCCCACCCCAAGTCGCATTGCTTCTGGAATGTGGGTTATCCTTATTGGATGGGGGTGTAAATTACAGGGTGTCTTTGTTAAGTCTACCTGCCTAGAATGCACCATGCAATTTGCATCACTAGTTTGTGATCACTATGTAAAACTCATCAGTTTTACATAAAAGGTATGTTAATTACATGGCATGTACTAAACGGGCATGGAGCTGCTGTTTTCAACTTGAAATCTGATAACTTCCCTCTTGATATTAGAATTTAAAAGTTGACACAACATAATTAAATCAAATGTGATTCAACATATCCATCAGTGCTGATTCAACGTTTCAATTTCTATGTTGATTCAATGTTGTACCAATGGTGTTTTAACAGTGTTTCAACATTAATAGTTTTGAGGTGATTCTGAGTTGACATGTGAACATTGAATCAACACTGGAATTGACACCATTGAATCAATGGTGACAAATCAATGTTGAGTTAAGAATTTTGACATTGATATGTCTACTGTCGACCTGATGTTGACATGATTATGGTTGATAGAATTAAGATGGAATCATTGAAAAATCATTGAAGAAAGGTTGATTAACACTATCAACATAATATGAACCAGTTGTCAAAATTGTTGCCATGTTCTGTGTCCACTGAATTTTTACACCATTAACATATCCTATGTCATTGAATAATGACCACTTCTATATTAGGTTCTGGATGCCACTATTTTGCCCCATGCCTTTTTATTGTTATTCTTTTTATTTCTATCTCTTTTCACAGAGTCGGACAGTTTTGTTTGGTTTGTGGGTGTGTGTGTTTTTTTTAAATTGCATGAGCTAGGCACTGTATCCAACTTAAAATCAAATAACTTGCCCTTCAGGAGAAAAGAGGTCAAATGATCTATACTCTCACAGCACAAATAAATCATTTTTACACCCTCCAAAAATCCCCTGACATTGAATAATGACCATTTCTACATTTTCTTGTGGGTTTTTTTCTCAGTATCTTTTTATTGTGATTCTTTTTATTCCTACCCCTTTTCACAGAGTGGGTCAGTTTTTATTGGTCTGTGGGTGTGTATTACATAAGCTTGGACCCGAGCTGTTTGTAAATAACACAGATTGCCTACATACCATGGGGACAGAGGGATACGTACAGACACTGCTATAGCTATCTACACTGTTAAAAGAAAGTTGTTGAAATAACAGTGAAATCTGTGTCCCAAAGTTGCCAGAGATCCATTGTTATTTTCAGAGATTCCTTGTACATTGGTGTACCACCATATTGCCACCTGGGGCTTATAGTTAAAAGTACCTAGATATGGGAAAAGATAAGTTTGGCTGGTTAGAGTTAGGCCGGTAAAGTATGGAGAAATTTTGGGTCTTCATCATATAAAACCTGCCCCTCAATACCCCATTCTTAGGAGTTTAAAACCTTTAAAAAAAATAGAAAACGAAAGAAAAACAGCTGGGGCCTATTGCAAAAACTACACTGGGTCACTGTAATACAATTATGGTAGTTCACTGTTCAATCTTACAAGGACTCCTGGTAGACTTAACAGTTATTCTTTACAGTCTACAGAGTAGCACCAAATGATGACTATATATGCAACACTGAAGCTAATGCTCTCCAGCATATCTTTCTGAAAAAACTGTGTTTGAAAAAGAACCATTATTTCCTATCCCTACTGACCAGAAGAGGTGTATGGTGGGAGGTGTATGATAACAATGCACCTAAAATACCCAGCATGCCCGGAGTTTCCTGAAACAGAGGTTCCCTGAGGGTATGTAATAGTAACTACAGGACACCAGTGTAGGATGCACACTAGGGGAGGGGGCAGGCATCATTAGAGGGACCAGGGGGTGTTTCTAAAAGAACGGAATTGAGTTCTGTCAGAGGTGCTATTCCCAAAATGGAACTGACTTACCTTAGGTAATTGATTCTTTGTTGTGTTGTCAAAAGGTAATTGGCGAGAAACATGGTTCTGGAGTGGTCCAGAATTGGTGTGTTCTTCAAAGGTAAGACCTCATTCACGACTAGTTCCTTCCTCCAATTCCCTGGCCTAAGTAATATATTATATTGAACCCTGAGGCATTCAGGTGTGGCCTATCATGGAACCACTTCCTCCACTTTTTGCACCACTGTCTAATTCAGAGGGAGTCAATTCCATTACAGTATAAGGTGCAAAGCCGCTCCCCAGGTTGAAAAATGAGTTAGTAAGAATCAAAATCCCATTCCTTCTGAAACACCCTCCAGGGGAGACAGGCCTCATTCATTATCTTTTCCATTCTGTCCAATTACACTTCCCTCCTTCAATCAAGTATTCAATTCTTCTCTTATACATCCATTTCCTCCATTCCCTCCCTCCCCTATCCACCAAATTCACATTCACACGTTCCTCTCTCCGTTCTTTCCTCAAGTTCCCTCCCTTCCCCACCTTTCCATTGACCTTCCTTTTCTCCCTCTCCCCACCTTTCCATTGTCTTTTCTTCCCTCCCCCACCTTTTAAATATTCCCTTCCTTTCCTTTGTCCTGTTGCCCTCCCATTTATTTTAGTGATCTCCTTATTTACGGCCTTCCAATATTTCTTCCCAGCCTCCAGCAGTATGTCCCCTTCCTCTCTCTCTCTCTCTCTCTCTCTCTCTCTCTCTCTCTCTCTCTCTCTTCCTCTCCTCCCCTCCAGACCTTCTGCTTCTTGCTGTCTGCCTATCTCTTTCCACCCAAATTAGGTATGGACAGATGTACTTTTTGGGTAATGTTTAAATAATGCCATTTTGACAGTTCATATTCAGCTAGGCAAAATTATCAAGATGAACACATATATAATATTTGTGCCAATACACAGATCTGTATGCCAACCAAAGGGCATGATGCACTGAGTCATGATCAGCCATTATATCAACATCGTCCTCTTTAGCTAGGTATACAGGTCTGCTTACTGCAGACAGCACAAGGCTTCCCATTCTCATAATTAGGACAGGGTAGTGAGTACCCACATGCTGCCTCCACCAGCCATAGCTCTGAGCCACCCTCCAGACCTGCTCCGCTATGATCGGCCTCTGGAGCTATGTCCATACAGATGTAGTTTCGCTGTGTTATAGCATCAAGTAGCTGTAGTACTCCCTGTGCCACCCAAACATACATGTGTCTGTACCAGGAACCATCACCTGCAACATAGGGGGTAGAGATAACAAGTCATTGTGAGTCAATGATGATGGAATAGAGGAGGGCAGACTATCATACATTTTATGGTAAAATTGGTCACTTACTCACAAATTGATCAAAATAGCAAGAAAAATGTCTAAATTTTCCTAAATGTTTAGCATCTAAAATTGTCAGCATGCCTCACCTGACCTTTGTCAGATGAGGCAGGCTTCCTAAATCCCCCTGTGTCACTTCATGTTCAGTTTGTGGGCCTGACTAAAGAATTGTATGTGAAGACTCTTTTCATACAAGTCACACAGAAATTGAACTTCCAAGGCAAAAAAGGCAAAAAAGTAGCCTCTACACCTTAACCAACTTGATTGTTCCAGTGAAGAAGATTTTCTCACTCATAATCCTAAAAGCAGTTAGCCGATCTGGCTCTGCCTTGACAAAGTGGTGGAGAACATCCTACTAAGATCCCAAATTTCACAATCTGTTATCAGTCAAGCTGGCAGAACAACACACAAAAACTTTACGTAGTCAGGGACCTGCTGAAGAGGTCTCCCTTCCTTCTAGATCTAGGAGACCCACTGGGGGCAACTCAGCCTCCAATACAGCAGACCCACACTCAGTAGACCCCACACCACCCACCCTGTCTACTCAGGGAACAATCAGTTCTCAGGGCTCCCTGCAGGACGCCCAACTTACACTATCTACCTCTGAGGAAAAAGGATCTGCCTAAGGGGGTGGATATACAGCCTCATCTAGATCTTCCACCCCAGCACCTGCCTCTGATAGCCACTCCTCCAGAGACACATCTCCCACACCCTCCACCATGGACACCGATGAAGGCCCCCAACCCAATCAGACAGCTGAGAAGATAAGGGCCTATGAGAAGGCCATCCAAGATGCAGTTACTGCCATAGAGACCAACAAGTCCCAACAGGAGGAGAGGGAGAGGGTCCTCAGTCAACAATTGGCAGAGAGGAATGTGGCAATAGACACCCAGCAGACGGCCATGGAAGATCAGCGGAAGGCCCTAGATAGGCAGCAACAACAGATAGCAGATCTCATGAAGTTGGTATCAACTCAGACCGCACAGCCTCCCACATCCACCACCACACCTATCGTCACACCATCTGTCTCTGGATCCAAGGATGGCGTCATGATCTTCATGATGTCCAACATGACCAGGCTCCTAGACAGACAACAAAATGACAACAGGAAGATCAGGCAACATGAGGTTACCAAACCCAAAACTTTTTCTCACCCATTACCACTCATGTCAACAGCACTATTTATTGATCACAAATCACTAGAGTATTTGAAGGATAAGTACAAAGTAACAGACAGTGACACTATGGTAACATATCTACCCAAGTACCTTGAAGGACAAGCATTGGCTTGGTTTGAATCCTTCAAGGAAAGTGCCACACCTGATAAGTTGACATGGACCAGATGAACCTATCCTACACTATGCATGCCATCTCAGGAAAGTGTGTAATGCCCAATGCATAAAAGATGAAACCCTACTCAGAACATTTACCCAAGGCATGAGGCCCTGGATCTCGGTAGCTCTCGAGAATAAGAAAATAGACTCTTTTGACCAAGCCCTAGAACTAGCATTAGAGGCTGAAACCCAAAACAAATCTAGGAAAGTAAGGGATGGGGAGTCTAACACACAGTCTACTAAGAGAAAGGTCCAGGAAGTCACCACTAGTTCAGAGGAGGAAGATGTTAACCTAATGTCCAGTGCCCATGTAAGGCAGCAGGAAGCAAAGGTTGTCTCCAAAGATCCCACCGGTAGATATAGAGGAAATAACTATGACCCCAACTACCGCTCCAATAGAGGTAGAGGTGGGGGGGTAACAACAACAACCGGGGGGACACAACAGTAGAAAAGACAACAGCTCATCCAACTCCAACAGTGGTAACTCTTCACACAGTGATAGGAGAGATAGAACTCCAAGTAATGGCAGATCATAAAACCAAGGATCCAACAGCAGGAGCCATAGTCTACATAGGAACTACAACAGTGGATCCTACAACAACAATGGCTCCCACAACAACCAGGGTTCCAGCAACTCTGGTCGCTACAACAACAACAGTGGATCTTATTCCAACCAGGGATCCAGCAACCCTGGGCCCTACAACAACCAGGGATCCAACAACTCTGGATCCTACAATAACCAGGGTTCCAACACCTCTGGTCACTACAGCAACTCTGGTCAATATAACCAGGGTTCCAGCTCACATCAGGAGGATTACAAACCCAACACAAGAGTTTACCAGGGAAACCAGCAGAGCAACCCCCAAATACCACCTCATGTGATGGATCAAATCTCCAAACTTCTGGTGGCGAACATCACAGCCACCCCACAGAACCAGGAAAACTAGGATGTCACAGTGGGCCAGTGCACTGTGACACCCCAAATACAAACAATCACTCAGGATTAACAAACATTCAACCAGAGACAATTGCTAGTGCCAATCTACCATCTAACAGACAGAGATGTCCATCAGTGATACACATCACCCCACCAGATTTATCATCAAAGGATACAGGTGAGAGTACCAAACTTTCTATTGTACTTCTTCAAAATGGTTGTATCAAGCAAATCTTTATGATGTTTCAGATGTACACTGTTGATACAGGTGCCACTATCAGCTGTGTCAGACAAGCCTTCCTCATGGATCTCCAAAAGAGATTCCATATCCGACTAAGGAAGTCAAAAATCAACATCCATTTGGCAGATGGATCAGTGTGTCATGTTAGACATTCAGCTATGCTGAATTTTAGAATCCAAGGTGTCAGATTCCAATACCAATTTGCTGTAATTCCCAACCTCACACAGCCCATTGTTCTTTGCACAGATTTCTTGAGCACTACAAAATCCCAAATTGAATTTAATGTTGATCCTGAACAAATTCTCAAACCCATTAGGGCAGTGAGGGATTTTACCATCCCTCCATTCTCTGAACTTGCAGTATTGGGTAAAGTCACATCTACTCAATCACTGCAAGGCAAAACTGCAGTAGTAGATAATCTCCAGAGAAATAACAATGCCCCATATCTAGTTCAAAGGGCAGCAGTAACCCCCAGGGAGAATAACAAACACCCCCTAGTGTTACTCAACACCAGCAGGCGCCCACATAAAATCAAAAAGGGTGCCATCATATTTCAGGAAGTCAAAGAATCTGATTTAGAAAAAAAACCAACAGGTGTCAGACACCACCCCACCCACTGATCAATCCATTTCAGCCATACAGCCTGAGTATGAACCTCCATTCAGTGACACAGACTCAGACTGTGAGTCTACATATGCTGACCCTGAGCCTAACTCTCTGAGATAGCAGCTATACATAGTGAGGCACATGACCTCGATCCAGAATTGGAAGAGAATGTTCCACCAAAATCTGTGCTAACATCAAAAGATCAGCATGGTAGGTTAGAATCACTGCTGACCAAATATGATGATATATTTGTAGGAAAAGATGGAGACATTGGTGCTACACACCTGTATACCCACTCTATACATGTAAAACCTGAAGCAGTACCATGCCATTTCCTACCCTATAGACAAACACCAGAGAAACAGGCCACACTAGGGGAAGAATGTGAAAGGCTAGTAAAACAGGGGATTCTCAGAGAATGTGCAGAGGGCCGCTGGGCATCCAGATCCTTTTTAGTACAGAAGGCATCAGGAGGCCATAGGCTCATGACAGATTTTCGTCATCTGAACCAGAATACAATCAACCAAGCCCACACCCCAGGCTGATGACACTCTAGACATGATAGGGTCACTCAGACCAAGAGTATTCAGTAAGCTAGATGCCCAACAGGGATTTTTTCAAATTCCTATAAGGGTGGAGGACCAGCACAAAACTACATTCATAGCAAATGACAAAAGAATATGTCTACCAAAGGATGCCGATGGGACTTGCTATGGCCCCTGCAGGATTTTGCCATCTAGTAACATTAATCGCCAAGGAGAGTTAGAGCAGCCAGTAGAACCAAGTTTGCAAAAACACAAAGAAAGGGATGACCCATTAGGGGTATCTTGAAACAATCTACACACTATGTGTTTTGCCACTGTTAGAGAGAATACTCACAACTCTTTCCAGATAATGAATTTGAGCCTATTGAATTCTCATCACTCAATCAGATGCTGAAGGCAACTCCGAAGGAGCCACCCTTCACCCCACCTGACTATTACTCAAGCAACTTCCAAAACAGTCAGATTCTTTGAACCAATGCAGGGAGAGGAAACATCAAACCATTTGTGTCCTATGACCACACGCTCAAAGACTAGAGAAATGATTCAGGAGGGCACACCAAAACCCCCCACACAATCACAAACTAGTCTAAATGAGAAAAAGGCCACAGGAAACAAACCTACCAAAACCCCACCTGCCAGGAAAAATGTCACAAAAGACACTGCATCTAATAAATCAAAGAACTCTGAGAGACAGAAGAATGCCAATAAGCAAAATGTCCCTTTAAAGGAAAAGGTTGCCACTCCCACCAAGGCGAGAATAGGCCCTCCAAAGGAGCCTACACACCAAAACAAGAGTGACACACCCCAACAAAAGACACTCAATAGGCCAATAGTCGATGAAAAAGAAAAAGAGAGAGACAGAATAAAACAACATGTGCTAGATATAAATCAATTGCTGGATCAGATTCCCGATACATCAATCTCAGGTTCAAATCTTGACTTGGAACAAAGAGGGATCAGGAACTATTGCCCCTCATACAATATCTTGAGGATGGGACCTTGCCTGCACCAAAAGCACAAGGAAATAGAATCATCAACCAAGGCCAGACAAACACCTTGGTAAATGGTACATTAGTCCATATATGCCCCATAAATTGGAGGAAAACTGTACCACTTTAAATTGTTATACCACAGCAACAAATACACTACAGTACTTCCATGACTCACCTACTGGTGGCCATCTTGGCTCAAATAGGATGATAACAGCACTCCTACCTAGGGTATTTTAGAAGTCTATGCTAGCAGACACAACCAAATATGTTTCCACCTGCCACATTTGCCTCACAGCAAAAAGGCAAGTACACTCACACAAAACA
Source organism: Acholoe squamosa (assembly GCA_949317995.1). NCBI lineage: Eukaryota > Metazoa > Annelida > Polychaeta > Phyllodocida > Polynoidae > Acholoe > Acholoe squamosa. The sequence continues at coordinate 8,618,658 of OX439051.1, read as the reverse complement.
CCAATGACGGTGAGAGATTACATGGCTTCACCAATGAAGTTCCTGAATCTCGATGCAGTGGGACCACTTCCCACAACTGCCAGGGGAAACAAACATATACATAGATTATGCTACCAGATATGCAACAGCTTGGGCTACTACTGACTTAAAAGCTGAAACATCAGCAGCAAAGTTCTACAAGAATATAATTTGTCATCATGGAACAGCAGCCACTCTTCAAACAGACAATGGAACATGTTATACAGGTGCAAAGTTCACAAAGCTAAACACCTCAAGATCAAGCATAAATTCTCATCTCCTTACAGGCCCCAAAGCAATGGCCTCGTGGAGAGATTCAATGCTAGCATTGCCACAGCTCTCAGAGCATTCTGCTCAAAGCATCAAAACAATTGGGACTCATTTATTGAACCCATAACTTTTGCATTAAACAACACTGAATCCCACACCACAGGATTCATCCCTTTCTTCCTACTCCATGGAAGAAACCCAGCCACCCCAATGGACTTAGGGTTGGGAATACAGGATGACATATCCACTGTAGCAGACCATGTAGCTAACATGATAACAAATCAAGACACCTCTAGGAGGAAAGCTATACAAAGGGTCGCCAAGCTACAGAAGGAGAGGAAGGATAGATATGATAAGAAACTTACACCACAGGAAATCAAGGACACCGACATGGTGTACCTCAACATACCAAGAATCCTGACCAACACAGAGTGTAAGAAGCTTCAACCCCTTTTTATGGGACGATATGTTGTAGTAGATAGACCTAGTTTGATAAGTGCCAAACTCAAAAACATGGACACCAATCTACTGGTGGCCAGACCTGTACACATAGACAGACCGAAAAAGCTTGTAGCTGTCAGGAACAATGAATTTGCACACAGGCTTATTCCACATGAAGCCAAATACTACAACAAAATTGTAAGAAACAAGAATGATATCACCCTCACAAGGGAAACCACAGGTATAGGCCCTAATAAACCTAGGCCTGCACACCACATGTTAAGAAAAACATCTAAATGTGGTGCAGTTTCAAGAAATTAGAAACATATTGAGATACCTAAGAACATAAGATTTTCAAAATTTATTACAAATTCTTGTCAACCACACATAAGCATGTGTGACTGAATTTGGATTATTTATATATATATATATATATATATATATATATATATATATATGTAGTGGTTCGTCTCGTTAAGTTAGATTAAATCCTAACGAAGAGAGAGAAAAGTTTCCGGGTAGGCAACCGAGCTTTTATTTCATAGCTTACGTTACATACGATCACAGCCTCAGAGGACTACATGCTACTAGGACATTCGGTTACCCTTTCGGGTAACGACCTGGTTGAGCAGTGGGTAAACCACTACTGAAGAACATGGGCTAGGACCAGCCTTATATAGGGGAAAAGCCCCCGAAACTCAGACCGGCCACGTGAGGTGTGGCGGACGAGTGGTAGGCCCCCTGGTGTAATGGATACGAACCCAGAGGCAGGTGCTGCCACCTGCCATCCAGATTCCCCCACTACACCCGAAGGACCTAGGTCTGAGTCTCACGGGTACATGAACGTAAAGTGTAAATACCATACCCCTACACTGCCCCCTTAGACAATAACTTGGGGGTAATTAAACCGCAGTGTATTAATAACCTAGTAAGTGATTGTTTACAATACACAAATGATAAATATATAATTATCACAGATTTATAGTAACGTTTTAACAACAGCAGGGTCCTGAAAAGGACCGGTGGTTGTAAATAATGATCGTATTACAGTAATTAAACCCGGAAAAAAATTTTGACTTTTTAAATAGGCGCAGATCCAGTATATTTATAGGTAAGTACCCTTATATAATAATATATCTTTATAAAAGATATTTTATAGTTATAAATACAACTTTACATACAATATAATATTATCAACAAAGTTACTTGTTCTTATGGTTGGAGGATGTAACAGGAGTCGGATGCTGCTGATGTCTTGGTATGGGCGAGCTGAACCCTGATGCCTGAAGTGCTATAGAAGAACTTGTTGGTGGGTGTAGCTAAACCCTGATGCCTGTAGTGCTAGCTAACTGGATAGATCCATTTGTAGATTATTGAAGAACTTTATGGGCGTAGCTAAACCCTGATGCCTGTAGTGCTAGCTAACTGGAGGTAATAGTAGATCCAGTTGTAGACTGTTGAGGAACGTTATGGGCGTAGCTAAACCCTGATGCCTGTAGTGCTAGCTCACAAATAGTAGTGGTGTAGTAGTAAATCCAGTTTGTAGTTCAAAAGTCCATATTAGCGTAAAATGTCCATGATTTTATAATAGGCACAGTCATTATGTTATAGCATGGTACAATTATGGTGTTTACAGCATTCATAATCCTCCTCCAGAGTGACTTGTTTGTTTCTCCTTCTGTTTTCAGTTTCCGGATTAGGGTTCAGTTTGGTACCCGAATCAATACGGGTTGGATAAAAAATGGTTTCCTATCCAACAATACCTAGGTAATAGCACCTCGGGACACACAATTATGTCCAATCTACATGCAACAGTTTTCACTGTTCCATGTTCTCCTCGGGTGGCTGGTTTGGACCCGGTTGTTGAGCCTGTGGCTGAACGGGGGGGTCCACACCAGCTCCATCCGTAGGTGCCAATGCGGGGACAGCAGGTGTTAGTTTCACCTTTTGGCGTGCTTCGAACAGGCTCAAAACATGCTCAGGTGTGCCGTCCCAGTTATCCATGAATACTCCAAAAACCTTGAAGAACTTTTGCTGGTTCTTCATGTTTGTTGCTCATTCTAGGTCGAGCATCTGAGAAGCTGTTTCCTTCTCGGATAAGGCCTCCTGCCGCAGATTAGCAGCTTCCTGCTTATCTTTGGCAACATCCACCTTTATCTGAGTAGAGATCCGGTTGATCTCTGACTTCTGGATTGCGTCAATGCACTGGAGAGTGCTCGACAGGGTCCGACGATACATATCCAGGTGGAGGTTTTCCAGATGGTGCTGTAACGTCTCAAATTGCTTGCTCTGAATGTTGCAAGACAATTTGTCCTCCTTCTTGAAGAAGGTCTCCACTGTCTGGATCAGCTTAGGCCGATGAACCACAGCACCAGGTGGGGGTACCTGACCCTGAGGTTTCGGCTGTGCTCCAGACCCACTCGCAGTGACAGCTACCCGCGTATGCGAAGGAGCAACCGCAGTAGTAGCCACACTAGCAGTGGTCGTAGAAGGGCCTTGATTTGGTAATCCCTGAGCCAGGGGCAACCGTGACAATTCCCTTCTGGCTGTCAACAATGGCGCGGGTGGACGTTGTCTCACCACAGCACTCATTGTTGGTCGGGGAGCTTGACCTCCTACTGTCGGCAGTTCCTGCTTGACCCTCCTGTACTGATCAAAGATTTGCATCTCTGGTCCGGGTGGGCCCATAGCAGGGTACTGCTTCGGGTCTTTGACATTCAAAGGCGCGTGTTTCCGGGAGGACTGGCCACCCGGTCCACTGACACCAAAGAATGTCGGGTTCTGTGCACCTAGTGGGGTTGGTGCTCTTCCATAATGGGAAGGAGTTCCAGTAGGAGATGGAAGATGTGGCTTCTTCCTTCCCCCATTTGTCTGTCTCTCCAGCGCCTCCAGTGGTAACCTGGCTCGGCTTGGAGATTCAGACGCCTGTCTCTTCCTATCTGCCGCGGAGGGTCCCTGACGGTAATCCCTGCGGCTTTGGATCTGTTCTCCTGATGGAGTTACATAAGCCCCACCACGGCGGCGGGCCTTGCTGCTCCTCCATTCGTTCAACAGATCGTACTCCTCCTGAGCGTACTCTAGTTTGCCGGACCCGGGAGTCTGGGCAAACCGAGCCTTTAGTTTCTAGTTAGTACCAGGAACCGTAGGCGCAAACTGCTTCGTACTCTGTGTGAGGGAAGCCAACTTCTCGGCATTGAGGCCCTTAAGGTTACCATAGAGTTCAGAGTGAATTTTCATCACCCTATCTATGGCTGCCTCCAGGCCCTCTCCATGCGAAGTCACATAGTGCCGGACCATGTCTCCGTGTCAGGGGGTGACACATCCTGTGCATTTAGCACATTTCTTGCCAACCTCCCTGTCGCAGACATATTCCGGCCTCTGGTGCATGTGAACCTCCACGATATGATGAAGGAACTCGTCTTTCTCGATGAAGAATTCAACCTCACCTTCACTTTGAGTACAACGTTGAAAGGGTCAATCCTTACGATCCTCCCCGTAGTACTCATCTAGAGCAAACTTGAGCTTGCCCTTCTGGTCGTAATTGTACAGACCATTGGGCGAATTCTTAACGAATTCCCAATAGATCCAGTACATATTGGCCGGCTTTCTATCGGAGAGCTTCTTGCGAAGCCACTCCTCCATATCTTCACGCTTCTCACAGGTGATCCGAGGGGGCAGTCTCCATACGGATTTACTCCCCTTCAGGTGTCCCCTGTGTAGAGGAATGAAGTCGGCAAAGTTGCTATTGGCGTAAGCCCAAATAGCAGCCTCTTGCTCGTCAGTCGGAGTGGCATCCACAACTGGGTCAACCGGCTCCTCTCCCTCCAGGTCGGATGGTACATCCACAGGTTGCACAACGGGTTGTTGACCCGCGAGAACCTGGGCTGCGGCATCTTGAGCGTCTCCACTCAAATCGGCCATTACGTCGTGTAGCTTGACGATTGGCACACCGAGCTCAACTTTTACGGTTGGGACAGCCGGTTCAGCTTCTGTATTATCAGCTTGAACGTCTACCTCGATAGGTTCAGGTTTGCGTTGGTCAACCTTCTTCTTATTCCGCCTGCGGGATCTGCCGTTAGTAGAAGTGCCAGGCTCGGATGCGTCCGTCTCGTTGTTGGAGACAGCCGAAGCCTTAGCGCCCTTCTTATTGGCCGAGCGTGGAGACACCCGACGGGTTCATGTACTGTCGGTCACACTCGTGCTGGTAGAGGGTTCGGTTCCTGACCGCTTCCCTTTACCCTTACCTTTGGTGGGGGTTGCTTTACCCTTTCCACCAGCTGCTTTCCCTTTTACCTGCTCAGTCTTCGTAGGGGTAGACTAAGCAGTTTTAGGGGAACCATCTGCATCAGGTAGGGCCTTCTCAGGTACTATGGCTGCGTCTCCCAAAGTAGGAGTTTCAGCAGGAGACATGAGACGGTCCATCCGATCGGCCATCTTGGCTGTTACATGCATGGGTGCGGGTCCGGGTACTAGCTCCGGATGCACCAGTGCATACTGCCTCTCCAATAGACGTACTACGAGGTCCTGTATCACCCCGAGCCTGTCTAGTGGAGACACACCAATACGGACCTCTTCCGCCTCAATGGTTTGAGACGTAATGGGGACCCCTGGACAGTAATCCACAACAGCGTTACCTGCTGCTTCATACTCATCCGCTGTGCCTAACATTAGGATCTGGTCTCTATCTATGTATCTAGAGACCTCATCTGCCTTGACACTGGTGTAACCCGTTTTGTCAGACACATAGGAAGGCCTATAAGAGGTATTCTTTCGGAAAGCAATTTCTGCGTCCCAGACGGCTTTACGAAACCATAAGTGGACTACCAATCCTTTGGCCATCTGATGGTAATCCATCAACCAGGCCTCCGGAAAGGTATTAGCCCATTGCGGATGAGCACATTCCCAGATTGCGTTGACGACACGCTCGTCAACCTCTCTGGGCGTCCCATAACAGGTGGGTATCAGCATTTCCTCAGAAATTGCTAACATCCGTCCGTCATAGGGACCAGCTACATCATGCCATTCTGGACTGTCTGGGAGGGGCAGCTCTAGGTACATTGGCCTGTCAACCAGAGAAGCAGGTCCCAAAGCACCGAATGAGGTACTCCCACCAAGACGGGGCGGCAATTGAGGGGGAGGTGGCATCAGAGCCCTGTCATGAGACTGGACTCCTGCCGGCTCTCCACTCAAACCTTCGGATGGAGGGGCTACATAAGGCTCACCTACATCAATTCGTTGTTGAACACCTCGGCGTTCAGGACTAACTTGTCTAGAGTTGTCGGATGCATCATAGAACGATTCTACGTCGCTATCGTCTACTCCAGAGAAGTACTGATCAACATTCATTTGTTGATCCATCTGATCACAATCAGCATCGTATTGTTGATCGTCGTATGTATAAGTGGGACTCTGGGGAGAACCACTTCCATACTCCAGCGGGGTGCTGGCACCGGCACCACCGCCAAGGCGGATGGCCTCTTCTGCCATCGACAGAAGTGGCTCTTCGGGGATTAAATATCCCAATCCACCGGATAAGCAGTAAGGACTGCTTACCCAGTGAAAGGCGGGTGCCTTTTCACGAGGGCACACCTCGGAATATCAGACTCCAACAAGAGTAAGACCACCCTCGGCCACGTCTTCTTCCTTCGCAGGAATAAGACAATATGGCGGGATACTCGAACTTGAATCACTGCGCATGATCAAACCGGCGCCTCACCTGACCATTCGAAAATGGGTCAACAACTTTCCCGCGTGCCCTTAATTAGGTCACGCGCCCTTACATAAAAACAATACAATACCCGATCGGTCGTCTGTCCGTACTCAGGGTTCAACCATGACAACTCGCTAGGTATTATGGAGTTTATGGATAGCATAAGCATATCCACCGGATTATCCGTCCAAAACCATGGGTACATTGTCATGGGACCTTTTCCAGAAACTCATGACCGGCTCAAATATACATTGAACTAGGTTACAACATATAACAGTACACAGTACAGGACAACACACTCGTTGTGTTAACAGGCTAGGTTACGGCAGTCTTAAGCAACCTTGGACTGCGTCTAAGAGGTTTTGAGGCCTCTTTTATTGACCTGGTATCCATAAGAGCCTTTTCCAAGGTCTTCTTAGCCTTAGAAGGACCTTTCCTCTTATTTTTACCTGTGCCTGCCGAGACTTTTTGTATCTTCCCCTGTTTTCCGGATGTTATGACAGGGGGCACCACCCTCTTTGGGTCTGCAACCTTCCGTGGCCGCCCGGGTCCTCGCTTTCGGGTCGGTACCACTTCGAGTTGCTTAACACGACTCTGTTCCATTACTTCCAATAGACCATCACCATACATTTCGGTGGAGGTATCCCTCCCTCTCCATGGCCGTAGTCTCGCTACATTTGACTTGTAACATTTACCAAGCTGTGATTTAATAATCACTGTGCAATCACTAATAACCTGAGTTATAGTGAAAGGTCCATCCCAATTGCTGGCTAATTTCAGGTTGGCCAGAGGTTGGTGTAGACGCAGTACTCTATCCCCTAGATTAAAAAATCTAGCTTTTAGACCTGTGTCATAGCCAACTTTCTGCCAACGCGCAGTTTTCTGCAACTCGTCTCTAACCCTCTCATAGGCTTGTTTGAAATTATCCCGTAGGGATTCTACAAACATCACCTGGCAAGGGGTTTCCGGATTCATTCTTATTACGCCAAACACCAAATCTGCTGGCATAATCAAATCCTCTCCAAAAACGAGGAGATTAGGAGAACAGTTTGTGCTCGAATGTACAGTGCCATTATAGGCATGTACCACGAATTCACATTGTTCATCCCAATCATCCATCTGCTCATTTACTAGAGACTTCAATACTTGGATCAAAGTCCTATTGAATCTCTCTACCTGTCCATCGCTCTGTGGCCTATAGGGATTAGTTCTTGTCTTGCAGATTGCCAGACAATTACACATCTCTTGCCACAGACTAGACTCAAATTCTCTGCCTTGGTCACTATGTAACATGAGTGGGACACCTAGGTGTAGCACCCACCCTTTTACAAAGGCCATAGCACAAGTAACAGCCTTATGATCCGGTAAAGGAAACACTCAGGTGTATTGGTATAATAGTGAGACACGACCATCATACACGTGTTGCCACTAGGAGTGGGGGGAATCCCACTAATAATGTCAACAGCTATTCTAGCAAACCTTACACCAAACAGTTCCTGGGATAATAGCAGTTTGCCTAACCCGGGTCCTGGTTCGTTCTTACAGCACTTGGGACAGGTCTCCACCCATCGGGTGAGATCTGTATTCATGCCGGGCCAATAGTATCGTCTGGTTAGACGTTCTAGAGACCGTTTCTTTCCAAAGTGTCCACTAGTTCTATGCCCATGACAGAAATACATAATATCTCGTTGCATAGCACTAGGTATGACAACTTGCAAGGTTTTCTTCCTATTAGAATGGTTCTTCCATCGAAACAGAATACTATCCCGGACTTCTAGCTCGGCCCATTGAGCTAAGAATCGTCTCATCTCTCTGTTTTCCAATGACACTTCGGGTCTTGGAGGACAGATACCCTGATTAAGGAACTTAATCAAACGTGATGTGACTGCATCAGACTCCTGGAACTGTTGGATGGTCTCCAAGGACCAATTCAAGACATGTTCCGGATGGGTTTCGAATGGAACTCGAACCCCTGCCAATACAGCATTGTGTGCTCCACAATCAGTGCACTCAGCATTTGCACATTTCCTCACTGGGATTCTAGACAAAGCATCTGCATTCAAATGCTTTGCCCCGGCTCGGTGTTCAATCTGGCTGTGATTTAGACCGAATTCGGATAGGTGCGCTAACCAGCGACCTATCATCCCCTCTGCATCTTTGAAGTTCAATAACCATCTGAGGGAAGAGTGATCAGTCCGTAGAGTGAAATCACTCCCCCACAAAAAGTGCTTGAACTTCTTCGTATAGACCACCACAGCCAACAACTCACGTTTAGTGGTACAATAGTTTCTTTGAGATTTACTTAACGTGTTACTAGCGAAGGCTATAGGAACTTCTACCCCATCCTGGACCTGAGAAAGGGCGGCTCCTATGCTTTCAACACAGGTGTACTTGCAAACAAATCCTTTATTTTCATAAAGGCCTCGTCTTGCTCGGATCCCCAAGGGAATCGTTCCTTTCTCACCCCGGGTTTCCAGTGGGACAAACTCTGGATAGGAAAGGCAACCCTTGAATATCCTGGGGTAAAGTCCCGGTAGTAGGAACAGAATCCGAGGAAGGATCTAACTTCTTTCGCATTCGTGGGTGCCTGCCAATTTGACACGGCATCCAGTTTCTCCGGATCGGCTTTAATCCCTTCATTCGAGATTATTCGCCCCAAGTAATTAATAGATCTTTTAAAAAGATCGCATTTCTTGGGCTTCAGCTTCAAACCATTAGTTATGATCCTTTCCAGAACCATACCTAAATTTTTCAAGCATTCCTCGTATGTCTTCCCAAAGACAATCACATCATCTAGATAGACGAGACATTTCTTCCATAATAGGTCACTTAATAAAGTTTCCATCATGGCCTCAAATGTCATCGGTGCATTGCACAATCCAAACGACATCACATTATATTGGAATAACCCAACATGACTGGAAAAGGCCGTCTTCTCCATGTCTTTCGGATGCATACCCACTTGCCAGTACCCGGATTGTAAGTCTAGAGAGCAATACCATTGCTTACCTCCAAGGGAGTCTATAGTCTCATCAATCCGTGGTAAGTGATATGAATTCTTCTTGGTCATACCATTCAATTTCCGGTAATCTATGCAGAAACGGATGGTACCATCTTTCTTAGTCACCATGCACACAGGGCTAGACCAAGGACTGGTTGATGGAATTATTACATCCTGTTCAAGCATTTTAGCTATCTCCTCCTCAGCTACCCTTTTTTTGGCTAGTGGGAGTCTTCTATAAGGAATCTTAAAAGGTTCATTCTCACCAGTGTTAATCGTATGCAGTACCTTATCGGTACGCCCCAATTTTTCACTTGGTGCTGCAAAAGCTTTACGGTACTTGTATAACAAGTCAGTTAGAGCTTCACGTTGTTCATCACTTTCTACATGGCTTTCGGCTACTAGAGTGTCTAGTTCCGGACTCCTTTCGGGTGAGGAAGGGACTCCGGGTACCGAAACATGTTTACAGTCTTCTACCAATTCAGACAGGACAACCGACCTGAGGATCGTATCCTTCTGTACATAGACAGTCTTATTACCGGTATTGGATATAGGAACCACCGTCCAAGCAGCGTTAGCTACTAGAACGTCGGCGGATTCCAATCCGATACTTGACAACATGGCCATGTCTGGCTCTACAACTCCAGTTTTTCCTGAAAACTGTCTGTCCGCTCGACATAAGACATCACAGGCTGTGCCCGGTGGTATCTTAACAGTCTGGGCTACACTGGCTACACTGCTTACTTGCCTAAGTACACATTGTACTTCGAGATGATACGGGTCCCTCACTTCCAATATTCCCCTCTGGGAATCTAACCTTGCTCCATATTATGCAGCAAAATTCAGACCAAGTATACCATCATCCGCGATGTTCGCCACAGTAGGAGTAAGGATGAAGTCCTTATCTTCCTGTAGACTGAACCTCATACATGTTCTACCGAACATTTGTATCATGCTACCGTCGGCCGTACAAGCATTTCCTTCCGTTGTGAAAGTTTCATGATTCGTAGGCAAAAGATCGTAGAATCTCTTAGCAATACAGGAGTGGCTAGCACCCGTATCGACAAGAAATTCAGCGGATCTACCACTCACAGATACAACTGCATACCACCTTCTACCTTTCAAGTAGGTAGGACTACTTGTTTACTTAGCAAGTTCCGTCTTAGCGCCGAGTTCAAATCCACATCCCTTCAAAAACTCGAGACAAGGATGACCCTGGGGGAACTGGGCACACCCCACCCTGGCCAACTCGTTGGCCGCTCCCTCTGGACTGATATCGGGTTTCCCCTCTGTGTTCTTCTGTCGGTTCTTGACACCTGGTGTACTATCAGTCTCCCCAGCCTCATGAATAAGGAACTGATCAGGCTCCTTAGCTTCACTGCTGGGCGAAATCGCTAGAGGATTCTCACCAGTACCGCAAGCGGCGATAGGCTGGCAGTCATGGCAATCACTCATTCGGGGGGTAATCCGGTTGCCTTCATGGACACCCCCTCTCAGTTTTCCTTCTTCACTGAGTCCTCCTTACTCGGATTGTTCTGGTAACGAGTGTTTCTATAAACTGGCTTATCTGCCTCACACTCGGCAGCATAATGCCCAGTTTCCTGACATCGAAAGCATGTCACAACGCTCCTATCAGGCTTAGGCCTCCTAAGATTTTCAGTAATCTTCTTTACCAAATTGTTAACCAGGTCCTCTGATAAAGACGAACCGGTAGTAGGTTTGGTATCGGTTTGAGTCACAGGAGGTTTGGAAGTAATCACTTTCTCCTTGACGTAACCCGGTTTCTTTCCCCAGTTCCAGTTGTCCGGGGGTTCCCTTGGCCAATGGCCCCAACGTTTTCATCTTCGTCAGGTTCCCCTGATTCGGATGAATCGGTTTCGGGTATTCCTTCCGGGATTATCATTGCTGACATCCGTTGAGGTACCTTCCCGGCCTTTCGATCATAATGATCTAGGGACTGGAACAAATCTGTCAGAGAGGCATCATTCTTCCAAGCTTCACAGGCTACTGTCCTGTGTTCCTGATTCCGCAATCCTTCGATGAATTGTTTAAACATTTCATCTAGGAAGCATTCATCATCTAGTCTCCATTGAGGTCTGGCTTTGTGCAACAGTCGTTGACATTCTAAGCCGAACACTTTGGCAGATTCCTTAGGCTTCTGCGTTCTTTTAGTGAACGTCAGCCAAGGATCTTCTCCAACTATATTCCCATATAAATATGAAGCAATCTCTATGAGTTCATCATATTTCATATGGGCCGGGAGTCCTACTATTTGAGAATCTCTCCATTGTTCCACGGCTCCTTTTCCGTCGCCTTCCTTTAACCAACATACTAGATAAGGGAGAGCTTCCGCTTTGCCCCATCCATTGCAGTTAAAGACATCTGCGCAGCCTTGATACTCCTCCTTCCAAGGGTTCTTGGCATTAAATGGGGTAGGTATCTTAGCTACTCTACGAGCCGGATTCGTGGATCCAGTAAGGGTTAAACCCTTACTCCATTCCATGATCTCCGTATCGTCCAGACCTTGATTGTAACAATCAACACCTAAGTTAGCAATCGCTGCATTAGAGTCATGCAGCGCTTGTAACCCTGGAGAAAGAGATACTCGGCGACTGAGTCTCTTTTTCCTTGGAGGATTTGTACCATTTGTACCTCCAAAGCCTCCGGGCGGTGGTCCTCCTCCACCCCCTGATCCCCCTGATCCATATGGAGGCACCTGTGAGAAGGTGTATCCGCCGGTTTGAGGAGTTGGCCCTGGATTATTGGTGGGTTGTGTATTTCCACCAAAGCTAAAGAAACCACTATTGGGATTAGTGTTTCCTCCTGTTCCATACGACTGATTTCCATTATTGAAACCAGTCCCACCGGCAGAGGGTCTGCTTCTGGAACGATCTCCTGAAGGTCCGGATCCTTGGTCACATCCGGATTGCCCTCCAGCTGTACTGGAATTCCCGGATGCTTGTCCGGTTGTTCCTCCGGACATGTTCCAGGTGTTACAATTGGACGGATTCGCTCCTGTTTGGGACTGACTCCATCCATACTGGGCATACGGGCCATTTGGTCCCCCTAAAGGTGACTGTTGTGGCCATCCGCAGTCAAAGGTGGAGGTTTTTGCCGAGTGGCTTTGTTTAGCTCCACTCGCAGAGTCACCCCCACTATTTCCCGTACCTAAACCAAGAGGTTTTAAGGTATTATCCATAAATCTAACCTGATGACTCTTTACTCCTTCATAACGAGGTACAGTTGTCTCTGTTACCCCGTCATCGCCCCTCAAAGAGTTCATCTGGTTACTCGTCGTGTTTAGGGCAATTCCTGAAACAGTGAAGTCTGATTCAAGAGTGCCTACTGCACGACCAGTATCTTCTAGATACTTTGACATCTGGATAGCTTTAGCTTCCAGTTCGGAATAATCATCCATCATTTTTGTCTGTTTGGCAGCCAAATCTGTGGATTCACGTATCCATTGACCTTTGAGTTTTTCATGCTCATCTGTTTGTTTTTGATACGTTTTCCGAGCATCCTTGAAGGCTGATTCAATTTTCATCAGCTCTTCTTGGTACTTGCCATAGGCCGTTTGAGTTGAATTTAACTCCTGTTTAGTTCTATTCAACTCATCACACGAGGCTCTGTATTCCAGATCCGCCGTGTGTAGTGCATCACGATACTGTTCGTGCTGGAGTTGGAAATCTTGTTTTTCCTTCTCCATCTGATCCAATAACAATCGTTGTTGGCGTCTACAACTTTGATCGTAATCAAGACGTTCTGATATCAACTGTTTGTTTTCAGTCAGAATCTTGTCTCGGGTTCCGGTCAGTGTAATAAGATCCTTCTGGATCTTCTCGTATTCAGCTCTCATGTCTTCAAGCTCGTCCATTTTGTTCTTTTCGAATCCACATTTCTGGTGTTTAATTCGAGAACTATATGGAGTTTCAAACATACCTGCACTAGGCTTTGGTACCTCAAATGGTAGTTTACCAAATTGAGCAGTACTTTTATGCATTGGTGCAGGTTTCGAAGTACCTCCTGGCATGAATAAGGAATCTCCAAATTCATCCAGTTCATCATGTAAGTTTTTTCTTACATCCTCTAACCCATCAGGGTAGTGTTCCAGTGGATCTCTCCACTCTGTTCCTTGGGGTGGTGACTTGATTTCACCATCCTCCATCGGGGAGTTTAGCTCATGATTTGGGCCATTTCCCCTAACTGGGCTCAGCTCAGTCATTTCTGACTGCGCTTACCCAAAGACCAACTGGTCACGGCACCAGTGTAGTGGTTTGTCTCGTTAAGTTAGATTAAATCATAACGAAGAGAGAGAAAAGTTTCCGGGTAGGCAACCGAGCTTTCATTTCATAGCTTACGTTACATACGATCACAGCCTCAGAGGACTACATGCTACTAGGGCATTCAGTTACCCTTTCAGGTAACGACCTGGTTGAGCAGTGGGTAAACCACTACTGAAGAACATGGGCTAGGACCAGCCTTATATAGGGGAAAAGCCAGCAAAACTCAGACCGGCCATGTGACGTGTGGCAGACGAGTGGTAGGCCCCCTGGTGTAATGGATACGAACCCAGAGGCAGGTGCTGTCACCTGCCATCCGGATTCCCCCACTACACCCGAAGGACCTAGGTCTGAGTCTCACGGGTACATGAACGTAAAGTGTAAATACCATACCCCTATATATATATATATATATATATATATATATATATATATATATATAAGTTAACTCGCTACCAGGGAATAATAATACCGGTAATAACGATAATAATAATGTTGATATATACAGTAATAATAGTATATGATAAGTAGTATAATAAATGATCATATCACAGACACATGAGTTTGGTGGGTTACTGACCTTGGGGCTATCAGCACCATACATGCCTTTATTAAAACAACTATAACAATTAGTTGACAAAGCATATTCAGTAAAATGCATAATATAATAACAGTAGTATAGTAATAACAGTAGTAATAACAATAGTAATAACAATAGTAAAAATTTAAAAATCAAGGAAACACCCAGCGTGGTGTTATCTGTACAGGTGAATCGATCCAATTGACCGTTACCTTGAAACTTCTCCTTATATACTGGAGGAGTGTTTACCATGACGTCATGCTATGACATCATAGATACCAATGCGCACTGCAAATAGTCCCTAACCGTTCGCGGTTAATTATATATATATACACGAGTGTATATAGTTCCATAAGTTAACTCGCTACCAGGGAATAATAATACCGGTAATAACGATAATAATAATGTTGATATATACAGTAATAATAGTATATGATAAGTAGTATAATAAATGATCATATCACAGACACATGAGTTTGGTGGGTTACTGACCTTGGGGCTATCAGCACCATACATGCCAAAAACACATAAAAACACGCCAAACACATGTGAAAAACACATACCAATTAACAATGCAATTGAGATTGGCAAAGTCTATCTAATTCCAAAAGTTCATTTTTATGATTATGTAAATATGTAAAAACAGAATTAGATTTCCAATTTACCTTCTTTTTAATAGAATCCACACTAAGTCCTGCATCCTTTAACATAGTAGCACCACCATGCCTAAGCGAGTGAGTGGAGACTGAACCTTTGATACCAGCACGTATAGATAAAGATTTCAGCCTAGAATTAATATATTGGTACTGTAGAGGAACACCATTAATTTTGAATAACAAATCACTTGCACCCCTACCTGTGCACAATTTTCCTAAGTCTTTACAAGGACATAACAGTGAGGTATCATCCCTACATAAATATATATTAAAAGAATGGCCACCAAGCTGGTCCGTTTTAGAAGTTCTAATGCGAAGACTAGCATAACTTTTACATACTTTAACCTCACCTACCCTTAGTGTATGAGGAGAAGATACAACATGTCCTATCCTGAGGACACCTCTATAACATAAGAGAATAGCTAACCAAAATTTCAAGTCAGCCCTATTGGAGAGATCCAAATACGATCTAATACATAACATTTCTACAGGACTCAATGGATGAATAACTCTGGTAGGAACAGTAAAATTTCTATCAATACCATCCAACACCTTTTTTAGCATGAAATTACCGCTATGGTCTAAGCCACCTCTAAGTTTTTGATGATACCAAATGGATGACAAATAATTTCTTACAGAAGAAGGTTTCATACAACTAGATAAATATACTGCATAAGTAGCAGCTTGTGAGGGAGAACAAGGAAATTTAGGTAAATTAAATTTATCACAAAATTTTTTGTACCTTTTAAGTTGTTGTTTCCTTGTTCTCCTCGTATTCTCGGACACACCCTTCGCTAAAAGACACTCTTTTCTTTTTTGTAACCTTTTCCATTCTGGAATTAAAGCAACACATATCATTTTCAAGAAGAGAGTTTACACATTTGTCCAGTACACCCTTGTAAGCAAGTCTAGATAGTTGGTCGGCCAGGACATTGTCTTCTGACTTAATATAGGTTGCATACACCTCCACATTATTGATGAAACAAAGCCAAAAAATTTCTCTAAGCCATTCCATTCCATTATTTTTTGACCTACCGGTATTAATCATAGCTAGAACTTGCATATTATCAGTAACACAGTGTATTCTTTTATTTTTACAGCCAGATATCCAACGTCTAAGCCCCATAAGAAGGGGATATAACTCGTATACATTTATATTTCTATGGTGATTTCTCAAATTGTCTAGTATTGGTGGTTGGGTAAAATGACCACTACCTAGATTGAATTTATCGTAAGATGTCCAGTCACCATATAAATAATCTTTATCCATCCAAGCCCCGAAGCCTTTCATGGAAGAATCTGAGTACATAGGTGCATCAATACCATCATTTAGAATTAACCTCTTACAGTTAAAAACTCTACAAAAATCCAGCCACCACTGAATGTCTTGGCGAGTGCAAGCTGAAACCCTAATATAACCACCGGCCGTGCCCGAGCGCAGAGATCGAAAATTCGCCTACTAAAAGTTCTACCACCCTTAACCACCTGTGAGCAGAACGACATTAAACCACCTATCCTCTCTAAGTTCTTTTTAGAAATAAATTTCTTATTAACGTTATCCAATAAGAGATTTTCCATTTTTTCAACCTTTTCAATAGGCAAAGACAGTTCCAACTTAAATGAATCTATGTTAATGCCTAAGAATTTACAAAATTGAGATGGTTCGGTTACCTTTTCTTTGGATACTACAAAACCCATGTACGCCATACACTCCATTAATAAATTCCTCTGTCTAAGACACTCATCATAAGTATCAGCAATTATGATAAAGTCGTCCAGATAATTTACAATTTTTTCTACACCGTAGAATTTTGCCACCTCCACAATAAAATCAGAGATTTTATTAAAAATATAAGGGGCACATTTCAGGCCAAAAGTTAACCTGTTGCTTACATAATAATCCTCTCCATGCCCAAAATTCCATCTGAAACCTTGCATGGTCGTGTGAGGTGCATACACATTTATAGACCTATAAGCTGACTTTAAATCCACCACACTCATGAAATCGTTCTTATTCAATTGAGCAGTCACCGTGCTAATATTATTATAAGAAAATGTCGAGCTAGTAGTCTCCATAAAATTATTAATAGATATTTTATCAGGCATACTACAGTCAGTTATGGGTCTTAACTTGCCATTTGATTTTTCTACACCACCTAGGGCATGGATACAACGGGGTTTATCTACACTTTTAGAGACTAGACCAGCTTCTAGTTCATCTAACAATATACCACAGTACTCATTATAGAATTTTCCCTCAAGGATTGACTTATAATTTCTGCAATCATAAGAAGTATCGCAATCAGGATCCACTATCCTGAACCCCTCAACAAAACCTTGCCATAAGAATAGCGCCTCCTTGTCATTTACATTAATAATACCTTTCTGGGTTAAGAAAGAGGCGACTCTGCAAGGTAAAATTTGGGAATTTTTTCCATTGATATAATGAACACATGTACATGTACCTTCTATACACTTGTCATATACCCTGATGCCGGGTAAACCTGTGACACTAACCGTAAAAAGCGGTTCAATACCAACCTGTATTAGGTTATAACCAATAACATCTATATTATTTTCCAACGAATTAAATTCTTTGAAAATACTTTGTTCTGCTACATTCACCTCCTGTACTGGAGTTTGTGAGGGCGAATCGATATCTACCAAACCTACCATAACTTGGTCCGGCATCAAACAAATATCATTACCAGCTATGGGATATCGATCACCTGCAGTTTCCTATTCACTCCTGGCCTTCTGGCATTCAGTTTTACTATGCCCAGAGGAACTGCAGGCACTGCAAATATGTCTATACTTGCAGGGGTCCCTTACACAACCTTCTGCCCTATTAAAGGCATAGCAAGAATTATTTGAGACCTTTTGTTTGATACCATTCCTAGCCTTGGTAGTGTATGCTTTCTGTGCTTGAACAGTACCATCATATGATAAGTGTCTCAGAATATCTGAATTGTCTATAACACCAAAAGCTTCTATCCCATCATTATTTGCCCTGGTCCTAACTGATTTATCATATGCCACTAGAGCTGCTACCGTATACATTCTTGTACCAGCCTTTTCAACCAGAACTTGGAGATGTTTTAACATGCCTTCTACATCTCTGCTGTCCTTGTAATAATCTAAGACAAAATTCAAGTTGACCAACATCAACTTCTCAACGGTATCGATCTTTTCCCGTTTTTTTACATACATTTCATGATCAAACTCACCACATTTGGTATTGGTGTGAAGCCTGGATGTAGAGGAATCTATTGACGACCCTCCTGAAGACGACCGAGGTCTGTGACGAGTAGAGAAAGATGATTTTGATCTCCGACGACGACCACGATGCACGACTTCGTCCCATTTCGAACCGTCGCTAAGGACGCTGGGAGACCGCTGCCTGGATACGCGGCTGCGCACTTGATGCGATGACGTCACAGGTCGTTTACAAACATTCGCACGTGTATTATGCCACGCCCCCTCCGTAGGTTTCGTCTCGTCTTTTCCGTCCCTTCCAGCAACCAAATCCTGTAGCAAGCCTTTGATATTGCATAGTTCATCCTCTAACGACTCCAGCCTCTCCGTCTGGTCAGTGAACCGATTGTCTTCCAACCCCTTAGCATGGTGGGGCGATGTAGATCTCCGATCCACACAAGACGAATCCAACTCACTCGAAAGTCCTAAATTGGCCGATTCCACCGTTTTCTTCGCCGATTTGGCCGATTTTTTAGAAGAAGTAGCACTTCTAGTTGATTTCCTCCCCATCTTGATCCGAAAATCAAGTATCAACCAAGAAAAACCGTTAAAAATCAAGGAAACACCCAGCGTGGTGTTACCTGTACAGGTGAATCGATCCAATTGACCGTTACCTTGAAACTTCTCCTTATATACTGGAGGAGTGTTTACCATGACGTCATGCTATGACATCATAGATACCAATGCGCACTGCAAATAGTCCCTAACCGTTCGCGGTTAATTATATATATATACACGAGTGTATATAGTTCCATATATATACACCATCAACACCATAGGTGACACCATCAACCTATGGGCCTCTAACATGGCCAGGTCTCTTGACTTATATTCAAGGCACGAGAAAACTCAAAGGGAGAAAATGCAAGTATTAAATGATGCATTAATCATCATAGCAGCAAGAATGAACACAGTACAATCACTGCAAAGGGAGAAAATGCAAGTATTAAATGATGCATTAATCATCATAGCAGCAAGAATGAACACAGTACAATCACTGCAAAGAACCAATGCAGCCCTAAGGATGCTATCATCAGGAATCCTCACCTCTGATATAGTACCACCCCCAGACCTTGTTAGATACTTAATTGACATTAACAACAAACTTAGGATTACACAACCTGGAGCACAAGTAGCAATTAATGACTTAGATTTCTATTATTCTCAGAAGCTGACCTCATACACTTACTCAGCTCACCATATATATATATATATATATATATATATATATATATATATATATATATATATACATATATTCATCTGGACATTATAATTCAATCTACCATCTCTACCTTCAAACTATACCAAATGATTACATCACCCATGCCTATAGACACACAGTAGACCCCAACCAGAGGAGTTACCAGATTGCAAACTACAACTGAGTTCTTAACTGAGTATCTTAGCAGAATCATTATTCATTGAATTGGACTCAGCCGATATGCAGGCATGTGAAGGTACTACAGTAAAAGTATGCAGAGATGTAAATGGTAGAATTCATAAGCACAGGCCTACATGCCCTGTAGCCATTTTTACTAACCAGGCTCAACAGATTAAGGAACACTGCAAGTTTACAGTTTCACCACTGCGAGCACCTACCACCCATGCTATTTCCATTTCTGAAGATGAGTATCTGGTCACTACTAATGAACCCCATTACTTTATTAACTGCTATGGTAAAACGTCTGAAACTCGGAAAGCCCAGTCCTACCCAATCATAGGTGTACCCTGTGGGTGCACAATCAGTGTAGGAGAATTTTCTCTTCCAAACACAAGGTTGCCCTGTAACTCAACCTTGTCATTTCATTACATTCTTAAGACAATTAATTTACCATTCATGGCAGCACCTAACCAAATTTCTGAGACCAAACCAGATGATAGAGAGAATCTTCCAAACTTCCCAGTGGTAAACCTTTCTAGAACCCTAGACAAACTACAGGAAAATCGAATCATGGAATATATTACTCAACTAAATCTAGAGCCCTTTGCCAAAACACTATTAAATGATGCTTCCAACCTTGATCAGGCAATGGAAACACGCTACGTAGAATCACAGCTACATACAGTTACAGAGCATCCGATTTTTCAAAGCTTAGGACTCATCTTAGGGATATCGGCTCACATTTTTATAGTATACATACTCCTCAAACTATACAGACTAGGAGGGACTGTAGCCTACCTGCCTACAGCCAAAGCATTCAGACTAGTCACTGAGCTGCCCCTACAGAAATTGATCCCAGATAAGAATCCTACAAAATTTAGCCCTACAGAGGAAACCTACACCCCTTTCCACACAATTCAGGAAACCCACACCCTGATAATTGCTATATTATTCAGCCTGACCGTCTACTCAGCCTACAGAATAATGAAGAACCTTAAGAATTTTGCACAGACACACTGTGGTAAGAAAAACGTGGCCAAGCGCACAAATCCCACAATATACTTTAAAATATATTGTGGCGACTCAAACTTCGCACTACCCTTTAGGCCTATACAACATGAATTTGATGATATAGGGCTATCAATAAAAAATAATATTATTAAGAAATACTGAGTTTGTTAATTCCAGACCCAGGCCCCCCATGTCCAGTAAATCTTGGAATATGCCATATATATATATATATATATATATATATATATATATATATTTACCGGTAAAGATGGCTATATTTGTACCAGCAAGTAGCCTGATTATAAAATTCACTTTCTGAATGTTATTAATATATTTATGGAAAATTAACTATAAAATTGTATGTAGCTTCAATAATCACAAATCCTTTTTTTTAAATCACATTTTTATAAAGTTTTGTACATAGTAAAATATGATTAATTAGTAAATAGTAATTATGGAGCCTATTCTATTCTACTCTATATGAATTACTGTTTTGAAAGGCAAAGGCTGTGTTTTCAATGTAAGGATGATCCAGAATCCCTATGGAATATTTATATAGACAACATTAGGAATATTCTTGATGATATGTGTCCATACAACATATTTAAAATGAAACATTCCAAAGAGGAATGGATTAATTCTGAATTGTTGGATAAAATTAATACAAAGGATAGATTATTCTCCAGATCATGGGAAACTAAAAACCCTAATGACAAATTAATAGCTTAAAATACCAGAAAAGAACTTAAAGGTTTAATTAGTTCCACAAGGGAAAGTTTTGTTGAAAACTTAACAGATGAATTAAAAAACGATCCCACTAAATTCTGGAGAGAAATCTCCAAATTGTTATCAGAAAAAAGAGCAAAAATAATAAGATACAACTTATTGATGATAATAACACTTTATTAAAAAAAGAAGAAATCCCATCTTATATTAACAGTTATTTTGCTTATATAGGTCCAAAACTTGCTAGTAAACACAATAAATCCTGGACCAACTACGGTTCAATCAACAACACTACAAGTCTGGATCAAAATTAAAACAAATGCTTTTGAATCAGGTAAATATGTTGACGGGATTGTAACATCAAAATCATCAGTCATAGAAGGAGTTAGTACAAAAATTCTAAAATCAGTTTTTTCAAAATTCAAAATTACACCTTACACACATTCTCAACACTTCTTTTGTCACCAATATTTTTGCAGAAAATTGGAAAATTTTCAAAACTAATACCTATCCCAAAATCTGGTGACAACAGACTTAGCAATGATTACAGACTAATATCTTTTACCAAGCAAAATCATAGAAAAAAATAGTTCACAACAGATTATTAGATTTTCTTGAATGAAATAACCTTTTGGCCAGCACACAATTTGGATATAGAAAAAAACAAATCTACCATAGATTCTGTAGGCAAATTCACAGATGATATTCTACTAAACAAAAATAACAAACAAAACACTTTGGCAACCTTTTTTGACTTAAGAAAAGCATTCGCTACTGTAAATCATGAAATTCTTCTTAAAAAATTAGAACTTTTAGGTATAAAAGGAAGCCTCTTCGGCTAGCCTACACGTCATTGTCGGCGTTCTAACCCAAGACTGGAGTTTCCGAATGCACCGGTCGTCTGCTGACTGTTTGCTCCGCCCCCAGCAGCCGAAATGCGGCCGGGTGGCGTGTTCTTAAATCCTCCGCCTCAGCTAGACTGCCCGTTATTGTTGGCTCCATAGATGCCTTGTGACCTGAGACCTGAGTTTCCAAATGCATCCACCGTGTGCTGCTGCTGCCTACCACCGGGCATCCCTGCTCTGTTGGCAGGCATCCCTAGCTGCTGCGGCCATCCACGCTCTCTCAATGGCAGCCTCCTGCAACTCCTCAATAATGTCATCATTTTCTAAGTTGGTGGCCGCTAATCTGGCTTCCAGATCTAACATACCCTGCTTCCTTTTAAGCAGTGATTGTTTTTCCACTGCCGGTTTAATCTGCCTATGAATAGATTCCTCCCTGTCTGCTATGTGATCCTCCAAGGGAGCCTCCACCTGTTATTGCGTGCCTCCAGTGGCTTGTTAACTGCCACCCAGGTCGGCCATGTTGGTTTCAGTGATGTGGGGTTCCTTGTAGAAAACCACAAAGTCACCATGAGAAATCTTCCTGTAGTGAGCGGTAGGCTCATTACACTGAGGGCACTGCTCATGTTCCCATGATAACTATGTCCACAACTGGGGTTTGTACACTGCACCATTGTGCACAAAATACAGAGGACAAACCACTGCATTGAACTGCCAGCTATGCCTGCCTGCCTGCTACCTGTGAGTGATTGACTGCACACCTGGTGACCTAGTTGACCTTGACCCAGGGTGACTAGAGACCTCAGTGGTGTCCCCTGTACTTAATACCTGGATCAGTCAAGTATAACAGAATGATTCTAACCCTAAATTGGATAACGGATTATAATAGAAAAAAATATATACTTTTATTGATGGGATTTATTCTAGCACTGGAAATATTGAATGTGGAGTTCCCCAAGGATCTATTCTAAGTCCTCTATTATTTTTGATCTATATTAATGGCATACATTTTGCTTGCAAAAATCCCAAAATATTTCTTTTTGCTGATGATATCGTTATATACTGCAGTAGTAATAAGGAGAATGAAACAGTTCATCTTTTACAAGAGGACATAAATAAATTTGTAGAGTGGTATGACATCAATAAGCTTACAGTTAATATAGAAGAAAAACAAAATACATGGGATTGGGTCATAAAAAAGTTTCAAAAATTCAAAACAACTCCTCATCAGAGATATTGCAATATCCAGAGTCCCAAGCTATAAATATTTAGGCATCATTCTGGACCCTACATTGAATTATAATATTTTTCCAAAAAAAAACACAAATGAAAACAACCTGTCAAATCGTAAAAAAAAAATACAGTTGCACCATCCAAGGCCTCCAAACATCCCATAGGAATAGCACAGCCATTAGTAGTCATATGACTCTGTGTAAGCACAGTGCATTAAGAAATGGCACAGAGACCTCTAAATATGTCTAGGATCCATGGTTTATGTGCTGGAATTTACAATACATCTTATGAATAGGGATATGAACTTTTAAGGCTCTATGGTGTTCAAACAGACCATGTTCAAGCTTGCATAAAGACAGTACAAGCTTCATGCTGGCAGAGGTTTGCAGTATTTCAGTTGCATAATGATGAAACAAAATGGATAGATAGTGCTTTAAACAAATGGACAAAAAGTAAGGGTCTTCAAGGGAAGCGGCATGATAAACAAATACAAAACTTATCATATTTGACTTGTCAACTGAGGCCCGCACCCTTCTTGACATGAACTTTGCATCAAGCATTAGGTATGCAAGTGAAAGCAAGGGACAAAGTGAATAAAGTTTCATTGAAATGATCATTACTATAGAGAAGGAATAGTAATTGAATCATTATTTTAGGAGCTATCAATGTATCTTGGCAGAGAAGGATAGAGAATACCTTACTCTAAGGATACACTCTAGAGGGTAAGCAAGAATGGATACCCATATGAGGGTGTTACATCGAAAATTAACCAACAGTCTCACATATCATCCATATAGTGGATCTGATAGAAAAGACATGTACTACTACTATGCCAAATACAGAATGATGATATCTTCAATAGGGAATGCTTGGGAGCTGTTCAAAGTTGAAAAAGTAACTAATATTTTGTATATATTATAGACTATGCAGGGTAGTGGCGCCTGTTTGGGAGTAGAGTGGACCATGTAGCACAGCGGGATCACACTGCCTGCAGCCACAGGGTCATATACAATGAACACCTTCATTTAGGTCTTTTGTGGGTATTGAATGTTGGAAAAGGGGTGCTGTAAATAATATAATAGTACTTCTGTTAGTATTATTTGCCTTATGTGTTTGCTAATTCATTCCAGTTAATTAATCCTGGTTTGCCAAAGTATAGCAAAGAAGGAATGATATAGACTTAGTTCTGCCACGAGGATGCAAGAGTTGTGCAGAGCTATAATAACGATTATAGGTGCATTATTTTGTTAATTGTGTGTAGTTCAATAGCGTGAGCATACACTTTTTAAATTATCAATTTTCATTGGTCTTTTTAACCTAAAACCGTGTTTTTTTTACCTAAAACATGACACAGAATTGTGAATATTGATCATAAAGAAAGTGTGCACCTAAAACATGACACAGAATTGTGAATATTGATCATAAAGAAAGTGTGCACCTAAGGCAATGTGTGCAAATATGTGTAGAAATACCTTTTCATTTCACTTAGATTTCAATAGATTCTTGCATACTTGGCATTATCTAAGGACATGTATTTTTCCCCTACTGCAGATATAGGTGCCATATGCTACCTACTCACACTATGCCAAAAGTGACATTTACCTGTGTGTTTCCACAACCATAAGACCAATTAAGATAATCATAAATGAAAAACTGATGATTACTGGGGTGTGTATAGTAAACATTTGTGGAGCAAAGAAGTAAGACCATTCCAGGAATCTAAGCAGAATTGCCGTTCTGACAGAGGTTTACACAGCCCATGTAAATCCCTACCATATTGCTTGCCTGCTCATGGCATAGTTTTTCCGCTTGTGCACCATCTTTTTGCCTAGTTCTATTTTTTGGTATTTCTAGGTGGCATGATCTTAGTTCAGGTCACTAATACTAGCGACCAGTTTTGGCGACCAGAATTGTGGCTTATTCTATATCAGAAAATCACGACCACATTTTAGCGACCACTTTATTCTGTATATAGTGACCTAAACGTAGATATGGCCTCCTTGTATGGTAAGAGTGTTTGCATTATAACAAGAATAGGGCATGGGTCATAACCATAAGTGGGACATAATCAGGGAAAGACACTAACAACACTAGTATGTATGGTCAGTCCATTATATAAAAGAATATCTAACAACAGCATCCAGACTATTTGGTTTATTCAAGAGTTACACAGTTTATTATGACATAAATGTAAACACCCCTCATACATTGAATCAGCATCTAGATGCATGGTATGCTGTGGGTCATGCATAGTCCAGTCATTTACCCAGAGGGCAATAGTCCATTGCATTGATAGGCCTGAACGCTAAAGTAGTCTATAGATTAATGTGTGGGTAATATCCATACACTCAGACCTTTGCTGAGGACTGGCAAAGTAATAAGTCACACATGATCAGTCAGGTTTACATGTCTCTGAAAGGTCTACAAGCTGTAGACATGCTTTTGGTCACTAGGTTCTCCTTGCTGTTCTATCTAAGTTGTTTCTTGAAAACCACAGAAGTACCATCCTGGCAAATGTGAGATTCAGTGGTAATGGCATAATTCCCGCAACCATCCAAAGATGTATACTCGGATGCAGTGGGGTACCAATGAGACTAAGTAACCATAAAGTTGACATGAATACACATGCCACAGGACGAGAAATCACCTGCATGAGACCTTCCTTGAAGAATGCTTCCTGATACACACTTTGTGGTAATCGACCAACATTTTCTGCACATTTCTTTATCATGTTAATGCTATTGATAAAGGAACACACAATACATGTGGTGGATAGAATAAGTAGAACCAGGAGAGTTAGCAGAAACCATCACATCATTGGGCAACCTTGTGACATAATCAGGATAAAACAGTCATTACTAAGGGCTGCACCGTTACATGTATATGAAATAGGAAGAAGGGGTGAGACACAAAGTGCTGTAAGAACACAACAAATACTGAGTGTAAAGCTCAACTTACACCAACTTAATTCTGTGAATGGCTTCATGGATCTAAGTTCTCTGTTCATTAGGGTAAAACAGGAAGCAGATATGAAGAATGAAGCAAAGATGGCTGTAATCAGAAACAACGCTGCCATTTTACACATTGCACTATTGCCCCATGCTTCTATGGGAACACCCTGTGTAGGTACTTCCTCATCTTTTCTTATAGCGTCATCACCAATAATGATAAGTAGTGTGTAGAACCCATAGAAGCTCTCACTCACCGCAATCCCTATGTCAATTACCAATATTCTCATGCATTTGTTCACTTTTAGTTGTGTTGATTTGATAGTTATTACAAGTAAGCTCACCATTACAGTGGCCACACCACTATACCGGGTGAGCCATATGTCAACGCTTGTATCAAGGATACTCTTGCAGTTAGTTTCTGATTTTTGAACAGAAGGCCACACATAGCAAGAACTGAGGGATTTCTCCAGGAAACAGCAGACTGCAGAGTTACTGACATACACCTCTTGTCTTCTAAATGAAGATTCCTGCTGAGTTCGATAAACGTTTAATATTGGATTTAAAGAAATATTCAGTGTTCTAAGGTTCGGGATGTCAACAAGTAGGCTCTGGCTTATCCCATGTATATTATTGTTACTAAGATCTAGATGTTCAAGTATTGGAGTGTAAGAAGTGAAGATAAGGTGTGATGTCACAATTGATTTGAATGAAAGGTGGCAAGAGTTCATATTCAGTTTCTGTAGTCTAATCAGGCCAGAGAATGTATTCAAGGCAATACTGGAAATTCTGTTTCCTTTCAGATTTATAAAGGTCACAGATTTCAGAGATCTAAATGGTCTCTCTGTCAACTCACTTATCTCATTATATGACAAGTCAAGAACATATGCATGTTCATACATCAAATTAGAGTAGACCATTTTGATTCTATTACCTGACAATAGGAGCAAACGAGCATAACTGCTTATGAGACCTTTTATCATGCTAAGGTTAGCATTAGGGCAGCTATATCCATATCCTTGACAAAAGCAGACCTTAGGGCATCCATTAAAATGACATAGTACTTCATCATCTTTAGTCACAGAACAGTGATTGATGCCATCGCAAATTTGGTGAAGTGGAACACAAGTTTTTTGATACCTGCACAAGAGCATTCCTGGGCATGTAAGGTTTTGACAGGAATGTTCATCATCTCCAAGTGGGCAGTCCTTTGCTCCATCACACACTCGGGTCATGTCAATACAATATGAATATAAGCACTTATATTTATCAGGACATGCAAAGTACATACAATGACGAAGATGGTAACCATTGGAGCAGCCATTTACTCGAGGTTTGTAGATGCAAAGTTTGTCTCTTGATATTGATTCTGAAAAATGGGTGTCCTTACATTTGTACAGAGTGTTGTTAAATGGTGTGTCTGATGGCAATTTGTCCATGATACTGAGTTTCTTGCTTTCAGCCAGAATTAAAAACTCATCTGAACAATCAGAACAATCACAGTATCCATCATTCACTGTAGAGTATGGAATACAATCTAGATTTTTACAAACATATGAATGATCACCACAGATACAATTATTTGAATCACAGTGTATGTTAGAGACTATTTCACTGTTGATCCTGCCTTGTATGCAACTGTCCTCATCAGATCCATCTGGACACTGTACTTGACCATCACACCGATGATGGTGCAGGATGCATGTCTCATCCTTACATGCAAAATGACTCGGTAAACATTTAAAGATAGTCTTCACTGGTGGGGCCTTGCATATGACCCAGAACTTAGATGTGGTGTTACAAGATATTGTCTTTCTATATCTCATATCAAAGTACAGGCAGTGGTGGTCACGCAATAACCAAAATGACCTTTGTTCCTCAGGGAAAGAGTAGGTAAAAATTAGGTTGGAAAGAATCCTTGAATCTACAAATTTCCGTTGCCATAACGAACCACCATGCTGGGAACAGAGTGAACTTGCCTCATTAACATTCACTTTACCATAGTGAAATAACTCTTTGAAACAAACTGTGCAGTGTGGTTCTTGCAAGGGTAGAAACTTGTGCCAACCAGCAGCACAGCCTATACTGGCTTGATGTAGCTCCCACTCTCTGTAGTTTAACATGATGTTAAACACATTTTCTCCTGGTAATAAACACTTTTGTTTAACTTTATAGTCATGGTCATAGATAATTGGATTAAAGTATTTGCATGTGATAGTTCCAAACTTGAAATGTGCATCACAGCCAATGTCTTTCCATTCATGACCAAAACCAACATTTATGATGGCATAACATGATTTGTCATCGTCACTATCATTAATAAATTCCTCTGTTAGGTTCACTGCTACATCATTATCAGGAAGTCTTATCTTTATTGCTGCTTTATTTCTGCTTGAAATAAAAGGCTTAAATGTAACAGCTGACCCATCTGTCCATGCATCCTGTTGGTTCTGAAAATGACAAGTAAGATTGTGTGAACAAAAAGATATTCTTATTTTACAAATAGATTGCCTCAATGATATATTGTAATAACCATTTTAGATGTAAGATAACATGTGCAGACAATGACTGTGATCCTTCAAACAAAATATGAGAAATGGGGCTTAACCCCTCCCCAGAAATATTGATAGCAGTTTGAGTATTAACTTACATTCTTAGATATCAGTCCAATGAATGTGATGAGAATAGGTCATCCATTTGGTCATAGTAGTCAAAACTTGCCAGAGATTGGTTGTGAGATTGACAGAAGAGATTGGCATCATTCCAGGATATATTATATCCTTGATGTGGAGAAAAACACCAAGGGAACAAAACATCTCCACAAGCAGCAGATTTCCTTAACCAGTTTAGTCCTGCATCACTCCAAGGCAGCACACCTGAGAAGTACTTGGGTAATGCAAAAAGAGGATTTTGTGAACTTGAGTGATGATTTGTGTTGGTTATGGTGAGGTTCAAATAAAAAATTTCACTTCCTGTGTATAAGGCATCCAAATTTACTATCTCAACCTCCAGAGTGCAGAGATAAAGATTACCAAGATAAATCTCATTGTTCTTGCTATCAACAACAAAAACAATTTGTCTTGTTTTGGGATGTATAGCTAGGGGACAATTTTTCCATGTTTGTGCAATTTTGATTGCAAGATTTTTATCTACATTCTCATTTAAAATTATGTTGCCCTGAAGCCTAATGTACATATCAGCTAGAAGTGGTTGTATGACTGACTCAAAAGTAAACCTTAATGACTCAACATAATTTTGAATATGAAGTACCTGACAGAAATGTATGTTTTGTATTTGTCTCGTTTGCCAGATCAAATGTGAGATCTTTTTAATGTCAAAAATATTACATAGTTGAGTCATCAATTTGATTTTGAATAAAGAGAATGTATTCATTGGGCAGTTTGTAGAGAGTGCAAAAATAGAATCAATCAGATCAAGAGAATAATTTATGTCTTCCTCATTGACAAAGAGTGTAATGTTGGTGTTGCTGAGTGAATCTTTAATACTAACTGAGGCCTTACAACGTGCTCTGTCCCGAAATTGTAGAAATGTGATGAATACATTGATCCTGCTCAGAGCAGGAAATTTCACTGATATTTCCGGATACCCACTTAATGATGCTAGCATAAATATCATTGAACCATGGATGGTATCTCCTCCAGGGAAAGCACATGTATAGCTATCATTTGATCGGTGTTTTTGCACTTTTATTTTCATAACTGAGAAAGAAGGATAAGAATGAAGAATCACAGAATGCCAGCATTCATATAGAAAATTATCCATGGACTTAATATGCATTGTTTGTCCACAGATTACAACATTTTCAATACTGTAACCACCATAGGTGCATTCCATATCAGCATAGCGCGGATATTGTAAGACTTGAATGTAGAAAGGAGGTTCATAAAATTCAGGCGAAACACAAGAGCTGTTTATACTACATGGATATCTCAAGGAAAATAAGGGATTTGTGTTATATGAAATGTTGAATGGTACGATATTATTGCCTGCAGCAACAACGAAAGCTTGAAGAGAGGAAGAGATGACTGTGATTTCCATTTTTCTGCCTTTACAACCAGCTGTGATGCAGTCTGAGTAAAGTACCGGACTCATGTCAGCAGGTCCATCGTATATTGTTAACGTTCCTTTATTACTCAAATTACAATAATCTGGTCTCTTTATATGTATAAGTATCAGTGAACGCCAATAGTATATCATATGATTGAAAGAAATGAGGAGTTTAAAAATGAGGAGTTCTTTGTATTGTAGTACTGGGTGATTCCACCTGATTATGTCCTGTGGTACTTTGTGTTGTCTAAAGGATCCTAAAGTTGTTATTATACCAGCATCCAGATACTGATAGAAAGCATCAAAGAAAGCCTCCTGAAGAGACAGTTCAAGGTGTACAACAAGGAGAACAAGATTAGTATTGCTGTACACAACAGAAGGAGGAAGGCGACAGCAGGAAGGACCATATAGTACTTCAAACCTCTGTGTGCCATAAACATTACGCATATCATATAGCATTAATGACTGCCCCTCACATGTGTACCAGCAGTCCAGGTTCAGGTTGAATACAGTTATATTAAATGTGAAGTCTGGTGGTGCTATCAACATCCACACAAACTCACCTTCCCAGCCAGAGAAAGAAATCTGTCCACATGGAGAATACAACATCTGCCAGGGAGGCACTAGGTTACCTGGTGAGTCATGATATTCCACTGGCTTGCATGATTTAGTAACATAGGCAAGTCTAATTCTAAGTTTCAAGAATGATTGATGCAAATTATAAGGATTGTCATCTGAGTATACAATGGTTTGCATCAGCAAAACCTTTAGAATATTGTCTATGTATATTCTATTGGTTAAAGACCTTGTTCTTGTCCATATTGGACATGAATCTCTATGTTCTGGGAAAGCCTTCAGGGCTAAAGTATTGCATGGACTAATCCAGGAATACAATGAGATGTTAAGTATAATAGCAGTTGCCAATAGTCTGACAGACATGGTGCTTATCTTCTGTAAAGTAATGAAGTAGATAATATCTAGACCCGGGCACCAATTGAAAAAGAAACTGTGTTTTAGTTTAATATATATGCAATATTAAATTGGTTTTAGATGGTAATCCTTGAGTCAATGTCCATGCCATTAACAGTGAAGTAGAAGTTTTTGAACCTTTTTGAGATTTTTATAAGCCTTTGATTTTTACATCGCATGGGGAAAACATTCAGGTATGAACTATTACTATATTTTGTTGGTGTGTTAGATGACTATATTGAAGGATTCTGCCTTTGCAGTAGCTGACCAAAGACACAGAGAGGAAGGAATAGACATGCCGTTTTGTGAACTAACATCTTCATCTCAAGAAAATTACAATAGAATGCAAGTTTACTAAAAAAAAAAAAACCAAAGCCAATTTCATGAAAGAAATCACGAAAGTGGTTCATCAGCTTCATGTGAGGTATCTGGGGATGAGATTTGTTAATTCTCTTTTAAAATGGGAGGCCTAATTCATATGATAATTAGGACATAGTTTCTCTACATCTCACACACCACATTGCGAACCAAAATATGATCAGTTAGCATGCACATAAAGTTTGTCTAAAATAGGAGATTTACACTTGGATTGTTACCTTTTTCCGGCTTTTGCATGCGCCAATCCTATGTTATTGTTAGTCTATGCTGCCTAAAGAACCCCATCCGACAACCCTTAGTAGTTTTAAAATTCCCTCAAGACAATAAATATACAGTTAATTTGTCACTGGATTTCTGAATGATATACTCACCCAAGTGCTGAGTCTGCCAGAGGTATTCAACACTTTTTAGATAAAGATTGGCTGCTGAACAGGATAGAAGACAACTGTAGTATATGACGTGTAAAACACTTGTGAATTGAAGTTAAGTAGTCTGCATATAGAGCTGCCACAAACATGCACATCGCGAGACATCTTCACATAATTGGTTGCCACACCCTAGACAGAAAAGGCTACTTTTTAGCTCCAGCTTTAAATAAGCTTAGTTACTGATCTTCTGTCTTGTTATTTTGCCACTTTCCATGAAACCTGGTATTCCACTGCCATTGGTCGACCAAATTTTTCTATACTTTTCATTATCAAAAAATATTCGGTTTGGCAAATATTCGGCAGACCAACGGCAGTGGAGTACCCGCTTTAGACTATATTTTGCCACTTTCATTAAACCTGGTATTCCACTGCCATTGGTCGACCAAATTTTATTATACTTTTCATTATCAAAAAATATTCGGTTTGGCAAATATTCGGCAGACCAACGGCAGTGGAGTACCCGCTTTAGACTATGCTTTTTTCATAATTTCTTATTCCTGGTACTTTTTATTTCTAATACAGGTGCCAGAAAGATAGGTGCCAGTATTATGGATCTCCTACTATAAGGAAAAATAGAAGGTTTCTGCTATGCATTCTGTGATGTTACAATGTCCTGATTGACGAAAAAAAATGTTATCCTTTAATGTTTGCGAACGTTTGGAAAAGGAATTAATCAACACATGTCATCATTTACATACAATTTTTCAGCAATTAGTCAATATATGTCAGTATTTACTCAAACTCGGGAGTGAGAATTTCGTATGGTGTCATATGGTGTCGTATGGTGTAGTATTGGGGTCGTCTTGTGTAGTATGGTGTGGTATGGTGTTGTATTGTGTGGTATGGTGTGATATCGTGTGGTATGCTGTGGTATGGTGTCGTATTGTGTGATATGGTGTGGTATGGTGTTGTATTGTGTAGTATGTTGTGGTATGGTGTTGTACGGGTGTGGTATGGTGTGGTTCAGAATGTTAGGGTGTGGTATGGTGTGGTACGGTGTGGTATGGTGTGGTACAGATTGTTAGGGTGTGGTATGGTGTTGTATGGGTGTTGTACGGTGTGGTATGGTGTGGTAAGGTGTATTATTGTGTGGTATGGTGTGGTATGGTATAGTATTGTGTGGTATGGTGTTGTATGGGTGTGGTATGGTGTGATTCAGAATGTTAGGGTGTGGTATGGTGTGGTACGGTGTGGTATGGTGTGGTACAGATTGTTAGGGTGTGGTATGGTGTTGTATGGGTGTTGTACGGTGTGGTATGGTGTTGTATGGGTGTTGTACGGTGTGGTATGGTGTGGTACAGACTGTTAGGATGTGGTATGGTGTTGTATGTGTGTTGTACGGTGTGGTATGGTGTTGTACGGTGTGGTATGGTGTGGTACAGATTGTTAGGGTGTGGTATGGTGTTGTATGTGTGTTGTACGGTGTGGTATGGTGTTGTATGGTGTGGTATGGTGTGGTACAGAGTGTTAGGGTGTGGTATGGTGTTGTATGTGTGTTGTACGGTGTGGTATGGTGTTGTACGGTGTGGTATGGTGTGGTACAGAGTATTAGGATGTGGTATGGTGTGGTACAGTGTGGTATGGTGTGGTACAGATTGTTAGGGTGTGGTATGGTGTTGTATGTGTGTTGTACGGTGTGGTATGGTGTGGTACAGTGTGGTATGGTGTGGTACAGATTGTTAGGGTGTGGTATGGTGTTGTATGTGTGTTGTACGGTGTGGTATGGTGTTGTACGGTGTGGTATGGTGTGGTACAGACTGTTAGGATGTGGAATGGTGTTGTATGTGTGTTGTACGGTGTGGTATGGTGTTGTATGGTGTGGTATGGTGTGGTACAGACTGTTAGGATGTGGTATGGTGGGGTGTTGTATGGTGTGGTATGGTGTTGTACAGTGCCCTATGGTGTTGTATTTGTAATGAGATATACACAGTGAGCTATGTAAAACAAAATTCAAATGTGTCGACCTGTGGTACAGGTGTTGTATGGTGTGGTACAGGTGTTGTATGGTGTGGTACGATGTAGTACGGTGTGGTACAGGTGTGGTACAGGTGTGGTTCAGGTGTGGTTCAGGTGTCGTATGGTGTAGTATAGTCGGGTACATTGGAATTTCAGCCATTTGTAGTTTAGGCCATATGTCGTTTGGGCTATGTGACTTTTCGGCCACATGTCTTTTTCGCCACTTGGTTTTCGGCCAAATGACATGAGGCTTTGTGACTCTGGGCCATTTGGCTTAGGGGCCATAAACCAGGGAACCGATTTATAGCACCATAGAATGTCCAGGGTATGGGGCTAGAAATTGAGTCCCAAATGACATGTTTGAGGGCTGGCAGTTAAAGGGTGAAGGTAGTATACTCATATCCAACAAATAAATCCACAACAGTGTATTTCCATCACGTAAGAGACATAATGTCAGTAAATACTTACAATAACAGGCCTTGGCATGATCAACCCAAATATTGAATCTCTTACAGTCAATAGAAGAAAGAATGGTCTTCTTTGTTGATCCATCAACAAACCCATATCCTGGCTTATACCATGACTTCTGTAATTTTGGGTGCTTTTTCTGGATATTCCCATGCACATACCTGTCGATATTGCACAGCATGAAGGCTGTAGCATCAATTTTGTAAGGGGTGTGGTTATCCATGGATAACCTGCACACCATGCAGTTATCCATGGATAACCCACACGCCTCTCATGCCCTTACATGTTATATGTTACATGTTAAAACCTATGATAATTTTCATTGCCAGGGTTGGGATCTTACAAGCAGTCTCACATCCCAAATCCAACTCCCTATGCACTGCGCCACAGGGACTGACGAGAAATGCTTGGTTCGAACCACGTCGGATATGATACAAAGCCCAGGAAGGCGATGACTGCAGGCTGTCTGCTACCATAACCGCGAGACGCATTCAAACATAGCCAAGCCAAGACGGCTGCTGAAGGAGGAGACGCGGTGGTCTAGTTGGTAGCGCATAGCGCTCAGCCGTGAGAGGTAGGTGGATCGAGTCCTGGTCCGGGCGCATCTTTTTTCGCCATGTGCGCTGTAGCTGTCCGCTGCTGGGAGACGAGGTGTACAAACACTATTTTTTGCCGTGTGCCGCTGCCATAACTGCGAGACCCATTCAAACAAAGCCAAGCCGAGACAGGGCGCTGTCGCTGTCCGCTGCCAGGCGACGAGGTGTATGTACCTGTACACACACTATGGCTGACTTCGAGTCCCGGGGAGGGGGAATAATTTTTGTTTTCAACTTGAATTTATTGGTATTCTATTGATTATTTATTGGTTTCGTGGTATAAAATAAGTAGTCAATGGATAATTCATGACTTGTATGTGTTAGCAAAGGCTAATTACACTGGGGCTATGCCCTCATGTAATTATCCTTCACTAACACACACGCGTCATGAATTATCCATTGATTACTTGTCTCAGCGAGCAGTTCCACCGGTCACATGATCGCCGATGACCTAGTTTCTCACTATGGAGGCCGAGCAGGTGGTTCTGCTCGTGCAGGCGACAGTAGGTATTTTGGCGCTAGAACAGGAGGAAATAGAGATAATAGAGGGGACAAGAAGGAGGCACAGGTATCATGCCGCCCCATACCTGAAAGACAGGACTGACAAGACGCAGAGGAACACTTTCACCAAGCTCCACCGTAAGCATTAACATGGGGGGGGGTGGGGGGGTACCTGACACGTTTATGTAGGTCAGCTGGCAAATGTAGCTCATGTACAATGTATCTTGTCCGATTTCCCCTCCCCCCCTCCTATATATGCATAACTTCACCGAAATTGTTCTTTGCCTCAGATGGGAGAGGATGCTGAGTTCAAACACACGCTGAGAATGGGGCCTGACTTATACCATGAACTGCTGCAAAATGTGACCCCCCTTATATATCGTCGAGACACCAACTTTCGCCCGGCTATAAAACCAGATGAGAGGTTGGACATAACCCTATGATACCTTGCTCTAGGTAAATTATGAATGTCATTTTTCAAGGAGCTACAACTTAACAAAGAAATTTCCCAATGGTTCTTCTTAAAAGAGAGAATAATTTTTTTTTTTCAGTCTATATTGATATTTGTATTTCTTTTTCACAGGGGACAGCAGCCAGACTCTCCACCATGGTCATCTAGTTGGGTCGTCCACGATTTTTCCCATCATCCGCGACACCTGTGTAGCACTGACCGCCGTCTTGAGAGACGATTATTTAAAGGTACATTTTTTTTTAATTGTTCAATAACTTTTTTATATATTATATATATATATATATATATATATATATACAATATATATATGAGGCATGATTTTCTGAGGCCGATTTCTCCAGAAAAAAAATTAAATAAAAAATATGACTGAGGTCATTTTCTTCACACACGTAGGAATTAATATACAATTTCAACACATGTTCATCCCCGATGAGTTGTACATGACACTTTTTTTTTTATTTATTGTTCTGTAGTTACCTAGCACCACAGAGGAGTGGTTGGCCGTTGCAGAGCAGTATGCTAACGACTGGCAGCTTCCACACTGCATCGGGGCAGTGGACGGCAAACACATCAAGATCAGGAAGCCAAAGAAAAGTGGAGCCACTTTCTTCAATTACAAGAAATTCTACAGTGTTGTTCTGATGGCGGTGGTAGATGCCCGATACATGTATGTAGGATCGGAGGGAAAGGCAGGGGACTCCCGTATATGGAAAGAAGGACCTATGTACAGGGACATGGCAGATCCTGAAAACCCACTGCAGATTCCTCCTGCTTCAGGTATCAAAGGTATGAGAGACCTTCTGCCCTACTACATTGTCGGAGACGATGCCTTTGGCCTGGCCTCAAATCTCATAAAGCCCTTTGCAGTCAAGGATCTGGGGGCTAAGGAAGTGGTATACAACTACCGGATGTCTAGGGGGAGGAGGTGTGTGGAGAACTCGTTTGGGATATGGGTGACCCATTTAGGCTGTTCCTCCGACAGCAGGACATGGAGCCCAAGGGGGTGAAGAAATTAGTCATGGCATCCCTAGCTCTTCACATCTTCCTCAGGACAAGGTCACCGTCGGACTACATACCCCATGGGGCTGTGGACTACGAAGACAAGGACCATGAGCTTCACCCTGGAGAGTGGAGGGAGGACGGGGAGCTGGAAGGCCTGGACAGATCTGGAGCTGCTAGGAATATGCCACAGGATGCCAAAACCATGAGGCAGAATCTATGCCAGTGGTTTTCATCATGACACGGTCGGGTCCCGTGGCAGGACAAATACCTCAGAAGCCGTGGTTATGGGTACCTCTTCGACCGTGAAGCAGCAGGTGTTCCTGCCCAAGACAAAGACAGTGAGTGAGGTACCCGACGTCTTGGACGACAGGTGGACATGGTTTTAATAACATGTTTTCCATGTCTAGGATTGCTTGTCTCTATCTACTCAGGAATAGAAAGCAGAGATGTCAGTTCAAATATTTTTTATTCAAGACTTCAAAACAACAAGAACTTATATTTTCTTGGTATCTATATATGATTACGACATGTCAGATAACTTATAAATGTACATTGTATCTGATAAGGCACGATTTTACCATGATACCTGAGAAGTGATGCATCGGATGAGGCAAGTTTTTTACCTTGAGTATACATACCTATCTTTATATGAAAGTAAATATAAAAACACCTGATATGTGTCATGTCAGCATGTAGATATATCCTGGAGTACTTGACAGTATTGAGATCTTTACATGTCCATGTTGATATATGAAATCATGTTACGACAATTGTCTCTGCTGCTATGGCAACACGACAGATGCACGATCTCTTGCAAATAAAATATCTTAACTTTCTTGTTTAAAAAAAATAAATTTATTTCTTCTTTTATCCAACCAGAAAGTTTTTATCATATGAAGACAGACTAGAAAACACAAATAAATAATTATCGGCCGCGTCTCCGACAGTTTTATGATCAGAACAATCTCTAGCACTAGGTGTCCTTACTGTCCGTCCCATTCCCCGTTAACAGCCTGCACGGCTGTCAGATAAACATGGACCTTAAATTTGTCCTTGACCTTTTGGGTCATGCGTGCCATCTCCACCTCTAACATCTTGCACCACTGTGAGTCAGGAGAAACCTCCTTCTCAGGGGGGGGAGGTTGGGCCTGAGCCTGGGTTCTGTTGCCCACTAAGGTCACAAGATCGTTCAACGATTCCCCGTATGACTCATAAAACTTTTCTCTAGACTGGAGTATCTCTGAGACTGTCTTCTGTTTCTTATCTCCAGCTTTAAGGTGTTGTGGCTCTCTCTTCTCCAGGTATTCTGCCTTGGCACCTTCAGTAACCACATTTTTCTTTAGAATATTGTAGTTAATAGTCTTAAGTTTTTCACCACTGGTAGAAGGAACAGCACCTTTCTTAGAAGTTTTACCAGACCCCTTGCCCTTATCAACAGTTGTCGGAGGAGCTGCATCTGATTTTGCAGACCCACCTGCAGAAGTGTTCTTTCTGTGGGGAGAAAATCTTGTCCTAGTGGCGATGGAATCGTGGAATCGTGGATTGTAGTCCACGTCCTTGATGTCGTCTTCCTCGTCGTCGTTCACCTCGATGACCATCTCATCGGCCTCCTCGGATGGTTCCTCCAGGGGTTTGGGCCGTACGACCTCCTGCAGTGAAATAAATGGTTAAGTATATTTAATAAAACAGAAAGAAATTTTCAGCCAGGTGTATTTTTTAATATTACGTAAAATTAGGAGCAGAATCGGTCAACTTAAAATTATAGTTACATACAAATCGGGATGGAATCTGGGTCAACTTTGACAGACAGAAATATTTAATGATTACCTTTTTCTGTGGATAATTGGTGTCACTCTCCAATTTCTTACACCATGGATCTAAGAACCCACACAGCCGTTTTATGAGGGCTTTCATGTAGGGGAGCTTCCCTTCTTCAGCAGATGACCCCGATTTAATTTTTCCAGACACGATTTTCTGGTAGTCCGATCTCAAAGACGTCATTCGCATGTTTATGAAGTAAGCTGAAAAAAAGGGTTTATTTTAAGATAAGTAACAAAAGATAAAAAGACTGTAAAAAAACCATTCATAACAGTCTGTTACTAAAAACATGATACGATAGAATAAATATTTTAACTTCTATATATACTCAGGTAGCAAAGACAACAGAAGTAAATAATGAAATTATTTTTACCTGGAATGTTGAGTTCATCCGAGATCTTAGCTAGGGCAGTCCACTTTGCAGTGGGGTCCTTATACAAGGAGTGACTCTTGTCATAAAGGTGGGTGCACTGCTGCCACAGCTCACACAATCATTCCAGAACTTCTGGATCCTTGAAGTACTGCCTCCCGCTGCCAGCTCCTCCGGAAGGTTTCTTCTTTAGTTCACCTATAGTTTTTTTAGGGGTGACTACAGCCTGACTGTCGGGGATGTATGCTTCTTCACCCTCCTCACCATCGTCTCCCTGACCTTGACCTTCATCTTCACTGTCGTCTTGGACCTGCTCGCTCCTACCAGAAAGGGTGTATGGAGGGGATTTAAAACAGGCCTTCTTTGCAGGAGGTCCTGATGAACAGGAACTGTCTTGGGTTTTTTCTTGTACGACCTTTTTCGGCTTCTTTGGAGGAGGTGGCGTCGGAGAACGAGGAGAAGGTGTAGGGCTGACTGTCCCCTCCCCCTTTTCCATGTCGGGCAGCAGGTTACGCTTGGTACCCTTCTTGTTAAGGAGATGAAGCAGAGGACCTGAAGTACGGGCACAGGTGGACTCCTCCAAATTGTCATGAGACACAGGAGTGGAAGATAAAGGTTCCTGTACACTTAGGTCTAGTGCAGCGTCCTCTGTAATGTCAATTTCATCTGAATCATCGTCCACGACAGGCAGGTTTTTGGTAGCAGTTCCGGTATTTTTAGACATGGCCGTGCGAGCTTCTCCCAACTCATCTTGTGTCAACTCGGGCAATCGGGCCTTACCTCTTGCAGTGAAACGTTTCGCAGGAGCCTTGGTTTCTTCCTGCGTCTCTATGACTACGTCTGAACTGTCTTTTTTACTTCTAGGGGGTTTAAAACCCTTGTTTCCTCCCCTTCCCCGATGCCTCGAACCTGCTCTACCCGACATCTTCTTTGTTTACGACCAAAGCGAAGGTCACATGACTTGCATGTGAGAAGCAGCCCGACAGCGGTACCCCAAGTGAGAGAAAAGCGAACTATTTCTGTCGGCCCGACAGCGAAGTAACCCGACAGGTACCCGATTTTTTCTAATCAGTTAGAAAAAATCGGGTACTGTCGGGCACTGTCGGGGACCGTCGGAGATGCATCTCCGATGGTTCCACCAAAGACGATTTAAGCCCGATTATTGCCCGACAGAAGCCCGACAGTGCCCGATACCTGGCCGATAGTTCCCGATGCGTCCCCGATGCAACCCGATGACAAAATCGGACAACTATCGGCTTCAGTGGAATCCATGCTATCAGGCCAGACAATTTCATTTACCAGTCATTTTTTAACTTTTAAAGTTTATCAACACAGTTGTTTTTTTTAGATTTAAGAGTTAAGTAAGCAGGTACAGGAGCAGCTAGAGAGGCCGCCCAAGACCCAAGAAGATTTCTTTTGATTGATGACTGATAACCATTGTACATAACCCATAGTATAGAGATGTTTCTCATCGTCACTTAATGATGGCGAACTTTATTATAGTACACTAGATAAGAGAAGTACATTAGATAAGAGAAGTGATGAGAGATGAATTTTTAGGTCATTGAAACAACTTTCAGCGGGTGTTACTTACATTGATTTTAGTTTTTATCACTGTTTCAGCTCTGCTGAAGGAATATAAATAACTTTTTTCATTGTCTAAAAGCAAAAACTCATTTTCTTCCTATTTTGGGGGAGCTAGGAGGGCTAGGATGAAAGGTAGTTGTCCGCGGAAAACGCACATAATAAATATTGGATGTTGACTACAGCTGCTGGGTACCTGTTAAGTGGCCTACATGAGGTTTCAGCACATGGGTTCTACTCCACACATATTTCAGTCTATGTAGGGGCAAATGTTAGGTTCTTAGGGAAAGTAACTGTAGAGTCCTAAGTCAGGGAACATTGTTGAAACAGGGGAAGATTTTGGCAAATGTTTTAATTGGTGTGTAATTCTTAAAGGAAAATGGATAGGTATGGGTCAACAAGAACAGGAAAGGATAGCAGAGGGTGTCTCTTATAAGTGGTGGCAGAATAGAAGGTTTAGAGTAAGAAAAAGGGGAGCTGTGAGCTGTGGCGCAGGACATGGTCTTTGGGCAATTTGCCAGAGGCCGATAGAAAACGTCCATAATTTAAATAGGTGGGTGAGTAGAGAGGGGATGTATGACCAAAAGAGTGGTGCCAGGGCAGTTTTCTGTGTGTGAGTTAGGCGTTACCACACTGCTATCAATATAGCACCGAAGGATGTAAATTCCAGGAAATATGTCAGTCATTATTCCAAAAGGAAAAGCATGTTTGAGACCTTAAATTACATTGAGAAGAGCTATGAAATCCAATTTCAGCTTAAGAAATAGATTGTTCTATCCTGCCTTTGATAACATATTATTTTGAATCTTACATAAAAAGAAATAAACATGTCCTGAGTATTTTTTCAAGTTTATTGATTGATCAATACTACAGTATGGCTGTACTCATGCAGTCGGCATAGTCAATGAGGCACTTCTTTATCTGTACAGCCTTTCTAGCATGGGCTAACTGCTTAGTTTGACTCATGTTCACAAAGTTCAAGGAATTACAAAGGTTTTCCTCTAACAATCTCTGTGTGTCTACTTCTGTTGTTGTCACGTCCAGTTTCTTGCAGTATTCAGTGTCATTGACATCAGATAATTGACGATACAGAATCACCAAACTAGGAATGGAATCTATCTTCAATTTTACTGCAAAGCGAATCAATAAGTTCATTGAGAATTTCTAACCCTTAAAGGATTTCCTACGACATGGGAGACAAACACATCTGTTACCAACATAGGAGTGCATCCTTCTCGATAATCATACGATGTGTATCATACTTAATTATCATACATAGTACATTAATAAAGTCCTGACATAATGTTCTCTCTTGAAATATAAATAAAATAAATCGAATAAAAAATAAAAAGCACTTTATCTATGCACTAATATAATCTACAGTAACAAATACATAAATCAATTATCAGTATTTAAAGGGTAAAGAAAAATTTATTACTTTGTCCTAAGAAAAGATTCTTCCTATGACGCAGAGAATAAACACCAACTTGCTAATCTATCATAATACCTCGCCTATAAGGAACGTCTTAAACGTGAAGATGCATCCCTGATGCGCCTTACAGAAGCAGGGTACAATATTTGCACCGTAAATATTGATATATTTCCTCTGAAATTTCTCATATAATCCCTCATCAATGTATGGTAGTTTAACAGGATATGGGAAGCTGTAAATTGACTATAGATCTTTTAATTTTTATCATCTGATGGTTAGAACAAAAGTTATGACATTTTTTATTTTTCTTTCACCTCTGTAAAGTCTAGGTGCATCTTATACGCGAGGTGCATCCTATAGGCGAGGTATTATAGTAATACCAATAAAGTCTTATGAAGCATTATTAATTAATTCGAGACGTAAGCCAATTAATGAAAGATAATGTGTTACAACAATGCTAGATGGCAGCACTAAACATGATTTCATCATCCTTTAATATTTCACTTGTCAAACAGGCTATTTTTTTTTCATTCATCATGAAAAGAATCTTTCTATGTAAGCCTTTTCACTTTGAAAAAATAATACAGACCAATAGATATACTGAACAATGTTCCTTTTAATCAAAAAACATCATTTCAATAATGTACTGATATTTCACACCACAATAAGGACAATTATACACTTATATAAAGAAATAAAATCATGCATGTATCATATTAACAATAACTTAAGTTCAGACTAATTCTAGCTTAAGTTTGTTACATCTGATCTTCTCCCATCAAGGAATTTATGAAGGTCTGGTCTCTCCAGACCAACATTTAATCCAAAAATATTCTCCTGAGATCTACATTATACTTCTCGAAACCAAGTTATCAGTATAATCCAAAAGAAATCTTGTGAGGTCTATATTATACTTCATTAAGCGTCAACAATCAGTCTCAATACATTATAACAAAGATTGCTTTAACATAATATAAATCTTTACATTTTAAAACAAAAACCAAAACTTGTATATAGATCAGGTAATATTTATTTACAACATTTCATCTCTCTTAAACATGTATAGGTGTAGCACACCACAATTATGATGGTAAAATACAAACATAGAGAAATAAATTCATACATAAATCATACTAATATAACTTAAGTCTAGACTAATACTAGGTTAAGTTTGTTGTACCAGAAAGAGAAAATTTTTGAAGGTCTGGTTTTTCCAGACCAACTTCCTAAGCAAAAATAATCCTGTACAATTCATCTACTACAGCTTCTAACATCTTCATTATTAACAGGTACGGATGACATTATAAAAGCTGTATTAATACATGAAAAAAAACAATTTACAAAACTGAATGGCTGTGGACCACTAAATTTGACATGGTGACATGGCTATTTCTTAAATTCGACATGTGGCATGGAGCTTAGTGACAAGGACATGGAGGAATAAAAAGTTAGTGACATGAGACATGATCTTATCTTAAAATCGACATGTGACATAAGGACCCTTCATCTAGACCTCTAAAATATATCAAAAAATAGAAAAGAAAAAGCTCTATACATGAATCATTCAAACTGCTGAAGAAAATAATTGGTCTAGACCCCAAAATTCAACAGGGTGACATGGTCATCTTTTAAATTTGACATGTGACATGGAGCTTAGTGACAAGGACAGGGAAGAGTGACATGAGACATGATCTTATCTTAAATTTGACATGTG
Organism: Acholoe squamosa; assembly: GCA_949317995.1. Classification (NCBI taxonomy): domain Eukaryota; kingdom Metazoa; phylum Annelida; class Polychaeta; order Phyllodocida; family Polynoidae; genus Acholoe; species Acholoe squamosa. The sequence goes on along the minus strand of OX439051.1, from coordinate 8,574,547 downwards.
ACATGGAGCTTAGTGACAAAGACATGGGAAAATAGTAATTTAATAACATGTGACATTGCCTTTTCTTAAAATCGACATGTGGCATGAGAACCCTCCATCTAGACCTCTGAAATATATCAAAAAAGAAAAAAGAAAAAGCTCTATACATGAATCATTCAAACTGCTGAAGAAAATAATGGGTCTAGACCCCTAAATTCGACAGGGTGACATGGCCATTTCTTAACTTTGACATGTGACATGGAGCTTAGTGACAAGGACATGGAAGAGTGACATGAGACATGATCTTATCTTAAATTCGACATGTGGCACGGAGCTTAGTGACAAAGACATGGGAAAATAGTAATTTAATGACATGTGACATTGCCTTTTCTTAAAATCAACATGTGACATGAGGACCCTCCATCTAGACCTCTAAAATATATAAAAAAAATAGAAAAGAAAAAGCTCTATACATGAATTAATTTAGTTCCATGTAACCTACAACATGACAAGGATAGTTCATATTGTTCTCGATAGAGGGAGACCAAAAAATGCGTCCTGCGTTCAAAACACGATAAAAAATCTATTGTCTCAATTGTTAACTAACAGCAAATATTCTTTATTGATATCAATGAAATATATCAAAAAATAGAAAAGAAAGAGCTCTATACATGAATCATTCAAACTTCTGAAGAAAATATATCAAAAAATAGAAAAGAAAGAGCTTCATACATGTGATAATTTAGTTCCACCTAACCTACAACATGCCAAGGATAGTTCATATTGTTCTTGGTAGAGGGAGACAAAAAAATGCGTCCTGCTTTTAAAACACAATGAAAATCTATCGTCTCAATTGTAAACTAATGCTGCAAATTCTTTTAATGACTTAGCAAATATTCTTTATTGATATCAATGAAATATATCAAAAAATAGAAAAGAAAGAGCTCTATCCATGTATCACTCAAACTGTTGAAAAATCTATATCCCTAAAACTGGATATATATTTGTTCATAGGCTTAAAGTGAAACACCACATCTCTGGTTTCAGCGCTGGGGTGGAGTATATAAGGAACGCATTGTCTAGGGTCAATTGGAGAGGTCCGGCCCTCATGTCACAAGCCTCCACGCTTCTGCAGACGTTATTGCAACGTCTGCTGCTTGCTTCACTGCGAACAGAATCACTACTATGCTAGCGACATGACATGACAGTCCTTCTAAGCTGTCAAAATCCACTGTCTGCTCCCCTTGTTGGTTGAAGCACTGTACATAATGCTCCCCCTGTTGGTTGAAGCACTGTACATAATGGTCCTCATGTCTCTGTAACGCCGTTCAGATTGCCAAGCCCTAGAGAGAGTTCACCTGAAATGGAATGTGTACCCGGTATAACTCGATGCCTGGCTAAACCCAGAAGACTAACTAAAACCTTAAAAAACCATCGATCATTACTAATGATTCTCAATCCTCCCTCATCCTCCTACTGCACATTCATCTCAGTTGATTCCTCTATACCAAAAGCACGGAAGAAAACCTTGTGCCATGAGCACCACTTGACCTCTTTTGTATTTAAAACCTAAAGTTATATTATTTAAGTTCTATTTCCAAGATAATCTTCTATAAATCACACCTTTTGAATTCAATCTAAATATATTTAAAAACGACCTCTTTTATAGATAGATAATCTTCTAAATTTTCACAAAAAATATAGGTCTTCGCTAGATAATTCAAGTAGTTGGTCTTTTGATATTCTAAAAAAATTTTGGATATACTAAAATTATAAGTCCTCATATAAACAGGTTTATAGTCAAAACTGATATTATCCAAAATAATAGGTATTTTTTAGATATTCTAAAAATATCCAAAGAAGACCTATATATATACTACTCATGTAGAAGAGTCCTGAAATATGTCTGTGGATGAATGGAGTGACACATGCATGTAAATATAAAATAGTAGACTAGTTAAAGACATGTGGAGATGGTCTGTACAAGAGAGTGAGAGCACACACAGTTACCAGCATGTATACATATGAAGAGCCAGATCCAGATAAAGTAAATATGGTGAATAGACTAGTTACTAAGACTTATAAATAACTTAAACAAACCACATCTTTGAATAGTAGATATGATAGACTAGTTAATGGTGTTGGCTCAATATTCAGTGTGTTGTGATGACAATCAGCAACTAATTGTCAACATAAAGAGTTCAGTTATTGTGTAGCTCACACAAGTGTAATGGTTCGCGGTCTTACGGACCTAGGGGGGTTCGGGTCTTACTATTCGGAAAGAAGGAGTAAGACGGTGTTCCAAGTGTATGCCAACGGTTAGGTCTTTATTACTTAAATATACACTCACGGCTGCCGAATGGTATATAAGAGGCAGCTAATAAGGATGAATTATGGTCTATGTTACTTGGAGGCCAGAAGGGCCTCTGACGTAGCGGTTGAGCCCTGGGCTTTATATAGGAACCCAGGTGTTCGTCGTCAGATGTCCCCACAGACCCGGATCGGTGCTGCCACCTATCCGGAACCTGAGGAACGTCCGACGACTCGACTCACCCGCCACGTCAGACGGTACCCAACACTATGGTTAAAGAATACGTACCTCTACACCACTCCCCCAGACAATAGGTAGGAGTTATAACTATTGTATTATAGTATTAAAGGGATAACATTATTATATGTCTAAACCCTAATAATAGAGGTACAACCATAGATATAACGTTAACACCAAGTATAGTATGATTTGAATGTCAATAACATACATTTGATAGTGTATGAAGTTTACAAATAACAATTAGGATGTTGAAATATTATACGAAATATTTGAAGTGAATAACAGTTGTATGTAACGAAACTGTTAATTAACCTTTTATACCATATAATAACATTTTATGTTTAAGGTACAAGGAATAGGACAAATATTATAATTCGTATGTATGTGATAGTAACAGTTATGTGTATCGGAACTGTTAATATTAAATAAATCACATAATAACATCCCTATGTCTTTATAGTTATTAATACCATGTTTGGTTATATAGCCTTGAAAAAGACTTTAACAGTAACTACACTATCTAATGACATTTTATATGTTATTTCCATATGAATGTGAGTATTCGTGAGTTGAACCGTTATAAATTATACACTTGAAGAAGAAAAGTAAATTATTATCATGGTGTAGTAGTGAATATGATACTATTTATGATATGACCGTGTACAGAATAACCATTATAGCACCAGATAAAATAACTTTATATTATCATATGTCACGCAGGACAATTTATATGAGTAATCTGGTGGAATTTACCGGATCTAATTAGATAATAAGAACAGTAATCAGAGATCCGTACTAAATAGAATGTATGTACCCGTATATATACAGTAAGTCATTACACATACAAAAAAAATATATCCAAGAAAAATAGATATGTGACATTATATACAATACAAAATGGTAAATGCTGCTGGAGTCTGGTGCTGCAGGCTGCCGGATACTAGAAGATAGGTGTGGTGGTCAGCTAACCACGGGATGGACGTGCTAAAGTTTATAATTCCAGGTTAATAAAGTGAACACGGTAGATGAATTTGGGGCAGCTACCCACAATCCTCTAGTAGTGCTATTGTTCATAGGTGTATCCGAATGGTGTAGAATAGTAGTAGAATAATAGTCCGGATGTGTCAACATGTAGTAACGTAATCCTTTAAGGTGTAGTTGACATAAGATATAAGTCCCGAGTAGGTTGGTCCGGATATGTAGTTTTAATCCATTCGGGAGTAGAGGTATAATCGTATAGTCCATCCTTAGGTAGTGGTTAACACAGATAGCAGCAGAAGTCAGGAAACAGCATCCGGATACGTCTGACAGCAGCAAGTCTACTATCGGATTTTTGTAGGTATGGTTCCGAATCCGAATAGACTATTCAGGGTATAATAAAAATTATACGACCTGAATCACACAATTAGCTGGTCATAAAGGAACCCGGAACACAAAGAACAGGTGTTCATATTCTAATAAAAGACATTTGCAGACCTGTAGGGTTCTGCAAAGACTAAATCTGGTTATTAGTGGAGAAAAAAATTTTGAAAAGTAACCCGTAACATGCTTAGGTGGATTTCTTCGCATGTTTCTTCCTAAGAAGATTTAGAGCCGACTCGGGAGTGCCATCCCACTCGTCAATGTCGACTCCGAACACCCGCATGAACTTAGTGTTCAAGTTGGTGTTCCGGGTAATCTCCTCCTTTACACGCTTTTCTAGAACATGTACGTCCATAGCTGCCTGTTCTTTGGCTTTTACGGCTTCTTCTTCCCGAGACTTAACCTCGTCTCGGATGAGAGTCTCGAGGCGCTCCTTTTCGGCGTCGCCCACCTGTTTCATACACAACAGGGTGTCGTTTAGGAGACCCTGATGGAATTCGGTCGCTTTTTCGCGAACACACTTCTCCCAGTGGGTGTAGATGGCCTTCTGGACATCTGCTTCCCCCTGGCGAGATTTCTCAAACCAAACTTCCGCATTACCGGTCTTAATGGTAATAGCGCCTTTCGGTTTCGCAGGTGGTGCAACAACCTTGGGGGGTGTCGACACTGCCTGAGGGCCACTTCCGGATGTAGGGCTTCCGGACACTCCTGCTGTTGGGAGACAGTAGGTGGGGGGTGCTGGATTCTGCTTCAAGCCCATTTGCATGTACAGTTGTACCTGCTCCTGGGTGAAGTTTAGTGGCAATGCGGCTGGCAATGCGGCTGCAGCGGCTGCAGATCCGGCAGCAGCAGGTGCTGAAGTCTTCTTGGGGACAAGACGACCTCCTTTTCCAACAACCAAGGTCTGGCTCTCAGGTCCAGCTCCCTGGTTCATGGACGGAAAGTTACGGGTATTAACTTTCCCCGGCTTTGATACAGCACCAGCGTATCCAGCAGGTTCGGGTCTCTTGAAGACAGGAGTACCCTGAACCTGTTCGTGTGGGTGTCGGGCCAAGGGAGATCTGGAACGATCGTCTACCTTGGCTTTATGTCCATTGCCATTTCCATTGCCGTTTCCACCACGGTTCTGGTCTCTCCTTGCTCGTTCACGACTTCTCTTCCCCTCCTTTCCGGATTCCTCGCATTGCTGCCAGAGGGACTCGTGCATGTCGTGTTTGCCCTTTCCGGGAGTCAAGACGATCTTGGCGCGGAGTTTCGAGTCCTTAGTCTTCGGAACTTCACAGAGGACTTGGTCCCCTGCTCGGATCTTTGACCAAGCATCTTCACTCAGGCTATCGAACTTCTTCATGAGTTCCTGATGAAGCTCTATAATCCGCTTACGGGCCCCATCTAGTCCTTCGGCATGACACTTTTTCTGGTGTCTGGCCAGATCACTACGTCGGTTGTATTGGACCTTAGTAGTGCACTTCTTCCCCTTCTTACCATAACTCGGATCACAAATGTAAACCGGGTGATGATGGAAGTGGGCTTCTACCAGATGTCTCTGGAACCGGGCTGGAGTGCTCCAGGTCCGGACCGAGACATCACTCGCATCCTGGCAGATGGAGAAGGGACAGGACTTTTGGTCGTCACCGTACCACTTCTCTAGTGCCCAACGTAGCTTGCGCCTCTGGGTATAAGTATAATACCCTTCGGTGTGGTTAAGCATAAGCCACATCTTTCGATAGGCTTTGCTCGGATTGGGGTCTTCGTCCGAGAGACGCATCCAATCTTCGTCGTCCGACTCGTCGTTCTTGTTCACTGTATCCGGGCAGGCGTACAGTGTCGAACCATCTTTCTTCACTCCGTAGGCGCACTCGGAGAAACACGTTGGGATCCGGGTTTTAAATCCGGAGTTGGCGTTAGCCCAACGTTCTGCCTTGGTTTGAGTTGATGGAGTGGCCTTCTCATCATACTCCACCGAGGATTCATGTACTGATTCCTCGTCGGAGGAAACAACTTCCATGGCAGTACTACCAATGGCTGAGGTGCTAGCTTTAGGGTCGGCTCTAACAGAATCCGGAAGATTCTTGAGCTTCCGGGCAGCAGACCTCCTGTTCTTGCTTACCTTCCAGTCTTCCGGATCCTTGGTTCCGGACTCACTGGAGGTTGATGCTTCTACCGGGGCGGTAGTACTGCCGGTGGCTGATGCAGAACCGACTGTGCTTCTAGTGGCAAGCTTCAGGTCGGGGATAGGAGGTGCAGGTACATCCGCTTCCCTCTTAGCCTCTTCCAGGGCCTCTTGCTCCGCAGTCATACGACGGACGATAACCGTCCGAAGGGCTGCACCCCTGTTCATACCTGTTAGCGACTTGTTCTGAATGTCGACTAACTCTGCTTCGGTTATGTAAAAACCGTCGTCCCACTGCTCAAACGTGCTAGTGGCTTCTCGGTATTCCTTCATGGTCCGGTACTCAGGCCGGGTGGCACAAGGACGTGGGTAAGTCTGCCCCTCGGGTTCCGAGACGCAGCCTACCCAATCAATGTTCGTCGCCTTGACGTTCCACAGAGACCTGTCCGGCTTTGGATACGCTCCAAGCTCGAAGGCTCTGTTTGTCTGATACACCACCTCACGAAAGGTAATGTCCACCATGAGTCCCCGTTGGAACCACGGCCAGTCTCGGAGCCATTCGGGTGGCGTCATCTCCAGCTGTCCGGGGGCCATGACGCCCTCAATAGCCGTTCTCACCTTCGGGTCCAACCTAACTGGTGTACCGTCAGCGTAGGTAGCATGTGCCTGTAGTTCCGGATGGATGTACAGGTACCGACCGTCAAACTCTGCGGGGAACGGGTCGGCCATTGCTGGCTTCCACTGGTCCTTCGATCCGTCGACTTGTGCAGTCTCGGACCCAGTTGCTGCTGCTTCAGGATTCGCAGCGTCTCCAGATCCTTCGATCGGAAGTGGTGACAGTATCTTCTCTGGCTCATTCAGCGAGAATGAAGCCAGTTTCGCCTCAAACGAGTGATCAGCGGATTCCTCCACCTCCATCAACTCGCTTTCTGCCTGTGTAACAGGAGACAAAGCTTCCGGGAAAGCTTCTGCGGACGGAGTCAGCTTATCCGGGTCACCGGATAGCTTGGCTGCTGCTACGGATTCCTCAGCCATGGCTGGGGAATCGACTCGGGAGTCAAGTACTCCTTTTTCCCGGCTTTCACGGCGCCGGGGCCGACGCAGACGGAGTCTGTCTACCAGGAGACAGGCTCTAAGGGCTCACCGAGGGTTTCTTGGACGGTAAAAATCAAAGGAGGGAGCAAACGCGTCCGCCTTCAACTTTACCGAAGAACAAGATGGCGACTGGCCAGGTTTTGTGACGTCATTTCCCCGCGAGTTAGCGGGGTCACGAGAGGTCAGCCGAGACTGGACGCGCTGACGTCATGCGGAAACGCACGTGCTACAAGCGGAACATAAACAAACTGATTGTTTTTAGGTAATTATCGCTCACGCCGACGACTCGTCTGGGGATTTAAGTGGAGTTTATGGAAAGCTTAGGCAAATCCACCGGATTATCCGTCCACTACCCATTGTAGTGTTCTTTACCTGGTCTATTATACGATTCTGGTTCCGGATCTTTTCTGATCCTTCACCATACATTTCTGTGGAGGTCTCCCTCCCAGACCATTTCCTTAATCTAGCCACATTTGACTTATAAAGTCGACCAAGGTCAGATTTGATAATTACGGTACAATCACTGATAACTTGTGTTATAGTAAAGGGACCATCCCAATTAGACGCTAATTTTATGTGTCTAAGTGGTTCATGTAATCTGAGAACTCTGTCTCCGGATTGGAATTTCCTTAAGCATTCCACAAAAACTACATGGCAAGGTAGTTCCGGGTCCATCCCTACGACCCCAAATACTAAGTCAGCAGGCATTATCAGATCCTCTCCGAATACTAAAAGGTTCGGAGTACAATTTGTACTTGAATGTACCATACTGTTATAGGCATGTGTCACAAAGTGGCATTGCTCATCCCAGTCGTCCATATGCTCATTGACGAGTGACTTTAGGACTTGGATAAGGGTTCTATTGAACCTTTCTACCAATCCGTCGCTTTGTGGCCTATACGGGTTGGTTCTAGTCTTGCAAATAGCTAAGTATTCGCACATACCCTGCCAGAGATTTGATTCGAATTCTCTGCCTTGGTCACTGTGTAACATTAATGGTACACCAAAACTTAGTACCCAACCTTTTACAAAGGCTTCGGCACAAGTGACTGCTTTGTGGTCCGGTAGTGGAAATACTTTAGTGTATTTCGTATAATAATCACACACTACCATCATACAGGTATTATCATTAGCGGTTGTATTAAATCCACTAATGATGTCTACCCCGATTCTTGCGAATCTAACTCCGAAAAGTTCTTGGGATAGGGGAAGTTTGCCCATCCCGGGTCCGGGTTTGTTTTTACAACAATCCGGACAGGTGATAACCCATCTTTGCAAGTCCCGAGTCATGCCAGGCCAGTAGTATTTCTTGGAAAGCCGTGCTAACGAGCGTTTCCTTCCGAAATGACCACTGGTCCGATGCCCATGACAGAAGTACATAATGTCATGTCTCATAGCATGTGGTATCACCACTTGCATGATTTTCTCACCATTATTACATGGCTTCCAACGGTATAACACGCCTTTCCGGACTTCAAGCTCGGTCCATTGAGCAAGAAACCTTCTCATTTCTCGATTTTCCAGGGAGACCTCCGGTCTAACTGGACGTATACCCTTTGGTACCAATTGCAGTAGCTGCGCAGTTATCGAGTCAGCTTCCTGGAAACGTCGTATGTGGTCCATAGACCAATCCAGTATACTGGCAACTAGGGGTACGAATGGTCTTCGGATCCCTGCTAACACTGCCCTATGAGCTCCACAATCAGTACAATCCGGATTATCACATTTCCGAATTGGTATTCGAGACAAAGCATCAGCATTTAAATGCTTAACTCCAGGTCTATGCTGAATCTGTTGATGTTCAAGCCCATATTCGGATAAGTGGGCTAGCCATCGGCCTAACATTCCTTCAGCATCTCGAAAGTTCAGTAGCCACCTTAGAGAGGAGTGATCAGTACGTAAAGTAAAGTTCGTTCCCCATAGAAAATGTTTGAACTTCTTGGTATATATGACTACTGCTAACAACTCTCTTTTGGTTGTGCAGTAATTGCGCTGAGTTTTACTCAGTGTGTTGCTGGCAAAGGCAATAGGTACCTCTCTCCCATTTTGGACTTGCGAGAGAGCTGCACCAATGCTATCATTACTAGCATCAGTATCCAGTATGAAATGATCCGTTTCATTCGGATATTGTAATACGGGAGTACTCGTGAACAGGTCTTTTAGCTTTTGAAAAGCAGATTCCTGTTCATGCGTCCAAGGAAATTTTTCCTTGGTACTTCCTGGAGTCCAGTTAGCTATTGCTTGTAATGGGTAACTGACTCTAGAATAATTCGGAATAAATTCCCTGTAATAGGAACAGAATCCTAAAAAGGACCTCACTTCTTTGGGTGTTTTAGGTCTATTCCAATTCGTAACTGATTCGATTTTCTCCGGATCAGCCTTTATTCCTTCATCACTAATGATGCGGCCCAAATAATTTATGGACTTTCTAAACATGTGGCATTTCCTAGGTTTTAATTTGAGACCATTGGAAATAATACGTTCTAGTACCATTTTGAGGTTATTAGAACACTCTTCGAATGTTTTTCCGAAGACTATGACATCGTCAAGATATACAAGACATCTTTTCCACAATAAATCACTTAGAATTGTTTCCATCATTGCTTCAAATGTTGCAGGTGCGTTACACAAACCAAACGGCATTACGTTATATTGGAATAATCCAATGTGACTCGAAAATGCAGTTTTCTCCATATCTGAAGGATTCATTCCCACTTGCCAGTAACCTGATTGCAAGTCTAGGGTACAAAACCAACTGTTACCTCCTAAGGAGTCAATGGTTTCATCTATTCTCGGTAATGGATACGAATTCTTTTTCGTTACTCCATTCAGCTTCCTGTAGTCTATGCAAAAACGGATAGTACCGTCTTTCTTTGTTACCATACACACAGGACTACTCCATGGACTATTGGAAGGGACTATTACATCCTGTTCCAACATCTTGTTTATCTCATCTTCAGCTACTCTCTTTTTCGCTAAAGGTAACCGTCTATACGGTATCTTAAAGGGTTCAGCATCTCCAGTATCTATTTTATGTAATACTTTATTTGTCGTACCTAGTTTTTCACCAGGTTTGGCAAAGGCAGTATTATACTGACAGAGCATATCATAGAACTCTTTCCGGTGTTCCGGATCTTCTAATGACGTTTCTTCATACAACTTAAGTAAGTCTTCCGAAATTTCATCATCTCCTGTTACCTTTTGTAAGCTTAGCTTACTATCCGTTACAGTCTCCAAAAGGGTCACGTTTCCAAAAACTTGTCCCTTTTTTAAGTAGATAGTATTGTTTCCAGTATTGGAGACAGGTACTACCGACCAGGATGCATTCGCTACTATTGTGTCTACAGAATTTAATCCGATACTTGACAGAGTAACTACATCCGGTTCTATCACTGCAGGCTTATTACGCATTGCAGGATCACTTCTTACAAGCACATCACAGGCTACTCCCGGAGGGATTCGCACTGTGTGTGCTACACTAGCCATACTGCTCACTTGTCTCAGTACACACCTAACCTTTACAGGATACGGGTATTTCACACTCAACACTCCTGATTGGGGCTCTAACACTACCCCATACAGGGATGCGAAATCCAACCCGAGTATCCCCTCATCTGCTATATCCGCAATGGTGGCACTCATGACATAGTCATGCATTCCATCCAATTGCAACTTCAAACAACTTCTTCCATACGTCTGCAAGGTACTGCCATCGGCCGTTTGAGCATTTCCTCCCGATTTGAGAGTATCATGTTCATTCGGTATAAGATCATAGGACTTCTTGGAGATACAGGAGTGGCTAGCACCCGTATCCATAAGAAACTCGGCAGATCTTCCGTTAACAGTGAGGCAAACATACCACCGCCTTCCATTAAGAACAGAGGGCGTGTCCGTGACGATCTGGACGTCATTGTTCACACCTGGAGTCGATCCACATCCTTTCAGGTATTCCAGACAAGGATGACCCGGGGGTAGGTGGGCACCACCGACCCTGGCTAATTCATAGCTACCTACCTCGTTACTGATATTGGGTTTCCCCTGTGCGCCCTGGGCACCTGTTATATCAGCTTCCCTAACCTTCCGGGTGTCTACAACCAACTCAGTGCTAGGCGAGTTTGCTACTACATGCGAACTATCATCACGGATGGTGATATCATGGCAAGATTTGTCACCGGGATCCCCTTCTTTGCCCGTAGGAGGACCCCTACCTAGTTTTCCTCTGTACTTATTCCAGAGACACCTTCCTGTCTACGCGGGACAGGTTTATCAGCTAAACATTCAGGAGCGTAATGTCCTAATTTCTGACATCTGAAGCATCTTCTTTGAGACTTATCGAATCGTGGTCTCTTCAGAGCTTCTGTTAATCCGGCTATTAATGTTTCCATTACATTAGTTGGAGCAACAGCGGCTGATACGGTTGGCGTGGCCGTAGAGGTCACGTTACCAGTTTGAATAGGTCCAGTAGCTATTTTATTAGCAAAGGCCCCTCCCCTTCCTTTCGGAAATACCTTCTTATACCGTTTCTGTCGGTAATACTTTCCAGCAACCTGGACTGATCCAATATATTCTCCATTTTCATCGGAGATATATTCGTCTTCCTGATTAGCCTCCTGAAGATCAACCGGGGCTAGTTGGGAAGTTTCGTATACCGGAGCAGGGGAATCTCCGTATTGTACTGCAGCTGCTCGTACCGGGTTAGGTCCTAGACCTACCAATCTCTTCTTCATATCGTGTCCATCGATTGATATGAATAGGTCACTGAAGGATGTGTCATCCTTCCAAGAATCCCAAACTACTTGTTTGTGATCTGGATCCCGCAATCCACTATAGAATTGTATAAACAACTCCTGCAGATAGCAGTCGTCATCATGAGCCCAATTTGGACGTGCTTTCGATAGCAAGTCTTGTAGCTCCAAACCAAAGACTTTGTGAGATTCTTTAGGTTTTTGTGTTCTCTTCTTGAAGCTTACCCATGGATCTTCTCTAACGATTGATCCGAATAGGTATGCGGCACATTCGACCAATTGATCGTAGGTGCCGAATAATCCGTAAGCTGCTCTCCATTGGTTGAGGGCTACTTTTCCACCTTTATTTAACCAACAGATCAAATAAGGCAGAGCTTCTTCTTTTGTCCAACCACTACAATTGACTTCATCGACAAAAGCCTGATACCTGTCCTTCCATGGGTCATTAGAATCATATGGAGGGGGTATCCATGCCTGTCTACGTGCCGGATTATTACATCCGCGTAGTCTGTCTGCTTCTCGCATGCTCCAGTTCATGACTTCCATGCCATCTGCTCCTTTTCGGTAGCAGTCAATGCCAAGGTTTTGGATACATTGGCTTCTATCAAAGATGGTTCGCATCCCTGCAGGCATGGAAGTTCTTCTATTTGGCTTCCTGCCATCTCCTCCTGATCCTGATCCACTGGATCCGGATCCACCAGGGCCACCCGGGGGACCACCTCCAGGGGGACCACCATTAGGGTAGTTCCCAGAAGCACCACCAGGGTATCCGCCTCCATAATTTACATTCCCTGTGTTTCCGAAAGATGTATAACGGGGGTTAGAATTATTTTGATTCCAACCCTGACTGTAAGTATTACCATATTGGTAATTACTACCTCCCGTCGGATTATAGTTAGGTCTATATCCATAGGAGTTTGGTTTTTGTTGATACGTACCACCCGGAACGTTATGTTGGGGGGGATTTGGTCTAGGAAAACGTCCATCAATCGTGCCATTGCCTTGACCGGTAGAAGGGTTTGGCAATCTTGGACCTGCTGGTGTGCTATGGCCGGGTTGAGAGAAATATGAGGGTGGGGTCAACATATGTCTCGGTGGTCCCGGTGCTCCCGGTTGTGGTACTGGTGTATTATTGGCACCGGTAGCACTATCATGAGTCACTTTAATTTTATGACTCAAATCTGGTATCGGTGGTGCAGGTCCTACTGTATCAAGCATTGGAGCCTGGAATGTAGATGCACCACTCGGTAGTCCTTGGTTAGTAGTTCCTTGTGGGTAATTACCAACCGGTGTCTTATCCTGTTTCTTATAGATTCCGAATACTACATTCTTATCAGCCCCATCGGCAACGAATGGGTTAAACTGGTTGGAGTTGCATCCTGGGATGTTTTCGCCAACATTGTAGAGACCACAGTTGGATCTATAGCACCTATAGTCAACTGTGCGGCTTCTACATATTTGTCTAGGGTAATTGCAGTAGTCTGCAATTCCTGAAGCTCATTCGTGAGTTTCTGTCTATCTTCCTCCAGTTGTTTATTATATGCTATAATACCCAACCGGATGGTTTCATTGTCTTCAGCCTGTTTACTGCACTGAAGTTTCAATTTCTCTAATTCGCTTTGATAAAGGCTTATTTCAGTTTCGAAATTTGCCTTATCAAGGCTTAGTTGGTCATTCGTATCTATGTATGTTTGGATACGGGAGTGTCTATTGTCATATTCTTTATTGTATGACTGTCTCATTTCTTGAAGTTTCATTTCTTCACTTTCTAATTCTTTCATGTATCCACTTTTTCTTGCTTCGAATTCTTTTCGCATGCTGATCAAGTCTTCTTCCACTTGAAGTTTCTCATTGAAAACTTCATCTTTAGCTCTGAACAAGGTATTCAGATTCTCGTTCAGAGTCATATAGGTTTCATTTAACGACAGGACATCCGGTCGTTTAAATTCTTCACCTTCCGGTATTGCATAGGTCATATCGCCGTCTATGGCGCTATAGTCTAATATCGGTAGTCCGGGTCTAAGTGTACCGTATGGTAATTGTCCAAACGTAACTTTCTTGGGCATGGGCGCCGGATGTTCCGGATTAGTACTACCACCAATTTCGAACATCGAATTACTTAATTCGTCAACAATTGAACGTTGACTTATCAAATTACCCCGTCTCTGTATGGATTGTTCTCGTCGTACAGAGTCTGGTAGATTCTCCTCACTATCATTATAATGAGGTCCCGGTTCTCTCCAAGATGCAGATTCCGCATCTCGGGAGCTCGGATGGGTTTGGATCGTTAATGATCCATTGCCATTATTCTGGGCAACTTGTTGCCCTTCTGGGTTAGCTGCCGCTAGGCTATCTAACCCATGCACTAGCCGTTCGGACGTTATAACGTCCGGGCTATACACCAGAACAACTGGTCATGGCACCAGTGTAATGGTTCGCGGTCTTACGGACCTAGGGGGGTTCGGGTCTTACTATTCGGAAAGAAGGAGTAAGACGGTGTTCCAAGTGTATGCCAACGGTTAGGTCTTTTTTACTTAAATATACACTCACGGCTGCCGAATGGTATATAAGAGGCAGCTAATAAGGATTAATTATGGTCTATGTTACTTGGAGGCCAGAAGGGCCTCTGACGTAGCGGTTGAGCCCTGGGCTTTATATAGGAACCCAGGTGTTCGTCGTCAGATGTCCCCACAGACCCGGATCGGTGCTGCCACCTATCCGGAACCTGAGGAACGTCCGACGACTCGACTCACCCGCCACGTCAGACGGTACCCAACACTATGGTTAAAGAATACGTACCTCTACACAAGCATGGATAGGTTACATATATAAATAATAACTACAGATATCGGGGTAGTTCAAACTATAGTAAAGGCAGGGTTTAGCACCTGGTCAGAATAATCTTAAAGCACCCATAATCTGACATTTATTGTTACCCTTACATATCTAGTCTACATATACCCTTTACTTTGTAGCACCAGGAACATTTCCAGTAATCTTTTTATTTTTTTTATTTTTTTCTTATTTGTTTCTGTGCTCTATGGTTTTCTCTTCTTACCTGTCCTTATATTAGCACCATTACTTCTGCATAATTTAAAGCTATCCATGATTATTCTGCAGAATTTGGATAGGTTAGTCAAGGTTAGTTTGTTATTGCTATTAAAGATTTTGACCCGAGTGGACAGGTCTAGGCAATTTGCATAGGATTTGTTGATATAAGACACTCACTCTTTAGTAAAAGCTGGGCGTGAAAAAAGGTAATGCATCTCGTCCCCTATGTCTCCCTTTTTTGCTCAGAGTGCACTTTCTATCCCCCCTTTCAATGTTATTATACCTCCCTGCCACTATAGGTAACCAACGGTTGCCACATCTAAATCTACGTCTGTGGCCTCCTTCTTTGTTAAAATAGACAGGTACTTCTCATAGCAGAGGTTTTTATCGAAAAGACTGTAGAGATGACAGTGTCCTGATTCGTTGACTCTGCATCTCCATTCCTGCTCATCAATATCTAATATCCTTCTTCTATAAATAGTTTTTCTACAAGGGGGGCTAACATACTCAGGGTCCTCATTAAATACATACCCCAATCCACTGCTATCTAAAGTATTTCTGATGCAGGTAAGCCAAAGCGATGTATGGGTTCCTTTACTTTCCTCTGTTAAGAGCAGCTGGTAAATTTTATATGTTATTTTGTTGTGATTATCAGTCACCAATTTCGTTCAGAAGTTTAGCATTCTTTGCTTTATAATGCTTTCTAGCTTTGGTCGACCAAGCTCACCCCGTACAATAAAGCCATCTGTACCTGAGTTTAATTTCAGTATATATTTGCAAAAATAAGTTTGCACCTGTTCTATATCCTTAATGTTTGAGAAGCCCCAAATTTCACAACCATATAAAAGTATTGGTAAAACACACAAGTCAAACAGGTGGCACTGGATGTCTAATGGAAGTTGTAGCTTCCTTGACTTCGTTAAAAGGCTAGAGAGGGAATGCTTTGCTTGGCCTACCTACTTACTGATACGCATGTTGGTATGTCAACTGCTCCCAGTACCATGACGCATGGCACATCATTTTATAATTAGAGAATAGACAACGATCTTCGTCACATTGAGACTGTCTGTTGTTCTATAATGCATGAATGCATCTGAGTGCATTATAGAACAACAGACAGTCAAGATGAGAAGAAGGAGTTGTCTATTGTCTTTATAAAACATTTTACATTTCATTCCAACCAATCAATCACCCAATCAAGGTATTTTTAGACCAATTAATGATACTTGACTGGTTTACAGCTATGGTGACCTTGCTCAGGCATGCACTGTTCTCCTATAATGCACTCAAGGTCACTTCTATCGTGCAGCAGAGCACTGCCAGCCATTTTATAATATGGAATATACGGTTCATTTACATAATATATTGATTGATGTACTAACATGGGATAAATTGTCATCGTTGTGGAAATTTGATGTTTAAGCCAATAAAGTAAATTCAAACCAAAAAACTTAATATTGTTGTAACTGTAACTCAGTGTGCCTGGGGGTGTTGCACATGGTGGAAAGGTTTTGCAGGCCTAAGAAGTACCTCATCTGAAGCAGTCACATTCTTTTCAGTCCAGCCTTTTCATGTGTTGCCCAAAAGTGCTCATGTCAGTCAGGTACAAGTATCATCCAATGAAGATGATAGCTACTCAAAGCAATAGCACTAAAAAGCAAGTCACACATTAGTGTACCTGCTTGTGCAATACACACTTTGTTGAATAAGGCTTTTCAGTATAACATGGTAAGCATAAGTTAAATAGTGGAGAAGAGCATCACTTTTTAACATGAGAGTATACCTACTTGTTGTTCTGTTTACCTTATGTGCAACAGCCTCCTGTAGTGTCTCCTCTAGTTCAGGGTTTATGCTGCATGACGTTCAGCAAGCACAGCAAAGACTACTGCCTTATAAATAAGATGTCCATTATATATGACCTTTTACTATCATGTCACATGTTCTCATTTATAATTAATTAATTCAGAGAACTGCCAATAAATCAATGTTGTAAAGGAAGTGGACATGGCAGTTACTGTAAGCACACTGTAGCACTGTATAATAACCCTTTAAGGGACGCTAAAACAGGAGTGCATCATGCCCATTGGTCTCCATGATGCACCAATGATTTGCTTGTGAAACTTCTCACCAGCACTTCATTAGAACATTATGTGGACCCTCTGGGAGTTTGTCTGTTAATCCCATAGGGTCTGCATGATGTATGAATGTACCCATTACAGGTTAGTCACCAGGGCTGCCTTACTGCTTCATGGCAACCAATGGGCATGATGCATTAATGCATGAGCAGCCCTTAAAGCCTTAAGTAACATGTTCTCATCTACATGTACCTAGTTCAGAGAACTGCAATAAATCAATAAATCAATGGTTGTCATGATGTACCAATGAAGTGTTAGTGAGCAGTCTCACCAGCACTTCATTGGAGCATAATGCCGCCCCTAGGGGGTTGATAAATATACTACGAGAGGGGGCCAATGGCCAATGGGCATGATGCGTTAATGCATCGTTGGTCCTGAAAGGGTTAAACATGCAGTTGTCACATGACTGCACCCTTTCTCTTCCATTTTCCACTTCCGGGTTGTGATAATTGAACACAGAAGTGTACACTTTACCTTGTTATTTACCCTGGGTAAAACCAATTATTACACAGCTCCAAACGGGGTAAATAGCCCTTCCCATAGATTGACCATTTTTGATCCCCCGCCACTCCCATTGCTTTTACTATTGAAATGTGTAGGAGGCTTGGACCCCCCTTCCCTCCCCGCCCTACCAAACCCTATGCAATTACTGCCTCAAGTGGTGATCATACAGAGTAGTTGTAGTATGTTACCTACAACCACCCACTCTGATATTTGAGGGCTTCAAATTGTAGTGGTTGTGTTCAGTCATACCATCTTGAGAAATGCCTTCCTGTTGTTGTGAAGTACAGTTACAAGGAAGTGTATTCATTTTGGATATCAAGCACAAATTTTAGAGTTGTAAGGGGGCCTTGTGTATGGCGTCACCACTGCCTCCTATGGAAATGCATGCGTTTGTAAAATAATACAGCAACTGTCCCTTCAACCATGATGAGACCAAAAAAAAGCAAGAAGAAAAACAAAGAAACTCCCAGGCATCAAGCATCAACATGGCTCAAAACCCTTGAAAAACACCTGCAGGAACTTTATCTGACAGAGGAAGCAGCCAGAGAAAAGGCCCTAGATAGAAAAGAATGGAGATGGGTGGTAAACGAAAACAATGAGGCGCCATGTCAGAGCATTATACTATTGGTGTATACTTTAAAGTTGTCTGTCTGATGAGTCATTATGACTGTTCAATGGCTTGTCATACTTGATGTCAGTAACCTGTATATAGTTAGTTATTTCATCTCATCATTTCTCATATGATAAATTATATCACACGTCATACTTGATATCAGTAGCCTTGAGTTGGGAGCATCCACACCTTGGGCAAGGAGAACATGATTTTCCCTGGAAATTTGACACGCCAGAATATCTTATACTTGAGAAAAAAAAACATCTCCAGTCCCTGGGAATATCCCTGAGTCTTTCCCAAGAAATTCCTGAGAAATTCTCGAGAATTTTCTTGAGTGCAAGATGTTATGGCATGTCCAAATTTCCGGAGTAATTCACATTCTCTCTCCTTGTCATATTCACAAGTCGGTACTCGAGGAATTCCTGGGAAATTCTCGAGATCTTGTTCAGTGGGAAATAGGTAGCTTTTTCATCTTTGGAATAGCACAATATGCCATATTCCACAGCTTGCAGGATGATTTTTGCCCTAGTGAGAGTGCTAAGAGATCCGTTGCCTGAAAAAGGTCTCTGAACAAGCCTAAATGTCTCATTCAGCAAAGCCTTCCCTCCCTCATCTAGATGTAAAATATGTCCAATAAAATTGCCCACAAAAATTTGAAATCAACTTGTTTGGTTTTTCTGATATTATTTATAATATACTTTTTGAGTAAAGTTAAAGAAAAGCAAAAACACCAGACTATGCAACTAAAAAGACACTGGATGTACCTAAATGACAGATACAAAGTCATATCTGCGTTGAGTTAAATACAGCGGCATACACCATAATGGGTTTTTACTATTGTATATCCCCATATATAAGATATGGCTTAAAGACCCATTCAAACCCAGATTGATGCAGGGGCATGGTAGAAGGTGGTCACTAAACCTTCGAAATGGTTTTTTCCATATTTTACAGGGTGTGAGATGTGCCCTGTGGTTATCAGATACCAGTGGGATACCAACAGAATAAAGGTTATCCCTGGGAAACCTTAGCATTCCTTAGCCCGATACTGTTCACACTATACCTGGCCCACCTAATTAAAAACATTTATTGAGGTCAAATCTGAGAGAGACACCTGCTATGTGTGCATCGGAATATTACTTCAGTCCTTGTGCTCATTACCTAGGGTTGTATCAAGCATTATCTAGACAGTTATTAGGTGCAGTGTTTGAAGCTCTTACTAGTAGCGTGTGATGTGCTTATAAGTAGCCTTTTTATACTGGCTGATAAGCAGGTACTTGTAGCTGTAAATAAGCTGAGTAAGGGCTGCACAGTAGTCAGCCTCTATCTACTGCAGTGAGCAATATGTCCATTTGGCAACAGGTGTAATGGTACAAGTCACTTTAAAGTGTTGCATATAATATCACTAATAAGTGCTGCAAAATAAGTAACTTATAGTCCTGCACTAGAAAGTCATGTTAGCATGAATATAAGCAATTAATAAACAAATCACTTGATGCCCTTTCTAGATTGGGCCTTAATGAGAGCTGCAGAATAGTTGGATAAAAACTGCTGTTGACAAAGTGACTAATAAGTGCTGCAAATTAATGGTGCAATAGCATGTCATTTTAGCACTGTTCAAGCAGGTTAGAAGTCACTGCAGTGTAGCACTTACTAGTCACTTAATAAGTGATGGTGTGCACACTAGGTTGATGCCCACTTGCTACACCGCCCACATAAAGATGGCAAATAATGAAGTGGACTAGACCTGCAGAAACTCAAATCTATCAAATGGAACTGTACATATGTGTGAAAGATTGACTCAAAATGGAGACTTTGGATTTTGGTAATAGCATTTTAGTAGCTATGGTATCAGTCTTACACCATATATATGTATCAAATTGTTGAATTGATTGCTTTAATCAATTTGTCATCCTAAAAAACCCTAATTTTGATATATTACACATATAAATCACATAAATATTGACAGAACTATCCATACAACAGTTTTAGGTGGCCCTTATAGTGGCCATCTTGGATTTCTTGAATTACCCAATGATGCCAGCTTGGCATTGTCAAGTTTCTTAAAGTATATGACTTACTGTACCCAATTTACTCATAACCTCTTCGGAATTTTTTCTGCAAGGTTGCCTGGAAAATCAGCCCTTGGCAACCAGACTAAGGCATAAACTAAAGGGAGCAATAAATATGTACCATCTCATGTTAAAAAGTGACTCTCTTCTTCATTATTCAACTTATACTCACTGTATTAGACTAAAAAACCTTGCTTGAAAATACCATAAAGTGCACAAGCAGGTACTTATCTGTGTGACTCACTTTTCAGTGCTTTTGCTTTGAGTGGCTAAAATCTTCATTGCAAGGTACATGTACCTGACTAAAATAAGCACTTTTGTGCAAAATGAAAACAAAACAATACTGAAAAGATGCAGGTGAGGCACTTTTTAGGCAAAGCTACCTTTTCCCCCATGTGCAACACCCCCTAGGCACACTGCGTTACAGTTACAACATTGATCTATTGATCTATTGGTAAGACTAAGTATGATAGATGAGAATTCTTTACTTAATGCTAAGAAGTCATATATAATATATGTGTTTGTGCACCACCCATAGATACCATATAGAACAAGTCACTTACAGTGGTAAGGTAACTAAGATCAGACCTACATTGTTGGAGCTGAAATGATGGATTTTGTCCTTGTTACAAACTTGTAATTTCATCGTAAATGTAGAACCACATCCTGTAGTCACCATGCAGCCTATAAGACGGAGAATCTCCCTTGTGATGTGGGAGACAATTTTTGTTTTTCTTATGTCACTTGCATTCACAGTGAGAGGTAAGTTCTAACACTTGTTTAACCCTTCAGGAATTAATGCCAATCAGTGGTCATGATGCACCAATGTATTGGAGTCGAGTCTGCTTGCCAGCACTTCAATGGAGCATCATGCCAACCTACAGGGATCTAATCGACCCTGCATCACTGTTAATTTGGTGTTAAGCAACCAGACACAAATGTTTAGGATCTAAAGATATAGCTAAACATGTTCTTGTCCCACTTTCCTAAAAACAATTTCTGGCTTAACATGTTTAACTTTAAACATGTGTAGGTAAAAGGTGTTAAGTTCTTGGAAGTGTTTAGATACATGGTGTGTAGATTCATTGAGTGTTTAGATAGGGGGTGTCTAGCTTTAGCAGGTGTTTAGTTGGATAATGTTTTGCCTCAGGAGGTATTTAGATAGATAGTGTTTAGCTTAGTAAGTCATTTAGATGTATAGTGTTGAGAATTAGAAGGTGTTTAAAAGAATAGTCATCATTTCAACATCATTTTTCTATCATCTTTTTGTGTAACTTAAATGCAACCTTTTCTTGCTGATATGAGGGATTCAGTGACAAACTTAGGGAGTATAGGGATGGACTAACGGACTGAGGGACAGACTGAGGCTGTTAGGGTAGGGTTAGGGTTAGGGTTAAGTTTAGAGTTAGGATTAGGTCTGGGGTTAGGGTTGGGTTAGGGTTAGGTAGAGGTTAGGTAAGGGTTTAGGTTAGGGATAGAGCTAAGGTTAGGGTTTAAATTAAGGTTAGGATTACAGTTAGGGTTGGAGTAAATTTTAGGTTAAGGTTAGGGTTGGGGTAACAGTTAGATTTAGTATTTAACATCTAGTACCTCTTAACCATTTAGGGTTAGGTTTAGGCAAACATTAGGACTACAGTACTACTAATGTGATGACTAGGTAAGACCCAAATCTTTGGTTTTGGATTACTGTTATAGATTCCTGGAGGCCATTTCTTAACATACAAGTCATACCAAAATCCCAATAGGAATAGCATTGAGATTTCAAGTCATAATACTGTGGGTGGTTGTAGTGCATTAAGAAATGGCACCCTGAGGCCTAGATTCAGTGTGTGTATTAGGACTAGGGTTTGTCCTAGCATTAGTGTAAAGGTAGAATGCCCATGGCAAGGGCACATAGGGTAAGAGTAGGATAGGGAAATGCCTAGTATTAACTGTAATTGTTGGGTCTAGTTTGATGCTATTTCAATGACTAGAGATGGTTGCCTTGAGAATAGAGTGACACAAGATATCAAGTCAGCAGTATATTAGCTACACTATACAAAAAGCAAGCAGGTTTTATTCAAAGAATAAAATGTATCAATTATTTCTGTATTGTGCACAACAGGTTCATGAGGAAAGGGCGATGAGCGACCATTATTTGACATTGGATATGTCCTGTGAAATTTGGGTACTGAGTAGTGAGTTGCAAACTTTGACAAGAGATACCCCAGTGAAAGAACCACTCTTTCACACCACCTTATCCTTTGTGAAAATATGTGAATGGGGTGTGACAAATGACATGAAGCAATGGGAAGTCAGGTTCTATAAGGTCGAAAAATCAACTTTTGTTGACTATAAGGGAGTGACAATTCCCCCATATTCTCAGCAAGATTGGTCTCCAGAAAAAGAAAAAGAAACTCTGTGCCTAGTAGGGAATAGAATAATTATTTTCTCTGGGAAACATCGTTGAAAATGATTTCATTGGGCTTTCTCTGTGAACAATCAGGAAATTCACCATCAGTGATATTACAGATCTGAGTCAATGCCAGCATATAATCTCCCTTCAGTGATTTGAAATGGAAAGAAACACAGAAACAGCTAGTTTCAAGCAAAAGAGTGGAGGATAGCTACAAAAAGAGAGAAGAGGAAAGATAAAGGATTTTCACCGGCTTTGTCTCTATGAACATTTTCACAGGGCACTGTCCCTGTGAAGAAATCCTTTGAGATAATAGAAATGATAGTTTTCACCGAGAACCCTCAGTGAAAGAAAATACTTTTTACCAAGGTTTATCCCAAGAGAAAGGATGTGGGCAGGGTGCACTGAGTGAGGGACAGACTGAGGGGGTGAATGACAGGCTGAGGGAGTGCAGAACAGACTAAGGGGGTGAGGGATTGACTGAGGGAGTGAGGGACAGACTGAGAGGGTGAGGGATGAACTGAGGGGTGAGGGATGGACTGAAGGAGTGAGAGAGAGTCTGAGGTGAAGACTGACAGGCTGAGGGAGTGAGGGACATCCAGAGGGGATGAGGGATGAACTGAGGGGGTGAGGGATGGACTGATGGAGTGAGTGACAGACTTAGGG
Source organism: Acholoe squamosa (assembly GCA_949317995.1). Lineage (NCBI taxonomy): Eukaryota > Metazoa > Annelida > Polychaeta > Phyllodocida > Polynoidae > Acholoe > Acholoe squamosa. Next base: position 8,551,269 of record OX439051.1, on the reverse strand, counting down.
GATGATTGACAGGCTGAAGGAGTGAGGGACAGACTGAGCAGGTGAGTGACAAGCTGAGGGAGTGAGGGACAGACTGAGGGGGTGAGTGATGGATTGAGGTAATGAGGGATGAACTGAGGGGTTAAGGGATGGACTGAGGGAGTCAAGGACAGACGAAGGGGAAGAGGGACAGGCTGAGGTAGTTAGGGATGGACAGAGGGGATGAGGGACGGACTTAGGGGCCGACAGTGGGGAGTAAGAGATGGGCTGGGAGAATGAGAGATGGATTGGGGGAGTGAGAGGCCTAGCTGACATTAGTTGGTTAAATGTCCATTCAGTTAATTGGCAGTTTTGAAATGTCAATATAAAAAGGGACTAGATTTAATTTTAGAAGTGACCTGCCTTTCATATAAAATTAATTTAGCATCTGGGAATTATTTGACAGCGGTACACCAGTGTACCTTGTGAAAAATATTTCCCATCCACTGCCCCTGAATGGTAGGTACTGCTCAAAATTATTTAGAATCTTTTTACACTGTTCAAACAATAAAGATAATTCTTTTTCTATGCAGTCTGAGGATCCCCACAGGTGAAACCACCAGTTACTTATATTAGCACACTGTTGCTAGAGCAAACAGTATCCAGGTTACCCACACATATGGCAACCAATCACTGTCCCCAACACATCTGGAGTCACTCTGAGTCTCTCCTGATTGGTCAATTCAGGTCACATGTCAAGCACTATAAATGGGCACTTTTTCAAAATTTGTGCCATTCCAGCGGTAACTGCCACCCCCTACTTCAACATCAATATAAATAAGTAACTATATAGGGGTGGTATGATGTATGCTGCGATGTATGAATGTAGCCCAGCAAGTGACTTGCCAGGGCTACATACATTCATCATGACAATGGGAATGATGCATTGATGAATTAACATCGCTTAAAGGGTTAAACACTCTGTTGTCCATTGGAAATTTGTTTTTAATTTTTTCCTCTCATACATGGGTTTCCTGATTGCTCGACCTGCTCACGTAAAGCTTCTTGTTCAACTGGTGGTGCGGGATTCAAGTGTGACTGTAATCCAGGATATTCAAGAAATGGAACTACATGCTATGGTAGGTCCACTATACTGTGTCAGCACCCACTTGGCAAATAACCTATTTTCAATGGTTGCAAACGTTTTTATTAGGTTTGGATAAACAAACATTTGTAATTTTTTTTTTTCATCACTTTGATAAAGCTTTTTTAAACATGGTATTAGTGAAATAGAAACATTTGTCGTTATTTTTTAAGCTTAATGAAAATATTTTTAGTTAGATTTCTTTTACATTAAAATCACATAAATTTTTACCTATTAAAATGATTAATGCAACATTAAAACATTTAATGGGGGAACTTTTAGGTGATTGCTGATGTGCATGCAAAATCAGAACATCCACATCCTGAGAACTATTCCAGCTTGGTTACATACACATACCTTTGTATGTATTCTTACAATAAACAACTGCTTTAACACCTGGTTTCACAGGTATGGTAAATAGGCACCACTTGTCGTGATCTAGGCTGGATGGACCCCAACAATAAATATAATAGCACATGCGAAAGATCTTATAGGCCCATACTACAGTGGTTGGTCCGTAACATTCATATATAGGGGTAGTTTAAATATGAAAACTAAAGGCACAGCACAGCAGCAAATATTGACTGTAAATTGAGAGGGGAGATTCCTCTCATGCCCTACCCTTGTGCATAATGGCAGCCCTTTAAATTATGCAACAATAAATGTACCTTCAATTTTGTGAACAATAATTAGAATAGACATCTTACCCTATTATATGAGCCATAGAACACCTTTATGTCACATTTCCTTTAAATTCTAGTCTGAGGGAAAATTGCTAAACACTCTCGACAGAAGGTGTTGAATATTCTCTAAGAGTCATGACAACACATGTACAGTAAAAGGTTTGAGTTTTTCTGGAGAAGAAATATCAAAGCGTTGGTACATTCTAGCATATACCGTCTTTTGATGAGAGGACAGGTCTTCTGATTGTGAAATTGATATACTCCTATTGATCTGTCTACGAAGACATTGGTCCCTCTCCAGAAAACATCTTTTAAACACTCTTTCAAGGAATCGAATGACTGATTGAAATGTGTCCTTTATGAACATTTTGTTTCAACAACTGTGCTTTAAAGAACAGCACATCTGTTGCATTGATTATTTCCCATGTGTAAAACTGTTCTCAAGTACACATATTCTCCTTTAACAACATACGAGTAGGTAAGGCAGTACCTTAACGTTAGAGGCTCCAGCCAGAAGAGCTATATCCACGGGCCATGGGGGTGGTGGTAATAACGTGCAATCTTGTACAGCACTAGTAGCAGTAGCAGCAGTAACCAAGATATCCACCTCCATATCCGGTGAGGTCGCCCGGTTTAGCGTCTTTAGCCAGAGCTGTGATGTCTATGGGTTTAGGTGTGACAAGTGGTAGGTTTTCGTCAGCAGCACCAGCACCAGCAGCACCACCAGCATCCAACCGTCCGTATGGGTCGATATAAAATTTGGCGTCAGCGTCACCTGTGAACAGATCAGCAAGGATGGAGATGCTGTAGCAGTTTTTGGGTTCTCACAGTTGATATTCTGTACTGTAGAGTGGTCAATGTTTCCATGATGAAGGTGGCAGAGGGAAGTGTGAGGGAACAAAATATTACTCTCCCTTATGTATCCAGTCCGAGATAAGTCTCTTAACTGTGGTTATAAATTGATCAAAGACTTAAAAGAGATTTAATCCAATTTTCACAGAGACCTTCGCTTGGTAGGGTATCTGTCTGTTTTGATTTTCACCTGCCGTTTGCTGTAGGCATGGATTCCTTAGATCACCATGGCTAACTCCCTATATACGTGACCAGATTATTAAATAAGACTGCCTATGGAAACTATGTACTAAAGATCCTATTGATATAGAACGGAGTAGAGTTGCTAAGAACAGAGTCAAAAATATTATTACAAATTTTACATGGGAAATTACGATGATACTGATCCAAAAGATTTCTGGAGAAAACTTGAGTGCTTAATACTAAACAAGACATCTCACTCACTTATCAGTTTTATTGACCAGACTACTTATTTGCCTGTTGAACAAACTGATGCTGCTGAATATATCCATGATTACTTTGTGAATATAGGCCCCAAATTTGCTAATAAATTTAATATGCCTTGGAATTACACAGGTATTACTACAGAACTAGTAATACCAGACCTTTAAATAAACACTGATATGGTAATAAAGGCAGCTAAATTAATTGATGCTAGCAAATCCTCAGCTATCCCCAATATCTCCTCATGGATACTCAAAGATGCTATGCTTACAATTCCTGAACAATTTGCTTATATTTATAATCTATCGCTCAGGAAAAGTATTTTTCAACAACAATTGAAAATGGCTATGGTAACTCCTCTCCCAAAAACAGGTGACAAAGCCAATGTTACAAATTATAGGCCCATATCACGAATTCACCTACCAGGCAAGGTTCTTGAAAGAATTATTCATACTCACATTTCTAGATTTCTTGAAGATAACAATTTATTAAATTCCAAACAAGGTGGATTCAGTAAGAATGACTCAACTATAACTACAGTAGCTAATTTTACAAATGAAATATTTCTCAATATGTACCAAAATAAACATACTATTGCCACTTTTATAGACATGTCCAAAGCTTTTGATGTTGTGAATCGCACTATCCTATTGGAAAAATGTAAAAAACTGGGTATTAAAGATAGTATTTTGCTATGGCTAGAGAATTATCTCAAGAACAGAACACAATGTACTAATACAAATGGCATTACTTCTTCTTCTTTATATCTATCCTGTGGTGTCCCACAAGGGTCAATATTAGGTCCCCTTCTATTCCTAATATATGTTAATGACATAGATGGACTTTGTAATGAAACTATAATAAGCTCATATGCAGATGATACAGTAATTTATTCTTCACACTCTGACCCCATAGTTGTCTATAGGAATGTACAAAATTATACTTATCAGATATCACATTGGTATAATATTAATAAATTAACTACTAACTCCCTGAAATCCAAAGCCATAAAGTTTGGCACCTAAGCAGAAGTTTACAGGTGTAGAACACCCAACCTAGAATTAAATAATGTGGAACTGGAATATGTTGATAAATTTGATTACCTGGGTGTTATGTTAGATCCAGAATTGAAATTCGATGCTCAAATTAACCAGATGTATTCCAAAGCTCTGCATAAATTGTACATATTCAATAGAACCCGTAAATTCATGTCTGCTAAACAAGCCATCTGCATATACAAATCAAAATTACTACCATACTTAGAAAATGGAGGCATTCTTGTACATAATGCCAATGTCACTCTCCTTGATAAACTCCAAGTACTTCAAAACCTAGGTTTGAAAAAAGCCTTTTGAGCTGTACCATACACCATAATAAATAAACTACACAAAGATGGGAAAATTAATTACTAAGAGCGTAGGGCTAAGCAGATTGCTATACATGCATATAAGATGACACTAAATATAGTGATCCTAGTAATACCTGTTAGACCTACAAGATTACATGATGGACCTGTTTTAATTGAACATAATTTCCAATTAACAGCCTATACTTGCAGTGTCAACTACAAATGCTACCGTCTTTGGAATGACCTTGGAGTAAATGATCGATTAATCCCACACCTAAAAGCTTTTAAGACCAATATGTCAAAATTTCTAGCCTCACTCATACAGAATTATAGGGTGTAAATAGATATGCTAGTACCTAAGTACATTATATTGCCCACCTCCGGACATTGAACAGGTTTATATTGTCTTATACATTGATGATCTAATAATTCATTTTTGTTGTGTAACTGTTGTCTCAATGGGCAAAGAGCGTAATCCCCCCCTCCACAGACATAGAAGGTAACCCACACCCCAGCTTGGCGACAAGAGGAGGAGCAGAAAGGGAGATTAATTTGTTGATTTGTTAGACTTAATCTGCTTACCACACATGGGCATTTGTAGTCACAGACAGACACTAAGTATAGTGTAACGATATGTAAGTGTGCATAGTATGAACACCTGGCATAGTAGTAAATACTACATTACCAAAAAACCTCTTATCATAGGAGAAAAGCCCATATCAATCTCGAGCGTTAATGTCAATTCACCATAATGACTGTGGTAATACCACATGACATACCCTAGGATGAAAATAGAATACAATATTAAGGATATAGACATAGATATGGAAAAACAGTAAAACATTGATAATATCATAGATAATACAGCATGAAAAGACATAAATAATGACACAATGAGCGTAATCCTTTGGCACATGGAAAATATATGTATAGATGGATCTTGTTACACATTTCTCTTTTCTTAAATATATAATTAAATATTATTAACAATGGAGTCTTTTTGCCATGTGTGGTTTATAGGTGGCTCTTTGGCCACCTAGGAGGCCTACTAATTATATTTTTTTTGCCAATTTTTCCCTCAACAGAGGGTTTACTATTTTACACTATAGAAAAGGTTATGGTAAGTTCTATAATATTATTTAAAAACATCTGTATCTTATTGACTTATAAAAAATTGATGGGTCTCCTAATTAATTTTTCTGCCCTTTTTCTGGGCATTATCTCAGCTGGTCAAAGAGCAGCCCCAAATAGCCACCTAAGTGGTCAAATAGCCACCAAAATACCCTGAAAAAAATGACTAAAAGATATTGTTTTAGATGTCAGAATAGAGGGCATGGGATCTGTACATCATTGTACATTCAATTTGCATTTGTAATTACTCATAATTATGGTGATGTCATGGCATTATCATAGCTGGCCTCAGGTGGTCAAAGAGCCACCTAAATGGTCAAATAGGCTCCCAGTAGTCCAAAAGAAAGTCTCAGAATAATTTTTAAAATCAAAATAGAGTGCATAGGCTGTACATTTCATTACACATCTAATTTGCATTCTCAATCATTTATGATTATTGTAAATTCATGGATTTATATCAGTTGGTCAAATAACCACCCCAGGTGTTCAAAGAGCCATCCAAATGGCCAAATAGGCCCCATTAATCTTTAAAAACTCTCAAAATGTATTTTTCGAAAGTCAGAATAGTCTGTGTAAGCTGTACACATCATTGTATATCTAACTGGTGTTAGGGTAGAGTGGCCTTGAGTCGTCCAGGTACCTTGAGTCGGCCATTTTGCTTGGTTTTGGGCCCAAAATGAATGTGTTAATGAATATATTAGTGGATTCTAAGCTATTTGCACTGGTGCTATATGGCAAGATATGCTATAAGCTATCTTAGCATCTTTTGGAATATAAGTCCAGGACCTTCCAGGGACTCTAGATGACACTAGAGTTTGTGAATTATTCTTGAAGTCAGATATAGGTTTCTGATGATTTTCCAGCAACAAAATGATAGATGAGTGATAATGTGATATTGACCAAGTAACAGAGTTAAACCTAACTAAAATTGGAAAAAAGCATTGCATTCATACTTTGTCAAACATCATTTAACTTGAAATTATTCCTTTTATAATGTTCAGTACAAAAGTCAACAATCTGCTGTATAGAAGTTGACTTGTGGTATGATAAGACTGACCCAAGGTGTCTTTGAGCTATACATGTACCTTGAGTCGGCCACTATACAAGTACCTTGAGTCGGCCACTATTGCTTTTTGGTCCAAAATGAAATGAATGAAGTTATTTACACTGCTACAATATGTTGAGCTGTAGCACCCGCTATCTTTCCATCTTTGGGAAAGTGAATCTAGCACTATCCATAATCTTTCAACAAAATCAACTATATTCTACCAATTACCCAGCAAATTGGTGTCATTCTGAGTCACTGTGTGTGAGTACTCACACTGGTGCTGTATAGAAAAAAAATATGCCACCAGGTGTGACTGATGACCCATACTGATGCATGCTGACACATGCGTCATGGCAAATCAACACTCATACTAACACAATGACTCAGGCCTGACACGTGTGTCATGGCACATGCACACTCATACTGACACCTGGGCATTAACACATACTGACTCATCCTGACACATGCATCAGGTTTTTCCCCCTGGGATAGGGATGGGGGGAGGGGGTTTGGGAGGGGGGGGTAGGGGGTATGACTTTATTCTGCATTCATTTTTATTCTGAATCACTGTCATCAATTGAGCTGCATGTCTATGTCCATGGAAGGGTTTCCTGTAGATTCCTTTGTTCACTTTTTCCATTCCTCAAAATGCCTTCTTTGTGCCTGTCAAACAAAAATTAAACATTTAAGTTCAATAATGCATTACACAAATACCTTTAATATAATCAGCACAAGATTTTTTACCCTCCTCACCTCCCTCCAAAATATGTTGTGAGATATTTTCATTTCGGAGGGGGGGGCTAGAATTTCCCCCTGAGCCAAGTACATACCCTCTCCCTGAATGAGTTGACCTTTAATGGGGGCAGGGGAAGATAAAATTATTTGGAGACAAAATCACCCCCCCCCCCCTCAGAAACAAAAATAATATTCTTGCCCCTCAAACTGACCACAACCTAGTCCACCACTCTCCCAGGCCCCCAAAACCTGCAAGTTACTGACATATGCTATATCAACTGTATCAATACTGTAAGAGACTCTAAAGATTAAGGTGGGCACAAAAGAAGATACTATGATATATTACTGTAGGTGACTTGGAGTTCTGTAGGACTGTAGGATTACCCACCTTGTCTTCTCTCCTTGCTGTTCTGTGTCTGTGTGTTGTGAAATACTGAGAACAAAGAAACCAAGAAAAGAGCGGGAACTTTGAAATGGACCAATGAGGGACCAGGAGTTTGAAATCAACCAATCAGACACAATACTGACGCAGTACTGACGCATGGTCACACATGTGTCAGGTACTTCCTGGAGAGAAAATTTCAGGATGGGTCACTGTGAGTCAAGGTGTGTGAATATGTGTGAGTATTGACACATAGTGACGCATACTGATGCATGTGTCAGAACCTGTTGTGTTTGTTGAAGTGAGGCACTTTGCTCCTATTATCACCCAAAACAACATTATAATTCACCTCATATTATGAATTCTTACCTATTTCTCATGGTAATATGGCATCACCTTGGGCAGCATGCACCATACTTCAAAGGAATTACTACACCAAGACTAATGTAAGCCTGAATACCACATAGGAGGTTGATAATTGAAACTCAGTGTTATCTCCCATAGACAAAGAAAATTGTCTTAAAATACACCAAAAGAGAATATAAACCCATGTTTCTCAGTCACCATTATATTCCCTATATACATATTGATAGATATCATCTATAAACACTTTGATTTATAAGGCAGCATCAATAGAAAAAGCAATTCCCTAATTTGGCCCAAGCCCAAAGTGCAAGTATATAGTGGAACTATACAATTTCCCCAGTCTCTTTATACTGACACTGATGCCATTTCGAGTCACTGCGGGTGAGTACTGACACATAGTGACCCATGTTCACTCAAGCGTCAACACCTATCTTTTGAAAGATGAGTCACTATGGGTCAGTCCATGTGACTACTCACACAGACTGACTCATGCTCACTCAGTGTCACCTCAAGCAAATAAGGAAATGAGTCACTATGCGTCACTCCCTGTGACTACTCACCCATACTGTCACATACTGACGCGATGTTAGCTCAAATGGGTTAGGAAATGAGTCACTATGTGTCAAACTGTGTGACTACTGACACTGACTGACACATGCTCACACTTGTGCCACATTATGTCTTGTGGAGATCAGTCACTAAGTGTCATAATGAGTCAAACAGTGTGAGTATTGACACCTTGTGACACGAGCTGACGCACTGGTGTTATAACCCGAAAGGTGCTCACACATAGCAGCTCATTATGACTCACACTGACTCCAATTTGCTGGGTAGGTAGAGAGGTCCTCTGATAGATTGACAGCCACTTTGCAATGACGGACAGCTGATAAATGAGGATAAGTTTGCTATAATTTATGTTTACCCAAGGAACGGTATTAATTAGCATTATAGTTAGTAAAATCATTCCAGAAACACTCTGACCAAGATCTCTCAGCTGGGAATAAATGTTGTCCTTATTTTGCTTTAAAAGCACACTCTTTACTATGAATTAGGTGAGTCATTTTATGATGTGGCTGACTCAAGGTACCACAGTGGCCGACTCATGGTACTGATGAAAGAAAATTCACATCTATTGAATAATGGGTGCTCAAAGAGCTCCATGACTATGGGTATGAAAGTTGTAACATTGCTGGATGGAAAGAGTAAGACATCTGGGTATTATTTATATCCATTTTTAGATGACCCCTGCAAGTTTTCCTACTATAACAAAGATCCTAGCCTGACTAGTAGGTGGTAAGATGACCCAGGTGGACGACTCATGGTCACTTTACCCTATAGCGATCTGTACGTCTACTAACCGGCATTGTGACACTGTAATATGGACAATACATGAGTTATAATGACATATAGCGATCTGTACGTCCACCAACCGGCATTGTGACACTGTAATATGGACAATACATGAGTCATACTGACATATAGTGATCTGTACGTCTACTAACCGGCATTGTGACAGTGTAATAAGCGTGCGGTATTTTTTGCCAGTGTTTGTGGATTGAATGAAGCCCCGTTTATTTGTCTTAGGACAATAATTGCAAGTGAAGGGTCTTTTGCAGGGGTGTTTCAGGTAGTGTGGTAACGGTTTTCTGGTATTGTTATCTGATGGTGTACTGGTTGACGCCCTCACCAGTTCATTACCTAAGGATACATTTTTCCTTTTTCCGAAAATTAATTTGGCATCAGGGTATATTCTAGTGCTCTTAGTTTTGAGCATTAGGTCCCAGTTGTTCTGAACAATCTTCTCCAATGGAGGATTTGCGGGGTTGTGGGTGATGATGCAGTAGAATGACTTTGAGCAGTCTGAGAGTTTTTCTTTGGTTTTGAGCAACTCTAAATTGGGTTGTGACTCGGCCCGAATTAGAGATTTCAAAACCAGTGCTTTGGGATAGCCTCTTCTTAGAAAGTGTGTGCACAGCATTAACACATTTTTTCTAAAGTCTGCAACCTCAGAACATATTCTCCGCACTCTGAGGGACTGTGAGTATGGAATTCCTCTCAGGACATGTCTGGGATGCTCAGAAGAGTACAATAAGTAGTTGTGGCTATAGGTTGGTTTGCAGTACAGTGTGGTCTGAATAGGGCCATCTGTGTTGGTTTTGACCTTAATATCTAGGAAATTAATTTCCTTGGTGGAGAGCTCTAAGGTGAACTTGATTGTGTCATAACATTGGTTTAGGTGGTCGACAAATTTTAATAGTTCATGTTCCCCGTGGGTCCAGATGATGAAGATATCATCATCATGTCAGAAAGGCCATTTTAGGCCTTTCTGACCTTAGGTAACAAAAAAATATGACCTGTTTTACAATGAAAATATTTTTGCCATGTAGGTGTAAGCCTATCTGACATGGGAAAAATAACAAATGTACAAATATAATACAAAATGATTTTACACAAGTCTTCAAAATGAATAACCTCCTATTTTCAGACCTGCACTAATCTGGTAAGAGTGACCCACCAGTAGCAAAAGTAATCGTAGTGATAGAAAAAGCGGAAGGTGTAGGAGCAGTCGAAGTAGTAGAAGAAGAAGAAGCACCACCAGGGAAAGTAGTAGTAGTAGAAGTAGTAAAAGGAGTAGTAGAAGTAGTAGATCTTCAGCAGCAGCAGCAGTGCCAGCTGCAGTAGAGGCAGTAGAAGCAGCAGCAGTTACAGCAGCAAAAGCAGTAGAAACAGTAAAAGAAGCAGTAAAAAAAGAAAAAGTAGGGGTATGGCAGAAAGCTGTCTTTAAAGAAAAGAAATTACTCCATTACTGTTCAATAACCACCCTCAGTACATCCACTTGTTTGGCATTTCATGAGAATAAAGGGTGTTCAAATATGGTGAGAATAAGACCTATGAAAAGATTTGACGAGGACATTGGTTATTTAGGGGTAACCGCCGCTCCTATTCGGTGGGTGCGCGTGGTGGCCGACATGGAATCGTTTCGAAGTCATCACCTGTTATCTGGCGTATTACAATGTGACCGAATTGAAGAAGAAGGGGATGTACTACTTTAAAGATTACATTCCAATTTGTATTTGTTATCACTGTGCTGTTACCCATGATCCCTTTTTGGATACAATCCTGTTAAAGAGAAGAGGAAGAAGGCAAAGCGACCAGCTTTGCCCAAATAGTTACTGAATTTCTCGTCCATTTCCAAACTGAAGTCTTCTATTTTTGTATCATCAATCTTACTTCATTAGATGTAGATGAGTGCAGTGGTACCAACAATTGTCATACAGCCGCTTTGTGCACAAACACCCCCGGGACATACCAATGTAACTGTAATACAGGCTTTACCGGAACAGGACTGGTGTGTACAGGTAAAAGACATTCTACCTTTCCCATCTAGCAATGCTTGTCCAATTTACATCGTTCTGACGTAAAAACTCATGTTATTTACGTAAAAAGACATCACTTGGATGAGTTGTGCTAGAAGGGTTTTTGTTATGGTTCCATGTATAGCTAATATAGGTAGCCATGTCTCTATTTAGAAGCTAGAGTAAGAGGACCAGCACTGCAATGGACAGAGACCTCTGGTCCTACCAGTGGTGTTTTCACTTGCTGTTTCATTTCCAAGAAGTGACTAACTGTTTCAAGAAAGAATTCAGGATAGGAGCATAGATTTGGAGGCCTCATGCACTCAATTGGAGTTGATCCTGTTTCAGATATTAATGAATGTGAGGCAGGTACAGCTGGTTGTCATAGTGATGCGGTTTGTGCTAACAATGTGGGCTCATTCACCTGCACATGTAACCAAGGTTATGCTGGGAATGGAACAGTCTGCAAGAGTAAGTACTTAGTTTTATTACCAACTGAAATTTTGAGTAGTGAATGTATGAGCAAAAATAGTCCAAGTCACACAGATAATCAATCGAGTCAAAAAATCATAATGACCAGTGACGTTTAACACTACATCTAAAAGGTTCATGGTACCAACCTATAGTTTACAGCACCGGTGATTGGTGGCATTGGTGTTTCCCACCCTGGCTCATTACCCAGAGATTCATTTATTTATCAATTGTTAGCCTAATTGAATGCCTCTAAGACAAATTGTTTGTCTTGATGATTTCAGTTTCCATTGAAGTTGAGATCAGATATCCAACTGCAGGAAAAAACAGTGCACAAAGACTATACGATGGTGACCCAACAACCTTCTACACCTTGAAGAGACCCCTGGTAGCGAACTCAGTAACTATGAAAATTGATGTGACTGTCTGGCCTGCAGAGGGCACCACTGTGTTCTACATTAACATCCTCCATGGTCAGGTATCGATGACTTACTCCAAGTGGCTCAGTGTTTATGTCACTACTAATGGTGTACAGGATCGCTACAAGGACATGACCGGGTCAGTTGTGACAGCTATGAAGGTGTGCCAGTTAGAGGCTGCAGTGGATACGTCAACCATCATGAAGTGTGTGTGTCTACAGGCATGCTCTGTTATATTCCACTTTAGTTTTGACGCTCTACAGACATTAGATATAAGTGAGATTCAGCTTCTGAAAGAACTCTAAGCATAGAATGATATCATACAGACATACAGATATATATATATATATATATATATATATATATATATATATATATATATATATCTGTATGCTCTTTTTCTAGGGTCTCAACTTTCAAGCTAAGATGCTACAAGAAAATAGTGTTAAAACAACCAGTTTTCATGCTCACCTCCTGCCTAAGGTATCTTAGACAGATCAAACAATCTTTGCATAATGAACAATCATGACATTAAAATAACATGTAATACATAATTTGATGCCTAGGATCCATTTTTCTTTTTATCCACATAATACATTTCTTAGAGCAAAGTATTTAAGATTCATCTTTGGTTATAAGTATGGATAATATATTCTTATAGAACTAATTCCTGGTAATTTTTCTATCAGTTAGCACTAAAATTAAAGGAGTTATGACCACGTTGACGGATCTTACAATGCCATTAATCCATTGATATGCCTAAAAAGCCCCAAGATACAAAATTAATGCATTTAGCCTTATTTAATATATTTTGTCTTTATCATTTTACAGCCTAATATGAATATGTAAGACATATATTAGCTGTGGAAATTGATTCTACATTGACTTGTACTAGAATATACACAAAACAGGGAAGTGTGACAATGCAAAAAGCATGAATTTTCCTGTATAACTCAAGGTAAAGCCACTAAAAATCATCCAAATCTGCTAATCAAAAAAGCACTTTTAGATCTAGGTGCATGTTACACATTGGTTCTGTCTAATATAGCTCATGTGATGTGGGGAATTAGCTAGTCATGTGTGACAAAAGCATAGACAGCTGAGACCCCTGAAATGAAAATTGCCCATATATATACAAGTTTGCATTTAAAATTGCTATGTGATGCTGATAAAATATTTGGCATAATAATTGCCCTAAAAAAGAATAAAAGATTGTTCTTAGAATAATCCATCTTGTTTGATGTACTGATGCAAGTACATCAAAGTAATTCATAGATAATCCTGTACAATAGACTGAATGATTATTTTTGTAACATTCAGGAACCTCATTACTTCTGAATACACATTAAATTATTTACTGATAAACTCTGAGAAGGAATAGTACATTGTGATTGACATATCAATATGTAGATTAAAGATTCATATATTTTAAAAGATAAAGCATCATGAACAAGGCGTATGTAACAGCACTATGTTGTTTGATCTTTTTTTCTAACTGTAAAGTGTGGTTGGGTGGGAAAGATAGACCAGATAAGGGTAGGGTTGGTTCTCATCACAACTGAGTGATCTGGGAGTAGGATGTACTGTAAACACCTGCATTAAAGCAGCACCTGGCTATATCTCATCGAAGAGATGCAAGTAGGAAATGATTTATGTGTGTAAATCTATTTCATTAGCCATTCTACAATGTTTGGCCAGTTTTGCCTGAAGGTTTTGGCAGCAAGGTGGTAGAAATTTTAATACAACAGAATTTTTTAATTTTAAAGTGTTATTAATCGGCAGCTAACTAACTTGTGACTGTCCAGTAGATATAATGCCTTCCGGGCACCATTTCAAATGAAACATCTTTTTTCACACTTTTTATTTATGTAATATTTTTTATTTATTTATGTAACTTCTGTCTCAGAAATGAAAGTTTCTGACTGGCTGTCATTAAATCCCATCTTTTAGAGTAGGCATGGCATGTTATCACAATGTTTCAGTAAATTAAATGAAAATTACAGTAAACTCCATGTACTTCTATCAACCAGGATATTTAGATAAAGCAAGGCTGTAGTGAAGGGAATGAACTCTGCCAGTCAAAAACCTTCATCTTTGGACAAATAATAACCAAAAACCCTGAGCAGCAGGGGCAACCCACTCATAGGCATATAGCCTCTGTATGTCTCACAAGTTGTGTTTTTTTTTATTCTACCTCTAAGAACAACAACAAGCTATTTTCATAGACCTATGTACGGTGGCCCAAGAGTGAAGTTGTGTTTTGTGTTTGTGTGTTTGCATGTTTGGCATTTGCATGTTTCACATTTGTAGGTTTGGTCTTTTCATGTTTTACTATCTGTCTGTTTTTGACATTTGGCACTTTCTGTTTTGCATTTGTGTGTTTCCATGTTTAATGTTTGCATGTTTGGTCTTTTCCTGTTTGGTCCTGTCATGTTTTACTGTTTGTATGTTTTGACATTTGGCACTTTGTGTTTTGCGTTTGTGTGTTTCCATTTTTCATGTTTGCATGTTTGGTCTTTTTCTCTTTGGTCTCTTTGTTTGAATATCTGCCACAGTTTCTTTATAAATATTACACACATATTAACTTTTATGTTTAAAGAGGGAGAATCATATGTTTGGTTAAAATTAAGTTTTCGCAGTCCAGAACTCCTATATGAATATATACATGATCTTGTCAGACCTGGCACAGACTCTTCATCTTGAAAGCTTATCTCCCTATGTTGACTATAATTAT
Organism: Acholoe squamosa; assembly: GCA_949317995.1. Lineage (NCBI taxonomy): Eukaryota > Metazoa > Annelida > Polychaeta > Phyllodocida > Polynoidae > Acholoe > Acholoe squamosa. The sequence continues at coordinate 8,536,198 of OX439051.1, read as the reverse complement.
GGTCTGTCACTCTAATGTCTTCGGGACATGTGGCTGGAACATCTAAAGCAATACAGATGAAAAGTCTGTCCCAGGCCAGACAATTCAAATTTGACTGAGTTTGACTCAATTATTCTATGCTGTTCAACTAGAAGACCCTAGCAACTTTACAGTTTAGAATATAGGTTTTAGGACATCACCTAAATGTGAATACTATATTCTCACAGACTAGCATACTATATCCTCTGTGCTAGTTCAGAAAGGATGCTAGAAGGCCCTAAAGTAAGTTCAGTTTTTATACCTACAGCAGATATAACTGTATTACATAATAAGAAGTACTCTACTATAAAACCCTTGTGGCGGGTGGACAGTGTTGTGTTGAGATCTTAGCCACTGGCTCTCTTCTCAGATCTTTTGTACCTATGTAAAAGACACAGATCTAAATAAAGTTTTGAAAAATTTTTTATTGTCAAATGATCTTTGCCACGCGCAGTTACTGATTCGTCTGAAACTTTTACCCCTTCAATACTCTCTACGTTATAAGAGAAAATACCTGAAGGGGGATGTCTTATGACATAGACTGCCCCCAAGTAAGTGTCTCTTTTTCTATCACAAGACTGATTCAAATCTTCCTATGATAAATCTTTCGGAGTATACTATACTATAATAGAAATTGCCAATCAACAAAGGACGACAAATTACATAGGCCACTATAATATAATCCTATGTGCATAGGACACTCCCCATGTATAATATGTCAAGGTGAGTATCGATGCCCCATTGACAATGCACTAGCCTCCTGTATTGCACCCCTGCGTTAAATAACCAGCGCCAATTCTGCATGATGACATTGTAGTGTTTCACCCCTTCGATTCTACTCGAATCCTTTGATAGAAATCGAAGAACAACTAATCAGGTTCCAGTTAAAACTTTATTGTAAACATTGCACTAGGCACCAGCCGTTCTCGATGACAGTTACAGGCAGTAGTGTATTCAACCACTAACAACTCAACACTAGTTGACTAGCTCAGTTCACTAGGGTCTGGTATAAGTAATCAACATGTACCTCCTCTGTACCGAAGCACAGAAGAGTATCTAAATCATGGTAGTGGGGCAAACTAAAACCATCTCACAGGATGGTCTGTCACGACTGGACTGACCCTGAGGAAGGCCATACAAAGGTGATGTGGCACTGGACTCCAGCGCCCCAAGGAGTCGGGTAAGAGAGGTGTTCTCAATGTCGCCCTTGGGGAGCCCCGACATACATCGAAGCTCTCCAAGGACGACCACCACAACGTCATTGCAGAGGTCATGTGATCAAAACAGTCAATGCAGCAGGTGATGGGGCACCTGAAACGGGCAAATGTGAGCATATTTTGAAAGAAAAACAACAAAAACAAATTGACATAGATGTAAAGATAAACTCTGACCAGTCTTCAGCTCCTGTTATTTCATGAGCAGTTCCAGGCTGTTCTGCACAAGGCTGATAGACCTTGTGCAGAACGGCCCGGAACCACTCATGAAATAACAGTTGCTGAAGACTGATCATCGTTCACCTTTACCATTTTACTTGATAGCAGGCAGTTTGGTGTACTATACTGGACAATCCTTGGCTGATTCCATTGGGCACAACAGTAATGCAATATATACAGGGGGGCAAGTTAAGTTTTTTCTAACAGCTTTAGGCTCCCACCCTACTTCATCTCGTTGATATAATCACATTATTAACATATGTGTGCTTTATGAACACCTGTAGATGTGACCGAGTGAACAACAGGATTCCATCCCTGTCCATCGGGATCAAAGTGCTCGGATCAATACGGCTCCTATACATGTAGCTGCAACTCTGGTTACTCTTGGACTGGTACTCAATGTAAAGGTAACTAATAGTTATACACTTTCCTAAAACATATATGTAATGCCTTATGTGAAAATGGGTCACTAGTACATGATTTTATCCATTGTCAATGGACCATTCTGGGTATTATTTATTATTTTACACATTTATAAAATACTTCGCCATATATGCTCAGGACCTGCTCACAAGCTCACAGCTCAATCCCCCCCCAGTGTGTACAGTGAGCTGCTCTTACATCACCTACACCAGGATGTTGTGAGAGCCGGACCCATCCTATTTCTGGGCACTGTCTCACTGTGAGTATCACAACACACCGACATACCTGTGGACGCATTTCTAGGATGCAGGGAAATTCCACAACCCTTCCTTCATCCTGATTGGTCCATTATAAATAGAATCATTCCCGAGTATGGCGACGCGTCAGATCTCATCAGACCCAACCAGATCTGACCTGTTCCTACCAGGACATTTCATCACCCTGTGAGCTGCTCACCTTAGTATTTAAGACCTAGTGAGCAGCCCCCAATCATCTATTCTAAGCTCATCTTTTCCTACTTACATTATACCATGTACAACCTCCCTAGTATTTAGAACCTACGACAGGTTGAGCTAGGAGCTTAGGGGCAGAGCCTGGACGCTGGCAAGTGTATCATTGTTACCACCTATATGTATACTCTGTCATCATGCAATAAACAAGGATCAAAGAACTTCTCTGGATTCAGTGTTCATTACAACGTCGACTTGTAACGGTTCGTTGACACCATAATGAATCACATGTAGGTATTAACCAATGTGTTTACCTTAAAACCTAGCCTAAAAGCCAACCACACCAGTAAGCCAAATTTATTTCTCAGAACCCACCTTCAAGAAAGATTTGACTTTGAAGAATAAATTGCCTTATATGACCTGAAAAAGTGAAAAGCAAAGCCTTATAGTTGAGGTTGTACAGGTCAGGGTAAGGATATGGAATAAAAATCAGTTTGATTGCTCAGTGAGGTGGTAAATACTACTGAGCAGCCTTGTTTCAAAGGAGGGGCACACACATTGTCCCTTTGTCGCTGACCTTTTGACTGCTCATGGCTAACTATTTAGTTGGCTAAAATTGTGTCATTAGTTCCTGAACAGTAACTGTAATTGAATTTCTTTATTGTTCTTCAGCTCTTCAATGCATACTACTACTCTTTTAAAACATGATATAACTCTTAATGGGTTTCTAGCATTCTAGCAAGTGTCTCACTATGTACGTGACTCACCTGTTATGTTCCATCTCTTATCAAAGCAAAAACAGTGTTATTTACATAAGAAACCGTCTTTATAATTGATCATAATGGCTGTTATTAATACATGTATATAATGTGACCCACACAGTGACGGTTTTGTTGCTTCACAATAGCCTCAGTTGCACATTGTCCCAGCAAAGTAGACAATGGTAAGGGTACATAATATTTACATGGACAGGTAAAAATGGATGGTGGTAATTATACCCAAGAAGTTGTTATAATAACACAATCTGTTTCTTTTGAGCTGGCACTTTCAATGCAAGCCATTATATTGAGCAAGGTTCATGTATAGGGCCAGTCATTTAAAAAATTTTGTACCCCCTTGACAGACAACAAGGCCTGCATGCCCTGGTGGTTACCTCATTAAAATTGACATCATAGGAAATGTCTGTAGGCTTTCTCTATAAACCCTGTTAAATTGACATCAGACATCATATTAATCAATATATTCAGCATCTGATAGTCACCTTTAATTAGAGTACTGCATTACTAAGTTTCTCCAGTTTAGAATATACAAAAGATGTTGGGTATACAATTATTCACCTATTAATCTCTGCAAAGCCATCCTCAGTAGTGGAGGTATGAGTAGTATATACATGCAAACTGAGCGCAATGCTTCAGCTACTAACTAGGTCATGACCTACTGGTAGACCAAAAGTGACCTAGTCTTAGCCAATCAGAGGGCTGGATTTGACAGGAAGTGATGTCATAAGGTCATGACCTAGTTTTTTCAGCCAATCAGAGAGCTGGATTCCATTTGACCTAGTGACCTGACCTAGTTGCATAAATTAAGAGAATTGCGCAATACCTAGTGTTGACCTACTTGCAAACCGGAAGTGACCTACTAACCTACTTGCAAAACGTATGACCTACGTATGAAGGTGTATTGCGCAATGTTTGTAAGAAATTACACAATCATGACTCATGTTCTGATGCAATATTTCTATGGATTTACACAATACTTATGACTCATTTTGATATCTCTGTTTATTTTTATACATTAAAATAAAAACGCAACTCATTCAATGCACATAACAGGTTATATTTTTATTAGACACAATATTTACAGATGAAGACAGTTTTTCCATTTCCGGGGCGTGCACATATACAACAGAAACATTTGTTGTGTGTGAATTTACTTGCTTGATACCAGCTTTGACCAGTAAGACTAGTTTTCCATGTGTTGTGGAAACAACAACTGTTTAGTTTGGCTATGTTAGATATAGCATGCTCGAACAAAGCCTGGGCCAGGAAGTAAGTTTGGCTGTTTTTGGGTCCAGGTAAAAGCCCAGATAAGAAACCGTCCTTAAAGTTTACCTCGAAAGAGAAATGATTTCTCACTCCAGGTAAAATTAAGGCGTGAAGTTCCAGTGAGACCTGTAGACATGTGAAACAAATAGTTTTAGCTATAGTAGATACTTCCAGTTTACAGTTACACTGGCAAAAAACTCCTACTATGGGATTACATTCTAACTCTTGGAGAGTAACAGCAAACCTTCTTACACTTCCTAAAGTGTACCTTGTGTAGTGTCTTGGGCAGCCAGATTCAGTGTGCAATTGATATACTCCTATACACTAATCATGCAATAACAAGTTAACTTTTTTCACTCGACAATAGTACATGCAGTTTCTGTAGGCGTCCCAGAAAGCTGAAGAGAAATATTTGTACATTTTAACACTAGTTATACAGTGGTCAACAGTGTCTGGTTCAGCTCCTCTAAAATAACCAATGTTTTCTGCAGGTATTATTTCCCAAAAGAAATTCTCTGAACATCCACATGCTACACAACTTATATCATTGTCAGGCGTTATAGAAGAAGCTTGACTATATGAAGCAACACTTTGTAAAACTGGACGCATGTAATAGTCATAAGGCAGAGTTTCTGTGGTTTGCTCCACAAGCATAGCTTCTAAACTTTCCATGTTAAATGGTAGCTTAAATCTAACCAGATACTGAAAATCTGGTGAATGTGACGCAACCAGTAAAGAAATCTGGTACCACTTTCTTTTATTCCAAGTTAATTTCTTTAACGTCGGATTTTTTATTTCTTGTGGTGAACATGTACATCGTTCACTTTTGTAAAAATGTTTTTTTGGATTTTTTTGGGTGATACAGTTCACTTTTTTTACTTTTGTCAGTTTTTTTTCATGATACAGTACACCCTTTCTTGTTCATTTGAACAAATGTTCATTTGAACAAAAAACATTTTTTAGTTTAACACTGTTTTCTATGGGAAAAAGTGTTCATTTGAACAAATGTTTATTTGAACAAATGTTCATTTGAACAATTGTTCAAAAAAACATTTTCCAGTTTAACACTGTTTTCTATGGAGAAAAAAGTTCATTTGAACAATTTTTCAAAAAAAAACATTTTCCAGTTTAACACTGTTTTCTATGGGGGAAAATGTTTATTTGAACAAATGTTCGTTTGAACAATTGTTCAAAAAACTTTTTTTTCATTTTAACACTGTTTTCTATGGAGAAAAATGTTCATTTGAACAATTTGTTTAAAATTGTTAAAAAAAACCCAACTTTTTCTTTCAACAAAATGTACAACTGGAAGTGAAACTAGAAAAAGAAACCATTTTTTTTATATAGAAAGGGGTAGGGTACTTACACCGTCTTCACACACTTGTCTTTTTATGTACTGATAGGTTAGACCTTGTTTTTTTTAGAGTAAGTGGTAACGCTGTGGTTTACTACTCTAAATCCTTTGTTGACTACCGTGACAACATTTTAACTGTCCAATACTTCTTTGTACTTGTCAGTGGTTAGGGGGTTTTGTTTTTGAATTACATCTTTGCAACTCGTTTTAACGGGCACGTTTACTCCTGTGCCTATGTAACATTTGGAGTTCAAGGCAGTCATTTCATCACCTTCCCACTCGCCTTTGAACAACCTGGGGGTTCTCTTGTCAAAAGCCAGACGGCTCTTACAGCATGGTTGAGGTAGCCACAGCTCACCCAACACTTTGGTTTGAACGTAGGTCTCTCTGTGGTGACTGTTGTCACATGATTCAGAGGGCAACCATTTGTGACGTTCTCTAAAGAAAGCTTCACGTTTTTCAGGAATAATGACATCTATGTTCTCTGCACTTAAAGCAAAGTAAAAACTGTCAGTGTCCATTTCACACATTTCAAAATCTGTCTCATCTATGTATTCAAGGAGAAAGTCATAATAGAAGGCCAACATTTTAAGTTTGGCATATTGGTATACCATGAAACCTATGTGAACTGGAAGGTCGTAGGTGATGGAGGTGGGCAAACAGGACAGTTCTACCGTATTGTCGCTTATGTCTTGCACGTCTTGCACTGACCAGTGCATGGCCAAACGTCTTGCCTTAAAGGGGTGAAGATACTTTGTTTGAACAAAGTTTTGTTAGTTGCATATGGTTTTACCGTATGAACCATTTCCCAAAAGTTTGTAGAGATCTGACAGAATCTTACAGTCGATGTTTTCGTCACCCTTCCTCCTGGCTTTGGTGACTTCATCCATGAAGGGTAAAAAAGTCTGTTATGGTGTGTATTCTGTCATACTAGTAATTATGCATGATCAAGTTGTCATATGAGAAATATCATATGACTAGTGGTATATAGTGTGAATCCAACAGGCTCTTATAAAATAGTGTTATTTCCAGTTATCACTGGTTTATTCAGCTTTAGGCAACATGTAAGAAATATCAATCACACAGATGTTAATATGCAGGTAATTTCCACATACAGTAAATATACAATAGTTCATAGAGTATAATGTTCTGTTCCACTCCACCTGTGAGGTAATAATAATACAATGTCCAGCATAGTTCTAGGTGGGTTCCCACACCTAGCTCCTGACCTGCTGCTTAGAGGAATAATGTAATAATGAATAACTTTACCCTCTGGTGGATGTCTTGAGGAAGATACCCTCTGGCCACTAATGATGGAATCCTATGCCTGTCTAGCATAGTTTCACCATAGTGCAGTGGTATAGCAGGTAGCAGGAGATGACTGGAGATGTTACCTCTGGAGCGGTTCTGGAGATTCTGCCTTCTAGGAGGTGCAGTCAGGCTATTTGAACCAAATCCTGGCATTGCACCTCAGACTGACTGGAGCCAGTGGCATCTGCCTAACTCTGCAATTGTTTGAGGGGAGTCTTTCATGTGTCACTGGGTGCACAAAGGACCCCCATGGACGCCGCTGTGTCCCCCATTGTCCTGGTCGGTTCTGCAACTTCAAACCCTCATATCTCAAAAGTTTACGCCGTTACAACCGCCATTTTGGGCATGCGCAAAGTTGAATATGCCAAGTCACTAATGCATGCTTGCCAGGCGCGTAACTTGCGCTGGTTCTTCTGTAGTGCATTCAGAGGTCGTATCCGTCTTCATGGCGTAACTTCCTTACTAATAAAAGTTCTGCCTTGATTTTGGGTTCATTTTGACCGTCTAATTATGGGCTTTCCAGAAATGCTTTGATATTTGACCTAGGTTGCTCAGGAGCGACGCTAGAGCGACCGGAAGGTTATAGCGTCGTGCTTATGTAACCTATTGTTCAGTTGTTAGGGTGCTCAGACACTCATGACGGCGTCAGCGGTGCCCAGGCACCTGTGACGGCCGGTTGCATTCATTTACAAGTTATTATATTGTGCATTGAACCATGAGGTCGCACACTGAGACCCTTAAAAGCATTATATTATGCAGTGAACCATGAGGTCGGTTCACAGGTGATGTAACTTATGTATATTTGAATATAGCTGGTGTGCAGTGGGGCATGAACGCTCTTATACAAAGTTTGAGCGCTCTTATAGCTCTTAGAACCAACCTATGTATCCATTTCTTTACACATTGTTTGATTGGTACAATAATATGTTAGAACTTATGGAATAATAAAATGGTATATGATAGAATACTCCGTCTCCCCCGAGAAAATGCGAAACTCCGTCATTTCGCCGAGGGAATGTACAATATATATATTTTTACCTTATTTGGAGTTATATACTGTTTGTAAGAGGATTTGAAGTGATGGGGAGTGCTTCAAATACAATTTTTGTGGTAGAGCTTTGTCAGTATATTTAAACAATTTTCTCCTGGGTATAGGTACATTTCCGTAATTCTATATCTTACCATACATGGGTGTATTTGCTTATGTATCTTCAATTTTGGGTACAAATTTCCAATTATATGTACAACATACAATTTGGCAAATAGCGTGCAATTTTGGCATTAAATGTTTAATTTAGCGTGCAAATTGAACATAAATGACAATTTTAGTGTGCAAATTTACAATTTCGCGTGTAATTGCGTTCAATTGACAATTTTAGTATGCAAATATATAGTTTTCGCGTTCATTTGGCAATTTTAGTATGCAAATATACAATTTCGCGTTCAATTCACAATTTTAGTATGCAAATATACAATATTGCGTTCAATTGACAATTTTTAGTATGCAAATATACAATTTTGCGTTCAATTGATAATTTTAGTATGCAAATATATAATTTTGCGTTCAGTTTGGTTACACATGAAAATATTGATTTTGCAAAATTCCGATTTAGTGTATGAATTGGGTACAAACGTACAATCTGGTGTGCAAACATACAATTTTAGTGTGCAAATTGGGTACAAACGTACCATCTGGTGTGCAAACATACAATTTTTAGTGTTTTGAGACAAATTTTTCCGAGGACCGGAAAAACAAGGTACTTTATGTACAATAGGCTCGTTTGTCTCTGAGTTACTCTGTGATCTTGCTATATGGGTGTATTAATTGGCAATTTCGGCAGTGGGCCGCTGCTTTTAATTGACTTTTCCCTAGCCTTTTTGAGTATGTGTCCCTGAAAGAGATTTATTTGGTGAGTATCTTAAGTAAACATTTTCCATGTCAACAATTTCCTCTCAACATTTTTTTTTTTTTTCAATTCATTTTTTCAACAATTTCTTGGATACTGAAAGTGTGTTACCTTAAGTAAACCTTGGTATAATATACAAGTGCTAGTGGGTACAAGAACTGTCTTAGTTATCTACCTGCATTCATGTATATTAATGTTAGATTTGTACAATTTACAATTTGCAATTTGCAATTTTGCACGTATATGCACGCATTAATCATCGATTTTGTAAGAATACCATAGATTTTCATATTATACATCAACAAGTGGCTGTGTATATTTTTCTAAATCAATTTTTTTTTCAATACTTTGATAATTTCATTGACAGTGGAGGTGTGTCAGGAATGAGATGTGAATCTCCTCCCTGATGTGCTCATGCAGTGGTGGCACTTGAGGTGTTAGGTGCCAGATTCTGGCATGTGTCTGTGGCAGTGCCTAGCTTGGTGTCAGTGGACAGTTCAGGGTGTGGGGGGGGTGTGTGTGTGTGTCCATTTAAGGAGGGAGTGGCTGGTATTGGAGTATCAGTTCCTCACTGGAAACCTTTGCTGCAACATCATGGCTCACTTTCAAGCTATCCTTGAATTGCCTGTCTCCCAGGTGATGGTGGTGGGGAGTCCGGATAGGGCCCTGGTGGAGGCCAACCAGACCCTACACTATGGCTATATAGTGAAAAATTACAGAGAGATCTGTGAGCATGGTGATGTGCTGGTTGACATGTACTCCTGCCACTACTTTTTGGGTTAAGTTTTACGTCGGGGGGCCACTGTGGCCCTTTTGGCCAGGGCCTTGACTAATATAGGGTTCTGGCCCATGGATTCTAACTTCGGGCCGCGTGAGCGAGTGTTGTGGGACTATTTGATGGCAGTCTCCTTCATTGATCTTGCGGCGTCCGGGGACCCATCTATGGCAGCTGAGTACGGACTGGGATCGATGGAGGCCCGACTTATTGAGTGGGATCGTGACCACGGCCACATGTATGGATCGGACTCCTACTCTCCCGTCAGTGTTGAACCCGAGGCTCTGTGGTAAAAACCCGACTGACTGAAACCTAGGGTGTAAAAACCCGCCATCCCAAAGGCCCTTTTCAGGGCCGGCAAATTGTCCGAAAAGTTCTGAATACTGTCTCTGATATGTTGTCTCCTGGTGGTGGACTGGGGGCAGTCTAGGCTGTGGGCAGTCTAGGCTGTTTCCACAGTCACCGGGGAGGGCTGGTGGTTTAGAAAATTAGCAATAGTCTGCATGTTTGACCTTGCGGTCTCCTCCTGTTGTTCGTCAATAATTATATCTGTTGTATTTTCCAGTGCTGTCATGGTCACCGGGCTGGTGCCACAATCATTCTGGAGAAGCATGGAGTAGTACAGTCCTTTGTTTTTAAGGGCTGGTATGGTACTGAACCTAGTGCGCCAAGGTAGGTGTATCACCTGAGGGAGGTGATAAGCAAATTCTCCTCTCTGTGTTATTATAACTGCTGGGCCATTCCAGGTAAATATAGCCTTAGGTAGTGGGAAGGTTTTAACCACTATATCCTTATAGGTCGGGGCAGCTGCTGATTTAATCTCATCAAATTCATGTGGTATTGGCCTCAAGGGTAGCGCGAAGTTTGAGTCTCCACAATATATTTTAAAATATATTGTGGGATTTGTGCGCTTGGCCACATTTTTCTTGCCACAGTGTGTCTGTGCAAATTTCTTAAGGTACTTCATTATTCTGTAGGCTGAGTAGATGGTCAGGGTGAATAATATAGCAATTATCAGGGTGTGGGTTTCCTGAATTGTGAGGAAAGGGGTGTGGGTTTCCTCTGTAGGGGTTAATTTGGTAGGATTCTTATCTGGGAGCAATTTGTGTAGGGGCAGCTCGGTGACTAGTCTAAATGCTTTGGCTGTAGGCAGGTAGGCTACAGTCCCTCCTAGTCTGTACAGTTTGAGTAGTATGTATACTATAAAAATGTGAGCTAATATCCCTAGGATGAGTCCTAAGCTTTGGAAGATTGGATGCTCTGTAACTCGACGTAGGTGCGATTCTACGTAGCATGTTTCCATTGCCTTATCAAGGTTGGAGGCATCTTTTAATAATGTTTTGGCAAAGGGTTCTAGATTTAGTTGAGTAATATCATCCATGATTGGATTTTCCTGTAGTTTCTCTAAGGTTCTAGAAAGGTTTACTACTGGGAAATTTGGAAGATTTTTTTTTTTCATCTGGTTTAATTTCAGAAATTTGGTTAGGTGCTGCCATAAATGGTAAATTAATTGTCTTGAGAATGTAATGAAATGATAAGGTTGAGTTACAGGGCAACCTTGTGTTTGGAAGAGAAAATTCTCCTACACTGATTGTGCACCCACAGGGTACACCTATGATTGAGTAGGATTGGGCTTTTCGGGTTTCAGACGTTTTACCATGGCAGTTGATAAAGTAATGGGGTTCATTAGTAGTGACCAGATACTCATCTTCAGAAATGGAAATAGCATGGGTGGTAGGTGCTTGCAGTGGTGAAACTGTAAACTTGCAATGTTCCTTAATCTGTTGAGCCTGGTTAGTAAAAATGGCTACAGGGCATGTAGGCCTGTGTTTATAAATTCTACCATTTACATCTCTGCATACCTTTACTGTAGTACCTTCACATGCCTGCATATCTGCTGAGTCCAATTCGATGAATAGTGATTCGTCGTAAGATACTGCTAAAAACTCAGTTGCAGTTTGCAATCTGGTGACTCCTCTGGTGGGGGTCTCCTGTGTGTCTATAGGCATGGGTGATGTAATCATTTGGTACAGTTTGAAGGTAGAGGTAGTAGATTGAATTATAATGTCCAGATGAATACATATATATGGTGAGCTGAGTAAGTGTATGAAGTCAGCTTCTGTGAATAATAGAAATCTAAGTCATTAATTGCAACTTGTGCTCCAGGGTGTGTAATCCTAAGTTTGTTGTTAATGTCAATTAAGTATCTAGCAAGGTCTGAGGGTGGTACTATATCAGGGGTCAGGATTCCTGATGATAGCATCCTCAGGGCTGCATTTGTTCTTTGCAGTGATTGAACTGTATTCATTCTTGCTGCTATGATGATTAATGCATCATTTAATACTTGCATTTTTCCCTTTGAGTTTTCTCGTGCCTTGAATATGAGTCAAGTGACCTGGACATGTTAGAGGCCCATAGGTTGATGGTGTCACCTATGGTGTTGATTGTGCTGTCCAGTACCTTCTTATCTTGGATGTATGCATTAACAAACTTATCTTGTCTGTCTGTGATCTTTTCAATGAGACTAGCTGCTTCCTGATCTTGTTTAGCAAATTTTCTTAGTATTTCATCTATGTTCTTGAGCTGTCCCATTAGTTGGTTTACATCTTCTACTGTGGCTAGACCTAGCACACCGCGGAACAGGGGTGCTAGAAAACCCAGTATGGCCTCTCTTTTGGCCTTGTCCAATGTGTTTATGCGGTTGGATAAGAACAATTTGATGGAGGCTAATGTTTCATTTATCTCCTTGTCTGCAATTTCCAGCAAGGTGTCAAGCTCCTTGGCTTGTTGGATAATTTGACCAGAGGTATGATCTTGTAGAGTAGGAGTGGTCAATTGGAGTATTCTATCCCTTATGGATCCTTGGGTAACGGGTGCCCGAGGTATCTTGTAGGGGATAGCTAACAACAGTGTTGTGGTTGTATGTCCATTGACCAATGGTTGAGGGCTAGGTTTGAATACTACTCCTATGTTTTGTCTCACCACAGGTGTATAACCTGCAGTAAGTGGTTCTATAATATATAATAACAGCATAGTTAGCAGTATGGGTGCAACTCTCAGTCTTCCCATGGTGCTTGTGTAAAGCAAGTTTGCTGTTTAAAGTCTTGTCAAATTTGTAGCAATTTGGTGCTGGTAAAGTCTAAGTGTATGGTGTAACACTTTAAATGAAGTGGTTCAAACTGTACCTTTGCAAGATTGAGCTGTCTTGGCAATATGTCCGGTGAGTCTATAGAGATTGACCAGTAAATGGTAAGATCAGGTTGGAGGTGAAGTAGGTGTGTTCTTTATCCTAGTGCAGTCTCTCCTAATGGAGAAGTGGGCTGGCTAATTCCCAAGTGGGGTCCTGTAGACTTGAGTTCCAGACTGCAGCTGGATGAAGACTGATGGTGGGCTATGGTCCACAGTGCTTCTTATGTAGCCTACCTTACCCACATCCATTGTGGGCCTGGTATTGTTTCTCTGGAGTCAAGTGCACCTAATCTCCAGTGTCTGCAACTGTGGGGTCTATTGTGTAATCTGTGTACTGGTAATTAGCTCCTCCTGTCATCCAGGACAGCCATTCATGACCGTCTAGACAGTTGTCTGAGGGTAGCTTATAAGGTCAATTGATCTCTATAGACTGCTGTGTTGGCATAGCGTGCTCTGTCATGTGGGGATTAGGCTTTAGACACTTCATTGTGTTACCCTTACTCTTCTTAGACTTCATGTCTGCTTTACTTGGAGGGTCCCAGTCTTTGACCATTCAGTGGCAATAACCTACTGATATGTTTACAAATTTGATTGGCTTTATATATATAAGTAATTCATTATCAGTCACACATGCCTATGTGTGGATGAAGAGAATTTGTAATATATTTTGAAAATCTTATGTTCTTTAGGTATCTCAATCTGTTTCTAATTTCTTGAAACTGCACCACACCTAGATGTTTTTCTTAGTATGTGGTGTGCAGGCCTAGGCTTGATAGGGCCTATACCTGTGGTTTCTCTTGTAAGGGTGATATCATTTTTGTTCCTTACAATTTTGTTGTAGTATTTGGCTTCATGTGGAATAAGCCTGTGTGCAAATTCATTGTTCCTGACAGCCACAACCTTTTTCAGTCTGTCTATGTGCACTGGTCTGGCCACCAATAGATTGGTGTCCAAGTTTTTGAGTTTGGCACTTGTCAAACTAGGTCTATCTACTACAACATATGGTCCCATAAAGAGGGGTTGAAGCTTCTTACACTCTGTGTTGGTCAGGATTCTTGGTATGTTTAGGTACACCATGTCGGTGACCTTGATTTCCTGTGGTGTAAGTTTCTTATCATATCTATCCTTTCTTTCCTTTTGTAGCTTGGCGACCCTTTCTATAGCTTTCCTCCTAGAGGTATCTTGATTTGTTATCATGTTGGCTACATGGTCTGCTACAGTGGATATGTCTTCCTGTATTCCCAGCCCTAAGTCCATCGGGGTGGCTGGGTTTCTTCCATGGAGTAGGAAGAAAGGGGTGAATCCTGTGGTTTGGGATTCAGTGTTGTTTAATGCAAAGGTTATGGGTTCAATAAATGAATCCCAATTGTTTTGGTGGTTTGAGCAGAATGCTCTGAGCGCTGTGCCAATGCTAGCATTGAATCTCTCTACAAGCCCATTTGATTGTGGCCTGTATGGTGAGGAGAATTTATGTTTGATCTTGAGGTGTTTAGTTAACTTTGTGAACTTTGCACCTGTATAACATGTTCCATTGTCTGTTTGAAGAGTGGCTGGTGTTCCATGATGACAAATTATATTCTTGTAGAACTCTGCTGCTGTTGTTTCAGCTTTTAAGTCAGTAGTAGCCCAAGCTGTTGCATATCTGGTAGCATAATCTATGCAGACTTGTATATGTTTGTTCCCCCTGGCCGTTGTGGGAACTGGTCCCACCGCGTCGAGGTTTAGGAACTTCATTGGTGAAGCCATGTACTCCCTCACTGTCATTGGTGTTTTGTGTGAGTGTACTTGCCTTTTTGCTGTAAGGCATGTGTGGCAGGTGGAAACATATTTTGTTGTGTCTGCTAGCATAGACTTCCAATATACCCTAGGTCGGAGTGCTGACAGCATCCTACTTGAACCAAGATGGCCGCCAGTAGGTGAGTCATGGAAATACTGTAGTGTACTTGTTACCCATTGCTGTGGTATAACAATTTGAAGTGGTACAGTATTGGTTTTTCTCCAATTTATGGGGCATATATGGACTAATGTACCATTTACCAAGGTGTATGTCTGGCCTTGGTTGATGATTCTATTTCCTTGTGCTTTTGGTGCAGGCAAGGTCCCATCCTCAAGATATTGTATGAGGGGCAATAGTTCCTTGTCCTTCCTTTGTTCCAAGCCAAGGTTGGTACCTGAGATGGATGTGTCGGGAATCTGATCCAGTAATTGATTTATATCTAGCACATGTTGTTTTATTCTGTCTCTTTCTTTTTCTTTTTCATCGACTATTGGCCTATCTTGTGCCTTTTGTTGGGGTGTGTCACTCTTCTTTTGGTGTGTAGGCTCCTTTGGAGGGCCTATTCTCGCCTTGATGGGAGTGGCAACCTTTTTCTTTAAAGGCACAATTTGCTCCTTGTCATTCTTCTTTGTCTCAGAGTTCTTTGATTTATTTGGTGCAGTGTCTTTTGTGACGTTTTTCCTGGCAGGTGGGGGTTTGGTGGGTTTCTTTCCTGTGACCTTTTCCTCTTTTAGAATAGTTTGTGATTGTGTGGGGGGTTTTGGTGTGCCCTCCTGAATCATTTCCTTAGTCTTTGAGCGTGTGGTCATAGGACACAAATGGTTTGATGTTTCCTCTCCCTGCATTAATTCAAAGAATCTGACTGATTTGGAAGTTGCTTGAGTAATAGCATATAGTGTGTCTTCTGAATCTTCATCATCTGAGTCAGGTGGGGTGAAGGGTGGCTCCTTATAGTTGCCTTCAGCATCTGATTGAGTGATGAGAATTCGATAGGCTCGAAGTCATTATCTGGAAAGAGTTGTGAGTATTCTCTCTCACAATGGCAAAACACATAGTGTGTAGATTGCTTCAAGATACCCCTAATGGGTGTCTCTGGCCTTTCAATGGTGTTGGGTGGATCATCCCTTCTGAATGGTACTTTCTTTGTTACTTTTGCAAACTTGGTTCTACTGGCTGCTCTAACTCTCCTTGGTGGGGGTGGAGGGTTAGTCATGGGTCCAGAGTCTGGGTATTCTCTTCTAGACATAGCATCTGGTGGTGTGTTATCATCACCTTTCACGTGTTGGATGGTGAATGAAAATTGCTGTATGTCTAGAGCCCATCTGGCCCATCTATGTGTGAGTCCTGTATTGCTTAGTAGTGGGATTAAGGCTGCATGGTCTGTGTATAATTGGAAGTGTCTAGTCTCTAGATAGTGTCTGAAGTGTAATACTCCATACACTACTCCCAGTAGTTCTCTCTCTGTGGTATTGTAATTTCTCTCATGTTTGGAGAGGGTTCTACCTGCAAAGGCTACTGGTCTGAGCACTCCTTCATTATCTCTCTGTGAGAGTACAGCTCCTAAACTCACATTGGAAGCATCAGTTGCCAAACTGAACTCTTTCTCATAGTTTGGATATCTGAGAAGAGCATTGGTACAGAGGGCATGCTTTAATGTTTTGAAAGCATTATCTGCATCCTCTGTCCAGACAAATGCTTTGAGATGTGTCTGTAGATCATACAATGGTCTAGCAATTTGGGCATAGCCTTTGATAAACCTTTTGAAGTATTGGCATAGGCCTGTGAAGGATCTGACATTTTTGACTGATTTTGGTGTTGGGAAGGTTTTGATTGATTCCACCTTTGTGGGAGATGGTTGCAGTCCCATGGGTGTGACTCTCATTCCCAAGAAGTCTATTCTGTCTATGAAGTATTCACATTTTGATTTCTTCAGTTTGAGTTTACCAACTCTTAAGCTGTTGAACACATCTTCCAGGTCATGGAAGTGTTGTTCGATTGATGGTGATAATACTAATATGTCATCTAGGTATGGTAGGGCACATTTGTATTTGAGTTTGTTCAGAATTAATGTGACTAGATGGCAGAATCCTGCAGGTGCGGTCGCTAAACCCATCGGCATCCTTTCGTAGACATATTTTTTGTTGTTTGCTATGAATGCGGTTTTATGCTGGTCCTCCTGTCTTATAGGAATTTGAAAAAATCCCTGTTGGGCATCTAGCTTACTGAATACTCTTGGTCTGAGTGACCCTATCATGTCTAGAGTGTCATCGGCTCGGGGTGTAGATAAGGCTTGATTTATCGTGTTTTGGTTCAGAAAATCTGTGACGAGCCTATGGCCTCCCGATGATTTTTGTACTAAAAAGGATCTGGAAGCCCAGGGGCCCTCAGCACATTCTCTCAGAATGCCCTGTTGTACTAGCCTTTCACATTCTTCCCCTATTGCGGCCTGTTTTTCTGGTGTTTGTCTATATGGTAGGAAATGACACGGTACTGCCTCAGGTTTTACATGTATTGAGTGGGTATACAGGTGTGTAGCACCAATGTCTCCATCTTTTCCTACAAATATATCATCATACTTGGTCAGCAGTGATCCTAATCTATCATGCTGATCTTTGGATGTGAGCACAGATTTTGGTGGAACATTCTCTTCCAATTCTGGCTCGAGGTCATGTGCCTCACTATGTATAGCAGCTATTTCAGAGAGTCTGATTGAGTTGGGTTCAGGGTCAGCATATGTGGACTTACAGTCTGAGTCTGTGTCATTGAATTAAGTTACATCCTCAGGCCGTATGGCTGAGATGGATTGATCAGTGTGTGGGGTAGTGTCTGACACCTGTTGAGGTTTTTCTAAATCAGATTCCTTGACTTCCTGAAATAGAGCTATGATGGCACCCTTTTTGATTTTATGTGGGCGCCTGCTGGTGTTGAGTAACACTAGGGGATGTTTGTTATTTTCCCTGGGGGTTACTGCTGCCCTTTGAACTAGATATGGGGCATTGTTATTTCTTTGGAGGTTATCTACTACTCCAGTTTTCCCTTGCAGTGATTGAGTAGAAGTGACTTTACCCAATACTGCAAGTTCAGAGAATGGAGGGATGGTAAAATCCCTCACTGCCCTAATGGGTTTGAGAATTTGTTCAGGATCAACATTAAATTCAATTTGAGACTTTGTAGTGCTTAAGAAATCTGTGCCGAGAACAACGGGCTGTGTGAGGTTGGGTATTACAGCAAATTGGTATTGGAATCTGACACCTTGGATTCTAAAGTTCAGCATAGCTGAATGTCTAACATGACACACCAATCCATCTGCCAAATGGATGTTGATTTTAGATTTCCTCAGTTGGATATGGAATCTCTTTTGGAGGTCCATGAGGAATGATTGTCTGACACAGGTGATAGTAGCACCTGTATCAACCAAACATTGTACATCTGAAACATCATACAGATTTGCATTGATACAGCCATTTTGAAGAAGTACAATAGAAAGCTTGGTACTCTCACCTGTATCCTTTGATGATGAATCTGGTGGGGTGATGTGTATCACTGATGGACGTCTCTGTCTGTTAGATGGTATATTGGCACTAGCAATTGTCTCTGGTTGGATCTTTGTTAATCCTGATTGATTGTTTGTATTTGGGGTGTCACAGCGCACTGGCCCATCGGCACTGTGACATCCTAGTTTTCATGGTTCTGTGGGGCGGTTGCGATGCTTGCCACCAGGAGCTTGGAGAGTTGATCCATCACTTGAGGTATTGTTTGGGGGTTACTGTGTTGGTTCCCCTGGTAACCTCTTGTGTTAGGTTTGTGATCCTCCTGATGTGAGTTGAAACCCTGGTTATAATGACCAGAGTTGCTGTATTGTCCAGAGTTATTAGAACCCTGGTTGCTGTAGGATCCGGAGTTGTTGGATCCCTGATTGTTGTAGGATCCGGAGTTGTTGGATCCCTGATTGTTGTAGGCACCATTGTTGTTGTAGGATCCACTGTTGTAGTTCCTATGTGGACTGTGGCTCCTACCGTTGGTTCCTTGACTATAGGATCAAGAGTTGTTGGAACCCTGGTTGTTGTAGGATCCACTGTTGTAGTTCCTATGTGGACTATGGTTCCTACTGTTGGATCCTTGGTTATATGATCTGTCATTACTTGGAGTTCTATCTCTCCTATCACTGTATGAAGAGTTACCATTGTTGGAGTTGGATGAGTTGTTGTCCCTTCTACTGTTGTGTCCCCCCCGGTTGTTGTTGTAGTTGCCCCCTCTACCTCTATCTCTATTGGAGCGGTAGTTGGGGTCAAAGTTATTTCCTCTATATCTACCAGTGGGATCTTTGGAGACAACCTTATCTTCCTGTTGCCTTACATGGGCACTGGACATTAGGTTAACATCTTCCTTCTCTGAACCAGTGGTGACTTCCTGGACCTTTCTTTTTGTAGACTTTGGGTTAGACTCTGCATCCCTTGTTTTCCTAGATCTTTCTTGGGTCTCAACCTCTAAGGCTAGGTCTAGGGCTTGGTTAAAAGAGTCTATTTTCTTGTTTTCAAGAGCTACAGAGATCCAGGGCCTCATGCCTTGGGTGAATGTTTTAAATAAGGTGTCGTCCTTTAGGCATTGGGCATTACACGCTTTTCTGAGATACATTGCATAATCAGATACAGGTTCATCTATCTCTTGTGCACGGAGTGCAGTCCTGGAGATAATATTGTCTTGAGTAGCAAAATACTCTTTTAGTTCATGTACTACATTGGACCATGTCAACGTATCAGGTGTGGCACTTTCCTTGAAGGTTTCAAACCAAGCCGATGCTTGTCCTTCAAGGTACTTGGGTAAATATGTTACCATTGTGTCACTGTCTGTTAATTTGTACCCAGCTAGCACTGCTCGTGTAATTTACGTCATTCTTACGTGAAAACCGATCGTTTTTACGTAAAAAAGACATCATTTGGATGAGTTGTGCTAGCAGGGTACCTGTCCTTCAGATACTCTGGGAATTTGTGATCAATAAATAGTGCTGTTGACATGAGTGTTGATGGGTGAGAAAAAGTTTTGGGTTTGGTTACCTCGTGTTGCCTGATCTTCCTGTCGTCGTGTTGTTGTCTGTCTAGGATCATGGTCATGTTGGACATCATGGAGATCATGACATCCTCCTTGGATCCAGAGGCAGATGGTGTGACGACAGGTGTGGTTGTGGGTGTGGGAGGCTGTGAGGTCTGGGATGATACCATCCTCATGAGATCTGATATCTGTTGTTGTGCCTGTTCTAGGGCCTTCCGATGGTCATCTAGTTCCGCATTCCTTTGTGCTACCTGTTGACTGAGGATCCTCTCCCTTTCCTTTGAGGCAAGGGCATGAGCATCATGTTGGGCTTTGTTTGCTTCTAGGGCAGTGACTGCATCTTGGATGGTCTTCTCATAGGCCCTTATCTTCTCAGCTGCCTGATTGGGTTGAGGACCTTCTTCAGCGTCGGCCATGGTGGAAGGTGTGGGATCACTGGTGTGTTGTAGGTATCACTGACATGTTGGAGATCACACTGAGAATGTCATTGGGGAGACCTCACTGATGTTTGGGAGACCTCAATGATGTGTGGGAGACCTCACTGACGTGTGGGAGACCTCACTGACGTGTGGGAGACCTCACTGACATGTGGGAGACCTCACTGAAGTGTGGGAGACCTCACTGACGTGTGGGAGACCTCACTGACGTGTGGGAGACCTCACTGATGTGTGGGAGACCTCACTGACGTGTGGGAGACCTCACTGACATGTGGGAGACCTCACTGTCGTGTGGGAGATCTCAGTGATGTGTGGGAGATCTCACTGGTATGTGGGAGATCTCACTGATATGTGGGAAATCTCACTGTCGTGTGGGAGATCTCATTGATGTGTGGGGGATCTCATTGATGTGTGGGAGATCTCACTGATATGTGGGGAGATCTCACTGTCGTGTGGGAGATCTCATTGATGTGTGGGAGATCTCATTGATATGTGGGAGATCTCACTGATATGTGGGAGATCTCACTGTCATGTGGGAGATCTCACTGACGTGTGGGAGACCTCACTGACGTGTGGGAGACCTCACTGACGTGTGGGAGATCTCACTGACGTGTGGGAGATCTCATTGATGTGTGGGAGATCTCATTGATGTGTAGGAGATCTCACTGATATGTGGGGAGATCTCACTGGTATGTGGGAGATCTCACTGGTGACATTTTTGAACATGGTGTCAAGGTCACTGGGTGGGTGGAGTGGGGTTTACTGTGTGTATGATTGTTTTTAGTAATGTTGCCAGCTTAATTTCTATGAGCCTGTGAGAAATGGGATCTTAGTAGGATGTTCTCCACCACTTTGTCATACTAGTAATTATGCATGATCAAGTTGTCATATGAGAAATATCATATGACTAGTGGTATATAGTGTGAATCCAACAGGCTCTTATAAAATAGTGTTATTTCCAGTTATCACTGGTTTATTCAGCTTTAGGCAACATGTAAGAAACATCAATCACACAGATGTTAATATGCAGGTAATTTCCACATACAGTAAATATACAATAGTTCATAGAGTATAATGTTCTGTTCCACTCCACCTGTGAGGTAATAATAATACAATGTCCAGCATAGTTCTAGGTGGGTTCCCACACCTAGCTCCTGACCTGCTGCTTAGAGGAATAATGTAATAATGAATAACTTTACCCTCTGGTGGATGTCTTGAGGAAGATACCCTCTGGCCACTAATGATGGAATCCTATGCCTGTCTAGCATAGTTTCACCATAGTGCAGTGGTATAGCAGGTAGCAGGAGATGACTGGAGATGTTACCTCTGGAGCGGTTCTGGAGATTCTGCCTTCTAGGAGGTGCAGTCAGGCTATTTGAACCAAATCCTGGCATTGCACCTCAGACTGACTGGGGCCAGTGGCATCTGCCTAACTCTGCAATTGTTTGAGGGGAGTCTTTCATGTGTCACTGGGTGCACAAAGGACCCCCATGGACGCCGCTGTGTCCCCCATTGTCCTGGTCGGTTCTGCAACTTCAAACCCTCATATCTCAGAAGTTTACGCCGTTACAACCGCCATTTTGGGCATGCGCAGAATTGAATATGCCAAGTCACTAATGCCCGCTTGCCAGGCTCGTAACTTGCGCTGGTTCGTCTGTAGTGCATTCGGAGGTCGAATCCGTCTTTATGGCGTAACTTCCTTACTAATAGGAGTTCTGCCTTGATCTTGGGCTCATTTTGACCGTCTAATTATGGGCTTTCCATAAATGCTTTGATATTTGACCTAGGTTACGACGCTAGAGCGACCGGAAGTTTATGGCGTCGTGCTTATGTAACCTATTGTTTAGTTGTTAGGGTGCTCAGACACTCATGACGGCGTCAGCGGTGCCCAGGCACCCGTGACGGCCGGTTGCATTCACTTACAAGTTATTATATTGTGCATTGAACCATGAGGTCGCACATTGAGACCCTTAAAAGCATTATATTATGCAGTGAACCATGAGGTCGGTTCACAGGTGATGTAACTTATGTATATTTGAATATAGCTGGTGTGCAGTGGGGCATGAACGCTCTTATACAAAGTTTGAGCGCTCTTATAGCTCTTAGAACCAACCTATGTATCCATTTCTTTATACATTGTTTGATTGGTACAATAATATGTTAGAATTTATGGAATAATAAAATGGTATATGATAATTCTATCAAAAGGTGTACTGTTGTAACTACCAAACCTGTCTCCAGGTGCCACTTCAAGAGAGGAGTTCCCAACAAAATTCCCTCAGCGTGGTAGCTGCCTATGAGTTGGCGTTGTGGTTGCTTTAGCTTACCTGCTGCTTCCAAGTAACGTTTCATATGTTCACCTACGTCATTTTTTCCTACCAGACAGTTTTTGAATATAGGTGTCATTTCGCTGAATTTTTCTTTCAAAGATTCAGGTGTTTCTATGTCTACTAAGTCCGAAAATTGTTCCTTTTGAAATGCCTCTCAGTATTTCAGCCTGACTTTTCCTGCCTTGACACGATGGTCTTTTAATTTCCCGTTCACTTTTTTGTTTTTCTACACGAGCTTTCAGTCTTTTCATTCATCCACATACACTCATACTTTTCCTCTACTTCGTAACCCAATGACTGAAGATATAGGGTAGTTAAAACCGTGTTTTGGTTTTTTCTTCTAACCAAGCCTTTCCGTTGGATTCTTTCAAAACGGATTTAGTTAGGTGACACATGTGACCATGCCTGTAGCACCCGTGAAACTGGTATACTTTTTTTGAAGCTGGATCATATCCGTCCACTTTTATTTTTCTTGAACCTAACACAACCTCCCCGTAGATGTATTGGTGTAATATTTTCACATTGTCTGTGACAGTTTTGTAGCACAACCATTCTGTGGCTGAGTAGCTAATTTGTTGACTGCAGACAGCTTGAAAATCGTTTTCTTTTCTGTGCACTACATAATTATCTGTGCAGTGTTCTTCCCCCATGCACTTGAGGTACAAGCTGTTAGCATCTACCCCTACTATGTGTCTGCATACTTTGCTTTGTGGTCCGTATTTTTTTTGTCTTATTCTTGTTTCTCCACTTTTGTGATGTCTGTAAAATATAATAGAGGGCCCCCCTACTAAATTGCATCTAAGCAAGGAGTGAACATCCTTTTCTTTCTCACCAAAAAGAATGTAAGGTGTGGCATTAGGTGCAGTGTTGTTGAAAAGAAACTTCAAGGTCAGACCTGGCAAAGTTAAACCATCTTTGAACATGTCTACCCCACGGTCTATGAAAAATTTTGTGTGCTCGTTTATGGCTAAAACAAAGGGTTTTACGTCCAAGTAGTTGTAATATATCAAGTAGTCCTTCATAGTTTTCATTTTGTTTTTTACCCAGGCCTTTTTACATTCAAGATAATCTTCTTTGCTTATTCCACCACCTGACAAAGAACTGTAGAAGCAGTGGCGTGGAGGAAGAGCTTTGTTGTTTAGTTTTCTTACGTTGTCCATCCACTCGTAGGGAAAAAAACCCTTTTCAGCTTTTCCTTTAAGGAAGGCTTTTAGGTAGTTTGCGTAGGAATAACCTGGTGCCAAATAGTTGAACATGTCCAGGAAAAGAAGATGGTCTGTGTACACTGCTATGTATTTGTTGCATTTTTTTATGGTTTTTATTTCTGTCTTGTCTGTCTCTATAAAAAAAGAATGAAATTCCTTTTTTATCCCCCGAGGGAGTGTTTGTAAATGGTAAGGGCTTCCACTCAATCAATGCAATGGTAAGAATCTTCATTTATCCCAACCTTATTTCTTTGAATGAAAATACAAATGCGAAAATGTTGAATACATTGGTATAGGTCGCTTCCTTCACTTTTTTGGTCCATTTCATTCAAGGTAATGTAAACCATGTATTTGTCACTTCATTGTATGTATTTTCATCATTGCAGGTCGTTTGTGATGCTGATATGAGGATAACCCATATCGATGCATCATTCGCTGGGTCAGCAAATGACCAGTACTCCTTCTCGTGCAGTGCACTGTACGACGAGGCAGAGGCCGAGGAGTGGGGAGAATTTTTTCTCCTAGGTGACTCAGGGTAGGTAGCTTAACATTCACCAATTGGAGAAATTGGTTAAAATGCAAACTTGAAACCTGTTACATTTTTTGTGTATTATGTTTCTTTAAAATTTTGTCATGAAGTTACTACTTACATGTCGTTTGCTGTTAAATTTTCTCTCTTTTGATTTTAAACAGATACACTCTAAGGCCATACATGATGACCCCATATGACAACCCGCGCACGCCGGAGCAACGAGCATTCAATAGGTGGCACCGGTCCACCCGGTCCAAAGTCAAACGTGTCATCGGTGTTATGAAGCAGCGATGGAGGTAAGTTCTGTAGTGATTTTCAGAAAGATCCCAAATTTCTTAAAAAATGATTTGACTGCCCCATAACTTTACAAACGCTCCTTTGATTTACAGGTGTATAGACAGCAGTGGAGGCTATCTCCACCTTGAGCCAGCGAAGGCCTGCAGGGTGATAACTGCATGTGCATGTTTGCACAACATGGCTATGGAGGATAGCACGCCTCACCGGGATGCTGAGGACGACGGAACGGACCGGTTCAGACCAAGGCGCGCTGCTGCTGTTGGCCCGCGCGATTTCAACCAGGATAACCCTGAGCCGGTTGCACAGGACCATCGTGACGAGTACGTCCAGGCCCATTTCCAACGTCGACAACGCGATGCCAACAGCAGCAGCAGCAGCAGTAGCGAAGATGACAATATAGAGTCTGAGAGTAGCAGCAGTGATGATTAAGAGCATACATAAGACATTGACAACATTATATTTATTTTTTTAATACTGTTAAGTCAACCTTTACATGATATGTATTTGTTTTATTTTGGTACTCGACTACAGCAAATGTTAGGATATTATATCTCTCTTAAATGTTAGATTTTCTTTACCATACAGCTATGTTTGTACTCGACTACAGCACATATTAAGACATTATCTTTTTCTTAAAGAATGTTAAATTTTCGTTGTCATACACTTATTTCTTAGATTTATTGCTCCTTTTCTTTGAGGTGCGGTGCAGTCTTGTAGTTTCTAGTTCAGCACCATAGTCAGGGATGTTCTCACGTTTATAGTCCCAGGCCTCGCGTGCGGCCTTCTCATAGCCCTTAGTAGATGCAGCAGACATGGGGGTGTTCGGTTTTCACATGTTCTGAGCAAAAGAAAATAATTTGGTTGTTTAATTATTGGATGCTGACAGAAATTTTTTATTGACAACGACATACAGTGTTTCATGAGTGATCTTTGTTAGAAGTAAAAGAACGGCAACACCCTCCCTTACAAGTCTAACTTACCTACAACCTTTTCCCAAGCACGGACACGCTTCGCTTTTCCACCGCCGCATCCCTCAAAGTTTCCTTTGAGGTCTTTGCGGTAATGGTTTAGCGCTTTTACGAGTACATCCCTGTCCTCGTCCCGCCAGAAGCCAACATGATCCTCCGACATGTCCTCATCATCGACATCGAATGTCTGTTCTTGTGTTAAGTCCAATAGTTCTCGGGGCAGTTGATGTTCCGATGGATCAATGCTTGGGTCTGGCTTGTCGAGCGCCGTGACATCCCTCTTCTGTGTGGCCTTCCGCCGCTCAGTCTTCTTCTTCTTTGGTGGGGGAGGAAGAGGTGGTCCTGCCTCCATGGCCTGAGAGTCAGAGGCCCAATCCGAGTCGCTCTCACTTGGTGGCATGTTCTACAATAAAGTTAAGGTAGAAAGTTAAGGTTAACCTTAACCTCAAATCACACAAAATTTCGATCAAATGAGACAGATTATGGCTAATTTCTGGCATGGAAAGAGACCATATGGATTTAACCATGTTCTTTAATGAAAGTTCTTGTATGTTAAACGTATTTTAGGCCTATAAAGCTTACCGGGTCGACGGGAGAAGCCATAATTAAGGTGACACACAAAGCACTTTTAGTTGGAAAAACACCCTCGGAATGACGTCATTTGCACGGGATTCCCGCTAGAGGGCACCCCAAAACACGAAAGTTAAGGAAATTCCTTAACCGGTAATTTTTGGATTTTTGGGCTTTAAACTGTTCCAGAATAGATATTGCACCATGTAAGCGTCCTTTTACATATATTGATATATTTCCCTATATTTCTTGTATGGCATAAGTTTGTGGTAACTAACAGAACGACAGAGATATCAAATTAAACTCTTTATTTTTCAGATATTTTTTTTTACAGTAGACATAGAAGTAACTGCTGGAAGTGTCTTATGTAACGCTAGTGTCAATTCGTTGTAATAATTACAGATTATTCAAGTCTGTGATTGCTCTATTATTAAGCTAATTATTGAAGTACTATGAGTGCTTGCAAACTATGTAATGTCAGTTAAACTTCTTTAAAGGCAACTCTTTGCAACAGGCACTGATTTTCACTATATATTTGAGTAGTATGGGTACTTTTCTTCAAATAATTTTTTGACAAACTAACTGTGCTGATTATCACAGCACCGAAACTAATTACCTATAACATGCAAAGCATCATAAGAGAACTGTCTGACAATATTAACTTGTTGAGTCAGATTGAAGGAAAAAATTAAGGTAGTGTGAATTAAGGCTCGTTTTGGCAATTGTCATGTCCATGAATAAAACAGGTCCACACAGGCCAAGAGTCTTGTACTAATAATTGGCTTTATCTGTGGGATTGTTTCAGTATATGAAAGTGATATACCATTTTATTATTCCATAAATTGTAACATATGTTGTATTAATCAAAGGATATCTATGAAATTAATACATGGGTTGGTTCTAAGAGCTATAAGAGCGCTCAAACTTTGTATAAGAGCGTTCATGCCCCACTGCACACCAGCCAGGTCAGTTACAAACACTCTCTCTGACATCAAAGGCTCCGACCTAATGGTTCACTGCACAATATAATAAAAATGAGGGTCTCAGTGTGCGACCTCATGGTTCAATGCACAAATTAATAACTTGTAAGTGAATGCAACCGGCCGTCACGGGTGCCTGAGCACCGCTGATGCCGTCATGAGTGTCTGAGCACTCTAAGGACTGAACAATGGGTTACATAAGCACGACGCCATAACCTTCCGGTCGCTCTAGCGTCGCTCCTGAGCAACCTAGGTCAAATATCAAAATATCTATGGAAAGCCCATAATTAGACGGTCAGAATGAGCCCAAGATCAAGGCGGAACTTCCAGTATTAAGGAAGTTACGCCATGGAGACTGAATCGACCTCCGAGTGAGCTACAGACAAACCGGCGGGAGTTACGCACCTATCCAGTGGGCATTATAATCTTGGCACATTCAGCTCCGCGCATGCCCAAAATGGCGGTTATACAAGCATAAACGATTGAGTTATGAGGGTTTGAAGATGCAGAACCGACCAAGACAATGGGGGCCATAGTGGCGTCCATGGGGGTCCTTTGTCCCCCTGTGACACTTGAAAGAGTCCCCTCAAACAATTGTAGAGTTAGGCAAATGCTGCTGGCTCCAGTCAGTCTGGAGGTGCTTTTCCAAGATTTGCTACAAATAGCCTGTCTGCACCTCCAGGAAGACACATCACCAAGAACCGCTCTAGAGGTAACATCTCCAGTCATCTCCTGCTACCTGCTATACCACTGCACTATGGTGAAACTATGCTAGACAGGCATTGGGTTTCTACCATTAGTGGCCAGGGGCTATCTTCTTCAATACTTCCACCAGAGGGTAAAGTTATTCATTATTACATTATTCCTCTAAGCAGCAGGTCAGGAGCTAGGTGTGGGAACCCACCTAGAACTATGCTGGACACTGTATTATTAATACCTCACAGGTGGAGTGGAACTGAACATTATACTTTATAAATTACTGTATGTTTACTGTATGTACAAATTACCTACACACTAACTGCTGTATGATTGATAATTCTTACATGTTGCCTAAAGCTGAATAAACCAGTGATAACTGGAAATAACACTATTTATAAGAGCCTTGAGATAATTACACTATATACCACTAGTCTTATGATATTTCTCATATGACAACTTGATCATGCCAATTACTAGTATGACAAAGTGGTGGAGAACATCCTACTAAGATCCCATATCTCACAGGCTCATAGAAATTAAAGCTGGTAACACAACTAGGACCAGTCATACACACAGTAAATTAAAGCTGGTACCGCAACTAAGAACAATCATGCACACAGTAAATTAAAGCTGGTACCGCATACACACAGTAAGACCCACTCCACCCACCCAGTGACCTTGACCTTGACACCATACCCACCAAGGTCACCAGTGAGATCTCCCACACATCAGTGAGATCTCCCACACACCAGTGAGATCTCCCACACATCAGTGAGATCTCCCACACACCAGTGAGATCTCCCACACATCAGTGGGGTCTCCCACACGTCAGTGAGGTCTCCCACACATCAGTGAGGTCCACCCCACACATCAAGGTCTTATCAGTCAAACTGGCAGAACAACACACAAAGACCTTACGTAGTCAGGGGCCTGTTGAAGAGGTCTCCCTCCCACCTAGATCTAGGAGGCCCACAGGAGGCAAACCAGCCTCTAATACAACAGACTCACACTCAGTTGACCCCACACCTCCCACCCTGTCTACTCAGGGGACATCCAGTTCTCAGGGATCCAACATTTCCCAGGGATCTCTACAGGACGCTCAACTCACGCTATCTACCTCAGGGGAAGAAGGATCTGCCTCAGGGGGTGGATCCACACCCTCATCTAGATCCTCCACCCCAGCTCCAGCCTTTGACAGCCACTCCTCCAGAGACACCTCCCCCACACCCTCCATCATGGACACCGATGAAGGCCCCCAACCTAATCAGACAGCTGAGAAGATAAGGGCCTATGAGAAGGCCATCCAAGATGCAGTTACTGCCCTAGAGACCAACAAGTCCCAGCAGGAGGAAAGGGAGAGGATCCTCAACCAACAACTGGCAGAGAGGAATGCGGCAATGGATGCCCAACAGAAGGCCATGGAAGATCAGCGGAAGGCCCTAGAGAGACAACAACAACAGATAGCAGACCTCATGAAGATGGTATCATCCCAGACCCCACAGCCTCCCACACCTGCCATCACACCTGTTGTCCCACCATCTGCCTCTGGATCCAAAGAGGACATCATAATCTCCATGGTGTCCAACATGACCAAGCTCATAGACAATAAACAGCAGGACGACAGAAAGATCAGGATACATGAGGTAACAAAACCCAAAACCTTTTCACACCCATCACCACTCATGTCAACAGCATTATTTATTGATCACAAATTCCCAGAATATCTGAAGGATAAGTACAAAGTAACAGACAGTGACACCATGGTAACATATTTACCCAAGTACCTCGAAGGACAAGCACTAGCTTAGTTTGAATCCTTCCGGGAGAGTGCCACACCTGATATGTTGACATGGACCAATGTAGTGAATAAATTAAAAGAGTATTTTGCTACTCGAGACAATATAATCTCAAGGACTGCACTCCATGCACAAAAGATAGATGAACCTGTCCTAGACTATGCATGCCATCTCAGGAAAGTGTGTAATGCACAACGCCAAAGCGATGAAATCCTAAGCAAGGCATTCACCCAAGGCATGAGGCCCTGGATCTCTGTAGCTCTTGAGAACAAGAAAATAGACTCTTTTGACCAAGCCCTAGACCTAGCCTTAGAGGTTGAGACCCAAGAAAGATCTAGGAAGGTAAGAGATGCAGAGTCAGACCCACAGCCTACTATCAAAAAGGTACAGGAAATCAGCACTAGTGCAGATGAAGATGTTAACCTAATGTCTAGTGCCCATGTAAGGCAACAGGAGGCTAAGGTTGCATCAAGAGACCCTACCGGTAGATATAGAGGAAATAACTATGACCCCAACTACCAATCCAATAGAGGAAGAGGTAGAGGGGGCAACAACAACAACCGGGGGGGTCACAACAGTAGGAAAGACAACAGCTCTTCCAACTCCAACAATGGTAACTCTTCATACAGTGACAGGAGAGACAGAACCCCAAGTACTGGCAGATCCTATAATAATCAAGGATCCAACAATAGGAGCCATAGTCCACATAGGAACTATAACACTGGATCCTACAACAACAATGGTTCCTACAACAACAGCCAGGGTTCAAGCAACTCTGGATCCTATAATCAAGGATCCAACAATAGAAGCCATAGTCCACATAGGAACTACAACAGTGGATCCTACAACAACCAGGGATCCAATAACTCCGGTCAATACAGCAACTCTGGTCAATATAACCAGGGTTCCAACTCACGCCAGGAGGATTACAAACCTGACACAAGAGGTTACCAGGGGAACCAACAGAGTAACCCCCAAATACCACCTCATGTGATGGATCAAATCTCCAAGCTCCTGGTGGCAACCATCTCAACCACCCCACAGAACCAGGAAAACTAGGATGTCACAGTGCCGATGGGCCAGTGCACTGTGACACCCCAAAAACAAACAATCAATCAGGATTAACAAGGATCCAACCAGAGACAATTGCTAGTGCCAATCTACCATCTAACAGACAGAGACGTCCATCAGTGATACACATCACCCCGCCAGATTCATCATCAAAGGATACAGGTGAGAGTACCAAGCTTTCTATTGTACTTCTTCAAAATGGCTGTATCAATTCAAATCTATATGATGTTTCAGATGTACAATGTTTGGTTGATACAGGTGCTACTATCACCTGTGTCAGACAATCATTCCTCATGGATCTCCAAAAGAGATTCCATATCCAACTGAGGAAATCTAAAATCAACATCCACTTGGCAGATGGCAGATTAGAATC
This sequence comes from Acholoe squamosa, assembly GCA_949317995.1. Taxonomy (NCBI): domain Eukaryota; kingdom Metazoa; phylum Annelida; class Polychaeta; order Phyllodocida; family Polynoidae; genus Acholoe; species Acholoe squamosa. The sequence continues at coordinate 8,505,210 of OX439051.1, read as the reverse complement.
CAAGGTGTCAGATTCCAATACCAATTTGCTGTAATTCCCAACCTCACACAGCCCGTTGTCCTCGGCACAGATTTCTTAAGCACTACAAAATCTCAAATTGAATTTAATGTTGATCCTGAACAAATTCTCAAACCCATTAGGGCAGTGAGGGATTTTACCATCCCTCCATTCTCTGAACTTGCAGTATTGGGTAAGGTCACATCTACTCAATCACTGCAAGGGAAAACTGGAGTAGTAGATAACCTCCAAAGAAATAACAATGCCCCATATCTAGTTCAAAGGGCAGCAGTAACCCCCAGGGAAAATAACAAACATCCCCTAGTGTTACTCAACACCAGCAGGCGCCCACATAAAATCAAAAAGGGTGCCATCATAGCTCTATTTCAGGAAGTCAATGAATCTGATTTAGAAAAACCTCAACAGGTGTCAGACACAACCCCACACACTGATCAATCCATCTCAGCCATACGGCCTGAGGATGTAACTGAATTCAGTGACACAGACTCAGACTGTGAGTCCACATATGCTGACCCTGAACCCAACTCAATCAGACTCTCTGAAATAGCTGCTATACATAGTGAGGCACATGACCTCGAGCCAGAATTGGAAGAGAATGTTCCACCAAAATCTGTGCTCACATCCAAAGATCAGCATGATAGATTAGGATCACTGCTGACCAAGTATGATGATATATTTGTAGGAAAAGATGGAGACATTGGTGCTACACACCTGTATACCCACTCAATACATGTAAAACCTGAAGCAGTGCCATGTCATTTCCTACCATATAGACAAACACCAGAAAAACAGGCCGCAATAGGGGAAGAGTGTGAAAGGCTAGTACAACAGGGCATTCTGAGAGAATGTGCTGAGGGCCCCTGGGCCTCCAGATCCTTTTTAGTACAAAAATCATCGGGAGGCCATAGGCTCGTCATAGATTTTCGTTATTTGAACCAGAACACGATAAATCAAGCCTTATCTACACCCCGAGCCGATGACACTCTAGACATGATAGGGTCACTCAGACCAAGAGTATTCAGTAAGCTAGATGCCCAACAGGGATTTTTTCAAATTCCTATAAGACAGGAGGACCAGCATAAAACCGCATTCATAGCAAATGACAAAAAATATGTCTATGAAAGGATGCCGATGGGTTTAGCGACCGCACCTGCAGGATTCTGCCATCTAGTCACATTAATTCTGAACAAACTCAAGTACAAATGTGCCCTACCATACCTAGATGACATATTGGTATTATCACCATCAATCGAACAACACTTCCATGACCTGGAAGATGTGTTCAACAGCCTAAGAGTTGGTAAACTCAAACTGAAGAAATCAAAATGTGAATACTTCATAGACAGAATAGACTTCTTGGGAATGAGAGTGACACCCATGGGACTGCAACCATCTCCCACAAAGGTGGAATCAATCAAAACCTTCCCAACACCAAAATCAGTCAAAAATGTCAGATCCTTCACAGGCCTATGTCAATACTTCAAAAAGTTTATCAAAGGTTATGCCCAAATTGCTAGACCATTGTATGATCTACAGACACATCTCAAAGCGTTTGTCTGGACAGAGGATGCAGATAATGCTTTCAAAACATTAAAGCATGCCCTCTGTACCAATGCTCTTCTCAGATATCCAAACTATGAGAAAGAGTTCAGTTTGGCAACTGATGCTTCCAATGTGAGTTTAGGAGCTGTACTCTCACAGAGAGATAATGAAGGAGTGCTCAGACCAGTAGCCTTTGCAGGTAGAACCCTCTCCAAACATGAGAGAAATTACAATACCACAGAGAGAGAACTACTGGGAGTAGTGTATGGAGTATTACATTTCAGACACTATCTAGAGACTAGACACTTCCAATTATACACAGACCATGCAGCCCTGATCCCACTACTAACCAATACAGGACTCACACATAGATGGGCCAGATGGGCTCTAGACATACAACAATTTTCATTCACCATCCAACACGTGAAAGGTGACGATAACACACCACCAGATGCTATGTCTAGAAGAGAGTACCCAGATTCTGGACCCATGACTAACCCTCCACCCCCACCAAGGAGAGTTAGAGCAGCCAGTAGAACCAAGTTTGCAAAAGTAACTAAGAAAGTACCATTCAAAAGAGATGATCCACCCAACACCATTGAAAGGCCAGAGACACCCATTAGGGGTATCTTGAAGCAACCTACACACTATGTGTTTTGCCACTGTGAGAGAGAATACTCACAACTCTTTCCAGATAATGACTTCGAGCCTATCGAATTCTCATCACTCAATCAGATGCTGAAGGCAACTCCTAAGGAGCCACCCTTCACCCCACCTGACTCAGATGATGAAGACTCAGAAGACACAATATATGCTATCACTCAAGCAACTTCCAAATCAGTCAGATTCTTTGAATCAATGCAGGGAGAGGAAACATCAAACCATTTGTGTCCTATGACCACACGCTCAAAGACTAAAAAAATGATTCAGGAGGGCACATCAAAACCCCCCACACAATCACAAACTATTCTAAATGAGAAAAAGGTCACAGGAAACAAACCTACCAAAACCCCACCTGCCAGAAAAAATGTCACAAAAGACACTGCATCTAATAAATCAAAGAACTCTGAGAGACAGAAGAATGACAAAAAGCAAAGTGTGCCTTTAAAGAAAAAGGTTGCCACTCCCATCAAGGCGAGAATAGGCCCTCCAAAGGAGCCTACACACCAAAACAAGAGTGACACACCCCAACAAAAGGCACAAGATAGGCCAATAGTCGATGAAAAAGAAAAAGAAAGAGACAGAATAAAACAACATGTGATAGATATAAATCAACTACTGGATCAGATTCCCGACACATCCATCTCAGGTACAAACCTTGGCTTGGAACAAAGGAAAGACAAGGACCTATTGCCCCTCATACAATATCTTGAGGATGGGACCTTGCCTGCACCAAAAGCACAAGGAAATAGAATCATCAACCAAGGCCAGACATACACCTTGGTAAATGGTACATTAGTCCATATATGCGCCATAAATTGGAGAAAAACCAATACTGTACCACTTCAAATTGTTATACCACAGCAATGGGTAACAAGTACACTACAGTATTTCCATGACTCACCTACTGGCGGCCATCTTGGTTCAAGTAGGATGCTGTCAGCACTCCGACCTAGGGTATATTGGAAGTCTATGCTAGCAGACACAACAAAATATGTTTCCACCTGCCACACATGCCTCACAGCAAAAAGGCAAGTACACTCACACAAAACACCAATGACAGTGAGAGAGTACATGACTTCACCAATGAAGTTCCTAAACATAGACGCGGTGGGACCACTTCCCACAACTGCCAGGGGAAACAAACATATACAAGTCTGCATAGATTATGCTACCAGATATGCAACAGCTTGGGCTACTACTGACTTAAAAGCTGAAACAACAGCAGCAGAGTTCTACAAGAATATAATTTGTCATCATGGAACACCAGCCACTCTTCAAACAGACAATGGAACATGTTACACAGGTGCAAAGTTCACAAAGTTAACTAAACACCTCAAGATCAAACATAAATTCTCCTCACCATACAGGCCACAATCAAATGGGCTCGTAGAGAGATTCAATGCTAGCATAGGCACAGCGCTCAGAGCATTCTGCTCAAAGCACCAAAACAATTGGGATTCATTTATTGAACCCATAACCTTTGCATTAAATAACACAGAATCCCAAACCACAGGATTCACCCCTTTCTTCCTACTCCATGGAAGGAACCCAGCCACCCCAATGGATTTAGGGCTGGGAATACAGGAAGACATATCCACCGTAGCAGACCATGTAGCTAACATGATAACAAATCAGGATACCTCTAGGAGGAAAGCTATAGAAAGGGTCGCCAAGCTACAAAAGGAAAGGAAAGATAGATATGATAAGAAACTTACACCACAGGAAATCAAGGTCACCGACATGGTGTACCTAAACATACCAAGAATCCTGACCAATACAGAGTGTAAGAAACTTCAACCCCTTTTTATGGGACCATATGTTGTAGTAGACAGACCTAGTTTGACAAGTGCCAAACTCAAAAACTTGGACACCAATCTATTGGTGGCCAGACCAGTGCACATAGACAGACTGAAAAAGGTTGTGGCTGTCAGAAACAATGAATTTGCACACAGGCTTATTCCACATGAGGCCAAATACTACAGCAAAATTGTAAGGAACAAAAATGATATCACCCTTACAAGAGAAACCACAGGCATAGGCCCTATCAAGCCTAGGCCTGCACACCACATACTAAGAAAGACATCTAGGTGTGGTGCAGTTTCAAGAAATTAGAAACAAGATTGAGATACCAAAAGAACATAAGATTTTCAAAATGTATTACAAATTCTCTTCACCCACACATAAGACATGTGTGACGGATAATGAATTACTTAGATGTATATAAAGCCAATCAAATTTGTAAATATATCAGTAGGTTATTGCCTCTGAAAGGGTCAAAGACTGGGACCCCCCAAGTAAAGCAGACACAAAGTCTAAGAAGAGTAAGGGTAACACAATGGAGTGTCTAAAGCCTAATCCCCACATGAAAGAGCGCGCTATGCCAACACAGCAGTCTATAGAGATCAATTGACCTTATAAGCTACCCTCAGACAACTGTCTAGACGGTCATGAATGGCTGTCCTGGATGACAGGAGGAGCTAATTACCAGTACACAGACTACACAATAGACCCCACAGTTAGCAGACACTGGAGATTAATGCATTGCCTCCAGAGAAACAATACCAGGCCCACAATGGATGTGGGTAGGGTAGGCTACATAAGAAGCACTGTGGACCATAGCCCACCATCAGTCTTCATCCAGCTGCAGTCTGGAACACAAGTCTACAGGACCCCACTTGGGAATTAGCCAGCCCACTTCTCCATTAGGAGAGACTGCACTAGGATAAAGAACACACCTACTTCACCTTCAACCTGACCTTACCATTTACTGGTCAATCTCTATAGACTCACCGGACATATTGCCAAGACAGCTCAATCTTGCAAAGGTACAGTTTGAACCACTTCATTTAAAGTGTTACACCATACACTTAGACTTTAGCAGCACCAAATCACTACAAATTTGACAAGACTTTAAACAGCAAACTTGCTTTACACAAGCACCATGGGGAGACTGAGAGTTTCACCCATACTGCTAACTATGCTGTTAGTACATACTATAAAACCACTTACTGCAGGTTATACACCTGTGGTGAGACAAAACATAGGAGTAGTATTCAAACCTAGCCCTCAACCATTGGTCAATGGACATACAACCACAACACTGTTATTAGCTATCCCCTACAAGATACCTCGGGCACCCGTTACCCAAGGATCCATAAGGGATAGAATACTCCAGTTGACCACTCCTACTCTACAAGATCATACCTCTGGCCAAATTATCCAACAAGCTAAGGAGCTAGACACCTTGCTGAAAATTGCAGACAAGGAGATAAATGAAACATTAGCCTCCATCAAATTGTTCTTATCCAACCCCATAAACACATTGGACAAGGCCAAAAGAGAGGCCATACTGGGTTTTCTAGCACCCCTGTTTCGCGGTGTGCTAGGTCTAGCCACAGTAGAAGATGTAAACCAAGTAATGGGACAGCTCAAGAACATAGATGAAATACTAAGAAAATTTGCTAAACAGGATCAGGAAGCAGCTAGTCTCATTGAAAAAATCACAGACAGACAAGATAAGTTTGTTAAAGCATACATCCAAGATAAGAAGGTACTGGACAGCACAATCAACACCATAGGTGACACCGTCAACCTGTGGGCCTCTAACATGTCCAGGTCACTTGACTCATATTCAAGGCACGAGAAAACTCAAAGGGAGAAAATGCAAGTATTAAATGATGCATTAATTATCATAGCAGCAAGAATGAATACAGTTCAATCACTGCAAAGAACAAATGCAGCCCTGAGGATGCTATCATCAGGAATCCTAACCCCTGATATAGTACCACCCTCAGACCTTGCTAGATACCTAATTGACATTAATAACAAACTTAGGATTACACACCCTGGAGCACAAGTCGCGATTAATGACTTAGATTTCTATTATTCACAGAAGCTGACCTCATACACTTACTCAGCTCACCATATATATATTCATCTGGACATTATAATTCAATCTACCACCTCAACCTTCAAACTGTACCAAATGATTACATCACCCATGCCTATAGACACACAGGAGACCCCCACCAGAGGAGTCACCAAGTTGCAAACCACAACTGAGTTTCTAGCAGTATCGTACGACGAATCATTATTCATCGAATTGGACTCAGCAGATATGCAGGCATGTGAAGGTACTACAGTAAAGGTATGCAGAGATGTAAATGGTAGAATTTATAAACACAGGCCTACATGCCCTGTAGCCATTTTTACTAACCAGGCTCAACAGATTAAGGAACATTGCAAGTTTACAGTTTCACCACTGCAAGCACCTACCACCCATGCTATTTCCATTTCTGAAGATGAGTATCTGGTCACTACTAATGAACCCCATTACTTTATCAACTGCCATGGTAAAACGTCTGAAACTCGAAAAGCCCAGTCCTACTCAATCATAGGTGTACCCTGTGGGTGCACGATCAGTGTAGGAGAATTTTCTCTTCCAAACACAAGGTTGCCCTGTAACTCAACCTTATCATTTCATTACATTCTCAAGACAATTAATTTACCATTCATGGCAGCACTTAACAAAATTTCTGAAACCAAACCAGATGAAAGAGAGAATCTTCCAAACTTCCCAGTAGTAAACCTTTCTAGAACCTTAGAAAAACTACAAGAAAATCCAATCATGGATAATATTACTCAACTAAATTTAGAGCCCTTTGCCAAAACAGTACTAAAAGATGCCTCCAACCTTAATAAGGAAATGGAAACGCGCTACGAGGAATCATACCTACGTCGAGTTACAGAGCATCCAATCTTCCAAAGCTTAGCACTCATCCTAGGGATATCAGCTCACATTTTTATAGTATACATACTACTCAAATTATACAGACTAGGAGGGACTGTAGCCTACCTGCCTACAGCCAAAGCATTCAGACTAGTCACCGAGCTGCCCCTACACAAATTGCTCCCAGATAAGAATCCTACCAAATCAACCCCTACAGAGGAAACCCACACCCCTTTCCTCACAATTCAGGAAACCCACACCCTGATAATTGCTATATTATTCACCCTGACCATCTACTCAGCCTACAGAATAATGAAGTACCTTAAGAAATTTGCACAGACACACTGTGGCAAGAAAAATGTGGCCAAGCGCACAAACCCCACAATATATTTTAAAATATATTGTGGAGACTCAAACTTCGCGCTACCCTTGAGGCCAATACCACATGAATTTGATGAGATTAAATCAGCAGCTGCCCCTACCTATAAGGACATAGTGGTTAAAACCTTCCCACTACCTAAGGCTATATTTACCTGGAATGGACCAGCAGTTATAACAACACAGAGAGGAGAATTTGCTTATCACCTCCCTCAGGTGATACACCTACCTTGGCGCACTAGGTTCAGTACTATACCAGCCCTTAAAAACAAAGGACTGTACTACTCCATGCTTCTCCAGAATGATTGTGGCACCAGCCCGGTGACCATGACAGCACTGGAAAATACAACAGATATAATTATTGACGAACAACAGGAGGAGACCGCAAGGTCAAACATGCAGACTATTGCTAATTTTCTAAACCACCAGCCCTCCCCGGTGACTGTGGAAACAGCCTAAACTGCCCCCAGCCTAGGCTGCCCCCAGTCCACCACCAGGAGACAACACATCAGAGACAGTATTCAGAACTTTTCGGACAATTTGCCGGCCCTGAAAAGGGCCTTTGGGATGGCGGGTTTTTACACCCTAGGGTTCAGCCGGTCGGGATCCTACCACAGATCCTCAGTTTCAACAGCAATGGGAGAGTCCAATTCCGAGTCCGAGCCATACATATGGCCGTAATCCCGTTCCCATTCAACGAGCCGGGCCTCCATCATCCCCAGTCCATACTCGGCAGCCGCGGATGGATCCCCGGATGCCGCAAGATCGAGGAGGGACGCCGCCAACAGATAGTCCCATAGTACTCGCTCCCGCGGCCCGAGGTTATAGTCCATGGGCCAGAAGCCCATACTACCCAAGGCCCTAGTCAGAAGGGCCACAGTGGCCCCCCGACGCAAGGCTGAGCCTAGGAAATAGTGGCAGGAGTAATTACAGACCAACACATCTCCATGCTCAATGATCTCCTGGAAGTTCCTCACTATGTACCCATAGTGGATGGTCTGGTTAGCCTCCACCAGGGCCCTACCTGGACTCCCCACCTCCATCACCTGGGGGACAGGCAAAGCAAAAAGAGCTTGTAGATGGGCCATGGTGCTACAGCAGTGATTTCCAGAAAGGAACTGATACTCCAATACCAGCCACACATGTAAAGTCCAGCATCTGAGTGGGGAATAGTCTTGCAGGTGTTGGGTACTGGTTGCTAGGCAGCCACGTACAAGACCATTCCTCAGCTCCTGGGTTACAGATGAATCACAACAACTGGAGTACAGTTTATGACTGACTTTATTCAAGAATCTCACTCCTTTATATACAAGCTGAACCATCCTCTATCCTGTGTCATAACCTCCACGTGGCCACCCCTGACATGGCCAGAGTCACGATGTCCCAGTATAGATAGCCCCCCATGACAGATTTAGCCTCCAACGTGGAGCTTCTGCATCACCACCCAGGCCTATCATCGGTCAGCTGAGAGGGTGGTACTTCCAGCGTGGAGCTTTATGCATCACCACCCCCCAACCCACCACTGACCAGGTCTCTGTGTGGATGGGGCCCCTTCCCTTAATAGCCTTTACAGAAATAGGACTGGTCACTTAACTCTATTCATGGCCCACTCTCATCCCTTACTCACACACAGGTAGGTACAGGAGGCAGAGGTAGACCCCTGGTCCAGGTAGGTAGGTATAGGTATACATGTGGATCCCAACAATTAATAAGATCTCATATCTTATTAATTCATTATTACAGCAAAACTTTACATACCCCCCTTACTTCGAGTTCTGAAGCCATGCTCAGAACTTAAATTGTGCGGAAATCATTCATACTAGAGTTCATTGGTGGTCACTCAGGTGTCCATTGTTACTGAAGCATGCTCATATCTATTCGTGACGTAATAGGTAAGTATTATGTAAGTCTGTAAGTTCATACGCCCATCCTGGCCTGGATAGGAACCATAACTGATACCTCGGAGGGCCTCCTGGCTCCTCATTAGGTAAACGTGTTACTAATAAAATGATGTTACGTACAATAAAATGACAATAAAGTTTTGAAAATATGCAAGGGATTATATAGAAACGTTTCGTCAATATGCTATATACAGAATGAATATCCTGAGTGTTGATAATTCACAGCTCCAAATAGTCCATGCTATTCATCTCATTAATGATGGCATAGTCAAGAGTCGCATCATACTGGACAGCACACTGTCCATCTAGTCATACTATCATCCTAGCACCCTCGTGCCTCTCAGTATCCAGACCCACTCTATCCACATCCCGCCGGCTCCTGTCAGTACCCCTCCTAGACATTACTCGACTAACGGGGGGTGTAGGAATGTTCATCGTGCTCCCAATCGATGCGGGGGGAGTCGCTGGAATCATGGGCAGTGGTCTGTCCCTAAAGAATAGTGCTGGTGATTTCTTCTTCCGGTAGTGCTGGTGACAACACCCTCCACCAACAACAAGAGCCAGCATGAGTATCCCGGTGCCTATGCTGGCACCCGCCATGGTGTAGTGCGCCGCAGGCTCCTTAAGTGTCTCGCTGACCACCAGGTCGTTGAGGTCATCTCCAACCTGCAAGGTCAGTGGCCCTTCCTTCACTAGTCGCGTGACCTTGGGGAGGGGGCCAAGCTTCTCCATGTCAAAGCCCAGGTTGAGTGACTGGGACAGCTTGGTCACCTTTGGGGTGCGGTGTCTGAGGGTACGTCTCCACTCCCCGGTCATACGCCAGTTAGGTGAGCTAGCGATACATCCTGATGGTACCTTAAGGATCTGCACACCACCCAGGAGCTCCTGTTTCTCACTCTTACCAAGGCAGTGGTAGGTGAGGAAGGAGGTGTTTCTCCCAGTGGTGAGGTATACATTATGTTCGATCTTGAAAGCTGCGTCTGTTCGTGTGTCCTCACTCAGAGTTACTTTACACTCCTTTAAACTAGAGTGCTTGCCAGTTATAAGTCCTTCAACACACCGCTCATGTCGGTGGTGGACCATAGATGCACAAACGGTAGGGCTCTCTCCAAAGCAGCCCTCTGTATGCACGGTACCACCCTGCCTCGTGTTCCACCCGATCTGTCTTGGAGCACCTTCCACAGTGCGCCAGATATCCCCTACCCCAGTGTAAACAGGTACATATGTGAGTTGGTATAGTATGTACAGTTCATCACTCACTGCTGGTAGGTCCATCTGGTACACCATTTCTCCTCCCTGTGCCCACATAGGTTTCACGGTGACGTAACGGTAGTACCATCTGATGGGTAGTGATCTGGAGCGTAGACCCCCGGCCTGTTCTCCCAAGATCTCCATCAACTGTTCCTCGGGAAGGAGGTCAACTGTTAGCCAACCACGGTCAAGGGCCTGTCTCTGGTCCTTGAACAGTGTGCATGCCTCCTTCCATTGATTGTTTACACGTTCCACCACATCCAATGCTTGGTCGACCCTCCGGCACAGCTCCAGCCGCGCCACAGCTTTGGTGGTGGATTCTAAGTATTTCTTCATATCAAGTAAGCTGCCCTCCAACTTAGAGATGTGCGCCTCGTCGCGAGCAAGGCGTTCACCTTGATGGTTTACAACCCCTATTGTCTTATTAACTATGGACACTAGGGCGTTGTGAGCATGGGTCAACTCAACTGTTTTACTGCTAGTGGTTTTTATGGCGTCCTCCAATGCGTCTACTTCGTCCTCAGTCGCTGTACCAAACAGCCAGCGGCTGAGCGTTCCTATACCTCCAATGATGGCCCTAGCTTGCCGGCTTTTCTTATGTAAGGCGTCCCCCACAGTGTCCAAGCGGCGTATCCAGCTCTGGTAGGTATGGTTTCCGGCCACGGTCTTAGCTTCATACAAGTAGGAGAAGAGTCTATGCTTAAGGCCTACAGCAGGGTTCGGGCCCGGCTCCTGGATGGTTACCAGCACTGTCCAGGTGCCGATCCTCTCCCGTCCCTTCCCTACTTCACGCACCATCACACCGTCTTCCTTTAGCAGTTCACCTTCTACTAGCACGAGTGCCAGCATAACCTTGAGACACAGCCGATACATGGTCTTTTAGACTCTGCCTCTGGTTCTTCCTCTGTCCTCCTCTTCTGTGCCCGAGTCCTAACCCTCGGAGGATCAACCACTGCAGGCGGTTGGGTCTCGTGGTGCTCTGTCTGGTCTGCTGCCACTCGGACAGGGTTAGGTGGTGTGTTGGCAGGCGGGGTCCAGTCTGGATCATCAGTGTACCGGACAGGTCTCTTGGCGGCTCTGTGGGGCATCTGTCTGCTCGCCACCCTTATATCTGGTGGAGGCGGGGCCTCGTCCCAGACAGTGTCACGCGGCACGACACGGATGCGTGATCTGTTCAGCGTCCGAATCCGTCCCGTTGTCTGATGTTTGCACTTGATAACCGGTCCTGTGACCCTGACCACTTCGTACTGGGGGTCCCAAGTTGAATCGAAGGTCTGTCGTCCCGCTGCTCTAATAATAACTGTGTCACCGGCCACCACCTCCTGACTGTGGGCTCTCTGTTCTAGTCTTATCCTGTTATACCGCCTCGCGTCCTCTGTGTTACGTGCTGCATCCTGTAGAGCTCGTGCAAGCTTATCTAGCCTGTCCGAGACTACAGAGGGGTCATGACCATCCAGACGACGTAACATTGACGTCAGTGGGAGTCGTGCACGGCGTCCATACATGAGGTAGTAGGGTGTGTACCCCGTGACTGATGACGTCGAGATCCGGTGGGCTGCTAGTGCATGGCCGAGCTCAGCCTCCCACTGGCTATTGTTGTTGTTTACTAATTTCCTAATTAGCTGCTTTAGGGTGCGATTGAAGCGTTCCGTCTTCCCGTTGCTTTGTGGGTGATACGGAGTTGTAGTGCGGTGTTCGATGTCTAATTTCTTAAGGTAATCCTTAAGGGCTCGCCCGTTGAACTCCCCGCCCATATCGGTGATGATAACTTCAGGGGTGCCAAAGCGAGGTACAAATTCACGGTCAAGATAGTTCAGTACATTAATTTCCTCTTTGGTGGGGATAGGTTTGGCTTCAACCCAACCAGTGCAATGATCAATAAGCGTAAGGATGTACCTGTTCCCCTCGGGCGACACATCAAATGGTCCTGTAAGGTCCATGCCCAAGATTTGTGTAGGATATGTAGCAATTGGCATCTCCCCTGGCCGCGCATGTTGAATAGTCTCGCGATACACGGCACAGCGCGCACAGCGGGAGATCATGCTCTTAATGTCCCTGCGCATACCAGGCCAGACATATGCTTCCTTTAGTCTCCATAGTGTCTTGCCCGTACCTTGGTGTCCCACTTCCGTATGAGCACGTCGCATGACACGCCACCGACAGGAGGGAGGGAGTACTAGGCGAGGATAGGGTGTAGAGCTGTTCTCTAAACTGCGGTCATACAATAGTCCATTGAGTAGTTCATACTGTTCATTATCATCGCCCCCGGTTGCTAACCCGTACTCCTCCATCTGTTTCTGTTCCTGTCTAACAGCGTCCATGTCCAGTCCATCACCGTCCCATGGTACACTGGCCTCCTCACTGTCTTCCTCGGCTGGTATAGCCCACCTTACCGTATCAACTGTTGCAACCTCCTTGTCAGGCTTGATACGGGACAGCATGTCTGCCCGGACATTATTGGTGCCTTTACGGTACTCGATGGGGGCCCTGTATTCGGATATGAGCACAGCCCATCTCTGTACTCTGGTGTTGGCTACCTCTCCTATGAATAGGCTGCGCAGGGGCTTGTGATCAGTAAGGATGACGAAGTCGGCCCCATACAAGTACACCCTCAACTTCTTGAGACAGTAAATGACAGCATATCCCTCCTTCTCGATCACAGACCATTTCTTCTGGGCGTCAGTGAGCTGCTTGGAGACATACTGCACAACCTTTTCCACACCGTCTACCGTCTGTACCAAGATACCACCGATTGCGTAATCGCAGGCGTCGGTGTACAGGCGGTAGGGCTTGCTGGTATCTGGCATGGTCATGACCTCCGAGCCAATCAGAGCTTTCTTCAAGGTCTCGAATGCCTTAGTATGCGCGTCGTTCCACTCCCATCTCTTGCTCTTCTTGGTTAGCTCTGTGAGGGGAGAAGCTATCTTGGCATAATCTTTGACACATTGTCTATAGTAACCGCTCATGCCCAAGAAGCTCCTCACCTCCTTGATGTTTGTAGGTCGTCCCAGGTGCTTGATGGCTTGGACCTTCTCCGGGTTAGCTCGGATTCCATCACCTGAGATGACGTAACCCAGCAGGTCCACTTCTTTGGCATCGAAGGTACACTTAGATCCTTTTAATTTCAAGCCGGCATCCTGGAGACGCTGCATAACTTGGTGGGTGTTAGACTCGTGATCTCGTTGGTCCTTAGAATATATTACAATGTCATCCAAATATACAAGTACACACCGACCAATTAGATCTGACAGCACCTCTTGCATCAACCTCTGGAAAGCGCCGGGGGCATTACAGAGCCCAAAAGGCATTACTGTAAACTCATACAGCCCCTGGTGAGTGATGAAGGCTGTCTTCTCTATAGAGGCCTCATCCATGGGTACCTGCCAATACCCACTTTTGAGGTCCATAGTAGTGAAGATCGTAGAACCTCCCAGCTGATCGAATATGTCTTGGATGAGCGGAAGGGGGTGGCTGTCTTTCTTGGTGATGGCATTGATCTTGCGGTAGTCCACACAAAAACGTATTTCCCCATCCTTTTTCTTAACTAGTGTGACTGGCGAGCTCCATGGGGATTTCGACCCCCTGATGACCCCTGCAGCCAGCATTTTATCCACCTCGGATTCTATAATTTGCCTCTTCATCAGAGGTGTCCTGTAGGCCCGTTGTCTAATTGGAGGATGGTCCCCTGTGTCAACAACACACTTAGTTGACACGCGACCAGGCGGTCTGCCTTCCCGCGCAAACACCTCCGGGTACAACTGTTCCCAACCTACAGCAGACACACCACACACAGTTACTGGAATTCCTGATACACACCGGAATGGATATTTCTTGTTATTTAAAAGTACCTCTTTCCTCCTGTAGTCTATGATGCCGCCCCGACTTTTGAGGTAGTCATCCCCTAATATAAGTTCATGAGGGAGATGACGCACTACTACCACCTCAAGGTCGCCTACTGGGGTGCTGATAACAGTGCCCCCCAGCACATGTAGGCGGTGTCCCGATAGGCCCACCAGGGCTGCTGTGGGCCTTACTACAGGCTGACGGTGAATGTTATTGCATAGTCTCATAAAACTCTCCTCACTCATGAGAGAGCAGTGCGCCCCCGTGTCTATCATGGCGGTCGTCATCATCCCATGTACCGGGAGTTGGATGGTGACCTGCCCTGACGACACGGTACCTAGTTTCCCTGTCTGTCAGTGCATTCCCGCGCAATGTGGCCAGCCTGGTTACACAAGTAGCATATGGCCCGTCCATCTCTTGTAAAGCGGAGCTCACTTTTCTTGTTCCCTTTCTTTGAGGCGGGGCCATTCCTCCTTGCGGCTGGTCGCTCGATTTTTGCTTCCAGGTCGTCCAACCGAGTGTTGACCTTGGTGAGTTGGCGCTGGATCCCCTTTAGGACTCGTTCTGTCTCAGTTGGCTCAGGTTTCAGGCTCTCCTTGGCCCGGCTCCCTTCCTGGATGCGCAGGGGTTGGAATGCTCCAATCTCCATGTCCTCTTCGAGGCGTACCTTAGGCTGGGCGGTGCCGATCCGGAACCGCCGGACACGACCCATGACCCCGGCCTCTTGGTTCGCTACCCGGATGGCTTCATCTATGGTAGCGGGTGGACCCCGGCAGACAGCTTCCTGTACTTTCTCATCAGCGAGACCCTCGGTGTAATAGTCCACTAGGTCTCGCTGCGTCCCTGCCGCTGCCCTTTGCGCTGGGGTGTAAGCCAAATCAAGCAGGTCCATGAAGGCAACTCCATACTCACGGACACTCTGATAAGGGGCCTGACGCAGCTTACGCAGCTCCTGACGGTGTCTGTCGTCCTCGTCATCCTCCAGGAATGTCGCGACGACATGGCGGCGTACTGCCTCCCAAGTGATCTGTTGCCCTAGGACTGGATCTACAGGCTGCACATCAATGTAGGCCTGAATATTTCTTCTTAGTTGCCCGCCCGAGGTGTATCCGACCATCTTGAGGGTGGCGCTATCCGTGGCCTGGGACCAATTCTTCGCGGCGGTTACATCGTCCAGCCATTTCCGCACCTCGTCCTTGACACGCCCGTCGCACCTGGCGATGTGCTTAGAGTGGCTATTCAGATCCATCCTGACGTTGGCATCGCGTTGGAAGTCCCCGCCCGCAGCGGCGGCGGCGCCACCTGCCTGTGGTCCTAAGACGTTCCCGTCGTTCATCTTGAGCGAGGTGTTGACGTAGCAGGCGCTGTTCCTTAAGACTCTCGATATGGCCCAGGAATTGCTCCTTTACCTGGTCCAGGGGGTCTACCTCACGTATCACTCGCACTGACAAGTTGTGCCGACAATCACCAGCAGGTACGTCTGTCTCGTTAACGCGCTGAAGGGGTTGTGGATCAACTGTGACCCACCTCTCGGTGATTAGCACGTCCTCCCGGGCACTCTCCTTGTTAACGATCTGACGAATCTGCTCTGCTGATGAGTCCTCCATGGGCTAATTAAGATGTCTCTTAATAAAATCCCATCCTCGTCGCCATTGTAAAGTCCAGCATCTGAGTGGGGAATAGTCTTGCAGGTGTTGGGTACTGGTTGCTAGGCAGCCACGTACAAGACCATTCCTCAGCTCCTGGGTTACAGATGAATCACAACAACTGGAGTACAGTTTATGACTGACTTTATTCAAGAATCTCACTCCTTTATATACAAGCTGAACCATCCTCTATCCTGTGTCATAACCTCCACGTGGCCACCCCTGACATGGCCAGAGTCACGATGTCCCAGTATAGATAGCCCCCCATGACAGATTTAGCCTCCAACGTGGAGCTTCTGCATCACCACCCAGGCCTATCATCGGTCAGCTGAGAGGGTGGTACTTCCAGCGTGGAGCTTTATGCATCACCACCCCCCAACCCACCACTGACCAGGTCTCTGTGTGGATGGGGCCCCTTCCCTTAATAGCCTTTACAGAAATAGGACTGGTCACTTAACTCTATTCATGGCCCACTCTCATCCCTTACTCACACACAGGTAGGTACAGGAGGCAGAGGTAGACCCCTGGTCCAGGTAGGTAGGTATAGGTATACATGTGGATCCCAACAATTAATAAGATCTCATATCTTATTAATTCATTATTACAGCAAAACTTTACACACACTCCTTAAATGGACACACACACCCCCCCCCACCCTGAACTGCCCACTGACACCAAGCTAGGCACTGACACAGACACATGCCAGAATCTGGCACCTAACACCTCAAGTGCCACCACTGCATGAGCACACCAGGGAGGAGACTCACATCTCACTCCTGACACACCTCCACTGTCAATGAAATTATCAAAGTATTAGAAAAAAAAAAAAAAATATATATACACAGCCACTTGTTGATGTATAATATGAAAATCTATGGTATTCTCACAAAATCGATGATTAATGCGCGCATATACGCGCAAAATTGCGAAATTGCAAATTACAAATTGTAAATTGTACAAATCTAACATTAATATACATGAATGCAGGTAGATAACTAAGACAGTTTTTGTACCCACTAGCACTTGTATACTATGCCAAGGTTTACTTAAAGTAACACACTTTAGGTATCCAAGAAAATTGTTGGAAAAATGAATGAAAAAAAAAAAAAAAAAAAAAAAAGAAAGAACTGTTGAGAAAATGGTTGACATAAAACATGTTTACTTAAGATACTCACCAAATAAATCTCTTTCAGGGACACATACTCAAAAGGCTAGGGGAAAAGTCAATTAAGCAGCGGCCCACTGCCGAAATTGCCAATTAATACACCCATATAGCAAAATCAATGAGTAACTCAGAGACAAACAAGCCTATTGTACATGAAGTACTTTGTTTTTCCGGCCCTCGGAAAAATTTGTCTCAAATCCCATAAATTGAATAGTGTAATCTAGATTGTACGTTTGTACCCAATTTGCACACAAAATTGTATGTTTGCACACCAGATTGTACGCTTGTACCCAATTTGCACACTAAAATTGTATGTTTGCACACCAGATTGTACGCTTGTACCCAATTTGCACACTAAAATTGTATATTTGCACACCAGATTGTACGCTTGTACCCAATTTGCACACCAAAAATTGTAGGTTTGCACACCAGATTGTACGTTTGTACCCAATTTGCACACCAAAAATTGTAGGTTTGCACACTAGATCGTAAGTTTGTACCCAATTTACACACTTGAATTGTATGTTGCACATTATACTGTATGTCTGTACCCAAGTGATACACAAAAAATCAGGTTTTTACAAAACTCACATTTTTATGTATAACCAAGCTGTACACAAAATTATACAGGTCCATACAGAAACTATCAATTGAACGCAAAATTATATATTGGCATACTAAAACTGTGAAATGTACGCAAAAATTATATATTTGCACACTAAAATTGCCAAATGCACGCGAAATTATATAGTTGCACACTAAATTGCCAAATATACGCGAAAATTATATATTTGCACACTTAAATTGCCAAATGTACGCAAAAATTATATATTTGCATACTGAAATTGTCAATTGAACGCAATTACACGCGAAATTGTAAATTTGCACACTAAAATTGTCATTTATGTTCAATTTGCACGCTAAATTGAACATTAAATGCCAAAATTGCACACTATTTGCCAAATTGAATGTTGTACATAAAAATGGGAAATTGTACCCAAAATTAATGTCACATGAGCAAATAAGCTCAAATATGGTAAGATATAGAAACTCGGAAATGTACTTATACCCAGGAGAAAATTGTTTATACTGACAAAGCTCTACCACAAAAATTGCATTTGAAGCACTCCCCATCACTTCAAATCCTCTTACAAAACAGTATATAACTCCAAAATAAGGTAAAAATTGTATGAATTGTACATTCCCTCGGCGAAATGACGGAGTTTCGCATTCTTTCGGGGGAGAGGGAGTATTCTATGATATACCATTTTATTATTCCATAAATTGTAACATATGTTGTATTAATCAAAGGATATCTATGAAATTAATACATGGGTTGGTTCTAAGAGCTATAAGAGCGCTCAAACTTTGTATAAGAGCGTTCATGCCCCACTGCACACCAGCCAGGTCAGTTACAAACACTCTCTCTGACATCAAAGGCTCCGACCTAATGGTTCACTGCACAATATAATAAAAATGAGGGTCTCAGTGTGCGACCTCATGGTTCAATGCACAAATTAATAACTTGTAAGTGAATGCAACCGGCCGTCACGGGTGCCTGAGCACCGCTGACGCCGTCATGAGTGTCTGAGCACTCTAAGGACTGAACAATGGGTTACATAAGCACGACGCCATAACCTTCCGGTCGCTCTAGCGTCGCTCCTGAGCGACCTAGGTCAAATATCAAAATATCTATGGAAAGCCCATAATTAGACGGTCAGAATGAGCCCAAGATCAAGGCGGAACTCCCAGTATTAAGGAAGTTACGCCATGAAGACTGAATCGACCTCCGAGTGAGCTACAGACAAACCGGCGGGAGTTACGCGCCTATCCAGCGGGCATTATAATTTTGGCACATTCAGCTCCGCGCATGCCCAAAATGGCGGTTATACAAGCATAAACGACCGAGTTATGAGGGTTTGAAGATGCAGATCCGACCAAGACAATGGGGGCCATAGCGGCGTCCATGGGGGTCCTTTGTCCCCCTGTGACACTTGAAAGAGTCCCCTCAAACAATTGTAGAGTTAGGCAAATGCTGCTGGCTCCAGTCAGTCTGGAGGTGCTTTTCCAAGATTTGCTACAAATAGCCTGTCTGCACCTCCAGGAAGACACATCACCAAGAACCGCTCTAGAGGTAACATCTCCAGTCATCTCCTGCTACCTGCTATACCACTGCACTATGGTGAAACTATGCTAGACAGGCATTGGGTTTCTACCATTAGTGGCCAGGGGCTATCTTCTTCAAGACTTCCATCAGAGGGTAAAGTTATTCATTATTACATTATTCCTCTAAGCAGCAGGTCAGGAGCTAGGTGTGGGAACCCACCTAGAACTATGCTGGACACTGTATTATTAATACCTCACAGGTGGAGTGGAACTGAACATTATACTTTATAAATTACTGTATGTTTACTGTATGTACAAATTACCTACACACTAACTGCTGTATGATTGATAATTCTTACATGTTGCCTAAAGCTGAATAAACCAGTGATAACTGGAAATAACACTATTTATAAGAGCCTTGAGATAATTACACTATATACCACTAGTCTTATGATATTTCTCATATGACAACTTGATCATGCCAATTACTAGTATGACAAAAGTTAGGTTTTGCGTCCGCCTCGGCGTGGACGCCCCCTTTTGGATGGCACTTTGTGTTCACTGCTGTTCTCCTTGTCTGTGCCACCAGCCTCCTCGATAGGAGCCTCTGCCTCAGCCTGCGCATCAACTGCATCACCATTACATTCTTGTAGGACTCTCCTCTCTATGCGTGAAAGGTTAACTGGTTCGGTCTGGGCCTCCCCATCGGCACTCTCAGGATGTGATGTCTGTGCTTCATTGTTGGCTACCGTAGGGGGGGGTGGTCTGAACCTCCCCCTCGCGGACATCACGTTCAGTCTGGGTCTCTACTGACACAGGAGCTAGGCACCGGTGATGTACTATTGCAAGAATGTCCCGGACCCCACGCAACTCTGCAAAGATTAAAGATCCAAGGTTATGAGGTTAAGAAATTTTAAAAAGATGAAGAGACTACACATGGATCATTAACAAAATTACATCTTTAAGTGTGAAGGTGCCTTGAGTGAGCAGTAATATTCCATGATACACAAATAACATGGACAGAATTTTTTTACCATTTACTTTACTTTGCTTATATATATTAGACCAAAACACAGAAATACTTACGGCTTGCTAGTAGCTCTTGGGTGGCTGCACTTTGGGTCAGAAGTCCAAGAAGGGCCTCCGACAAACGCTCATGAGAAGTAGCCAACGTCCTTATGGCCTCTGCGAGTTGTGGGTCTGCTGGAGGTGGCTGTGCCCGAACGCGTGGGGTCGACATAAATGCGAATGTAGGAGTAGAGGGAACTTCTAGGGTGGACCTTGCATGGTCCTGTGATGTGTCAAGAGCGTCTGGTACAGAAGCCTGCTGCTGGCCACTGCTAACATGATCATCCACGTCATTCAAGGCGTTATTGGCATCAACATCATCATCGGATTTGCCAGTCATAGACGAAGCTTCACCCATCCCCCCCTGATCGGGATGGTCATCATCATCACCCCCATCATTGTTTAGTTTGACATCCTCGACGGCATTCTTTTTGGCTGCCTTAGAACGAGGCTGCTTTGGGTCAGTGTCTTTATCAAGGTGCCTCTTTAAACCTTTCGAAGCACTCTCCTTGGTGTCCTTGTTGACTTTGGATGTGTTACCCCGTTCTTGGCCTGTTCAATAGAACGATATTAAAAGAAAAATTGTTCTTAATCACCATTATGGTCGGAAATATAACACTTCACAGTATATACTAATATTAATAACTATAAAGAATCTTGGATTGTACAACAGTTAAGATACTTCATTACACACATTCAATAGATAACGTGGGATGACGTGGGATCCATTACTAGAAAAGAATCTTGTTTATTTGGTAAATACTTACCCGCAATCTCGGGGACCATTTTATACTTTAAGGCGAGGACCTCTGCGTCATCTAGCTCCATACCGTGCGGAATAAACCTCCCCTTCCTCACGTAATTTTTGATTAAGGCATCATTCTGAAAGACAAGAAAGTTAGAAAGTTAGAAAATTGTATAGTAGTGTAATAAGTCAACCATTGAAATGGGGAAGCCTTAGTGGCTTCAATAGAATAACTGTACACTATGTCTTTGGCAAAGTCAACAATTGAAATGGGGAAGCCAAACAATCACCTTAAGGGAAGCCTTGCCCGGGAAATCACCCAGCTTCTTCAGTACCTGCTCCATCGTCCGTCCGTTTGGCACCTTGGAAACAGAGTTGACAGCGTCTGCAGAAATCAAATCAAAATGTAATACCATTAATTATACCTTATGTAGAATGTAAAGCAAGGTTCTATGACAGAAGTTAACATGATATTTCAAATTTCTATCTAGTATTACAAATACATAAATATTTACTTTAGATGTAAAGAATCTTGATATCCTTAAGAAAATTCTAATTATCAATGTACAGAGAATATCCTACTTACCCAACATCTTACGACTAACAGCATCTTTGGCGTCCCTGTTCTTGGCAGTGCGATACTCATGCAACAGACGGCGGTGCTTCTTAGCAACCTCGAATAATGCCACCTTCTCATCAAGTGTAAACCAAAGGGATTTCTTCCCTGCATTGAGAGAATCGTTGGCTGTAGGGGCCGACTTAGAGGTGGACGCCTTGGGTTCAGCAACATCCTTTGATTTGGAGGAGGTGGATTTCGATTTGCCCTTCTTCAAAAGGTACTTGGCAGCACTACCAGAGTCCTCTTCTGATTCTGAGTCATCGGAGGGTCCATCCTTCTTCATTGCCTTATCGATGTCGAATGTAGCGTCTTTTGTGGAGTCATCTGTATCCTAAGAAGATGATTGTTCACTTTCTGGCATGTCATCGTCGCCCCCCTTTGACTCTGCAACCTTGGTGGTTTGGGCAATACCCCGTGGCATGATGCTGAAATGAAACAAAACCAAAATATCAATTCTGTGTCAGTCTAAAACTCCCGAGGAAATGTTATTTACGCACACGAGTAAGTTAAGGAATTTCCTTATCCCAAAATCCACCCTCAACACCCCAATTATCGCCCAACGCGAATATCGAAATTCCGACTTAATCTCATATATATGTGAATCCATTGTTGTTATTGCATGCCTAAGGCAACTTAGATGAGTGGTGCACACTAAGACTAGCTTTGGATGGGATAAAACATCGATTAAACTTACCTTTGTTATGTTTGTAGGTCGGGCCGACGGGCATGTGATATCCTTTGGGGTTTGCGACAGTTAAGGTAAAGTCTTTAGGATTCCCCGTATATTGTGACGTCATAGGGGGAATCCCTCGGGTGACGTCACAGATTTCCTTACCTTAAGGATTTTCCCTCAAGGTAAGGAAATTCAAGTTAAGGATTTTCCTCAACCCTTACGGCAACCTAAAGGCAGCTTTATGTAACGCTCGGTTAAGGCTACCTTTACGTTTGCCTCAACTAGGCAAGTTAAGGCAGATTCTACCTCAACCTTATGTAACGCTCCCCAGGTGCCTTGGCTTAGGATATAGCTTGGTCAGACTGGCGAGTACTATATTGTACACTGTATCAGTTACTCATCATGCCAATCTTACAATAAAGCTGGATCATCAACTGAATTGTCTGGACTCCTGTTACCTCACTTCATGACATGTAACGAGACATTGACAATGGTGGAGAACCCTATTTGTAACGTCCCATTGTTTTCACCTCTCATGAGCCATGAATCAAAGTGAGACAACACCCAAAGAGCCATTTACAGAAGATGCCGTTACATACCCAGGGCTAGACGCGCCCCCACCAGCACCAGCACCAGCACCAGCACCAGCACCAGCACCAGCCCCAGACCAACAGCAGACCGTTCTGTCATCTGACTCGTCACCTGACGCCTTTCTGTTGGATCCAATCCTACCACCATCATTTTTAACACCCAAGCCATCACCTGTGAGTAGAAACAAAACTTTTTCATCAACAATTGATGACAATAATACCGGTACACAGACCAGCACCCCACTCACATCACAAGCACCAGGACTTAATCTGACTTTACCTGGTTTCTCAAGTGCTGAATCGCCAGCCCTAAGACTTGCTGGTCTACCAGTTGAACCATCATCTACACCTGTAACTTCACCAAGTCACTTAGACCTAGACTCACACATAGAGCCCAGGTCACCACAATTACAGGCCGCCTTAGAAAGCATACCTACATCACCTCGGCAGCCTGCTACCGGTACAGACACCACTTCACCCCCAGCTGGTTTTACGCACCCCAGCCCTTCTGAACTCACCTGGGACAGTTATATTGCCCCTGACACTACACTACCACCTGAATCTGATCTCTGGAGACAAAGGATAAGATCAGCTATCAGTAGGTGGAGATCAGTAAAGACAAATAGAGCTCAGGAGGCAGCAGCCCATAACACTCACAGTACACAGTGTGGTGAAAGTCCCTCAGCATTTTTAGGTCGCATTAATAGAATACTAGAGGAGCAGTGGCCTGACGCCACCACCTTTAGTGACCCCTTCAGGTCATATCTAAATACCTCGACCCCTGAGGCTACCCCAACACCACCCAACACTCTCAATACTCCAAGCCCGGACACAGGGGCCACCTCTTCAGACTATACACCCCTACCTAGCCCCAGGAGGAGGAGAGCACAGTCTACCTCACCTCTTAGAAGGCAGACACCCCCCTACTATAGGGTATTGAGGAGCATAGACTCAGCAGTGGCAGGTGCTATAGGAGCCACCTCCCAGATCTTCAGGAGAAGAGCCACCCCATACTGCACTTCAGAAGACAGCCTAACCTCTGAGGACGATCCTGAAATCACCTTCCCTCACCTACGCAGAGGCAGGATGGACGGCAGGACACCCACTGCACACCCTCCCAGGTATGATCAGGATGACCTGGCCAGGAATCTGGTAAGAGAATGTACACAGGCAGTCAGTGACTCTTTAAGCAATTTACTGACTGGCCAGATTAATCTCCTATCAGCTGAAATCCAAAAGGTAGGCCAGGAGCACACCAGCCATCTAAACAGAGTCAATGACAGGTTAGACAACATGGACACCTGGAGGGCTCAGATGGAGCGCGACTTAATACAGTCACACAGGAGAGCTGCTGAAGATAATGCAGATGTCCTGAGAAGGTCTGAAGTGATGGCAGCAGATATCTCTGAGCGCATCAACAGAAATATGGATGACGTTAGAAGAGAGATTTGCTCAGTTTTTGGCCACAGGCCCCCACTCCAGCCCCCTTCTGCCCACTCCTCACCAGCAAACTTGGGCATACCTCACGCCTCACAGACTCCCAGTGCACCTACCATGCCAGCTACCAACATGTTGGCAATGACATAAGGTTAAGCCCACCCAGCGCTTTCCAGAACAGCAATCCAGCTGGCTTAATGGGTGCCACGCCCACCTCACACAGATCAACCCGAGACGAAATTCCTAGTGTCTCTGCCACTCACCAAATGGCAGCACCAGCCACCACCCCGGTGCAAGCCAACGCTGACACATTAGGCACAGTGGCAGGTAACATTTACATCCCTGCTCATGCTCGTACACCCAGCAACATGCCTATACTCATGCAAACCCTGTATTCTCAAAGCACAGGTGCACATCCCACAGGGCACCACCGGGCATATGACCACTCCACCCCTATGATACCAATGATAGGCCAATCTCACATCGCCAGTGGTTTGGGTCAAATGACTTTGGGTGATGAAAAACTCTCCTCAGCCCAACTCAGCTCTTTTAATAAACCTGAGACATTTGACAAACCAACTGAGTACAGGTCTGCAGCCAAATTCATTACAGAATTTAAGTTCTGGATCAGGAATGTATACCCCCGCCACCAACACCTACATGCCTCCTGCTTATACACCTTTCTGAAGGGCAGGGCAGCTCAATGGTTCTTCGCCAATATTTTTGAGAAGCCCATCATGTATGACAATGAGGCAGTATATGCAGCCTTCCTAAAGCGTTTTGGCACCCCTGACCCCGCAACCATCAGCAAGGGTTATAGAAACAGAACACAACAGCCAAATGAGACAGTGGAGCAGTACTTAGAAGACATGACCCTGCTCTTGGCAAACAGCAACCTGGAGGAGTCTGTTCAAGTGGATTTCCTGATTAATGGACTTAAGCCTCAAATTAAATCAGTAATCCTCCCTGACATACCTAAAAACATAGCTGATGCAGAAAAAATGGCCCTTACACACGAATTGCGCATAGAAGCAAATAAAATGGCCATGGCTGCAACCCAACAAGCCGACCTCTGTGCCATGAACAGTAACAAAAACAATAATGGCACGCCCAGAAAGGAAAACCAATACTCCAACAATAAAAAGTATGACAGGTACCCCAGTGGCAATTACAACAAGCAGTATGAGACCAGGACCCAAAACGGCCCCAACAACCAACCTGACCCCAATTACAGAAGGTTCAGAAGGTCAAGGTCTCAGGATGCTTCTGGAGGGAGAAATAAACCACCTCAGCAAAGAGCTAGGTCACAGAGCGTCCCCAGGAATCCCACCTCCAGAGATGACAACAAAATAGTCATCACAGTGGCCACAGCCCCAGCAAACAATAAACAGGTTTCCTTTAAAAAGGTCACACATGAGGCTGATATCATAAACACCAATAGTCCCCCTTACCAGAATAGGAGGACCAGAGACCCCACACCCAGCAGATTCCCCAGGAATAGCAATGAAAATGATCAGACGGAACCTGAGGGTAATGCTGACCTACATAACATTGATGAAGACAATCATGATCAAAATGATGGTGATGAAGACTTCATTGATGAAGACACAGACTATGACGACGAAGAATAGGTTTCAGGGGAAGGATGCAAAGCACCAAACCACCCCGCCCCCACCACAGTGGATATGAAATCTGGAACGCCCCCCGCCAGCCACCACCCAACTGATGTTCAAAGTGATGCAGAAATCAACTCCCTACAGCAGCCAAGAATGGATTTAACCAAGGACAACAACCTGGATTTTGGTGACAGCTCCTCTTCAGACAGCGAAGACTGTTACGAGGACAGCAGTAGCAGAGTGGCACGGCTTCAACTGAGAATCAAGTCAGATAAGTATGAGCAGCAAGGTAAGGTCTCTCGCATTAATACCGAGTTAACTAAAGGTGCAGTCTTTGTCGACATAAATGACCACCCCTATAGAGCTTTGGTAGACTCTGGAGCATCCTTATCTTTTATCAGTCAAAAAATGGCAGATAAGGTAATACACACCCCAAACTTTAAACATGGAAGACGCTCACGTATGAATGTCCTCCTAGCAGACAGATCCACAGTACAGGTAAACCATGCCATTACACTCAGCTTCCTAATTGAAGGCAAAGAATTTGTTACAAGATTACATGTAGTACCAAAGTTGAATCACCCCATTATCCTTGGAGTAAACTTTATGACCAAGTACAAAGCTAAGCTTAGCTTTGGTCCCAAACTTCCCTCCATAAACACAATCAGGCCTGCTGAAAACATTACAATACCACCAAACTCTGAAGCCACCCTCAATGCTATTGTCAACGGTTCAGAAAAATTAAATAAATTGACAGGCATCACTGAAAATATCAAACCAGCCCTACCCTTCTTGATTAAGCGCGCCTTGGTTAAACCCAAGACAAGTGCAAAATTAATACCGGTAACTGTGGCAAATCCAAATGATTTTCCTTTGCATTTAAAGAAGAGACACACACCTCTAGGTATTTTCAAACCTTTCAACATGAAAAGGGCTATACCAATAGGCCCCCTGGACACTCATCATTCACTGAACCATGTCTCACCTGCCAGCGAGCTTTTTCCAATAAATTGTGGTGAAGACCCCCTGGAGCAATTTCCCAAGGGTAATGAACCCCTACAATACAAAATATGTGAGCAGCTCAATGATACTCAGAAAATGCAGGTACGTAAAATTGTTGAACAAAATAGGCAAGCCTTTGTGATTGATGACAGCGCCATTGGCTCCAACACTGAGAATGAGGTCAAGCTGGAATTAATTCCAGATTATAAGCCCTGCAACAGGCCCTCATACAGAATGTCCCCATATAAAGAAATTTTCCAAAGAGAGCTCCTAAATAAACATTTAAGGCAGGGAATCATTGAGGAATGTACCAAGCCCTGTGAATGGAACTCACCAGCCTTCTTGGTACCCAAACCTCAGGGAGACAGATCTGTAGCCTCAGGCTGGAGAGTGGTAGTGGATTACAGATGGGTTAATCAAAACCTCAAATCTTTTCCCTATCAATTCCCCAGAGCAGACGACCTCATGCAACAAGTCGGCAGAACAGGTGCAAAATATTTCTCAAAACTAGATGTGTATAGCGCCTACCATCAAATTCCCCTGGCGGAAGAATCTAGGCCCATTACCACCTTTTCGGCCAATGGAACCAGATACATGGCCAAAGTTCTCCCAATGGGACTCAAAACCTCAGGCTTGTCTTTCATGAATGTCATGGAGCAATTGCTCATGAAATGCAAATACAGAAATGCAGTGGCATATGTTGACGATGTGGCTATTTATAGCCCCACCTGGGAAAGACACCTGCAGGACCTAGATGAGGTACTCAAACTTTTCATCAAAGGAAATATCAAACTGAAATCAGAAAAATGTGAATTGGCACAACCAAGATGGATTTCTTGGGATTTTCTCTAGATCAACACAGTGTGTCACCTTCCCCAGACAAAATCTGGCCAGTCAAAACCTTCCCTCCACCTAAAAACATCCACAACCTTAGATGTTTCAATGGCATGGCACAATTCTACAAAAGGTTTATTAAAGGTTTCGCCCACATAATGGCACCTCTATATGAAGCCTTTAAATGGACCACAAGTTGCCAGCGCGCCTTTGAGAAAATCAAAGCTTCAATTTGCACTGAAGCTGTCCTCAAATTCCCTGACTACAGCAAACCATTTGTCATGTTTACAGACTCAAGCAACTACAGCTTGGGAGCTGTGATCACACAGGTAGATGAAAATGGTTTCTATAGACCAATTGAATTTGCAGGTAGAGGTTTGACACCACAAGAGACCAGATATGGAATAACAGACAAAGAACTTCTAGGCATCGTCTTTGCAGTTAAAAAGTTCCACCATTATGTGGATGGAACCCACTTCAAGGTGTACTCAGACCACACTGCCCTGGTCTCAATGAAGTCTTCATTTTAATGAAAAAGAGAACATTACTAATGGGAGACTGGCCAGGTGGGTAGACACAGTCATGTATTATGATTTTGAGGCGGAATATCTGCAGGGCAGAGCAAATTTCGTGGCAGATTTCCTATCCAGGAGATCCTACCCACCCAGCTCTGATGACCCAATACCAATTAGATCCCAGGGAAAAATCATTCTTCCCCCCAAGAAATTAACCTTCTCTGATATTTTCATGACCAAGGTCTTTAGGTCCAACGAGCCAGTAGCCAAGAACCCAATCCAGATGGGACTCCCTAGATCAATTCTAAAAGGAGGTAAAATCTGGGGAAGCACAGGCAAACCACCCAAGGGTGTAATTGCAAAGAAAAATAGCTCTGAAAGAATTCACTTAGCTTCAATAGCAGCACCAACAGAGCTGTGCGTCTTAACCAGGGCACAGTCACAGAACTCCCAGGAAGACACACCCCCAGCCCCCAGCCAATCACGGTCCAGAACCGCTGTAAGCAAACAAGGCCGACCCACAAAGGTCAAGCCAGCTGGTTCAAGGCCAAGAGGTCGACCTCCCAAGTCCAGGTCACCCAGGGTATCAGTCAAGGCAGCCAAAGCCAGACGCGCCAAGCTGTCACATAAAGTGTTACCCTTAGCTCAAAGGGCTATCACCAGAATTTGCAACCATCCCTCACTCACACCCTCTAGAGAGGTATTGATAAAAGCACAAAAAGAAGATCTTTTTGCTTCATCAATGCTAAATTACATTCAAGATGGGAAATTGCCACCAGATCAAGGCTTGACAAATCAAATTTTAGCCAACCATGATCAGTTTATCATACTAGATGAGGTACTTTTCAGAATCACTGACACAGTCATGGGTAGTCCAGAAAAGTGGGCAGAATCATTAATTGAATCCACACACTGCTCCCCATTAGGAGGACACTTGGGTTCAATGAAAACATATGCAGCTATCAGGTCACGGTACTATTGGCACTCAATGTTTAAACAGGTGTTTGATTACTGTGGCACATGTCTCACATGCCTTACCACCAAAAAGAGGCCGAAAAACCTAAAATCACCAATGACAATCCGTGAACCTGTACTCACAGCCTACTCTCACGTCACCATAGACACAATAGGACCATTTAAAAAGGCTGTTAATGGATCTCACCACATACATGTGGTCACAGATCATGCCACTAGACATGTAACAGCATGGTGCACAGAAGACAACACAAGCACTGAGGTAGCCCTTGGTTTCTTTCAGAGAGTGATCTGCATTCATGGCACTCCCTCAGTTTTAAACACCGACAATGCTAAACAATACACCTCAAAATTCTTTGCCCTCTTCTGCAATAAATTTGGTATTAAGCATGTCACAGCGAGCGCACACTGGTCCAGATCTCAAGGTCTATGTGAACGCCAACACCAGACAATAGAATCATCCCTCAGAGCCTTTGTGTCTAAATCACAAAAACATTGGTCAACCTTCCTCCAAGCTGTGATTTTTAGCATGAACAACACAGTCTCCAGCGCCTTGGGTTACTCACCCAATCTCTTGGTATTTGGAAAACAAACCCACCTACCCACAGAGGCTGCATTAGCACTGATCACAGCAACAGAAGATGTTGACCCTGCACAAAAAGAAAATGTAGCCACTCGTTTATTAAATCTCAGGGATGAAATTCAAATGAAGGCAGCAGAAAACATGATAAAGGCCCACAAAAAGATGAAGGCCAAGCATGACGCCTCTGCAGAGGTAACCACCTTCAATACTGGTCAATTGGTGTACTTACATATACCCAACCTCCTGGTGAAGCACACCACCAAAAAGCTGCAACCCACATACTCTGGCCCTTACATCATAGTTAAGATGACCTCATCAGTAACTGCAATTTTAAAAAGGTTGCAGGATGGACATGTCTTTAAAAAGGCAGTACATGTATCCAGGCTAAGAAGACCCATTACTAGAGCCAGCGCCAAAGCCATTATAAAAAGGCTCCAGACTGGTCCTGTACAAACTCTCTTCGACCCTGATTCAAGCATAATTGCTGAAACCAATACACCAGCCCCTCCCCTCAAGAAAAAGTGAGGAAGGCCGGCAAAGAAAGGTATCATCACCTTTGCCCCATCACCCAAGAAAAGGGCAAGAGAAAGAAGCAATGAAATTTTGTTGAAATCACATATAAAGAAAGCACAAAATCCCCCCCCCCCCCACACACACACACATAAACACCTCTCAACCCCGACCCCCCCCCACACACACACACAACACTCACCACGGCTGTTGGCCCATACTCAGGCCATGTGCCATACCCCTGCTATCTACAGGGCAACCCGCACTCACACACACCTAGGCCCAATTACCCACCCCACACATGTGACAACCGACCTCAAAGCCCCGACCTGATGATAACAAATTCCCTCAGCGGCACACAATATCATCAGGCAACCCTTTTTCCCTTCTTTGAAGATTACTAACACCCACCTTTTAACTTATCACCTTACACACTTTTTGTTTTTATATTTATTTATTTTTCATTATATGTATCTCGTTTTTCTCAAACCAATTTTATTTTTCCTTTAAATTCATTCTCAAAGGCCCAATGAGCCCAATTATACACTGTTTGACCCAAGGATCAAACCCCTCAACCAGCCGCACTGTCAACCACTCAAGGGCAGCATATGCACACAATTTTGTCCAGTTATGGTTAGGTAGCCACATAAATTGCCCACGGCAGCAGTGTATCCTCTGGTACATGTTTTTTCATTTAAGGAAAAATCATGCATACACCGGCTAGATAGCTTTTCAGGGCTCCTATTTACCAGTTGACACGCCTATTGTAGGTGCTCGTATTCCCCCATACCCACCCATGTTTGTACCTCTGTTTAGCATGAGCGCTGATACAGGTAGAACCCTATATTTATGAGCTGTTAATTAAGAGCAGCTCAGTACCCCCATGCATGATGTTTCTCACACACATGAATTCATGGTCAGCAATTTTTAGACACATACACTGACCTCTCCACTCCCACCTTATCCCGAACCTGACCCTAGAATCCCAATTATAAACCTTATTACCGGGGCATAGGTTCCAAAATTTGCATAAGGGAACGCGTGCCCAAACTGCATCCATCCAATAGAATTAGGCCCAGCCTTTTTAGGGCAAGACATACCACGGTAGGGAAATCCAAAAGTGAGAAATAGCCACCCTCACGGATGCGTTTATAAGCCTTAGCCCACCCCCACCTTAGCCACTCCACAATATCACCCAGATCACACCATATCAGCGTTTCCAAGTGAACAAGTGCCTGGACCAGGGATCACCATGGTGTTTACGATGTGCAATAAGCCCAGGTAGGCCTGTCCTATGCGCCCCATACCTGACTCAATTGTTTTTGTCCCTATACTCACCCCTCTGTATGGTTTACAGCTTATTCAAAAAGTAGCTTACTCAAATTAAAACTTCTCTTCAGTGAAAATTGGACAATCCACGACCTCCTGGGACCGGTAGGACTGTTGAAAGAAGGAAGAGACATTTTTGAGTTTAGGCAGCTCATTGTACACCACCAAAATTTGGTCTTCAATATGACTTCTAGAAATTTAGCACATTACCTGAATGACCCTGCAGTCCACAAGGAACTGCCACTATCAAACCCGTTGGTCTCTACCCTCGTCAAGAGGATGTTACTTTATGTCTGTTGCGACATGCCAACTTCTCCAGATTGGAGCACCTTCAAACCTAAAACAGCTGCTTATATAGCTTTGCTGTGTGCGCGCACACTTCTGGTCTCCAACCAGCCTTTAAAAGACCTTCCCAGATATTTTAGTGGGACAGGCAGAGCCTTGGTCGTCAGGGACGCCATAGAGTTAGTAGTTCAGAAAGCCATTCTTGAGACCCACATGTGGTCCAATAACCTGTCTAAACTCCCACCTCCAGCCCCATTGCTGAAATAAATCTGACAGGGTAAGCTACAAATTTTTACTCTCACAACCCCCCCATTTAGTCTTAGCCTACTAATACCCCAGGTCCAGTCACATCTCCCTCATACCCCCTCACACCCTCGCCAAGCAACCACCCCCCACGGTTTAAACAAACCACACTACACCCACCTAGGTGTGCCTACAGTCCCCTTTACAGGAGGACACCTCCCACACAATCGACCATAAAACCCCCCCACCACATAACCCGATTGCTGATATGACTCACCAACTCAATTCCCCATCACATCTCTTTTACAGAGCCGCAGTACCTTTAATAGTGCTGTGCATCCTCTTCAACCTCACCAATGGATCACAGGACAAGGAGTTACCACAAAGGATTATTTTCAGACCAAATTATGGAGCGCGGTTTACTCAGTTACCACAGCCCCCAATCTCAAACTTCATGGACTACCCCCTAGTTTTCAGTCGGAACATTTCCCTGTCCCCCAACCTCCAGAGACCTGATAAGGTGTCACCCCTACTTAAGCCCGGCACCCCACCATACATTACCCAAACGGCCAACAACCTGGATACAATGATTAGCACCCTATTTGACAAGACCCAAAATTCTTTAGACCTTTTGATTAATTTAATTTCCAGCCCCAGGAACCGTCAGACCAGAAATGCCCCAGGACAAATCATTGGCGATATTCTCAGAGCAACCCTAGGCCTGCGAACCCAACCTGAAATTGACCTTCTAAACGCTGAAATTTCTGACATTGACAGAAGATTGGCCACTAAAATGCATGTGGTTGAATTA
The DNA here is from genome assembly GCA_949317995.1 of Acholoe squamosa. Lineage (NCBI taxonomy): Eukaryota > Metazoa > Annelida > Polychaeta > Phyllodocida > Polynoidae > Acholoe > Acholoe squamosa. The sequence goes on along the minus strand of OX439051.1, from coordinate 8,472,133 downwards.
GCCACCCACTTTCTATTGAATATCTCAGAATACAATTACAATTCCCTAAACATCCTATCTGAATTCCAAAATTATACTGATGACGCACTGTCCCTGCTGGCCCAAAATCTAAAAACATTAAATTCCAATTTTTCAAACATTAAATTTAGAATCCCAAACCAGACAGGACACCTTTTATTCCATGTTATTTTCTGCAGCAAACTCACAAATTGAATCACTCATCGACCTCCAGGAAGATCTAGATATTTTATTAAGTGCCATCAACAGCTTAATGGAGGGCGAGCTCCCTCCCACCTTAATTACCCATGACACCCTCAGGTCAGGCCTAAACAACCTCTCCAGCGCCTTGAGTAGCGCCCACCAAGGTATATCAATCCTTGACATACCCATAGGTCATTACTATAAAAGGAGAGTAAGTGCCCAGTGGAATGACCCCTCCACCCTCCTCATCTCACTACCCATACCCATAGGACTAGGAGATAATGTTTACACCCTATTCAGAACTGAAACCTTCCCAGTACCCTTTGACACATCAGATGTTAATTCCACAGGTTACACCCTAGTACAGCCCCTACCCCCCTACATAGCCATGTCCCCCAGCCACGCCCACTTCATGGAGCTCCAGCAGGCAGACTTGGACCTATGTACACAAGACAACTTTATCAGCTGTAACCTACCCCTCCCCCTGCTATCACCTCTACACCCCACCTGCACTCTGTCCCTACTCCTGGACCTACCTGATGCAGTGCACCACACCTGCAGTTTCACTGCACACATGGCTGCACCCATACCCAACCTAATTAAACCCATTTCTAGGTCAACATATCTCATGATTACTAGTAGGTCGCCATCTTACTTACAGTGTCACAATGCGGGACAAATTCCAATTATCAATGCAGCATATTCAGTTATGTCAGTACCATGCCTATGCTCTATTAAAAAAGTAGGCATGGTTATGATCAATTCAAATATGACCTGTGTACAAAATATAACACTGGAACCCATAGCCATGAGCCCCATAAACTTACCACTATGGCGACATTTTGGTTCACCTCCAGCTAACATATCAGGCGTTACCATGACAACCATGCCATGGTCCCTGGAACTACCTAACTTCCAGCGTCTCAAATCCTTACACAACCAAAAAATAGTACCCTTAATTAAAAGCGTACTCACCCTCAGACGAGCAGCCAAAGGTTTGTCAGATGAGTCTTCTCTTCTGTCAGCAAGTTCACTAACACACCTTGGTTATCACTTGGAATATTCGATCTGGTTCCACTTAGTGACCCCCTCTGATTGCCGTCCTCTGTTGTGCAATGACATGCCAGATCCAGATATGCGTATCACGCCTGGCTCAGTTGGTGACAGTCCATCTAGCACTCAACACACCCAGAATGGCGGATACGGCAACTTGGCAGAATCTTAAGGATCTGATCAACAAAGCCAACAACAACTGGCCCTCAGCATCCACACAACAGCCCGTGGAACAGAGCCTGGAATTCATCCAGACTCCTGGACGTTACGACGTGATGTGGGCAATCAGCTCCGTCCTAATCATCTTGTACCTAGCCCACCTCTTCATCTCCAGATGCTGCAGGCACTGGCCAAACTGTAGACAAGATAAATCCAATGGCCTGCCCCAGTTTGTCCTCCACATCCACTCCCAGGGAAGAACATACAAGTTTGTTGTGGGAACCATGATTTTCGGCTCCAACCTATGGCCACCATTCATTAAGGCCCCTAAAATTGGAAAACCCCGCCTCACTATGCCCTTTGGCCGTCACCTGGACCTCCACTGGAAGGCTAAGGTCAGCTTCATCATTGGCGCTCAATTGAGGGTGGTGCAGCTCGAGAGATACCCTTGCTGCCCTCTTTTCTGGAGACTACCCCTCTACAGGATCCTAAATGGGAAGCCACATGTTATGACCCTGGTCATCAAGTCCAAAACCCAGCCAGACTTCCAGCTGACTCCAGGATATGAGACGATCGAGGACACCAATATCCCAGAGATCTCCAAGATCCAGGCCCCCAGCAGCCCCAGCCCCAGGCCCAGGGGCACCCAAAAATCCAGCAGCCCGGTGGAACTAACTAAATTCACACCCAAGGAATACTAACCCCTTAGGGACATGTACGTGTTCGACCCCACCCTGGAGGACATATCTACCCAATTCCCACCTGAGATCGGTATGTTTATTTTTCTTTTCAAAATCCTTAAGGCCCGTGTCTTGATTTATGTGGGGATACCCATGTGTTTTCGTAGCCAAATTATTCTACAACCACCGGCCACCCCTATTTTCTCATATAATGGAACTGACCACCCATACCCACAGCATACGACCGGATAGCCACACACAGGACAACACATCCTATGTGGGGATACCCCATCTCCCCCCCCTCCCCCACACAATAGCCCAGCCCGGCTATGCCGAGCCATCCTGACTGCATTCCCCAAGTAGAAACCAACCCCCCCCATACCTTATCAGCCGTTATCAGCTGACAAACAAACCCAACCAAAACAAACATACTGCCACATACCTATACAATAGCAGCCCCACTGACCCAATTTGGACATTGTATAGCGGATCGCGGACGTCAAGTGCTGACGCTGCGTCTGGGCATTTTCACGCCAGATGCAGCGTCATGACATCACATGAGCGTCCCCAATACAGCCCCAAACGTCAGTTTTCGCACGTTATAACATGGGATTGGCGTCATCAATACACAATCCAACGTTCGCACGTGGTGCACATATCAATACAACAACATAAGCATGTGTTTGTATTAAAAATAGACTTGCCACATACCCCGGCTTATATACCACTATACCAATCTAATTCAGACCGGCACCCAATTTGGAAAGCCCCGGCAAGCACAACACAAACCCGTAACTGGTGATCACAGACACTTATATTAAAATTCTAATTCTCGTGCACATTAGAGGCTCCTCAGGCCATATCATATCGCGAATCACAGGATAATCACATATTAAATCACAGGGTAAAGTCTCTGGCTTCCCTCGCCTGCTTCAGATTTTCTTCATGTAAACTTTCTCCCTGGAACTCCTGTACAAGCACACACAGTGCGAATCGTTCCCCCAGCATGATACATGGTCCTGCAAATGAACCTTCATTAGTCTCCGCCCCAGGCCCCGTCAACAACCCAAACTGAAATTCGAGGCCCACCCCCTTCCTTTTTGATCTTTCTTTCTAAACAAAAGGGGGAAAGAAAAAAAAAGAGTAAGAAACCCACCTCTAACATGTTCTCCTCCAGGGCCTAGCACCAAACACCGCACGGCCCACTGGAACCACTGGCAGGTCCCTCTTTCTGGCCAACAAGACGCCGGCAAGCATAGGGCACCCACCCTATCAGCACCAAGATGGTGCGAACCCTGAATAAAAACCAGAAGGGCCTGAAGGGTAAAGTGTCTGGCTTCCCTCGCCTGCTTCAGATCTTCAAATTTTCAGACTTTCTTCATGTAAACTTTCTCCCTGGAACTCTTGTACAAGCACACACAGTGCGAATCGTTCCCCCAGCACGATACATGGTCCTGCAAATGAAAGAACCTTCATTAGTCTCCGCCCCAGGCCCCGTCAACAACCCAAACTGAAATTCGAGGCCCACCCCCTTCCTTTTTGATCTTTCTTTCTAAACAAAAGGGGGAAAGAAAAAAAAAAAGTAAGAAACCCACCTCTAACATGTTCTCCTCCAGGGCCTAGCACCAAACACCGCACGGCCCACTGGAACCACTGGCAGGTCCCTCTTTCTGGCCAACGGGACGCCGGCAAGCATAGGGCACCCACCCTATCGGCACCAAGATGGTGCGAACCCTGAATAAAAACCAGAAGGGCCTTTTTAGGGAAATACAGAAAACATAATAATCTTGACAGAAATCGTTTTAGCAAACCGGGTCACCCTAAATTGCCGACAACACACACAGAGAAGGTAACCTCCATCCTCCGTTTTCTTTTGTTCAGGCCGAGCGTAAAAAATTCTCCAAACATTCCTCCACAGGCACAACAACCTTTCAAACAGCATCAGGCAGCGTCTTCTAACGCCAAAAACGCCGTCCACCCCCTTTTATACTAGCCCTGGCCGCGGGAACCTTAAGCTCATTTTTCGGCCCAATTTTCGAACCTCAAAAATCCAAACCTTTCCAGTCTTCCAAAATTTTTAAAAAAAAACAAACCAGACCCCCCCAACCCAAAACACAAACTAGACCTCCCTAGCTCCCATCCCAACCCTGAAGGGTTGGCGCAAGTCTACATCATTCACTTACCATAAAATCATAGGCCTTAGCGTAAACCCCATACATTAACAAAACGCTGTGGAGACGCTGGCGCAGTGGCGCCTCAGGGTGTTATTTTTTCGAACTAAAATCCGAGACGGAGCAGCGCACGGTCCAACGACTGTCCGCTGGCGCCGCCTGATGTGTAGCAGTGGAATTAACATAGAGTCCTTGGATACGGCCTCCCGCCTAGCTCCAAACCTTAACCTTTTGCTTCTGTATTGTACTCCTAATTGTCGACTTGACTTATTTTTAGCACCATAAGTTAATGTTGGTATTTTTGTGGACCTGATTGTGAACCATACAAGCCTGACACAGTCTCTAATGCCTTGTTTTCTCTGCTCTATGTTGTTTTCTGACAGATCAACGCGAGATGACTGGGACCCAGACAACACTGACCAAGCCGGCCCAGAAAGACCAAACACCTCCCCAGCCGGAAAACACCCAGGTCAAGCAACCAGCGACCCTCAAAGCTCAGGGGGGACGAACCCCACCGGCACCCCCATCCCAGAGGTCGCCACAGCTGGAGAAGCTACCCCAGCGCCCCAGCAAGGCCCAAATGCCTGATCGCAGGATGCAGACTGTGCTCCAGCACCCCTGAGGGTTTTGTCTGCCCTTGTTCCTACACAGGCATCAAATTCAAACCCCTAATATCCCAGAGACACTACACCACCACCACCTTCACCAATAGCACCCCAAATCTACATTACAATGACAACAAAGATGACAATAGCTCTGAGTCTGATTCTTCAACCTCTACATCTGCCGAACCAGGTAACCTGGCCTCGGTGGAAAAAGATTTTAGAGACATAGACTTAGACCCCAGCACTCCTATAAAAAGAGCTGCACTCAGAAGGAAGTGGGCAAGGGGTAGATTCTACATAAGAACCCCCCGACCCCACCCTAACCTACCCCCCTCCAGTATCAGTGCTGTAAACCTTGGAAGCATTAAAACTCAGAAAACCATGTAAACCCCATCCAAATTCAATCTACAAGTCAGTATTACTCTCATTTTTCCTCTCCACATTTATCGATTGTAGGGACACAATTTAAACCCCCCCCCCAAGAACCACAGTACCGCTTTCATTTGTATGCGATCTTTAATTCAATCTGCAAGGTTTACATTTTTCCCACGATTGTAAAATAAAACCAAAACTCATGTTATACCATCTCAACCAACAATCACCATACATTTATTCGTAAAAACTCTGTGCAAGCTTAGAGTTGACCTGGCTGGCAGATCAACCCTATATTTCAGGTGCCACAGAGCTCCCATCTCTCTTTTTCAAGCCCAACCATGTTGTTGTATTTATGGGCTTTAGCCTCAGTAGAAAATCATGTGTGAAAAAAAATAAATAAATAAATTTTTTAATATTTATTGTCTCAAGAAGTTGAACACCCAGAGCCTGTAATTTCCACTGCCAAAGTTCTATAGAATACTACCTCAGCAAGCCATTTTTCAGCCCCAAAGGCAACAAGTGACAACTACCTTGGGCTAAATGTTCTTTTCCAAAAATCCAAAAAATTTTTTTTTTTTAGAAATTTTATATTTTCACCAACCTCTCGGCTCTGGGTGAACAGTTTCTCCTTGCATGCAAGTTTATGTTTTTAATTATTTTTATGTACAAGCTAGTCCAAAAGGGACCATCAGTCACATCTCACTGAATGTCACTGACGATCGTCACCTTGCCCACATAAGTAGCTTAGCAGCGAATACCACTGCTGCCCAGCTCATTCATTAACTTATTTTGTTAAAACCTTGTATATAAGGACAGCATGTACATATTTTCACCTTATTTAAAACTTTATTTAAACAATCTGTGCTTTTATACCGCTGACACTACTCAACCATAGCAACATATAGCAGCGAGTATCACTGTTGCCCTACTTTCCACTCGGAATATGTTTTTGTAATTTTATACCGTATATTTTCATACTGGATATCGAGAATGTATTTTGATAAATGCATGATCCGCAGGACAGATCTAGTCATGTCCCTACTACCCTGCTCAGCCAGAGTAGTCTTAGTGTTTTCAGCATCTATTTTGTTGTGTTCAAGCCAGATTATTTTGAGTTAGTTCATATAGTTTGCCTCAATTCAGAGGATGCAAGTTCAAGTAGTTTTAGCAAAGAAAAGACATCAGTTGTTATCCAAACTCCATGTTTTGTACCAACTACTACCGGTAGAACCACATATTGTACCCTTTTCACAAGAAACTTGGTAATATCAATTTTTATCCAGCGCTGAACATCTTTTCAGCCCCCTCTTTGACATTTTGTATTCGAGCATGTCAATGGACTTGATATAGACTCTCATTCCTTATAATTATACTCCCTTTAACCTCATGCAGAGATGAGTGGGAATGTGGGGATATGTCAATGGACTATTCTATGTATTATAATTATGAACGACATACTCAAACCAAACTGGCCAAGCTACCCCTAGTTCAAACCAAGGTCAACCTATTTTTAGCTTGGCAGGGTGAAGAGTTCACACCTGCCCTCCTCCAGTGGGAAATCCCCAGGCTCCCTCCTGTGGGTCCCCCACTGGAGAACTCAACTATATTTAGATTCACCTATCCAATAGGAGCAGCTCACCCTTCCTACCACAGATTGGGACTGAGCAGAACCACCGACTCAGCATATTTGAGTCGCTACCTATACTAAAAATAGAAAGTACAGAAATAGACACGACGTCACCTGGGCTTGCTCCTGACTATATAACCTAGCCAGGATCAAGCCCCAGCATCTTATTCTTCTCCAACCTAGACCCTACGACACTCAGGTGCCTTGGCTTAGGATATAGCTTGGTCAGACTGGCGAGTACTATATTGTACACTGTATCAGTTACTCATCATGCCAATCTTACAATAAAGCTGGATCATCAACTGAATTGTCTGGACTCCTGTTACCTCACTTCATGACATGTAACGAGACATTGACAACCTAACCAAATTTCTGAGACCAAACCAGATGATAGAGAGAATCTTCCAAACTTCCCAGTAGTAAACCTTTCTAGAACCCTAGACAAACTACAGGAAAATCGAATCATGGAATATATTACTCAACTAAATCTAGAGCCCTTTGCCAAAACACTATTAAATGATGCTTCCAACCTTGATCAGGCAATGGAAACACGCTACGTAGAATCACAGCTACATAGAGTTACAGAGCATCCGATTTTTCAAAGCTTAGGACTCATCTTAGGGATATCGGCTCATATTTTTATAGTATACATACTCCTCAAACTATACAGACTAGGAGGGACTGTAGCCTACCTGCCTACAGCCAAAGCATTCAGACTAGTCACAGAGCTGCCCCTACAGAAATTGATCCAAGATTAGAATACTACAAAATTTACCCCTACAGAGGAAACCTACACCCCTTTCCTCACAATTCAGGAAACCCACACCCTGATAATTGCTATATTATTTACCCTGACCATCTACTCAGCCTACAGAATAATGAAGTACCTTAAGAAATTTGTACAGACACACTGTGGTAAGAAAAACGTGGCCAAGCACACAAATCCCACAATATACTTTAAAATATATTGTGGCGACTCAAACTTCGCACTACCCTTGAGGCCTATACAACACGAATTTGATGATATAGGGCTATCAATAAAAAATAATATTATTAAGAAATACTGAGTTTGTTAATTCCAGACCCAGGCCCCCCATGTCCAGTAAATCTTGGAATATGCTATATATATATATATATATATATATATATATATATATATATATATATATATATATTTACCGGTAAAGATGGCTATATTTGTACCAGCAAGTAGCCTGATTATAAAATTCACTTTCTGAATGTTATGAATATATCTATGGAAAATTAACCATAAAATTGTATGTAGCTTCAATAATCACAAATCCTTTTTTTAAATCACATTTTTATAAGGTTTTGTACATAGTAAAATATGATTAATTAGTAAATAGTAATTATGGAGCCTATTCTATTCTACTCTACATGAATTACTGTTTTGAAAGGCAAAGGCTGTGTTTTCAATGTATGGATGATCCAGAATCCCTATGGAATTTTTATATAGACAACATTAGGAATATTCTTGATGATATGTGTCCATACAATATATTTAAAATGAAACATTCCAAAGAGGAATGGATTAATCCTGAATTATTGGATAAAATTTATACAAAGGATAGATTATTCTCCAGATCATGGGAAACTAAAAACCTGTAGAGGTACGTTGATACAAACCATAGTGTTGGGTACCGTCTGATGTGGCGGGTGAGTCAAGTCGTCGGATGTTCCTCAGGTTCCGGATAGGTGGCAGCACCGATCTGGGTCTGTGGGGACATCTGACGACGAACACCTAGGTCCTTATATAAAGGCCAGGGCTCAGCCGCTACGTCAGAGGCCCTTCTGGCCTCTGATCATGTAAGACCTTTTTAATATCTATTAGCTGCCCTTATACCACCTACCGGGTAGCCGTGAGTGTTCCTATAATAAACTATCCGTTGGCATACACTTGAATCACTGCCTTGCTCCTTCTTTCCCGATTAGTAAGGCCCGAACCACCAAGTCCGTAAGACTAAAACCATTACACTGGTGCCGTGACCAGTTAATTCTGGTGTATAGCCCGGACGTTATAACGTCCGAACGGCTAGTCCATGGGTTAGACAGCCTTACGGAAGCTAACCCTGAAGGGCAATCAACTGCCCAGGAGAATGGCAATGGATCATTGGTGATCCATACCCATTCAAACTCTCAAGATGTAGACGCTGCATCTTGGAGAGATCCCGAACCTCACTATAAAATGGATAGTGAAGAGAACATACCGGACTATGTACGGAGGGAACAATCCATACAGAGAAAGAGTAATTTGATGAGTCAACAATCACTTGTTGACGAATTAAGTAATTCGATGTTCGAAATTGGTGGAAGCACTAATCCAGAACATCCGGCACCCATGCCAAAAAGGGTTACGTTTGGTAAATTACCATACAGTATACCCAGTCCTGGACTACCGATTCTAGATTACAGTGCCATAGACGGCGACGTAACATATGCGGTACCGGAAGGTGAAGAATTCAAACAACCGGATGTCCTGTTGTTAAACGACACCTATGTTACTTTGAACGAGAATTTGAATACCTTGGTCAAAGCGAAAGATGAAGTAATTAATGAAAAACTTCATCTAGAAGAAGACTTAATCGGTATGCGAAATGAATTCGAAACCAGAAAGAGTGAATACATGAAAGAATTAGAAGATGAAGAGAGAAAACTTCAAGAAATGAGGAAGTCATTCAATAAAGAATATGACAATAGACACACTCATATCCAGACATACATAGATACGAATGATCAATTATGTCTTGATAAGGCTAAGTACGAATTGGAAATAAGCCAATATCAAAACGAGTTAGAGAAATTGAAACTTCAGTGCAGTAAACAAGCTGAAGACAATGAAACTATCCGGATGGGCATTATAGCGTATAATAGACAACTGGAAGAAGACAAACAGAAACTCACGAATGAGCTTCAGGAACTGCAGAATACTGCACTGACCCTAGATAAGTATGTAGAAGCTGCACAATTGACTATAGGCACTATAGATCCAAATGTGGTATCTACAATGGTGGCGAATACATCTCAGGATGTAACGCCCAATAGATATAACCCATTTGTTAGTGAGGGGGCTGATAAAAATGTAGTATCCGGAATCTATAAGAAACCAGATAATACGGCACCCAGCGGAATGAGTATCCAGAATAGTAATTGCCCACAAGGGACGACTAATAAAGGATCCACTAATAGCACACCTACACCTCAGGCTTGCACGCTTGATACGGTAGTAGGTCCAGCTCCACCAATACCGGATCTGACTCATAAAACTAGGCAGGTCCAGGTTAATATAACTAGTGGAAGTAACACAACACCAGTGGCTCAACCACCGGCACCGGGTTCAGTGAGAAATCTTCTTACACCACCTTCGTATTTTTCTCAACCCGGACATAGTACACCAGCAGGTGCAAGATTGCCTAACACACCCACGGGTCAGAGCAATGTACCAAATGGTGGACGATTTCCTAGACCTAATCCTCCACAACCAAATGTGGTAGGGGGTACGTATCTACCAAGAGCAACTCCCTATGGATATAGTAATAACTATAATCCGGCAGGAGGAAGTAACTACCATTATGGTAATACATATAACCAGGGATGGAATCAAAATAATTCCTTTCCCGGGTCTGCATCTTCCGGAACAACTGGAAATGCTGGTTATGGAGGTGGATATCCTAACAGTCCGTCCAGGAATTAACCCAATAATGGTCCACCTGGAGGTAATCCCCCAGGCGGTCCTGGTGGATCCGGATCCAGAGGATCAGGATCGGGAGGAGATGGCAGGAAGCCAAACAGGAGAACTTCCATGCCTGCAGGGATGCAAAACATCTTTGATAGGAGCCAATGTATCCAAAATCTGGGCATTGACTGCTACCGGAAGGGAGCAGACGGCATGGAAGTCATGAACTGGAGCATGCGAGAAGCAGATAGACTATGAGGATGTAATAATCTGGCACGTAGACAAGCAAGGATACCCCCTCCATATGATTCGAATGATCCATGGAAGGATAGGTATCAGGCTTTTGTCGAAGAGGTCAACTGTAGTGGTTGGACAAAAGAAGAAGCTCTGCCTTACCTGATCTGTTGGTTGAATAAAGGTGGAAAAGTAGCCCTCAACCAATGGAGAGTAGCATATGGAATAAACGGCACCTATGATCAATTGGTCGAGTGTGCCGCGTACCTATGTGGTTCGATCGTTAGAGAAGATCCATGGGTAAGCTTTAAGAAGAGGACACAGAAACCTAAAGAATCTCATAAAGTCTTTGGTTTGGAGCTACAGGACTTTCTATCGAAAGCACGTCCAAATTGGGCTCATGATGATGACTGCTATCTGCAAGAATTGTTTACACAATTCTACAGTGGATTGCGGGATTCGGATCACAAACAAGTAGTTTGGGATTCTTGGAAGGATGATACATCTTTCAGTGACCTCTTTATATCAATCGACGGACATGATATGAAGAAAAGGTTGGTGGGTCTAGGACCTAACCCGGTACGAGCAGCTCCATTGCAATACGGAGGCTCCCCTGCTCAAGTATATGAAACTTCCCAACTAGCCCCGGTTGATTTGCAGGAGGCTGATCAGGAAGATTAATATGTCTCCGATGAAAATGGAGAATATATTGGATCAGTCCAGGTAGCTGGAAAGTATTACCGACAGAAACGGTATAGGAAAGTACATCCGAAGGGAAGGGGAGGGTCCGTTGCTAATAAAATAGCTTCCGGAACCAACCTAGGAGGTAATACAGCTACAGTTGCTCCTACTGTAGCAGCCACGGCTACTCCAATGAGACACTGATAGCCGGATTGACGGAGGCTCTGAAAAGACCTCGGGTTGATAAATCCCAGAGGAGATGTTACAGATGCCAGAAGTTAGGGCACTATGCATCCGAATGTATGGCTGAGAAACCTGTCCCTCGTAGACAGGAAGGTGTCTCTGGTATAATAGCAGAGGAAAACTAAGGAGGGGTCCCCCTAGGGGCAGAGAAGGGGATCCCGGTGACAAATCTTGCCATGATATCACCATCCGTAACGATAGTTCGCATGAAGTAACAAACCCGCCTAACACCGAGGTGGTTGTAGACACACGGAAGGTGATATGACAGGTGCCCAGGGAGCACAGGGGAAACTCGATATCAGTAACGAGGTAGGTGGCTATTTTTTAGCCAGGGTTGGTATTGCCCACCTACCCCCGGGTCATCCTTGTCTGGAATAATGTTTGCCTCACCGTTAACGGAAGATCAGCCGAATTTCTCATGGATACGGGTGCTAGCCACTCCTGTATCTCCAAGAGGTTCTACGATCTTATTCCGAATGAACACGATACTCTGAAATCGGGAGGAAATGCTCAAACGGCCGATGGCAGTACCATGCAAACGTATGGAAGAACTTGTGTGAAGTTGCAATTGGATGGAATACATGACTATGTCATGAGCGCCACCGTTATGGATATAGCAGATGAAGGGATACTCGGGTTGGATTTCGCATCCCTGTATGGGGTGGTTTTAGAACCACAATCAGGAGTGTTGAGTGTGAAATACCCATATCCTGTAAAGGTTAGGTGCGTGCTAAGACAAGTAAGCAGTATGGCTAGTGTTGCACACACTGTGCGAATTCCCCCAGGTATAGCCTGTGATGTGCTGGTGAGAAGTCATCCTGCAATGCGTAATAAGCCTGCAGTGATAGAACCGGATGTAGTTACTTTGTCAAGTATCGGATTAACTTCTGTAGACACAATAGTAGCAAATGCATCCTGGTCAGTAGTACCTGTCTCCAATACTGGAAACACTACTATCTACCTGAAAAAGGGACAAGTTTTTGGAAACGTGACTCTTTCGGAAACTGTAACGGATAGTAAGTTAAACTTATGGAAGGTAACAGAAGATGATGGAATTTCGGATGACTTGTTAAAGTTATATGAAGAAACTTCATTAGAAAATCCGGAACATCGGAACAATTTTTACGAATTGCTCTGTCAGTATAGTAATGCCTTTGCCAAACCTGGTGAAAAACTAGGTACGACAAATAAGGTAGTACACAAAATAGATACTGGAGATGCAGAACCTTTTAAGATACCGTACAGGCGGTTACCTTTAGCAAAGAAAAGAGTAGCTGAAGAGGGAATAAACAAGATGTTGGATCAGGATGTAATAGTCCCATCCAATAGTCCATGGAGTAGTCCTGTGTGTATGGTAACAAAAAAAGATGGTACTATACGCTTTTGCATAGACTACAGGAAGTTAAATGGAATAACGAAAAAGAATTCGTATCCATTACCGAGAATAGACGAAACCATTGACTCCTTAGGAGGTAACAGTTGGTTTTGTACCCTAGACTTGCAACCAGGATATTGGCAAGTGGGAATGAACCCATCAGATATGGAAAAGACAGCATTTTCGAGTCATATTGGACTATTCCAATATAACGTAATGCCGTTTGGCTTGTGTAATGCAGCAGCTACATTTGAAGCAATGATGGAAACTATATTAAGTGATTTATTGTGAAAAAAGATGTCTTGTATATCTTGACGATGTAATAGTCTTCGGAAAAACATTCGAAGAGTGTTCTAATAATCTCAAGTTGGTATTAGAACGTATTATTTCAAACTGAAACCTAAAAAATGCCACATGTTTAGAAAGTCCATAAATTATTTGGGCCGCATCATTAGTGATGAAGGAATAAAAGCTGATCCCGATAAAATTGAATCAGTAACGACTTGGAATAGACATAAAACACCCAAAGAGGTGAGGTCATTTTTAGGATTCTGTTCCTATTACAGGGAATTTATTCCGAATTATTCTAGAGTCAGTTACCCATTACAAGTAATAGCTAACTGGACTCCAGGAAGTACCAAGGAAAAATTTCCTTGGACGCATGAACAGGAATCTGCTTTTCAAAAGCTGAAAGATCTGTTCACGAGTACTCCCATAGTGCAATATCCGAATGAGACGGATCATTTCATACTGGATACAGATGCTAGTAACGACAGCATTGGTGCAGCTCTCTCGCAAGTCCAAAATGGGAGAGAGGTACCAATTGCCTTTGCCAGCAACACACTGAGTAGAACTCAGTGCAATTACTGCACGACCAAAAGAGAATTGTTGGCAGTAGTTGTATATACAAAGAAGTTCAAACATTTTCTATGGGGAACGAACTTTACTTTACGTACAGATCATTCCTTTTTGAGATGGTTATTGAACTTCCGAGATGCTGAAGGCATGTTAGGTCGATGGCTAGCCCACTTATCTGAATATGGGATTGAACATCACCAGATTCAGCATAGACCCGGAGTTAAGTATTTAAATGCTGATGCCTTGTCTCGAATACCTATTCGGAAATGTGATAATCCGGATTGTACTGATTGTGGAGCTCACAGAGCAGTGCTAGCAGGGATTCGGAGGCCCTTCGAACCCCTAGTTGCCAGTGTACTGGAATGGTCTATGGATCACATACGATGCTTCCAGGAAGCTGACTCGATAACTGCACAGCTACTGCAATTGGTACCAAAGGGTATACGTCCAGCTAGACCAGAGGTCTCTCTGGAAAATCGAAAATTGAGAAGGTTTCTTGCTCAATGGACTGAGCTTGAAGTCCGAAAAGGCGTGTTATACCGTTGGAAGCCATGTAATAATGGTGAGAAAATCATGCAAGTGGTTATACCACATGCAATGAGACATGACATTATTTATTTCTGTCATGGGCATCGGACCAGTGGTCATTTTGGGAGAAAACGCTCATTAGCACGACTCTCCAAGAAATACTATTGGCCCGGCATGTCACGAGACTTGCAAAGATGGGTGACCACCTATCCGGACTGTTGTAAAAACAAACCCGGACCCGGGATGGGCAAACTTCCCCTATCTCAGGAACTCTTCGGAGTTAGATTCGCGAGAATCGGAGTAGATATCATTAGTGGACTTAATACAACTGCTAATGATAATACCTGTATGATGGTAGTGTGTGATTACTACACGAAATACACCAAAGTATTCCCACTACCGGACCACAAAGCAGTCACTTGTGCCGAGACCTTTGTAAAAGGTTGGGTACTGACTTTCGGTGTACCATTAATGCTACATAGTGACCAAGGCAGAGAATTCAAATCAAATCCCTGGCAAGGTATGTGCAAATACTTGGCTATCTGCAAAACTAGAACCAATCCGTATAGGCCACACAGTGACGGATTGGTCGAAAGGTTCAATAGAACCCTTATTCAGGTCCTGAAGTCACTTGTTAATGAACATATGGACGATTGGGATGAGCAATGTCATTTTGTGACACATGCTTATAACAGTACGGTACATTCAAGTACTAACTGTACTCCGAATTTTCGGAGAGGATCTAATAATGCCTGCAGACTTAGTATTTGGAGTCGTAGGAATGGACCCGGAACTACCTTGTCATGTAGTTTTCGTCGAATGTTTAAGAGACAGATTCAAAAAAGCATACGAGTCTGTCCGAATTGATTTGGAGAAAAGTGCCAAATGGCAGAAAGTTGGATATGATACCGATCTAAAGCATAGACACATAAAATTAGTGTCTAATTGGGACGGTCCTTTTACTATAACACAAGTCATTAGTGATTGTACCGGAATTATCAAATCAGACCTTGGTCGACTCTATAAGTCAAATGTGGCTAAATTAAGGAAATGGTCTGGGAGGGAGACCTCCACAGAAATGTATGGTGAAGGATCAGGAAAGATTCTGAATCAGAATCGTATAATAGACCAGGTAAGGAACCCAACAGTGAAGAGGGGCCGAGGTAGGCCTAAAAAAGAGTTCCGAATCAGTGCCACCCACGCCAACACCGATTAAGCGTGGGGGAGTTAAAAAAGTCTCGGCAGGTGAAGACAAGAAGAAGAGGAAAGGTGTTTCGAAGGCCAAGAAACACCTAGAGAAGGCTCTTCAGACTGTCAGGTCCGAAAAGGAACTATCCAAGAAGGGGATATACGTTCGCCGCAGCCCTCGAATTGCCCAGAGGACTGCAGTGACCTAACCTGTATACACAACGAGTGTAATGTTTATATTTAGAGGAACGGATGGCAACTGACCCGAAAGGCTTATTTGTCGCCGCCGTATGATGTACCAGTGGGTAGTGGACGGATAATCCGGTGGATTTGCTTAAGCTTTCCATAAACTCCACTTAAATCCCCAGACGAGTCATCGGCGTGAGCGATAATTACCTAAAAACAATCAGTTTGTTTATGTTCCGCTTGTAGCATGTGCGTTTCCGCATGACATCACCGTGTCCAGTCTCGGCTGACCTCTGGTGACCCAGCTAGCTAGCTTGTCGCCATATTGTTTTTCGGCAGATTTCAGAACGGACGAGTGATCGCCCTCTTTTGAATTTCTGCCGTCTAACAATCCAGGTGCGCCCCCAGAGTCGGTCTCTCAGCAGGCAGGCTCCGTCAGTGTCGGCCCCGGATAAGCTGACTCCGTCCGCAGAAGCTTTTCCAGAAGCTTTGTCACCTGTTACACAGGTGGAAAGCAAGTTGATGGAAGTGGAGGAATCCACTGATCGTTCGTTCGGGGAGAAACTGGCTTCATTCTCACTGAATGAGCCAGAGAAACTGTTGTCACCACTTCCTACCGATGGACCTGGAGACTCTTCGAAGCCCGAAGCAGCAGCAACCGGATCCGAGACTGCACAAGTTGACGGATCTAAGGACCAATGGAAGCCGGCCGTGGACGATCCGTTCCCAGCGGCTTACGATGGCCGGTATCTGTATGTCCATCCGGACTTACAGGCACAAGTAGTCAACCCAGATGGCTCACCAGTCAAACTGGACCCGAAAGTTA
The DNA here is from genome assembly GCA_949317995.1 of Acholoe squamosa. Taxonomy (NCBI): domain Eukaryota; kingdom Metazoa; phylum Annelida; class Polychaeta; order Phyllodocida; family Polynoidae; genus Acholoe; species Acholoe squamosa. The sequence goes on along the minus strand of OX439051.1, from coordinate 8,455,449 downwards.
GAATGGCTATCGAGGGTGTTATGGCCCCCGAACAGCTGGACAGGATGCCACCCGAATGGCTCAGAGACTGGCCTTGGTTCCAACGGGGACTGATGGTTGACGTCGCCTTTTGACAGGTGGTGTATGAGGCAAACAGAGCCTTCCTGCTTGGAGCTTATCCAAAGCCGGACAGGTCTCAGTGGAACTTGACCAAGACCAATGTCAACTGGGTAGGCTGTGTTTCGGAACCCGAAGGCCAGACTTACCCACGCCCTAGCGCTGTTCGGCCTGAGTACCGAGGCCGCTGCTAACTTCGAGCAGTGGGACGATAGCTTTTACATAGCCGAAGCCGAGCTAACGGATGTCCAGAACACCTCTCTAACGGGACTGGACAGGAATGCAGCCCTTCGTACGGTTCTTGTCTGTCGTCTGACTGCAGAGCAGGAAGCCCTGGAGCAAGCACGTAGGGAAGCGGAGGCACCCGCACCTCCAATCCCCGACCTGAAGGTAGGCGCCAGGAGTTCGGCCAGTGCTAAAACAACCACTGGCAGTGCTACCGGAAAAACCCCCAGTCCGGTAGAGACATCAACGTCCAGCGAGTCCGGGACCAAGGATCCGGAAGACTGGACTGTCAGCAAGAACAGGAGGTCTGCTTCTCGGAGGCTCAAGAATCTTCCAGATTCTGTTAGAGCCGACCCGCAAGCTAGCACCTCAGCCACGGGTAGCACTGCCATGGAGGTTGTTTCCTCAGATGAGGAATCGGTACACGAGTCCTCAGTAGAGTACGATGAGAAGGTGACTCCATCTACTCAGACTGAGGCAGAACGTTGGGCTAACACCAAATCCGGATTCAAAACCCGGATCCCAACGTGCTTCTCCGACTGTGCGTACGGAGTGAAGAAAGACGGTTCGACACTGTATGCCTGTCCGGATACAGTCAATAAGAATGGTGAATCCGACGATGAGAATTGGATGCGTCTTTCGGACGAGGATCCCAATCCGTGCAAAGCCTATCGCAAGATGTGGCTTATGCTTAACCTCACCGACGGGTACTATACTTATACCCAGAGGCGCAAGCTACGTTGGGCGCTTGAGAAGTGGTACGGAGACGACCAAAAGTCCTGTCCCTTCTCCATTTGCCAGGATGCTAGCAATGTCTCGGTCCAGACCTGGAGCACTTCAGCCCGGTTCCAGAGGCATCTGGTAGAGGCCCACTTCCACCATCACCCGGTTTACATTTGTGATCCGAGTTATGGTAAGAAGGGGAAGAAGTGTACTACGAAGGTACAGTACAACAGTCGTAGTGATCTGGCAAGACACCAGAAGAAGGCTCATGCTAAAGGACTTGATACAGCCCGTAAGCAGATTATGGACATGCATCAGGAACTCATGAAGGAGTTCAACAGTCTGAGCGAGGATGCTTGGTCGAAGATCCGACCAGGGGACCAAGTCCTCTGTGAAGTTCCGAAGACCAAGGATTCGAAACTCCGTGCCAAGATTGTCTTGACTCCCGCAAGGGTAAATTAGACATGCATGAGTCTCTTTGGCAGAAATGCGAGGAGTCTGGAAAGGAGGGAAAGACCAGAGACCAGAACCGAGGTGGCAACGGCAATGGTCAGTCCACTACTGTTCCTAAGGCCAGGGCAGAGGATCGTTCCAGATCCCCCCTGGCACGTCACCCACACGAGCAGGCCCAGGGTACTCCTGTCTTCAAGAGACCCGGACCTGCAGGATACGCAGGTGCTGTATCTAAGCCGGGGATAGTTAACACCCGTAACTTTCCGTCCATGACCCAGGGACCTGGACCCAAGAGCCAGACCTTGGTTGTGGGTAAAGGAGGTCGTTTAGTCCCTAAAAAGACCTCAGCACCTGCTGCTGCTGGATCTGCAACTATTGCAGCCGCCCAGCCTGTGAACTTCACCCCTGAACAGGTACAAATGTACATGGAGATGGGGATGAGACAAAACCCGCCGCCCACTTACTGTCTCCCTATGGCAGCGATGTCTGGAAGCCCCACATCTGGAAGTATCCCGCAGGCAGTGTCAACACCTCCCAAGGTTGTTGCACCACCTCCGAAACCAAAGGACGCGATTACCATCAAGACTGGTAACGCCGAAATTTGGTTTGAGAAATCTCGCCAGGGAGAAGTGGATGTCCAGAAGGCCATCTACACCCACTGGGAGAGATGTGTTTGTGATAGAGCAACAGAGTTCCATCAGGGTCTCCTAAACGATACCCTGTTGTGTATGAAACAGGTGGGCGACGCCGAAAAGGAGCGCCTTGAGACTGTCATCCGAGACGAAGTTAAAGCTCGGGAGGAGGCTGCCTTAGCTGCCAAGGAACAGGCAGCTATGGATGTACACGTTCTTGAGAAACGGGTCAAGGAAGAGATAACTCGGAATACAAATCTGAACACTAAGTTCATGAGAGTATTCGGAGTCAATATAGATGAATGGGATGGCACTCCCGAGTCGGCTCTAGATCTTCTTAGGAAGAAACACGCTAAGAAATCAACCTAAGTGTGTTCCGGGTTACTTGGCAATATTTTTTTTCTCTCCCCTAAAACCTTGATAACCAGATTTAGCTATTGCAGAAAACTATATATTGTCAACGAGTCCGTAAATGATGAATGAGGATGAATACAGACGAATCAGGAATCCAGTTTGATATCCACTTTATTCATTGAAGTCCACGAGGTATAGATGGTGATACAGTATAAGGTGCCCAACAGTGTCCAAGCCTAGCCCTTGAGCCAAGGGCTCTTGTCTCACATGAGTGTGTGAGGTATGAAGTATGAAGGTAGAAAAGATGAGTGAGCCGCTCCACCTACAGGCATTTATAGTAGAAGCTGCTCACCCAGCTCATCCTAAAAATAGTATCAGGTGAGCTAAATATAGTAACTGGGGAACTCCAGTGCAGGTATGTAGGTGGATCCTAAACATAGCACTGGGGTTCACAGAGGTCAGTATGGTTCTAAATATAGCTGCTGGGAATTCCCGGTATGCTGTGAGCTGCTCATGATCAATGGGCATGTCCTCCAGCAGGAGGAGTTGGTCTAAACATAGCTGCTAGGGATCCCCAGCATGCAGCAAGCTGCTTGTGATTGACGGGCGTATCCTCCAGTGGGAGGAGGCGGGGTCACTGAGTGCAGTTGACACCGCCAGCCTTTGGTCTATGGGTATGGCTTGGCTTGTGGGTAGACTCGGACACTAGGTTACATGGTAGAGTCAAAGGTGAAAAATAAATATGATAAGTACAATACCCATAACGGTCTACTGACAAATCCCCACATTCCTACTCGATTCCACGCGAGGTTTTAAGGAGGAAGATTGTGAGAAAAGGTCTACTGACAAAAATAATGATGTGTAATAATAGGTATTACATCTTATCATTTAAGTTAAAATTTGTAGTATTAAGGAGATATTTAATACTGATTTTTGGTTGAACATGAATAAATTATAAAAGTGCAAAAGACAACTGTGCCAAAGAAGTGTTGTTTGTAATTTTTGGCAAGGAAAACATGAATAATTCAGGTCGTGGTAGGATACAAGAGCTGGATTATTTATCTAGTTCTAAGGTTCACACAAAATAAAGGAAAGAAAAACTATCCTAAAGCATGCAGTTGTTGGCTCTAAGGCAGACCTTGAGGTAGACAAGTTATTATTGAAGTCTGTTTTAGTACCGGTAGGCACTTTAGTATTTAGGTCTTGAGCCAATATACAATACAACATAATAAATAAAAACAGAGGTAAGGTAATTGATGACTGGCAAGGTCGATCAAACGATCCTTATAATACTGATAAGGCTAGGGAGTCTGAAGGCTTAGGTAATATTGTTAAGGAAATTTTCTAAAAAAAAAGAAAGAAAATTTTGGCTTTTTGGTTGTGGTTGATTTGGTTGTAGAAGGATTTCTTATTTGGTAAAAGGTTTGTCTTGGTCAATGGAGAATTTAGCATGTTTAGCCTTCAGTCTACCTGGGGTATCATTGGTTGAGAGTGACAAGGTTAATACAAGAATAAAAAGGTGGCTCTGGCTGATATTTAGATTGGATCTCAGTTGATCCTGTAAAAATACTGGCTGCCAGTGCTTCCTTGTGAAATTTTAGAAAAATATAAACTAGCTAAAACCCATAAATATTTTGACATGGTTCAGTTTGAAAAGGTACAGTGTGAAAGAGAAAGAACTTTATGGCATCTTAAGATCATAAAAACCTGCTGCCTGGCTTGTGGTCTTCATAATGTTCTTAAAAAAAATAAATAAATGTACAAGAATGCAGCGTGTTGTCATGATTATGTATCATAGCCTTACACAAAACCAGAAAAACTGGCTTTATAAATCAGTTGACTAGGCTGACTGAGTCAGTGTTCATAGTGTCCATGGGCGGTCTGTAAGTGAAGTGTGTCTCTACACTTTTAGTCCATAATTTAAAGACAGTTTCAAAAATAAATAAAGGAGAAGATGTGAGGATAGTTATTGAGGTTATTTTCTTTTTCTATGGCGACTTTGGTTTACAAGACCTTTAGGTGGTGGGTCTTGGTGGTCTAAGACGTTCAAGTTAAGAGAGCGACCTAGTGAGGCTCTTTTCCTGGACCTGGATTTTTTGGACAAATCCTACAATCTTGCTGAGATGCATACTGTTAGGCTTGCCTGAGTCAGGTTGCAAGCTCAGATCGAAATTATACACAGAGTCCATATTTATTGGTTCTGCTGAGAGGGAGGTGCTAGAGTCACTATCCTCCTCGGATGAAACTTGGGTGTTTATTTGGGGTAAGGGTCTCCAGACCTGGGGCGAGCTAATTGTGGTGAAGGTGTCGAATGTCCTTAAAAGAAAATGAACACTTATAATTATTCTATGTGTTCCGGGTTCTTTTATAACCAGATAATTATGTAATTCAGGACATATACCTATTATTATATCCTGAAAGTTCTATTCGGATTAGGATCCATATTTATAAAAATCCGATAGTAGATTTGCTGCTGCTATTCACATCCGGATGCTGATACCTGACTTCTCCTGACTTCTGCTGTTACCCGTTCCTGACCACTATATAGGATGGACGATATTCTACTAATGTTCTGAATGGACTTCTCTACACTATTTATTACTTCCGGATCAACCAGTTTTGGACTTACACTATGTCAACTACATATAAAGGATTACGATTATACCTGTTGACTACCGGACTATTACTTCACACCATTCGGATCTACTTATGAACAATAGCACTTCTAGAGGATTGTGGGTAGCTGCCCCTAATTCAACTTCCGTGTTTATATTTATATTACCTTGCATTACAATAGACATTAGCATGTCCATCCCGTGGTTAGCTGACCACCTCACCTATTTACCTGGCATCCGGCTGACTGCGGCGCAAGACATCACCAGCATTCGATATATTCATATATATAATATAACTATTCTTGCTAATATTATTTCTATATGTATAGTTACACTATGATGATACACTATTGTATACTTTCATACGGGTTAATATTAATACGGATCTCTTGTTACTATTCATATTATTCAACATGATCCGATACCTTCATAGTGTATATCCACCAGATTATCATAACTGTCCTGCGCGACATATTTTTGTATAAATATAATTATCTGGTGCTATAATGGTTATTTGGTACATGATGATGTCATATACGTTATTCTACTATTTTTTTTTCCTTTCAAGTGTATGTACTTAATAAACTATCCATTGGCATACACTTGAATCACCGCCTTGCTCCTTTTTTCCCGATTAGTAAGGCCCGAACCACCAAGTCCGTAAGACTAAAACCATTACAAACCCTACTGACAAATTAATAGCTTAAAATGCCAGAAAAGAACTTAAAGGTTTAATTAGTTCCACAAGGGAAAGTTTTGTTGAAAACTTAACAGATGAATTAAAAAACGATCCCACTAAATTCTGGAGAGAAATCTCTAAATTGTTATCAGAAAAAAGAGCAAAAATAATAAGATACAACTTATTGATGATAATAACACTTTATTAAAAAAAGAAGAAATCCCATCTTATATTAACAGTTATTTTGCTTATATAGGTCCAAAACTTGCTAGTAAACACAATAAATCCTGGACCTACTACGGTTCAATCAACAACACTACAAGTCTGGATCAAAATTAAAACAAATGCTTTTGAATTAGGTAAATATGTTGACGGGATTGTAACATCAAAATCATCAGTCATAGAAGGAGTTAGTACAAAAATTCTAAAATCAGTTTTTTCAAAATTCAAAATTACACCTTACACACATTCTCAACACTTCTTTTGTCACCAATATTTTTCCAGAAAATTGGAAAATTTTCAAAACTAATACCTATCCCAAAATCTGGTGACAACAGACTTAGCAATGATTACAGACTAATATCTTTTACCAAGCAAAATCATAGAAAAAAATAGTTCACAACAGATTATTAGAATTTCTTGAATGAAATAACCTTTTGGCCAGCACACAATTTGGATATAGAAAAAAACAAATCTATCATAGATTCTGTAGGCAAATTCACAGATGATATTCTACTAAACAAAAATAACAAACAAAACACTTTGGCAACCTTTTTTGACTTAAGAAAAGCATTTGCTACTGTAAATCATGAAATTCTTCTTAAAAAATTAGAACTTTTAGTTATAAAAGGAAGCCTCTTCGGCTATGTCATCATTTTCTAAGTTGGTGGCCGCTAATCTGGCTTCCAGATCTAACATACCCTGCTTCCTTTTAAGCAGTGATTGTTTTTCCACTGCCGGTTTAATCTGCCTATGAATAGATTCCTCCCTGTCTGCTATGTGATCCTCCAAGGGAGCCTCCACCTGTTATTGCGTGCCTCCAGTGGCTTGTTCACTGCCACCCAGGTCGGCCATGTTGGTTTCAGTGATGTGGGGTTCCTTATAGAAAACCACAAAGTCAACCTGAGAGTTCTTCCTGTAGTGAGGGGTAGGCTCATTACACTGTGGGCACTGCTCATGTTCCCATGATAACTATGTCCACAACTGGGGTTTGTACACTGCACCATTGTGCACAAAATACAGAGGACAAACCACTGCATTGAACTGCCAGCTATGCCTGCCTGCCTGCTACCTGTGAGTGATTGACTGCACACCTGGTGACCTAGTTGACCTTGATCCAGGGTGACTAGAGACCTCAGTGGTGTCCCCTGTACTTGATACCTGGATCAGTCAAGTATAACAGAATGATTCTAACCCTAAATTGGATAACGGATTATCTAAATAATAGAAAACAATATATACTTTTATTGATGGGATTTATTCTAGCACTGGAAATATTGAATGTGAAGTTCCCCAAGGATCTATTCTAAGGTAAGCTGCTGGCAAAACTAGTACACAGGGTACTGTCTTACCACCTTGAGGGGAATCAAATTCTATCGCCGACACAGTTTGGTTTCCGACCCGGAAAGGGCACAAGTGATGCTGTCTTTGCTGTTGTTAAAGACCTTTATGATGCAAGGGATGATGGGAAGATTACTGCCTGTTGTTTTATCGACTTCATGAAAGCATTCGATTGTGTACATCACTCAACCCTCATTCTTAAAATTTGCCGACTTAATATTCATGGAAAGCTTAAGAAATGGCTTAGTGACTACTTAGCCCACAGGTCACACCAGACCATAGCCAATGGAGGTCGGTCACCGCAGTCCGCGGTGGGGTTTGGTGTTCCCCAAGGATCCATTTTAGGCCCCCTGTTGTTTGTGCTGTTCATTAATGATATTAGCAATGCCATTCTGAATTGTAATTATGTTATGTACGCGGACGATTTGGTCTTGTATGCCTCAGATATAGACAGCAGGGTAGCGGTAGATAGGTTGCAGAGTGACCTTAATCGAATCTATCACTGGTGCAATACCAATTACATGACTATAAATGCCACCAAGTCCATGGTAATGTATTTTGGACCAAGCAATAAGTTAAAACAACTGCCGGAGTTGAAAGTCGTAATCGGCCAAAATCAATTGCCTATATGCACTAGCTACAACTACCTCGGTATAGAACTAGATGCAAGCCTTAACATTATGGCCCATATAGGTAAAGTGAAGAAAAGCCTAGGAAATAAATTATATAAATTTAGCAAATTAAGGAAATGCCTGTCCACTGATATAAGCCTACGTATATACAAGGTCATGATATTGCCAGCAGTTGAATATTGTTCCTTTATTACTGGAAGTGCTAATAATACTGAACTATTAAAGCTACAACGGTTGCAAAACCATGGTCTTAAAATCTGTCAAAACAAACGGATAAGAGAGGTTAGCATTGACAACTTACATACTATGTGTAAAGTTGAAAAACTGGATATAAGACGCAGTAAACAGTTATTGTGCATCATGTGGAAAAAGTCAAATAGAGGCGAGGCGCTGCAACAAGCAGAAGTGAGAACCAGAGGGGATCTCAAAATTAAGTTTGCAAAAAGACGTGCAAAATCCAGTTTCTATCAACGATCTCCTTATTACAGAGGTGTCACCTTGTGGGACTCTTTACCGGTTGCGACCCAGAGGGAACCCTCATTGACACGCTTTAAATCCGCCATTCATAAATTCCTATTACAGTAATCTAAAGCTTATTTGATACCACCTGGTCAATATTGATACCTTGCCATACAATGTCTAATTTGCTGTTATTATCTGTATAAACTGAGAATTATTGTCATTCGTGTAACTTATAACTCTGCATCAGGGTATTGATGACTGTATTGTACTCTCCCTGATGGTGTAAGGAAAAACGTCCTAGTAAGGACGATTACACTGAATAAAAATCAATCAATCAATCAAGTCCTCTATTATTTTTGATCTGTATTAATGACATACATTTTGCTTGCAAAAATCCCAAAATATGTCTTTTTGCTGATGATATTGTTATATACTGCAGTAGTAATAAGGAGAATGAAACATTTCTTCTTTTACAAGAGGACATAAATAGATTTGTAGAGTGGTATGACATCAATAAGCTTACAGTTAATATAGAAGAAAAAGAAAATACATGGGATTGGTTCATAAAAAAGTTTCAAAAATTCAAAACAACTCCTCATCAGAGATATTGCAATATCCAGAGTCCCAAGCTGTAAATATTTAGGCATCATTCTGGACCCTACATTGAATTATAATATTTTTCAAAAAAAAAAACACAAATGAAAACAACCTGTCAAATCGTAAAAAGAAAAATACAGTTGCACCATCCAAGGCCTCCAAACATCCCATAGGAATAGCACAGCCATTAGTAGTCACAGTGCATTAAGAAATGGCACAGAGACCTCTAAAAATGTCTAGGATCCATGGTTTATGTGCTGGGATTTACAGTACATCTTATGAATAGGGATATAAACTTTTAAGGTATGCAAGTGATCCCAGAAAGCAAGGGACAAAGTGAATAAAGTTTCATTGAAATGATCATTACTATAGAGAAGGAATAGCAATTGAATCATTATTTTAGGAGCTATCAATGTATCTTGGCAGAGAAGGATAGACAATATCTTACTCTAAGGATACACTCTAGAGGGTAAGCAAGAATGGATACCCATGTAATGGTTCGTATTGACTTATATGTTGGGTGGCTCTTTGGCTCGCTTACCACTAGATGTACCAACACAACACGAGTAGTTCGGGTTGGGCAAAGCCCCAGAAACCCCTACCTCTCGGGTAGGACTTTATTTAATCTCTCTGAAGACAAAGTATTAGCGTCTGGACTGGACCATGTCCAGTCCCCTTCTGCCGCTCGTCCGGCTCCTTAGTAGGAGCTGGACGCGAGGCATGGTGCTGCCCCCTCTTGTACCAACGAGGTATCGCAAAGCGACACCTAGCTAGCATAGAAGGAACAAGCACCACACGAACACGTCTCTCGGATGAACGGCACTAATATATATACAATGATGCCGGCCCCTACACCACCCCCACTAGACTTTACCTAGGGTTGGGTGTAATTAACAAGTAACTATTGTTGACTTTATACAGTGGTGTTATAAATAAATAGGTAAGTCTATATATACACAGTTCGTATTAAATATAGAACATTTAAGGGGCATTATAAGTTATATGTACACAATAAGGCATCATCGTATATAACCCGAAGTGTTTATAATTAATAACAAAAATAGGAAGTGGCCCCTTATGGACCATCGACCTATGGTGATAATGTTACACGTGTGTTATTATTAAACATGAGACGCGACGAAGAATATTCGATGTGTAGTAAGGTGATATTGATAAATTTTTACAATGTTTTTACCGACCCGAGGTGGGGTAAATAACCCGAAAAAATTTTGACTTTTACTTACAAGAATATAATATACGATATAAAAATAGATTTATACAAAATATGAAATATAGGTGTCCTACCAGGGTAGCAGGATCACCCTTACAATATACCGGACTTCCGGCGAACCTGGAACGACTGGTTTCTGCAGCTCCACCCGGCGACATATGTGTGGTGGCAAACCACGTTGCTGTTATGATGTGCCCTGATGAAGATGGGAAGATGGAGACCCGGTTAGATGTTGTAGTCCTTTGGGTGTTCGGGTTAGCGTCCATCCTCGCTGCAGGTTACGATCCAGGTATCAGGAGTCCAGCGTAAGGAACAGTGCCTCTGGCATACTAAATGCATTTACCCTCGGGTACAAGGAGACACCAACAGATGGACACTCAAAGATCTTCAGGATCTGTGTCCATCTTCTCAGCCGGCTCCACTGAGGCAGATGGAGCCGAGCTGCTACAGCTGCTCGTAGAGAGCGCCGCTGAAGCCTCGCTGGGAGTCTCGCTCCCCAAGCTCAAGGCCCTCATCACTGCGGACGGACTGTCCATTGCCTCGGATGCTGGTGCAGCAACCGTGGCAGTTGGGACAGCCCGGTTCCAAGTGGGGGGCGGGAGCAAGAGAGCTGCCGGAATCGGCGGAGCAGCCGGGACCGGTGGAGTGGCCAGGACCGGTGGAGTAGCCGGGGCTGGCGGGGCATCCGGGGGTATCTCTGGTACGAAGATGAGAGACGACGGTAAGCCGTCCCACTCCTCCAGATGTTTCCCGAATGCCAGGAAAAACTTGAGGTCAGCCTCCTTAAATCGATGGATATATCTGGAGTTTTCAGCTTCGTGAAACTCTTTAAGCTTTTCGGCTTCCTTCTGTTTCCGCCGGCAGGACTCGAGGGCCTCCTCGACCTTCTTCCTTTCCAGCTCCCTGATTTTCTCTTCCTCCCGCCTCTGGATCTCGTAGACCAGATTGACGGTGGCTTCAGTCATCACACGCCAGTAGTCAACAGACTTCTGGCGGTGCAATGCCTGCCATTCTGCCATCAGGTCATTCTGGATCTGAACCGTTCGGACATCGCGGTGGTCGACGAACGTATTCGGATCCTGAAGACCTGACAGGGTACCGGAGATTAGTTCCATTAGGGGTACCCGAGGACCCGTCGGTGGAACTATCACTGGTGGTGGCGCTGGGGCCTCCACTGAGACAGGCGGGGTGCCTGTTGGAGGAGCAGACGGGCCCTCCACCGTGATGCCTCCTCGGCCTCGGCCACCACCCGGGGAGCCTCGGGTGGACTCCAGCCCACCGCGGCCCCTACCACGAGCTTTGGCCCGGCCCAAGGAGGTAAGGACCTGCGACTCGGGTCCAGCCGGTCCCATTGAAGGGAACTTCGCCGCGTACTCACTGTACGTGGGGCGCTTGCCGGAGGATCCCTCTCCAGCCCACCAAGTAGAATACCCGGATGGGGGAGCGAACAGTTCGCCCCCATCATCCAGGCCGCCAGAGGCTTCGCCCGGGCGTTGTTCCGCGGGTGCAGGTGTGGAGGTGGCTGGAGTCGCCGGTGCGGTCGGCTGGCTACCCGACCTGCGGGCCTGGTTGCCAGGCATCTCTAGAGCCGAGACCTGTTGTCCCGACTCGCGACGATCAGCTGGGTTGGCTGGTCTTGGCTGGTCCTTGCCACCCGAAGGGCTCACGGACCGGTCTGCTCGGGTCCTCTTGGAAGCAGTAGTCGTGACTGTGCCTCCGTTTGGACCTTTAGAGCGGGCTTTGGCCTTCTCTCGCTTGTCGTCTCCTCGCCACTTTTTCACCTTCAGGTGCACCTCGCTGGGCATCCCGAATTTTGTGGACGAGGAGTTCGTCTGGAAGTAAGTCAGCAAGTTGCCGCTCTTCCACGAGCAGAATCCGGTCTCGAATGCCTGCTCTTTCACTTCCTTGATGCTCAGCGCGGACCAATTAGCAAGGAGCTCGCTGAAGCACTTGATGGCTCGTTTCCTGGTCTTCTCCAGGCCGATGCCATGGGCCTTCTGCAAATGCAGAGCCATGTCTCGGCGCCGGTGAGTGCTGAACGAGCCATCACAATGTTTACTCGGGCGGTCCCCGAGCACACACATCATCACAGGCTTGTGATGCATATGATACTAGACGATGTGTCGAGCGAAGCGGGGCTTCGTCTCGAACATCTTCTCACCCGTGAGAGCCAGCTGGCAAGACTCAAACGGGCACCTTCGGCGGTTGCCGGTTGGTCCCCATTGGGTCATTGCCCACTGGACTTTCGTCCGGGCCTCGTAGCTGTAGATCGAGCCTAATTTGGACTTGAGCTGGTCAATCCAAATCAGGTAGAACTTGCCTACTGGCGTATCCGAGGGGCCGGACTTCATCCACTCCTCGTCATCGCTGTCACCGTCCTTATTGACGGCGCTCGGACACATATAGTGGACTGTGTCGTAAGCACAGTCCGCGAAGCAGCGGGGAGTCCGTTCCTTGAACCCCTCGGCTGCATTCTTCCACATCCACTTCTGATTGTCGTCCTTGGGAACATCCGTGGTCATTTCTTCCCACGTTGTCACGGACTCCAAATCAGATTTGGCAGACTCGGGCAGCTCTGGATCGCTTTCGCTCTCCTCGCTGTCCGTGTATATGTCAGCTCCTCTACGGCTGGCTCGGCTGGAGGTGGTAGTACCAGTCGGAGCCTTGGTAGGGGACTTCGTCTTTGCACCCGACGTGCTGGCTGCAGAAGATGCAGTAACCGAGGTGGCTACCGTGGTGGTTGTAGTGGTGGGAGCGGGCGTCTTCGGTTTGCCCTTACCCCTCGGCTTGGTGGGGGGCGTGGGCTCTGCCGGAGACGCTTTCGCTCCATTCTTCTTCTTCCGGCGCACAACCTTAGTCGGTTGGGCCGGAACTTCGGGACTGGAATCCGACTCGCGTCGGCTCCTGTCCCCTGTCCGAGGGCTCCTCCTTCCGCTGACCGGGGAGTCAGAGTCGGAAGAGATCTCAGCTTTTCGTTGGGCCTGCTGCTTGCGATGGGCCCGGCGAGCTGCGGTGAGCTCCTTCTGCTGCTTGGCAAGCTCGGTTCGCTTTGCCTCTACAGCAGCCTGCTGGCGCGAGATGTCCTCTTCCGAGATCTCGCCAGGTGCCTCCGGGATGTCGGCAGCTGGGTCGGTCTCGGTCGTGGACCTCTCGACGGCGATGCGGACATCCTCAGCCTCCAGATCGCTCTCAGTGAGAGGACCCTTGGGCGCAGGTTTACGGGTCAATCGCTTGACCCGGTCGGTTTCCACCGACGACAAGGTTACTGTGGAGTCTGTATCCATGTCGGATTCGGACTCCCTTAACTCCGTGGCCTTCTGGATGATGCCCGCAGAGATCAAGACGGCTCGAGCTAAATTCTCGTTAGTCGCCATATTCTCCGCCAACTTTAGGTAGTTGCGGAGCCAAGAAACTGGCATGTTGTCAGCCAGCTCGTCACTACACGAGTCCATTACCATAGTTTTAAGTTCATCTGGTATGGGCTCGGGCACGCCCTGCTCCACCGCCATGGGCCCGCATCCGAACATGGAGGCGTGCATAGGGATGTACGTACCCCAGGAGGTATACACGATACCTTCCTGGCGATCAACGTGTGCTAGACGTCTGATCTGAGTCCTGAATCCCGGAGGATACATTGGAATGTCCAGGACATCCACTTTGCTACCCGAAGCGGCTGTTGTAGACGGGCGCTCCGGGCGTGGCGGGGGTGGAGGTGGCATCCTCTCCCGGTCGGTTGCCTCGGCCATAGCCGAGAGCGTCCGGGCGGCCTCCTCTGTCGAAGAATCCATAGATTCCTCGACCCGAGACGGGACCTTCGGGTCCTCGTCTTGTTCCAACGGAATGTTGGCTGTTTGACGCGCAGCGTCAATCGTTCCCTGTGCCATGGCACCGGGTTCGACTTCCAAAATTAATTGGCAAGTTTTGTTGGACTCCTCCCGAAGGATTCGTCCAACAGAGAGGCTTTTGGGTTAGCTAGGCTAACACGACAGCTACAGGCTGTATAACCGCCGACAAATAACTAGAGCAAAAACGGGTGGCGTCTAACCACCACGAGTCCGCTCTAGTTATGACCAGTATGACGTCAGACCTCTCGTCTCGCGAGATCCCGCCATGGCTATCCGGTGACCTAGTTCCGCGCTTTCCCGCCACACCAGCAGCGCCACCTAGGGAACTAGATCCGAACCAACATTCGACTCGACATGTGAGACGCGGCCTACTACCCGAGTGCTATCGTCTGGAGCTTAGCGGTGTATACAACGCTTCAAAGCGAATGTACCGGTTAATCCGACCGCCACTCACGGGATACAGCCACCCGGGGAGGGCGCGTTCGACATCTCTGGCCGTGGAACGTATGTTGCCTGCCTATGGCGGACAACACGCAGCAGCTCGTTGTGTACTGAGTTAGGTTACAGCAGACCTCAACCGGGGGCTGCGTCTAACGCCTTCGGTTAGCATTTTATTTTTCCCGGCTTTACGTACGGCCTTTTCTGGATCTCGCTTAGTCAGAGCGGGACCCTTCCCATACGTAATGCCTTCACTCAGCGAGACTTTCTTCCATTTCTTACGATTAGGTCGTTTCCTGGCCTTCGTCTTCTTTTTTACTATAACCTCGTCTCCCGGCGTCTTTCTCGGCCGGCCTCTAGGGCGCTTCCTCGGTACTACCACGCTCGGTCCGCTAGGGACAGATACAGGTGGTTTGTAGCCGAACTCCCTCTCCGCCTCTTCGCGCCCCTTCCAGGGCCGAAGTTTTCCGACATTTGTCTTCCATTTCCTACCCGTCAGGCAGTCCTCTATCATCACCGTGGACTCGGAGATGACACGAACGATTTTAAATGGACCTTCCCAAGGCGTTACGAGCTTCAGATTATCCAGCGGCTCGTAGTACCTTAGTACTTTGTCCCCAACATTAAAACGAATTCGTTTAGCATTGGTGTCATAGCCCACCTTCTGCCACTTCGCACTCTTCAGCAGTTCTTTCCGAACGGCCTCGTATGCCTGTTTGAACCGGTCCCTTAATGACTCTACAAACAGCACCGTGCAGGGCGCCTCCGGGTCTATTCCAACCACTCCATACACTAAGTCGGCGGGCATTATGATGTCCTCGCCGAACACTAGCATGTTTGGGGTGCAGTTAGTTGATGAATGGACAGTGTTGTTGTAGGCATGTACTACAAACTCGCACTGTTCATCCCAGTCATCCTGGTGGGTATTAACCAGGGGCTTTAGTACTTGTATGAGGGTTCTATTGAAGCGCTCTACCTGCCCATCCGACTGTGGTCGGTACGGGTTTGTTCGGGTCTTACAAATGGCTAGGTAATGGCACATTTCCTGCCAAAGTTCTGACTCGAACTCCCTTCCCTGGTCACTGTGCATCATAAGGGGAACACCCAAATGCAGCACCCAGCCTTTCACAAATGCCTCCGCGCATGTGGCGGCTTTGTGGTTGGGAAGGGGGAACACCCGAGTGTACTTAGTATAATAGTCGGTTACGACCATCATACAAGTATTGTCTCGCGGCGTCGTCTTAATCCCACTGATGATGTCTATCGCTACTCGAGCAAATCTGACACCAAACAATTCCTGTGATAAGGGTTGCTTACCCAGGCCGGGTCCCGGTTTGTTTTTACAACAATCCGGGCAAGTGGCGATCCACCGGAGCAGGTCGCCTCTCATACCGGGCCAGTAGTAACGCCTTTGTAGACGCTCTATCGACCTTCTCTTACCGAAATGGCCACTCGTTTGGTGGCCATGGCAATAATACATGATATCCCTCCTCATCGGGGCGGGTATCACTATTTGCAACAGCCTACCGTTGGTGGGAGTTGTCTTCCACCTACATAGTATGCTGTCTCGGATCTCTAGCTCGGCCCATTGAGCAACCGCCTCGCTTCCCTATCCTCCAGGGAAACTAGAGGCCTTGCCGGTTTAATGCCTGACCGTAGGTATTCCATTATGCGCGCAGTGGTGGGGTCTGACTGTTGAAACTTCTTGATGGTCTCCGGGGACCAATCGAGATAGCTGCATACAGCCTCCTCCCAGGGGATACGGGGGGTGGTATAATTAAATACCAGCCCGGCTACCACAGCATTGTGGGCCCCGCAGTCTTCACATGTGGCATTTTGGCACCTTCGGATAGGCCGTCTTGACAAGGCATCCGCATTGATGTGTTTAGCACCGGGTCGGTGCTCTATTTGTTTATGCTCTAATCCGAATTCGGATAGGTGAGCTAACCAACGTCCAATCATCCCCTCGGCGTCCTTAAAGTTAAGGAGCCACCTAAGAGACGAATGGTCTGTTCTTAAAGTAAAGTCACTTCCCCAAAGGAAATGCTTAAACTTCTTCGTATACACCACCACAGCGAGGAGTTCTCACTTGGTGGTACAATAATTTCGCTGTGTCTTGCTTAACGTGTTGCTAGCAAATGCTATTGGCACTTCGACTCCCTCTTGGACCTGAGAGAGAGCTGCCCCAATCGCATCATTGCTCGCATCGGTGTCTAAGATGAAATGTCCCTCGGGAGTGGGATATTTCAACACGGGTGTATTCCTAAATAAATCTTTTATTTTATTAAAAGACTCTTCTTGCTCGCTGGTCCATGGGAATGGGTCCCGTGCCCTACCCGGGGTCCAGTGAGCTAAGCACTGCATGGGGAAGCTGACACGAGAGTAATTCGGTATGAAATCACGATAATAGGAACAAAATCCTAAAAATGATCTCACCTCCTTAGCACTCGTGGGTCTTTCCCAATTTTCTACAGCTTCTAATTTTTCCGGATCCGCACTTACCCCGTTAGGAGTAATGATCCTTCCCAAGTATGTAATGGTTTTCTTAAACAAATTACATTTCTTGGGTTTAAGTTTAAGACCGTTTGATAGTATCCGGTCGAGGACTAATTGCAGATTCGCCAGGCATTCCTTGAATGACTTGCCGAACACGACCACATCATCCAAGTAAACCAGGCATTTCTTCCACAAAAGGTCACTCAGTAAGGATTCCATCATAGCCTCGAATGTAGCGGGGGCGTTACACAATCCGAAGGGTAGGACATTATACTCAAACAGCCCCATATGACTGGAGAATGCTGTCTTCTCCTTGTCTTTGGGGTGCATTGGTATTTGCCAATATCCGGACTGTAAATCCAAGGTACAGAACCATTGGTTTCCGCCCAAGCTATCTAAAGTCTCGTCTATCCTTGGTAAAGGATACGAGTTCTTCTTTGTTATACCGTTCAATTTCCGGTAGTCGACACAAAAGCGGATTGTACCGTCTTTCTTAGTAGTCATACAAACAGGGCTGGACCAGGGACTTGAGCTAGGCACGATTACCCCTAGGTCCAACTGTTTTTGTATTTGCTCTTCACAGATTAACTTCTTCTTAAGGGGAAGTCTACGATACGGGATTTTAAAAGGTTTCTCGCTGCCCACATCTATGGTGTGCAACACCTTATCGGATCTACCCACCGGGCCTCCTTCCCTACCAAAAGCACCTTCGTACTTTTGTAGAAGTCTCGCTAGGCAATCCTTATCGTCCGTATTCTTTAAATCTGACTGATCAATCAGCTTTTGGAATTCTTCATCCATAGGATGCTGACTAACTGGGTTTAGTGGTTTGTTAAATTTAGCCTCGGCGACATGTTCTACCGAACTCATCCTTCCAACACTGTCGCCTCGCCTCAAATAAACCACCGAACCACTTCGGTTAGTTATGGGTAATACAGACCAAGCTGCATTAGCCACTAATGTATCCACTGAGTCTAACCCGATGCTTGACAAATACACCGTGTCGGGTTCGTAGACTCCAGTTTCATTCCTCTGAGCCATGGATCCGCCACAAAGGACATCGCAAGTGGTACCCGGTGGGATCTTCACCGTATGTACCACTGCTGCGACCGAAGACACCTGTCTCAATACGCATTGGACATGCAAGCCATACGGGCTCCGTATACCCATCGTACCGTCCCTCGGGTCCAAGACGGCCCCGTATAAGCTTGCAAAATCCAATCCGAGGATTCCGTCATCACTAACCTCTGCTATAGTTGGCGAAAGAACAAACTCTTTGCCTCCTATATGGATAGGCATAAACGTCCTACCAAATGTACGCATACTGCTTCCGTCGGCCGTACAAGCATTTACCCCCGATTTGAGGTTCTCATGGCTGCCGGCTACCGAATCGAAGAATCTTTTGGACACACATGAATGACTAGCTCCAGTATCCACCAAGAATTCCCCCACCCGGCCTTCCACAGATATGGGTACATACCACCGTCTCCCCCCTAAAGGCGAGGGGTTACTGGTAAACTGGTGAAAGTCTCCCGAATCACCAAGATTCAATCCGAGTCCTCTCAGGAATTCCAGACACGGATGACTTGGGGGAAGGCGTGTCCCACACACTCGAATCAACTCTTTGATCCATCCTTCCTCTCCCCTAGTGCGGCCACTCGCCTCCATATGATCGCTCCTGCACATATCAACACTAGGGTCCCTGGCCCCGGCCGAGGTGCAGGGGTGCGCACCCTCAGCCACCCGGCCTCCAGGTGTAATTGACTCGAAATCTTCCACCGGGATACCCCCGGTAGCATTTTGGCATTCGTTCCCACTCGGGGCCATGTCAGATGCCGTTGACACAACCCCCACTAGTTTTCCACATCTGTGGAATCCGTAGCATTCTCCCTTTCTACGCCGTCGTCTTCGGCTTCATAGAAGGCAGCCATTACCGGCTTAGTAGCGGTACATTCAGATGAGTAGTGTCCCATGCGCTGGCACCTGAAACACTTAACCGTTCGGCGATCCACCCGGGGTCTTTGCCGATTGGCTTGGATGGCATCTGTAATTTTCTTACACATGTCTTCCAGAAGTTTGGTCATGTCCGGGGACTGAGTCTTCACTTTGTCAGTGCTTACAGTGGACTTGACCGCCTTCTCGACAGCCTTCGGGTCACTCTTGACCTCGGATGAAGGTCTAGAGTCCCTTTGTTTATTGAAAGATTTCCTGGGAATATACTTCCTACCTGAAGTATTCTTCCTTAATTGCATCGAACAGAAGGTGCCGTCTTCCTGTTCGATATCAATCAATTCGAAGTCGTCTGAGGGAGTATTGACCTCCGACTGCTGGGTCACCGATGCCAGGGGTACCAAGCCGCTGGCATTAGGTATGTCCCCAGCTAACATAGCTCGCTTCTTCACGGCCATATCTATACCATTAAATATGCCGTGTAGTGTTATGCCCTCCTTCCAGGCATCCCTCGCTGCTAATTGTTCATCTCGGTCTCTTAGACCCTTGACGAATTGAGTGATCAAATCGTCCATATACCAGTCCTGGTTTTCAGTACCGGGTCTGGCCTTACTTAGCAGGGCATGGAGTTCCATACCGTATGCTCTGAAAGCTTCATTCGGCTTCTGTGTGCGTTTCTTAAAACGGACCATCGGGTCTTCCTTGACCATGTTGCATAACAGTCCACTAGCAGTTTCTACTAACTGCTCAAAACTCCCAACGAGGCCGTACCAGGTTCGCCATTGCTCTACAGCCATGCGACCCGGCCCGCCTTTCAGACATCTCACCAGATGTGGCTTGGCCTCGTATGGGGTCCATCCATTACAATTCATCACATCGATGAAATCTTCAAACCACTCTTTCCATGGTCGAGTACCGTCATATTCTCTAGGAATAACGGCTACCCTTCGGGCAGAATTGTGAGCATACATCAATCTAGTGCATTGCTGTTTGCTCCATTCAATCGCCTTGGTTTCATTCAAGGTCCGATTGCCCCCTATACCACCGAAGCTCGAATTGCCCGGTGGAGGCGGTGGTGGAGGTTGTGTATACGTCCACTGTGTACCACTGTGGTTCGTATAGCTCGCACCACCCTGGTTGGGGCCGGTACCCGAGGTACCACTATAGCCTGTGGCACCCGAAGCACCGCCCCCCCCTTGCGCGCCTTGGTAACCGCCGTCGGATGGCTGGTTTCCCGTTGACTGGCCGCCATCGTTTGATGGATTCGGTTGGGTGTTGTCATTACCAGCACCCAGCCCCGGGTCGTTACTAGGATCCACATGAATGTGGAACCCACTGGTCTCCGCACTACTATCGGAAGCCTCTCTAGGGGTATAGTCCGGGTCCAGGTTGTGGACTATGGGCACCTCACTTATCCGGACTCTACTAGTTCGGCCATGCTTATCCTGGGTTCTGATGTAAACGCCCCCTTGATCTACGTTCCGCGAAGCATTATCATTTACAAAAGGATTATACTGCGGATTCTTCGGTGTAGAACAGGAGACCGGGTCGCCCTGTTTCACGAACGTCGAGTTCGGGTTTGTATCCCTACTCGCCGGAGGGGCATGTGTTTGCTCTTGCTCCTGTAAATAACTCTCCATAGCGGACTTATTTATTGTGAGGGTAGCTACGTCTGTAGTCAGGTTTCGCTGTTCCTCCCTAAGCTGTGCGTTTTCTGCCAAGATTTCGGATCGAATCTTTTCATTTTCAGCCACAGCTCGGTTTCTTTCTTCTTGGGCGATAATTGCCTCTCGCTTAAAAGTATCCTTAAGTAGGCGGTACTTTTCACCCTTCTCTTTCTGAGACCTGTTATATTCACTGGTCTCCTTCCTGATCTCGGCTTGTTCCGAGACCATCTTGGCTTCTGTCTCAGCCTTCCGGAGTTGAAGTTTCTTAAGCTTCTCCTCCATTGCGTGCAACTCAGTTTGTAATTTATTTACATCCCGAGCCTTAGCAACCTCCTCGGCTCTAGCCTTGTCGATTGCTCTAAGTTTATTGGCTTCCTCGATTTCCAACTCAGCCAGCCTCTTTTCTTTTTCCTGTGCGTCTCTTTCCTTCCGCTCCAACCGATGGGATACGGAGGATAGACGATATTTGAGGTCGGATTCTTTTAGAATCGCCTCCTGCTCAACGGATCGTAATTTTCCGATCCGAGACTTAGCTTCCTCCTCTATTTTGGATTGGGCTAACATGAATTGTTCATGTTGCCTCTTTGCCTGTAACTCTACCTGTTCCTTGGCTTTCAAATAGGCCTGAGTATTTTTATACCCGGGACCCATCCGACGTCCGTAGATAGACTTGCGACTGCCTCCAGGGTAAAACATGGAGTCAGACAAGCCTTCGTCTAGAGATCGGCCTAGGTGATGCCTTTCCGAGCTTTTCGGTCCGGTACCACTAGGCTTATCTTTTGATTTCGCGTCTGGGACTATTGCGTCCCTTTTGGTTTTACCATCGTCGCTGTCATGATCCGACGATGTCATTAGTGGGGCTACTTCGGTTCCACCACCTGGTGCTGAACCCTGAGCGGTTGCAGTACGCTGCATAGGGCTTTGTGCAATTGGTGTACCCAAGCCGCTAGCCGAGCCTGTTGGTACCATAGGACCTAGCTGGCGTCTGCTAGTTATAACTTGGGACCAATCGCTCAAGTCTAAAGTTGGGGGTCTTAACACACCCCTAAACAATCCGGTATCCGGTACTCCTGTCTGGGGTGTGGCCGGATACAATTTTACGATGCCATCTCTGGTGGCATTGTCCCTAAGGTCGGGTGTAGAAAAAATATTTCGTACACCCTCCTGATTAAACATTTGTTGTTGACCGGGTTTCCAGTCTAACAACAGATGCTGGGATGTGTAATCATCCTCTTCGAATCCCTCTAGCCCAGGGCTGGGGGGATCCGCTTCGGGTTTCCCGAGGCTTTCGGCCAATGTGGCCGCGCACCACCCCCGCAACAACTGGTCACGGCACCAGTGTAATGGTTCGTATTGACTTATATGTTGGGTGGCTCTTTGGCTCGCTTACCACTAGATGTACCAACACAACACGAGTAGTTCGGGTTGGGCAAAGCCCCAGAAACCCCTACCTCTCGGGTAGGACTTTATTTAATCTCTCTGATGACAAAGTATTAGCGTCTGGACTGGACCATGTCCAGTCCCCTTCTGCCGCTCGTCCGGCTCCTTAGTAGGAGCTGGACGCGAGGCATGGTGCTGCCCCCTCTTGTACCAACGAGGTATCGCAAAGCGACACCTAGCTAGCATAGAAGGAACAAGCACCACACGAACACGTCTCTCGGATGAACGGCACTAATATATATACAATGATGCCGGCCCCTACACCCATATTAGGGTGTTACATCGAAAATTAACCAACAGTCTCACATATTATCCAAATAGTGGATCTGATAGAAAAGACATGTACTACTACTATGCCAAATACAGAATGATGATATCTTCAATAGGGAATGCTTGGGAGCTGTTCAAAGTTGAAAAAGTAACTAATATTTTTTCACCACTGCTCTATATGTGTGACATGTACAGGGAAAAGGGGTCTTAAACCCCCTGCACCAAGCCCCCTTTTCGCAGATTGTGTAACATATAGACTATGCAGGGTAGTGGCGCTTATACCACAATTTCTGGCTTACACAGTGCTTTTTGGGGTCTATTCCCATCCACATATCTGTCGTTATACCACGATTTCTGGCTTACACAGTGCTTTTTGGTGGCTATTCCCATACACATATCTGTCGATATTGCACACCCTATAGGCTGTAACATCAATTTTGGAAGGCGTGCGGTTATCAAGGGAAGGCGTGCGGTTATCCAGGTAAGGCGTGCGGTTATCCAGGATAACCGCACGCCTCTCATGTCCTCCCATGTCATATGTTACATGTTAAAACCCACGCAATTTTCCAGGCCAGGGTAGGGATCGAACCTGCAGTCTCACATCCCCAATCCAACTCCTTATGCACTATGCCACAAGGACTGACGAGAAATCCTCGGTTCGAACCAAGTCTGGATATGATACAAAGCCGTGTGCGCTGTCGCTGTCCACTGCCGGGCGATGAGGTGTATTCTACACAAACATAACAGCGAGACGCAGTGAACGGAGAAGGCGCGGTGGCCTAGCGGTTAGCGAGTTGCGCCAAACTGTCAGAGGTACATGGATCGCGCCCCGGTCCGGGCGTATCTTTTTTCGCCGTGTGCACTGTCGCTGTCCGCTGCCGGGCGCAGAGGTGTATTCTACACAAACATAACAGCGAGAAGCATCTTTTTTCGCCGTGTGCCCTGTCGCTGTCCCCTGCCGGGAGAGGAGGTGTATGTACACTATTTTTCGCCGTGTGCCGCTGCCAAGGCTAGCCGAGACGGGCGCTGTTGCTGTCCGCTGCCGGGCGAGGAGGTGTATCACTGTATGTACCTGTGTACACACACTGTCATGGCTGGCTTCGAGTCCCGGGAAGGGGGAATAATTTTTGTTTTCAACTTGAATTATTTATTGGTTTCGTGGTATAAAATAAGTAGTCAATGGATAACTCATGACTCGTGGGGGTTATCGACGATAATAACACTCGGCCTATGGCCTCGTGTTATTATCCGTCATTATACCACGATTTCGGGACTTCCGGTGGGTTTATATGCAGTTTAGCCGTGCATTATTTTGCATATACCACCCTTGTGCATTTTTGAAATTTTTGGTATATACTTTTTTGGTGTCAAGTTGGACTTAGAATATTTTTGGAGACGCTGGCGGACATAGAAATTTGGTCTCGCCATTGTTTCAATGTGAAAAATCGTCCAAACTCGTATCAGGATTGAACCCCGCCCGCAGTGGTGGTAGGCGAAGGCCTTAGCCATTGCGCCACACTGAACGGTGATGAAATCAAATGCGAATATAAATAAGACCTTGACCGGAGAGGTACCGAATGTTCACACTCACTTTTCGTATGGAATCCAGCCATGACATGTTATAATATTAAAATCCCAAGAAGTATTTGATCCATAGACGAGGAATGCGTGCTAATTGTCTCCATTTTCTTCGATATAAATAAGAATCCATTGATTTTCCCGTGGCCGCTCTGCGCGAAGCCATTGTTTCGGCGTCTTTCTTGTACGACGAGCAGTTGACCTATATCTACATCCGGGCCACTGACACACTTTCGCCGGACAAGGAGGCGGGTGGGAATGGCCGGACCGCGACTCGCGTACTTTGGGAAAATCAATGGATTCCATACGAAAAGTGAGTGTAAACACGGCGGTACCTCTCCCGGCCAGAACAAAAACAATGGCTTCGCGCAGAGCGGTGACCTGGGCCGTATCGCTTGCTTTTACAAAATGTCTTCTCCTGGCTATATTCTTTGGATCTCAGGTAAGAAATTGATACAAAATGGAGGAAATGGTGGTATAAACCTATTAGGTCATGGATATGGGGGCCCCACGGGCTGTATATGCTGTATATACCCTCGCCGCTTCGCGGCTCAGGTATATACAGCATATACAGCCCTAGGGCCCCCATATCCATGATCTATTAGCTTAATAACCCCCACTCGTCATGAGTTATCCATTGGTTACTTGTTCACTGTTTGGGAGTAGAGTGGACCATGCAGCACAGCGGGATCACACTGCCTGCAGCCACAGGGTCATATACAATGAACACCTTCATTTAGGTCTTTTGTGGGTATTGAATGTTGGAAAAGGGGTGCTGTAAATAATATAATATATAGTACTTCTGTTAGTATTATTTGCCTTATGTGTTTGCTGATTCATTCCAGTTAATTAATCCTGGTTTACCAAGGTATAGCAAAGAAGGAATGATATAGACCTAGTTCTGCCATGAGGATGCAAGAGTTGTGCAGAGCTATAATAACGATAATAGGTGCATTATTTTGTTAATTGTGTGTAGTTCAATAGCGTGAGCACACACCTTTTAAATTATCAATTTTCATTGGTCTTTTTAACCTAAAACCATGTTTTCTTACCTAAAACATGACACAGAATTGTGAATATTGATCATAAAGAAAGTGTGCACCTAAGGCAATGTGTGCAAATATGTGTAGAAATACCCTTTCATTTCACTTAGATCTCAATAGATTCTTGCATACTTGGCATTATCTAAGGACATGTATTTTTTCCTCTACTGCAGATATAGGTGCCATATGCTACCTACTCACAATATGCCAAAAGTGGCATTTACCTGTGTGTTTCCACAACCATTAGACCAATTAAGATAATCATAAATGAAGAACTGATGATTACTGGGGTGTGTATAGTAAACATTTGTGGAGCAAAGAAGTAAGACCATTCCAAGAATCTAAGCAGAACTGCCGTTCTGACAGAGGTTTACACAGCCCATGTAAATCCCTACCATATTGCTTGCCTGCTCATGGCATAGTTTTTCCGCTTGTGCACCATCTTTTTGCCTAGTTCTATTTTTTGGTATTTCTAGGTGGCATGATCTTAGTTCAGGTCACTAATACTAGCGACCAGTTTTGGCGACCAGAATTGTGGCTTATTCTATATCAGAAAATCATGACCACATTTTAGCGACCACTTTATTCTGTATATAGTGACCTAAACGTAGATATGGCCTCCTTGTATGGTAAGAGTGTTTGCATTATAACAAGAATAGGGCATGGGTCATAACCATAAGTGGGACATAATCAGGGAAAGACACTAACAACACTAGTATGTATGGTCAGTCCATTATATAAAAGAATATCTAACAACAGCATCCAGACTATTCGGTTTATTCAAGAGTTACACAGTTTATTATGACATAAATGTAAACACCCCTCATACATTGAATCAGCATCTAGATGCATGGTATGCTGTGGGTCATGCATAGTCCAGTCATTTACCCAGAGGGCAATAGTCCATTGCATTGATAGGCCTGAACGCTAAAGTAGTCTATAGATTAATGTGTGGGTAATATCCATACACTCGGACCTTTGCTGAGGACTGGCAAAGTAATAAGTCACACATGATCAGTCAGGTTTACATGTCTCTGAAAGGTCTACAAGCTGTAGACATGCTTTTGGTCACTAGGTTCTCCTTGCTGTTCTATCTAAGTTGTTTCTTGAAAACCACAGAAGTACCATCCTGGCAAATGTGAGATTCAGTGGTAATGGCATAATTCCCGCAACCATCCAAAGATGTATACTCGGATGCAGTGGGGTACCAATGAGACTAAGTAACCATAAAGTTGACATGAATACACATGCCACAGGACGAGAAATCACCTGCATGAGACCTTCCTTGAAGAATGCTTCCTGATACACACTTTGTGGTAATCGACCAACATTTTCTGCACATTTCTTTATCATGTTAATGCTATTGATAAAGGAACACACAATACATGTGGTGGATAGAATAAGTAGAACCAGGAGAGTTAGCAGAAACCACCACATCATTGGGCAACCTTGTGACATAATCAGGATAAAACAGTCATTACTAAGGGCTGCACCGTTACATGTATATGAAATAGGAAGAAGGGGTGAGACACAAAGTGCTGTAAGAACACAACAAATACTGAGTGTAAAGCTCAACTTACACCAACTTAATTCTGTGAATGGCTTCATGGATCTAAGTTCTCTGTTCATTAGGATAAAACGGGAAGCAGATATGAAGAATGAAGCAAAGATGGCTGTAATCAGAAACAACGCTGCCATTTTACACATTGCACTATTGCCCCATGCTTCTATGGGAACACCCTGTGTAGGTACTTCCTCATCTTTTCTTATAGCGTCATCACCAATAATGATAAGTAGTGTGTAGAACCCATAGAAGCTCTCACTCACGGCAATCCCTATGTCAATTACCAATATTCTCATGCATTTGTTCACTTTTAGTTGTGTTGATTTGATAATTATTACAAGTAAGCTCACCATTACAGTGGCCACACCACTATACCGGGTGAGCCATATGTCAACGCTTGTATCAAGGATACTCTTGCAGTTAGTTTCTGATTTTTGAACAGAAGGCCACACATAGCAAGAACTGAGGGATTTCTCCAGGAAACAGCAGACTGCAGAGTTACTGACATACACCTCTTGTCTTCTAAATGAAGATTCCTGCTGAGTTCGATAAACGTTTAATATTGGATTTAAAGAAATATTCAGTGTTCTAAGGTTCGGGATGTCGACAAGTAGGCTCTGGCTTATCCCATGTATATTATTGTTACTAAGATCTAGATGTTCAAGTATTGGAGTGTAAGAAGTGAAGATAAGGTGTGATGTCACAATTGATTTGAATGAAAGGTGGCAAGAGTTCATATTCAGTTTCTGTAGTCTAATCAGGCCAGAGAATGTATTCAAGGCAATACTGGAAATTCTGTTTCCTTTCAGATTTATAAAGGTCACAGATTTCAGAGATCTAAATGGTCTCTCTGTCAACTCACTTATCTCATTATATGACAAGTCAAGAACATATGCATGTTCATACATCAAATTAGAGTAGACCATTTTGATTCTATTACCTGACAATAGGAGCAAACGAGCATGACTGCTTATGAGACCTTTTATCATGCTAAGGTTAGCATTAGGGCAGCTATATCCATATCCTTGACAAAAGCAGACCTTAGGGCATCCATTAAAATGACATAGTACTTCATCATCTTTAGTCACAGAACAGTGATTGATGCCATCGCAAATTTGGTGAAGTGGAACACAAGTTTTTTGATACCTGCACAAGAGCATTCCTGGGCATGTAAGGTTTTGACAGGAATGTTCATCATCTCCAAGTGGGCAGTCCTTTGCTCCATCACACACTCGGGTCATGTCAATACAATATGAATATAAGCACTTATATCTATCAGGACATGCAAAGTACATACAATGACGAAGATGGTAACCATTGGAGCAGCCATTTACTCGAGGTTTGTAGATGCAAAGTTTGTCTCTTGATATTGATTCTGAAAAATGGGTGTCCTTACATTTGTACAGAGTGTTGTTAAATGGTGTGTCTGATGGCAATTTGTCCATGATACTGAGTTTCTTGCTTTCAGCCAGAATTAAAAACTCATCTGAACAATCAGAACAATCACAGTATCCATCATTCACTGTAGAGTATGGAATACAATCTAGATTTTTACAAACATATGAATGATCACCACAGATACAATTATTTGAATCACAGTGTATGTTAGAGACTATTTCACTGTTGATCCTGCCTTGTATGCAACCGTCCTCATCAGATCCATCTGGACACTGTACTTGACCATCACACCGATGATGGTGCAGGATGCATGTCTCATCCTTACATGCAAAATGACTCGGTAAACATTTAAAGATAGTCTTCACTGGTGGGGCCTTGCATATGACCCAGAACTTAGATGTGGTGTTACAAGATATTGTCTTTCTATATCTCATATCAAAGTACAGGCAGTGGTGGTCACGCAATAACCAAAATGACCTTTGTTCCTCAGGGAAAGAGTAGGTAAAAATTAGGTTGGAAAGAATCCTTGAATCTACAAATTTCCGTTGCCATAACGAACCACCATGCTGGGAACAGAGTGAACTTGCCTCATTAACATTCACTTTACCATAGTGAAATAACTCTTTGAAACAAACTGTGCAGTTTGGTTCTTGTAAGGGTAGAAACTTGTGCCAACCAGCAGCACAGCCTATACTGGCTTGATGTAGCTCCAACTCTCTGTAGTTAAACATGATGTTAAACACATTTTCTCCTGGTAATAAACACTTTTGTTTAACTTTATAGTCATGGTCATAGATAATTGGATTAAAGTATTTGCATGTGATAGTTCCAAACTTGAAATGTGCATCACAGCCAATTTCTTTCCATTCATGACCAAAACCAACATTTATGATGGCATAACATGATTTGTCATCATCACTATCATTAATAAATTCCTCTGTTAGGTTCACTGCTACATCATTATCAGGAAGTCTTATCTTTATTGCTGCTTTATTTCTGCTTGAAATAAAAGGCTTAAATGTAACAGCTGACCCATCTGTCCATGCATCCTGTTGGTTCTGAAAATGACAAGTAAGATTGTGTGAACAAAAAGATATTCTTATTGTACAAATAGATTGCCTCAA
Source organism: Acholoe squamosa (assembly GCA_949317995.1). Classification (NCBI taxonomy): domain Eukaryota; kingdom Metazoa; phylum Annelida; class Polychaeta; order Phyllodocida; family Polynoidae; genus Acholoe; species Acholoe squamosa. Next base: position 8,426,377 of record OX439051.1, on the reverse strand, counting down.
TGATATATTGTAATAACCATTTTAGATGTAAGATAACATGTGCAGACAATGACTGTGATCCTTCAAACAAAACATGAGAAATGGTGCTTAACCCCTCCCCAGAAATATTGATAGCAGTTTGAGTATTAACTTACATTCTTAGATATCAGTCCAATGAATGTGATGTAGCCTGTGTATAATCCTTGTGAGAATATGTCATCCATTTGGTCATAGTAGTCGAAACTTGCCAGAGATTGGTTGTGAGATTGACAGAAGAGATTGGCATCATTCCAGGATATATTATATCCTTGATGTGGAGAAAAACACCAAGGGAACAAAACATCTCCACAAGCAGCAGATTTCCTTAACCAGTTTAGTCCTGCATCACTCCAAGGCAGCACACCTGAGAAGTACTTGGGTAATGCAAAAAGAGGATTTTGTGAACTCGAGTGATGATTTGTGTTGGTTATGGTGAGGTTCAAATAAAAAATTTCACTTCCTGTGTATAAGTCATCCAAATTTACTATCTCAACCTCCAGAGTACAGAGATAAAGATTACCAAGATAAATCTCATTGTTCTTGCTATCAACAACAAAAACAATTTGTCTTGTTTTAGGATGTATGGCTAGGGGACAATTTTTCCATGTTTGTGCAATTTTGATTGCAAGATTTTTATCTACATTCTCATTTAAAATTATGTTGCCCTGAAGCCTAATGTACATATCAGCTAGAAGTGGTTGTATGACTGACTCAAAAGTAAACCTTAATGACTCAACATAATTTTGAATATGAAGTACCTGACAGAAATGTATGTTTTGTATTTGTCTCGTTTGCCAGATCAAATGTGAGATCTTTTTAATGTCAAAAATATTACATAGTTGAGTCATCAATTTGATTTTGAATAAAGAGAATGTATTCATTGGGCAGTTTGTAGAGAGTGCAAAAATAGAATCAATCAGATCAAGAGAATAATTTATGTCTTCCTCATTGACAAAGAGTGTAATGTTGGTGTTGCTGAGTGAATCTTTAATACTAACTGAGGCCTTACAATGTGCTCTGTCCCGAAATTGTAGAAATGTGATGAATACATTGATCCTGCTCAGAGCAGGAAATTTCACTGATATTTCCGGATACCCACTTAATGATGCTAGCATAAACATCATTGAACCATGGATGGTATCTCCTCCAGGGAAAGCACATGTATACCTATCATTTGATCGGTGTTTTTGCACTTTTATTTTCATAACTGAGAAAGAAGGATAAGAATGAAGAATCACAGAATGCCAGCATTCATATAGAAAATTATCCATGGACTTAATATGCATTGTTTGTCCACAGATTACAACATTTTCAATACTGTAACCACCATAGGTGCATTCCATATCAGCATAGCGCGGATATTGTAAGACTTGAATGTAGAAAGGAGGTTCATAAAATTCAGGCAAAACACAAGAACTGTTTATACTACATGGATATCTCAAGGAAAATAAGGGATTTGTGTTATATGAAATGTTGAATGGTACGATATTATTGCCTGCAGCAACAATGAAAGCTTGAAGAGAGGAAGAGATGACTGTGATTTCCATTTTTCTGCCTTTACAACCAGCTGTGATGCAGTCTGAGTAAAGTACCGGACTCATGTCAGCAGGTCCATCGTATATTGTTAACGTTCCTTTATTACTCAAATTACAATAATCTGGTCTCTTTATATGTATAAGTATCAGTGAACGCCAATAGTATATCATGTGATTGAAAGAAATGAGGAGTTTAAAAATGAGGAGTTCTTTGTATTGTAGTACTGGGTGATTCCACCTGATTATGTCCTGTGGTACTTTGTGTTGTCTAAAGGATCCTAAAGTTGTTATTATACCAGCATCCAGATACTGATAGAAAGCATCAAAGAAAGCCTCCTGAAGAGACAGTTCAAGGTGTACAACAAGGAGAACAAGATTAGTATTGCTGTACACAACAGAAGGAGGAAGGCGACAGCAGGAAGGACCATATAGTACTTCAAACCTCTGTGTGCCATAAACATTACGCATATCATATAGCATTAATGACTGCCCCTCACATGTGTACCAGCAGTCCAGGTTCAGGTTGAATACAGTTATATTAAATGTGAAGTCTGGTGGTGCTATCAACATCCACACAAACTCACCTTCCCAGCCAGAGAAAGAAATCTGTCCACATGGAGAATACAACATCTGCCAGGGAGGCACTAGGTTACCTGGTGAGTCATGATATTCCACTGGCTTGCATGATTTAGTAACATAGGCAAGTCTAATTCTAAGTTTCAAGAATGATTGATGCAGATTATTAGGATTTTCATCTGAGTATACAATGGTTTGCTTCAGCAAAACCTTTAGAATATTGTCTATGTATATTCTATTGGTTAAAGACCTTGTTCTTGTCCATATTGGACATGAATCTCTATGTTCTGGGAAACCCTTCAGGGCTAAAGTATTGCATGGACTAATCCAGGAATACAATGAGATGTTAAGTATAATAGCAGTTGCCAATAGTCTGACAGACATGGTGCTTATCTTCTGTAAAGTAATGAAGTAGATAATATCTAGACCCGGGCACCAATTGAAAAAAACAAACTGTGTTTTAGTTTAATATATATGCAATATTAAATTGGTTTTAGATGGTAATCCTTGAGTCAATGTCCATGCCATTAACAGTGAAGTAGAAGTTTTTGAACCTTTTTGAGATTTTTATAAGCCTTTGATTTTTACATCGCATGGGGAAAACATTCAGGTATGAACTATTACTATATTTTGTTGGTGTGTTAGATGACTATATTGAAGGATTCTGCCTTTGCAGTAGCTGACCAAAGACACAGAGAGGAAGGAATAGACATGCCATTTTGTGAACTAACATCTTCATCTCAAGAAAATTACAATAGAATGCAAGTTTACTAAAAAAAAAAACCAAAGCCAATTTCATGAAAGAAATCATGAAAGTGGTTCATCAGCTTCATGTGAGGTATCTGGGGATGAGATTTGTTAATTCTCTTTTAAAATGGGAGGCCTAATTCATATGATAATTAGGACATAGTTTCTCTACATCTCACACACCACATTGCGAACCAAAATATGATCAGTTAGCATGCACGTAAAGTTTGTCTAAAATAGGAGATTTACACTTGGATTGTTACCTTTTTCCGGCTTTTGCATGCGCCAATCCTATGTTATTGTTAGTCTATGCTGCCTAAAGAACCCCATCCGACAACCCTTAGTAGTTTTAAAATTCCCTCAAGACAATAAATATACAGTAAATTTGTCACTGGATTTCTGAATGATATACTCACCCAAGTGCTGAGTCTGCCAGAGGTATTCAACACTTTTTAGATGTTGAACGGAGATTGGCTGCTGAACAGGATAGAAGACAACTGTAGTATATGACGTGTAAAACACTTGTGAATTGAAGTGAAGTAGTCTGCATATAGAGCTGCCACAAACATGCACATCGCGAGACATCTTCACATAATTGGTTGCCACACCCTAGACAGAAAAGGCTACTTTTTAGCTCCAGCTTTAAATAAGCTTAGTTACTGATCTTCTGTCTTGTTATTTTGCCACTTTCCATTAAACCTGGTATTCCACTGGTCGACCAAATTTTTCTATACTTTTCATTATCAAAAAGTATTCGGTTTGGCAAATATTCGGCAGACCAACGGCAGTGGAGTACCCGCTTTAGACTATATTTTGCCACTTTCCATTAAACCTGGTATTCCACTGCCATTGGTCGACCAAATTTTTCTATACTTTTCATTATCAAAAAATATTCGGTTTGGCAAATATTCGGCAGACCAACGGCAGTGGAGTACCCGCTTTAGACTATGCTTTTTTCATAATTTCTTATTCCTGGTACTTTTTATTTCTAATACAGGTGCCAGCAAGATAGGTGCCAGTATTATGGATCTCCTACTATAAGGAAAAATAGAAGGTTTCTGCTATGCATTCTGTGATGTTACAATGTCCTGATTGACGAAAAAAAATGTTATCCTTAAATGTTTGGGAACGTTTGGAAAAGGAATTAATCAACACGTCATCATTTACATACAATTTTTCAGCAATTAGTCAATATATGTCAGTATTTACTCAAACTCGGGAGTGAGAATTTCGTATGGTGTCGTATGGTGTCGTATGGTGTAGTATTGGGGTCGTCTTGTGTGGTATGGTGTGGTATGGTGTTGTATTGTGTGGTATGGTGTGATATGGTGTGGTATGCTGTGGTATGGTGTCGTATTGTGTGATATGGTGTTGTATTGTGTAGTATGTTGCGGTATGGTGTTGTACGGGTGTGGTATGGTGTGGTTAGGAATGTTAGGGTGTGGTATGGTGTGGTACGGTGTGGTAGGGTGTGGTACAGATTGTTAGGGTGTGGTATGGTGTTGTATGGGTGTTGTACGGTGTGGTATGGTGTGGTACGGTGCCGTATTGTGTGGTATGGTGTGGTATGGTATTGTATTGTGTGGTATGGTGTTGTATGGGTGTGGTATGGTGTGATTCAGAATGTTAGGGTGTGGTATGGTGTGGTACCGTGTGGTATGGTTTGGTACAGATTGTTAAGGTGTGGTATGGTGTTGTATGGGTGTTGTACGGTGTGGTATGGTGTTGTATGGGTGTTGTACGGTGTGGTATGGTGTGGTACAGACTGTTAGGATGTGGTATGGTGTTGTATGTGTGTTGTACGGTGTGGTATGGTTTTGTACGGTGTGGTATGGTGTGGTACAGATTGTTAGGGTGTGGTATGGTGTTGTATGGGTGTTGTACGGTGTGGTATGGTGTTGTATGGGTGTTGGATGGTGTGGTATGGTGTGGTACAGAGTGTTAGGGTGTGGTATGGTGGGGTGTTGTAAGGTGTGGTATGGTGTGGTACGGTGTGGTATGGTGTGGTACAGATTGTTAGGGTGTGGTATGGTGTTGTATGGGTGTTGTACGGTGTGGTATGGTGTTGTATGGGTGTTGTACAGTGTGGTATGGTGTGGTACAGACTGTTAGGATGTGGTATGGTGTGGTACAGTGTGGTATGGTGTGGTACAGATTGTTAGGGTGTGGTATGGTGTTGTATGTGTGTTGTACGGTGTGGTATGGTGTTGTACGGTGTGGTATGGTGTGGTACAGATTGTTAGGGTGTGGTATGGTGTTGTATGTGTGTTGTACGGTGTGGTATGGTGTTGTACGGTGTGGTATGGTGTGGTACAGAGTGTTAGGATGTGGTATGGTGTGGTACAGTGTGGTATGGTGTGGTACAGATTGTTAGGGTGTGGTATGGTGTTGTATGGGTGTTGTACGGTGTGGTTTGGTGTTGTACGGTGTGGTATGGTGTGGTACAGACTGTTAGGATGTGGTATGGTGTTGTATGTGTGTTGTACGGTGTGGTATGGTGTTGTACGGTGTGGTATGGTGTGGTACAGACTGTTAGGATGTGGTATGGTGGGGTGTTGTATGGTGTGGTATGGTGTTGTACGGTGCCCTATGGTGTTGTATTTGTAATGAGATATACACAGTGAGCTATGTAAAACAAAATTAAAATGTGTCGACCTGTGGTACAGGTGTTGTATGGTGTGATACAGGTGTTGTATGGTGTGGTACGATGTAGTACGGTGTGGTACAGGTGTGGTACAGGTGTGGTTCAGGTGTGGTTCAGGTGTCGTATGGTGTGGTATAGTCTGGTACATTGGAATTTCAGCCATTTGTAGTTTAGGCCATATGTCGTTTGGGCTATGTGACTTTTCGGCCACATGTCTTTTTCACCACTTGGTTTTCGGCCAAATGACATGAGGCTTTGTGACTCTGGGCCATTTGGCTTAGGGGCCATAAACCAGGGAACCGATTTATAGCACCATAGAATGTCCAGGGTATGGGGCTAGAAATTGAGTCCCAAATGACATGTTTGAGGGCTGGCAGTTAAAGGGTGAAGGTAGTATACTCATATCCAACAAATAAATCCACAACAGTGTATTTCCATCACGTAAGAGACATAATGTCAGTAAATACTTACAATAACAGGCCTTGGCATGATCAACCCAAATATTGAATCTCTTACAGTCAATAGAAGAAGGAATGGTCTTCTTTGTTGATCCATCAACAAACCCATATCCTGGCTTATACCACGACTTCTGTGATTTTGAGTGCTTTTTCTTGATATTCCCATGCACATACCTGTCGATATTGCACAGCATGAAGGCTGTAGCATCAATTTTGTAAGGGGTGCGGTTATCCATGGATAACCTGCATGCCGTGCAGTTATCCATGGATAACCCACACGCCTCTCATGTCCTTACATGTTATATGTTACATGTTAAAACCTACGATAATTTTCATTGCCAGGGTAGGGATCTAACCAGCAGTCTCACATCCCAAATCCAACTCCCTATGCACTGCGCCACAGGGACTGACGAGAAATGCTTGGTTCGAACCACGTCGGATATGATACAAAGCCCGGGAAGGCGATGACTGCGGGCTGTCCGCTACCATAACTGCGAGACGCATTCAAACATAGCCAAGCCGAGACGGCTGCTGAAGGAGGAGACGCGTTGGTCTAGTGGGTAGCGCATAGCGCTCAGCCGTCAGAGGTAGGCGGATCGAGTCCCGGTCCGGGCGCATCTTTTTTCACCATGTGCGCTGTAGCTGTCCGCTGCCGGGCGATGAGGTGTACAAACACTATTTTTCACCATGTGCCGATGCCATAACCGCGAGACGCATTCAAACAAAGCCAAGCCGAGACGAGCGCTGTCGCTGTCCGCTGCCGGGCGACAAGGTGTATGTACCTGTACACACACTATGGCTGACTTTGAGTCCCAGGGAGGGGGAATAATTTTTGTTTTCAACTTGAATTTATTGGTATTCTATTGATTATTTATTGGTTTCGTGGTATAAAATAAGTAGTCAATGGATAATTCATGACTTGTGTGTGTTAGCAAAGGCTAATTACACTCGGGCTATGCCCTCATGTAATTATCCTTCACTAACACACACGCGTCATGAATTATCCATTGATTACTTGTTCATTACAGCTGAGGGAAGTTTAAGTTCTTGAGGGCCTTCATGTTGTCAGGAGGAGTCACCTCTGGAAAACAAAAATAATGACTAATCTAAAAAAATATACTAGTGTCAATCTTTGTCTTCTCCCTGAAGATGCATGTAAAAAGAAATCAGTCAAAAAAAATATGGAGCAAGCTGTAAAGGTTCACAGCAACATCGCTCAATACTAAACTAGCAAGATATTACCATCAACTTATACCAGTGAGTACCAGCAGTCATATTTCTGCAGTTTGACAGTATAAAATCCTCATTTATCCCCTATATTTCCTTGGATGGATGGACACGACAACATATATACACTTTGCCCAAGTCGCTGACAATCGCTGACAATTGGGGCGGTTTATTAAACTTTAAACCTAACAGACAATGTCAGAAACAAAAAGAAAAATTTTATGACCAAATGTCCATGGCGTCCATGACTCAGTTCCTTTGTTCAGTCTCAGTGCAGTGCCACCTGGTGTGGCAGCACAGAACCACCTGACCCAGGTGGTGGGGAGGTCCATCTAGTGGGGGAAATATACCCCTATATCTACCCCGTTCCTTTGTACATATAGTAGTCATATTTCCTTGGATGGATGGACACGACAACATATATACACTTTGCCCAAGTCGCTGACAATCGCTGACAATTGGGGCGGCACACGGCATACAAAAAACACTTTGCCCAGTTAATACCTGCTCAATTCATGAGCCACACGTAAGTCTTTAACACGTCACGAGCGGTAAGAATCTGATAAATAAATCAGAACCGCCCAGGATCTCCAGTTGCCATAGCTTTTAATGTCGTGAAGGTGCATAAAATCTGCCAAAAACATGGCGGCACCCCGACGCACACTGTGGGTAGTGAAATCCCCTTCCAGCTTGGCGATCCGACAAGAGTCCTTGAGTTTGTATGAATAAACATTATAAATCCATGAAAATAGTTGGTCATTGGGTTAGAGCCCAGACTCCAGAATATAATCCTTCAGCAGCTGTACAGGGCAGAGATTACTGCCAGGTGAAGCAATAACAGGAATAATTTGTTCATATTGACGGAATTGAACCGTCTTCGAGCTGCGAATACATAAGTCAAGTCCACCATCCCAGAATTTCACATCACTCACTAAGAGGGAATGTGTCGAATTTGTGATGTGCCCAACGCGCAACAAGCAAGGGAAGGACAACAGTAGCACAGCCCAGAATTTCCTGTCTTTAGCCTTAGATAAGTTCAGGACAGCCTTAATACGTAATAAGTCAGAGGCTGTCAGGGGTTTGGCTGGCTTAGATGCTGAGCCCAGCAATCGTTTCGCACCATCAAAGGTAGATCTGATAAGGAAACATGCTCTTGTGGGATGAGGGTAGCCCATGAAGTCATGCAGAGCCCATAGGCCCGAGATGTAGTTCTCAATGGTGTTATAAGCCACGCGATTAACAAGATGGGTTATATATAGACAGACGGTTTCTATTGAGGCTGGTAAATAACACAGATCATATTCCTCACAGAAGTCCTCATATTGTTTCCATTGGGATTTCCTTGTCTTATAAGTGGTGGCAGACCAGCAATTCGATCTCAGAACCTCCCAACTGCGTCGCAGTGCCTCCAGCTCTGTAACAACAATCGATGAAGGTGTCAATAGTATAGCCACAAATAACTACATGGTCGGCATTATTCAGACGAGACAAAGCGTCGGCTAATATGTTATCTTCAGAGCTGATTCTGAAGGCTCTTAGATGAATGTTGTATAAGGCGCAGCACCAAACTAATTCCCGCAACCAAGGCATGGCATGGGGGCTTGTACTCCTGCCAGAATTTATCATGCCCTGTACCTGAGTGTTATCTGTATACACAGCCACAAAGCTATCTTTCCACTCGTTGCCCCAGCGATGCACAGATACTACAACAGGCCACATTTCTTCAATGTTAATATGATCACAGTACGACTCATTCTGCGGGGGATTTTCATGATGGCCACAACACTTGTCATCCCTGTACCAACAACCATAGAAGAAGTCGTCTTCGATGTGTCCGCCGAAACCATATTTTGAAGAATCTGTATACACAGTGTGGGACGGGGTATCAGTTCTTATCATGTGGGCCTTGCCATTGAACCAAGTTACAAATTGGTACCACCACTCCAAGTCTAATAATAAACTTTCAGACAAGTTGAAGCAGTGAATGCCGGGTGGAAGGTCTCGAAGCTCATTATACACACGACGGGAGAAGGTGCGGCCACCTTTAACGACAGTCGAACAATGGCCCAGGAGACCAGCTAATTTCTCCAAGCGTTTCCTAGTACATGATTTACGGCCCCTGAAGTAATTGACCTCCGCTTTCACACGATCAAGTCTTTCATTATCGATTGACAAGGTCAAGTTCACTGAGTCAATAACAATCCCAAGGAACTTAGTAACTTGAGACGGCGGGACCAGCTTGTTCATTTTTACCTTGAAACCCAGGCCATTCAACATTGCACACAATTGGCTCTGAGCTTCCTGGCAAGAAGACTCTGAATTCCCTATAACGAGGTAATCATCTAAATAGTTGGTACAGCGTGGATAACTGCCGCTGGCCCCACACTTCACTATGAAGTCGGAAACTTGGGTGAAGTTGAAAGGAGCACAGCGCAACCCGAAGCATAATGACATATCTTGGAAGAATTCACTGCCATTGCCCACATCCCAGGCAAACCCCTGAAAGTCACGATGGGCAGGCAATACATTAATAGAACGATAAGCATCGGTGATGTCAGTCACTGCGCAAAAATCGAATTGATTCAAGTCCGACACAACATCATCTACAGAATGATAATGGAATTTTTCACATGAATCTTCCATATAACAGTTGATATTGATATGCTCAGGCATAGAGCAGTCAGTGATAGGGCGCAAGGTGTTGTCGGATTTCAGAATGCCACCCATAGCATGAACGCATTTAGGTCGAGAATCCACTCTCCTGACTTTTCCCTCAGAAAGCTCACTAATTACACGTTCAGTCATTTCTGAACAAAAGGCACTGTTTGTGAGAGAAGCATAATTATTACAATTATACATAGATGGGCAGTCATGATCAACAATCCTAAATCCTCGATAAATACCAGTCAGGACATACCAGTCACTTTTAGTTGCTAGGTCACCGAATTCCAGTAATTTACAAGCAAAGGCGCAAGGTTTAACTTGTGTAACGACAGATTCTAGCACATAAACACAATGGCAGGTTTTTTTGCTACATTCGTTGAACACAGGTACGAGAATGCCAGGGGCTACATCTACACAACAAATAGGAACATCAACATTAAACCTCTTTGAGAATTTAGTTAAAGTTTCCTTATCCGTACTGAGTCTGACAGAATCTGGTAAATTTTCCCATCTGTTGTCACAGCCTAAAGTCACTTCCACCCGAGCACCTCCGTCAGTGCGTGGGTTGACAGTAACAGGGGTGATCCCAAGGCTACCTAGGTTGTCCAAATTACCAAATAATTCACTACATTGACCAGCAGAATTCCATACATAATTGACACAATCAGTATCGACACAATTTGAACTAGAATCTATAACATCATCAATATGAGTGACTAGAATGTCTGGGGCATCGGGAAGGTCAGACACAAAAACACATTCACCTGGTAATTCATGAATTACCGAGTCAATGTTAGGCTCCCGAGAGGGAAAATTCCCACCAGGAGCATCCGCGTTTCAATCATTAGATTTGTTGGGACATTTAGATTTTGTATGTGATCCCTGACACGATTGACAAACATGTGGGTAGTTACATTCTTTAGATTTACAACCATCCCCATTATAGGCATTGCAAGAAAGAAATCTCTTCTTCTGTTTCTTTTTCTTACTAGCACCGGGAGAACTACCTGAATTCTGAGAGGAGGACGGCTGGATACCTAACAACTTCTCCAAATAACCCTTATCCAGGTTTTCTAGGCCCACATGCTGGGCGAACATATTATGATCAAAATAGCAAAAGGTAAATTCACCGAAAGCATCGCCACGTTCTCGCATGGCAAAATCATAGGTAATGAGAGCATCTTCCTTGTAAATATCCCTCTTGTCCGTGAGGAATTTTACATGCATCCCATAATTTTTACATGGGTGGCCGCGTTCCATCATACTATTGAGAAGGCCCATACTAGCCGAGATCACATCTCCTAGTGCTGGATTCTTGTGTTTACTCTGAGGCATGTGCTGCTCAATATCAAAAGTAGTAAACTTACTCCTGGTGTCCTTTGAAGCATAAACAACCACAGGTGGGACTTGCTGCTGAGGCTGTTGCTGTTGCCTAAATTGTTGCTGTTGCTTCAAGGATGGGACCGGTGCACTGTACATGGAAGAAACAGATGGCTGAGCATTAACCAAGGGGGCAGGCGGATACAGGGGCCTACCATCAGCTGACTGCATAGGCCTACCAGCTCCTACCCATGCTGGTTGTTGTTGTACAAAGACACCATGTTGTTGGGGATATCGAACAGGAGAGTTAGATTGTTGTGGAATGTAGGGACTACCATCCTGATAGAACAACTGTGGGTGTTGGGCCAGGCCATCCCCCCAGGGTGCAGCTCCCTCAACACTGCCAGTCGGTTGTCTACCTGGGGGCTCAATTTTGACACCAACAGACTGACCCACAGCTGAATTAGATGACAATCTGCCCTGCTTCCACTCTTTCCATAACAGAAATTCCTGGTATTCACTGTCTAAATCAACCCGGGACTGGGGAATAGTAGCTTGGTTGTGCGGTTGATTTCCCTGGGCGTGCGGTTGATTATACCGGTAAGTTGACTTGTCCGGAATGTTGACATCGGCCTCTGATTGGCCAACAAATGTGGGTTTATCAAGCGCCGAAATGGCGCCTCGCCAAGCCCGCTCACCATGTTCTAATTCACGCAATGTCCTATTATTTTCTGAACGGATACTAGCTAACTCTAATTCTAATTCTCTGCGCTTAGATAAACGAACAATTTCATTTTTACGTGAGCGTTCTGCAGCAATTTGCCTCAGCAAGTCCCCATTCTCTCCCAAATAATCGTCAGAATTATCGTCCTGCACGTCCTGCCCGTCCTGCGGGCTGGGCGGAGAGCTCTCCCCCCCGGTGGCTTGGTCCTCCTGCCCGGTAGGGTCACGGTTGGATGAATCCGATATATTATGGGACGTATCTCCCGCTCTCCTCGGGTTCGCCACACCACAATGCGGACATTTAGAGGAATTCCCATGATAGGGGGTACTACAAGCGACACAATTAGTCATATCGACGGTGGTGGAATTAGCTTAGGTCAGGAGTAACAGGCACAGAGCGTTCAACTACCCAAACCCCAGTAACATTCCTCATAAATTTCCTTCGGTATCTGGCAATCTGCTGCCAGGGGTGAGGGAACAAGCACAGAAGGAGGGGAAACTGAGCAGGAGATGCCCAGTTACAAGCTTACATGCTACGGAGAAGGGCAGAAGAGGCCGCGGGTCCTGACAATAAACAGTTAGTGACTGAGGTTGTAGGCAGGGGCCCGAACGCCCCATAGAGCGTTCGACTACCCAAACCCCAGTAACATTCCTCATAAATTTCCTTTGGTATCTGGCAATCTGCTGCCAGGGGTGAGGGAACAAGCACAGACGGAGGGCAAACTGAGCAGGAGATGCCCAGTTACAAGCTTACAAGCTACGGAGAAGGGCAGAAGAGGCCGCGGGTCCTGACAATAAAACAGTTAGTGACTGAGGTTGGAGGCAGGGGCCCGAACGCACCAAATGTTGTCAACAGCCGGTTCACGGCTCTACGGCCTCTAGATCGATGAATACAGGCCAGACTGGCCTCCCACAGGCCCCTACAGGCCCTCAACAACTTGTCACAGGTTTGAAAAATCTTCATTTACAAAAATGCCAATCCAAATAGCCCAGTTGGCAGAAAAACGTTTTTTTGACGTCAAAAAAACGTTTTATTTTGGTTCCTAAGTTTGCAAAACGTTTTTTTTCAACGTCAAAATAACATTTTTACATGTACTCAAAAAAACGTTATTTTACGTTTTTATAAAAACGTTTTTATGTCAGGTTAAAAAACGTTTTTTTAACGTAAAGAAACGTAAATAAAAAACGTTTTTATTTGGTTGAAAATTGGTTGAAAAAGCAAACGTTTTTATTTGGTTCAAAATTGGTTGAAAAAACGTTTAAAAACGTTTTTTCAATGTCAAAATAACGTTTTTAAAAACGTTTTTTATCCAAACCAAATAAAAACGTTTGCAAATGTTAAAAACACGTTTTTTGCCAAGTGGGTAGTCTTTTGGTGCCCACGCGGTACCCGGTAGCTCCCGGTCGGTTCTTTCGACCACCGCGGGTGCTGGGTCTAGCTTGAGTGCACTGAAAGTCCCTCCCAGCAGTGTTCAAGGAGGTATAGAAGTGAACTCTAGTGCACAACAGGCATCCTAAACTTATTCCCAAGCCACTTTGGATGAGCAAATGTCCATGACTCAGTTCCTTTGACCAAAATTTTATGACCAAATGTCCATGGCGTCCATGACTCAGTTCCTTTGTTCAGTCTCAGTGCAGTGCCACCTGGTGTGGCAGCACAGAACCACCTGACCCAGGTGGTGGGGAGGTCCATCTAGTGGGGGAAATATACCCCTATATCTACCCCGTTCCTTTGTACATATAGTAGTCAACATTGCCCAATTCCAAAAGGCACAATAGGGGTACATCATGAACATAATAGCTGTGGTTATTGGGTCAATATCCGTTGAACGTCCATTTTGATTTATATTATGGGTGTTTGGGTACTTGTTCCATTCAAACAGGCCTGGGGTACAGCCAACGAGTTCAATGTGTGTCCATAAAAATGTATAGTTTTACACTGAAATGACAATGAACTTTCTTCAATAAATGTGATATGGTTAGCCACAGGTCTTTTTGGTCTTTTTTAGCCTATAGCATTATGTCTTGGCCCTTACTCTTGTTAATTTTGACCCTCCATCTGTAATATCTACCAATTGGGCTTCATATACATGCGCATACGACATCTGTCAGGGAGGTCCAACCTGCCCCTCCCAGGTACTCCTGCTCAGAGACTAGTGCCCCTATCTCCATTTTTCTTCTTTAGGAAAGTAGTTCCCTTCATTTGCTGCCCATATAACTCATGAGCAGACCCCTATCGCCAATTTTTCCCATGTAAATGTGTGCTGGGAGAGTTTCATGAAATAATATTTATTATGGGTGTTTGTCCAAACCTAATTGAAAAAGTTGCAATATCTGCCATTAAAACCAGACCTATGTCTTTCAAATCTCTTGAGAAGTGTACCCTAGCCTAAGTTATCTCCTATGGAAGAGTATTTTCCCACTGTAAACCCTCTCCCACTTCTCAACCATCGAAATACGTCTAGTCGTCTTATGGGCGTTTGCCTGTACAAACGCCCATAATTTTTATTGAGGCAGAAATTCTCTGCGACCCCTACAGCCAGCGTTTAGTATTAGCTGAGTGGTTCCTGGCGGATGGTGAGCCGATAAACTTGAGAAGAAATTCAGCTCCAAACTTCAGAAAACGTAAGATTTCCTCTCTCTCTTTATGTTTGGGGCATACTTTTCAGACCATAGATCAACTTGGCTGTAGAAATTGTGTGTATAATCAATGAATTAGTTATTTAGGAACATTTTAAAAGTATTAGTGACGTCCCTGCATTTCTGCAAAGACCCTTTCCACGACGTTCCAGAATGTGACGTAATATATACGGGCGTTCGCAAACGCCCATAATGTTTGGGTTGTTGTGCACCTCTTCTATGCCATGGTTTGCCCCAAACATGCATGAACATCTATTTTATGTTAGAAAACTGTCTCCTCTCTTGTTCCCTGCCTCTTTGGTGGATTTTGAACATGATATGAAGCAGGTTTCCACCTTCAAAACCCATTTTCTTGTTCAAAACACTACACTAAGCTCACAAAAAGACATGTGTGAAAGTCACTTTTGTCTAAAATGTATTCTTTTACCCCTCCTGTCCTTTCCCTCACCCCCTTATGTCACCCAGTAAACTCCGAAAACCATGTAGTAATTTTCAATATGGGCGTTTGTCGCTGACATAGACTTGTGTATTTCTCTTATAAAGATGAGGCAGATGGGGTAAAGAAAGTGATGCAGAAGCGTGTGTTACTGATGGATGTAAAGGAGATCCACGCTACCTACAGAAACCGCACTCCCGTGAAGTACCAGTGCCAGTACAACCACTTCACTCACATACTAAGGAAGTGTAAGTGGATTGTCCCCCTACGGCAGCACAAGGTTGAGTGTTGTCTCTGTGAAACACATCAGAACTATTCACTGAAGCTGAAAGCCATCAACGCTTATGCCCCGTTTGTGCCAGTCAATCCTGATTCCCTGTTTAAGGAGTATACCAAGGCAGCATACGAGAAGGCTTTGAGGGATGACACCGGAAGGCTAAACAAGGACTATATCTATTCCAACTTGCCTGATCAGATTACCTTCAAGCAGTGGCAGTTTACACCAGTGCTGTTTGCCACCAAGAAAGTTAATGAGACTGTCTGGGTGAACAGACTGCGCCCTGTGGACTGTACCCTGGACAAGACCAATTTAATTGAACAGCTGATGAAGGATTTTGATGTTACAAAGAACCACTCAAACCATGCAAAATATCAGCACAGTAAAGTCCGCCAGCAGCATGAAGAGCTTGGTGATACAGACTGTACATTACCAATGGACCGGTTCTTAGGCTTTGGCGAGGGCCGTGAGATTCAGTCTGTGTTCTTCAACAAAGATGGAATCACTGTCCACCCACTCATCATTAACTTGAAGCAGGACGGCGTCACAGTTTCTGCTATGTGAGCGATGACCGCAAGCATGACGCTGGGACCATCAGCCATATAATGAAGCGAGTATGCAAGTTCATCACTGACAACTATCTGTACATCAAGATCGTGCACTACTGGACAGATTCACCATCATCCCAGTATAGGAACATATCCATCTACAGTCTTGTATGCCGCCACCATGATTGCAACATTGTAATGATGGAAAGGGAACCGTGCAGTATGATTGTATGTCAATGAAGAACACCTATGACGCACGCAGCTGGTTGCCTTTCATTGTTTCCCCGAAGTCTGTAGAAGGCTCTATGACCATACACTCAGTAACAGTCACTGCCCGTTTGGAGAAGGTCTGCACACGTGCAACATATGCTTCAACGAGTGTTGCTGGGATAGAGAACACCCCTGTAAGATCCCAGTGGAAGGAGTTCCTACTAGCAGATGGAAGCTGCAGAGTTAGCCCGTAAAGCAGCTGAGAAGAAAGAGACGGAGAAAGATGCTAGATGAGCGCGTGCCCAGGCCATCAAGAGCGGACTTATCCTGGAAGAGACAGAGGAAGAGACAGAGACAGAGACTGAGCAACCTGCAGCAACGGAGGAGGTCAACACGGCTGAGCATGTGGGTGCTCGCTATGTTGAGGACACTTCTGATGTCCACCATGACTGTGTGCGGCAGAAAGTGTATGAGCGTCGAAGTTATGTTGCAGCTGTGTAGGGGAATTCATGGTATGTCGCTGAAGTGACCAGCGAGAGGCTTGCCCGCGGTTATTACAACCTTAACTGAGACGTGGCTTCAAAGCTGGAAGTAGTTGGGACAAGTATATCAAGTTGTCCTGGTCCAAGCTGATTGATGAAGAAGAAATATCCGAGGCAGACATCATCTGCCCCGTGGCATCCCCTTACAGCAACACCCGCTCCCGGAACCTACTGCTAACCCATGAAGAGTTTCAGTCAGCCCAGGCCCTTTACCAGGTCAGGATAGACTGCAGTCCTCGGCTACCTACCAGGTGTGAAGGTAAAGCCAACAGCAAGTAGATTACCTACACCCTAGAGACACACACCTACACCTACTATGAACTCTGGCTTCGCCCGCGGGGGCTTGAGGCTACAGAACTGTACATACTAACCGGACTTGACCTGTCAGCCGAACCCATGTGAGCCGAGGGGAGTACAAGGACATTGCACCACCGTCTTCGCACCTCCTCTCCAGTCTATGCATGTAGGATCAGGCCAGACAATTTCATTTACCAGTCATTTTTTAACTTTTAAAGTTTATCAACACAGTTGGTTTTTTTAGATTTAAGAGTTAAGTAAGCAGGTACAGGAGCAGCTAGAGAGGCCACCCAAGACCCAAGAAGCTTTCTTTTGATTGATGACTACTAACCATTGTACATAACCCATAGTATAAAGATGTTTCTCATCGTCACTTAATGATGGCGAACTTTATTATAGTACACTAGATAAGAGAAGTACATTAGAAAAGAGAAGTGATGAGAGATGAATTTTTAGGTCATTGAAACAACTTTCAGCGGGTGTTACTCACATTGATTTTAGTTTTTATCACTGTTTCAGCTCTGCTGAAGGAACATGAATAAATTTTTTCATTGTCTAAAAGCAAAAATTCATTTTTTTCCTATTTTGAGGGAGCTAGGAGGGCTAGGATGAAAGGTGGTTGTCCACGGAAAACGCCTGTAATAAATATTGGATGTTGACTTGACAGCTGCTGGGTACCTGTTAAGTGGCCTACATGAGGTTTCAGCAGATGGGTTCTACTCCACACATATTTCGGTCTATGTAGGGGCAAATGTTAGGTTCTTAGGGAAAGTAACTGTAGAGTCCTAAGTCAGGGAACATGGTTGAAACAGGGGAAGATTTTGGCAAATGTTTTAATTGGTGTGTATTTTCTTAAGGAAAATGGATAGGTATGGGTCAATAAGAACAGGAAAGGATAGCAGAGGGTGTCTCTTATAAGTGGTGGCAGAAAAGAAGGTTTAGAGTAAGAAATAGGGGAGCTGTGAGCAATGGTGCAGGACATGGTCTTTGGCCAATTTGCCAGAGGCCAATAGAAAATGTCCATAATTTAAATAGGTTGGTGAGTAGAGAGGGGATGTATGACCAAAAGAGTGGTGCCAGGGTGGTTTCAGCTCATCGGTTTAATAGGATATATAGCTGGGTACACAGAGAAACAGGAAATAAGGGCAGGGTATGAAAGTTAGTGGTGTTTAAGGTTTAAAGGTAGGGAACACATTTAGACTTTTTTCAAAATTTTTAAAAGTTTTGGTGAAGCTGGTTTTTAAATGTGGAATGTATGGTCTAATGCTTGATTACAGTTGATTTGGGGCCAGCAGGACACAGCCACATGTCCCTGCTTTGGCATTCTAAAGTATGAAAGCTCTGAGGGGATTAGGGAACACATGGAGGCCACATAGGAGAGAGCTGTCAAATCCCTACAAAATAGGGAGTGAGCACAAACATCCGTAAGATTAATTATTGGATGACATATCTGAGTCTGAGCTCCCTTTATTTAAACAATATCCATTAATTTTAAGGTCAAAGTTAAGGTAAAGACATGTAGCTACCTGTTGAAAGTTGTCTGAATGACAAGTCAGTATATGCTTCTGCCTGGCTTAGGTATTGATGGAAAAGAAAATTTTTCTGGATCTCCAACTTTTTCTTTTAAACCTAGTAAAGTGGATGTCATGGAAATTTGCAAGAGGTAATGCATTATGATGCCACATGAATAACTGAAGGGAGCTGTGGCCATCAAGCTGATACAGCTATCTATTGCTTTAGCCCCCTCTTAAAATACGGATTCTGAAGAGAGCAAACGGAAAAGATTCCACTTAAATCGTGAAAGTGTGCCCCTCGCAGGTACATTGAACCACCCTTTTGCACCCGATATGTGGCAGCGTTAACTGAATAACCACATAATGTGCTCACACTTAATTTTCTTTTGCACTTTAAATACAATAAGATTCATATGACAGAGGGTTATTCATTGAAGGCTCAGGAAAAGGGATTAGCCCCCATAGTATATATAGACACAGCGGTATCTCAAAAACCACCCTATATATCCAAAGAATATTAAAACATCCAAGGGAAGCAGGGTCCCGGGAAAAGGGCCTCTTTTGGGGAGAGAGGAGAGAAAAAGGGGCTTGGAGTCTTTTTGGGGTAATACATATGTGGGTTCACTTCAATTTAACCCTCGTTTGAAAGCGCGCCGCAGGCGCCTGGGAAATAGCCCACTAGGGGGCTAAACTCGTAGTATATATAGACACTGCAGTTCAAATGCCACCCTATATATCCATAGAATATTAAAACATCCAAGGGAAGCAGGGTCCCGGGAAAAGGGCCTCTTTTAAAGAGAGAGGAGAGAAAAAGGGGCTTGGAGTCTTTTTGGGGTAATACATGTGTGTGTTCACTTCAATTTAACCCTCGTTTTAAAGCGCGCTGCAGGCGCCTGGGGAATAGCCCCCTAGGGGGCTAAACTTGTAGTATATATAGACACAGCACTTCCAATGGCACCCTATATATCCTTCGAATATTAATGCATCCAAGGGAAGCAGGGTCCCAGGAAAAGGGCCTCTTTTGGGGAGAGAGGAAAGAAAAAGGGGCTTGGAGTCTTTTTGGGGTAATACATGTGTGTGTTCACTTCAATTTACCCCTCTTTTTAAAGCGTGCCGCAGGCACCTGGGGAATAGCCCCCTAGGGGGCTAAACTCGTAGTATAATATGCTAGCGGAGGGGGCTAAACCCCTCATCGGTTATATCTCTCGCTCTTTAGGTTGAGGTGTAGGGCCAGGTGTAGTAGTGTTCAACCCCTACTTTTATATCAAATGTTAGTTTACACTATACCTGCTGGCACATTTTCATAAAAAGTAAGGCTATTAGGGTGTATAAGACAGGAAAGAGGTAATTTTTTTATTTCTAAATGATAGCGTCACAGAGTCGCCATGGTTTTAGCCCCCTACTATTTCTTGTTGCTGTGCACGCCTCGGCCTCACTCTGAAAACTGGTAGATTACACCTGGCTGTCTGTCATTATTTAACAGCATCATTTTGTTTACATGTCTTTAGAGTGTAGAGGCCTGTACATATGTGTGCTAGACCGGCTGCTACACTGGCTCACTCACAACATGAGTACCCCATCTCCTTGACACCCTTGCCCCCTTCTCTACAGAGCCCGCCCCACTCCTTCTCCCCCCACATGTTATGTGGAAAATATGGCACTGAATGTATTAGGGTACTGGCGTAAAGGGAGGTGGGAGGGCGAGGGAAGGAATTTTCCTGCCGGTTTGGCACCTTACTGAAACTGCACATACAAAGGATGTACATTTCATTAAAGTGCAACACTCGTGGGCCTTACTGCATGACCCCTGGACAAGCTCTCTGGGCCAGATCCTTTATGTTCAAGTGTTCACAGGTATGCAGGCCTTATAAAGTCTGACAGTAAGGGGGCCGGAGGGGGCCTCCCAAATAAAGTGGAATATGGCAGAGTTAATTGCAAACATCTTATCCGTCAGGCCTCTGAAAGACGAAGGGGCGCCGACGAAGGCACCTTGAAACAAAGGCTGAAATAAATGAGGGCTTAAACAAGGAACATTAATGCCCCCCTTTTGGCCCTCCTATGTATATAGCCTACATGTGCACCTTAAAAGTGCAAGTGCACTTTAAAGTGTTCTTGCACGTAGGTGGCCAGCAGTGCACATGAGTAAAGATCATTTAACAGTGTTTTATTTCATTGTGTACTTTTAAAAGAAATATATATTATGAGCAACAAGCCGAATAATCCATGTGTAAAACTACAGTACATATGCCATTGGCTACATTCGATAAATCAGCAGACAGGTAGTAATTATACTAACAAAAAACTGACGACAATCTCATTGTAGGGTGCCTATTATGGCGCCCCATTATTGTTTCTTTGAGGAACTAAGGCAAAGCAGAGGTGTGAAAAACTTTTCAAGGAGGCACGGCAGTATAAAAAGGACAGTTCATGACGTGCACTGTCACACTGGGCCGTCACACTTAAGTGACATTCATTGCGTGAGCAACATGGCAGTGCAGGGAATGTTTTGGGAGATTCTGGAGATGAGGAAGATGGTCCGCCAGAAGTGCATTTTCAAGAGTATGTAATGTCTAACGAAATGTTAGAAAGGTAAGGGAATGGCAGAGCAGATATGCTGTATTCCTTGTGGTCAGACATCCAGGAGCTGATAGGCCCAGCCAAGTTGTGGCCTAAGGCTATGAGGAGATTTTTTTCGACAAAGAATATCAGAAATTGGCCAAGGGTAAGGGTGTGCGCCTTTGCTTTTGTGAATGGTCTCCCAGCTCACATGCTCTTGCACTGGGGTATTATGGTGCAAATGTGGACAGGGGTAGGTGATCCCTCATACAGACATGCAGCAAGACTTATGTATATCATCGAGCACAAAGGAGGACACACTAAGTACAAGTTGTGGGCCTGGAACGTCCACAGTAACAGGGGAGAGTTTCTGGATGGCACACCAAGACGTTATTAGTAAGTAAAATATTCATATATTTTACCTTCTATTATGTGTCCACTTGTGTATGTTTCAGGTGTGACAGATCGGCGCACACACTGTATTTCATGTATGGGGCTAACATTGGTGTGGTTAGAGGGGTAGTACCAGACTACACGGCGCTGACTACACCAGGGGTGTCTGAGAAACATATAGGAGGCAGAGGGAATATAGCTCTTTCACTGCCTGTGGGAGTCTGCACAGCGGGTCACAATATAGAGCAGGGACTGGAAAAGATGCAGTCCTTGGTAATTATTGTGACCCTATGCGCATTACTTTACAGTGTGGTCTAAGCATTTTAGCGCCAACTTTTTTGTTTCTCCTTTCATGTAAGGGTAAGGACAAACAAAAAAAGTGCACACCATATTTCTGTAGAAGGAGCCCTCTCTGCTAGGCCACTACCTGTACATGCATGCTGGGAAAGGAAAAGGCCAAGGAAGGGGGGGATTTAAAGTGCAGTAAGGCTTCAAGTTTGAGACAGAAGGGAGGGGGTTTGGGGGATAGGACTGGCGGTGCTAAAACTTCAGGGGTGGGAGGTTGGGTGGGAGGGTGTTTTCATGAACGCCAGGCACCAGCTACTTCGGGAACTCACTGGAAGGCAGTGGCCCCTGGGCAAGCACCATCCATGTATATAAGGTGCAACAAGTCAGAACTTGGCACCACTTTTTGCCGACACCACTATGTGGGGTGGGAGGCCGCATGATATATTTCCTTCACAGGACGACTTTCCTGATCCAGACGTAGACATAGACTTATACAAGAGGGAAGTGTACACAAGAAGCACATGGGCAAATAGGGTGCAGGCTTCAAATGTTTCAGATATCACCATAGAAGACCTGGTCAATCCACACAACAGATTTGCTCTTCTGGATTATCCTAACCCCAACTTTCTAGAATGGTTAGGGCATAATGGTTTCTTGGCTACCCACATGGTGTGTGACGTAGACGGATGTGGAAAGGAGTGCAAGGTAAACACCAGGGAATCAGCTTTAGATGGGTACTCATGGAGGTGCAGGCCAGGAGGTAAACACGAACACTCCATAAGAAAGTATTCTCTTTTCTCTCATTCACATCTTCTGACACAAGTTTTGTTTCTCTTCTTGATATCATATGCTGAGAGAAATGGCACCCTTATGCAACTGTCCTATTGGTGTGGGATGAACTATAACAGGACAGCGGTAGAGTGGGCAAGTTTCATAAGAGACATGTTTGTCCAATACGTTCATGACTTGGACAAGAATGACATTTTCAGTGATGAAGTAGAGATCGATGAGAGTGTATTTGGCAGGAAAGTGAATGCACACAAAGGGGATCCTAAAAAAGGCTGGCCTATATGGGTTGTAGGTTTGGTAGAAAGAAAGTCAAATAACTTGATCCTGTACCCAGTAGATGATAGATCATCTTCTACTCTGCACCCCATTATAACTAAGCATGTAGCCCCCGGGACGAGAGTGTACACCGACTGCTGGAGTGGGTACATAGGTATCCAAGAGTTAGGATACGACCACTTCACTGTAGCTCACAAACACTCATTCAGATGTGATTATTGAAATATAATCACAGGGGAATTGGAGCGGTGCACCACAAACAGAATCAAATTGCATGGAAGCACGCAAAGGTAAAACAATATACTTTATAGACCACTCTATGAATAAACAATTTTTTTTACAGACAGCAAATTACTGCTGCTCTATAACACAGCCGCTGTCTAAAAGTACTGTCCTAAGCCCTTTTATTTAGTATATTTGAAAAGTATGCAAAACAATTTGACAAACATTTTTTTGTTCACTGCAGGAACATTTCAGAAAGATGAACGGCACCACTTTATCTACGTTTGAATCGCACCTTGCAGAAATAGTGTGGAGAAACAGAAACCGAGGAGAGCCTGTTCCAGCCATCCTCAATCTAGTTAAGCAGATGTATCCTTTAGATGGGCCACCCAGTTTTAATGCTCCTTATCCCCTCTTCTGGACATGGAAACACTTGTCAAAGGTGATTGATTTTTTTCTTTGTACTGTAGCCCCCCTAAATGAATTTAAAGTGAGAACAATAATGTGATGGTTAATACCTTCAGATTAAATTACTAGCCAATGTAATTTACTATTTAGACTTACAAGGTACAGAGAGAGACATCCTCAAAAAAAATCATAGATAAATCACATAAGTTATATGATTTATTGTAAGTATAGTCTTTATTGTGTCATACTATGTAGGTCATATATGGGGTAAATACATTTTTTTGTGTTCATTTCAGGAAGAAATGAAGAAGCCAGAGAGGCCAGATCCCAAATCCAAGAAGCTGAATATTCCACCGCCTGAACCTGCCATGCGCATTCACTGTGCCAACTCTTCTTCAGATGAAGACGATCACAGTGTGGTGGACAAGTGCTTGCTTGAGGGCTCTCCCAACGTAGTGTACCACTTGAACCGTTCACCATCTCCACCTCTACCTTCTACCGGTCTTACTACCAGATCAGTCACAAAGTCAGCCTCTAAGGGTAAAGTAAAATCGACCTCTTCTAATGAAGTGCCTAAGATAAGAAATAAATCTACATCTTCTACTCAAGTTATCGGTTCTTCCTGTGCTACTCTTGAAGAGAAAATACCTAAAGGTCCTCTTATGGGACCAACTACAGGTGAAAGCCCTTCTAAGTTTGAGGTGCTAGCTGATATGCACACAGTTACTATGAGCACTCCAAGTTCTGTGAAGCATATACTTGATACTCTTGTAAGTCCTGTTCCTACTTTGTCCCCTGTATCACAAGATGGGAATCAGATTGTTTCAAGTTTGACAGGTGAAGATGCAGACCATGGACTGGACAGCGAGCCTATACCAAGCACCTATGAGGAAATTAACACCCAAATGTCTTCTCCCTGTTCTAAGCGTTTATGGTCTCAGTTAGACACATCTTGCGTAAGCCAAACAATGCATGAACATTTTT
The DNA here is from genome assembly GCA_949317995.1 of Acholoe squamosa. Lineage (NCBI taxonomy): Eukaryota > Metazoa > Annelida > Polychaeta > Phyllodocida > Polynoidae > Acholoe > Acholoe squamosa. Next base: position 8,402,085 of record OX439051.1, on the reverse strand, counting down.
CTGGCAGTGACAGCACCTCTATATCTCCTAGCAGTGGAAGTACATTGCACACCAAAAAAGGGGCCAACTTCAAAGTTCCTTCCTCCCCTGCACCCGAAAGTTCTTCCTTTAGTACGGCCTCTAGCAGATCCAGGTCACAATCCCCTGTAGGAAGCAAAAAGGAGAGGCCACCACGTCTGAGAGGTTTTGGTTCAAGCCGTAACACATTAAGTAAAGACCAAACGGCACACCAAAGTTCAAGCGGAGATCTTCACACACCAAAAAAAAAAGACTCACAAATGGATATGTCTACTTTCAATGAAGCTTTAGAAGCTTGTGTAGTACAGGGTGAACATGTAACAAAGAACAGTTCTGTTTCCTCCTCTACTTCTTTGCCCTCTTCTTCAAGATACATGGGAAGTGCATCACAAAACGGAAAACATGGACTTGTAATGGCTGAGCAGACTGCGTTGGCGGCGGCTACAGGTGCAGATAAAGACCCCACCATGCCGAGCGTCATGTTAGAAAAAGCACTCGCTTCCGACCATGAAGGAGCCTCAAACAATGAGGTGAATTAATTTTTTGGCATCCTTAGAATGTACTTCCAGTGCTTCACTGAATAACCTCATATAATTCTGTTATATATGTGTAACATTAAATTGTGCACCTATATTGTGACTTAAAATACTGTAAGTGTGCTTCTCACCTGTATCAGTTCTATGAAATTGTGTCAAATTTGGATAATGTATGTTATTCCTTTGCACTTAAAAGAAATATCAGTAAGGTAAAATATGTTTTTTTTCAGCTTTCTGAAGAGGACATAGAGGCCACGAGGGAGGCGTACCGTCAGATGAATCACTTCGGACCAAAGATAAGAGGGGAAGGGCGTTGTCCACCAAACTTTGTTCCTGTTTCTCACCCTTTGTCCATGCGTCGCCAAAAGAAGTGCAACACTGAAAAAACAAGCAATGTCATGGGGTCTTCCACACCTGTCGCTAGAGCTTCATTTAATGTTTACAGTGCTGAAGGTACAGATAAGTGTCCTATAGAACTGTCCAGTGGTTCTGACAGCGAGTTTCAGTTAAAAAGAAAGTTAAAGGTTACTGCTAGGTCTCATCACAAATCATGTTTGTCTTTAGCTAAAGAGCACAAGAAAAACAAAATTTGCAAGAAAACAGAGTGTTCATATCCTTCTTGTTGTGTCTGAGACAGGTGCCAAAATTACCAAAGTTACTGAAGTCTCTTCCTTTTCGTCTAATTATAAGCAAAACAAACCGTCCAACTCTGCCAGGATAACCACAAGTAAATCCAAATCGTGTGGAACAGTTTCATCTAAAAAAAAAAAAGCAAAACCATTGAAACTAGCCGTTCAATACACAAGACACACGATGGGAAATTAGTCCAAACAGTAACCAAAGTAATCACTACCAACATCAAGAGGAAAGAAGGTACAGAGGATGCACCTATAACAGTGCCCTCACAGACACAAAGGGCCACTCAAAGTTCTATTTCCGGTACTATGTCATGTATAGCTAGAGGTCGAGGTAGAGGACAACGTTCTGGTAAGTGCAATCAGTCAGTGTGTAACACTGCAGGTCTGCCTCTAAACATGGATACTGACGATGATTTCATGTAGTCAGAAACCAAGAAAACATTACAGTGTATGTCCCTATGTGTGGTCTACACAGTGCACAACTTCTATAAAAAAAGGTGGCGCATTATTATGGAATGTATCGCTGCAAAGTTTGCACCTCAAAATATTAAAAAGTTCACCAAATTTTTACTTGTAAAGACATGTGCAAAGAAATGTAGATGATACCTACATAATTAGGAGAACAGGTGTGATAAGTGTAAGGCCAGTGTAAGTAACAGGGAAAACAACATCATTTTCAGAACTAACCTTCTGTTTCATGTAGGATTAGAATATGGATAAAGACATCAGCGCGGAAAACAGCGCAACTATTTTCTACAGGAACGACCTCCCTACTAAGAAACAAATCGAGGAAATATGGAAAAAGTCGGACCCTCGATGCTCCGACACCGACAGAATGAGAATGTTGAGGGCTAAAGGACCCTTCGACAAAGGTTTTCGAGGGAAATTGGGAGGAGGAAGTATTCAACGTCGCTAAAACGTTGGGTAGCAAAGGGTTCGAGCTGAGAGACGACACCGGGGAGGAGATAAAGGGTGTGTTTTATCCGGAGGAGGTTCAGAAGGTCTCTAAAGGTCGTTACGGCAAGACTTACCTGATAGACAAGGTGCTGCGCTACAAGAACGTCAAGGGCAAACGCTTAGCTTTTGTGCGTTGGCTAGGTTACTGGAAAGAAGTCAAAGTATGTCACGTTGACGCAAAAAAAATTATTCCCCGTACAAGCAATACCTGACGACGTCCAACAAGAGGCGAAAAGAACCCGTTCGAGCTGAAACATTGCAACGTCAACTCGCTTCAAGTGATAGTGAATGACCCGAAGGCGCCGAACAAGGCCTACGCCCCCGACTTTACCAAAAGGGAAGTGGTGAGGGAGTACCTAGCACTACACACGGAAACGGGGATGTACGAGGGTTCACGCTCCTGCGACATTTCCTACAATGATTTCCTGAACGGTTACATGCTGTTCCCCCTGGATTTAACTCTGGACAGATCGCACGACGGGTGTAGAGTGAACCTTATAAAAGCGGGTCAGCTGAGGGTAGAGCTCAATTGGCGCGGTGCTGACGGAGACCACAACAGTACTGCTCTACTTGGTGTGCGACAACGTCGTTGATCTGACCAGAGACCCATCACAGACTACCACATGAACTGAAGACAAGAAAGTGCATGAACACACTTGAAATAGACAAAGTGTTGAAGGATAACATTCACACGAAACACCATTTCCTAGGTGATTTCTCTTGTGACACTATCCCCAAGCACCCTATCAAGAACACTAGTTTCGTGAGTAACACGGATCCTCAACATTTACCAGGTCAACATTGGGTGGTGTTTTACATGTTGAGGACAGGAGAGGTGTACTACTTTGATTCATTCGGCATACCTCCGCTGAGCGCAGAGTTCTTATCTTCCCTGAAGCGTTCTGCTCCGTTCAAGTGGCAAAGAAACCGTGTTCAACTCCAAGACACTACTGCTGACACCTGTGGCCCTCATTGCGTACATTTCCTGATTGAAGCATGTCGAACAAGAAACCCCAACCTCATCATGCGGATGAGCAAAAACCCAAAACTGAGCGACCGGTCGGTGAGTCAGAGGCTTGCAATGATGATGATGTGAATAATTCGGAAAAAGAGGAAACAGGATGCTGCAAGCGTCTACAATTCATGCAGACAAAGGTCCTATGTCTGGCCCTTGGATTTATCCAAACTAGTGCAATGTATGATGGAGAGAGTCAGTGACTGTCACACTGGCAAAGTGAGACTTTGAGGTCTGTTCGGACGAAGGAAAAAATGATTGATTAAAAATTATAAAAAGATGATTCATGAAAATAAAAAAAAATGAAAATGATTTGTTTTGTTGTGTTTTATTTCATGTAGTGTAAGGTAAAGAATATAGTAGGGTTGTATAGATTGTCATAAAATAAAGTTTGTATTTTCTGGTGTATATCTGTAACATTGAGAATGTCATAGTTTATAACTAAATAGGTTAGAATCAAAGTACAGTAAAGGTATGTTGATGGTTGTATGTTTTAATGACCTATTATTATGTGGTAAGCCTACATCAGCATTCTTGGATCATATACACTGGCTGATCTCATGCCTGCTGATGTCATACCTGTCTCATGTGTACCACTCAGTGTGCTTACTTCATCATTTTAGCTGATATCATCAGTCACCTGTTTGTCTCCCTATCTGACATCAGTCCTACATCATACTTCTGGATGATGTGAGACTCTCAGCCTTTAGATAGCATATAAAAGCAGGTCCCTCTCTTCCCTCCTCAATCACTACATCTGATCTGTGCTGTTCACATCAACCCTATGGACTACCTTGCTGATATACTGGACTTTGTACCTGAGGACTAAGAGGAGGCAATATTCTTTGTACAGGTTATTATACCAGATTACCCTGAAGGTTATATCCATGCTAAGGTTGGACTACTGAATGTTATTGCACTCAGTTATGTTCAATGGACTCTATGCTGAAATGTTATATTACCTGAGGACATTTGTGTGTTACTATGTGCTACTGTGTCTACCAAAGGGGATTAGGCCTCCTGTGGCTACTTCAGCAATAAACCTGTCAACAAGTTAACTTGTAACAAAGACTGCAATCATTGGCCAAGGCCACCATATTTGATACATAACTTATTTAAAAAAACAGTCGACTCATCATCATCATCATGTGCAAAACATTCAGGAGTATCTCATTTGCATAATTAGCCCTGCCCCTTTGTTTACAAACAAGGGCACACGTGGCTACACCACGTGTTGTTGTTTACAAACAAGGGGTAACGTGACCGCACTAATCCCCTAATTAGGTCATGTTACCATGGTTACCATAATGCTGGCCTCTGATTGGCTGAGCGGTGGTCGCTAATCCCCTAAGTAGGTCACATTACCATGGTTACCGGTCGGTAATCCCCTAAGTAGTTCACATTGCCCTGGTTACCAGAATACTGGCCTCTGATTGGCTAAGAGGTGGTCGCTAATCTCCTAAGTAGGTCACGTTGCCATGGCAATGGGTCATGTGACCAAATGGAGGCCTCTGATTGGCTGCATCCCGAGTGAGTGATATCCTGTAGTTAGCTACAGTCCCGTTCCGATACATACTATACTACTCTCCTAATTAGGGAATAATGCATGGGGCATGGCTGTGGGAGGCATTAGTTCATCGCTGGTCCCTAGGCCATTGAAATAGACTCGAATGCTTGCCAGGAACAGATAAACCAAAATAGGCTAGATAAAATTATGTACTTTTTTCAAAGTGAACTCAATTTTTCTCTAAAATCTCAATGGTTTTAATATTTTACGGCACCCCTATGCAAAATAACTTCCCTTTATCAACTAAATCTTGGGATAAATAGCAAATGAAAGTAAACAGCATTTAACACAATATTCTAAGTCATCATAGCTATTTTCTTTCTGAAATGTCCGCCATCTTGGATCCCCATTCAAAAAAATTGGTGTCTTCCCTGGTATAACTAATTTCGGAAATTGTAGAAGAGGTGTACAACTGGATGACATGTTTTGAGACCTTTCATTTGATAGGTTATACATTATTGTTTGACATTGCTATGATACTGGTTGATATTCCACGACTTTTGGGATTTGGGTGCTTTTTCTGGATAATCCCATGCACATACCTGTGGATATCCATGGATAACCTGCATGCCGTGCGGTTATCCATAGATAACCCGCATGCCTCTCATGTCCTTACATGTCATATGTTACATGTTAAAACCCACAAAATTTACAAGGCCAGGGTAGGGATCGAACCAGCAATCTCACATCCCAAATCCAACTCCCTATGCATTGCGCCACAGGGACTGACCTGTGATGGTCTGGGTTTGCTTGGTAAGCTTGTAGAGGTAGGCGGGACGAGTCCCGGTCCGGGCGTATACTTTTGTTCCCTACTGTCCGCATTCAAACATAGCCAAGCCGAGACGGCTGCTGAGGGAGGAGACGCGGTGGTCTAGTGGTTAGCGCATTGCGCTCAGCCGTGAGAGGTCGGCGGGTCGAATCCCGGTCCGGGCGCTTATTTTTTCGCCGTGTGCACTGTAGCTGTCCGCTGCCGGGCGAAGAGGTGTATTATACACAAACCGCGAGTAGTCACAGATCTAATGACACTACGTTTTAGTGAGTTGGGCGCCGATCCAACTAAATCGCGTGACGCATTCAAAGCTTTAGCTTTAGCTGCCGGGCGACGAGGTGTGTGTACAAACACTATTTTTTGCCGTGTGCCGCTGCCAAGCCGAGCCGAGACGGGCGTTGTCGCTGGTCGCTGTCCGCTGTCGGGCGACGAGGTGTATGTACCGATTGTGTACACACAATGGCTGGCTACGAGTCCCGGGGAAGGGGAACAATTTTTGTTTTCAACTTGAATTTATTGGTATTTTATTGATTATCTCTTGGTTTCGTGGAATAAAATAAGTAGTCAATGGATAATTCATGACTTGTGTGTGTTAGCAAAGGCTAATTACACTCGGGCTATGCTCTCATGTAATTATCCTTCGCTAACACACAGGCGTCATGAACTATCCATTGATTACTTGTTCACTAAGTTAAGCGCCGCTAAGATAAGCGCTTCTAGTGTAAGACACCAGGGGGCTGCACTGTGCAGCTATAGCTTTTTTTTTTTTTTGTGAGGGTGGGGCAAAATCAGTTATTATGATAATAGTGGTGGCCGTGGTGCCCAGGGTCATAGTGAAGACTTTGTAGCAAGTGTAGGGGTATGGTATTTACACTCGTACGTTCATGCACCCATGGGACTCAGACCTAGGTCTTCGGGTGTAGTGGGGGAATCCGGATGGCAGGTGGCAGCACCTGCCTCTGGGTTCGTATCCACTACACCAGGGAGCCTACCACTCGTCCACCACACGTCACATGGCCGGTCTGAGTTTTGCGGGCTTTTCCGATATATAAGGGCGGTTCCACCCCCATACTCTCCAATAGTGGTCCTACCCACTGCTCAACCTGGTCGTTACCTGAAAGGGTAACCGAATGCCCTGGCAGCATGTAGTCCTTTAAGGCTGTGATCGTATGTAACAAAAGCTTATGCAATAAAAACTCGGTTGCCTACTCGGAAACTTCTTCTCTCTTCGTTTTAATCTAACTTATTGAGACGAACCACTACACTGGTGCCGTGACCAGTTGGTCTTCGGGTAAGCCCAGTCAGAAATGACTGAGCTGAGCCCAGTTAGGGGAAATGGCCCAGATCCTGAGCTAAATTCCCCGATGGAAGATGGTGAAATCATGTCACCATCCCCAGTAACAGGGTGGAGAGATCCACAGTAACACTACCCAGACGGGTTAGTGGATGTAAGAAAGAACTTACATGAGGAACTGGAAGAATTTGGAGATTCCTTATTCATGCCAGGAGGTACTTTGAAACCTGCACCTATGTATAGAAGTACCGCTCAATTTGGTCAACTACCATTTGAGGTACCTAAGCCAAGTGCAGGTATGTTTGAAACTCCATACAGTTCTCGAATCAGACACCAGAAGTGTGGATTTGAGAAAAATAAAATGGACGAGCTTGAAGACATGAAAGCTGAATACGAGAAGATCCAATTGGATCTCATCACACTAACTGGTACTCGAGACAGAATTTTGACTGAAAACAAACAGTTGATGTCAGAACGTCTTGATTCCAATCAGAGTTATAGACGCCAACAACAAGAATTGTTGGATAGAATGGAGAAAGAAAAACAAGATTTCCAACTCCAGCATGAACAATATCGTGATGCATTATACACGGCGGATTTAGAATATAAAGCCTCGTGTGAAGAGTTGAATAGAACTAAACAAGAGATAAGTTCAACTCAATCAGCCAATGGAAAGTATCAAGAACAGCTGAAAAAGATCGAAACAGCCTTCAAAGATGCACGAAATACGTATCATAAACAAACCGAAGAGCATGAAAAACTCAGAGGTCAATGGATATGTGAATTGGCAAATTTGACTGCTAAACAGACAAAAATGCTGAATGACTATTCAGAACTGGAAACTAAAGCTATCCAGATGTCAAAGTATCTAGAGGATACTGGACGTGTGGTGGGCACTCTTGAACCAGACTTCACTGTTTCAGGAATTGTCCTAAACACGGCGGGTGACCAGATGAACTCTTTGAGGGGTAAGGACAAGGTAACAGAAAACGCTGTACCTCGTTGTGAAGAAGTAAAGAGCCATCAGGTTAGATTTAGAGACAATACCTCGAAACCTCTTGGTTAAGGTACGGAAAATATTGGAGGTGCTTCTACGAGTGGAATACAACAAAACCACTCAGTAGGAGCTTCCAACTTTGATGGCGGATGGCCACAACAGTCACCTTTAGGGGGACCAAATGGCCCTTATGCCCAGTACGGATGGAAACAACCCCACACAGGAGTGAATCCATCCGATAGTAATGCCCGGCATGCATCCGGAGGAACATCCGGACAAACATCCGGGAATTCCCGTGCAACTGGAGGACAACCCAGATACTCCCAAGGATCCGGATCCTCAGCAGGTAGTTCCAGAGGTAACCCCTTTGCGGGTGGAGCTGGTTTCCATAATGGAAATCAGTCGTCTGGAACAGGAAGAAACACTAATAACAATAGCGGTTTCTTTAGTTTTGGTGGAAGTACACAGTCCACCAATAATCCAGGGTCAACTCCTCAAACTGATGGAAACACCTTTGCACAGGTGCCTACAACCGAGGCAGGAGGATCAGGGGGTGGAGGAGGACCACCACCCGGTGGCTCTGGAGGAACCTATGGTACGAATTCTCCACGGAAAAAGAGACTCAGTCGACGAGTATCTCTTACTCCAGGGTTGCAAGCACTGCATGATTCAAATGCAGCATTGCTAACCTAGGTGTTGATTGTTACAATTAAGGTCTGGATGATATGGAAATCATGGAATGGAGTAGGGGATTAACTCTTACTGGATCCACTAATCCGGCTCGTAGGGTAGCTAAGATACCTACTCCCTTTAATGCCAAGAATGCTTGAAAGGAGGAGTATCAAGGCTGCGCAGATGTCTTTAACTGCAATGGATGGGGTAAAGAGGACGCACTCCCCTATCTAGTATGCTGGTTAAAGGAAGGCGACGGTAAAGGAGCCGTAGAACAATGGAGAGATTCCCAAATTAGGGGACTCTCAGCCCATAAGAAATATGATGAACTCATAGAGATTGCTTCATAAACATAGGTGGGGAAGATCCTTGGTTGACGTTCACTAAAAGAACTCAGAAACCTAACCCTGATGAAGGCCCTATGGGCTGAAACATAGGTTCATAACTGCAAATAAAAATGTCATCAAAAAACTTAATTGTTGAAAAATAGTTGTGTTGTTTTATTTTTAGAGCTTAGGCTTTAAAAAAAACAAAAAAACCTAAGGAATCTGCCAAAGTTTTCAGCTTAGAATGCTAACGACTGCATAAAGCCAGACCTCAATGGAGATTAGATGATGAGTGCTTCCTAGATGAAATGTTTAAACAATTCATCGAAGGATTGCGGAATCAGCAACACAGGACCGTGGCCTGTGAAGCTTGGAAAAATGATGCCTCTTTGGCAGATTTGTTCCAGTCCTTAGATCATCATGATCGTAAGGCCCGGATCTTTGCCAGGAAGGTACCACAACGGATGTCAGCTATGATAGTTCCGGAGGGGATACCTGAGACCGATTCATCCGAATCAGGAGAACCTGATGACGATGAAAACGTTGGGGCCATTGGCCAAGGAAACCCCCAGTATAACCGGAACTGGGGAAAGAAACCGGGTTATGTCAAGGAGAAAGTGATTGCCACTAAAACTCCTGAGACAAAACCTGATACCAAACCGAATACCGGTCCGTCTTTATCAGAGGACCTGGTTACCACCTTGGTACAGAAGATCACTGAGAATCTTAGAAGGCCTAGGCCTGATAGGAGTGTAGTGAAGTGTTTCAGATGTCAGGAAACTGGGCATTATGCTGCTGAATGTGAAGCAGATAAGCCAGTGGATCGTAGCGCTCAATACTGGAACCATCCAGATAAGGAGGACTCAGTGAAGAAGGAAAACTGAGAGGGGGTGTCTATGATGGCAGAGTGAGTGATTTCCATGACTGCCAGCCTATCACCGCTTGTAGTACTAGCGAGAATCCTCTAGCGATTTCGCCCAGCGGTGAAGCTAAGGAACCTGATCAGTTCCTTACTCATGAGGCTGGGGAGACTGATAGTACACCAGGTGTCAAGAACCGTCAGAAGAACACAGAGGGGAAACCCAATATCAGTCAAGAAGAAGTGGCCAATGGGTTGGCCAGGGTGGGGTGTGCCCAGCTTCCCCGGGTCATCCTTGTCTCGAATTTTTGAAGGGATGTGGATTTGACCTCGGCGCTAAGACGGAACTTGTCAAGTATGCAAGTTGTCCTACCTACTTGAAAGGTAGGAGGTGGTACGCAGTTGTATCTGTGAGTGGTAGGTCTGCTGAGGTTCTAAGAGGCTCTATGACCTTTTGCCTACGAATCATGAAACTTCCATAATGGAAGGAAATGCTCATGAATACGGCCGACGGTAGCACGATGCAAACGTTTGGTAGAACATGTATGAGGTTCAGTCTACAGAAGGATAAGGATTTTATCCTTACTCCTACTGTGGCGAACATCGCAGATGATGGTATACTTGGTCTGGATTTTGCTGCATTATATGGAGCAAGGTTAGATTCCCAGAGGGGAATATTGGAGGTTAGAGACCTGTACCATCTCGAAGTACAATGTGTACTCAGACAAGTAAGTAGTGTAGCCAGTGTAGCCCAGACGGTTAAGATACCACCAGGCACTGCCTGTGATGTCTTATGTCGCTAGAGAGTTTTTAGGAAAAACTGGAGTTATAGAGCCAGATGTGGCAATGTTGTCAAGTATTGGATTGGAATCCGCTGATGTCCTAGTAGCAAATGCTGCTTGGACAGTGGTTCCTATATCCAATACCGGTAACAAGACTGTCTACGTTCAGAAGGATACGATCCTAGGGTCGGTTGTCCTCTCTGAAATAGTAGAAGGCTGTGAGCATGCTTTGGCACCCGGAGTCCTTTCCTCACCCGAAAGGAACCCAGAATTAGATATTCTAATAGCCAAAAGCCATGTTGAAACTGACGAACAACGTGAAGCCCTAACTGACTTGCTAAACAAGCACAGTAAAGCTTTTGTAGCACCAGGTGAACAATTGGGGCGTACTAACAAGGTACTGCATACGATTGACACTGGTGATAACAAACCTTTTAAGATCGCTTATAGAAGACTCCCGCTAGCCAAGAAAAAGGTACCTGAGGAGAAGATAGCTAAAATGCTTGAACAGGATGTGATAATCCCATCAACCAGTCCTTGGTCTAGCCCTGTGTGCATGGTGACTAAGAAAGATGGTACCATCCATTTTTGCATAGATTACCGAAAATTGAATGGTATGACCAAGAAGAATTCATATCCCTTTCCACGGATTGATGAGACTATAGACTCCCTTGGAGGTAAGCAATAGTATTGCTCTCTAGACTTACAATCCGGGTATTGGCAAATGGGTATGCATCCAAAAGATATGTAGAAGACGGCCTTTTCCAGTCATATTGGGTTATTCCAATATAATGTGATGCCGTTTGGGTTGTGCAATGCACCGGCGACATTTGAAGCCATGATGGAAACTTTATGAAAATAAAGGAGTTGTTTGCTAGTACACCTGTGTTGAAGTACCTGACGGAGAATGATCATTTCATTCTAGATACTGATGCTAGTAATGAAAGCAAAGGAGCTGGCCTTTCTCAGGTCCAGGATGGTGTTGAGGTTCCTATAGCCTTCGCTAGTAACACTTTGAGTAAATCTCAAAGAAATTATTGTACCACTAAACGTGAGTTGTTGGCTGTGGTGGTCTATACGAAGAAGTTCAAGCACTTTTTGTGGGGAAGTGATTTCACTCTGTGGACTGATCACTGTTCTCTCAGATGGTTATTGAACTTCAAGGATGCAGAGGGGATGATAGGTTGCTAATTGGCGCACCTATCCGAATTCAGTCTAAATCACAGCCAGATTGAACACCGAGCCGGGGCAAAGCATTTAAATGCGGATGCTTTGTCTAGAATCCCGGTGAGGAAATGTGCAAACGCTGAGTGCACTGATTGTGGAGCACACAATGCTGTATTGGCAGGGGTTCGAGTACCTTTCGAAACCCAACCGGAAAATGTTTTGAATTGGTCCATGGAGACTATTCAACAGTTCCAGGAGGCTGATGCAGTCACATCACGTTTGATTAAGTTTCTTAATCAGGGCATCTGTCCTCCAAGACCTGAAGTGTCATTGGAGAACAGGGAAATGAGACGATTCCTAGCTCAATGGGCCGAGCTAGAAGTCCGGGATGGTCTTCTATTCCGATGGAAGAACTATTCTAATAGGAAGAAAGCCTTGCAAGTTGTCATACCCAGTGCTATGCGACGAGATATTATGTATTTCTGTCATGGGCATAGAACTAGTGGACACTTTGGAAAGAAACGGTCTCTAGAACGTCTAACCAGACGATACTATTGGCCTGGCATGAGTACAGATCTCACCCGATGGGTAGAGACCTGTCCCGAATGCTGTAAGAACAAACCAGGACCCGGGTTAGGCAAATTGCCATTATCCCAGGAACTGTTTGGTGTGAGATTTGCTAGAGTAGCTGTTGACATTATTAGTGGGCTCCCTCCCACTCCTAGTGGCAACACGTGTATGATGGTCGTATCAGATTATTATACCAAGTACACCCGAGTGTATCCTTTACCGGATCATAAGGCTGCTACTTGTGCCATGGCCTTTGTAAAAGGGTGGGTATTACACCACTCATGTTACATAGTGACCAGGGCAGAGAATTTAAGTCTAGCCTGTGGCAAGAGATGTGTAATTGTTTAGCAATCTGAAAGACAAGAACTAATCCCTATAGGCCACAGAGTGATGGACAAGTAGAGAGATTCAATAGGACACTGATCCAAGTACTGAAATCTCTATTAAATGAGCAGATGGATGATTGGGACAAACAATGTGAATTTGTGGTACATGCGTATAATAGCACTGTACACTCGAGCACCAATTGTTCCCCTAATCTCCTTGTTTTTGGAGAGAATTTAATTATGCCAGCAGATTTGGTGTTTGGTATAGTAAGAATGAATCCGGAAGCCCCTTGCCAGGTGATGTTTGTAGAATCCCTACGAGATAACTTCAAACAAGCCTATGAGAGGGTTAGAGATGAGTTGCAGAAAACTGCACGTTGGCAGAAGGTTGGTTATGACACAGGTCTAAAAGCTAGATATTTTAATCTGAGGGATAGAGTTTTGCGTCTACACCAACCCCTTGCCAACCTGGAATTAGCCAGTAATTGGGATGGACCCTTCATGATAACCCAGATTATCAGTGATTGTACAGTGATTATTAAATCACAGATGGGAAAATGTTACAAGTCAAATGTAGCGAGACTACGCCCATGGAGGGGGAGGGATACCTCCACCAAAATGTATGGTGATGGTCTATTGCAAGTGCTAGAATAAGATCGTGTAAGACAACTCGAAGTGGTACCGACCCGGAAGCAAGGACCCGGGAGGCCACGGAAGGTTGTAGACCCGAAGAGGGTGATGCCCCCTGTTGTAACATCCATAAAACAGGGGAAGATACAAAAAGTCTCTGCAGGTGCAGGTAGAAATAAGAGGAAAGGTCCTTCTAAGGCTAAGAAGACCTTTGAAAAGGCTCTTATGGATACCAGGTCAACAAAAGAGGCCTCAAAACCTCTTAGACGCGGTCCAAGGTTGCTCAAGACTGCCGTAACCTAGCCTGTTAACACAACGAGTGTGTTGTCATGTACTGTGTACTGTTATATGTTGTAACCTTGCTCAATGTATATCTGAGCCGGTCGCGAGTTTCTTGAAAATGACCCATGACAATGTACCCACAGTTATGGACGGATAACCCGGTGGATATGCTTATGCTATCCATAAACTCCATAATACCTACCCAGTTGGCAGAAAAACGTTTTTTTGACGTAAAAAAAAAAGTTTTATTTTGGTTCCTAAGTTTGCAAAACGTTTTTTTTCAACGTCAAAATAACGTTTTTACATGTACTCAAAAAAACGTTATTTTGACGTTTTTATAAAAACGTTTTTATATCAGGTTAAAAAACGTTTTTTTAACGTAAAAGAAACGTAAATAAAAAACGTTTTTATTTGGTTGAAAATTGGTTGAAAAAGCAAACGTTTTTATTTGGTTCAAAATTGGTTGAAAAACGTTTAAAAACGTTTTTTCAACATCAAAATAACGTTTTTTAAAAACGCTTTTTATCCAAACCAAATAAAAACGTTTGCAAACGTTAAAAACACATTTTTTGCCAAGTGGGTAGTGAGTTGTCATGGTTGAAACATGAGTACGGACAGATGACCGTTCGGGTATTGTATTGTCTATATGTAAAAGGACGTGACCTAATTAAGGGCACACGGGAAAGACTTGACCTCTTTAGGCTGGTCAGGTGACGCACCGGTTTGATCATGCGCTGCGATTCAAGTTCGAGTAACCCGCCATATTGTCTTATTCCTGCAAAGGAAGAAGACATGGCCGAGGGTGGTCCTACTCTTTTGGGAGTTTGATAGCCTTTTTCAGCTGTGTTTCGAAGTGTGCCCTCGTTAAAAGGCACCCGCCTTTCACTGGGTAAGCAGTTTTAACTGCTTATCCGGTGAATTGGGATAATCTATCCCCGTAAAGCCACTTCTGCCGAAGGCAGAAGAGGCCGTCCGCCTTGGCGGTGGTGCCGGTGCCAGCACCCCGCCGGAGTATGGTAGTGGTTCTCCTAGGAGTCCCACTTACACATACGATGATCAGCAATACGATGCTGATTGTGATCAGATGGATCAACAGATGAATGTTGATCAGTACTTCTCTGGAGTGGACGATAGCGACTTCTATGACGCATCCGATAACTCCAGACAAGCGAGTCCTGAACGCCGTAGCGTGCAGCAATCAATCGATGTAGGCCAGCCTTATGTAGCTCCTCCATCCGAAAGTCTGAGTGGAGGGTCGGCAGGAGTCCCTATGACGGACGGATGTTGGCTATTTCAGGAGAGATGGTAATGCCCACCCGTGATGGGACACCCAGACAGGTTCACGAACGTGTTGTCAATGCGGTCTGGGAGTGTGCTCATCCGCAGTGGGCGAATACGTTCCCGGAAGCCTGGTTGGTGGATTACCATCAAGGGACTAGTAGTCCACTTATGGTTTCTTAAAGCCGTCTGGGATAGAGAAATGGCTTTCCACAGGAATAGCTTTTATAGGCCTTCATATGTGTCTGACAAAACGGGTTACACCGGTGTCAAGGCAGACTAAGTCTCTAGGTACATTGACCGAGACCAGATCCTATTTCTAGGAACAGCGGAGGAGTACGAAGCAGCAGGTAACAGTGTTGTGGATTACTGTCCAGGGGTCCCCATCACGTCTCAAACCATTGAGGCAGAGGAGGCCCGGATTGGTGTGTCTCCACTAGGGGTAATACAGGACCTCGTAGTACGACTATTGGAGAGGCAGTATGCACTGGCGCACCCGGAGCTTATCCCCGGGCCAGCACCCGTGCAGGTTACAGCCAAGATGGCAGATCGGATGGAGCGTCTCATGTCTCCTGCTGAAACTCCTACCACAGGAGGTGCGGTGGAAGTACCTGAGAAGGCTCCACCTGCTCCGCCTCGTGCAGATAGTTCCCCTAAAACTGCTCAGTCTACCCCTCCGAAGACTGAAAAGAAGTCAGGGAAACCAGCTAGTGGAAAGGGTAAGAGTACATCCACTAAGAACAAGGGTAAAGGGAAGCAGTCAGAAACTGAACCCTCTACCAGCGCGAGTGTGGCCAACAGTACCCGAACTCATCAGGTGTCCCCACGCTCGGCCAATAGGAAGGAAGCTAAAGCTTCCGATGTCTCCGGCAACGAGACAGATGCATCCGAGTCTGGCACCCCTACTAGTGGCAGACCCCGCAGACGGAATAAGAAGAAGGTTAACCAACATAAACCGGAACCTATTGAGGTAGATGTTCAACTCGAGACTCCAGAAGTTGAACAGGCTGTCCAAACCGTAAAGGTTGAGCTTGGTGTGCCAGTAGTCAAGCTACATGACGTAATGGCCGATTTGAGTGGAGACGCTCAAGATGCTGCAGCCCAGGTTCTCCCAGATCAACAACCTCTTGTGCAACCCGTGGATGTACCATCCGACCCTGAGGGAGAGGAGCCGGTTGACCCAGTTGTGGACGCCACTCCTACTGATGAGCAAGAGGCTGCTATCTGGGATAACGCCAATAGCAACTTTGCTGACTTCATTCCTCTACACAGGGGACATCTGAAGGTGAGTAAATCCGTATGGAAGCTACCCCCCCGGAAAACCTGTGAAGGGCGTGAGGACATGGAGGAGTGGCTTCGTAAGAAACTCTCCGACAGAAAACCGGCCAATATGTATTGGATCTATTGGGAATTCGTTAAGAATTCACCCAATGGCCTCTACAATTACGACCAGAAGGGTAAACTGAAGTTTGCTCTAGATGATTACTACGGGGAGGATCGTAAAGATTGTCCCTTTCAACGTTGTACCCAGAGTGAAGGTGAGGTTGAATTCTTCATCGAGAAAGACGAGTTCCTTCGTCATCTCGTGGAGTTTCATATGCACCAGAGACCGGAGTATGTCTGGGATCGAGAAGTTGGCAAGAAATGTGCTAAATGCACAGGATGTGTCACTCCCCGACGCGGAGATATGATCCGGCACTATGTGACTGCACATGGAGAGGGTCTGGAGGCAGCCATAGAGAGAGTGATGAAAATTCACTCTGAGCTCTATGGTAACCTCAAGAGCCTCAATGCCGAGAAATTTGCTTCACTCACACCGAGCACGAAGCAGTTTGCGCCAACGGTTCCTGGTACTAACCAGAAGCTGAAGGCTAGATTTGCCCAGCCTCCCGGGTCTGGCAAACTCGAATATGCCCAGGAGGAGTGTGATTTGTTGAACGAGTGGAGGAGAAATAAGGCCCGCTGGCGAGGTTGGGCTTATGTAACTCCATCCGGAGAGCAAATCCGAAGCCGCAGGGATTACCGTTAGGGACCCTCTGTAGCAGATAGGAAGAGACAGGTGTCTGAATCTCCTAGCCAATCCAGGTCACCACTGGAAGCCAGGAGAGACAGGCAAATGGGGGACGGAAGAAGCCACATCTTCCATCTCCTACTGGAACTCCTTCCAATTATGGACGAGCACCAGCCCCACAGGGTGGTGCATGAAACCCGACATTCTTTGGTGTCAGTGGACCGGGTGGTCACCCCTCCCGAACACGTACGCCCTTGAATGTCCGAGACCCAAAGCAGTACCCTGCTATGGGCCCACCCGGACCAGAGATGCAAGTCTTTGATCAGTACGGGAGGGTCAAGCAGGAACTGCCGGCAGGAGGAGGTCAAACTCCACGACCAACAATGAGTGCTGTGGTGAGACAATGTCCACCCGCACCATTGTTGACTGCTAAAGACCTCAGAAGGGAATTGTCTCGGTTGCCCCTAACCCAGGGTCTAGTGCCATACAGACCAAGCAATTTGAAACGTTACAGCACCACTTGGAAAACCTCCATTTGGATATGTACCGTCGGACCGTGTAGAGTACTCTCCAGTGCATAGACGCGATCCAGAAGTCAGAGATTAACCGAATCTCTACTCAGATAAAGGCTGATGTTGCCAAAGAGAAGCAGGAAGCTGCTAATCTGCGGCAAGAAGCCTTATCCGAGAAGGAAACAGCTTCTCAGATGCTTGACTTAGAACGGGCAACGAACATGAAGAACCAACAAAAGGTCTTCAAAGTCTTATGAGTTATCATGGATAACTGGGACGGCACAGCTGGACATGCTTTGTCCTTGTTTGAAGCACGCCAGAAGGTGAAACTTGCACCTGTTGCCCCCGCACTCCCTGTACCTATGGATGGAGCTGGTGTAGACCCACCTATTCAGCAACCGGCTCAACAACCGGGTCCAAACCAGCCAACCAAGGAGAACATGGAACAGTGAAAACTGTTGCATGTAGATAGGACGTAATTGAGTGTCCTGAGGTGTTATTACCTATGTACTGTTGGATGGGAATTCATTTTCTTATCCAACCCATTAAGTATTGATTCGGGTATAAACTGTACCCTAATCCGGAAACTGAAAGCAGAAAACAACCTACCTTGGAGAAGGAGTATGAATGCTGTCTATAGGAAATACAACTAGTGGTGTCACTCTAAACTAGTTCTTATACTGTGCTATTACCTAAGGACTGTGCTTATTACCATTGAACTACAGGCATCGGGGTTTAGCTACGCCCATAAAAGTCCATCAATACTCTACAACTGGATTTACTACTACCTCCAGTTAGCTAGCACTACAGGAAACAGGGTTTAGCTACGCCCATCTACAAATTTCAAGATTATATAGCACTTCAGGCATCAGGATTCAGCTCGCCCATACCAAGACAACAGCAGCATCCGGCTCCACCTATATTCTCTACCTAGAAACACGAAACTTGTATTATTATTATTGTATTGCATGTAAAACTGTATTTATAACTTTCATATCTTTCATAAAGATATATTATTATATAAAGGTACTTACCTATAAGTATACTGGATCTGCGTATCCTAAAAGGTATTTAAGGTAGTACTAGACCTATGATTGTCTAAATAGGTCATTCCTGGTCTCAACACATTAAGAGACTATAATTCTTCTGTACTTTGTAAATATCAAACACTAAGGTATAAATTGAGCTACGTCTCAAATATATAAATATTTTTCTTCTATAAAATAGAGAAGGTCCAATGGATTTCTCTAATTTAGTATTATATTAGTCAGGTTTGAAACGTTATTGTGTTAAAAAAAAATAATATAAGCATACCTGTGGTGGCCTTGGCCAATGATTGCAGACAAAGTCTTTGTTACAAGTTGACTTGTTGACAGGTTTATTGCTGAAGTAGCCACAGGAGGCCTAATCCCCTTTGGTAGACACTTATTTCCTATGGTTGTCACAGTAGCACATAGTAACACACAAATGTCCTCAGGTAATATAACATTTCAGCATAGAGTCCATTGAACATAGCTGTGTGCAATAACATTCAGTAGTCCAACCTTAGCATGGATATAACCTTCAGGGTAGTCTGGTATAATAACCTTCAGGATAATAAGCTGTACAAAGAATATTGCCTCCTCTTAGTCCTCAGGTACAAAGTCCAGTATATCAGCAAGGTAGTCCATAGGGTTGATGTGAACAGCACAGATCAGATGTAGTGATTGAGGAGGGGCGAGAGGGACCTGCTTTTATATGCTATCTAAAGGCTGAGATCAGAGTCTCACATCATCCAGAAGTATGAGGTCAGACTGATGTCAGATAGGGAGACAAACAGGTGACTGATGATATCAGCTAAAAGAATGAAGTAAGCACACTGAATGGTACACATGAGACAAGTATGACATCAGCAGGCATGAGATCAGCCAGTGTATATGTTCCAAGAATGCTGATGTAGGCTTACCACATAATACTAGGTCATTGAAACATACAACCATCAACATACCTTTACTGTACTTTGATTATAACCTTTTTTAGTTATAAACTATGACATTCTCAATGTTACAGATATACACCAGAAAATACAAACTTTATTTTATGACAATCTATACAACCCTACTGTATTCTTTACCTTACACTACAATACCAGTGTGGGTGCTATATATATTTTTTTCTACTAAGGTATCAGAATAATTATTCTGAAGTCAGAATTTTTTTTTCCGGGTATAATAACTGTATTACGGTCATGACTTACAACCACCAGTCCTTTTCAGGACTTTATTATTGTCAAAGTTAATATAATCTGTGATACTTACACTTATCATAGGTGGTTGTCATGGTTACTTGTGGAACTGTGATGAAAGATACTCGATGCTATTATTGTATAATTTTTCCGAAATAGGATAGTCTCATACTATAGCCTATTAGGGGGGTGGTTGGTTGGTTTGCGCACAGAGGCGCGAAAAAAATGTTGACCCCCCTCCCACGATGGTCTTTCTGTTTTCACTGTCCTGTAGGAGACGAAAACTGCCCCCCCCCCCCAAGCAGTTGAAAAAATTCTCCCCCCCCAGTCAATTTTTATTCAAATCTCTTTAAAGACAAGGGCTCCAGGTGACCCAAAAATTAATTGACAAAGGATTTCCTTGTAACTTGGAATATTTGTTCCTTACATGATGTGTAATTGAAATGTGGTATAAAAAGTTGGGGTAGCAACGCTATACTTTCTTCAGTGGCATTGATTTCAATGGGCTGATACCTAGACATTTTGGATTTTGGAGGAATATTGGTGAATAATTCCCAAACTGGACAAACAATTTTTTTCAAAAACTACAAATATGTTTATTGACTTGTGTTAATCAAGATAGAAATGTAAAATCATATGGTTCCAACGCTACTCTTTGCACAAGATGAGTGTGTATGCATGGGCATTGGGCAGGAGGAGAGCCCAGTGCTTAGGCGCCACCTTGTAGCAGACTAGAGTATGACCATGTCTGACAGAGCTAGAAGGCAAGGAAATGGTCAAAGCATGACACATTGGAGACATCATGTGAGTGGCATGGGAACTAAGCAAACATGAAATGTACCAGAAATGACTTCACTGAGCTCATATTAGTGGTAATTGAAATATCTTTCTCACTCTCTAGGAGTGGTGCTCCAATGTTCTCTACTGCACCCCCTCATACATTAGACATTAAAATAATTTCACAAAAAGTAGATTTAATGGATCTCAACTCAATTATTTTTATGAAATGCTCAAAGTTGACCTTTAGAACAGCCCATTATCAACTGAAACAGGATGGATTTCTCCATACTGATACATTGAAATGCAGCTAACCTGGACCCATTACATGGAGTGAAGTATATTTGATGTAAATGTATCATAGGATATTTGACACATGTGTTAATATAGCAGAATTGAAGTATTTCCTCAGGCATACTGAGCTATACACACAAACATGAATGTTACAGTTGCCTATGGACCACAGCCAGAGGGAGGTAGAGGGAGGTTTCTAGTCTTTTGGCAAAACCTTAAACTTGATAAAAATGCACATTTATATCACTAGACATAACTTTTGAACTATTAAATAATGATAGCAACCTGCTTCAAAAAACTGACAGATCCCTCTCAATGAGAAGAATGCACTAGTTCCCAAAATGGCCGCTAGCCGCCTGCCGCTCAAGATCGGGAGACTTGAGCAAGTCTAGGTATAGGAAATGTATGGAGTACACGGAGTACATGCACCTATCACTATTGGTGACCTTACCGTAAACCCTCCCCTCCCACCCGCACATGGCGTGATTCGGCGCACCTGATCCACAGGGGCCGCCAATATGTATAATCAATCCCACCCCACTCACTCCTATACGACACCACAGCTTTACGTAAGTACCGCTTTCATATCCATTCCCCATGACCTATATGGCCAGACACATCACCCCTGAAGCTGTATAACAAAGCAACTCCATACCAGAATCATTCCTAGGATATTTATTATACATGGTCCTGATTGTGACCTAGATTCCAGTAAGACGTGACAGACGGTGTGGAGAGGTGTCCCAGTCGTGGAGGAGTCCATGGGAAGTAGAGAGAGACAGGACAGCAGACAGAAAGCATCCTGTACGGCCGTGTGGGAGGTTGTCAGTGAGTTACATCTCACTGTCAGAACGAGGGATAACATCAGGAATTCACACAGTACAACTATACAGCACTGACAGCAGAAACAGGTGAGCAACACACCAGACGCCGGACAGACGCCCGGTGCCTTCCTGGTTGGGCGTCCTCGCTGCGTTCCGCCTCTGTACCGGGTTCTCTGTCTATTATAGAGAGGGGGCCAGGCAGCAGAGACCTGTCAAAACGCCGGCCGGAATGCTAGCTGTAGGGGCCAAGTTAGGGAGTGATCATTTTTTAACAACAGGGGGGGGCCGGTGGGTTTGAGGGGGGGGGTCAGAATTTTTTCAACCCCTTGACCGGGGGGGGGTCAGAATTTTTTCAATACCTCTGATGGGGGGGTCAAAATAATTTCACCTGTTTTCAGTGGAAAACCCCGCGCGTTACTATAGGCTAAAAGGGGACGTTCGCGCGTGATTTTTGTCCCTTATGGGGGGGGTCGAAAAGATTTTACCCCCTCGAGAGGGGGGGGGTTGAAATTTTTTTCGCGCGTCCGCGCGCAAACCCACCAGCCCCCCCCTGTTGTTAAAAAATGATCACTCCCTTACATAAAACTACAAGGACTAGGTCATTGCATGGGTTTTGTCTCAGGCATATGTAAAAATAATTTCTAAATCCCTGTGGTGAAAGTGTATTCTCACCAGTATTTTTATAACATTTAAATTGTAAAAAATAATTTACTCAATTTACTGCTTTCACATGAAAAGATAGGACCAAAAGTTAAGAAAATATAAGGGGGGGGGCTATATATATATCACATGTGATTTGGTATCAGAAATGCCATTTTATGCCCATGCCATGGTTTACTACCCCCAAGACTTGAAGTAGAGAGGCTGACACACAGACAGGTAGACAGACAGGGGAACACAAAGGTGTATACAGGTTCCGAGGGAGGCAGGCAGACAGGGAGATATGCCAGAGAGAGGGACAGCCAGAGAGGGACAGGCAGACAGAGGGCTAGGCAGACAGAGGGATAGGCAGACAGAGGGACAGGCAGACAGAGGGACAGGCAGACAGAGGGACAGGCAGACAGGGCTAGGCAGACACAGGGACAGCCAGACACAGGCACAGCCAGACAGGCACAGCCAGACACAGGGGCACAGCCAGACACAGGGGCACAGCCAGACACAGGGACAGACAGATAGAGGGACAAGCAGACAGAGAGCTAGGCAAACACAGGGACAGGCAGACAGAGGGATAGGCAAACACAGGGACAGAGGGGCAGGCACAGAGGGACAGGCAGACAGAGGGACAGACAGCCAGAGGGACAGGCAGACAGGGACAGGCAGACAGAGGAACAGGCAGACAGAGGGACAGGCAGACAGAGGGCAAAGCCGACAGAGGGACAGGCAGACAGAGGGACACAGGCAGACAGAGGCACAGACAGGCAGAGGGACACAGAGACAAAGGGACCGACCCACAGGCAGAGGGAGACAAGCAGGCAGAGGGAGACAGTGTGACTCAGACAGGTAGACAGAGGGACAGGCAAGCAGAGGGAGACAGAGGGACAGGCAGGCAGAGAGACAGATAGACAGAGGGAGACAGACAAAGGGGCAGGCAGGCAGCCAGAGGGAGACAGACAGGCAGACAGAGGGACACGGGCAGACAGCCAGAGGGACATGGGCAGCCCGACAGACGAGAGTTACGTTGTGGGGAAAAATTTGGTCTGGGCACTGTGGGGTTGGGTAATGGGTACAATCGATCATTGTGGGGTGCACATTTCATACATGTACATATGTACATTATGGGGTTAAAATGTCTGAATATAGTGGGGTCATATTGTTATTCAGGAATATATTTCATTAAATGGCAAAAAAAGAAAGTAGCTTTCATGGGCTTCGAAATGCACCTAAGATCAGGGCGATCGGACCAGCGGTTGCTGAGATATTTAGTTTTGAAAGTTTTAGCGGAAGTATCGTAAAAGAGTCCCTATTCAAAATATGAGTTTCTGGCTGTGCTATTGGGCGTGGACACTGGATCATGGCTCAGTGGGCATTCACTCTTGCACCTACATGATGCAGGCTTCATCTGCTCACTGTAGGACTATTTGGGAAAAAGTGCCTCCGCTGCGTGATGGGGCCCGTCAAAGAACTGTTTGTTTTTGCTCTAACCCGTGAACCATTGAACTTAGAGACACGGGACCGGGTGCAAATCGAAGCTTATCGCAAGGGCTATCAGGCAATCTTCAAATTGGAATTAACTGTCTCAGTTACTGAATACACGGGGTGCATTCATCTGTTGTTATGGGGTTACTGTGTCTGAAGATGTGGGGTGCAATGTCTGTCGCTATCGGGTTATTACGTCTGTGCATGTGGGGTGTTATGTCTGTCGTTATGGGGTCATTGCGTCTGAACATGTGGGGTGCAATGTGTATTACTCACTAAGGGGGCAGTAGGTGGTGATACTGTCTGTAATATGCACAGACTAATGGGGTCCGTCTGACAGACACGATCATTGTGGGGTTGTACCACGATCTCTTCACGTGCACCCCACAAGGTCATTTTGAACCATTTTAAGGACATTGCTTGTGGGGTCAACCCCACAAGCAAAAAATGACCCCACAACATAGCGTTGTACTTATAAAAACCCCACAGCTCTAGTAAACACAGACAGACAGGGACACAGACAGACAGAGGGACACAGGCAGACAGACAGACAGCAGGGGAAGGGCAGACAGAAGACGATAGACAGGCAGAGAGAGGGGTCAGACAGTTGGAGACAGAGTGAGACAGACAGGAATTGAGATAAACATGCACATAGAGAAGAAGAGACAGACACAGGAAAAGATACAGACAGACAGGAATAAGACAAGAACCCAGAGCACTGGGAAAGTTTCTACGAAATACACTGATGACAGAATGCAGACATAGGTCTACATTAACTTATCTATGCACATGTATACCATTTAAACATTATAGACCCTAAACACAATAAGTTGTTTTGGCGCAATTGTTATAAAAAAGAAAGAGAACAACAACATAAAGGTAAAATCGTCAATGCACCGGATTGAGAGAGATGTGTTCAGAATGCTTAACATAGCACCATATCGACCACCTCAATATGGTTTATTCTACTGCGGCTCTTCAATACAACTGCTGTAATTCCGCACATATAAGCCGCATCCAGGTATGAGCCACGCCCTTACTTGGTGGTCGACAAGTCCCTGCGCCCAGTGCACAGGACACAAAATAATTTCTCTGTGCACATCTTTTTTCATCAGTTGTGTTCAGTGGACATTCCTACCTTAGGCCGCACCTTGAAAAACGAGGTGCGAGCAAAATTTTATTTTTTAAAAATTTTGCCAAACACTACAAAGAGAAAACTCTAAGAAAGTGGGGTGAGCGAAATCCGTAGACAAGGTTTTTTTCAAAGAAAAAAAATTTGCATTCTTGAAAATATGAAGAGGGAAATCCGTAGACCAACTTATTTTTTGGTGTGGCCTTAGTATGGTAGGCTTATATAATAAGATAAAGGGTTGGGCGCACACATTTATGTGCGTTTTGTCTTTTTGTCCAGTGGACACACTAGTTCAAATGTGAATTGTCAACCCCTGTGGGTCTTGATATTAAAACAAAAAATTCACCTCACCCAAAGGTCTGAAAAATCTCACCCTCTGGACAAAAAAAGGATATATTTTTAAGGGTGACCAAATCGTTAGGCCTATTAAAGGATCTCACTATGTGAGTGTTGGGGTAAATTAGCATCGACTGGACACTGGGCTTATATAAATGTGGGTATTTACGGTAGTTCTATTTTGTATTCTATCATTGCCTCAGTGCCACCAGTAGATCAATCGTGGCTCTAGACCAAAATAGGATGTGCCTAGAATTACTTTTCCAATATTGCACAACCTAGAGTGAGAAACTGCCATTGCCATAGTCCACCTGAACAGAGCTGAGGTTATGTATAACTGTACCAAAACATAAATAAGAATCATGGCGTTTTGCCTCTAAGTGAAGACATGATATATCTTTACCCCATTAAGGGCCGCTGATGCAGGAGTACATCATGCCCATTGGTTGTCATGATGCACCAATGAAGTGCTGGCGAGACTGCTCACCAGCACTTCATTGGTGCATCACGCAGACCCTACGGGGATGATACATATACTCCCAGAGGGTCGGCATGATGCTTCAATGAAGTGCAGGCAAGCAGTCTCGCCAGCACTTCATTGGTGCATCATGACGACCAGTAGGCAATCTTGGCATCTTACGCAGGCCATTTTTCTTTTACACAGGCCATATTGGCCTAAAAACTTTGAATTATATATTGAAAATAAAATTGACCATAACTTTGCCTCTATTAGGCTGATTTGAGAAATTCTTTCACCATTATGAAGCTGAGACCACGGCAGGCCATTCTGGCTTGCATCATTAGACCCTACGCCGGTCATTACAATTCTACGCCGACAAAAGCCGGTGTGCTGGCGTCATTTCAGTAACACTGTCATCTTCATCTAGTGTGATAAACCTTAGTGGTGTCCCAATTCTGGTGCACCTTTGTCTAAGGCCACCCTTAACAATATGTTTCCGGTCAAGAGGCCTGGTGGAATTTTTTTTTTTGAGAATAGGAAATTTTTTTCCTGAGTTCTGAAAAAAACTTTATGCTGTCCCCATTTACGGCGTTCATAACAAAAAAAGAAAAATTCATAAAGAGTTATTTTTCACTCCCTCCCTCATTTTGGCAACACTGCATCAGCGGCCCTTAAAAGGTTAACACTCCTATACTTGTGAGTCTATCTATGGCACTTTCAGTTGTCATGATTCTTCATTTAAAGCTGTTCTTTTAATTAACATAGGTACACTGTACAACCTTGTGTTTAAGGTGCACCCTGTGTATATGACTTATCCTGAGTTGAGGAATATCCTAGAAGGCTCACCTGGGGCTTAATTACCAGATTGAAATAAACATATTACCGTAATCTCCCGCGTAGAAGACGCGCTGCACGTATAAGACGCACCCTAAACTTAGCATATGCATTTTCGCGTATACGATGCACATTTTAAGGGTTATTTTTGTCAATCCAGAACTGTTCTATAGTAAAATTACCCCTCGTATAAGACGCACACCCAACTTGAGAGAAAGCTATAAGACCCCCCAGCATTTTGTTTGGCGTAGAGGACGCGTCTTATACGCGGGAGATTACGGTAGTATTAAGGCCTTAAAAATGATATGTTTAGGTAAGGCCACACCAAAAAAAATAAGTTGGTCTACAGAACGCCCTCTCCACATTTTCGGAAATACAATTTTTTTTTTCTTTGAAAAAAATCTTGTCTACGGATTTCGCTCGCTTCAGTTTCTACAAGTTTTCTCTTTGTGATGTTTGGCAAAATTAAAAAAAAAAAATTTTGTTCGTTCGCCTCAATTTCCCAGCAAGGAATCCATTGGACGCTAAAAAAAATTTTGAAAAAAAAAAATCGCCTGCTCGCACATTTTTCTAAACCAAAATCTGTAGACCAACTAAATTTTTTGGTGTGGCCTAACAGAGTCGAAAAAATTAGGGTAGGTATGTAGGAAATTCTTTTTATTTTGGAGATTTATTTTAAGGCTGGCTGTAAATTTTTGCGCCTATGCAACACGAATCTATGTGCAGGATCATAAAAAAGAAATACCCATCTCTTGCTTGATAAGCGCCAAAAAGTCAGATTTTTTCCCCAAAAGGCCCATAAAAGGTTATGGTAGGCCCAAAACATTAGGGCACGGACCTGAAACCCGTTTATGTGCCTTTTAGGCACACTCTCCTTTTGTTCCCACTTTTACTGCATCTATAAAGTTTGGGGTATGATTAATTTTTTCAGTATATTCATCTAAGCTTGGAAATTGGCAGTTTAGTACTGTTTTATGGTGTAACAAACCCTCATAGAAGCCACATCCTAAATTTAGGCTCTTATAAATAAAAATAAGCCGAAATTGGATTTGGATTCTGGTATAAGCCGCGGCTTATAAGAGAGAATTCATGGTTATATCAAACAGTACAAAAAACACTGTTAACGTGGGTGTTATGGCACATGTATGCCACCAGTCGTGGTAGAGCGGTGTTATCAGGCGGCCTTTGACCTCTTACACAATGGGTCAGCAGCACCTTATCCTCATGGACCGCATATCAACTGTTAGACGGGGCAACCAAAATGTACCATACAAGCTAAAATATGAACAAGGTCTGATAATGTACATACTGTACAGGGTCTACAAATGTACCTGCTGTACAAGCTCAAAAAAATAACACATCAAAAAGATCCCCCTGTGGAGTGGGGACCTTCATGTGAGGGCATGGAGGAGCAGAATAACTTCATTGGGAGTCCACAAAGGAGGAGTTCTCCTTCCATTCTACCAGTGGGCATACCAGATTCGTAAAAGGCGACAAACTTGGGGTGTCTTGTGGCTTTGGGTGAGCATGTAGGCAGTTGGTGTCCATATGCGCGGGCCCAGGCATGCATGCTTGCCTTTTGCCATGGGATTCCCCCTCAATGAACCACGTCTGAGTGAACAAAGGCCGTGTTTGTCTGGCCCTGCCCATGGGACCAGGCAAATAAAAGAACACTTGCTATCCTTCGAAAAGAGTAGGGGAATGAAGCCCGGTAGCGGTTTTCCCCCTCAACCCTCCTCATAGATGCTGTCATTCATCTCATAGATTCGGTCATTCATAGATACGGTCACTGCTGTGTCAGGCAAGCAGCCTATAAATACCTGTCCAAACAGAAAAGAAAGGACTTAATGTCCGAGAAACCTTGAATCTCTGAGTTCCTCGATGGCCCCGGACATAAAACTAAACAAACAAACCAAACATCAAAAAGACAGATTTTAGACTCAGAAACTATGGTCATCTAAACTTATGCAAGAATAGATCGCCTTAGATCACTAGCAAAAGTGTTGCATGCACCTTATAGTGAGTAAGTACCGTAATCTCCCGCGTAGAAGACGCGCTGTGCGTAGAAGACGCACCCCAAACTCAGCAAATGCATTTTCGCGTATAAGACGCAGATTTTAATGCTGAAATTTGTAAGATAAGTACTGTTCTATAGTAAAATTACCCCTTGTATAAGACGCACCCCGAACTTCAGAAAATCCTATAAGAAGCACAAGGCATTTTTTTGGCGTAGAGGGCGCATCTTATACGCGAGAGATTACGGTAATAGATGTTTAACGCCATTTCGACAGCTAAGGTCATATTCATGGCGAGAACTACAATACACAATTTCCCAGGGGAATGTGTCAGTGCCTGCACATATGTGCAGCACACACATCCTGAGGGGATAGGAAAGAGGAGAAATAGACCCTTTTAAGTGGGCTAGGGAAGCCCATGCACCTTATAGTTGAAGATATCATGTTTTTACAAAACTTCTAGATTTCAAAAATTTAAAACCTCCCTACTTCCCCTCCATGCACATTGAAGTGGACCATCCAATACCATGTTAGTAAGGACGTGATCATTTTTTAAGAATGATCTTTTTAAGGGGGGAAGGTTGCAGTGGGCGTTAGCGCCTAAGGGGCTGAAAAATGTTAACCCCCGGTCAAGGGGTCGACAAAATGTTGACAGCCCCCCCCCCCTTCAAACCCACCAGCCCCCCCCCCCCTACCTCTGTTGTTAAAAAATGATGACTCCTTTAATAGGACTGTACAAGGCGTTTCCTGGTCCACGTAGCGTGTTATCAGTACCGTGTGTGTGTGAGGAGTGTGTAATGTGTCTACATACACACTGATAGTACACACACACACACACACACACACACACAGTGTGTGTCACTATGGCTTATATAAAGGCACAGGGGTCAATGTCATGTGTGCTCACTGATACTTTAAAAAACCCATGTAAGCCGCAATACAGTAACACCATGTGGTCAGTGGCGGATCCAGGATAAAGAAAGCGGAGGGGGTGTAACCCCCATTTTTGAGGATATTTTGGGGTCCAAAAAAAATGAAATTAACTTTTAACTACAGCCAAAAATGACCCCCCCCCCAACTACTAAATATGCCACTTCTGTATTAGGTGCATCTTGTGCACCGTATTGGCCCATTTAAGCGCTGGGGTCACAAATAAGTGTTGACTGTCATACAAGCACAGAAGTATTGAAATTATCATTAAACACTAAAAGCAGTATTCAAATAAGGGAGTGGTCATTTTTTAACAACGGGTGGGGGGGTTGGTGAAATTCCATGCGCACACGACGAAGATTTTTCCGCCCCCCCCCCTCTCCGAGGGGTCTGAAATATTTTCATTCCCCCCCTTTTTATTCTATAGTCGTGTGCGGGCTTTTTCGCTCAAAAGGGGCGAAAACTTTTTTTGTCCCCCCCCCTTAGAAGGTTCTGAAATTTTTTTGTCCCCCCACCCAACCCACCAACCCTGCCCCCTGTTGTTAAAAAATGACCACTCCCTAGATCATGCCCATTGATGAGCATGATCCACCAATGAAGGGGGGTGGTGAGACGGCTCGTCAGCACTTCATTGGTGCATCATACCGACCCTCCGGGAGTGTATCAAACCTTTAAGGTCGGCATGATGCATGAATGCAGACCTGGTGAGTTACTCCCCAGTGCTGCATTCATGCATCGCGACATCAAATGCATTAATGCACCAGCAGTCCTTAAAGGGTTAAACGGACCATAACGGTTACAAGTCCATAGATTTTGTTATGAGAGATTTGAAATGAGGAGGGAAAGTGAAAAACATTTCTAGTGAAAGAATTTCTAGTGAATCTGAGCACAGCAGAGAGAGGAGAAGGATGGGGGGTATAGTGGTGTTGGGAGGATAGCTCAGGGACTGCCAGTCTACATAACAGTATAAGGCACACCGAGAACCCATGCTCGACCACCTGGAGCCAGATTTCAGGTACCAGTGGTTTCATACTGATATATTAAATGAGTTATTGAGGTAGGCCTAAAGTATAAACAGCTCATGTAGTGTAGGGATTAGGTCTATATATTATACATGTACGGTGGTAGAAGACTGAGTTGGCATGGCGCCTCAGTAGGGCGTGGACTGCCTGGGTTTGGTACTACAGGATTGGCTCTGTATGGGATAAGCCTGGATTGTATTATATCCCCCTGTATAGGGATTAACTGTATATTAAACACGTTATACAATGTTAACTGTATATTAAACACGTTATACAATGTTAACTGTATATTAAACACGTTATACAATGTTAACTGTATATTAAACACGTTATACAACATTAACTATATTAAACATGTTATACAACGTTAACTGTATATTAAACACGTTATACAAAGTGAACTGTATATTAATCATGTTATACAACGTTAACTGTATATTAAACACATTGTACAACGTTAACTGTATATTAAACAAGTTATACAACGTTAACTGTATATTAATCATGTTATACAACGTTAACTATATTAAACACATTGTACAACATTAACTGTATATTAAACACGTTATACAACGTTAACTGTATATTAAACACGTTATACAACGTTAACTGTATATTAAACAAGTTATACAATGTTAACTGTATATTAAACACGTTATACAACGTTAACTATATTAAACACATTATACAGCATTAACTGTATATTAAACACGTTATACAACGTTAACTTATTAAACACATTATACAATGTTAACTGTATAATAATCACATTATACAACGTTAACTATATTAAACACATTATACAATGTTAACTGTATATTAAACACGTTATACAACGTTAACTATATTAAACACGTTATACAACGTTAACTATATTAAACATGTTATACAACGTTAACTGTATATTAAACATGTTATACAATGTTAACTATATTAAACACATTATACAACGTTAACTGTATATTAAACATGTTATACAACGTTAACTGAATATTAAACACGTTATACAACGTTAACTATATTAAACACGTTATACAACGTTAACTGAATATCAAATGCGTTATACAATGTTGGATTATGTATGAACCTATGTAAATCTAGACATGGGCAATACCAGATAGCGTTCTTTCATTTTACTGTTGTGCAACGCACTGCTCTTGACATTGGAGTTATCGTTCCGTTAAGAATTTAAAAAAAAAAAGAAATTGCACCCAGGCTTTGGAATGTTCCTATAAGGCACGTCTGAGGTACGTTTTTAATATAACATGTACCAAAAATTCCCACTTTTAAGTGAAACCCCACTTAGAAATGAGCTACAAGCTACATGCGAGGCTTGAAAACGCTGTCTCAATTTTCAGCTCAAGAACTCTCTGCTCTTAGGGAATGAACCAGGTGTTAGACCTAAAAGGAATATGGATAAAAGGGGGGGGGTGGGGGCAGGTGGGTTTGTGCACGGACACATGAAAACAAATTTGACCTCCCCTCTCTCATAGGGGACAGAAATTGTGTGGGAACGCGCCCTTTTAACCTATAGTAACGTGCAGGCTTTTTCACTGAAAACGGATGAAACTATTTTGACCTCCCCTGTTCAAGGGGTCAAACAATTCTGACCGCCCCCCCCCCCTCGCCCGGTCGGGATTCTAGGGAATACCTCTCTCATGTATGGGGATGATGGTCCCCTTTTTCTGGGGAAGATTACTACGCGAGGTACCTGCCTACAAATAAGCACTACAGCAAGCAGCGGAAAAAACTTCTTTTACCCACAAACGCTAGATGCCAGAGATGACTCGCGCTAGTGGTCGAGCTGGGGCCAGATTGACCTCAAAGTTGATAATTTAGTTACAGATCCCCTCCCCCCCCCCCCATGTAGACCCCCTCTCGAACCCCAGGTCTTCTTCCTGTAGTCAGCTGGTCCCTGTGGTGTGTGTAGTGCGGGTCATGTTGCAAGGGGGGCACACCGTCCTACATTAAATAGTTCTACACACATGTACATATAGGGCAGTCTTGAGACTATCCCTCTCTCTCACTATACACAGGTACAATGCCATTTTGACACGAGAGACACCATTACGGCCACCATTAGTGATATTGTATCTCTGGGACTTTCTTTCCCCCCGTAATCCCCTGGACAAGGGCCCAGGACAAGGGACAAGCAGAGATGCCACTTTTCCTGGTTTACCAGGAATTCCTGGTTTTGATTTCAAGATTTCTGTATCAAATTATGTTAATTCCGGGGAAAATGTGCCAAAGTCCAGTTTTCCTGGTTTCTGTCAGTGAGTGACATGTCTGGACAAGGCCAATTCATAAAGTTGACAAGGGACATGGGCTTTAATAGAGACAAGAGACACGACTATTTCTTAAAAGTCGACAAAGAAAATAGGACCCCATGTCTAAGGCCCTAATGTAGAACATGGAGAGATCAGTTATACCAGACGTCCCCCATATTAACATGAGCCCACCTGGAGCTACCATCTAAGGGCCGCTGATGCATTAGTGCACGCTGATGCATTAATGCATCATGCCCATTAGTCATCAGGAGTTACTCACTAGGTCTGCATTCCTGCATCATGCCGACCCTATCGATACAGTCCCGGAGGGTCGGCATGATGCTACAATGAAGTCCTGGTGAGTAGACTAGCGAGCACTTCATTGGTGCATCATGACGACCAAGAGGTATGATGCACTCCTTCATTAGCGGGGGTCCCTTGTCGATTTTAAGAAAAGCCCATGTTAAATGTCACGAAATTTGTATTTTCCTCTGTCCTTGACACTAAGCTCCATGTCACATGTCGATTTTAAGAAAAGTCCATGTCCCCTGTCACTATCTTTTTTGACCCATGTCCTTGTCACTTAAAGCTCCATGTCCTTTGTCGATTTTAAGAAAAGGCCATGTCACACTGTCCATTTTAGGGGTCTAGACCCATATTAGTGGCCCTTAAATGGTTAAATTAACTAGAGTAGCAATATCTTGAAGGACCTTGGGTGAAGTACCGTGAATTCTCTTGTATTAGCCACACCCTCGTATAACCCGCACACCCGACTATAGGAGAAGCAATAAGCCATAACCAAGCCTTGAAAATTGGCAATTTAATACTGTTTTATAGTGTGGAATACCCTCATATAAGCCGCACCCTGACTTTTTGGCCATTCTTATAAGCCTAATTTTTATTTGGATTCTAGTACTAGACGCAGCTTATACGAGAAAATTTACGGTAATGTTTTCTAGTACCAAAGCTGCTTGTATGAGCCGCACATTGACTTTGGTAAGGCTCATATTTAGGCTGCTATAAGCCTATGGTAGGCGTATGAGCCACACATTGACTTTGGTAAGGCTCTTATTTAGGCTGCTATAAGCCTATGGTAGGCGTATGAGCCACACATTGACTTTGGTAAGGCTCATATTTAGGCTGCTATAAGCCTATGGTAGGCGTATGAGCCACACATTGACTTTGGTAAGGCTCATATTTAGGCTGCTATAAGCCTATGGTAGGCGTATGAGCTGCACGTTGACTTTGGTAAGGCTCATATTCAGGCTGCTATAAGCCTATGGTAGGCGTATGAGCCACACATTGACTTTAGTAAGGCTCATATTTAGGCTGCTATAAGCCTATGGTAGGCGTATGAGCCACACATTGACTTTGGTAAGGCTCATATTTAGGCTGCTATAAGCCTATGGTAGGCGTATGAGCCACACATTGACTTTGGTAAGGCTCATATTTAGGCTGCTATAAGCCTATGGTAGGCGTATGAGCTGCACGTTGACTTTGGTAAGGCTCATATTCAGGCTGCTATAAGCCTATGG
Source organism: Acholoe squamosa (assembly GCA_949317995.1). Taxonomy (NCBI): domain Eukaryota; kingdom Metazoa; phylum Annelida; class Polychaeta; order Phyllodocida; family Polynoidae; genus Acholoe; species Acholoe squamosa. The sequence continues at coordinate 8,368,093 of OX439051.1, read as the reverse complement.
TAGGTGTATGAGCCACACGTTGACTTTGGTAAGGCTCATATTTAGGCTGTTATAAGCCTATGGTAGGCGTATGAGCCGCGGCTTATACACGAGGTGTTAGAGTAGTACACGGTCTGGATACCTGACATGTGTCCATAGGTCACCGTAATCTGGGTCACACCCACAACCTCACACATCACCAGCACCCACCCACAGACAACTACTAGTGTATAGCTTATACACACTGCATAAGTATATGGGTCTAGACCATTACAATCGACAGCGTGACAAAGCCTTTTCTTAAAATCGACAAGGCACATGGAGCTTTTTAAAAATGGAAAGGACATGGGAGAAAAAAATAGTGATATGGGACTTGACATTTTCTTGAAATCTACACGTGACATGGAGCTGAGTGATAGGGGCAGGGGAAATGACACAATTAGTAACATGGTACATGCGTTTTCTTAAATTTATGTTCTGCAGTAAAACTTACACCATAATTATAGATTTTAGGATTGACAAACTGATGACATAAGGAGTAATACAGACACAGTGTAGACTATAACTACCGTAATCTCCCGCGTAGAAGACGCGCTGCGCGTAGAAGACGCACCCCAAACTTAGCACATGCATTTTCGCGTATAAGACGCACATTTAAAGGGTGATTTTTGTCAATCCAGTACTCTTCTATAGTAAAATTACCCTTCGTATAAGACGCACACCCAACTTGAAAAAATCCTATAAGACGCACCAGGCATTTGTTTGGCGTAGAGGACGCGTCTTATACGCGGGAGTTTACGGTATATACCGATCACCAGATATATAATTAGTTTTTAAAAGCACCAGTCCTTTATCATGCCTGTTATCTTATAGTCAGGAAAAAGACAACAGAGAAAATGTGCTCTCCAGATAGGACAATGACATTTTTCTTCAAAAGACAAGGATATTTTTCCCCAAGGAAGAGTACAAAGCTGTAAAGTAGTCACTGATATAGTGGGTGATAAATGGGCAATCGCACCGTGTATACACTGTACCTTTCCTCTCACTTCTTATTACTTACCGTAAAACCCCACATAAAAGCCGCACCTGCATATAAGCCGCACCCTAAGTTCAAGACTTGTCTATAGCCTATAGCGAGGTTTTGTATTGATTGTGTGTGCGCGGCCATGATAGTTCTGTACTCGGAATATCTCGCGATATTCAGACCGATGGCATACTTACAAACTGACGGGAACAGGTGTGGCCACAAGATTAGGTCTGGAAGTCGCTGATTTGTGCCGGGAACCGGTCCTGAGTCAGCGCTTTATAAATAAACCCCATGTATTATAAGCTGCACCTTGAGTTCCTGAAGCTGCTATAAGCCCCACCAAGTGCGTTAAATGGTGTATAAGCCGCAGCTTATGCGAGGTTTTACGGTAGGTTGATAAATGTGAAAACATTAATTGTCTTGTCATGGGTGAGATAAGAAGACAATGCATGTATGTACACTGATAAGGTTAAACAATGCAGTCATACCTGCGTCATTGTGCTAATACACGCACAACAACTTTTAAAAAGTCATTTATTGGTTGATTGTGATCTGGATAGAGGTTGTGGAATCTAATGATACTAGCGATAAAACATGTAATACCTTCACTGAGATGTCATCAAACTGTGTGTCTCTTCCTCAATATACTTCCATTATACCTAGGCCACCCTTAGAAATATGTCCCTTTCCTGTCCAGAGGGTGGGATTTTTCAAACCCATGAGGGAGGGAGTGGAAAATAACTTTTTATGAATTTTTCTTTTTTTGTTATGAACGCCGTAAACGGGGACAGCATAAATTTGCCATACCATTCTAAGATTTAGTGATTTGAAACCCAGATTCTTATGCTGATGGACGGGGAAAAAAAGGTTTTCAGAACTCAGGAAAAAAAATCCTAATCTCATAAAAAAAATCCACCAGGCCTCTGGACCGGAAACGAACATATTTACAAAGGTGCACAACAATTGGTCACCACTCAAGTTTGTCACACTAGATGGAGACGGGTATGGTAACCCTCAGTGGCGAGCAATACAAGTGCTCCTTTGTATTTATCTCAAGTTAATTTAGTCGGAAATGTTTATTTATTTGACATTAGAAATGATATAAATATCATTAGTTCTGTGACCATTGGGGATGACCTACCTGGCAGTGTGATGCAGATTTATAAGGGTTATCAACTTGAGATGAAATCCTAACCCTTTTACAGAGAGTATATCAGGATGGGTAAGGGTAGTATCGTAGCGGAGCCCATTGGTCACCATGATACACCAATGAAGTGCTGGCGAGACTGCTCGCCAGCACTTCATTGGAGCATCATGCCGACCCTCCGGGACAGCATCAACTGCCGGGCATCAACCCTGCAGTGTTGTCATGATGCATGAAAGCAGCCGTGGCATTCATGCATCATGACGACCAATGAGTATCATGTGTTGTCTTTCTGGCTCACAGTGAGAGTAACACTTTCAGAGATGCCACATTTCCTGGTTTTCCAGGAATTCCTGGTTTAGTTTGCTCCAGATTTCTGTAATAAATCATGTTGATTTCCTGGGAAAGGGTGTCAAAAATCCAGTTTTCCTGGTTTTTGTCGGCCAGAGTGTGGCATCTCTGCACTTTCATCATATAATTCTAAGCATTTTGCTGTTCCTCTGTTTTACAGATAAAACCTCAGGATGGGTAAGGGTAGTAACGTAGCAGAGCGCGTCATCCCCTGGGAGGAAGTGAAGGAGCATGTAAAGAGGGACGATAAATGGATCGTTATTAACAACGAGGTCTACGACATCACACGCTGGGCATCCAAACACCCCGGCGGCTCTAGAGTCATCTCACACTACGCCGGCCAAGACGCTTCAGTTAGTTTGATTCTTCATTATTAGCGCGGCAACTCTAAGTCCTACTAGTGAGACTTGTAGACTAGTCAATGGTTCAGAGTCGCCACGGTGTAAGGGATAGGGGAGCCCTGATTTCTATTTTCGTTCACTGTTCTTCTCCTATGGACTATTTTGGCACAATATTGAGGCATTGTTATCAGCATATGTATGTACTAATGGTAGATAACTTGTTTTTGTGATATATGTTTAGTTTGGGTTTTATGATTAGATTAGACATTTCAGCTCCTGGAGCTCTATGGAAGATTAGCATAAGACAAAATTAAGATTCACCAATACATCTCTGTAGGCTTTATCTGATAATTCTGTGGTCTCAAATTGCTGTATATATGTACTAAAGGTTTCATCTCACGGGGTTATGGTACATTTGGATCATATATTCTGTATTTGAAGAAGATATTTACTGTTTAGAATCTCTATAAATCTCTATGGAGAGACAAATGCTAAACTTGGTGTACCCTGTCTACAGAGGGGAGGGGGTTACCAGTTTGGTGGGGCGGGGGTTGTGACCAGCTGTATGCTGTTGGGGTTGGTAAGACTGCCACACACAACCCTAGTCATTCTGGGGTCCTTGGTGCATATGGTTCTGGGTCATTGAACATGCCCACCTCTACCATTTGTAGTGGTCATCTATGGGCAGGCAGAACTTCTCGGTAGTAGACCTAGTAGTACAAGGCAGCACAAGAGTTACAGGGTGAGCCAGATGGTACAACCTTTAATTGCCTTTGAAGTTAGCTTTCCTATTATTCTATCACTAGACACAAGATTACAAGTTGCCGTGCTGTCTCACAGGTCTATTCTCTACTATTCTATTAAAATCTACAAAACTACGGTTTTATTTTATCATTATTCAATTGGCTATTTTCATACTATTTAACTTTTTCAAAGTAACTAGATATACTTGATTTTAATGGTTCATCTATTGGACACGTTGTCAATTTGTACACGTATGTATATTCTGATTCCTCTTAAAATTTAGGCACGATCAAAAACATTTGGAATAGAAACTTGCAAGAATCTCACAATATTTGTTGCACAAGTAAAGCTTGGTGGTCCAAAATGTTACAATTAATCATAACTTAAGACTTACATCTCTGCAGTCCACATCGATAAGACTCATTCAAAAGCTCACAAATTTCAGTTGCAATGCATGTTGTGCGCTTATTGAGATATTTGATCTTTTTATTCATTTTAGTCAAGTCTAAACTGAATATGCTGCTCAGTATTGTATAATGTATACATGCACTTATAGCCCTAACTTGAATCTACTTATGTTACCTTTTCAGGAGGCCTTCACAGCATTCCATAATGACATAGACAATGTAAAGAAGTACATGAACGCTATCCGCCTCGGTCGGGTCGCGCCCAAACAGGAACCGTCCAATGAAGAAGCAATAAAAAAAGATTTTGAACAACTAAGACAAACTGTAACAAAAATGGTGAGTAACGAAAAATGTACACATTATATGTATGAAAAAAGTGCAATACCTAGGGGCCTTCCTCTTCCTCCATAGCACCCTGTGTATAAAGCGTGGTTATCGGGGGGGGGGAAGGGTTGCACCTTTCATTATTGATAACATGTATGCTTCGTATTGATTGTATCGTAATCTCCCGCACATAAGACGCGTCATATACGAGGGGTTTTAGTTCTCCCTGGATCTGCAAGGGGGGACCAACCCCTTTCTTTTGATGTTACACTCCACTTAAGGCCTAATAGGACATACTGTAATCTCCTGCGTAGAAGGCGGGTCTTATACGCGGGAGGGGCATTGCCTTGAGTTTGGGATGCGCATTATACGCGTTTTTTTTTTTTCCGGTCGGTGTATAGGCGCTCGGCGGGCATTACACCAACCATGTACCGATGACAGCTTGAACTCATAGAGCCAGCAGCGCGGCAGCCCGGTCGGTGTATAGGCACTCGGCGGGCATTACTCCGACCGTGTACCGATGACAGCTTGAACTCATAGAGCCAGCAGCGCGGCAGCCCGGTCGGTGTATAGGCACTCGGCGGGCATTACACCGACCGTGTACCGATGACAGCTTGAACTCATAGAGCCAGCAGCGCGGCAGCCCGGTCGGTGTATAGGCGCTCGGCGGGCATTACTCCGACCGTGTACCGATGACAGCTTGAACTCATAGAGCCAGCAGCGCGGCAGCCCGGTCGGTATAGGCGCTCGGCGGGCATTACGTGTACCAATGACACAGAGCCCGGTCGGTGTACAATAAGGGGGTGTGGGGAGTGGGGCGCCTTCTACGTGAAAAGGCCTTCTCTGAGTTGGGGGCGCGCCTTCTACGCTGGAGATTACGGTAATGGGGTGCAGGGGGGTCCCGGGGACCCTGGCTACACATAGACTTTTGAATTTTTAATATCTATTCAGAACAAAAAGTTATGAATTTTTTCGTTTTAACATATTCTTAAACTCTAGGTGCATCCTATATGTGGGATGCGCCTTATATGCGGGTGTTTATGGTAGCTATAGAATCAGCCCAAGACAAAACGTCCCTAACCCCTACAACTAAAGACGACCAGTGCTTATCAGTTTTAGACGGGGGCACAAACCCCATCCTTTTTGCTTCTACTTAAGAGTTTATTTGCTGACTTTGGACCCCAAAATTTGCTAACAAAGGGGGGGGGGGTGCGCCCCCTTCTTTTGCCCCCCCCCTCTCCTTTTTCTAATCCTCCACTGCACTCAGTGGATGTGGGTGTAGACCCTTAACCTTTTGAGGGCCGCTGGTGCAGGAGTGCATCATGCCCATTGGTCATCATGATGCACCAATGAAGTGCTGGCAAGCAGTCGCGCCAGCACTTCATTGGAGCATCATGACGATCAATGGGCATGATGCACTCCTGCACCAGCGGCATTTAAAGGGCAAACTAAGGGCTAGGCTGTGAGTAGGTTGTATATTCTGTGCAATCTGTAGATATAACATAACAGTGCCTTACTCCACACACACACACACACACACACACACACCACCACACCACACCACACAGCATGTACCGTAAACTCCCGCGTATAAGACGCGTCCTCTACACCAAACAAATGCCTGGTGCGTCTTATAGGATCTACTGAAGTTTGGGATGCGTCTTATACGAGGGGTAATTTTACTATAGAAATGTACTAATCTTACAAATTTCAGCCTTAAAATGTGCGTCTTATACGCGAAAATGCATGTGCTGAGTTTGGGGTGCGTCTTATACGAGCAGCGCGTCTTCTGCGCGGGAGTTTACCGTTACGGTAGTTATTACACAAGCACAAGTTATAAAAGCATTTTATAACTTGTGATAAACCTTTAAGGGCAGCACTAGCATTAATGCATCATGTCGACCGGGACTGAGTTGATTCTCTCCCGAAGGATTGGCATGATGCACCGGTGCAACGCTTAGAGCAAACTCGCTTGCAATTCATTGGTGCATTATGATGACCAACAAACAGATTAGCAGCCCTTAAAGAAATTGTATTTTAAAATTATTTGAGACTTACCTGAAAGTTGAGGTATAATTAAGATTGTAATGTGTACCGAGGGAAGCTGGCAGTTTGGGGAATATTCCAGAAGTGCTTAGGTTTCCGAGGGATATTGAATGTTTATGTAAAGTGCCTGTCACCTCAATACATTGTGACTACCGTAATCTCCCGCGTATAAGACGCAGTGCGCGTATAAGACGCACCTAGAGTTTTGGAAAATTCTCAAAAAAATGAAAAATTCATAACTTTGGTTCTACTGAATGAATTTTCAAAATTCAAAAACCTATGTGTAGCTTGAGCCCCCTGGACCCCCCTGGGCCCCTTATATCTTATTATGACAAAGGGGGCAGGTCTTGATGTCCCCCTTGTGGATCAAATGAGAACTAAAACCCCACGTATAAGACGCGGCTTATACGCGGGAGATTACGGTACTAGTTTTTCAGCTGGGATAATACTAGCATACAAATATGCTGTAATAATAGTCAGATTTGATATCCGCCATGATGAGTAGGGAACGGACTATGGAGGTCTGACATATACAGTGCATGTAGTCGTCATATAATTATTTTCTTTGGACAGCATGCCGAATTAGTAAATGTGCTTGTTTTTATAAGCCACTGCTTTTACAAGAACCCAATCAAATGTGCAGTTTGTAAGGTCCTCTTATACTCGGCTAATATAAGGGGTTTTTACACCTTAAGACAGTACAAATGTGCAGTTTGTAAGGTCCTCTCATACTCGGCGAATACCGTAATCTCCCGCGTAGAAGGCGCGTCTTCTACGCCAAACAAAATGCTGCTGGGTCTTATACGCGGGAGGGTAATTGCCTTGAGTTGGGGGTGCGCCTTATACGCGGGTTTTTCCAACATCTCATTTGGGAAAATGCGCCGATGACAGCTTGAACTCATAGCGCCAGCACCGCGGCAGACCGGGAGGTGTCGACGCGCTCGCCGGGGATAAGGCCCACCATGCGCCGATGACAGCTTGAACTCATATAGCCAGCAGCCGGTCGGTGTAGATTTGCTCGGCGGGTTTGACGCCGACCGTCACACCGTGTGCCGATGACAGCTTGAACTCATATAGCCAGCACCGCGGCAGACCGAGAGGTGTCGACGGGCGCTCGGCGGGTTTGACGCCGACCGTGTGCCGCTGACAGCTTGAACTCATAGCGCCAAGCGCGGCAGACCGATCGCTGTAGATTTGCTCGCCGTTTTTTTTAAGCCGAACGTGTGCCGATGACAGCTTGAACTCATATAGCCAGCAGCCGGTCGGTGTAGATTTGCTCGGCGGGTTTGACCGGGGTGTAGGGAACACGTGGGCCGATGACAGCATCGACTCATAGCGCTAGCGCCGCGGCAGACCGGGAGGTGTCGACGCGCTCGCCGGGGATAAGGCCCACCATACGCCGATGACAGCTTGAACTCATAGCGCCAAGCGCGGCAGACCGATCGCTGTAGATTTGCTCGCCGTTTTTTTTAAGCCGAACGTGTGCCGATGACAGCTTGAACTCATATAGCCAGCAGCCGGTCGGTGTAGATTTGCTCGGCGGGTTTGACCGGGGTGTAGGGAACACGTGGGCCGATGACAGCATCGACTCATAGCGCTAGCGCCGCGGCAGACCGGGAGGTGTCGACGCGCTCGCCGGGGATAAGGCCCACCATACGCCGATGACAGCTTGAACTCATAGCGCCAAGCGCGGCAGACCGATCGCTGTAGATTTGCTCGCCGTTTTTTTACGCCGACCGTGTGCCGATGACAGCTTGAACTCATATAGGGGGGTGGGGAGGGGGGGGGGGTCGCCTTCTACGCGAAACAGCCCCCCTGTGAGTTGGGGGGGCGCCTTATACGCGGGTTTTTCCAGAAATCGATCCAGAGGAGGTACGTGCGCCTTCTACGTGAAAAGGCCTTCTCTGAGTTGGGGGTGCGCCTTCTACGCGAGCTGCGCCTTCTACGCGGGAGATTACGGTATAAGGGGTTTTTACACCATTAGACAGTACAAATGTGCAGTTTGTAAGGTCCTCTTATACTCGGCTAATATAAGGGGTTTTTACACCTTAAGACAGTACAAATGTGCAGTTTGTAAGGTCCTCTCATACTCGGCTAATATAAGGGGTTTTTACACTATAAGACAGCACAAATGTGCAGTTTGTAAGGTCCTCTTATACTCGGCTAATATAAGGGGTTTTTACACCTTAAGACAGTACAAATGTGCAGTTTGTAAGGTCCTCTCATACTCGGCTAATATAAGGGGTTTTTACACTATAAGACAGCACAAATGTGCAGTTTGTAAGGTCCTCTTATACTCGGCTAATATAAGGGGTTTTTACACCATTAGACAGTACAAATGTGCAGTTTGTAAGGTCCTCTTATACTCGGCTAATATAAGGGGTTTTTACACCATTAGACAGTACAAATGTGCAGTTTGTAAGGTCCTCTTTTACTCGGCTAATATAAGGGGTTTTTACACCATTAGACAGTACAAATGTGCAGTTTGTAAGGTCCTCTTATACTCGGCTAATATAAGGGGTTTTTACACCTTAAGACAGTACAAATGTGCAGTTTGTAAGGTCCTCTCATACTCGGCTAATATAAGGGGTTTTTACACCATTAGACAGTACAAATGTGCAGTTTGTAAGGTCCTCTTATACTCGGCTAATATAAGGGGTTTTTACACCATTAGACAGTACAAATGTGCAGTTTGTAAGGTCCTCTTTTACTCGGCTAATATAAGGGGTTTTTACACTATAAGACAGTACAAATGTGCAGTTTGTAAGGTCCTCTTATACTCGGCTAATATAAGGGGTTTTTACACCTTAAGAAAGTACAAATGTGCAGTTTGTAAGGTCCTCTTATAATCGGCTAATATAAGTGCTGACCAATTCTCGTGCACTTTTGTCTATGTATCACTGCACCCTGACTTTGGGAACCTCCTATAAGCCACAATCTGGTGTTTGTATAACCTTAATATGAGAGAATTTACGGTACAAGCTGCGGCTTATACGTGGTACTTTGCGGTACTCGGGTGTACAAATACCAAACATAAGGTGATGTGAAGTCATCAGGTACAAAGTCCATGGACAATGACCGTGCACCACATGTGATATAGACTGACTTCATTGAGAATGAGACTCAAAACATACTTGACACAGTCGTGCATGGCACGCTCTATCAGCGTTTCCGCATTCTGATATCTATTATCGTGATAACGGCTGACTTTCTGACATGTCCACAGGTTAACTGTCAGAAATATGATGAGATAATGACTTTCATTAGAACGTAAGTTATGTAAGGCTCAACCAAAAGAAATAAGTTGGACTATGGATTACTTTCATTTTTCCACAAAGAAGTTCACTGGACCACAAAAAAAAATATTACAATGAGACGTGTTATATGCAGGGATCTACGATTTATGTCAGCTGATACAAACGTCACTATAGATTAGTACTAGAACCGCCATATTCATTGGGAGGCATTGAATACAATGTGTGCGTATTCAATGGGTCTCTGCCATCTTGGATTTTGAACAGATCTGAGCCATTTTTCTTTTATTTAAAAGCAAAATAACCCCCTAGGCCATGACATAAATGCAAATGTCCACTTCCATGGTATTTTTTAAATTGTATTCCCCTCTGTGGGACTGGTCGCATCCCACTGAGCCATATAATGGCTTCGAGGGATACGCCAGTCCCACCTCGGGGAATACGATGTAAATATATCCCATGGTCATGGATATTTGCTTATATATTAGTCATCTGTATCCTCAGAAGAAAAAAAAAAAAAAAAAAAACCTATACATGTTCACATATCAAACAATCCACACTGGTGCTTGCTTGTAACTGTTACTATGGCGCCATGTGTCAGCAGCTCCCTTCTCTAATGGCACTAGTACCTCATGGACATGGTGCAGCAAGGGGGGGGGGGGGGTCCTCATGTATAAGCTTATACATGAGGACCCCCCCCCCCTTGCTGTACTAGTACTAGTATCAACTGCCCAAAACGAAGCCCCAGATGCACCTTGAATACTGTAGATTCATGCTTGATAGTATGAGTGTTCTAAACCAGAAAAGTCTCCAAACCCTTCAAAATAAGGGTCTGAGAGAATCACTAAAAATCAGAGACCCAACTGATATCTCAGAAGTAGACCTACATAAAAATTGTAGAAAAGATACCCACTCAAAATGCAGAGACATACAGTTATTGATACTGATGTATAAACTCGTAATAAGGAAAACATTGTTCCTACTGAATCCATTAGAACAAGAGGCGATCTAAAGATTAGACTAAAGAGCATTAGACCTAAATTACAACTAAGGAAAAAATCACCTCTACATCGAGGTCTGATTCTTTAGAATTCCCTCAACCTTCAGACACAAAAACTTGAGAATAAGGAGAGCTTTAAAATTGCCGTTTCTAAAATTGACTTTACAGTAGTTAAAAGACTTGTTGTATAATGTCATGATGCGACCTGCCAGTCCAGTGCATTAGCACTGCTCGTCACTTAAAGCGTCCCATTAAAACACCAGCCACACTAGTCCACTGCCATGGCACTTACTTTGATACATAAATCCAGTGCATAAGCACTGCTATGCTTATGCCATATTACTGTTAAGACAAAGTCTAGTGCACCAGCACTACTCTATCCATCACCCACTCATTCGCTTAAAACAGCAGAAGGACGAGACCTGAAAAAATCATCAATGTGACAGCCTGATAAGAGGTCCAGTGCATTAGCACTGCCCACCAAACAAAAACAAAATCAATTTTCCATTTTATTCTTCCTGAGGTCTAGTGCACCAGCACTACCCACATTATTGGTCCTGCTCAGTAATTTATTAATTTATTTATTTACTATTGACAGCATATACATACCTGCCTGTTACTAGGCACTGATTTATATATTCATAGAAACCCACTTTCTCTTTTCCTTTCCTTTCTTCTTTATCTGAACAACTACAATGCTAGACATGACTTAAAACTATTACTACCATAAAGGTCAACAATGTCAACATTAGAATAACCTCCGTTGAAAATTACCGTAATCTCCCGCGTAGAAGACGCGCTGCGCATATAAGACGCACTCCAAACTTAGCACATGCATTTTCGCGTTTAAGACACACATTTTACTGCTGAAATTTGTACAAGATTAGTACATTTCTATAGAAAAAATACCCCTCATATAAGACGCACCCCCAACTTGAGAGAAAGCTATAAGACTCCCCAGCATTTTGTTTGGCGTAGAGAACGCGTCTTATACGCGGGAGTTTACGGTACATTCTATTGTATATATGTTATATCCACATCAGATGTAAATTCGTGGTGAAAACCGCGTAGCTGTTTGTTGAATAAAAATCAAAATCAAATCAAAATCAAACTTTCAACTCAATATGTGCCTTATATTAGGCCTAAAAAAGATGTTATGTTCAGGTAACGCTACCTACCCTAATTTGTTGGCCCTACCCTAACTTTTTGGGCATTTTGGGGGAAAATCTGATATTTTGGCATTCTTCGAGACATGGAAGTTTTGTTTTTTTATGATTTCAGATTTCAGATTTTATCGATCTGCAGGCCTGGATTGATTTTGACAAGACCGAATACCGATTATTATTGTAAGAAAGGAAATGATGAAAACCCAGAATTAACTCACTGTTTTAATCATTTTAATCTGTAAAACTTAACAAATGGGCTGTGAAAACCATAATAATTGCCTGATTTGCAAGCTGTAAAAACCAAAATGCAGCCCAAGCTCTCAAAGATGCGTAAAGTCAGGCGGCATTCAGTTCTGCAGGTGGGTAATATTTAGGGGCCCGGCAGAGATTTTGTTGGCAAAAGCCGGTGTCCTGTGAGTTTTCGTATTGACTGTATAATGAGCAATAGAGAGCATACATGTTATCAGTAAGATGACAGGTGCTACTCTAGGTACCACTCATACAGGTGTATAGATACATGGATGGTGTCATTAGGACCTGTATTGTGCTGATAAGGGGGATACAAGTATACTCTCTGATAAATACCTGATAAATGATGTCCTCACATTGTCAATGATCTACTAGGAGAGTAAAGCCCTCTTTCCCTTTAAGGGTCGCTGATGCATTAATGCATCATACTCATTGGTCGACATGATGCATGAATGCAGCCTTGGTGCGTGACTCGCCAGGGCTGCATTCAAGCATCATGACGACCGAACGGGGTAGATACACAAACTCCCACAGGGGGTCATCATGATGCTCCAATCACATGCTGGCGAGACTAATGGGTATGATGCATTAATGCATCCATGGCCTTTAAAGAGATATAAAGTGAGGTTTCTTGTTATTGTGTATATGCGGCCATGACAGTTCCAATCTCATGGGTCTAGACCCCTAAAATCGACAGTGTGACATGGCCTTTTCTTAAAATCGACAAAGGACATGGAGCTTCAAGGGACAAGGACATGGGTAAAAAAAGATAGTGACAGGGGACATGGACTTTTCTTAAAATCGACATGTGACATGGAGCTTAGTGACAAGGACAGAGGAAAATACAAATTTAATGACATTTGACATGAGCTTTTCTTAAAATCGACAAGGGACATGGGGACCCCCCATCTAGACCCCCAATCTCAGAATATCTCACATTATTCGCATGGGTACCGTATTCCCTAATTCCCTGAAATGCTGCTAACAGATGTGTCGCGAGATCAGGTCCAAAAGTTGTCAGCATGCATGTGATGGGCTCAGGAACCGGTCCGCTCCTGATTGGTCGCTATAGAACATCTCTGTTCCAGCGTTTCTTATTCAAAAATTAAACAAGTCATGAACTGCAACTTTTAGACCATCTCGGAGCTGACATTTCGTGTTTAGAAAAGAAAAACTGAGATAGATTTTTGACCTATAGAAATCTTTTTATGTTCCAGGGTTGCTTCAAGCCAAGTATCGCGTTCTACAGCTGTATTGTGGGACACATTATCCTGTTGGAGGTGATCGCGCTCCTCGTGTTGTACAACTTTGGCTCCGGGCTGTGGCCATGGTTGATCTCCATGCTCTGTATGGCCACTCTACAGGTACTTGCAGGATATTCTTTTTTTCTTTCTTCTGTTTGGTAATTTAACAAAATATCTATATTTGGAAATTTTGGCCCTCCAGAAGTTAAGAAATTATGTGAATATAAAATCCTGAAAATGGCCTTTTTCTAGTCTGAAAAATGCCCCAAAAAGGGGATGGGTGGCTATTAGGGGAGAGGTGTTTATCACGTTGAATACGGTATTATGGTCACTAAAATAGATTCACTAAAGAGTCGATATTATGTAAACAATCAGAACGGACCGTGGTTCAAAATTAAATATATATAATTTTAAAGAAGTCCCAGCATCCAAGCTCACATTCCTTGCACATCTGAAGAGCATTCCCGCGTATAAGTCGCACCTTGAGTTTTGGAAAATTCTCAAAAAAATGAAAAATTCATAACTTTGGTTCTACTGAATGAATTTTCAAAATTCAAAGACCTATGTGTAAGTTGGGCCCCATCGACCCCCCTGGGCCCCCATATATCCTATTATGGCTAAGGGGGCATGTAACATATCAAAAGAAAGGTCTTGGAGTCCCCCTTGTGGATGCAATGAGAACTAAAACCCCCCGTATAAGACGCGCCTTATACGCGGGAGATTACGGTATTTTTTTTTTTTTTGTTATATTTTTTCCATACCATTGATAATATTTTCTGCCCTGATTTCAGACACAAGCGGGTTGGACACAGCATGACTTTGGTCACCTCTCAGTTTTCAAGTCGTCACGCGCTAACCACATTGTACACAGATACCTTATGAACATCACAAAGGTAACAAATCGGATACTCGGAAATAAACAAACATATTTTCTGTTGTAGCTAAGGAAAATGTTTGCCGTTCACAAATTGTATCACTCTCTAATTCTGACTATGAACTGACCATAAACCATAGAACTTTTTATATTTTACACTCTATATGAGTGAGCAGTTAAGACTTATTTTGGCAACATGATGATATGACATACTGGTAATATAAATGCAAAACAGTATGTTGCTGGAAAGCATTGTCAATTGAATATGCCATTTTACACATAATCTTTTCACTTTAATTTTGAGTATGCATATTCTTTATTCAATCCCCTATGTAAGTGAATATAATAATCTGTTTGTGTGTTGGCAGGGGGCATCAGGTGAATGGTGGAACCACATGCACTATCAGCACCACTCCAAACCCAATGTGGTAAGTACGCACAATAATGGAGGTATACCTATATTACTGTACGCCGCTCAACTTTAGCATTGTACACAGTCTTCTCATATAAGGCGCATCCCAAACTTTGGGTCAACTAGTAAGGCGCAGAAGGGGTCTATCCTTGCGCCTTATATGACAGATATTAAAGCTGCTACAAGATCTCAAATATATGGATCTTCCACTTTCTACATGGCTATCATGGCATACCTCACGCACAGGACTCCAACAACTCCAAATATTGTTAGATCTTGCTGTCATGATCTATAGAAAGTAAAAATGGAATGCACCTGACCAACTGAAAAGGCACTTTTACCTTTTCAGTCTATTAACTCGCTAAATACCTGCCCTAAAATTCTCATTTTTATATCAATATGAAGAGGTAGCATGAGGCTATCCTTTAGATGATTTAATCCTTTATTTTCTTTTGACATTAATGGTGTTTTATGAATAAAAGAATTTTGCAATGTGGTCAGTAGTACCGTAAACTCCTGCGTATAAGATGCGTCCTCTACGCCAAACAAAATGCTGGGGGGTCTTATAGGATGTACTGAAATTGGGGGTGTGTCTTATACGAGGGGTAATTTTACTATAGAAATGTACTGAATTTACAAAATTGAGCCCTAAGAGGTGCGTCTTATACATGAAAATGCTTCTGCTGAGTTTGGGGTGCGTCCTATACGCGCAGCGTGTCTTCTACGCGGGACAATACGGTAGTGTAAGTAGTATATGGAAACCTTCGTAAGTAACAGGCAAGAGCTATTCACCTGATTAACACCTTATGACTCTTTCTATAGTGCAATCTATTGCACCACATACCCTTAGACACCTCTTCTGTGGTTTTCTAGTCTGAGGGTAGTATATAAAGGCAGGAAAGTCACTACTATTTGTGTTATATATAACCTTCTATTCTATATAAGAATAGATTTCTATTCTATATTTGTGGAATAGAAAAGAAGCTTTCCCCGCAGGGCTATTAATAAGGAATAGAAATGAATCTTGCCTTGCAGGGCTATTGATAAGGAATCCAATAGAAGCTTAAATTTGATAGCCCTGCGGGGCAAAATTCTTTTCTATCCTGTACAAGTTGCCCTGTGGAGCAAGATTCTTTTCTATTCCTTGTTAATACCCCTGCGGGGCAAGCTTCTTTCCTATTCCTTATAAGAACCAATTTCGAATTAATAGCCCTGCTGGGCAAAATTCTATTTTATTCCAAATTGGTTAAAACCCCTGTGTACAACAAATAGGGACAGCATCATTAGGGTTTAGGGCTGTTCATCTAGTTCTATAAGAAGAGAGGGATGTTATCATGGTTTGAAAAAGCCATAAGGATAGAAAAGAATCTTGCCCCACAGGGCTATTTGTACATGATAAAAAAGAAATTTAAGCTTCTATTGGGTTCCTTATAAGTAGCCCTGTAGGGCAGGATTCTTTTCTAATCCTTCTTAATATCCCTGTGGGGCAAGCTTCTTTTCTATTCCCCAAATATAGAATAGAAGTCTATTCTTATATAGTAGGTTATATAACACAAATAGTAGCCTTTCCTGCCTTTATATACTACCCCCAAACTAGAAAACCACAGAAGAGGTGTCTAAGGCTATGTGGTGTATTAGATTGTACTATAGAAAGAGTCATCCTTTCGTTTATATCATCATCATTCCACCTTTTCCATCTACCCTGCATGGAGTCCCCTGGGTGAGGTATGCCGCTATCATCACAGTCCTTGTTACAGCATTCTGGTGAAATCTCAATCAATTTCGTAAGTTCTAACCATCCTAAATTTAATCATACACCTGTGTGCAAATAAAATGCTTCCAGCATTTTATCCAGTCTTGATTGCACCAGCACAGTGGCGCGATCTGAAGCCATAAAGCAAAGTTGTGTTCCCTACTGGTGACTTTGATTTGGATGTGTGGCAGTGGCCAAACTGATATCCTATATTGTGTAGTCATCTTGAGAAGATCATTGATGGAAAAAGAAAAATATAGAATAAAAAACAAAAATAATATGAGTTAAGACTAAATGTGTTTATCATTTACAGTTAGGAAAGGACCCCGATGTGAGGCTGGAGGCGCTTTTCGTTGTTGGAGAGGAAATGCCAAAGAGGGTAGGTACTGGGCTCACACGGCGCCGCCATATGCATGGACCACCCGCATGCATTTTTATCAAAAATGAATAAGTGTGAATTATGTGTCAAAAGAAAAATGTGCCACCTTATGTTATAGTATTTAACTCCAAAATACTAATGTGATGCCTATACCAAGCATGTCATGAATTTGAAGTGGTTACATTCTGATGATTTAAGTGTCATGAGTTTTACCCATTGATTTTAA
The DNA here is from genome assembly GCA_949317995.1 of Acholoe squamosa. Classification (NCBI taxonomy): domain Eukaryota; kingdom Metazoa; phylum Annelida; class Polychaeta; order Phyllodocida; family Polynoidae; genus Acholoe; species Acholoe squamosa. The sequence goes on along the minus strand of OX439051.1, from coordinate 8,351,173 downwards.
CTATTGTCTAGAAAAAGATTATAGATATATAAATGTAGCTTTTTTTTTTTGGTGTGTTCCCTTTCTTAATTTCCTTCCATCCCTGCATCTGTTGTTTAGATTGCCCAAAAGAAGGAAAAGAACATGCCCTACAACTGGCAACAACACTACTTCTTTTTGAGTAAGTCCACTTTTACTCTTATCTATTCTTTTTTTTTCATTTGTTAAAATCATCTTGGATGCCTTTGAAAAATAATGTGTAAGCGTCCCGAGATTCTTTAGTTGAAGTGTGATATAATGTAAATTGAGCATCAAACTGAGCAGAATAATAGTGTTTTTTGGGGGGTGTTTATGATGTTGTTAATCCTTTTAAAAGTATGCTCACTTCCTGCTAAAGTTGAAAAGATGCAACCTGGGTTAGACTTGGACTGTGGTGGTCTGTATAAGGGCCGGGTTTTTGTAAGATGCAACCTGGGTTAGACTTGGACTGTGGTGGTGTGTATAAGGGCCGGATTTTTGTAAGATACAACCTGGGTTAGACTTGGACTGTGGTGGTGTGTATAAGGGCCGGGTTTCTGTAAGATACAACCTGGGTTAGACTTGGACTGTGGGGGTCTGTATAAGGGCCGGGTTTTGGTAAGATACAACCTGGGTTAGACTTGGACTGTGGGGGTGTGTATAAGCGCCAGGTTTTTGTAAGATACAACCTGGGTTAGACTTGGACTGTGGTGGTCTGTATAAGCGCCGGGTTTCTGTAAGATACAACCTGGGTTAGACTTGGACTGTGGTGGTGTGTATAAGCGCCGGGTTTCTGTAAGATACAACCTGGGTTAGACTTGGACTGCGGTGGTGTGTATAAGGGCCGGGTTTCTGTAAGATACAACCTGGGTTAGACTTGGACTGTGGTGGTGTGTATAAGGGCCGGGTTTTTGTAAGATACAACCTGGGTTAGACTTGGACTGTGGTGGTGTGTATAAGGGCCGGGTTTCTGTAAGATACAACCTGGGTTAGACTTGGACTGTGGTGGTGTGTATAAGGGCCGGGTTTCTGTAAGATACAACCTGGGTTAGACTTGGACTGTGGTTTTGTGTATAAGGGCCGGGTTTCTGTAAGATACAACCTGGGTTAGACTTGGACTGTGGTGGTGTGTATAAGGGCCGGGTTTTTGTAAGATACAACCTGGGTTAGACTTGGACTGTGGTGGTGTGTATAAGGGCCGGGTTTTGGTAAGATACAACCTGGGTTAGACTTGGCCTGTGGTGGTCTGTATAAGGGCCGGGTTTTGGTAAGATACAACCTGGGTTAGACTTGGCCTGTGGGGGTGTGTATAAGGGCCGGGTTTTTGTAAGATACAACCTGGGTTAGACTTGGACTGTGGTGGTGTGTATAAGGGCCGGGTTTTTGTAAGATACAACCTGGGTTAGACTTGGACTGTGGGGGTGTGTATAAGGGCCGGGTTTTTGTAAGATACAACCTGGGTTAGACTTGGACTGTGGTGGTGTGTATAAGGGCCGGGTTTTTGTAAGATACAACCTGGGTTAGACTTGGACTGTGGTGGTCTGTATAAGGGCCGGGTTTTTGAAGGAGCACCAGTCTTGAATGAGGGGATGGGGCACAGTGGTCTTGACCTTAATGAATACACTAATTCTTGAATATCAAAGTGCTATGCATAAATTCTTTACATGTCAAGATATTTGTCAAAATGCCCTTCTTCAGTAAAGTTTTGTTTTATCAAGTCTATAATTGTTTCCTTTGTATATGGTATACTCCCGTAAATTCTCTCGTATACTAGAACCCAATTCAAGGGGAGGCTTATAAAATATGCCCCAAGTCAGGGTACAGCTTATAGGGGGGTATTTATTCTTATATAACAGGGGTGTGGCTTATACAAGGGATGCGGCATATACGAGAGAATTTACGGTACTTATTTAACATTAAATTATTTCAGCACTGCCCCCGCTGCTGTTCCCGTTGTACTTCCAGTACATGACAGTAAGACACCCGCTCACACGCAAACAGTACCTGGTCAGTATAACATCCCTTTAACCTCTTAAAGTGTGCACCATATTTCCTCCATTATAATCAATCAATGTTTTTAAGCATGACACTCCTCGGGGAGTGTCAGACAGGACCCATAGTCCGAGTAGGCAGTCTGCGTCAATTATAAGCTGAGGCCCGAATATTTATAAGTCTGGCCGGATAATAAGCCTAAAAACCTGGGGCCCAAATATAAACCTGGTCAGAACAAGCAAATAAAGGGGTATAACTTCACTTATAATGTTTTCATATTTGTCTATAGCACACATTTTAGAATATGTAAGTCTTAAATTCAACCCAGGCGGCATGGGGGTTGTGGGGGACAAAGTGCCTCAAGCGGGGCTTCATGGCAATTCTGAGTCTCGCAAGTTAGAAAAAAGAAACTGCTATAAAGGACTTGGGGGCATGTCTCCAGTAGAATATTGAGAATTCATACTAATTATACTAGTACATTAATGCATCATCATAATGTAGGAATATTCGTCATGATACATGAATGCAGCCCTGGCGAGTAACTCACCAGGGCTACATTCATGTATCATGAAGACCCTTCAGGGTTGATTCACACTCGGAGGGTCGGCATGATGCACTCCTGTATTAGCGGTCCGGGATTTACCGTTAAAGGTTTAAAGGTTAGTACAACATGTATTATAATGTTTGCGTATGTTTCAGGACCTGGCCCTTGTGTCCATCTTCTACCTTAAGTTAGCCTTCGTCTTCTACCCACTGTTCAGCAGTGCCCTCAGCTTCTTCGCATGGTGCTTCCTCTTCAGGTATTTACTACAAAATATATACTCTGTAAAATCACATACCTGATGAAAAAAGCATGCAATGGCAATATTAGGCTGGTGTAAAAAATGATAATACAAAAATGTCTATTATCAACAGGGGTGAAGGATTTTCGCAGATACGGTGCCTTCATATACACAAAATCTATGTTGAAAGGATCTTAATCGAGGATTTTAAGGATATTTGTGATCTTTCACATCCATCCCTGATTCTTTACAAAAAAAAATGTAAATCTCAAAAGAGCCCGGGTAACAGGGGGTATTGAAATCTGTAAGTGTTGGGATTCTGAATATGTATTATGAATCTAAGTATGTGCTGACTATTTGTCATGTAGGGTGGTAGAGAGCTCCTTGTTCACCTGGGTACAATGTATTATATATCTAAGTATGTACTGACTATTTGTCATGTAGGGTGGTAGAGAGTTCCTTGTTCACCTGGGTACAATGTATTATATATCTAAGTACGTACTGACTATTTGTCATGTAGGGTGGTAGAGAGTTCCTTGTTCACCTGGGTACAATGTATTATATATCTAAGTACGTACTGACTATTTGTCATGTAGGGTGGTAGAGAGTTCCTTGTTCACCTGGGTACAATGTATTATATATCTAAGTACGTACTGACTATTTGTCATGTAGGGTGGTAGAGAGTTCCTTGTTCACCTGGGTACAATGTATTATATATCTAAGTACGTACTGACTATTTGTCATGTAGGGTGGTAGAGAGTTCCTGGTTCACCTGGGTACAATGTATTATATATCTAAGTACGTACTGACTATTTGTCATGTAGGGTGGTAGAGAGTTCCTTGTTCACCTGGGTACAATGTATTATATATCTAAGTACGTACTGACTATTTGTCATGTAGGGTGGTAGAGAGTTCCTTGTTCACCTGGGTACAATGTATTATATATCTAAGTACGTACTGACTATTTGTCCTGTAGGGTGGTAGAGAGTTCCTTGTTCACCTGGGTACAATGTATTATATATCTAAGTACGTACTGACTATTTGTCCTGTAGGGTGGTAGAGAGTTCTTGGTTCACCTGGGTACAATGTATTATATATCTAAGTATGTACTGACTATTTGTCATGTAGGGTGGTAGAGAGTTCCTGGTTCACCTGGGTGAGTCAGTCCAACCACATCCCCATGGACATTGCTGACGACAAGGAGCGCAACTGGATGGCCCTACAGATGAACGCTACATGTGACGTCGAGAAGAGCGTGTTCAACGACTGGTTCACTGGTCACCTTAACTTCCAGATAGAACATCAGTAAGTACCAAATTAATAATAAAAGTATCATTCACAAATATGGACTACTGGACCCATTACAATTAGTGCACCTGCTTTAATTAGCACACACCCTACCATTGGGACAAAAGCACACCCCCTCCTGGCAAAATATCATGCAAATAATGAGATTTATTGTACTATTATCGCCCTAAACCTTTATCAGAAGCCGCTGTAAGAGGTTTTATACTAGTTGTTTCAACTTAAATGCAATGAGGAAAAAAAATAAACCAATCAAAGGGGTAATGGGGGGTGCCCTTAATAGAATTAATTTTTGTAATTAAGCATCTAACAAATTATTTTTGGCACTTGTGCGCTTATTAGAATGAATATGGTATGTAAAGTGTGTTCTGATTTAAAGTATACACACAGCCCACATGGCAAAAAAAACCCCGTTTTCTAGCGTATGCAAATTTTTGGAAGAGGTTGGGTTAAAATATGTTTGTAACAAATCATTCCTTTGATATGGAAAAACGTTTCATTAATTAAAAAGCTTTTGACCGTATTGATAGTTTTTTAGGATTTGTTTTTAAACTTTTTTAAAACATCTGTAAAAAACATATTTAAGTTCCATTATTTTTACGTTCAAATAACCTTTTTTAACCTAATATTAAAACATTTTTATAGACAGTAAAAAAGGGTATTTTTTAGACAATTTCTTTTTTATTTATTTAAAAGAAACGTTTGGCAAACTAAGGAACTACAGTAGTAAAAAAGATTTAACATTAGAAAAAAGGTTTTTATGCCAAATGGGAGTAGCCTCTAGAGAAAATCTCTGAGGTCTGACCAAGTCATCTATGGGGGGCTCTGGATTCATAGGTAGGGATGTATTTTTGGAAAAGATAGATAAATAGAATAAGGCCCTTTGTTTAGGGGAGGGCAAAACTCAGCAGTTTAGCCGTCTCAGTCTTCAAATGGTGCCTAGAGTAAGCAGCACTTCGCATCTATCAATGTCCTAAATTATAGCAGCAGAGGATATTGATAACTGTGCAGTATAACCTAGCTTCTAAAACAGAGTAATCTTATTCCATTTACAGCCTTTTCCCGACCATGCCGCGCCATAACCTGTACAAGATTGCGCCCCTGGTGAAGTCGCTGTGTGAGAAACACGGCTTGACGTACAAAGTTAAACCACTCGGCACAGCCTTTGCAGATATCGTCAGGTAAGTTATCCCCTTTTATATAACTGCCAGAGAAAAAAAACATGACCCACGGGGATTTCTCTACCTTTGAATGGATATCATTAGGCTAGGGGGTGAAGTAAAAAGTACCGTAATCTCCCGCCTATAAGACGCGCTGCGCGTATAAGACGCACCCCAAACTCATTACATGCATTTTCGTGTATAAGACGCACCTCTTAGGGGTGATTTTTGTCAATCAAGTACTGTTCTATAGTAAAATTACCCCTCGTATAAGACACACACCCAACTTGAAAAAATCCTATAAGACGCACCAGGCATTTGTTTGGCGTAGAGGACGCGTCTTATACGCGGGAGATTACGGTAAGTTTATTCCTGCTCTTGATATAGTTGGTTTGCTTATATGCATATGGAGTGAGTGCTGATCTTTCTTTAGGTTACTTAGTTTTCAGGGGTGTACCTTATAGAAACAAAAAGGCTTACCTTTTTCTATTTTTGGAGGAGGGCTATACACTGTAATTATAACATGAAAAATGTAAAAATTGGTACCATATTGAACAATTATTTGTATGCAGTTCTCTGAAGAAAAAAAAAGCAAGTGTCCCAGTAAATGAAAAATCTTCTTAAGAAAATTTTCTTTTTGTAAACATCACATTTTTAGCAAATACTGTAATTCTAGTTGTGAAGGTGCACTAAGAATATATTATACTACATGTATTGTCTTTTCATATGATATGGGGTTAAACTTCAAGAATGTAGTTGTGTGAAGAGTCTAAGAAATCATGGAATTAGATCAGGTTTGAAGAGTTTTAATTCTTCTCCCAACAATTAAAGTTGTAAAGTATTGAATATGTGTTGTTTTGATCATTCCAGGTCGCTGCGGAAGTCTGGTGAATTGTGGGAGCACTACCGGGAGGCGCATCACATGAACTAAGACGGAGCAGCACTATGACTAGTGTAATTACAGTACTACTCATTGTAGTACACCACCCGCATGATCAGATACCACTCACTCAGAACACAGTTTTAGATACTATATAATATACTGTACACCATCACAGTGAGATGCTGGGAGAGTGAATGGTGGTAGTGTCATAAGTAGAAACATGAACAAGGTGCACCAGTTTATGCTTAAGTTAATGAGTTTTTTTGGTATGTTTGAAGTATGAATATATAACCCATTTAGATTTGGTCAGAATACTTTGTTATATCACATTTTTTGTATTTATAAAGATGATTGGTTAAGTATATTTTTCAAACAGTTGGCATTGTTTTGTATAGGGAAGGATGGGATGGGGTGGGTATAGTCTAGCAGATGTCATAAAGCTATGTGTTGTGCCAATTTGAATTATGTACACACAATCCAAGATGTCATTTTGTACACTACCTCTGTGCTGTTATCTTGTAGTGTCAACCTTAATCTCTTAGTCTTCTATTATCACCCAACATTGTCTAATACATGCGGCCATTACTTAAACCGAAACGTCTCTAATGTGTTTTCCTTATAAATTGTTTCAATGAATATCATTAAAATGTATTTTTTCTTCTCCTTATTTTTTCTAATAAAAGAAGAATACCCATGAAAACCTCTCCAATCCCTAAAATGTACTTTCACTGTCTACAAAATATCAAGCACTATGGGAGGACTAGAATGAAGTCATGTCAGATGTTAACCGATTACCAGTCAACTGGCAATTCGATGTGTAATGATGCACACGTGGTATGATCTCGACTTGTCGCTAGCAATCTCGCTAATACCAAAGTCACTGTTATAACTATGTAGAGCTCATAGTACAAACATAAAAGGTTGTATGTCTTGCATGCTAGTCTAATTTCATCTGAGATACTTTTTTGTTATTCTTACAACATTATTGGTTGATATTGAAATTATTGACTTGCTTATTGCTGTTATGCCTACCATTTCATTTAGAGATTGGTTGTGAATTTTGTGGATGTTGCTCAATATTTGCAGATAAATAGAAGCTGATTGTTGAGGGAAGGGATAAACAGAAGGAGATAGGGACAGCCTATTTTGATTTAGCCTTCATTTATGACCATCTCGCATACTTACGACTAGTGCACTGGTGCCATATTTTAGACAAAACAGGTACATACCTTAGGTAACTTAGTGCACTGGGAGATATACCGTAAACTCCCGCGTAGAAGACGCGCTGCGCGTATAAGACGCACCCCAAACTCAGCACATGCATTTTCATGTATAAGACGCACATTTTAAGGCTGAAATTTGTAAGATTAGTACATTTCTATAGTAAAATTACCCCTCGTATAAGACGCACACCCAACTTGAGAGAAAGCTATAAGACCCCCCAGCATTTTGTTTGGCGTAGAGGACGTGTCTTATACGCAGGAGATTACGGTACTAATGATATAGGCCAGATGGGCCTAATGCCCTAAATAAACTGTATCTAAAAGGTAATTGAAGATCGAGTCAATTTCTGTCGTCTCGACTGACTGAATACATGTGTCTGATTGAGTCGGGCCTGTCTGCAGTCCACTTCATCATAACATTCCTGCTGAGATAAATGATCTATTCCAACTGCTGCTTTATATTCTGTTCTCTACAATTGATGCAGAATAGATAAATGTACTTAAGTGGACATAGAACCAACCTTAATAAATGCTGTGGTTGTATTTTCTCACATTTGAAGATGTAAAATGTCTACTTAATACTTTGCTGTACTTACTACCGTAAATCCCCGGTCATAAGCCGGCCCCGGTCATAAGCCGGCCCCGGTCATAAGCCGGGGGGTGAGTTCAGGGAAATCCTATAAGCCGGTTTTGGTGTCAAATTTTTCCCATTTTCTCTTTATTCTATAGTGAAAAAAAACCCGGTCATAAGCCAGGGGGGACTTTGGGGAAAATTTAGAAGCCGGTTTGGGCCCAAAATAGAAAAAAAAATCCAGCTTATGACCGGGGATTTACGGTAATTATATGAGGTGATATATAAAGTATTTTTGTGTGCTGCAACTTGTCTTTCACTGCTGAAAAAAGAAGAAATGTGATTAAACACTCGTCCAGTTTCTACAGTGATTCTATGAACTATTTGTGTATTTCGATGCACCATCTAGCGTGCTGATTTTGCATGATGTGGATAGAGTCTACGCTGATATACAGTTATGTAAAAGGGGATCATTTAACCTTAGAGGTCAAAATGGTTTTATCCATCCTGTATGCACCATCTATATTTGAATATTGCCAAACCAACTGCTGTTGATAAATGTGCATTCCATGAGCAAGTTCCATCTAATGATAGCAACATCAGCCTTTACAGAGATTCAAATCAGTAGGGGGCTATTAATATAAGAAGGTAAAATCTTCTCTCTCTCTCTCTCTCTCTCTCTCTCTCTCTCTCTCTCTCTCTCTCTCTCTCTCTCTCTATATATATATATATATATATATATATATATATATATATCCTTGACGATCTTATGTAGCAATCTACTGCAAATAGGCTACTAGTATTGTAGATTTGCATGACAAAAATAAAACACCCCAGTCCTAATAAATTTTGTGATATTATTCACTTATAAATAGGAAAAAGCAATTATTGAACATCGCAAGATGTTTTGAGACCCCTCATTCGCTTAACAAGTGGAATGCATTTATGTATTCAATAATGTGAAAATATTTGATGTTTTCCTTTCTTATATTTCTTTTCCATCAGCAGAATTAGATGTATGTGTAGCTAGTCCAAAAGCTTATGAATCAAAACCAAGCGTAGAGACAGACATAAGGTTACACTCTGGTCATATTTTCTCAGAATAATGTTACAATTGCTGATTGTGAATTTATGAGATGTGCCAATGCTTTGGTACTTATTACAAGAAGGATATCAATTGCAACTAGGTTTAGAAATGTAAGCTTATTGAAAGCTTTGTAAGGCATTTGAAAGTTTTGTGACGTCTGACGGTGTTTTGATGAGAAAAGAGTCTGTTATTCTTGTGTCGGTGGTCGGGCTTCCCTAGCCCACTAGGATCTATTTCTCCTCTTTCCTTTCCACTCGGATGTGTTTGGTGCACATATGCGCGGGCACTGACACATTCCTCTGTGAAATTGTGTAATGTCGTTCTCGCCATGAATATGACCTTAGCTGTCGAAATGGCGTTAAACAGCTATTAATCACTCACTCACTCGTGTTGGTGGTGACATTTAATTGATCACAGGATTTGTGAAGGAAATGTATTCCAAGCTTTGGTTCATTCTTTCTTCTCTAAAGGAATAGATACACTGACATTAGATGGAGAAAGGTTCTACATATAACTAATCATAACTTATGTTTCTGATCCATCCATCTGTCATCTCCGTCCTGTTATATAAGTATCATCAAACCTATCAGGAAATTATAAATGAAAAGCAATGGTCACAGTCGACTTATCGTTTGCTAAATAAATGTAGCCATCGTAGCTCTCCCCAACAGGTCTATAGTATGTGGCTGCAGCTAGGTGTACTCTAGGCTTCTATTGGCACTGTAACTGATTTTGGTGACATGCACTGATAAGAGCTGATAAGGTTGGGACAAGCTTGTCGCTATGAGTGGGTGTTATCTGCAGACAAGGTACACAGCATAGCATGTTTAATCTGTGGATTTTGCAGCAACCAGCAATATATATTATGTTGGACCTAGACGCCTATTGCGGACAGCGACTGGCACCAATTATGAGGACTAAAGGAACATAAAATCTGAGACTTTGTAGCCTCTAAAGGTTTCTGGTCGTTTAGTGAGTAAGAGTGTGACAGTGATAATAACATCAAGGAATATGCCAACCTATCACCAATAGAAAGCTAAATATTTAATAAATCTTCCAGATAGATTTGTACCAGAATATATATATATATATATATATATATATATATATATATATATATATATATATATATATATATATATTGCTTATATCACGCTGCTGCTGCTGCTTTTTGACACGTAACTTTTTGAAACAAGAAAGTAGTAACAAGATGTAAATGTAAAATATTGCATTTATGTATTCTCAGATAATAATTATTATTTGGATGTGAGAAGAAAAAGGGGAGAGTGTATTTTTGAATAATCTTGTACAACGCATCCTGTATTAGTGTGTGGACATTAAAGTCATCGAGAATGGTTAAAAAAATTACATCAGATTTCCTTTGTCTTTGTTTTTGGATTTTAAGTGGATAAATGAAATTCCTAATAAAGAGGTATAAAGATTTGGGCCCCTCCCCCTTCAGGGGTTGAAAAAAATAGTTTCCTCCATGGTCACGTGCAAGTTCGAAAGGATTTTGCCCCTCCCCGACCCCAAAGGTATATAGCACAGGGATGTAAGTCTTCAGGATTTATCAGGATTTCCTGATTTCTGAAATTTTTGAATGACATTTATTTTCCTTACATGAGTGGTAAGAAGGGCTATTTGTGAAAAATAGAGGGCTTTTATATCAAGTAAATGTATAGCTTCCTGATTTTTGCCTATTCCTGACTTACATCCCTGATAGCAGCTGTATAGCTCCTGTACCAACTTTGCTGGTTTGATCATCAACTAATGAAACAATCCTGACTATTCACTTCGGTTCTCTCGGGGGGGGGGGGGGCAGTTGGTGCCCATGTGAAAACTGTTATCAGTGATAACAGCTGGTAATCAGCTTCAGCAATGGCGGCTCCCGTAGGACAATCTGCTACCTCGGTATAACTTGTCCACGAGAACCTGGCGAGGCCGACAAAGGGCCAGGCCAATGATTTCTATGCAGGAATCTAAAGGCTTTGGTCAGTGGGTAGAATTAACCCTAAGTAATGTATTAAACATATTTTTAACCCCCCCCCCCCTTCATGATATTTAGTTGAAACTACTTCACATTTCACAGATTTATGCCCCCAAACTTTCTCCTGTGAGTGTCGTTAATGCTACTAATAAATACCCTAGTCATCTCACTGCAAGGGGGCGCACCAGGTCCTCCCAGATATAAACCTATAGCATATAGACCTTTGACATTCGGTTATAGAAATGAGGACAGTAGATTAGATCATACATGGTGCAGTGCTGCCATCTGATATCAATTCAGGTTATCAAGTATTACCTGAGTGCAAACAACCTGACAACCTGCAAGGGTCAGCCACGCTACCCTAACAGTCAGTGGGAGAACAGATCAACCCACTCTCACTACTCTGACTCTACCTCTCACAGGAGCGGGTACAGGCATAGGTACTAGGGAGCTATACTTCTTAGCAGAACAAAAGACCTCTCCCGTAGACCTCAAGGTCTAAGGTCCAACCGGAAATCAGAAAACAGAACATACCTTCCATTCGATCTAACAACTTAGTCAGGTCTCACTGTTACACAAGTCATATAAAAAAAACTTGGAACATTTGAATCAAAATCTAGGAGGTCTGACATATGAAGCCTCTGAATATTCATCAATATTAGTCTAACTCATTGCTATATTTAATCTCGTAACCATTACTAATAATACCAATGTATGAAAACAACTTTATTAGCCTTAAGATTTCACTTAATTCTTTATTGTCCTTGAAACGTATGTGTCCATGAATGCTATATACTGGTACTACAAACAGAAGAAATGGAAATATCTATGTCAGGAGTCCTAAGGATAGGCAGCCTCAATATACAAGGTGGCGTGTCAAAGAAAGTAGTCTGTAGTGATGTAGATAGCTTCATACAAAGTTTTGATATCTTATGTATCCAAGAAACATGGCTGACAGAGAGTAAGGTTCTGTCAGTACCAGCCCAGTGGGCACACCTCCACTTACTAAACACTTAGTAGTCACTGCTCTGCACTGGTTGCACCAACTACTAGCTGGCTAATTTCATGCTAAATGTTAGACTAGGCAGTGCTTACTTGCTGGTGGCATTGTTTATTAGCTACTTTTGCTTCATTGCAAAATAAGCTCTTACTAGTAGTTTATATGCACCACTTAATAGGCAGTGCAGGAAATCTACTAGTAAGGGGTGAAAATGCAGCTCCTAGTAGCTGGCTAATCATCTGCTAAATGTTATGCTAGGCAGCCCTGCAAAATAAGCCCTTTTTAGTAGTTTATAATGCAATGCTTACTAACCAGTGTAGAATAGCTACTAGTAAGTGGTGTAAATGCAGCTCCTAATAGCTGGCTAATTATCTGCTAAATGTTATACTAGGCAGTCCTGCAAAATAAGCCCTTACTAGTAGTTTATTTTGCAATACTTATTTATCAGTGCAGAATACCTCCTAGTAAGTGGTGTAAATGCAGCTCCTAATAGCTGAATATTTATTTGCTAAATGTTATACTAGGCAGCCCTGCAAAGTAACCCCTTCCTAGCAGATAGCTTATAATGCAGTGCTTAGTATCCACTGCAGAAAAGGCCATTACTAAGAGCTTTGCAATCATCACTTTGACATCTGCTTCTTGGCAGTCAATGCAACACTGTTGGTCTGAATATGAAGTAATCTTCAGTAGAACAAAGAAATGGTGTCTATATATAAATTGACTTTAAATCTATCTTGTTACACAGTCTATCCGGTAATTTAATTTGTAGCAATCAATTTGTGTGCTAGCTTATGCCATCTTATGACTTAGAATAGATCTCAATGATATTTTAATTATCAGAAATATGATTTAGATTACCCTTAAAGTTATAAAGCTGAGAGAATGTATACTACTGCCACCTAGTGACACTTAATATTTGATGCCAAGAAACAGCTAGTAAGCCTTTAGTATAAACCAGCTAGTAAGCAATGCGTAAACTGCCCTTAATAACCAGTGCTTCTGCAGCCCTACAGTTGCAGCTGCTAGTAAACACTGCTCTGTACCTTTTACTAGTCAATGCCAATACAGTCCTACTTAAATCATGTGAAGCAACAGCTAGTAAGCCTTTACTATGCACCTGCTACTAAGCTACTCTTAGTAGCCAGTGCTAAGTGCTGCTGCTGCATTACAAACTGAATCAGTGCCATTGTCATTCCTATGCAGGAGCTTATATTAGCATACAATTTAACCTGTTTTAGGACAAACCTACTGAGGCATAGCACAATATGCTAGCATTACTGAAGAATAATCTCAACAATGTCAGAAGATGACAAATCAAGTGGTGTACACCAGTCCTGAATATCACTTTTTCCCCATATGCAAGTTCCCATTATTCAATAAGTAAATCAAGGTATTTTGGGATTGTATATTCAAAATATTTAAAAATCTTGACAAATATTAGTAAACCCTTGAAAAGGTTTATCTAGTAGCACAATCCCATTTATAACAAGAATACATAATATTTCAAGGGGGTATCAGTGCATTGAGGCATCTTTGGTATAATATCCTATACCCACCTATATTGTTTAATCTAACTTAGGCTTGCCACAGTTGACTGTAAGATGTGTCCAGTGTGTTATGTACATGTATGTAGGTCAACCACTGACCTCCATAGCTAAAGTATCTTTCACAATGCTATGTGTTGGTGCAGCAGGGTGTGACCAGGAGGTGTGACCTGCAAGGTGTGAGCAGTGTGTAGTAGTAAAGCAGGTGTTACTCCACTTCATTTGTCATTTTGTGAAACTATTTGAAATTGAAGTTTTGTTATCATCTTGTGCTATACCTACGTAGGATCACAGGGATATTTTTCTTTTTGTTTTAAGACAATTTGGAGTAAATTTCAATACATGATTATTACCTTGCATAGACAGTTCAAATTGAACCGACTAGTAATTACTGCTATGTTACACTTAATAAACACTGCAAATCAAACACTTTAGAAACATCTCATAAACTGCTAAGATACAGCCTTTAATAAGTGATTGGTTAGCAGTGCTTTCTAAGTGGTGCATCTGTAGCCCTGCGCATGCAGTGGCTAGTAACCGCTGCCATGATCCAGCTGGTAAACACTGCAAGTTAACCCATTATTAACCGATGCTGGACAACAGCTTGTAAACTACTGATATGCAACTTTTAATAAGTAATTGGTTAGCAGTGCTTTCTAAGTGGTGTATCTGTAGCCCTGCGCATGCAGTGGCTAGTAACCGCTGCCATGATCCAGCTGGTAAACACTGCAAGTTAAGCCATTATTAACCGATGCTGGACAACAGCTAGTAAACTACTGATATGCAACTTTTAATAAGTGATGGGTTAGCAGTGCTTTCTAAGTGGTGTATCTGCAGCCTGCACTTGCAACGGCTAATAATCACTGCTATATTCCAGTTAGTAAACACTGCAAATTAAGCCTTTACTAAGTGATGCTAAACACCAGCCAGTAAACTACTAATATGCAGTGCTTAGTAAGTGACACATTTGCAGTGCTTAGTAAATGATTCAGCTGCAGCCCTGCACTTGCAACAACTAGTACCCACTGCTATGTTCCAATTAGTCAACACTGCAAGTTAAGCCCTTATTAAGCAATGCTGAACAGTAGCTAATAAACTACTAATATGCAGCCCTTGATAAGAGATGCTAAATCAACACTTACTAAGCAGTGCTACTGCAGTGCTACAATTGCATCTACTAATAAACATCGCTAAGCTACACTTAATAATAGTTGATGTTGCAGCACTGTACATGCAACACTTACTAATAACTTAATAAGTACTACTGTGAAATTTGGCAAAATGTTGATCCTAACCAGGAAGTTGCATGAGTGGCTAGTAAACATTGCAGTGAAACTAGTCACTCATGCAACGTTTATTAGCTAGTGCAGACTTGTACTGTGCCCACTGGGAGGTTATCATATCTTCAGAAGTGACAGAGGTAAGCAAAATAGACGTAAAGCTGGTTCTGGAGGTGTCTGTGTATTATTCCGTTCATACCTTGCTAAAGGAATCTAAAAGATTGGCAGCTCATTAAAGACTACCTCTGGATTAAGCTGGATAAAGGCTTTTTTGGATTCAGGAACGATGTGTATATTTGTAACTGTTATGTACCACCTGAAGGGTCAGAGATTCACAAACATATAGAAAAAGACTATATGGATACATTACAAGACAAAATCGCAAAATATAGTGCACATGGAGACATTATGCTCCTTGGTGATTTCAATGCTAGAACTGGGGAGAAAGCACAAGAGTTTATACGCATTGAAGAAGATGTATCATTGAAGAATGAAATAGGTATCTCAAATGAAAGCAGAACAAAAACCTCTGAAATAACAAAACGAAATAATACTGATACCACTGTCAACTCATTCGGACGTAAGCTTTTGTCTATTTTAAACCAAAGCCACCTCTACATTGTCAATGGGAGAAAAATGGGGGATCTGAGGGGTAAGACCACCTGTGTTACCTATAATGGTACTTCCACTGTTGATTATTGTATTGCCTCACCCCTGTTGTATAGTGAGATAATAAGGTTCGCTATCTTGGACCAAAGATGGTTTTCAGACCATAGTCCCATGTCATGCGTATTGAAGGTAAATGTTTCCAACAACCTCAAAAACCAAAAGTGCAGTGAGACACTGAATACCATTTACAAATTTGTATGGAAGGAGGAGTATAGAAATATATATACAAATAATATGAACAACATTGATGTACGTGACAAATATATATCCTATACAACCACACAGTTCAGCAATACAGACAAAGCCCTGAATGATCTTATACAAATTATCTTTAGGGTAGGTAAAGATTCTTTGCCTCTGAAGAGAATAGGTACAAGCCAAGATGAGAGGTATGATGAGAGGCATGAAAATGTCTCAATGGTAGATGAGAAAAACCTTAAGAAGCATAAACGTGTATTTAATCAGGAAAGACGTCTCTTTCAAAGTGACAGAAATAATAACCAACGTAGGATAGAGTTTGTTAGAGCAAGAGGATTTTATAAGAAAGTGAAGTATCACATCCTAAGCAAGGGCCAGGAGGAGAAAATCCTTGAATTACAAAAATTAGAGTCAAAAGATTCAAAACTATTCTGGAAGTCAATAAATAAGCTTTCAAACGCAAAATGTAAAGGTAAAACGAACATTGGCCCCTCTGACTGGGTAACATACTTTAAGCAGTTACTAAATGTTAATCAGAATAAAGGAGGAGAGCAGGCCTTCCATGATTACATCGAAACAAGTCTCCCAATCATTGAGAACATAGCTGGGGGTAGCGATTTAGACGATATCATATCTGTTAATGAGGTGAAAGAAGCCTTGAAGACACTGAAGAATGAAAAAGCCACAGGGCCTGACCTTATCAACAATGAGATGCTTAAGTTTGGGGGAAAATATCTACATTCGGCCATCACAAACTTATTCAATGTAATACTATCCTCAGGTTGTTACCCAGCAAACTGGAAGGAGAGCCTAATCACTCCTATCCACAAAGCAGGGGCCTCAGACATGCCAGAAAACTATAGGGGGGTAGTGGTGGCAGACTGTCTAAGCAAAGTATTCTGTAAGATCATTAATGACAGAATTGTTGACTATCTGGAGGGGAAAGACTTCTGGAGTATAAATCAAAATGGCTTTAAGGAAAAGAGAAGAACAGAAGATAATATTATGATTCTCAACACTCTATTCAACAAATATGTTAAAAATCAGAAGGGTAGGCTCTACATAGCCTTTGTTGATTTTTCTAAATTCTTTGACTCAATAGACAGACCAAGCCTTTTCTACAAACTCCTAAAGGCAGGAATATCAGGTAACACATATCGAGTCATTAGAGCAGCCTATGACCGGAAAAAGTATGCTATAAAAACTGATTGTGGCATAACTGAGAGCTTCATATCAACAACAGGTGTAAAACAAGGATGTAATCTTAGCCCTACTCTATCAAACCTATTTCAGAATGACCTCCATGAAATGTTCGACAAAAACTGTGACCCTGTTGATCTTGGTGATATAGCTATGAATTCACTTTCATGGGCAGATGACTTAGTCCTGATCTCCAGATCAGAAGCTGGCCTTCAGGAGAGTCTGAACAGGCATGACAGATACTGCCAAATGTGGAAACTCTCAGTTAATACGAAGAAAACAAAAATTATGGTTTTGTCTCAAGCAAGGGAGATGTCAACACAATTTTTTTTTCAAGATAATTTACTAGAATGTGTGTCCTCATATAAATATTTAGGTTTACTTCTATCTCGGGATGGGAGTCTAAAGAAAATGAAATCAGAAAGGATTTTAAAGGCAAAGCGTGCACTATTCTCTATTAGACAAGCCTTGAGTACATCGCAGAATGTATCCACTAAATTGTTTATGTCACTGTTTGACAAGCAGATCGACCCTATCCTTTTATACGTATGCCCAGTATGGGGTATGCCATCTAGTAACTGTTCTATATCTATAAGTGGATCTGAGATTAAATCAAAAAGAGATCTGTTAACACTATTTAAACTGTTAGGTGTCAAGGATATAAGCATATTATCTTGTAGATTCTATAAGAAAACACAGGTAGCTTATGTGACTCTAGCCAATATCTGTGACAAAATCAAAATCCTGTCTGCGTACAGAAAGCAACCGGTAACTCTTATAATTGAGGACTTAACCTCTGAAGGCGTCAGAAATAGATAGAACTAAATGACCGTGGTGTACAAGGTGGCCGATCCACCACGAGGGAGTTTAGTTCTATATTTATTTTATGTTTTTAGAGTGTCTAATTAACTGAAAATTAGCAAAATCCGTTACCGTAGTTCACCGCATGAGCGCCCATCGCCATTTTGAATGTTTACATGCACCCAGAACGAGGCTGCAGTGGTGGATCTGCCGCTGTGGTGGATCGACACACATTACGCCACTGGGGGTGTGGCGATCGACTCCGCAATGCTATCTCTACGGGAAGAAGTTATTCACATAAAATAAAGGCCTGTCCGGTAGAAGTGTTTTACTCTACAAGTTGCAAGTTTGCTCTGGGTATATCAAAATATGCAAGTACTACTCTCGCACTAGGTGAGTTAGGGACATTTCCTATTGAATCCAAAATAATCGTACTGAACATTCTATATTGGCTGAGGCTTGAGCATGGATCGAAAAACCCTATTCTAAATGAGGCCTTCTCTACCATGAAGAGTGAAAACCACCAATGGCTTAAAGATATCCAATACCTCTTGTTTAAAATTGGTTGTAAGAATGTCTGGCTCGATCCTTATGTTTGGTCAAAGTCCTCACTCAAAAACAATATAAAGAGAAGGTTAAATGATGCACATATTCAGAAATACAACCAGTACATTGATAACCCAGAGAATACTGGCAAGTGTAGAATTATCAAGATGTGTAAAGATGATCTCAATGACATTTATGAAGAGGGTGAATACCTAACGCATACAGAATCACCTAAAATTAGAACCATTATTGCTAAACTTTGGACTGACAATAACTGTACACTTGACAGCCTGTCAAGAAGATATAGAGGAAAGAAACCTGTCAATTCTAAGTGCAAATTCTGTAATGCTGTGCAAGATGTCAATCATGTCTTCTTACATTGTAACATGCCCGAGATGAGAAACGCAAGGTCAGCGTTTGAAACAAAATACCTTAAGTTTGTTGATTACTATAAAAGACACGATGACACTAGGAAACTTTCTCAAATACTAGCAGTAGCCCCATATTGCAAATCATCTAAAAGGCCAGGGGCTGTGAACTGTATATACTCATATATAAAATCTGTCTACAACATTGTGTAGAGGTACACTTTACTAAACCATAGGAGTTGGGTACCGTCTGACGTGGCGGGTGAGTTGAGTCGTCGGACGTTCCTCAGGTTCCGGATAGGTGGCAGCACCGATCCGGGTCTGTGGGGACATCTGACGACGAACACCTGGGTCCGTATATAAAGCCCAGGGCTCAGCCGCTACGTCAGAGGCCCTTCTGGCCTCCACACTATGTAAACCACTGTCTTTTAATATTAGCTGCCTCTTTGATATCATTCGGCAGCCGTGAGTGTGCATTAAGTAATAAACCTAACCGTTGGCATACACTTGGAATACTGTCTTACTCTTTCTTTCCGAATCGTAAGACCCGAACCCCCCAGGTCCGTAAGGCCACAAATCCTTACACTGGTGCCGTGACCAGTTAATTCTGGTGTATAGCCCGGACGTTATAACGTCCGAACGGCTAGTACATGGGTTAGACACCCTTAGGGAAGCTAACCCAGCAGGGCAATCACTTGCCCAAGAGAATGGAAATGGATCGCTAATGCTCCAAGCCCATTCGGACTCACAAGATGCAGAATCAGCATCCTGGAGAGATCCCGGACCCCACTATAATGATAGTGAAGAGAATCTGCCAGACTCTGTACGACGCGAACAGTCCATACAGAGACATAGTAACTTAATAGGCCAGCATTCAATTGTTGACGAATTATGTGATTCGATGTTCGAAGTCGGTGGTAGTACTAACCCAGAACATCCGGCACCAATGCGAAAAAGGGTAACATTCGGAGAACTACCTTATAGGTTACCCAGGCCCGAATTACCAATATTAGATTATAGCGCTATAGATGGCGACTTAACCTATGCGGTACCGGAAGGTGAAGAATTAAAACGACCGGATGTCCTGTTGTTGAATGAAACTTATGTAACTTTGAACGAGAATTTAAATACCTTGGTCAAAGCTAAGGATGAAGTATTGCATGAAAAACTTCAAATGGAAGAGGACCTAACTGGCATGCGAAAGGAATTCGAAGCCAGAAGGAGCGAGTACATGAAAGAACTCGAGAGTGAAGAACTAAAACTTCAATCTATGAGAGAATCATTCAATAAAGAATATGATAATAGGCACATTCGTATCCAAACATACATAGATACGAACGACCAACTAAACCTTGATAAGACAAAATTCGAATCCGAAATTCGCCATTATCAGGAGGAGTTGGATAAATTGAAACTTCAGTGCAGTAAACAAGCTGAAGACAATGAAACCATCCGGGTAGGCATCATAGCTTACAACAAACAACTGGAGGAGGATAGACAGAAACTCACGAATGAGCTTCAGGAATTGCAGGCCACTGCAATAACTCTAGATAAATATGTAGAAGCAGCCCAGTTAACTATAGGTAATATAGACCCAGCTGTGGTATCTACAATGTTGGGAAAGACATCTAAAGATGCAACCCCAATTAGATACAGCCCATTCGTTGATGATGGGGCTGACAAGAATGTGGTTTCCGGAATCTATAAGAAACCGGATAATGCTGCAGTAAATGGAACCGCATCTAAACCAGTAGTTCCAATGCTGGATACGATAGGACCAGCACCACCCATACCAGATTTGAGTCACAAAATCAAAGCGACTCACGATGGTGCTACAGGGAATAATAATAATTCACCCGTGGCACAACCAAGAGCACCCGGACCAATGAGACATATGTTGACACCACCTTCATATTTCCCCCAACCCGGCCACAGTACACCAGCAGTACCAAGATTACCGAATCCACCCCCAGGTTCTGGTAATGGTCCTACTGATGGACGTTTTCCGAGACCAAATCCGCCACAAAACAATATCAACGGCGGTACGTACCAACCGAGAACATCTTCCTATGGATATAGAAATAATTATAATCCATCGGGAAGTGGCAATTATCAGAATGGTAATAGCTATAACCAGGGATGGAATCAAAATGATTCTTACCCTAGATATGCTTCTTCTGGAAACACCGGTCACAATAGTGGATACCCTGGTGGTTCATCTGGAGGCTATAATAATAATGGTCCACCAGGAGGAAACCCTCCAGGCGGCCCAGGAGGATCCGGATTCGGAGGATCAGGATCAGGAGGAGATGGCAGGAAACCTAACAGGAGAACTTCTATGCCTGCAGGGATGCAAACCATCTTTGATAGAAGCCAATGTATACAAAACCTTGGCATTGACTGCTACCGAAAGGGAGCAGACGGCATGGAAGTCATGAACTGGAGCATGCGAGAAGCAGATAGACTACGCGGATGTAATAATCCGGCACGTAGGCAGGCACGGATACCCCCTCCATATGATTCTAATGATCCATGGAAGGACAGGTATCAAGCTTTTGTTGACGAAGTCAATTGTAGTGGCTGGACAAAAGAAGAAGCTCTGCCATATTTGATTTGTTGGTTAAATAAAGGCGGAAAAGTAGCTCTCAACCAATGGAGAGCAGCTTACGGAATATATGGTACCTATGATCAATTGGTCGAATGTGCCGCATACCTTTTCGGATCAATCGTTAGAGAAGATCCGTGGGTAAGCTTTAAGAAGAGGACACAAAAACCTAAAGAATCACACAAAGTCTTTGGTTTGGAGCTACAGGACTTGCTTTCGAAAGCACGTCCAAATTGGGCTCATGATGATGATTGTTATCTACAAGAATTGTTTATACAATTCTACAGTGGATTGCGTGATCCGGATCACAAGCAAGTGGTCTGGGACTCTTGGAAAGATGACACTTCCTTCAGTGATCTGTTCATAGCAATCGATGGACATGACATGAAGAAACGTCTGGTAGGTCTCGGACCTAATCCAATAAGAGCAGCTCCATTCCAATACGGAGGTACACCTGCTCCGGTATACGATACTTCCCAATTAGCTCCGGTTGAATCGAATGAAGTTGATGAGAATGATGAATATGTCTCCGATGAAAACGGAGATTATATTGGTTCAGTGCATGTAGCTGGAAAATATTACCGACAAAAGCGGTATAGGAAAGTACATTCGAGAGGGAGAGGAGGATCAGTTGCTGGTAAAACAGCTTCCGGATCAACTCAACCTGGCAGTGTAGCCTCTACGGCGAACCCAACTGTAGCAGCCACTGTTGCTCCGACTAACATGATGGAAACATTATTAGCCGGATTAACAGAAGCTCTAAAGAGACCGAGAGTTGACAAATCCCAGAGGAGATGTTTCAGATGCCAGAAACTGGGGCATTATGCTCCAGAATGTATGGCTGAAAAACCTGTCCCTCGTAGACAGGAGAGTGTCTCTGGAGTAAGTACAGAGGAAAACTAAGGAGGGGTCTCCCGAGGGGCAAAGAAGGGGATCCCAGTGACAAATCTTGCCATGATATCACCATCCGTGATGATAGTTCACATGAAGTAACAAGATCGCCTAACACCGAGGTGGTTGTAGACACCCGGAAGGTTAGGGAAGCTGATATAACAGGTGCTATGGGAGCACAGGGGAAACCCAATATCAGTAACGAGGCAGGCGGCTATTCGTTAGCCAAGGTCTGTGGTGCCCACCTGCCCCCGGGTCATCCTTGTCTGGAATTCTTAAAAGGATGTGGATTGACTCCTGGTGTGAAAAATGACGTTCCGATTGTCACGGACATGCCCTCTGTTCTAAACGGAAGGCGGTGGTATGTTTGCCTTACTGTTAACGGAAGGTCTGCCGAATTCCTCGTGGATACGGGAGCTAGCCACTCTTGTATCTCCAAGGGGTTCTACGACCTTATACCGGATGAACATGATACTCTCAAATCGGGAGGAAGTGCTCAGACGGCCGACGGCAGTACCTTGCAAACATATGGTAGAACTTGTGTGAGACTACAGTTAGATGGTATACATGACTATGTCATGAGCGCCACCGTTGCGGATATAGCAGATGAGGGGATACTCGGGTTGGATTTCGCATCCCTGTATGGTGCTGTATTGGAACCCCAAACAGGAGTGTTGAGTGTGAGATACCCGTACCCCGTAAAGGTTAGATGTGCACTGAGACAAGTGAGCAGTATGGCTAGTGTGGCACACACTGTGCGAATCCCTCCGGGAGTAGCCTGTGATGTGCTTGTAAGAAGTGATCCTGCAATGCGTAACAAACCTGCAGTGATAGAACCGGATGTAGTTACTTTGTCAGGTATTGGATTAAATTCTGTAGACACGATAGTAGCGAATGCATCCTGGTCGGTAGTACCTGTCTCCAATACTGGAAACACTACTATCTACTTGAAAAAGGGACAAGTTTTTGGAAACGTGACCCTTTCGGAAACTGTAACGGATAGTAAGCTAAGCTTACAGAAGGTAACAGGAGATGATGAAATTTCGGAAGACTTACTTAAGTTGTATGAAGAAACTTCATTAGAAGATCCGGAACACCGGAAAGAGTTCTATGATATGCTCTGTCAGTATCATACTGCCTTTGCCAAACCTGGTGAAAAACTAGGTACGACAAATAAGGTATTACATAAAATAGATACTGGGGATGCCGAACCCTTTAAGATACCGTATAGACGGTTACCCTTAGCAAAAAAGAGAGTAGCTGAGGATGAAATAAATAAGATGTTGGAACAGGATGTAATAGTCCCTTCCAATAGTCCATGGAGTAGTCCTGTGTGTATGGTAACAAAAAAAGACGGTACTATCCGTTTCTGCATAGACTACAGGAAGTTGAATGGAATAACGAAAAAGAATTCGTATCCATTAACGAGAATAGATGAAACCATTGACTCCTTAGGAGGAAACAGTTGGTTTTGTACCCTAGACTTGCAATCAGGCTATTGGCAAGTGGGAATGAACCCTTCAGATATGGAGAAAACTGCATTCTCAAGTCATATTGGATTATTCCAATATAATGTAATGCCGTTTGGATTGTGCAATGCACCTGCAACATTTGAAGCAATGATGGAAACAATTCTAAGTGATTTATTGTGGAAAAGATGTCTTGTATATCTAGACGATGTCATTGTCTTCGGAAAAACATTCGAAGAATGTTCTAATAACCTAAAAATGGTACTAGAACGTATTATTTCAAATGGTCTCAAATTGAAACCTAAGAAATGCCACATGTTTAGAAAGTCCATAAATTACTTGGGCCGCATCATCAGTGATGAAGGAATAAAGGCTGATCCGGAAAAAATCGAATCAGTTACGAATTGGAATAGACCTAAAACACCCAAAGAAGTGAGGTCCTTTTTAGGATTCTGTTCCTATTACAGGGAATTTATTCCGAATTATTCTAGAGTCAGTTACCCATTACAAGCAATAGCTAACTGGACTCCAGGAAGTACCAAGGAAAAATTTCCTTGGACGCATGAACAGGAAACCGCTTTCCAAAAGCTAAAAGACCTGTTCACGAGTACTCCCGTATTGCAATATCCGAATGAGACGGATCATTTCATACTGGATACTGATGCTAGTAATGATAGCATTGGTGCAGCTCTCTCGCAAGTCCAAAATGGGAGAGAAGTGCCAATTGCCTTTGCCAGCAATACACTGAGCAAGACCCAGCACAATTACTGCACAACCAAAAGAGAGTTGTTAGCAGTAGTCGTATATACCAAGAAGTTCAAACATTTTCTATGGGGAACGAACTTTACTTTGCGTACGGATCATTCCTCTTTAAGGTGGCTACTGAACTTCCGAGATGCTGAAGGCATGTTAGGCCGATGGCTAGCCCATTTATCCGAATATGGGCTTGAACATCAACAGATTCAGCATAGACCCGGAGTTAAGCATTTAAATGCTGATGCTTTGTCTCGAATACCAATCCGGAAATGTGATAATCCGGATTGTACTGATTGTGGAGCTCATAAGGCAGTGTTAGCAGGGATTCGAAGACCATTCGTACCCCTAGTTGCCAGTATACTGGATTGGTCTATGGATCACATACGACATTTCCAGGAAGCTGACTCGATAACTGCACAGCTACTGCAATTAGTACCAAAGGGTATACGTCCAGTTAGACCAGAGGTCTCTCTGGAAAATCGAGAAATGAGAAGGTTTCTTGCTCAATGGACCGAGCTTGAAGTCCGGAAAGGCGTGTTATACCGTTGGAAGCCATGTAATAATGGTGGTAGAATCATGCAAGTGGTGATACCACATGCCATGAGACATGACATTATGTACTTCTGTCATGGACATCGGAGCAGTGGTCATTTCGGAAGGAAACGCTCGCTAGCACGACTTTCCAAGAAATACTATTGGCCTGGCATGACACGGGACTTGCAAAGATGGGTAACCACCTGTCCGGATTGTTGTAAAAACAAACCCGGACCCGGGATGGGCAAACTTCCCCTATCCCAAGAACTTTTCGGAGTTAGATTCGCAAGAATCGGGGTAGATATTATTAGTGGATTTAATACAACCGCTAATGATAATACCTGTATGATGGTAGTGTGTGATTATTATACGAAATACACTAAAGTATTTCCACTACCGGACCACAAAGCAATTACTTGTGCCGAAGCTTTTGTAAAAGGTTGGGTACTAAGCTTCGGTGTACCATTAATGTTACACAGTGACCAAGGCAGAGAATTCGAATCAAATCTCTGGCAGGGTATGTGCGAGTACTTGGCTATTTGCAAGACTAGAACCAATCCGTATAGACCACAAAGCGACGGATTGGTGGAAAGGTTCAATAGAACCCTCATCCAAGTCCTAAAGTCACTCGTTAATGAACATATGGATGACTGGGATGAGCAATGTCATTTTGTGACACATGCTTATAATAGTACAGTACATTCAAGTACAAATTGTTCTCCGAACCTTTTAGTATTCGGAGAAGATTTGATAATGCCTGCTGACCTAGTTTTTGGAGTCGTAGGAATGGACCCTGAACTACCTTGCCATGTAGTTTTTGTGGAATGTTTAAGAGACAGATTTAGAAAAGCATATGAGTCTGTCCGAATTGATTTGGAGAAAAGTGCCAAATGGCAGAAAGTAGGATACGATACCGATCTAAAACATCGGAAATTCCAATCCGGAGACAGAGTCCTTAGATTACATGAACCACTTAGACACATAAAATTAGCGTCTAATTGGGACGGTCCCTTTACTATAACACAAATTATCAGTGATTGTACCGTAATTATTAAATCTGACCTTGGTCGACTCTATAAGTCAAATGTGGCTAGATTAAGGAGATGGTCTGGGAGGGAGACCTCCACAGAAATGTATGGTGAAGGTTCCGAAAGGATCCTGAATCAGAATCGCATAATAGACCAGGTAAAGAACACTACAGTGAAGCGTGGTCAGGGTAGACCCAAAAAGTGTTCCGAATCAGTGACACCCACGCCAACACCGATTAAGCGTGGGGGAGTTAAAAAAGTCTCGGCAGGTGAAGACAAAAAGAAGAGGAAAGGTGTTTCTAAGGCTAAGAAGCACCTAGAGAAAGCTCTTCAGACTGTCAGGTCCGATAAAGAACTATCCGAGAAGGGGAGATACGTTCGCCGCAGCCCCCGAATTGCCCAGAGGACTGCAGTGACCTAACCTGTATACACAACGAGTGTAATGTTTACATTTAGAGGAACGGATGACAACTGACCCTAAAGGCTTATTTGTCGCCCCCGCATGATGTACCAATGGGTAGTGGACGGATAATCCGGTGGATTTGCTTAAGCTTTCCATAATCTCCACTTAAATCCCCAGTCGAGTCATCGGGGTGAGCGATAATTACCTAAAAACAATCAGTTTGTTGATGTACCGCCTGTAGCACGTGCGTTTCCGCATGACGTCACCGTGTCCAGTCTCGGCTGACCTCTCGTGACCTCGCGGACCGCGGGGAAATGACGTCACGAAAGCTGGCCTGTCGCCATATTTGTTTTCGGTAACGTCCAAGACGGTCGAGCTCGCTCCCTTCTTGGATTTTACCGGCTAAGCAAACCCCCCGCTGCTCCTCCAGAGTCTGTCTCCTGGTAGACAGACTCCGTTTGTGCCGGCCCCGGCGCCGTAAAAGCCGGAAAAAGGAGTAGTTTACTCCCGTGGTCGATTCCCCAGTCATGGCTGAGGAATCCGTAGCTGCAGCCAAGCTATCCGGTGACCCGGATAAGCTGACTCCGTCCGCAGAAGCTTTTCCGGAAGCTTTGTCGCCTGTTACACAGGAAGAGAGCGAGATGATGGACGTGGAGGAACCCACGGATCGCTCGTTCGAGGAGAAGCTGGCTTCATTCTCACTCAATGAGCCAGAGAAACTGCTATCTCCACTCCCAGCAGAGGGATCCGGAGCGACTGCGAGTGCTGAACCCGCAGCGACAGAGTCCGAAACTACCCAAGTTGACGGACAGAAGGATGAGTGGAAGCCAGCAGTGGCGGAGCCTTTTCCAGCTAGTTATGATGGTCGCTACCTGTATGTCCACCCGGAACTGCAGGCACAAGTGACCTACGCGGACGGGACACCAGTCAGGATGGACCCGAAAGTCAGGATAGCTATCGAGGGCGTCATGGCTCCCGAACAGCTGACCAGGATGCCTCCCGAGTGGCTTCGAGACTGGCCGTGGTTCCAACGGGGACTTATGGTGGACGCCGGTTTCCGTGAAACCGTGTACGCAGCTAACCGAGCCTTCGAGCTCGGAGCGTATCCGAAGCCTGACAAGTCCCTGTGGAACGTCAAGGCTACGAACATTAACTGGGTAGGCTGTGTCTGGGATACCGATGGCCAGACCTACCCACGCCCTAGTGCTATCCGGACGCCGTGCCGGACCACTAAGGAATTCCGGGAGGCCGCTGCTAACTTCGAGCAGTGGGACGACGGTTACTACATAACCGAACAGGAATTGGTGGATGTCCAGAACAATTCACTAATCGGATTGGACCGAGCTGCAGCCCTTCGGACGGTTATTGTCCGCCGCATGACTGCCGAACAGGAGGCACAGGAAGAGGCTAAGAGGGCCGCGGAAGCACCCGCACCTCCTATCCCCGACCTGAAGCTTGCCACAAGAAGCTCCGCCAGTGCTACATCAGCTACCGGCAGCACTACTACTCCAGTAGAAGCCACGACCTCCAGCACATCCGGAACCCAGGAACCGGAGGAAGACTGGAAGGTCAGTAAGAACCGACGATCCGCTGCTCGGAAGCTCAAGAATCTCCCGGATTCTGCGAGAGCCGAGCCGAAACCCAGCACCTCAACCACTGGTAGTACTGCCATGGAGGTTGAGTCGTCTGACGAGGAGTCGGTGCACGAATCCTCGGTTGAGTATGATGAGAAGGCCACTCCATCAACTCAAACCGAGGCCGAACGTTGGGCTAACGCCAAATCCGGATTCAAAACCCGGATCCCGACGTGTTTCTCCGACTGTGCGTACGGAGTTAAGAAGGACGGCTCTACCCTCTATGCCTGTCCAGACTCAATCAATAAGAACGATGAGTCGGATGATGAAGATTGGATGCGCCTTTCGGACGAGGACCCCAATCCGAGCAAAGCCTATCGAAAGATGTGGCTTATGCTAAACCACACCGAAGGGTATTACACTTATACCCAGAGGAGGAAGCTGCGTTGGGCTTTAGAGAAGTGGTACGGTGACGATCAAAAGTCCTGTCCCTTCTCTATCTGCCAGGATGCGAGTGATGTCTCGATCCGGACCTGGAGTACTCCAGCCCGGTTCCAAAGGCATCTGGTAGAGGCCCACTTCCACCATCACCCGGTTTACATTTGTGATCCGAGTTATGGTAAGAAGGGCAAGAAGTGTACTACGAAGGTGCAATACAACCGACGTAGTGATCTGGCTAGACACCAGAAGAAATGCCACGCAGAAGGTTTGGACGGGGCCCGGAAGCGCATCATGGAGCTTCATCAGGAACTCATAAAGGAGTTCGATAGCCTGAGCGAGGATGCTTGGTCTAAGATCCGACCAGGGGACCAAGTCCTCTGCGAAGTTCCGAAGACCAAGGATTCGAAACTCCGAGCAAAGATAGTCCTGACTCCTGGAAAGGGTAAACTGGACATGCACGAGTCTCTCTGGCAGAAATGCGAGGAATCCGGAAAGGATGCAAAGAGAGCTCGTGAAAGGAGCAGGAGAGACCAGAACCGTGGCGGCAACGGTAATGGTCAGAGCACGACAAAACCAAAGGTCAGAGCAGAGGACCGTTCCAGGTCCCCTCTGACAAGGCACCCCGCAGAACAGGCTCAGGGCACTCCGGTGTTCAAGAAGCCTGAACCTGCCGGATACGCTGGAGCCGTATCTAAACCTGGGAAAGTGAGTTCTCGAAACTTTCCGTCCTTAAACCAGGGACCTGGACCTGAGAGCCAGACCTTGGTAGTAGGAAAGGATGGTCGCCTTATGCCAAAGAAGACCACCGCATCTGCTGCCGCCGGATCTGCATCCGCTCCAGCCGCCCCACCAGTTACCTTTACCCAGGAGCAGTTAAACATGTACCTGCAAATGGGACTGAAACAGAATGTACCACCTGCCTTCTGTGTACCAACGACAGGTGTGTCCGGGAGTCCTAAACCCGGAAGTGGTCCACAGGCCGCCTCGACTCCTCCCAAGGCTGTCGCGGCACCTGAGAAACCGAAGGACGCCATTACCATTAAAACTGGTAATGCGGAAGTTTGGTTTGAGAAGTCTCGCCAAGGGGAGGCAGATGTCCAGAAGGCCATCTACACCCATTGGGAGAAGACCGTTCGGGAGAAAGCGATCGAGTTTCATCAGGGTCTCCTAAACGAAACTCTGTTGTGTATGAAACAGGTGGGCGACGCTGAAAAGCAACGTCTCGAGACTCTCATCCGGGACGATGTAAAGGCCCAGGAGGAGGCTGCCTCAGCTGCTCAAGAAAAAGCAGCTATGGATGTACACGTGTTGGAAAAGCGTGTAAAGGAGGAGATCACTCGGAACACCAACCTGAACACTAAGTTCATGAGGGTGATCGGAGTCGACTTGGACGAGTGGGACGGCACTCCCGAGTCGGCTTTAGCTCTTCTGAAGAAGAAGCATGCTAAGAAATCCGTTTAAAGCATGCTAGGGTTATTTCTTCCATAATTTTTTTTCCAACACCAAATGACCAGATATAGTCTTTGCGGAACCCTAAAGGTCTGCGAATGCTTTTACTAGTGCATGAACACCTATGCTATGTGTTCCGGGTTCCTTTGACCAGTCTATTATTCAGGTTGTATAACATTTATTACACCCTGAATAGCCTATTCGGATTTATAATTTCATCCATGAACAATCCGATAGTAGACTTGCTGCTGTGAGACGTATCCGGATGCCAGTTCCAGACTCCTGCTGTTACCCGTGCTAACCAATTACTAGGATGGACTTTACGATTTACCTCTACAACTCATCTGTACTCCCGAATGGACTTATATCTCTACTACTATTACTTCCGGATCAACCTATATCGGACTATTATTTTACTTATGTCAACTAAAACTTAAAAAGGATTACGTTCTCTACACAGTTGACACATCCGGACTAATATTCTACAAATCTACACCATTCGGATATACTATAAACTTTAGCACTACTAGAGGATTGTGGGTAGCTGCCCCAAATCAACTACCGTGTTCACTCAATATAAGGAAACTATAAACTTTAGCACGTCCATCCCGTGGTTAGCTGACCACACCTACCTACTAGTACCCGGAGGATACAGCAGAAGACTCCAGCAGCATTTATAATTCCTGTATATTGTATATAATGTCATATTTCTATTTTTCTATAATATTATATGTATGTACATATCCACTAGATACATATTATAATACGGGTACATAGACATTTCCTGATACGGATCTCTAATCACTATTAGTATTTATATTATAAGATCCGTTAAACTTCACCAGATAACACATATTATTGTCCTGCGAGACAAAATATATAATAAGTATAATGATCTGGTGCTATAAAGGTTATTAGGTACACGGTGATAATATATTATTATATTCATTACCACACCGTGATGTTTTTTTTCAAGTGTATGTTATAAATAATCATATTCGTACTACTCACGGAATCCTTAACGGATTCGTATAATATTAATATACGACATGTCATTAGATAGTGATGTTACTATAACAGTCTTCTTTAAGACTACATATTCAAATGTGTTGTCAATGACTACAAACACACATACGGATGTTATTTTGTGATATGTTTTATTATCGACAGTTCCGTTACATATAGCTGTCATCATCAAATGTATACGATTCATATTACTTGTCTTATTAATTATACCTGAAATATAATACATTATTATGTGGTATAATAATAAAATAGACAGTTCCGTTTCACATAACTGTCTCTTCTTCAAGTAATTCGTATAATATTTCAACATCCTAATCGTTATATGTAACTAAATTTCACTATCGAATATATATATATGACATCTGGTTCACAATTTATTTAGTGCTAATGTTATACCTATGGTTGTACCTCTATTACTAAAGGTTTAGACATGTAGAAATGTTATCCTAGTAATATTATATGTATAACACCCTCCTAAATGTCTGGGGGAGTGGTGTAGAGGTACACTTTACTAAACCATAGGAGTTGGGTACCGTCTGACGTGGCGGGTGAGTCGAGTCGTCGGACGTTCCTCAGGTTCCGGATAGGTGGCAGCACCGATCCGGGTCTGTGGGGACATCTGACGACGAACACCTGGGTCCGTATATAAAGCCCAGGGCTCAGCCGCTACGTCAGAGGCCCTTCTGGCCTCCACACTATGTAAACCACTGTCTTTTAATATTAGCTGCCTCTTTGATATCATTCGGCAGCCGTGAGTGTGCATTAAGTAATAAACCTAACCGTTGGCATACACTTGGAATACTGTCTTACTCTTTCTTTCCGAATCGTAAGACCCGAACCCCCCAGGTCCGTAAGGCCACAAATCCTTACAATTGTAAATGAAAACCTGGTGCTGACATAAGTGTACCTGTACATTAGTCAATAAAGCCATCTTGAATCTTCAATCTTGAATCTTGAACAAAAAAAGATGCAAGACATTCATATGAGAAAAAAAAATCCCTCTTTTCAGCCAAGAAGGGAGGTTAAGCTTCGGTATACATTATATTTCTTTTCCACAATATATCTCATCAGCCACATACACCTTCATTGATTGAGAAGAATCCATGTGAAAACCCACAGCTCATTTGCCTAGATATTCAATGTTGATAGAGCCTGAATCATTTAAAAGTGGTATTATGGTATTTTGGTAACATAAATGTATAATAGCCTGAGAGTTAAGAAATGTGCCTCACGTATGTGGAACAGGTGGTATGCCACTTTGTATACACACAATGCTCTAAGTGGTTAGGGAGTGGTCATTTTTTAAAAACGGGGCGTAGGTGGGTTTGCGCAGGGCACAGTAAAAAATCTGTCCCCCCTATCGAGGTGTCAAAATTAGTTTGACCCCACCCCCGAAGGCCAGAAAATCGTTTGTGAATGTGCCCTTTTAACCTATATCAACGCCCTGAAAACAGGTGAAATTATTTTGACCCCCCTGCTCAAGGGTTCGAAATGATTGTGACCCCCCCCCCTCAGACCCACCAGCCCCCTCTCTTGCTAAAATATGAAATTGTTGATGAGCATTGGATCTAACAGTTAGTTAAGTTAATTCAGTATCAAAGTCAATGTTATGGCTATTCATGGGTGGTGGACGTCTCAAGGTATGTGGCCGCCTTTAGGTTAATCTACCCTAAAGTGCTCAAAAGTAGCCCCTAGATGCACCTTATAGTGTTCTCTTCAGCAGGGCTGCATTCATGTATCATGATGACCAATGGGCATGATGCTCCAATGCAGTAGTGGCCCTTACAGGGTTAAGGACCCCACGATAGGCCCATTGTAGTGGCCACTTTGAGCACCGGGGTCTCGAATAAGTGCCAGCCTAAAGTATGCACCAGCACCTGGAGTAAGGTGTATTAGCAGAAGGCCCGGTCTATGGACCCCCCCTCGACCCTAGGGGGGTCCATAATTATAGACCCCCTCTCAAGACCTAGGAGGGGTCCATAAATATAGACCCCCACAAGGGGGTCTATAAATGTCAGATCTTTAAATAGGTAGCCTTTGTGTTTATAATTAGCCAATGGGGGAGGGGGTCCATAAATTAGTGGTTATGAGTGGTGCCCTATCCGGTCATAAAGTCAAATGTCATTCAAACCAGTATCATCGGCAGTAGAGTGGAGTGGTGAGACCATGGAAATACCTTGGTGGAAGAAACAGAGTTTGTTACCCTTTAAACCATGTAGTAGCATGTCCATTAGTGGAACTACAGGTTGTGGGAAAACATATTGGGTCCATCGATTCCTCCGCCAGTCTAAAGGAATGTATGTAGACAACCCACCTGAACTCATTTTGTACTGCTATGGTACTTGGCAAGATCTATTTGAACAGATGGAAGATGACATACCCAATATAACATTTCATAAGGGCCTTCCATCTGCAGACCTGCTGAAGGACATTTCATCAAACAGGAAACACAACCTCATAATAATAGATGATTTAGCACATGAGGTGGTGAAAAACCCTGAAATGGAAGTGTTGTTTACCCAAGGATGTCATCATGACAAATTCTCTGTCATCTTTATAAACCAGAACTTATACCAGAAGGGTCAGAATGCCAGAACTATTGCCCTGAATACCTGGTACAATGTGGTGTTTAAGAACATGAGAGATGCATCCCAAATTAATGTACTAGGAAGACAAATGTTTCCAGGCAATCCACACATATTGCGGGAGGCATACGAACATGCCACTGGGGAACCTTATGGCTACCTGGTTATAGATAACTCCCCAAACAGTAATCCAAAGTACAGGCTAAGGACAAGGATATTTCCAGATGAGGATTCGGTTGTGTATGTTCCCAGAGTATAAATATTGTGAAGCATGTGGTTGGAGGTTTATTCCGTACCTTATTTACAATGAGTAAACGTCTCAAGGATAACCTGAGTTTAGTTTACTTCCTTACCAGTGACCTTCACCCTATGCAATTGAAATTGGTATTGAAGTCTCTCAACAAAGATCAGGTGAACACCATCAGTGAGATAGCTGCAAATGTATTATATGGGAATATACCCATTTCAAATTATCACAAGAACAAGTTAAAGAGTTCACAATTGAAAATAGAGAAGATTGGTGACGCTAAACAGAGTTGGTCAAAGCGTAAGACTTTCATAGTAAAGGAACCTACCTTGGTGAGATCTGTTTTGACAGCTGCGAAAGGTGTTTTGAAAACATTGATAGAATGAACACTCAAAAGATGGTATTGGTACCATATGAGAAATATGAACGAATGAGAGCATGTAGACAACATGAAAGGAATGAGGAAGTTCACACACTAGGCCATGCTATAGAAGAGGACATGGAGAAGGAAGAGAGGAAGATGGATAAAGAGACAATTCTCCAGGCTCTTCCGAAAATGTATGTGAAAAAGGGGAGAGCCATACTAGGATTCATGGAGAATGGTGATGTATTATCATGGAACGACAGAGGAGAAATCATGTACAGGGGTAAGGTCATACCCAATAGTCAAATTGCAGACTTATTAAAGGATGCCATGCGTGAATATAAAGGTTTTGATCCTGTTGGCAAAGAGGAATTCTATCAAGGTCTTGCTGAGTCAAATGCTCCTCTTTTGTTATTGGAAAATCGACAAAATCGAAGGTTGGTTCAAAAGGAAAAGAAACCTGTTGATAAAAAGGAAAAGAAACCTGTAAAGGAAGGCAAGGGGAAAGACAGCAATCAGTCATTAGTCAAGGGAAAGGGAGGAAAGACACCCAAGACTTGGATACGCATATAAATACCGCAGCATGGTCAAAACCACATCAGTCACAGATGGAACGTGTGATTGAGAGGAGATATAGAACCCCCTCTGTACCTGGTAGTTTTCAAGGTCCCAACAAGGTTTATGCAAGTGCCAAGGCAGAAGGCATAGACACTTCTCGTGAGGAAGTAGAGAAACAACTACAGAAGGAGTCGACATATACACTCAACAGGGCTGCAGTTCACAAGTTTCCTAGGAACCGGGTTATCGTTGAAGGACTCGATTCACAATGGGGAGCGGATCTAGCAGATCTCGCACTCTTGAGCACGAAGAACGACGGGTTCAAGTATGTACTACTGATGATAGATATCTTCAGTCGTTTCGTCTGGGCTCGTCCACTGAAAACAAAACTAGCAAAGGAGGTAATCATGGCCATGGAGGACATATTCAGCGAGGGTCGTCAGCCCAAACTTCTGAGGACAGATGCGGGTCGGGAGTTCGACAATCGGGAAACCAAGGCGTTTCTGACTAAGAGGGGAATCCATCACTTTGTCAGTCATAATGAAACACAGGCCAATTATGCAGAGCGTGCAATAAAAACCTTGAAATCTAAGCTGTACCGCTACATGGTAGCTAACAACGAATTGAGATATATCGATGTGTTGGATGACATGGTCAACAGTTATAACAACACTATACATAGAAGCCTTGGGATAACACCTACTCAAGTCAATAAAAACAACGAGTCAGAGGTCAGGTACGAACAGTTCTTGAGACGTCCCAAGAAAGAGTTCAAAAAACAAAAATTCAAACACAATGTAGGAGACAAGGTGAGGATGGTATTAACCCCAGAAAAGTTTGATAGAGAGTATGGTCAGAAATGGTCTGGAGAGGTATTTCTTGTTGCAAGCCGGCGTTGGCGTGAGGACATACCTATATACACACTGAACGACTGGGCAGGTGAACCAGTCAAGGGAACCTTCTACAACCAACAACTACAAAAAGTGGATGTCACTGACAAAGATATTTTTAAGATAGAGAAGGTATTGAAGAGACGAAAAAGAAACGGTAGAACTCAGTTGTACGTACAGTGGAAGTACTGGCCCAAAAAGTTCAACAGTTGGATATACGAGGACGAATTGACACAATAAAAACCTTGAAATCTAAGCTGTACCGCTACATGGTAGCTAACAACGAATTGAGATATATCGATGTGTTGGATGACATGGTCAACAGTTATAACAACACTATACATAGAAGCCTTGGGATAACACCTACTCAAGTCAATAAAAACAACGAGTCAGAGGTCAGGTACGAACAGTTCTTGAGACGTCCCAAGAAAGAGTTCAAAAAACAAAAATTCAAACACAATGTAGGAGACAAGGTGAGGATGGTATTAACCCCAGAAAAGTTTGATAGAGAGTATGGTCAGAAATGGTCTGGAGAGGTATTTCTTGTTGCAAGCCGGCGTTGGCGTGAGGACATACCTATATACACACTGAACGACTGGGCAGGTGAACCAGTCAAGGGAACCTTCTACAACCAACAACTACAAAAAGTGGATGTCACTGACAAAGATATTTTTAAGATAGAGAAGGTATTGAAGAGACGAAAAAGAAACGGTAGAACTCAGTTGTACGTACAGTGGAAGTACTGGCCCAAAAAGTTCAACAGTTGGATATACGAGGACGAATTGACACCATGAATCAATTTTACATGTTTGTGTCTAGTCAGGACTCTTTGAAACATTTCCCAAACAACACTTCAACTGACTTTACCATACATCTTCCCCAAACCATAAGGTTAGACGGTGCTTGGAGGTGTTCATTGAGAGATCTCAAATGTGTAACTACAACAGATGAAGATGTATATGTTTTGTCAGATATTGTAGAAGACTCTTATATTTCTGATGGGAAGATGCCGGTGTTACAATATGTCTCTGGACAATTGGGTACATTGGTACAAACCTTTGATGGTACCCTTAGTCCCTTGATTTCCCGGAACACACTGGACACTGTCAGGATATATATAAGGAACGCACAGATGAATATAGCATCATTAGCCAAGGACAGGACGACCTGTACACTACACTTTGAAAAGTCATGAGTGAGGCCGAATGGACCAAGCATTTTCAAAGGATGCAAGATGGAAAGATGCACCCTCAACCAAACGGCATATGGAGATTGGACCCATCACAGCACACCTCAAGGAAAGCAATCCCTGCACATCAATCAGTTAAAAGGACTAGTAAAAAGTCAAAGGAGCCACCAAAGAAAAGGCGAAAGTTGGTCAGTGTGAAAAAACCTATAAAAGCAGCTGCAGTAAAGAAACGTCAGCAGTCGAGATCTAAACAGCAAAAGAAAAAGACCAAGAAGCCAGCAGCAGCAAAGACAAAGAGAAAGACCATATTTTAGGTAATGGCAGTCCACAATGAAAACTTAGCTCTCTTTTACAAGCCAGAGATTGAGGATGCTGAAGAGATTGTTGAATGGGTTGAATATCGGCCAACAGGACAACTCAATTCTGATGGTGCAGTGGAGTTTAACATCACAGGGAACAGTACCCGTTACATTGATCTCAGAAATACTCGTCTGAAAATAAAAGCTAAGATTGTTCAAGCTGATGGGACCAAATTACCACCAGTGGATCCCGGAGATGGAAAGCCAACACCTGAAGCGGCAAAGGTGGGACCAACAAATTTGTTTCTACACAGTTTATGGAGACAGGTCGATTTGACATTGAACCAACAAGTAATTTCACCTGAAGTAGCAACTCGTTATCCTTTGAAGGCTTACATAGAGACATTACTCGGATATGGAGACGATGCCAAAGAATCTCATCTAGAATCTCAACTCTACTACAAAGACAAGGGTGATTGCTCCAGTGCAGACCC
Source organism: Acholoe squamosa (assembly GCA_949317995.1). Classification (NCBI taxonomy): domain Eukaryota; kingdom Metazoa; phylum Annelida; class Polychaeta; order Phyllodocida; family Polynoidae; genus Acholoe; species Acholoe squamosa. Next base: position 8,313,778 of record OX439051.1, on the reverse strand, counting down.
TGTTAATGGAACAAATCCAGGACTATTGAACAGAGCTCTTTTTACAGAGCAAAGTAAAGTAGTAGATATGGAGGGGCCTGTTTTTCATGACTTGTGTCAGCAAAACCGTTACCTGATACCTGATGTGCAAGTGGGCTTCAAGTTCTGGCCGAGCACCAATGAGTTTCGTTTAATGAGTAACAATCCAAATGCAAAATACAAAGTAGAAATTGTGGAGGCCGTTCTCAAAATGTGTATGATCACTGTGGCAAAAAAAGTCATGAAAGGCCATGCTGAAACAGTTAAACGTGGACCTGTTCGTTACTACTATGACCGTACTGACGTCAAAGCCTTTTCTATGGCTAGGGGGCAGTATGGAACAACGATCGAGGATATTTATCAAGGAGATGTTCCTGAACGTGTCATAGTAGGGATAGTGGAATCATCAGGATTTAATGGAAGCTACGCCAAAAATGCCTTCAACTTTTGCGACTTCGGATGCTCATTCATTGGATTTTACGTTGATGGGAAGTCCATGCCTACCGAACCTCTCACGCCAAATTATGCAGATGCAAACTACATGTCAGCTTACATGACTCTATTTTCCCACAAGAGAGCTGACAATGCTGGGAATTACATTAATCGTAGTGAATATCCAAGAGGCAATTGTCTATATGTGTTCGATATTTGTCAGAGGAGATGTGGCAAGATTGGTCGTAAATTAAAAAAGGGCCATACCAGACTGGAGATCAAACTTAATACAGCCTTGACAGATCCAGCCACTGTTGTTGTTTATGCTCTCTTCCCAGGCATGCTAGACATTACTGAGAATCGTCAACTTATTATCCATTAATTTGTATTTAAAAGTAATTGGTGTTGGATTTCAATAAAGGAAAAATGTCATAATATATCAGTTGTTTGTTTTTATTTAAGAACAAAGACAAAAAATGTAATTAAATGTCGCCGATCTCACTTTATTTTCAAATATAGTACGGTTATCAATGATTCACATATAAATTCATTCACAGTCATCAGCAACAATTCAACCCACGTTTGTGGTCATGATACATGCACATTCATATTGTAAGATAACCAGTCATATATTCACATATTCCCAGCAATGAATCAAAACAGAAACCCACAGTCAATGATTCACTTATTGATAACATCCATCTGGTTGTGACAGAAGATATGTCACAATCATGGCCATGGTAATGAAATTTATATGGTAGCGGCAAAAGTCAAGTTATAAACAAACAGGAAAAAGTCAAAAATTATTTAATACCGAAATATATGATTTGCTTGACCAACCTCAGTGACATGTATTGTACTATAAAACAGATATTGTCATTCAGTTTGACTGAGCGAACACCGTTTTAAAAATCTAATACCCGAATGGCAATGTGTCTAAGTTGGGCATGATGCGTCTTTTGGTATAGACCATCCTATACGCTTTGACCTCGTTTCTATTGTACAGCATATGATTTGGTCTGTATCTACAAATTTTTGGGTTGGTGACATGTATGGTTTGATCTGGGTGTTCAAAAGACTCAGTCACCACCTTTTTCACAGATTCAAAGTTGATGACCTGGGAATTCCTGTAGTTGAGGGTGAACCCTCGGACTTTGCAAGTTTCGGACCCACTCGCTGTTCGGTAGGCGTAGTTCTTGGGTCCTCCACTTGCAAATTCGACAATGTGGTCCCCCTCCAACTCATCCGTGAGGTCGCCAAGGTAGTCACCAACTTGAACCTTTGGCTGGTCAGGCCTGGTGGTGTAGATGACACTATCTGTGTCATAGTACAAAACCCGACCTTGAAGGTCATCGAGTAGATCATATAGCTTCAACCTCGCCCAGCATGTGGTGAATGATGCCAGGAACACGTTTGTTTTGTTGTCCATAGGGACAAATCCTGACTTATAGCACCACTGGAGGTGTATGGCATTATCGGTCAGGATGTGGAAGTCCAACATTTCCTTCCTGACATCAGACACCAAGTTGTAAAACTTGTGAGCCTCTGCATCATTGATGAGGGAGGACTGCACAAAATTTTGCCGCTGGCCAAACTTGCCCCAAAAACTGTTGAGGCAGAGCTTGGCCAACAATCTTAGACCCGGATTTTTGCAGATTCTATCATAATTAAGGGTAATACCCTCCCTTTCTTTATACATTTGAATGTATTTCAAACGGTCTGCCTCAGAGACACACCAAGCCGGCCAACCACTGGCCTCCTGCTTCAGCTGGAGGAACTTATTGATATACTCTGCAAAAAGGCCACCAGTCCCGGAGTCTTTATCGTACATAGTGGTGTTATCCCAGTGATATACCTCATAGATTTCCAGGACACGGTAGCCTTTTTCCACAGCTTTGTGGATCTCGGGGGTGCACCATGTGCCAACAATGGCCCTGTCTTCTTCAGTGCATTGACAATCGTCCGCGCTTTCGCGGATGGCACAAGTCCTGCAAAGAGGGAACTTGAGCTTGGCGTTTTCACCAGCGCGATAAGGCAATATAGGATGATACAATCCCCTAGGGGGAGCCACTTTAATCATGGCCATACCAAAGTACTCCTTGATATCACCAAAGTCTTTGGTGATGACTCTGGGATGACCAACAGGGTACCTGGCATATTTGTTGATGTAAGGGTACAACGATGTAAAATCGACGTACCCTATTTCTTCCCCCTCTTCCACAGCAGCTTTGTAGTACAAGGTGCTTGCGTTGGAGCGTCCACCATAAAACGAAGCCCGCGCATCGAGTCTGGGCTGTATCTTCAGTGCCTCGGTGAAGTCGCGGATACCTTGATGGTTGGTCTTTACCAAGGCATTGAATTCACACTCCCATATGGAAATGTACTTGTACCCCAACCCCTCAATGATACGTTGGCGTTCCCTAGTTATAGCATGCAACTCTGCCATGGATTGGTGCGTGTAAGGGTGCTTCACCTTTTCCGTGCCAAGAGTGAAGCACTTGGGGCAACCGTGAAAGATGCACCCCAAAAATTCATAGACAATCCTCTCGTTGTCAACCTCTGAATAGCCATCTACTGAGAATCTAGTGCCAGGAACCTTATGCTCCCCATGCTCCCCATTAAGAGCATGTGTGATGGGATGGCCATTAATGTGACTCAACCACTCGAGCCAGCGAATGGATGCCTGACTGTATTGATTTGCAGAGGCATATCCAGTGGGTGCAACCTGGGCAATGGCTGAAGATTCAAAAGCTACTTGCTCCACAGAGACATTTTGTTCTTTGAGATCCTCCTCACTTAACCACTGACCATTCCACTCATACTCGAACCGCTCGCCCTTTGAACAAGCATGGACAAGGAAGACCTGATCATTATGCTTCAGGTATGCAGTATGAGTTTCCTTCAGGAATTGGTTTTTGAAGATACTCATACACATACCGGCTATCGTGATGTTCTTGAAAGGATCTATCCCTGCCTTCTTCTTTTTCTTAGAAGATGGGTTACGATCAGGAGGATCATCTACATCTAAATCCTCCCCATCTGTCTCCTCCTCTGCTTCTCCATTCAGTAGCTGCTCAATACCCTCCTCAGGTTCTTCCTCTTTCTCGGTCAGAGGGGTAGAGGAGGTGGTTTCTTTAACTAACAAATTTCTAAATTTCATGCATGACTCCCGGAGAATTGTCACGTCCGAAACGCAATATTCGTGCATTTCTCTCCGGAAGTCAAAAACATCGTTTTGATGCTCTTGGTGCCACTGAAGAAACTGTGCTCTTTCAGTGGCACCCATGAAGTCTGCCCCATAGAATATGGGGTCAGGGAGAGGTCCAACATAATTTTGGTTCTCCCGCAAGTTGAAGTGAAAGGGAAAATATCCCTTTTTCAATTCGGTTAACCCGAAAGCCTTTGGGAGAGCAGCCAACCTCATAGGGAGGAAGTTCAATGAGTCCAAAACCTTAATATTCAGTCCTCGTTGCACGTTAAACGACATCACTTTCGAGCCCGAGTATGTGATGTTTGTTGGCACATTCCCATTGGTTAGCAAGTAGTCCAACAAGAAATATCCATCAAAAGATTTCATATTGTGTGCAAACATTGTCGCGCCATTGTGCTTTTCATGAAATGCCCACCGGCAAAAGTTGTTTTGTGTTTCGTCTCCCTCGAACACTGTCTGTCTCATGCCACAAGTGTCACATGGTTCTTTCACATATCTTTTGTTCTTTTTGGTTTTGCACTCATCACATCTTGTGCCACAACCACTACAAGGCTCATTAATGTTTTTGTTCTGACAAAGATGGCAGACTGTCTGAGCCACCACATAATTTGGGAAATGACGGGACCGGCCACACTTTTGTTCATTGCAATTCGTACACTTCCTGCAACTCTCGCATTTGTCATTTTCTTCACAGTTTTGACACTTTTCACCTGGAGAGTAGCCTTCAGAACATTGGAAGATGTCCTCTGCAGTGGTTTCAAAGTCGAAAAATATGTACAGGAACTCACCCGTGTTATTGGATTTGACTGATCGGTGGTAACACAGGTGATGCCCTGTCACATACCTTTGACATGCGTTGCACCACCACTCGCCACACTCATGTGAGGACACCTTCCTTTTTGTCCGGTCAAGGACCTTCCTGCATGTTGGACACTGCCAATAGCGGTCACACTCTGACAGGCGGGACTCAGGGGTCCTCCTCTTTGGACTTGGTTGTTTAGGCTCCTTGTGCCGTTGAAAGCAAGCATGACTTCGGCAAGACATGTTACACACCGCACAGTTTTCTGGTGCATCGGTTCTGGTACAACCGGTTTCCTTACATACAATGCAATAGTCTGCACACTCATGCTTGTTTTTCTTGTCAAAAGGTTGAAAGCACCCCTCACAGAAGTAACTTCTGCTGAAGAAACCAGTGATGTTTTGAATGGCATGAAAATGTCCTACCCCTGAGCTAACGTCGTGATACAAATAAAGGACAGGCTTTTTTGGATTCTGTGTGTTGTCAGGTATGCGTATGAATCTGTTGCCCACCTCTGAACTCACAACTGCAATCTTCACATCTAGAGCCTGTTCAAACTTGTCTATATCTGCCAGCGTTGATTGCTGAGCAGTGGATACCCCAGCCAGTTTGGAAAGGGCAGTGGCCAGTTTTTTTTGGTGCGTCCTACGTTTTTCCGTCATGTGTTTTTCAAAGCGTGTTGGTACTTTTCTCAGTGACATGATGAGTTCAACAGTATCCCTATTTCTGTTGAGACCAGCATTTCGAATAAGCTCTTCCCATTGATTTTTATCTACTTTGTTTTTTCTGGCCCAACATACAGCAACTGAACGGGCCATACACATGTTGTCATTGTTCATTATGGTGACAACAGATCTTTTTTTGTGAAGACTACTATTGTCACCAATAAGACAGTTGACATAAGACCGCATTCCCCCTCTAGGTACTCGTATGATACCGATATCGATACGGAAGCTGTTGTCCAATGCCAAACCTTCATGGCTATTGAGAACTGACTGAATTCTGTCAAGAATCTTAGCAGCTGTAAGAAGACCGATGAAGGTTAAGGGGACAATAATGGGACTAGACAAGTGTCGATGATGAATAACGACCCTACCTAAATCAATATCAGGATCTAGACCATTGGTCACTTCCCTCAAGATAGTGGTAAACATTTCCCCAAGCTGATCTGTCAGATCAGATAGAAACTCACCTTGCCAAGACCCATTGAACAAGACTTCGAAGGTGGTGTCAACAGCCCTGGTTTTGCGGAATGTGCGAATACCACGAACTCTGTATCTGTAGGCAGGAATATTGGGGTCAGGAGAAGGTGGTGGAGTTGGTGTAGGGTCAGGACTACTAGGTGGAGAACTAAATGGAGGTTTAGGTGGAGGACTCTTTCTAGGTTTAAGAGTGGGACGCTTGAATAATGGGAATAACGGTGGACTAGGTGGTCGCTCAAGATTGGGGCGGAGAGGTGTTCTCTGTACCTTGTTTGGCTTATCAGAATCATCAGGACTATGAGCCCGCTTAGATCTAGTGGGCTCTGGTCCAACATATGGAAGTGAGAGACGGCTAGGACCTGGCTCTGCATAAGGCACTGAGAGACGACTAGGACCTGGTTCTGTCACCAGTTGCTGACCAGGGGGTGTATCTGCGACAGATTCACGACTAGGGATTGGCTCTGCTATTGTTGTAAGGGGATGATTAGCATGTGGTTCTGTCATTGACCCGGACTGAGGAGCTGGATCCATGACTGGAACCTTTTGACGACGGCGAGACCTAGCTTCCCGAGTTTTAGTCTTTTCAATTGGCAAGTGTCGCAGTGGGTTGTTTCCCTGACTCGATCTCAATCGCATCTTAAGTGGAAGATCACCATCTAAAGTTGGTATAGTGCCACTGGAAATTTGATCATTGAACACCATTTCCGGAGGTTGAGGTAGATGCTGACTACCCACCTGTTGGTCGCTTACTGTGGCAGTAGGCAACAAAATTCGATCATTGAACACCATTTCCGGGGGTTGAGGTAGATGCTGACTACCCACCTGTTGGTCGCTTACTGTGGCAGTAGGCAACAAAATTTGATCATTGAACACCATTTCCGGGGGTTGAGGTAGATGCTGACTACCCACCTGTTGGTCGCTTACTGTGGCAGTAGGCAACAAAATTTGATCATTGAACACCATTTCCGGAGTTTGAGGTAGATGCTGACTACCCACCTGTTGGTCGCTTACTGTGGCAGTAGGCAACAAAATTTGATCATTGAACACCATTTCCGGAGTTTGAGGTAGATGCTGACTACCCACCTGTTGGTCGCTTACTGTGGCAGTAGGCAACAAATAATGTCTACCATTAACTGAATCATTGACTGGTGGATGAGTTGTTTGATGACTACCCATGGCCACAGTAGTGGGCAAAGACTTATGACTAGGTGTTACTGATGATAACTCATTGAAACCTTGAATTGCTACCCCATCCTCCCAAGGTCCATCATTTAACAGGGCATTAATGTATGGCTCTGCCTCGGCATCAGGCAGGGACCTTTGCTGCTTGACTGCCCTGTCTGAATGGGCAGCATCAATAGTGCGCTTGCCCCCTTCACCAAGTTCAGGTTCCCACTCTCCATCCTTCAGCAGGGCATCTATATAGTCCAAATAAGACTGCTCCTGAAAAAACCAAAGGAAAACAACCTTTACTGATCATGAAGCTAGATGAATAATTATCATAGATATTGAACTGCAATATACATAATTATAATGATAATAATGATAATTATCCTTACATAATAAGGTCTCTATTAATGATGATAACAAAAGGATTACAGTAAGGTTATACTCAAAAATATTCACCGTTTCATGATCTTCTGATGGTTGATTACGTAAGAGGGAATCAACATAGTTCGCGAGATCAAATGGATCCTCCTCTAGCTCCATGTCCTCTATGGCTGCATTCACCTCTTCAGACATTAATGGGGAGAACTGCAAATAATATATTTCCTACAATACCTCCTTTCTGATCTATTTATAATCCTAACAATCTAACAATTTATACTTGCAATACATCGAAGTCTCCATTGCCTACACTATTTACTAACCTAGTCATAATAACCATCTATCAGAGGGCTGCACCCAACAATACATTGAGGTGTCCATTTTCAACAATACCTACTATCTAACCTAGTCATAATAACCATCTATCAGTGTGCTGCAACCTACAATACATCGAAGTATCTATTTTCCAACAAAACCTATTTTCTAACCTCAATGATCCCTACAACACACTAGCTTATCCATTTATATGGATACTCACTTCTCTGTCAAAAGAGGAGAGGTAAAATCAAAATCTATAACTTGTAGAGGCATGTCTAACCATTCTCCATTGGCAAAACTAGCAAGCATTTTGTACATGGGGCAAGATGGTGTTTGGAATGGGAGTGGTGCATCATTTATCATATCCAAAAGTGGAATGGGTAGGGGGAGCTCATCCACAGCATTCCATAATCTTGTGCATGTTTTCCCTTTCACATGATTTGCCACCTGTTCTCTAACTTCTCTTACGCATATATTCTGAAGTTGGAGCCCCTCCCCAAACTTGAATTTCTCTAGTACCCTTATGGCTTCTTCCTGTGCCATGAAGGCACGTACTCTAGGAGGGCCAATACTGTTTAGAGCAGTGCATGCTGATTGTTGACACCTGTCTATTTTTCCTGAATGCCAACCTGCACTGGACATAGCCGAAATCCATTCATCTCGCTGGCCTCTCACCTTTTCTGCTAACTCTGTACAGTACCGCCGAGATCTCCTATATTGTGGAATTCTTTTCATATGAAAAATAATATCCGGGCAATCCTCTAATGATTCTTCTGAGGGGAACTCATTCTCATCAGGATACATGTAAGGGGCCAGCAGGAACATTTCCATGAGACCCTTTTCCCAGAGTTGAAATGGTTCACCAAATGAAAGATCAAACTCAGAGTACAAATCTTTGCATGCTTCAACCCATTTTTCTTTTGTCAATCTTCCCCAATATTTCTTCACCTGACAGGCATCTAAGGGTTCCTCAAGATATGCGTAAGAATCAGAGTCAGATAAGCTGTCAGAGTCAGATAAGCTTGCCATGTTTAAATGAATATCCACTACAGAAACGTCTTTTTTCTAACTACAGAAACGTCTTTTTCACTACAGAAATGTCTTTTTCACTATAGAAACATCTATTTTTCACTTAAGAAAAGTCTCTTCACAGCATTCAGTCTTGAGGAATTAGTGGGATACCTGAAAATAACAGGTTTTCGTGTATAGAGACCCAATAAACTGTATGTACAGCTGATATATGATATACACAGAAATACACACAAGTCAAAAGAAATTCTAATTATCCCCTTAGCATTCACAAGAGTCAAAAGAAATTCTAATTATTCCCTTACAATTCAGGTACCCTAAGCACCGACCTCCTCCCGAGATAGGCTCTACTGTCCTATCATTCACAATGCAGTCCCTTAAATGTGGCAGGAAAAACGTGGCTTTCCTCCCTTCTAAACTCTCAAAAGAGTCTTAAATCTACCAGCTGTGGGGGTGATTATCTACCCCATATACCATGTTGAAAGACCTAACTTTATGGGGCATAACCTGGGTTACCTTTAGGATGAAATCTCACGTGGAAAAACAAAGGCCCAGTAAGAAATACATGAAGTGGCTATTTTGGTCGGATAGAATACAGCAGAGGTGCTACAAATAGGTCAAATATATGCTTTGAATAGGAGGTCGGAGGGTAATTTTGGGTACATTAAATGCTAAATGGATAACCATATATATGTACTCTATCTGATATATAACATGAAAACTTTAGCAAGCATTATGACATTACAAAAGTGAGTTGAAAATTACCTGTTCCAAGTCTAATTCTGCCAAAAACGACTCCAAGTCACTACTTTCTGGGTTAGACTTCTCCATCTACAATAGGATACAACACCCAGGTAATTCATAAGGATCATTTCAGGGAGTTATGTAGCATATTAATGTCGCAATCCTTCAACTTATTACATGGTTTTACTCAAAAGTCTACCATAAAGCAGGTTTACACATACACCTGAATGCTTCTCGAAATGTACACAAGGGGGCAACACTACACAGAGAGGTGTGCCAGGTGTCATATACTTGCATGCTTCTCGAAATCAACACAAGAGGGCAACACCATACAGATAGGTGTCCACATACATCTGTATACTTCATAAGCATGCCACCACGGTTATAAATTGATTAAAAGACTCACCTGTAGGTGTGTGGGTTTTAAACTCCAAGGTAAAGTGTATCAGTGAAGAATGAAATGTCAATGTGTGAAGGCCTCCATTCCCTTCCCGTGGGATTGTTCATAGACAAGATCCACACAGGATCTACACGGGATCCACACCAGATCTACACAGAGATGTTAGGGAGAGTCCTGTCTCAGTGATTTGGGGGAATCCAACATCCAGAAACGTCCTCCATGGTGTACACAGGTGAGGGGGATCCAACACCAGACCCACACACGTCCTCCAGGGTGTACACAGGTGAGGGGGATCCAACACCAGACCCACACACGTCCTCCAGGGTGTACACAGGTGAGGGGGATCCAACACCAGACCCACACACGTCCTCCAGGGTGTACACAGGTGAGGGGGATCCAACACCAGACCCACACACGTCCTCCAGGGTGTACACAGGTGAGGGGGATCCAACACCAGACCCACACACGGCCTCCAGGGTGTACACAGGTGAGGGGGATCCAAAACCCCTCCCTCACCCCCCTCAAGGGTGTAAACAGGGAAAGAGAGACCAACACCCACGGAAATCACAGTAAAAGAAAGTCCCTCCTGCACATACACCAATAAGGGGGAATAGTCCTGCCCCCCGGGGTCCAGCCCTTCCTCTCACACAGAGAGGGGAGTGGTTGAGGTCCGTTCTGGGAGTCAAAGATCAACCTTTGGGCTCCAGTAAGGTCTCTAAGAGAGCTGAGTGACGACTGATGACTGACCAGGTGACCACCTTGTCTTATATACAGAAATCTGGGCATCCTGGGCGATTTGAAGGAGATATATTTACAAACACGTGCCCTGGCTCAAAAGTGCACTCCAAAAATCTCATGAACGTAACAGAAGTGATGATCTCACTTAAGTACCTTGTTTGACATCCCAATGTCCTGTAATTTATTGACCAGTTTGCCTATCCCCACCCCCCAACAACTTCCTTCCGTCTTATAGACCCTTCAGCTTGACTCCAATTAAAAATGTTTGCCATATTGAAGTAGCCTGCACATGTTGGTACATGTTGAAGCTGTGTGCTTAACCCCATCGACCTCCCTGCTACTTTTATTTATAATCTTCCTTAAGCCCCAAACAACTTCCCTCTCACAAATAAATGACATTTCTAAGTAATTTACATGTATTGCCATGGGTATTTATGACGTTTTTTAACCACATTACTAAAGTATTTCCCTATTTCATACCCAAATGAAGCTGTTGATAATACATGTACACGACACTGAGCCTTATCAGATATGAATATGAACTTTGATAGGCTTCCTAATAGGAGATCCACCCACCAGCAGTTGCCATTGAATGATCATGGGAGTTGGATCGTATATTCTTTTTCTTTCCCTCATTGCTACCATGGATGCATGGATCCCTTGTGCATCTCCAGGTAGGGTGTGTATGTGCACACCTGATTATGAAACAGTTAATTGTAGAGGACCAGAGGTTCAATTTATACCAGATTTCAACCCAGTCACGTACAGGATTGCAAGCCATATTTATATTGTGGACACAAGAATCAGGAGTCTCAATGGATTGGAGCTGTCTAAATGGAAATCCTTACAATCCATACAAGTATCAGGCAATGCTCATTTGTTATATTGTGAACGTGAACTAAAAGATTTAATGGGGAAAGGAAAACATATTCTCATCAAAATGTCATGCCCCCAAACACCAATCTCTACAGTGCTCCCTCCCGTGGATAGCACTGTTTCTATACAAGATAACATCACCTGGCCCATGTATGATACCACTACAACTATAGAAAACGAGTCACACACTCCTATATGGTTGTTTGGAGTTGTTCCTGGTTGTATACTTGTATCAGTCATATTTGTTTTTGTCATTGTCTACTTAAAAAAACAATGTCAAAAACGGAAAGGTGTTGTGCAAAGTGCTATCTATTTACCAACAACCATGGAATTTTAATAACTGTGACACCTGAGAGGCTGACACGTTTGAGTAGTGTTCATACACCTGAGGAGTCGTAATACATGCCACACAGACAATAGTAAAGAGAGTGTGTGGAGTGCGACTCTGTGTGTGGTTGCCATGGTCACATGGAGAGGCAGGGGGGGGGGGGGCATCAGGGTAGGGTTTAGCGTCAAGACAGCGGTGAGGCGGGCACGGGGCAACGACCTCCCTGCACTGTGTGAGTGTGTGTGTGTGTGTGTGTGTATGTCAGTAAGGGGGTGCCTACTGTGTAGGAGCGGCAAGAAGCAGCACTTGACTGGACACTTGAGTACAGTGTAGAATTGTATACCTAACATTAAGAAGGATATATACCACAATGCTGCTCTCCTGGATTTTCGCCCTTGTGTACCTAACTGCATTATGTGATGGCTACAGGTGTGGTGAGTGTGAGTGTATAGCCCCCAGAGGGTTAATATCATGCACACACTCCAGGCTCAGGTATTATCCCAAAGTACCCATGACTGGATTATTTAGAATACTGGATCTGAGATTTAATAAAATCAGAGCACCACCCTCAAAAGACATTATCACACAGTTCACCAGGATTGATCTGAGAGGAAACCCCTTAAACTGTACTGGGGTGAAGTTCTATATAGACAATAGGATACTACAAGATGCATGTCCATGGACACCTATATCTAACAGTTCTACCCCTTCCCCTGTGTTGGAAACTGGAAACAGGAGAGTTAAAGAACCTAGTATTACCTATCACAATGACCCAGTGAATACCCCACAAACCTCACAGCCTACACTCACCATAGCAGTAAGCACCACTGGAGTAATTGGTATGTTTGTTACAGTTTCTTTATTTGTGGGTCTGTGTTGGAGGAAAAAAAAAATTGATGCTTCCAGGGATTGTGTTGAACAAGGCTCAATCACTAGTTCTGAGACATCATTAAGACTACTCCAAGATGCTGCTAGAACTGACATATCATTAAGAGCCCTCCAGGATGTTTCTGGAGTATTTGACCCTAGTGTACCCATGGAAGTTGAGGACCAAGGAGATTACATCACACTTCCCGCTGGTCCTTCTGCATTTGTCAACATAACACCCTTAGTACAAGTGCACTCAGAAGACGTGAGGGATGTCCTCCCACCTCCCCCATGCCCCCCACCACCCTCCAGTGCTACCGGGCAGACCCTGACACCAACAGGACACCACCAGCGACCGAGACCAGCGCCACCAAGTGTCAGGGGTGGTACGACTACCCAGGATGTGTACACAACAATGTCCATGGGTCTGACACGTCCTAGGGGGCCTGCTTATACTGTGGGGAGTTTAAAACACCACAGACTACGTCCCTACCCTCCTAGGCACCGTAAGAAACACCCTGCCCCCCTGACTCAAAACAAACGTAAAAAGGCTAGCAGGGGTGGTGCAAACAAAAAGAAAAAAACCTAAGGCTTTCTGAGACATTTGATACTTGGATTACTGACTGATTAACGACCATCTTTGACTTTCACATGATGTACATCTGTTCTGTTCTTGAGACATGGCTTTTGTAGTGTGATATAGCATTAGTTTGGCAGCCTTTATTCCGTTTTCATGATAGCAACATTTTCTTTAGATGTAGCATGTATGGTAGTTTGTTAATCTATATATGTATTTTTTAACATTTCATATGAATATCATGATAACGTTTTTTTCCCCATGATGATTCAAAGTTTATTGGAGTTTACTATACAGTAGCTTTGATACAAAGATTTTGATTGCAACTTCTGATATAACTTATGTACACCAGCACTATGATGATAATATGTCTATGGACTTGATTATTAGGTAGTTTTTAACATGAACATTTTGATTGTGTCTTCTGATATGACCTGTGCATACCAGCACTATGATGACGTTTTTTTTTCCATGATGATAATATGTCTATGGACTTGATTATTAGGTAGTTTTTAACGAACATTTTGATTGTGTCTTCTGATATGACCTGTGCATACCAGCACTATGATGACATTTTTTTTCCCATGATGATAGTATGTCTATGGACTTGATTATTAGGTAGTTTTTAACATGAGCATTTTGTTGTAACTTTGGCTATGACTTGTGCACATCAGCACCATAATAACGTTTTTTTTCCATGATGATAATGTATACGTTTTGAATTTCGTTTTTCATAGGAATATATAGTAGTAGTAAATACAACACAAAGATTATCATTTTTAAAGTTTTATTATTATCCAAGAACAGTAGCATAATAAAAGTTATCATACACAGTATTTGTTTTATTCAGTGCATACATCCTATTTACATATTCATTCACAGTGTTTTATAGAGTATGGATACTTTAGAGTCCATTTGTTTTAGCAAACTCATATACAAATGATCTTTGATTGGCCAGAATGATATCAGGGTTGACACACTTCAAGAAGGCCGTAATCCTCTCAGTGGTTTGATCACTTTTGATTTTGAACTCCCCACACATCACATTAAATGCCATGGTTAGTCTACCTGGGGTGATGAGGTCATGACAGGATTTGGCATAGTAATTTATAAGTATGTCTCTGTCCTCCAGGCAGCCCATAGACATGTGGGCCTTTTGTCCCTGCTCCCCATTTACACACCCTTGACAGTTGGCTGTCACCTTTTTGTCATAGGCACATCTCAACATGTAGTGGTAAACATCTTGCAACAGTGTACATGCCATGGGGATTGCCATTGTGTGTGATTTGATGTGAACCCTTTGCAACTTTCCTGGTTCCTGATTGGCATAGGTGGCCAACTCACATGTGCCTCGATCTAGGTACTGCTCTGTACAGACATGCTGGATCCCAGTGTCCATGTCCTCTAGCATACCATAGAACACATCCATATACTCAGGCAGGGGCATGTCCACTGTATCCTCCCAATCAGCTGAATTAAACCCAACCAAATGGTTTTTCATGGTGTGGAAATCAGACTCCTCCAAGTTTACGGAATTCCATCTGGAAAAGAAATGGCTAATTAGCCTCTATATCTCTATTGTCGTATTCTATGTAAAAGTATAGGGCTTTACACATAATAATAAACATATAATGTAACATACACATCATAACACGGTTACATATAATATACACACATTTGTATCAGTTATATGGTGATATGCACAAAGTAACACACAAATATGTATTACTTACCCCATTCTTTCACCCTTGGGGCTCATTCTGGTGTAGCACATATACTTCTTGCCATGAAATTGGACAACAGAGAGTGACCATCCTTGTCTGGAAACAAGTAGTCTCTCCCCACCATCTTCAGTCAGATCATCAAATGCAGAATTGAATACCAAACTCAGGTCAACAATGCTCCTTGGAACTGTAATAATGCGTATAAGTCCACCACGCCTCCTTGTAAATTTGATTTCTGTGTCCAACACATTCATGGAAACAGACTTTCCTAGACGAATTCCCTCTGTGCTATCCATGGCTGCTATAATGCCTCTCTCTCTACAAATTGCATCTATATAGCCTCTTACCCCAAATCACGTGGTCACATCCAGCCAATAAATTCTCGCATATTTTAGGACTCATATGACAGGTCTGAACATATCCCCATTGCACAACATCCACATTGCACAACCATCGCTCATAACCACTCATTTATGGACCCCCCCCCCCCTCCCCCATTGGCTAATTATGAACACAAAGGCTACCTATTTAAAAATCTGACATTTATAGACCCCCTTGTGGGGGTCTATATTTATGGACCCCTCCTAGGTCTTGAGAGGGGGTCTATAATTATGGACCCCCCCCTAGGGTCGAGGGGGGGTCCATAGACCGGGCCTTCTGCTTGTATTGTAACCATTCCTAAACAGTCACATCCGTACTTACATCATGACCACCAATGGACATGATGTATTTCTGCATCAGCGGCCCTTTGGATAAAGAGTTAACCCTTTAAGGACCGCTGATGCATTAATGCATCATGCCCATTGGTCGTCATGATGCACCAATTAAGTACTGGTGAGACTTCTTGCCAACACTTCATTGGGGCATCATGCTGACCCTCTGGGAGTATATGTATCAACCCCATAGTGTTGGCATGATGCTCCAATGAAGTTCTGGCGAGCAGTCTCACCAGCACTTCATTGGTGCATCATGACGACCAATGGGCATGATGCATTAATGCATCAGCAGCTTAAGGAGTTAAACGAGTGTGTATATATATATTTATATAAAGGAGTGGCAGAGTGGTTGATAACAAACTTAACAATTACTTTTATCTACATATTCATAGCCGATACCATAAACCAACAGGTGACAATTTTCACTGACTCTGAAAGATTTTCTCTAACTATAAGAACTATCAGCTCAAGAGACAAAAGTTGTTTCTTAGTAACAAGCCATTAGAAATGTTATTCATTTGAGGACACTCATGTTGGCTAATTAATGTGAGTCAGACATCATTTATGCGACAAATGGACATTGTGCCCTAATGCGTTAGGCCACTGATGCATTAATGCATGCGTCCCATTGGTCGCCATGATGCCTGAATGCATTATATGTAAGGGTTACAATCATGTGTCATGTCTACCCTGTCTAAGGGATTTATACTATCCCGGAGGGTTGTCATGCTCCAATGAAGTGCTGGCGAGTAGTCTCTCCAGCACTTCATCCGACCTGCACAGTACTTAAAGAAAAACACTACTCAATTTTCATGATAACATATTTGGATGCACTTTCCATCAAATAAAAAGATCCTGGCATGGTTATTGAAATATATGTATCTGCAGAGAAGTGCAGCAGGTTTATCTGATGCATCTGATGACGTCATGATTGCCAAAATGCATCAGGTGCTGCATTGCTTATACATAGAAGGTGTTGCAATATATGTTCTATCTAGAATAGTAAATGGTAGAGGATAAGGATACTTCACAGGAACCTTCAGTTAGGTTATATATCAATATGTCTAGAGGGAAACAACAAGGCATGCTAGAAAAAGGGTTACAAAGAGCATCTCAATGTCCCCTTACAGTATTGTGCAAGCACAAATGGGATGCATTTTGGCAATCATGACGTCATCAGATGCATCAGTTAAACCTACTTCTCTCCTCTACAGTTACACATATTTCAATAACAATGCAAGCATCTTTTTATATGATGGAAAGGCCATCAAAATAAGCTCTCATGAAAATCGAGTACCGTTTGTCTTTAAAGCCCGGGCTTAAAGCACTGTACAGGTTTTGATGAGGTATGAATTTAATAACTTCACATTTTTCACAATTCCCATGTTGGTACAATATAATACAATCTTTAAAAACAGAAAGGCCGATATTTTGTGGATTTTCCTTTTCAGATCTACGGGAATGGGATATGTTCCTCTGTCTATGTTTTCATAATTTATGTGAGGGAGAGAAACAATTTCCCTAATGAACTGGCCTGGTTCTACTTCTATAATATTAAAAGTTTGCCCAGTAGCCTTGTCTAGGCCTAGACACGACCTGAGCCATGATGTGGTTAAAATTCACATTAACAGTCCTTGTTGCCAGCCTCACCTTAGGTAAGTTTATGTATTCCAATAAGACCAATAGGCTACATTATAATTTATCACGTTTTTCATTTCACTGAATTATCGATATCTAAAAGTAACTGGTTAAAACATAAATTTGAAATTGAATAACACAATCGAAAAAGTTATGACACATGGTTTTTCTTGTTTTTTTTATGGATCCCCTGGAATAAGGGATTTCTTTTAAGGGTTTTTTCCCAAAAATATAAGTGCCCACAACAAAGTATATCTGTTGTCTTTTAACAGAGGTTCGACATGCAGCCTCAGGTGAGCTAACCTATCTCTAACTAACCCTATCATTTAAACCTGGGTGCATCGGTTTGAAAGGATCTAGTCATACCATCTTGAGAAATGTAGTTTGGGAAAAAGATTTTTTTTTCTCACAAATCTTTAGCTTCTAGATTCTGCCAGTAACCTTTCAAATCTTTGCTCATAAAATGTTCCATAAATGTGTGATAATGTGTTTATAATTCTTATCAGTGCAGCTATAAACCAATGCATGTCCAAGAGTATAAATAATGATATTAGATTATGGTAGAATAGGTCCCCTGTTAGCAGAAATGGGGTAATCAGAATCAAGACCTTAGTTCATCAGGAAGGAAAGATAACCTAAACTCATCTGCAATGATTACCTTTTCACTGGCTTACGTTTTCAGTGTAAGAAAACAGTTATAAGCAAATGTCTATGACCATGGGATAGGCCTCAACGAAGTGAATGCAATGCTAAAATATCCCATGGGGAGTTGACATTTGCATTTATGTCATTGCTAAACAGGTTTGAAAGCTTTTAAATAAAGAATCTCAACAATATTTAGGTCTGTTTGCAGCAGCAGGTCATGTGATCATCAGCCATTGAATATGGCGCTTCTAGTACTAATCTATAGTAACGGTTGTATCTGTCATGACATAAACTATTCCCTCACCTATAATAAAGCTTTTGAATAATATGTTGGAAATTTTTGTTACTAATATGTGTTTATTTGATATAACTGTAGAATCAGTTCAAGTATTCCTGGTGAACGGTCCTAGTCCTCTCCAAGGACGTGTCGTCATTCAGCGTAATGGCGTGAATGGGACACTTTGTGATGACCACTTTGACCAAAATAATAATGGCGCACGGGTCATTTGCCGCATGCTAGGATACCAGTAAGGATACTTCTTCTCAATGTGGTGTGGATGAAATTTGTTTTAAAATAATTGTGCTTCATAAAAGACTCATCAAGCTGACTACTCCTATTTAAAAAGTGAGATTTTTCGTGGTTACAATCTCAAATTTACACATATTATTCACTACTTTTTTTGTCATTTTTGCTGTCCTATTGCCATAACAAACTCCATTAATTAAAGACCAGTGTGTTTTAGACATTGTGATTTCTAGGGCACTATGAAATATTTTTTCATTTGCAGTGGTTCTGGCTACGCTCATGTTGATTATAAGTATGGTGGTGGTCCCACTAGTATGAAGATATTGCTGGATGATGTTAGATGTACAGGAACTGAGTCAGACATCACTCAGTGTCCACATCGTGGTTGGGGAAGTCACAACTGTAATCATAACGAGGATGTCAGTGTGGAATGTGGACAAGAACGTAGGTTCTTCTGCTCCTAACACTATGATTTCTTTTGAAAGGGTTCAGTTACAAGTTAAGCTAAAGTATTACGAGAAGAGAAAGACTTTTGGGTATGGCAACCATTCAGCAACTATACAATCCGGTCTCAAAGGGCTCATATGGTTTTCAGTTACATTCTTAACAGTCTTGATTGAGCAGCGGACTTGTCCACTACTGACGACACAAAGGAGCTGTCATTCTTATATAGGGAAAAAGCCTGTGAGACTCAGACCTGTCACATGGCTTGTATTGGATGAGTGGAAGGCCCCCTGGTGTGATGAATGCAAACCCGAATGCAGGTGCTGCCACCTGCATCCGAGGTCCTCTAACACACCTGGAGACCTAGGTCTGAGTCCATGGGCATACGAACCCCGAGTGTTATTATGACATATCATATTATTATATAACCCTACACCAGGAGGAGAGCCCAGTGCTTAGGCGCCACCTTGTAGCAGACTAGAGTATGACCATGTCTGACAGAGCGAGAAGGCAAGGAAATGGTCAAAGTATGACACAGTGGAGACATCATGTGAGTGGCATGGGAACTAAGCAAACATGAAATGTACCAGAAATGACTTCACTGAGCTCATATTAGTGGTAATTGAAATACCTTTCTCACTCTCTAGGAGTGGTGCTCCAATGTTCTCTACTGCACCCCCTCATACATTAGACATTGAAATAATTTTCACAAAAAGTAGATTTAATGGATCTCAACTCAATTATTTTTATGAAATGCTCAAAGTTGACCTTTAGAACAGCCCATTATCAACTGAAACAGGATGGATTTCTCCATACTGATACATTGAAATGCAGCTAACCTGGACCCATTACATAGAGTGAAGTATATTTGATGTAAATGTATCATAGGATATTTGACACATGTGTTAATATAGCAGAATTGAAGTATTTCCTCAGGCATACTGAGCTATACACACAAACATGAATGTTACAGTTGCCACAAGATGGCGCTGACACACTGGTCACCCCCCCTGACCCTACACTTTCCTCCTGATAAAACAATGCAATTGATTCACTATCAGTGTTAAATGAGTCGCCATGTTTATTAGACTTGTATTGCAAAAAGACAACATTTAAAACTTCTAGAATTGCAACTGCCTTATCCCTGGAAGTGAGAAAAAACATTTTGGCTTGACTCTGACAGAGTGTAATTTTGCATTATAGAAGAACAAAAGGATTTAGTATCCAAACATGTGTTCACAACATTTTGATCATTTCATTTCCTTATAACAGGTGGCTGTGGACGTGGCTATTATTGGCATGTCAGTGCTAACCATTGCCATGCATGTCCTACTGGTACTTATCAGCCAAATACCCCAAATACAGATGATGCAGACAGCTGCCAGTCGTGTCCTCTAGGTCGGTACTGTGCTACATCTGGGCTTGGGGCACCCAGTGGAGCTTGTACGACTCCTGGCTATCATTGTCCAATGGGTTCAAAAAGTCCAACTCAGCATGTATGTCCAAGGAACTGGTTCTGTCCTGGGGACACACTCGGACCAGTCATGTGCACCGCTGGCACTACGTCTGAAGCAGGCGCTAAATCAGAAAGTGACTGCAGGGGAGGTAAGTTTACAAAGAGTTAACGCTAATTGAGCAATGGCTTTGTGATATATAGTAATTTTAAGTTTCAAAATTTGATGATCAAATTCTCTATTTTAAGCAATATGTCCACAGGGTTTGACAACTTGGCAAAATATCGTTGTATTGTTTGTGAAGGATGAGATTAAAATATTTTTATATATTCGCAACGTTTTTTACATGCTTTTTAAATACCTTTACTTACATCGAAATGACATTTTACTGCTCATCAAATTGGCTTTTTTTCATGCTTTTCTTCATGAATAGGATTCACTTGCTGTGTTACATTCATGCGACTCCTTTTCTTCTTTTAATTCTATAATTAACTTTCTGATGATTGTCTTGTTTCCCATTTAGAGAGCACGACTCCAATGGCAAGCACAACTCCTAACACTACCCCACTGATGACACAGACAAGTACAGGTTGGTTAGTTCATGTCATAGGTCAGTGTTTATAAATTAGGTAAAATGTGACAGTGCCCAGTAAAAAAAGTTGCCCTTAGAAAATGGCGATTCACTGGCACCCGCATTGCCCGTGAATCACCGTAAAAAATATGGTGAATTTTTGTTAAAAAATGGCAGAGAATCCCCATACAGTGAACCTTAGGGCAAAACACTGTGATTACAGGGGAAATAGATAAAGGTTCACAATTTTTGGGTGTGAGGGTTATCTCATGAGGTGAAGCATGGAAATAGACCCAGCACAGAAATGGACAAAGGTTCACGAGTGTTGGGTCTGACTGAGGGTTATCTCATGTTATCTTAGTCAGTAATGTTCAAAAAGCATTTCAAATTAAATAAAAAGATGATTATCTATCTGTTTTAGGGCTATTTAGGGGGCTTTTAAGGTTTGGAAAACGTTGGCAATCCTCCACTGTAGATGGAGGGAAAAACGTTGGCCCATCCCCCAACATCCCAGGTTGAATTTCATATGTTTTAAGGTTATGAATAGAAAAGTCAATTTGTGCAAGACAATTATGATTTGTGCAAAGAAGTGAACCTTTATAGTAATAGACCTTATAAGTACCCAAGTATATGTATGCACACAATCAAGACAAAGTTGTGTATGATGAGATATGCTGCATTTAGTGTATCAAAATGATTTCAAATTATGCATTTTCTGTTGACTCCATCCCTCTCCCTCACCCCCCACCTGCATTACCACCACTGTTGGAGGATGGTCCAACACCTGCACTAATCTCTTATTAGCCATCACTATGGCAACCAGGAGATAAGGACACTCACTGAGGGCCAGTGTCCACCAGTGGAGAGTTGTCCAACAGTGGCCCAGGCCCCCACTGTACAACAGTGGAGAGTTGTTCAACAGTGGCTCAGGCTCCTCCACATACAGTGTTATCAGTGGAGATATGGCCAACGTTTTTCTCCAGTCCACTGTTGGCATCATTTTACCTTTTCCCAAGCCTGTTTACTGCCCGTGGAATATGACACCAGGTTATTCGATGGGGGGGGGGGTGAAATACCTATGGGGCTTCCACTGCTCCAACATGAAATAAATTACCGTTCTTTTAGATCACTGTAAAATTTTACGGAGTTTCCATGCTAAATTTAGGGAATTTTTTAACAGTGTGTGACAACAGGGGGTTTAAAAAATTGATGGATACAGACAGTTTCAAAACCATCTAGTACATTGTTTTGTCATACTAGTAATTATGCATGATCAAGTTGTCATATGAGAAATATCATATGACTAGTGGTATATAGTGTAAATCCAACAGGCTCTTATAAATAGTGTTATTTCCAGTTATCACTGGTTTATTCAGCTTTAGGCAACATGTAAGAAATATCAATCACACAGTTGTTAATATGCAGGTAATTTGCACATACAGTAAATATACAATAGTTTATAAAGTATAATGTTCTGTTCCACTCCACCTGTGAGGTAATAATAATACAATGTCCAGCATAGTTCTAGGTGGGTTCCCACACCTAGCTCCTGACCTGCTGCTTAGAGGAATAATGTAATAATGAATAACTTTACCCTCTGGTGGATGTCTTGGGGAAGATAGCCTCTGGCCACTAATGATGGAAACCAATGCCTGTCTAGCATAGTTTCACCATAGTGCAGTGGTATAGCAGGTAGCAGGAGATGACTGGAGATGTTACCTCTGGAGCGGTTCTGGATGTTCTGCTTTCTAGGAGGTGCAGCCAGGCTATTTGTACCAAATCTTGGCATTGCACCTCAGACTGACTGGGGCCAGTGGCATCTGCCTAACTCTGCAATTGTTTGAGGGGAGTCTTTCATGTGTCACTGGGTGCACAAAGGACCCCCATGGACGCCGCTGCGTCCCCCATTGTCTTGGTCGGTTCTGTGACTTCAAACCCCCATATCTCAGAAGTTTACGCCGTTACAACCGCCATTTTGGGCATGCGCAGAGTTGAATATGCCAAGTTTATAATGCCCGCTTGATAGGCGCGTAACTCGCGCCGGTTCGTCTGTAGTGCATTCGGAGGTTGAATCCGTTACTATGGCGTAACTTCCTTAATAATAGGAGTTCCGCCTTGATCTTAGGCTCATTTTGACCGGCTTATTTTGGGCTTTCCATAAATGCTTTGATATTTGACCTAGGAGTGACGATAGAGCGACCGGACGGTTATGGCGTCGTGCTTATGTAACCCATTGTTCAGTTATTAGAGTGCTCAGACACTCATGACGGCGTCTGCGGTGCCCAGGCACCCGTGACGGCCGGTTGCATTCACTTACAAGTTATTAGTTTGTGCACTGAACCATGAGGTCGCACACTGAGACCCTCAGGTTTATTATATTGTGCAGTGAACCATTAGGTCGGACCCTTTGATGTAATTATGCATGATCAAGTTGTCATATGAGAAATATCATATGACTAGTGGTATATAGTGTAAATCCAACAGGCTCTTATAAATAGTGTTATTTCCAGTTATCACTGGTTTATTCAGCTTTAGGCAACATGTAAGAAATATCAATCACACAGTTGTTAATATGCAGGTAATTTGCACATACAGTAAATATACAATAGTTTATAAAGTATAATGTTCTGTTCCACTCCACCTGTGAGGTAATAATAATACAATGTCCAGCATAGTTCTAGGTGGGTTCCCACACCTAGCTCCTGACCTGCTGCTTAGAGGAATAATGTAATAATGAATAACTTTACCCTCTGGTGGATGTCTTGGGGAAGATAGCCTCTGGCCACTAATGATGGAAACCAATGCCTGTCTAGCATAGTTTCACCATAGTGCAGTGGTATAGCAGGTAGCAGGAGATGACTGGAGATGTTACCTCTGGAGCGGTTCTGGATGTTCTGCTTTCTAGGAGGTGCAGCCAGGCTATTTGTACCAAATCTTGGCATTGCACCTCAGACTGACTGGGGCCAGTGGCATCTGCCTAACCCTGCAATTCTTTGAGGGGAGTCTTTCATGTGTCACTGGGTGCACAAAGGACCCCCATGGACGCCGCTGCGTCCCCCATTGTCTTGGTCGGTTCTGTGACTTCAAACCCCCATATCTCGGAAGTTTACGCCGTTACAACCGCCATTTTGGGCATGGCAGAGTTGAATATGCCAAGTTTATAATGCCCGCTTGATAGGCGCGTAACTCGCGCCGGTTCGTCTGTAGTGCATTCGGAGGTTGAATCTGTTACTATGGCGTAACTTCCTTAATAATAGGAGTTCCGCCTTGATCTTAGGCTCATTTTGACCGTCTTATTTTGGGCTTTCCATAAATGCTTTGATATTTGACCTAGGAATGATGATAGAGCGACCGGACGGTTATGGCGTCGTGCTTATGTAACCCATTGTTCAGTTATTAGAGTGCTCAGACACTCATGACGGGGTCTGCGGTGCTCAGGCACCCGTGACGGCCGGTTGCATTCACTTACAAGTTATTAGTTTGTGCACTGAACCATGAGGTCGCACACTGAGACCCTCAGGTTTATTATATTGTGCAGTGAACCATTAGGTCGGACCCTTTGATGTCATAAACTCTGTGTAACTGACCTGGCTGGTGTGCAGTGGGGCATGAACGCTCTTATACAAAGTTTGAGCGCTCTTATAGCTCTTAGAACCAACCTATGTATTACTTTCTTATGTATTCTTTGATTAATACAGTAATATGTTACAATTTATGGAATAATAAAATGGTATATGATAGAATACTCCGTCTCCCCCGAGAGAATGCGAAACTCCGTCATTTCGCCGAGGGAATGTACAATATACATATTTTTACCTTATTTGGAGTTATATACTGTTTGTAAGAGGATTTGAAGTGATGGGGAGTGCTTCAAATGCAATTTTTTTTTGTGGTAGAGTTTTGTCAGTATATATAAACAATTTTCTCCTGGGTATAAGTACATTTCCGTAATTCTATATCTTACCATACATGGGTGTATTTGCTTATGTACCATCAATTTTGGGTACAATTTTCCATTTTTATGTACAACATACAATTTGGCAAATAGCGTGCAATTTTGGCATTAAATGTTCAATTTAGCGTGCAAATTGAACATAAATGACAATTTAGTGTGCAAATTTACAATTTCGCGTGTAATTGCGTTCAATTGACAATTTTAGTATGCAAATATATAGTTTTCACGTTCATTTGGCAATTTGAGTATGCAAATATACAATTTCGCATTCATTTGGCAATTTTAGTATGCAAATATACAATTTTGCGTTCAATTGATAATTTTTTTAGCATGCAAATATACAATTTTGCGTTCAATTGATAACTTTTAGCATGCAAATATACAATTTCGCGTTCAATTGATAATTTTTGTATGCACATATATAATTTTGCGTTCAATTGATAATTTTTGTATGCACATATATAATTTTGCGTACAGTTTGGTTACACATGAAAATATTGATTCTGTAAAAACGCGATTTAGTGTATAAATTGGGTACAAACGTACAGTATAATGTGCAACATACATTTTAGTATGCAAATTGTGTACAAGCGTACGATCTAGTGTGCAAATAGCAATTTTAGTTTGCAAATTGGGTACAAACGTACAATCTGGTGTGCAAACATACAATTTTTAGTGTGCAAATTGGGTACAAACATACAATCTGGTGTGCAACCATACAATTTTTAGTGTGCAAATTGGGTACAAACGTACAATCTAGTGTGCAAACATACAATTTATAGTGTGCAAAATTGGGTACAAACGTACAATCTAGTGTGCAAAATAATAATTTATATTGCAAATTGGGTACAAACTTACAATCTAGTGTGCAAACATACAATTTTAGTGTGCAAATTGGGTACAAACGTACAATCTAGTTTGCAAAATAGTAATTTAGTTTGCAAATTGAGTACAAACGTACAATCTAGTGTGCAAACATACAATTTTAGTGTGCAAATTGGGTACAAACGTACAATCTAGTTTACACTATACAATTTTTGGGATTTGAGACAAATTTTTCCGAGGACCGGAAAAACAAAGTACTTCATGTACAATAGGCTCGTTTGTCTCTGAGTTACTCTGTGATTTTGCTATATGGGTGTATTAATTGGCAATTTCGGCAGTGGGCCGCTGCTTTTAATTGACTTTTCCGTTTTTTTTCATTCATTTTTCCAACAATTTTCTTGGATACCTAAAGTGTGTTACCTTAAGTAAACCTTGGTATAGTATACAAGTGCTAGTGGGTACAAGAACTGTCTTAGTTATCTACCTGCATTCATGTATATTAATGTTAGATTTGTACAATTTACAATTTACAATTTGCAATTTGCGCGTATATGCGCGCATTGATCATCGATTTTGTGAGAATACCATAGATTTTCATATTATACATCAACAAGTGGCTGTGTATATTTTTCTAAATCAAATTTTTTTTTTTTTTCCAATACTTTGATAATTTCATTGACAGTGGAGGTGTGTCAGGAATGAGATGTGAATCTCCTCCCTGATGTGCTCATGCAGTGGTGGCACTTGAGGTGTTAGGTGCCAGATTCTGGCATGTGTCTGTGGCAGTGCCTAGCTTGGTGTCAGTGGACAGTTCAGGGTGGGGGGGGGGGGGGTGTGTGTGTGTCCATTTAAGGAGTGGGTGGCTGGTATTGGAGTATCAGTTCCTCACCGGAAACCTTTGCTGCAACATCATGGCTCACTTTCAAGCTATCCTTGAATTGCCTGTCTCCCAGGTGATGGTGGTGGGGAGTCCGGCTAGGGCCCTGGTGGAGGCCAACCAGACCATACATTATGGCTATAAAGTGAAAAATTACAGAGAGATCTGTAAGCATGGTGATGTGCTGGTTGACATGTACTCCTGCTACTACTTTTTGGGTTCAGCCTTACGTCGGGGGGCCACTGTGGCCCTTTTGGCCAGGGCCTTGAGTAATATAGGGTTCTGGCCCATGGATTCTAACTTCGGGCCGCGGGAGCGAGTGTTGTGGGACTATTTGTCTCCTTCATAGATCTTGCGGCGTCTGGGGACCCATCTATGGCAGCTGAGTACGGACTGGGATCGATGGAGGTCCGACTTATTGAGTGGGATCGTGACCACGGCCACATGTATGGATCGGGCTCCGACTCCCCCGTCAGTGTTGAACCCGAGGCTCTGTGGTAGAAACCCGACTGACTGAAACCTAGGGTGTAAAAACCCGCCATCCCAAAGGCCCTTTTCAGGGCCGGCAAATTGTCCGAAAAGTTCTGAATACTGTCTCTGATATGTTGTCTCCTGGTGGTGGACTGGGGGCAGTCTAGGCTGTGGGCAGTCTAGGCTGTTTCCACAGTCACCGGGGAGGGCTGGTGGTTTAGAAAATTAGCAATAGTCCGCATGTTTGACCTTGCGGTCTCCTCCTGTTGTTCGTCAATAATTATATCTGTTGTATTTTCCAGTGCTGTCATGGTCACCGGGCTGGTGCCACAATCATTCTGGAGAAGCATGGAGTAGTACAGTCCTTTGTTTTTAAGGGCTGGTTTGGTACTGAACCTAGTGCGCCAAGGTAGGTGTATCACCTGAGGGAGGTGATAAGCAAATTCTCCTCTCTGTGTTGTTATAACTGCTGGTCCATTCCAGGTAAATATAGCCTTAGGTAGTGGGAAGGTTTTAACCACTATATCCTTATAGGTCGGGGCAGCTGCTGATTTAATCTCATCAAATTCATGTGGTATTGGCCTCAAGGGTAGCGCGAAGTTTGAGTCTCCACAATATATTTTAAAATATATTGTGGGATTTGTGCGCTTGGCCACATTTTTCTTGCCACAGTGTGTCTGTGCAAATTTCTTAAGGTACTTCATTATTCTGTAGGCTGAGTAGATGGTCAGGGTGAATAATATAGCAATTATCAGGGTGTGGGTTTCCTGAATTGTGAGGTAAGGGGTGTGGGTTTCCTCTGTAGGGGTTAATTTGGTAGGATTCTTATCTGGGAGCAATTTGTGCAGGGGCAGCTCGGTGACTAGTCTAAATGCTTTGGCTGTAGGCAGGTAGGCTACAGTCCCTCCTAGTCTGTACAGTTTGAGTAGTATGTATACTATAAAAATGTGAGCTGATATCCCTAGAATGAGTCCTAAGCTTTGGAAGATTGGATGCTCTGTAACTCGACGTAGGTGTGATTCTACGTAGCTTGTTTCCATTGCCTTATCAAGGTTGGAGGCATCTTTTAATAATGTTTTGGCAAAGGGCTCTAGATTTAGTGGAGTAATGTCATCCATGATTGGATTTTCCTGTAGTTTCTCTAAGGTTCTAGAAAGGTTTACTACTGGGAAATTTGGAAGATTCTCTCTTTCATCTGGTTTGGTTTCAGAAATTTGGTTAAGTGCTGCCATGAATGGTAAATTAATTGTCTTGAGAATGTAATGAAATGATAAGGTTGAGTTACAGGGCAACCTTGTGTTTGGAAGAGAAAATTCTCCTACACTGATTGTGCACCCACAGGGTACACCTATGATTGAGTAGGACTGGGCTTTTCGAGTTTCAGACGTTTTACCATGGCAATTGATAAAGTAATGGGGTTCATTAGTAGTGACCAGATACTCATCTTCAGAAATGGAAATAGCATGGGTGGTAGGTGCTTGCAGTGGTGAAACTGTAAACTTGCAATGTTCCTTAATCTGTTGAGCCTGGTTAGTAAAAATGGCTACAGGGCATGTAGGCCTGTGTTTATAAATTCTACCATTTACATCTCTGCATACCTTTACTGTAGTACCTTCACATGCCTGCATATCTGCTGAGTCCAACTCGATGAATAATGATTCGTCGTAAGATACTGCTAGAAACTCAGTTGTGGTTTGCAATTTGGTGACTCCTCTGGTGGGGGTCTCCTGTGTGTCTATAGGCATGGGTGATGTAATCATTTGGTACAGTTTGAAGGTCGAGGTGGTAGATTGAATTATAATGTCCAGATGAATATATATATTGTGAGCTGAGTAAGTGTATGAGGTCAACTTCTGTGAATAATAGAAATCTAAGTCATTAATTGCGACTTGTGCTCCAGGGTGTGTAATCCTAAGTTTGTTATTAATGTCCACTAAGTATCTAGCAAGGTCTGAGGGTGGTACTATATCAGGGGTCAGGATTCCTGATGATAGCATCCTCAGGGCTGCATTTGTTCTTTGCAGTGATTGAACTGTATTCATTCTTGCTGCTATGATGATCAATGCATCATTTAATACTTGCATTTTTTCCCTTTGAGTTTTCTCGTGCCTTGAATATGAGTCAAGTGACCTGGACATGTTAGAGGCCCATAGGTTGACGGTGTCCCCTATGGTGTTGATTGTGCTGTCCAGTACCTTCTTATCTTGGATGTATGCTTTAACAAACTTATCTTGTCTGTCTGTGATCTTTTCAATGAGACTAGCTGCTTCCTGATCTTGTCTAGCAAATTTTCTTAGTATTTCATCTATGTTCTTGAGCTGTCCCATTACTTGGTTTACATCTTCTACTGTGGCTAGACCTAGCACACCGCGAAACAGGGGTGCTAGAAAACCCAGTATGGCCTCTCTTTTGGCCTTGTCCAATGTGTTTATGGGGTTGGATAGGAACAATTTGATGGAGGCTAATGTTTCATTTATCTCCTTGTCTGCAATTTCCAGCAAGGTGTCAAGCTCTTTGGCTTGTTGGATAATTTGACCAGAGGTATGATCTTGTAGAGTAGGAGTGGTCAATTGGAGTATTCTATCCCTTATGGATCCTTGGGTAACGGGTGCCCGAGGTATCTTGTAGGGGATAGCTAACAACAGTGTTGTGGTTGTATGTCCATTGACCAATGGTTGAGGGCTAGGTTTGAATACTACTCCTATGTTTTGTCTCACCACAGGTGTATAACCTGCAGTAAGTGGTTCTATAATATATAATAACAGCATAGTTAGCAGTATGGGTGCAACTCTCAGTCTCCCCATGGTGCTTGTGTAAAGCAAGTTTGCTGTTTTAAAGTCTTGTCAAATTTGTAGTGATTTGGTGCTGGTAAAGTCTAAGTGTATGGTGTAACACTTTAAATGAAGTGGTTCAAACTGTACCTTTGCAAGATTGAGCTGTCTTGGCAATATGTCCGGTGAGTCTATAGAGATTGACCAATAAATGGTAAGGTCAGGTTGAAGGTGAAGTAGGTGTGTTCTTTATCCTAGTGCAGTCTCTCCTAATGGAGAAGTGGGCTGGCTAATTCCCAAGTGGGGTCCTGTAGACTTGTGTTCCAGACTGCAGCTGGATGAAGACTGATGGTGGGCTATGGTCCACAGTGCTTCTTATGTAGCCTACCCTACCCACATCCATTGTGGGCCTGGTATTGTTTCTCTGGAGTCATGTACCTAATCTCCAGTGTCTGCAACTGTGGTGTTCTATTGTGTAATCTGTGTACTGGTAATTAGCTCCTCCTGTCATCCAGGACAGCCATTCATGACCGTCTAGACAGTTGTCTGAGTGTAGCTTATAAGGTCAATTGATCTCTATAGACTGCTGTGTTGGCATAGCGCGCTCTTTCATGTGGGGATTAGGCTTTAGACACTCCATTGTGTTACCCTTACTCTTCTTAGACTTCATGTCTGCTTTACTTGGAGGGTCCCAGTCTTTGACCATTCAGAGGCAATAACCTACTGATATATATACAAATTTGATTGGCTTTATATATATATATATAAGTAATTCATTATCAGTCACACATGCCTTATGTGTGGATGAAGAGAATTTGTAATAAATTTTGAAAATCTTATGTTCTTTAGGTATCTCAATATGTTTCTAATTTCTTGAAACTGCACCACACCTAGATGTTTTTCTTAGTATGTGGTGTGCAGGCCTAGGCTTGATAGGGCCTATACCTGTGGTTTCTCTTGTAAGGGTGATATCATTTTTGTTCCTTACAATTTTGTTGTAGTATTTGGCTTCATGTGGAATAAGCCTGTGTGCAAATTCATTGTTCCTGACAGCCACAACCTTTTTCAGTCTGTCTATGTGCACTGGTCTGGCCACCAATAAATTGGTGTCCAAGTTTTTGAGTTTGGCACTTGTCAAACTAGGTCTATCTACTACAACATATGGTCCCATAAAAAGGGGTTGAAGCTTCTTACACTCTGTGTTGGTCAGGATTCTTGGTATGTTTAGGTACACCATGTCGGTGACCTTGATTTCCTGTGGTGTAAGTTTCTTATCATATCTATCCTTTCTTTCCTTTTGTAGCTTGGCGACCCTTTCTATAGCTTTCCTCCTAGAGGTATCTTGATTTGTTATCATGTTAGCTACATGGTCTGCTACGGTGGATATGTCTTCCTGTATTCCCAGCCCTAAGTCCATTGGGGTGGCTGGGTTTCTTCCATGGAGTAGGAAGAAAGGGGTGAATCCTGTGGTTTGGGATTCAGTGTTGTTTAATGCAAAGGTTATGGGTTCAATAAATGAATCCCAGTTGTTTTGGTGCTTTGAGCAGAATGCTCTGAGCGCTGTGCCGATGCTAGCATTGAATCTCTCTACAAGCCCATTTGATTGTGGCCTGTATGGTGAGGAGAATTTATGTTTGATCTTGAGGTGTTTAGTTAACTTTGTGAACTTTGCACCTGTATAACATGTTCCATTGTCTGTTTGAAGAGTGGCTGGTGTTCCATGATGACAAATTATATTCTTGTAGAACTCTGCTGCTGTTGTTTCAGCTTTTAAGTCAGTAGTAGCCCAAGCTGTTGCATATCTGGTAGCATAATCTATGCAGACTTGTATATGTTTGTTTCCCCTGGCAGTTGTCGGAAGTGGTCCCACCGCGTCGAGGTTTAGGAACTTCATTGGTGAAGCCATGTACTCTCTCACTGTCATTGGTGTTTTGTGTGAGTGTACTTGCCTCTTTGCTGTGAGGCATGTGTGGCAGGTGGAAACATATTTTGTTGTGTCTGCTAGCATAGACTTCCAATATACCCTAGGTCGGAGTGCTGACAGCATCCTACTTGAACCAAGATGGCCGCCAGTAGGTGAGTCATGGAAATACTGTAGTGTACTTGTTACCCATTGTTGTGGTATAACAATTTGAAGTGGTACAGTATTGGTTTTTCTCCAATTTATGGGGCATATATGGACTAATGTACCATTTACTAAGGTGTATGTCTGGCCTTGGTTGATGATTCTATTTCCTTGTGCTTTTGGTGCAGGCAAGGTCCCATCCTCAAGATATTGTATGAGGGGCAATAGTTCCTTGTCCTTCCTTTGTTCCAAGCCAAGGTTTGTACCTGAGATGGATGTGTCGGGAATCTGATCCAGTAATTGATTTATATCTAGCACATGTTGTTTTATTCTGTCTCTTTCTTTTTCTTTTTCATCGACTATTGGCCTATCTTGTGCCTTTTGTTGGGATGTGTCACTCTTGTTTTGGTGTGTAGGCTCCTTTGGAGGGCCTATTCTCGCCTTGATGGGAGTGGCAACCTTTTTCTTTAAAGGCACAATTTGCTTTTTGTCATTCTTCTTTGTCTCAGAGTTCTTTGACTTAGTAGATGCAGTGTCTTTTGTGACATTTTTCCTGGCAGGTGGGGTTTTGGTAGGTTTGTTTCCTGTGACCTTTTTCTCATTTAGAATAGTTTGTGATTGTGTGGGGGGTTTTGGTGTGCCCTCCTGAATCATTTCTCTAGTCTTTGAGCGTGTGGTCATAGGACACAAATGGTTAGATGTTTCCTCTCCCTGCATTGATTCAAAGAATCTGACTGATTTGGAAGTTGCTTGAGTAATAGCATATAGTGTGTCTTCTGAATCTTCATCATCTGAGTCAGGTGGGGTGAAGGGTGGCTCCTTAGGAGTTGCCTTCAGCATCTGATTGAGTGATGAGAATTCAATAGGCTCGAAGTCATTATCTGGAAAGAGTTGTGAGTATTCTCTCTCACAATGGCAAAACACATAGTGTGTAGATTGCTTCAAGATACCCCTAATGGGTTTCTCTGGCCTTTCAATGGTGTTGGGTGGATCATCCCTTCTGAATGGTACTTTCTTTGTTACTTTTGCAAACTTGGTTCTACTGGCTGCTCTAACTCTCCTTGGTGGGGGTGGAGGGTTAGTCATGGGTCCAGAATCTGGGTATTCTCTTCTAGACATAGCATCTGGTGGTGTGTTATCATCACCTTTCACATGTTGGATGGTGAATGAAAATTGCTGTATGTCTAGAGCCCATCTGGCCCATCTATGTGTGAGTCCTGTATTGGTTAATAGTGGGATTAGGGCTGCATGGTCTGTGTATAATTGGAAGTGTCTAGTCTCTAGATAGTGTCTGAAATGTAATACTCCATACACTACTCCCAGTAGTTCTCTCTGTGGTATTGTAATTTCTCTCGTGTTTGGAGAGGGTTCTACCTGCAAAGGCTACTGGTCTGAGCACTCCTTCATTATCTCTCTGTGAGAGTACAGCTCCTAAACTCACATTGGAAGCATCAGTTGCCAAACTGAACTCTTTCTCATAGTTTGGATATCTGAGAAGAGCATTGGTACAGAGGGCATGCTTTAATGTTTTGAAAGCATTATCTGCATCCTCTGTCCAGACAAATGCTTTGAGATGTGTCTGTAGATCATACAATGGTCTAGCAATTTGGGCATAACCTTTGATAAACTTTTTGAAGTATTGGCATAGGCCTGTGAAGGATCTGACATTTTTGACTGATTTTGGTGTTGGGAAGGTTTTGATTGATTCCACCTTTGTGGGAGATGGTTGCAGTCCCATGGGTGTGACTCTCATTCCCAAGAAGTCTATTCTGTCTATGAAGTATTCACATTTTGATTTCTTCAGTTTGAGTTTACCAACTCTTAAGCTGTTGAACACATCTTCTAGGTCATGGAAGTGTTGTTCGATTGATGGTGATAATACCAATATGTCATCTAGGTATGGTAGGGCACATTTGTATTTGAGTTTGTTCAGAATTAATGTGACTAGATGGCAGAATCCTGCAGGTGCGGTCGCTAAACCCATTGGCATCCTTTCGTAGACATATTTTTTGTCATTTGCTATGAATGCGGTTTTATGCTGGTCTTCCTGTCTTATAGGAATTTGAAAAAATCCCTGTTGGGCATCTAGCTTACTGAATACTCTTGGTCTGAGTGACCCTATCATGTCTAGAGTGTCATCGCCTCGGGGTGTAGATAAGGCTTGATTTATCGTGTTCTGGTTCAGATAACGAAAATCTGTGACGAGCCTATGGCCTCCCGATGATTTTTGTACTAAAAAGGATCTGGAAGCCCAGGGGCCCTCAGCACATTCTCTCAGAATGCCCTGTTGTACTAGCCTTTCACACTCTTCCCCTATTGCGGCCTGTTTTTCTGGTGTTTGTCTATATGGTAGGAAATGACATGGTACTGCTTCAGGTTTTACATGTATTGAGTGGGTATACAGGTGTGTAGCACCAATGTCTCCATCTTTTCCTACAAATATATCATCATACTTGGTCAGCAGTGATCCTAATCTATCATGCTGATCTTTGGATGTGAGCACAGATTTTGGTGGAACATTCTCTTCCAATTCTGGTTCGAGGTCATGTGCCTCACTATGTATAGCAGCTATTTCAGAGAGTCTGATTGAGTTGGGTTCAGGGTCAGCATATGTGGACTCACAGTCTGAGTCTGTGTCACTGAATTGAGTTACATCCTCAGGCCGTATGGCTGAGATGGATTGATCAGTGTGTGGGGTAGTGTCTGACACCTGTTGAGGTTTTTCTAAATCAGATTCCTTGACTTCCTGAAATAGAGCTATGATGGCACCCTTTTTGATTTTATGTGGGCGCCTGCTGGTGTTGAGTAACACTAGAGGATGTTTGTTATTTTCCCTGGGGGTTACTGCTGCCCTTTGAACTAGATATGGGGCATTGTTATTTCTTTGGAGGTTATCTACTACTCCAGTTTTCCCTTGCAGTGATTGAGTAGAAGTGATTTTACCCAATACTGCAAGTTCGGAGAATGGAGGGATGGTAAAATCCCTCACTGCCCTAATGGGTTTGAGAATTTGTTCAGGATCAACATTAAATTCAATTTGAGACTTTGTAGTGCTTAAGAAATCTGTGCCGAGAACAACGGGCTGTGTGAGGTTGGGTATTACAGCAAATTGGTATTGGAATCTGACACCTTGGATTCTAAAGTTCAGCATAGTTGAATGTCTAACATGACACACCGATCCATCTGCCAAATGGATGTTGATTTTAGATTTCCTCAGTTGGATATGGAATCTCTTTTGGAGATCCATGAGGAATGCTTGTCTGACACAGGTGATAGTAGCACCTGTATCAACCAAACATTGTACATCTGAAACATCATATAGATTTGCATTGATACAGCCATTTTGAAGAAGTACAATAGAAAGCTTGGTACTCTCACCTGTATCCTTTGATGATGAATCTGGTGGGGTGATGTGTATCACTGATGGACGTCTCTGTCTGTTAGATGGTAGATTGGCACTAGCAATTGTCTCTGGTTGGATCCTTGTTGATCCTGATTGATTGTTTGTTTTTGGGGTGTCACAGCGCACTGGCCCATCGGCACTGTGACATCCTAGTTTTCCTGGTTCTGTGGGGCGGTTGAGATGCTAGCCACCAGGAGCTTGGAGATTTGATCCATTACGTGAGGTGGTATTTGGGGGTTACTGTGTTGGTTCCCCTGGTAACCTCTTGTGTCAGGCTTGTAATCCTCCTGACGTGAGTTGGAACCCTGGTTATATTGACCAGAGTTGCTGTAATGACCGGAGTTGTTGGATCCCTGGGTGTTGTAGGATCCAGAGTTGTTGGATCTCTGGTTGTTGTAGGCACCATTGTTGTTGTAGGATCCACTGTTGTAGTTCCTATGTGGACTATGCTTTCTACTGTTGGATCCTTGATTATAGGACCCAGAGTTGTTTGAACCCTGGCTGTTGTTGTAGGAACCATTGTTGTTGTAGGATCCAGAGTTGTAGTTCCTATGTGGACTATGGCTCCTACTGTTGGATCCCTGATTATTATAGGATCTGCCATTACTTGGGGTTCTGTCTCTCCTATCACTGTATGAAGAGTTACCATTGTTGGAGTTGGAAGAGCTGTTGTCTTTCCTACTGTTGTGACCCCCCCGGTTGTTGCTGTTGCCCCCCCTACCTCTACCTCTATTGGATTGGTAGTTGGGGTCATAGTTATTTCCTCTATATCTACCGGTAGGGTCTTTTGATGTAACCTTAGCTTCCTGTTGCCTTACATGGGCACTAGACATTAGGTTAACATCTTCATCTGCACTAGTGCTGATTTCCTGGACCTTTTTCTTAGTAGGCTGTGGGTTAGACTCTGCATATAATGTTCTCCTAGATCTTTCTTGGGTCTCAACCTCCAAGGCTAGGTCTAGGGCTTGGTCAAAAGAGTCTATTTTCTTGTTTTCAAGAGCTACAGAGATCCAGGGCCTCATGCCTTGGGTAAATGCCTTGCTTAAGATTTCATCGCTTTGGCGTTGGGCATTACACACTTTCCTGAGATGGCATGCATAGTCTAGGACAGGTTCATCTATCCTTTGTGCACGTAGTGCAGTCCTGGAGATGATATTGTCTCGAGTAGCAAAATACTCTTTTAATTTATTCACTACATTGGTCCATGTCAACATATCGGGTGTGGCACTTTCCCTGAAGGATTCAAACCAAGCTAGTGCTTGTCCTTCAAGGTACTTGGGTAAATATGTTACCATGGTGTCACTGTCTGTTACTTTGTACTTGTCCTTCAGATATTCTGGGAATTTGTGATCAATGAATAATGCTGTTGACATGAGTGGTGATGGGTGTGAAAAAGTTTTGGGTTTTGTTACCTCATGTAGCCTGATCTTTCTGTTGTCCTGTTGTTTTCTGTCTATGAGTTTGGTCATGTTGGACACCATGGAGATTATGATGTCTTCCTTGGATCCAGAGGCAAATAGTGTGACAACAGGTGTGATGGCTGGTGTGGGAGGCTGTGGGGTCTGGGATGATACCATCTTGATGAGATCTGCTATCTGTTGTTGAGAATGGAGGGATGGTAAAATCCCTCACTGCCCTAATGGGTTTGAGAATTTGTTCAGGATCAACATTAAATTCAATTTGAGACTTTGTAGTGCTTAAGAAATCTGTGCCGAGAACAACGGGCTGTGTGAGGTTGGGTATTACAGCAAATTGGTATTGGAATCTGACACCTTGGATTCTAAAGTTCAGCATAGCTGAATGTCTAACATGACACACCGATCCATCTGCCAAATGGATGTTGATTTTAGATTTCCTCAGTTGGATATGGAATCTCTTTTGGAGATCCATGAGGAATGCTTGTCTGACACAGGTGATAGTAGCACCTGTATCAACCAAACATTGTACATCTGAAACATCATATAGATTTGCATTGATACAGCCATTTTGAAGAAGTACAATAGAAAGCTTGGTACTCTCACCTGTATCCTTTGATGATGAATCTGGTGGGGTGATGTGTATCACTGATGGACGTCTCTGTCTGTTAGATGGTAGATTGGCACTAGCAATTGTCTCTGGTTGGATCCTTGTTGATCCTGATTGATTGTTTGTTTTTGGGGTGTCACAGCGCACTGGCCCATCGGCACTGTGACATCCTAGTTTTCCTGGTTCTGTGGGGCGGTTGAGATGCTAGCCACCAGGAGCTTGGAGATTTGATCCATTACGTGAGGTGGTATTTGGGGGTTACTGTGTTGGTTCCCCTGGTAACCTCTTGTGTCAGGCTTGTAATCCTCCTGACGTGAGTTGGAACCCTGGTTATATTGACCAGAGTTGCTGTAATGACCGGAGTTGTTGGATCCCTGGGTGTTGTAGGATCCAGAGTTGTTGGATCTCTGGTTGTTGTAGGCACCATTGTTGTTGTAGGATCCACTGTTGTAGTTCCTATGTGGACTATGGCTTCTACTGTTGGATCCTTGATTATAGGACCCAGAGTTGTTTGAACCCTGGCTGTTGTTGTAGGAACCATTGTTGTTGTAGGATCCAGAGTTGTAGTTCCTATGTGGACTATGGCTCCTACTGTTGGATCCCTGATTATTATAGGATCTGCCATTACTTGGGGTTCTGTCTCTCCTATCACTGTATGAAGAGTTACCATTGTTGGAGTTGGAAGAGCTGTTGTCTTTCCTACTGTTGTGACCCCCCCCCCCCGGTTGTTGCTGTTGCCCCCCCTACCTCTACCTCTATTGGATTGGTAGTTGGGGTCATAGTTATTTCCTCTATATCTACCGGTAGGGTCTTTTGATGTAACCTTAGCTTCCTGTTGCCTTACATGGGCACTAGACATTAGGTTAACATCTTCATCTGCACTAGTGCTGATTTCCTGGACCTTTTTCTTAGTAGGCTGTGGGTTAGACTCTGCATATAATGTTCTCCTAGATCTTTCTTGGGTCTCAACCTCCAAGGCTAGGTCTAGGGCTTGGTCAAAAAAGTCTATTTTCTTGTTTTCAAGAGCTACAGAGATCCAGGGCCTCATGCCTTGGGTAAATGCCTTGCTTAAGATTTCATCGCTTTGGCGTTGGGCATTACACACTTTCCTGAGATGGCATGCATAGTCTAGGACAGGTTCATCTATCCTTTGTGCACGTAGTGCAGTCCTGGAGATGATATTGTCTCGAGTAGCAAAATACTCTTTTAATTTATTCACTACATTGGTCCATGTCAACATATCGGGTGTGGCACTTTCCCTGAAGGATTCAAACCAAGCTAGTGCTTGTCCTTCAAGGTACTTGGGTAAATATGTTACCATGGTGTCACTGTCTGTTACTTTGTACTTGTCCTTCAGATATTCTGGGAATTTGTGATCAATGAATAATGCTGTTGACATGAGTGGTGATGGGTGTGAAAAAGTTTTGGGTTTTGTTACCTCATGTAGCCTGATCTTTCTGTTGTCCTGTTGTTTTCTGTCTATGAGTTTGGTCATGTTGGACACCATGGAGATTATGATGTCGTCCTTGGATCCAGAGGCAGATAGTGTGACAACAGGTGTGATGGCTGGTGTGGGAGGCTGTGGGGTCTGGGATGATACCATCTTGATGAGATCTGCTATCTGTTGTTGTTGTCTCTCTAGGGACTTCCGCTGGTCTTCCATGGCCTTCTGTTGGGTGTCTATCGCCGCATTCCTCTCTGCCAATTGTTGGTTGAGGATCCTCTCCCTTTCCTCCTGCTGGGACTTGTTGGTCTCTAGGGCAGTAACTGCATCTTGGATGGCCTTCTCATATGCCCTTATCTTCTCAGCTGTCTGATTAGGTTGGGGGCCTTCATCGGTGTCCATGATGGAGGGTGTGGGGGAAGTGTCTCTGGAGGAGTGGCTGTCAAAGGCCGGAGCTGGGGTGGAGGATCTAGATGAGGGTGTGGATCCACCCCCTGAGGCAGATCCTTCTTCCCCTGAGGTAGATAGCATGAGTTGAGCGTCCTGTAGAGATCCCTGGGAAATGTTGGATCCCTGAGAACTGGTTGTTCCCTGAGTAGACAGGGTGGGTGGTGTGGGGTCTACTGAGTGTGGGTCTGTTGTACTGGAGGCTGATTTGCCCCCTGTGGGTCTCCTAGATCTAGGTGGGAGGGAGACCTCTTCAACAGGTCCCTGACTACGTAAGGTCTTTGTGTGTTATTCTGCCAGCTTGACTGATAAGACCTTGATGTGTGGGGTAGACCTCACTGACGTGTGGGAGACCTCACTGACGTGTGGGAGACCTCACTGACGTGTGGGAGACCTCACTGATGTGTGGGAGACCTCACTGACGTGTGGGAGACCTCACTGGTATGTGGGAGATCTCACTGGTATGTGGGAGATCTCACTGGTATGTGGGAGATCTCACTGGTATGTGGGAGATCTCACTGGTATGTGGGAGATCTCACTGGTGACCTTTGTGGACATGGTGTCAAGGTCACTGGGTGGGTGGAGTGGGGTTTACTGTGTGTATGATTGTTTTTAGTAATGTTGCCAGCTTAATTTCTATGTGCCTGTGAGAAATGGGATCTTAGTAGGATGTTCTCCACCACTTTGTCATACTAGTAATTATGCATGATCAAGTTGTCATATGAGAAATATCATATGACTAGTGGTATATAGTGTAAATCCAACAGGCTCTTATAAATAGTGTTATTTCCAGTTATCACTGGTTTATTCAGCTTTAGGCAACATGTAAGAAATATCAATCACACAGTTGTTAATATGCAGGTAATTTGCACATACAGTAAATATACAATAGTTTATAAAGTATAATGTTCTGTTCCACTCCACCTGTGAGGTAATAATAATACAATGTCCAGCATAGTTCTAGGTGGGTTCCCACACCTAGCTCCTGACCTGCTGCTTAGAGGAATAATGTAATAATGAATAACTTTACCCTCTGGTGGATGTCTTGGGGAAGATAGCCTCTGGCCACTAATGATGGAAACCAATGCCTGTCTAGCATAGTTTCACCATAGTGCAGTGGTATAGCAGGTAGCAGGAGATGACTGGAGATGTTACCTCTGGAGCGGTTCTGGATGTTCTGCTTTCTAGGAGGTGCAGCCAGGCTATTTGTACCAAATCTTGGCATTGCACCTCAGACTGACTGGGGCCAGTGGCATCTGCCTAACTCTGCAATTGTTTGAGGGGAGTCTTTCATGTGTCACTGGGTGCACAAAGGAACCCCATGGATGCCGCTGCGTCCCCCATTGTCTTGGTCGGTTCTGTGACTTCAAACCCCCATATCTCGGAAGTTTACGCCGTTACAACCGCCATTTTGGGCATGCGCAGAGTTGAATATGCCAAGTTTATAATGCCCGCTTGATAGGCGCGTAACTTCTGCCGGTTTGTCTGTAGTGCATTCGGAGGTTGAATCCGTTACTATGGCGTAACTTCCTTAATAATAGGAGTTCCGCCTTGATCTTAGGCTCATTTTGACCGTCTTATTTTGGGCTTTCCATAAATGCTTTGATATTTGACCTAGGTTGCTCAGGAGCGACGCTAGAGCGACCGAACAGTTATGGCGTCGTGCTTATGTAACCCATTGTTCAGTTATTAGAGTGCTCAGACACTCATGACGGCGTCTGCGGTGCCCAGGCACCCGTGACGGCTGGTTGCATTCACTTACAAGTTATTAGTTTGTGCACTGAACCATGAGGTCGCACACTGAGACCCTCAGGTTTATTATATTGTGCAGTGAACCATTAGGTCGGACCCTTTGATGTCATAAACTCTGTGTAACTGACCTGGCTGGTGTGCAGTGGGGCATGAACGCTCTTATACAAAGTTTGGGCGCTCTTATAGCTCTTAGAACCAACCTATGTATTACTTTCTTATGTATTCTTTGATTAATACAGTAATATGTTACAATATATGGAATAATAAAATGGTATATGATAGTTATATGCAAAAGAAGTGATACAGTAACACACACATCCTCAAAAGAAATAAGTTTATTGGATAACAGTCACTTTAAATTTATACCACATGTACTATAGGGGCCAACAAGTAAGCAGTTTAACCTTGAGAGAAAGACATTTCAGTGCAAAAACTAATATTTTGAGAGAGTAACCCCTTATAACAATTCTGGTCATTCATTTTCAGTGGAGGTATCAACAGTGGAGGGAAGTACAGGTAAACTAAAGTCTTACTTGATCTTAGGCACAAGAATGATCTAAGAGTATTTTAATGTATTTTGTATAATTCATAGACTAATATACATTTCAGCTGTGAATTGATTGTCTGTCTGATACTACCATATGTGATTCTTGTCACGCCTTTTCCAGTTGAGGGATCTACAGGGGAGCCAGGCACAGGTTAGTATGAGTACAATAGCTCGGTATGTGTGTACGAAGGCTGGGGTTTTTCTATTTGACTTGTTCGTTGCATTAATAAACTGTTATGTTCATTTATATAATGCTATAGAGCTGACTAAGTTTAATTGATTTTTCAAAGAAATTAATGAAGTGGTACAATAACTTCACATGTCATGACAAATGTTATCGCAAGCTAAGGTATGGGGGGGAAAGGGTTGATTTGGCTTTAGATTCCCTGTCTAAGTGCTTGTCCATCTTTTATATCATTTATACCACAGTTTATCTTTTTTCTCTTTGAAATAGTTGGTGTAAAGAGGTCAATTACATTGTAAGCATGCTGTCAGCAGTTGTCCAGTTCTGCGGCACTCCAGAAACGCCTGACATAGTGGGCGATTCAATCAAGCGTGGGATCTACTAATCCCATATATAAAAAAAAAGGAATGAGAAGAGAAAAAATCTGACTACACATTATTTTGACTATTCAAGGCTAAATCATGTCTCTTCATTTCCAGTGCCACCCACCACAGAAGTGTGTACCCCAGGGCACTATGTTGACGGTTCCCACTGTGAGCCGTGTCCTGTAGGTACTTTCCAGTCTGCAGACACGTTTAACGAGAACCCCCGTCTGTGTCAGTCATG
Source organism: Acholoe squamosa (assembly GCA_949317995.1). Classification (NCBI taxonomy): domain Eukaryota; kingdom Metazoa; phylum Annelida; class Polychaeta; order Phyllodocida; family Polynoidae; genus Acholoe; species Acholoe squamosa. The sequence continues at coordinate 8,271,601 of OX439051.1, read as the reverse complement.
TACTGCCGGTAACTTCTGCTCCAGGAAAGGCCTTGCAGCTCCTGAGGGGCGGTGCTCGGCAGGCTACTACTGCCCCCAGGGCAGCACCAGTGTGAAGAGTGTCTTCTGTCCTGAGAACTTTTTCTGTATCCAGGGGAGCACTGCTCCAGCACCCTGTAAACCTGGCTACTACTCTGATCCTGGATCTGTGGCAGCCTCCGACTGCACCGCACGGGGTAAGATGTTTTCTGATATTCCAGATTTTTTCAATAATGTAGATATTGGTTAATTGCTATTAATATCTCTTATATCTTTAGTATAAGAAAGTGTTCTATAGTTATTGTGAAATGTCCTATTTGGGCATGTAATCAACATGTGCAGCAAAGCCATTACAATATTGTGACTTTGGCATATGCCCACATATTTTTTGTAACTTAGAAAATGGTATTTAGAGATGAGATGTCTTTCCTTTTTGACATTTTGAAGTACTTTATAATTCCATTTCTTCTTTTTTGAGTCACCTCGCATATGACTAACTGAACCAAAATCCTTGCTAGACATGAATGATGCCTTTGCTAGTCCTGTTCCAAGCATGATGTAGAAGGTGGTCCCAGCCAGGCAAAAGGGTCACTTCTTGCAGAATTGACCTGGCCCTCCATGGAGACGAATGTTGATGCCGCCGCGCTTCCCGGGGTGCCCGGCCTAATGGGGTTTTGGGGGCAGAGCCCCCGATCAAGGATATATGCCAGAACTCATCTGAATTTGAATTACATTCAGATGAGATCATCTGAAACTTATGGAAACTTAAATGGAAGAATATTATTCAGATGAGATCCCATCTGAAAACAGTCAGAAGTGTGTGACAGCATGGTCCCCCCACGTCCCTGAGGAACTGAGGCGGCGTGAATGTTTGTTTCCAGTGTGAGGTCATTCTACTTCCGGCCAGGTCAAAATCCCAAGAAGAGACCCACATGCCCCAACAACACATGTATACTCGGAGCCCAGTCTCATCCGGTCGGGATTCAGGGAACTCCCTCTCTCGTGTTTGGGGATTGTGGGTCCCCATATTCTGGGGAATATTACTACGCACTATACCTGCCTACATTTAACCACTACAGCAACCTGCACCCAGAATTACTTTTACCCAGAAACACTGGTCGCCAGAGACCACTCATGTTAGTGGTCGAGCTGGGGCCAGATTGCTCGGAGCCGTCAGAATCTAGAACAGCGGGCAGATGGCCACAAGATGTTGACTATCTGTCATGAGTGAATTTATGGCAAAGAGTTGTAAGATCTAGTCTCTGTAGGGGTACTTGTCTCTCTAATTTTTGAGAGGGAAAAGGGGAAAAATACTAAAATATTCATTAGATCTGTGGCTCTGCCCCCGAATCCCCTTTTCTCTTTTCATCTGTGTTTGGGCTCTGCTCTGGCCTTCAATAAGGTCAGATACTAATTTTGAGCTGTCGCTCTTGATCAGATTGCACATGACCTTGACCTTCCAATCCACATTCAGATGGCAGAAACTGTGAACCTGGCTGGTACTGGCACAATAGTCCTAACCAATGTCGCAAGTGTCCTGTAGGTACTTACCAACCAACACATGCACATGGACGTGATGTTCAAATCTGCCAGTCCTGTCCTCTTGGTTATTACTGTGCATCAGAAGGACTTGCTGAAACCACTGGACGATGTGTCTCCCCTGGGTATTATTGTCCCATGAAGTCAACAAGTCAGACTTTCAAAAAGTGTCCAAGGGACTTCTACTGTACTGGTAACAGCACCAGCCCTACCCCCTGTCCTGGGGCCACCAACTCTGAGCCAGGCGCTAAATCTAAAAGTGAATGCAATGCAGGTAAGCTGAGAATAACTGAACAGTTACTTTTGACACTTATCAGGTCATGCAGTTGTCCTGAAAAGACTAGCAGAAATGCCGATTATACTTTGGGTAGAATATCGACCAATCAAGCAGATGCCCATTCTTTGAAAAATGCAAAGCAGACACTTTTCACAAGACAACAAGCTATATATATGGGTAACAGGCTTTTGAATCTTTTCTTGTCTTTTTTTGCCAGTTTTTCCTCAAAAACCTTTTATTTCAATGACAGTTGCACCTGTGACCTGTCCTGATGGCACCTACATCAATGGAACATCATGTGCTGATTGTCCAAAGGGAACCTTCCTTCCACCCTCAACAACTGGTACAAAGTGTCGTCCTTGTGATGCTGGCAAGTACTGCACTCACCCTAAATCTACTGCTGTAAGTGGGACGTGCTCTGCACGTTACTACTGCCCCCAGGGTAGCACCCATCCAACAAGTGTCATCTGTCCACAGGACCACTACTGTCCTGGTGGGGCTGGGGCACCGACTAAATGCCCTGATGGTAAGGTCTCATTAGAAGGGTCCTATCAGGAATCTGACTGCAATATAGGTAAGTAAAATTCTTTTATTTTTGCACCTGGACATCTGAGATGTTAATATTGAAATAATATTCTTAAGTATATGTCGATAATAAGTCAGTGTATAAAATCAAAAGTGACCTGCATGAATATTTTCATACTTACCACAAAACCTAAACACAACATGAGTTCAAGGGGATGGTATAACCTATGCTGGTGCCCTGCAGGTATTGTGGGCATATGCCCACAGACCATGCCGATGACTTTTCCCCAGATTCTGGGGAGAGATTCACTTGAATTCCACTAGATGGCAGTTTAAAATCTCCAATCACAGTCTAATAATGCAAACATCTGTATAGGAGAGACATGTGTACCTTTTTGGTGAAAGGGTGGCCCCTTGTGAGTAAGTGTGAAAACAGTGGATGATTGACTGGTAACCTCTTAGGCATGGCCTGTCTGTATACATGTCCCCAATATACAGGCTGGTTGCAAGCCAAAACTATACCGAGGTAGCAGATTGACCTATGAGCACAGCCATTGGTTGAAGCTGATTCCTAAGCTATTAATCTATACACAACCTCAGATGAGTGAGGCCTTGCAGATATAAAAATAATAACGTGTTTGGCTTACAGCATTAAAAGACTGTGGTCCGGGTTATTATACAAATGACCAAAGCTGTTCACCATGTCCCGTGGGTACGTACCAGCCAGGATGGACGAGAGGTCGGGGCCTCCTCCAGGTCTGCTTGTCGTGTGATTCAGGGAAGTACTGTAAAAGGACGGGTCTTGCTGCACCCTCAGGTCTGTGTGCACCTGGCTTCTACTGTCCTGCTAGAAGTGGCACGAGGACTCACTCCATGTGTCCTGCTGGCCACTACTGTATTGTGGGGTCAGCATTCCCCATAGCATGTCCAATTGGGTTCACGTCTGCTGAAGGGTCGACGACGCTGTATGAATGCACATCAAGTAGTAAGTTATGTTTTGGGAAATGAACGTCCACACTTGTTTGTATTTGTCCCAAAACATGGGTACATTGTTAAAGTCCTAGCTTATCATCATATTTCTGGATATTCCATCATGTTCATTTATATCTGAGATAACGTTCCCTTTTGGTTCATCAGACACATATTGTTCTAACATTTTATACATTAGAAATGGTTGCTATAAAATACATTAACACACTCATATATATGCATGTCACATAGAATGTATGGGATGGAATTGCACAATTTTACCCTGTCTGAGCCTCAGCACATTTCTCCCTCAGGGTTACCATGCTCCAAAGGGTACTACATGGATGATGAACGCTGCATCCCATGCCCTCCTGGTACCCACAAATCTACTGTAGGAGACTCGGCATGTCACGAGTGTCCCGCAGGCTCGTACTGCAGCAGGCAGGCCAACATCCAACCATCAGGCAATTGTCAAGCTGGATACTACTGTCCTGGAGGTAGTGATAATCCCAACCAGCACCTGTGTCCCAAAGACCACTACTGTGGAGCAGGATGTGGTGTTCCTGTACCTTGTCCTTCTGGTACAAGGTCATATCCAGGCTCATCCAGCTCTGGCCACTGTCATCGCAATGGTAATGTGAAACATGGGTCCTTTCTACCTAAAATCATCTCCAGGCAGATTTATTTATCTTAGTCATTACATTGTAGTGCTAGGTTTTCTTGCATATACAAAGAAAACTACCACTCCCTTAACATTAAGAGCACAGCATAGATTGAAATAGGTTTACTAATACTTAAATTGAGAATCTCATCAACTGTTAAGATCTGCAATTTTCCAATAGTACTCATTTTCAAAAATGAGCTAAAAGGAACACAAAAAGAACATGCATTATATTCTGCTCTCTCAATAGCTTGCTCATGCATTATAAAATATCTGATTTCAGATAAATCAGGACATAACATAATGATATTAGATCTGGATGGAAGCCATCCACCATCAATGATTGATTTATCATGCTTGTTGTAACATGTAGTTTTTTGAACATTTTGCAGTGCCCAATGAGTGTTCTGCAGGCTCTTACTTCCACCAGAACCAGAAGTGTAACCCATGTCCAGCTGGAACCTACAAACCTGCAAAGAGCCGTCATGGTTTTGAGGCGTGCATCCCATGCCCTGAAGGCCAGTACTGTGAGAACCCTGGGGCTTCACGTCCTACAGGACCTTGTCCTGCCGGCTACTTCTGTCCACTGGCCAGCAGCAGCCCAGGGGCCATCATCTGCCCTCCCAATCACTACTGCCCACCAGCCACCCCTGGACCAATACGGTGCACTGGTGGTAGACGCACACTCCCAGGGTCTACCGCCTGCTGATTTAGTAATAAGGCCTAAAAAAAATAGTTGTGTTCAGGTATCCCGACCGACCCTAATTATTTGGCCCAACCCTAATTCTTTTTAGAATTGTTATTGTAAAAATGACTACTAGCTTAAAATAACCAACAGTTTTATATATTTTTAATTTGTTTGATATGTTGAGCCATATTTTATATCATTTTTGGCAGTTTTTGGCATCCAGGAACTTAAAAAAACAAAATCTAAAAAAAAAATTCGACCTACCTACCCTAATTTTGTGGGCTATGTTACCTGAACACAGGAATTTTTTAGGCCTAATGACAGAAAACTGAGAAGAAATAAAGTATGATGCACTTAATTATCTAAATGTCTGCTTCATGTATTTTGGTGAATGGAAAAACTGTCCTTTGTTTTTTTTTTGTTTTTGTTTTTTTTTGGGGGGGGGGGGCTTACGGGTGGGCCAGCATGGGTGAACCCGGTTTGGGAGCAGTTCAGAAGCATATCTTGAGTATCTGTACAAAATTGCAGAGCTTTATCTGCATCGCGTCTTGCTTATCATCCTACATGTAGGAGTTAGGACTACTGTCCTTTGAAATTTGTGTTCTTTTGGTTGCCATGGAAACAGCGATTTCTGTGGGAGAGAGCTGGACACTGAATAAACAGGCCCATATATGGTCATTTATGCCATCCAAGAAATTTCAGAGCTTTACCTATAGCAGATCCAGGGATAAGCACCGTGCTACATATAGGACAGTAGGAGCTTGGGTATCTGTCTCCTCTGTGAAGGTCAAAATGTGTACTGTAGGACATCTCCGAAGTAGAAGGAGTTTTGGGATATGTGTGTGATGTCATAGAAGTATGTAAGAAGACCTATATGGAGCAATTGTTTTGGAAGCCTTGGACCTAGAGCTATAGGATGCAACACTTTACTTCCATATGTGTTAAGTTAACTTATGGATATTCTTCTCATAATGTCTCTCAGGTGTCCTACATGTAGGACAGTAAGATCTGTCTGGTACAAGGCATGGGTTGTACCTTATGAACAAGGATATTTTACACAGATTAGTATTAAAATGGCCAAAATTGAGCCTCCATTGCACCTTATAGGATCCCCTCAAAGTGTGGGTTCCATATGTGACATATTACAGTAGGTATTACAGAGTAACATGTGGAGGCCATATGGAAACCTCATATGGACAAAATATTTCAAATAATAAAGAAAATATTTCAAAACATCAGTGTAATGTTTGTTGAAACTCATCTCAGGCATGATCCTATTTAACAGATGACTTGCGTGCTACTGCATGTGTATAATTATGCATAGCTGTGTAGTCCCTGTCTTATAACATACATACACCATTAATATTGAACATTTAAACGTAAACATGGAATCTCATTATATGAAGACACTTATTGGATATGGACTTGGTGTCTTTAATGTCATTCTGTGGACATCATCGTCAGCTGCTGTACAGGCACTTAAGAGAGAAGTGCCTGACTTTCAGCTCAGGAGCTTAATTCAAAACATCCTGGGATTGCACCACCAGCGATCTTAGGAATAAATCAGCCTTATCCTATTAAGCGATCTTAAGAGTAGACTGGGTTCACATATCCTAGCCAGCACTAAGATCGCATCGATCTTAGCCTCAGCCCTCCTACACTATTCCAAGAATAACTCACTAGGCACAGGGATAAGAGTCCCAAAATAAAGGAATAGCTGTGGAGTCACTCATCTTCACAAGAGTGCTCATACCATCGTTCCCCGTGGAAGGGCTACTGTGATATGGGTAAGAGGAAAAGATGAACTATGGTGCTGCCATCTGGGGAGAATAGTTGGAACTAGTATTTTCTGAGCAAACTGAGCAAAGGGATACATGGAGATTATTATACACACCATAGCTTAAGCCTCCCCACCCCCCATCAATCTTCTACTTATATGAAATATGACATTAAAAGATAAGATTCCTCTGTTACAGTATGAACCTACAGGCACATGATGTCCTACTTATATATAGACGTCCTATGACAAAGAACCAAACAGCATGTATGCACCATGCACTAAACAGGGGGTGGGGAACGGATATATTAGTTTCAATCTGTAAATAAGGTAATGTTAATCCAAATGTTCAACCAGGTTTCAATAGAAATATCTTACCTCAGTAGAGAGAGAATGACTTGCAGCAAGAGGATACCAAAGGGAGTATGTTAGCACTTCACTTCAACACTAGAGAAGGAAGAAATACCTTAGAGTGCCCTTAACGCATGAGTAGGCCTAAGGGCCCTCAAGGACTCCCCTGTTTATGTAATCAGCATGCTGTTTCCTCTTTCGATCTGGAGTGTTCCCTGTAAGTGCACTTGTACTCAGGTGAAACCACTATGCATTTCTTTCACTAAGATCGCAGTGATCTTAGTGGTGGAAATGAAATAGTGAAGTGATCCCAGGACTAGCTATTCTGGACAGGCCTGCAACCACTGCATTACATAGGGTAGACTGGCCAGGTTTTATGATATGTGCCTACACTAAGGTCGCTGGGGTTGCGATCCCAGGATGTTTTGAATTAAGCTCCAGTGTTCTTCGTTACATTGGTCTAATGCTCATTGGTGCAGTATTCATGAACTGCAGCAAAATGGAACTAAGGAATCCTGCATCCATGTGCTCCTACTTGGGGTCTGTACTATGGGCTACAATATCCTGCATTTTTTGGCAGTGTCAATTATCCCCTTGAGCTAACCCAGAAAATTGTCGTCATCTGTCGCCATGATTGGTCATCAATGGTGACTCCTATTTGAATGATTACTCATTCCGTCATCTTTCGCCACTGTGTGTTAGACTCATGTTGCATAGCAATTGCTATTCCTGGTGATCTTGTGCTATAACGACGTTGTGTTTCATCTAGCAACATATGTGAGCCACTTCACACAGGATGACGAGGACTCACGACAATTTGCTGGAATGTGTCTGTAGAATTAGTCTGTGCAATGGCTGGAGTAGCTATTGTATTAAAGATATCATTTGATAAATCGCCAGACTTGGTGCTCTGCATGTGTATCTTTGGGTGTGTACTGGGAATGATCTGTTTGATTCAGCCTTGGATGGATTTAACCCATGGATTTACACCAGGATTCGCTACTTCTGCCGCAAACTGTAGCACCTCAGCCTGCAACTCTGGCACAAGTAAATGTGTGGTAAAAAGTCCAACACGGTGCGTCGTCCTTGGCTTTATTGCTGCCATATTTGAGGCTTTCTTCATTCTGCTGGCTAGTACTTACCTGAAGAAGGTGAAGTGAAGCGTGTTAATCTTTGTTATGTCAGCCATGACAATACCGCTATGTCTGATATGCTCTATCTATCTTGATGAACCAGTCTGGATTACAGTACCATATACTGTCTTACTCATCTCCATACATGTGGTTGGATCTGGATTGGCCGTAGTGACCCAAGTCACTTCATGTCAATTGATGAGTCCAATACACGTCTCTATAATAAAAAAAAACAAACCTTGAACCTGTGCTGAATCTGATCCTTCAGTACACCCTCCTTGGTGCATATTTGTATGGGAGAAGGAACATACTGGAGGCAGCCGGGTAGCTAACTTTGAATCATGGTGACATGTAGCATTGAGTACTCTGAGTGCCAAGTTTAATAATGAAGAAAAGCATGAAGACTTTGAAAAGTAGTACTTGGGTAAACAGTCCAGCAGAGATCTCGATACTCCTAAGTAGAAGGATAGTCACTTGAAATGGCTATGTTGGGTCCGATGTAGGCCTTAGTCACCTGTTGATTTAATCACTGTGAAAAGGCTGTTTGGATCTATATGCTCATCAGTTTGAAAACATTGTTTACATTCTAACATATTTAAACTATTATCACCATGATTCAAATTAAGATTCCAAACTGGAGAAAAGGGACTGACAACTCCAGGGGTGGAAACTTGGTTGTAGAAACTTTCAAAACTGTCAGAAAATAACAAATATACTTCTTGGCACTGTGTACCCAAGTGTATTAAACAATTATTTTACTTTTAGTTGAAAAAGATATTGATATTAGAACTGGTTTTGTTTTGTCAAAGTAACACAGCGCGGCACCTTCTGATTGTTCACTATCACTTGAAGCGAGTTGACGTTGCAATGTTTCAGTTCGAACGGGTTCTTGGCGTAATTTCCTTTGAAGGCGTCGTGGTCTAGGAAACAAATCATCATGGACTTGGGTAGTTGACCTGTGTTGGAGTGCGTGTAGGTGTGATCTCTGTTGCCCGCAGGGATAGCATAGGTCGTCACCTCCACTCTGTTCACTGGGTAGTCAAAGGGACCCTGTTCTATCACTGTCTTTTTGTGCGTTTCCACCACAGAATCAGCTATGACCACTTGACACACATAGAGCTTAGCTTTGTGGATCTTGAGTTTGTATGCGGTGGCACGCTCATCAGATAGAAACCGGGGGCAGCTTGTTTCATAGTGAGGTTGATTTCCGGCTCTCCAGCTATGAACTTTGGTTGATGAGCTAGGTCAAAGTGGAGTCTCAACATCAGCGAAAAGCGTCTGTTGGAGATAAGTTTCTGGTGAGCCTTGAACCCTGGGTTGTCATTGTTCAAGGTGTCGAAGTGACCAGCCCTGTCTTGATGCCAACCTTGGACGTTCATGATGTTCTCCTTGATGCCTCTGGCGTAGTTGAGTAAACCTTCCAGGTAAGCTCTGTAGGGGTAGGTCCCGATGGAGAGCGAGTGAGCCAAGTTGTTCACCGGAGTCACCACGTCAGTGTCGTCCAGTGCGTCACCGTTCGGTTTCAGCACCTCGCATTCCAGTTGAAGGTAATTTTCGTTCAGGTCCGTGTACTCTTGGGACTTATTGATGTCGAAATTGATGTTGCTCCCGTCTCCCAAAGAGTTTTTCATTTCTAGCCCGACAATGGTCGACTTTAGGATAGTAGTTTGAGTTGTCACTACGACGTGCAGGTCGAGCTCAGAGAGCGCGCACTCGCTGCTGTTTTCGTGTACGCAAGCCATTGTGTTCCCTCTTCACGTCAGTGGTAGACTGACGCAGGTGACCTCTAGTCCTTTTATATATAGACCGCCTCCCTAGCGATCGAAAATGTCCCCCCCCGCCGTCTCTTGCAAGAACCGCTTCCCGTTTGAGGAGCTCGCCCGGAGAGATCACTTTACCCGTCAGACTCTTCAGAGCACCTACTCCTCTGTTTTTCATGCTGTTCTTTAAAGTACCTCCCTCCATCACATCCTTGGCCACACCCACGCCAGTGCGGAACAGAGTTTCTCCCACCGTCTTCAAAAGGGGTGTGGCCGAGCGCATGAGTCCTAAGAGGGCGCCACTGAAACCGTGACCGTTCTTGAAAGATCATCCGCTGTACATATTGATTCCATTGCCAAACTGAGCCTTGTAGTAATTGCTGTATCCTTGTCCGGTGGTACCCTTCTTTAACGTTTGATGGGTCTCAGATGAAGTGTCACCGTCACCTCTCCTCTCATGAATGGTATGGATCGGCCGGTTCTGGCTCTTAAGTAGATGCCGACTTCGTCCAACCTTTTGGACTTCAAGGGAAAATAATCCAAATGTGGAAAACTGATAGCTTGCATTCCCCCTTTCTGCAGTCCGGTTCTGTCGACTGTGACGCAGCGTAACAGAGTGAAGTGCATGTCGCCCACTCGTCTGTCTTGAATGGCGTCGGTGTATACGTCCACAGAGTACACGTCTCCGAAGGGGTCCATGATGTCGACGCCCGTGGTCATCGTCATGAACTGAGTTTTCACCCCGAATCCTAGAATGTGCACCAGATGTTCAGTGACGAGCACGCCAGTGTGCCCTAGCACGTTGATGGTGACGCGTCTAATCAGCGAGTCTTACGCGAAGATGGCCATCGAATTTTTTAAAAAGTTCTGACCTTCCAAATTATCTGTCAGGAGCAGGTTCAAGCGCTCAATGAACTGAGCGTTGTTTCCCGTGAAAATGGGTGGCACTGGGAATATGTTCGTCAGCAGCGTTCGCACGCACGTTCTTGAACCATGGCGTGTGCCATACTCCTCATTTTTCGCCTCTTGTTGTACAGGGCAGAATTTTCTTGTGTCAACGTGACTCGTTAAATTCTTTCTAGGTTTCAATATCTGCGCCTCCAACTCTTTTTCTAACAGCTCCGGTGTCATTTTGTCGACAAAGTTCTCCTCCATCCTAGTCAGACGATTAGCGCTTCTGATGATCTTCTGCAGGTTGATCACTCTGTCCGTCTTCCAGTCCACCTCGGGATTTTTCTTGAATGTTTTTCTCTCATTAAAAACTCTTTTCGCCTCGGCCTGCAAGTTCTTTGTGCACAGAGGAACGATCATGATCAATCTTTGTCTCGCACGTTGCTCCATTCTGTCGGGAGGATGATTTTGCTGAGTGCTACTTCGTGGTCCTCTGATAGGAGGAGAGGTGAGTCGAAGTGGGTTTGAAAAGAGGTCAGAGTGTTCTGAGGGAAATAGTCCATAGAACTGTTGCTAGGCAGGGTGATGTTCATAGTGTCGTACGAGATTTTCTTCACAGGAATGCACTCATTAAACTTGTCGCCGTAACCTAGCCAACGCACGAAAGCTAAGCGTTTGCCCTTGACGGTCTTGTAGTACAGCACCTTGCCTATCAGGTAAGTCTTGCCGTAACGACTCTTAGAGACCTTCTGAACCTCCTCCAGATAAAACATGCCCTCCCCGGTGTTGTCTTCCAGCTCAAACCCTCTGCTACCCAACGTTTTAGCGACATTGAACACTTCCTCCTTCCAGTTTCCCTCGTAACCTTTGTCGAAGGGTCCTTTAGCCCTCAACATTCTCACTCTGTCGCCTGGAACGATGACGTCAGTGTCGGAGCATCGAGGGTCCGTCTTTTTCCATATTTCCTCGGTTTGTTTCTTAGTAGGGAGGTCGTGTCTGTAGAAAATAGTTTCGCTGTTTTCAGCACTGACATCAGAAGGCGACATTTTCACCGTCTTGTGGTGAGTGCGATTTTAAGAAGACACCACCTTGTCCAGTACGTCTAGGTAGCGATATGTGCGCTTGTGTGTGAAATAGCGCCACAGCTATTCCTTCAGACTTCGATTCAAATGCTTCACTAGACTAGCTTTGATGTCGTCGTTTTCGCTGGTGAAAAACTGACAGCAGTGCCGCCTTTTGATTTGACGGAAGGCTCCCACGCATACCTGGAGAAAACGTCGAAGGCCGTGACCACGTACCGGAACCCATCGTTGTGAGATGCAAAAGCTTGCATGCCATCAGATCTAACTGCCTCTGTTGATCGATTTCCCTGGTTATCGTCTTGTTCCTTGCCAATTTTCTCCGGATGGGCTTATGTTTAGTGTAGGCGTCCAGAGATCCCAAGGCATCTCAGATGAAAGCCAAGCTTCGGTCGTGGAAATGGTGTTTCTGGAGTTTAATGATGCTGGTGAAACTAGAGGGTGCTTTGACGTCGGTGTACTTAGCCACCACTCGTCTCTTTTCTTTTTCCTTCTTGGCCAGTTTCTTAGACCTCGCCATCTCGGTGAGTCGGAGTCGGAGTACACTTGGCGACTGCGTCCTTTCTTTTTTTTGCTTTGATTACTCATCTTGATGGAGGAAGGGCGAGGTGTAGCAGGCGATCTCCTGCTGGAAGTCGGAGTTTTGTAAACATTGTCGTTGTATTCGTTGTCCTTGCAACAGGAGGTGGCAGTGCCGATGAGGGGAGTGGCGTCCTCGTAGTAGTGGTAGTGGTAGTCGTCGTCGTCTTCCTCATTGGAACTCATTTGTTTCCTCCCTCTGCCGGCAGGTATTCTGTCCGAAGCTTTGTTAGGACCCCCTGGTTTATAGATTTGGTTTCCGATCAAGGAACCGGTGGGATCTTCCATGCTCAGCACGAGCTTTAACAGCGTGTACCCCTCTGGTCTCGATGCTGTCTTCCTCAACCTGCTAGCATTGTTCAGTAAGTCCACTATGCTAATTCGTCTGGCGGGATCCGTTTTTCGACCCATCATCTCGCTCACCGAACCGTCGTCGTTCCATTTGACCAAGTCGGATTTTTGCAGCCTCTTAAACAGCTTGGTGGTGGCGTTGCGTTTCCTCTGTGGAACTTGTTCGAGCAACACCTCAAGGAGGGAAGCTCGGGGTTTGGCGTTGCTATGAGAGCTGATGCAGGAATCAGGTCGTTGTTGGGATTTGCAAGAAAGAATTGTAACCTATTCAACAACCTCTTGTATTTCAGCATTTTTTTGCGCAATTTCAAAGTGGGGTCATTCAACACTAGGTCCAAGTCCCTGTAGATACATTGTAGCACCTGGTGTAATGCGGCGTTGGGATGAAGACCTTGTTCTGCCTGTCTGTAGTAATAAGCCATATTGGAGGGTGGGGATATGGCAGTGGCGAAAGAGGAGGGGTTCTTTCATGCTCGTCAGCATCAGCAGCAGGAGCAGCACCAGCAGCAGCAGCAGCACCACCACCACCAACACCAACACCAACACCAGCAGCAGCAGCTGTGGGGACATCAGCGTAATTTCGAGAGCGACTTAGGATCTACGAGAGCCAAGCGCTTGTAGTGTTGCTCCCCGGGGTCCATCATCATCAAGGCAGCTGTGGTGGTGAGGTGTCAAATGAGGAGCTCTATATACGGAGAACGCTTTTTATAAGGGGTGAGGCCATGCCTATCAGAGTCGGAATGAGGAAACCGCCCCTTTGAACCAAGACGTTTCTCTTTCTTTTGATGGTGGTAGCTTTTTTGCTCACCGTCCTCAACACGTCAGCAGATTCTGGAAGACTTTCCAGTTGGTTCTCAGTGAGCGGAATGTTTCCCTCCAGTAAATTCTGACCGATTTCTATCAACGTCGTGATCAAATCATCGCTTCCGGAGCCTATTAAATGCTCACAATCCTCCAGTGAACACTTTGTGTTTAAGGGTGCCGTAATGTCTTCTGAGTCGATGAGTAGCCATTACTTTCTCTTTCTCTTTTTGTCTAGCAGAACGAACATGATCTGATTGTCTATGGTCGTCAGGGAGGAGCATATTCTCAGGTCATCCGGTGTTGTCTGCTTGAAGTCCAGAAACAGGTATGAGTGAGGACACTTGAGTTCATGGGTAAATATACTGAAGAGGGCCGCTGCCTTGGAGGGAAACACCTGACTAGACAGAGCGCGTTGTACCGTGTCGCAAGGGTTCTTAAAAATGATCATGTAGTGAGCGTTCAGACTCATAGTTCGAAATTCGGGTGATTTCTGGAATAGGTTCTGAGTGATATATATGACGCTCATGTTCCAGTGATGGGAATATTTGGTGAAGATGTCGGCTACCACTTGCTGATTGGAACTGCTCATCAGATCGTCCAATATCAGTAAAGTATGTGGTCGAGGCGCGGTCAATTCTTCTTATTTTTCTTCTCCCACTATGTATTCTTTGCTGGAAAGACCTTCTCTGAATTCCACTCCGTAGTCTTTTTGCATTTTTTTAAAGAGGGGCTGCCACTCGCTGTAATGGTAAAAATCTTTTCCACTGGCGGTGTGACCAAATTGCTAACGTCACAAGCGTGATTTTCCACAACCAGAACCGCTGATGATGCAACTGAAGGGTCCTTGTAGTCGGGGATCGAAATCTATTTCAGTGAAGGTCTTGAGTTTACCACTCGACATTTTTCAGCGGTCGTTATGGGGTCGTAGTAGTAGTAGAAAGTGGTGGAAACTACGGTCGTGGTGACATGTTCCTCAGTCAAACGCTCGGTGAGAAATGGTTGTCAGGAAAGAGTCGTAGCGAGTTTTATTCTATCTTGTTACGTTTCACGACACCCGATAACATTACCGTCTCTCATATTTTTTTTCTTCTTACGCAATATATTTTCACTCAATTGAGGTGACAGGTGACGACTTCGAAACGATTCCAGATCGTGTTCATGACGGCCACCACATGCACCCACCAAACGGGAGTGGCGGTTACCCCCAAATAACCAATGTCTTCTTCGAATCTTTTCATGGCGCTTATTCTCACGATATTTGAACACCCTTTATTTTCATGAAATGCCCAACGAGTGGGTGCACTGAGGGTGGTTATCAAACAGTAATGGAGTAAATTCTTTTCTTTAGAGACAGCTTTTGGCCATACCCCTATTTTTTTCTTTTTTTACTACTTCTTCTACTGTTTCTACTGCTTTTGCTGTTGCAACTGCTGCTGCTTCTCTTGCTTCTACTGCAGCTGCTTCTGCTGCTGCTGCCGAAGAAGAGCCGCTACTTCTTCTACTACTACTACTACTCCTTTCCCTGGTGGTGCTACTTCTTCTTCTTCTTCTGCTCTCGCTATTTCTATCACTACAATTACTTTTGGTACTACTGCTGCTGATACTGGCGCTGCTACTAAATTCCTCACCTTTGCTTTTCATTAAAATAATTCATCACCTTAAAAGAGGCATGAGACTGAAATATGTGCTGATCTCTACGTTCAGATAAGAAAATAGATGGGGTTTCCCTAATTGTTCTTTTAAAATCTCGCTCTATCTCAAGTGGAATATTTTAAAAAAGAGTGAAAATAAAATGAAAGCTCAAAAAGAAAATAATAAAGAGAGTGATGGACTTTCGGATTTCCTCCTAGAGTGTAGGTGGTAAACAGGCGGCGAGGTATCTACAGCGACGGTGGTGGTGATGATGGTGGTGGTGGTGGCAGCAGCAGCAGCAGTAGCAGCAGTGTTAAAAGCAGTGGTGAAGTCAAAGGAGACAGCGGACGTGTTCTGCCCTTCCAAGAAAAATCAGGGCTCTTTATATAGTTGAGAGAATCATCTAATCCCATTTTCACCTGACGTGTGGGAGACCTCTCTGACGTGTGGGAGACCTCACTGACATGTGGGAGACCTCATTGATATGTGGGAGATCTCACTGACATGTGGGAGATCTCACTGATATGTGGGAGATCTCACTGATATGTGGGAGATCTCACTGGTGACCTTATTGAACATGGTGTCAAGGTCACTGGGTGGGTGGAGTGGGATTTACTGTGTGTGTGATTGTTTTTAGTAATGGTGCCTTAATTTGGGATCTTAATAGGATGTTCTCCACCACTTTGTCATGGTGGAGATTGTGCATGATCAAGTTGTCATATGAGAAATATCATATGACTAGTGGTATATAGAGTGTAAGATCATCAAGCTCTCATAATTGTGTTAATTCCAGCTATCACTGGTTTATTCAGCTTTAGGCAACATGTAGGAAATATCAATCACACATATGTTAATGCAGGTAATTTCCACATACAGTAAATATACAATTGTTCATACAGTATAATGTTCTGTTCCATTCCACCTGTGAGGTAATAATAATAATAATACAATGTCCAGTATAGTTCTAGGTGGGTTCCCACACCTAGCAGGAATTATATAATAATGTTCAACTTTACCCTCTGGTAGGTGTCTTGTAGCAGGTATACTCTGGCCACTAGTGGTTCAGACCTATGCCTGTTCTGGCATAGTCTAACCCAGCATAGTGTAGAGCTATAGCAGGTAGCAGGAGTGATGACTGGAGATGTGGTGCTGGAGATTCTGCCTCTAGGAGGTGCAGCCAGTGGTATTTGTACCATTTCCTGGCTTGGCCCCTCAGACTGACTGGAGGCAGTGGCATCTGCCTAACTCTGCAATTGTTTGAGGGGAGTCTTTCATGTGTCACTGGGTGCACAAAGGACCCCCATGGATGCCGCCATGTCCCCCATTGTCTTGGTCGCTGTGGCATGTTCTGACCCTCATAACTCAGCCAATTACGCCGTTACAACCGCCATTTTGCGCCTGCGCAGACTTGAATATGTGAAGTTGTCAACGCCCGCTTTTTGTGCGCTTAACTTGCGCTGGTTTGTCTGTGGTGCATTTGGAGGTTGAATTAGTCTACATGGCGTAACTTCCTTAATAATGGGAGTTCTGCCTTAATCTTGGGCTCATTTTGACCGTCTAATTATGGCCTTTTAATAAATGCTTTGATATTTGACCTAGGTTGCTCAGGAGCGACGCTAGAGCGACCGGAAGGTTATGGCGTTGTGACTTATGTAACCTATTGTTCAGTGTTTTGGGTGTTGAGACACTCATGACAGCGTCGGCGGTGCCCAGGCACCCGTGACGGCCGTTTGCATTCACTTACAAGTTATTAGTTTGTGCACTGAACCATGAGGTCGCTATTTTAGACCCTTAGAATCATTATATTGTGCAGTGGACCATGAGGTCGCTGTCTTTGGTGATGTCACTTATGTATAATTGACCTGGCTGGTGTGCAGTGGAGCATGAACGCTCTTCTAGAATGTTTGAGCGCTCTTCTAACCAACCTATGTTTTATTTTTTATGTATTCTTTGATTAATACAACGATATGTTACAATTTATGGAATAATAAAATGGTATATGATAGTTGCTAATCCCTAAGTATGTCATGTTACCATGTTTACCAGAATGTTGGCCTCTGATTGGCTGAAAGGTGGTCGCTAATCCCCTAAGTAGGTCACGTTACCATGGCAACGGGGCACATGACCAAATGGAGGCCTCTGATTGGCTGCATCCCCAGTGAGTAATATCCTTAGATTAGCTTTAGTCCCATTCCGATACTACTTTAGTCATCAATGGTGACTCCTTTTTGAGTGATAACTCATTCCGTCATCTTTCGCCACTGTGTGTTAGACTCACGTGGCATATCAATTGCTATTCCTGGTGATCTTGTGCTATAACGACGTTGTGTTCCATCTAGTGACATGTGTGAGCCACTTCACACAGGTTGACGAGGACTCATGACAATTTGCTGGGAAGGTATGCTAAATTATCATCAGAGTCAAAGCAATGAGATTTTCCTAGTACTAATAATGTACATGTATGTATGTGTATGGATCTTAACCGAATAACTTTTATTTAAAAGTCTAGATGCTGCTGGTGTAGCTGTAGATCAATTTATAAATGATTACACTTAGATCAAGTTTTATAAATAACTAAAGACATGCATTACAGCCAATCAGAGGCCAACAGAAGAAGAAGAAGAAGAAGAAGAAGAATTATTTTAATAGATCTGCAACCATGATAAATAATAGGAATTTCCTCAATTTCAAAGAATAATGGGTTTAAATTAGATCTTTTACAACATTACCCCCACTACTACTTATTCATCCATCTGCAAAGGACCATAAGCCGACAGTGCATCAAACCGTGCATCAGTCCTGCGTACATATTTGGGTTCTTTGCTGAAAATTTTACTTCCCAGCTTCCCCACTTTTCTTCTCCATTCATCATATTGGGATGAATGATGAAAAAATGTGGAAAGCTCTAATGGCGAGTTTATTTTTTCGCAACATGCAGTAGGATGGTACCAGTGATCCAGACCTTTTACATTACCATAACATTACTAGTAGGAACAGGACTACGGTATATATTATCATAACACCACCAGTAGGAACAGGACTATGGTATATATTATCATAACACCACTAGTAGGAACAGGACTACGGTATATATTATCATAACACCACTAATAGGAACAGGACTACGGTATATATTATCATAACACCACTAGTAGGAACAGGACTATGGTATATATTATCATAACACCACTAGTAGGAACAGGACTATGGTATATATTATCATAACACCACTAGTAGGAACAGGACTATGGTATATATTATCATAACACAACTAGTAGGAACAGGACTATGGTATATATTATCATAACACCACTAGTAGGAACAGGACTATGGTATATATGCTTTCACTCTAATACCGTAATACTTCAAGTATAAGGCACACCCTGCCTTGAAAGAAATGAAATAAAGTGCACCTGGGGCTTGATTTCAAAGGTACTCTAACTTTACCCCACCTACTCTATCATCTTGTTTTGATCCATGTTTACTTTAAACACCCCTGCCCCTAACGAAGGGAGTTGCTTATTCCAGCGCTCAAGATTAAGAAGCATTGACAGGACTGGGTTCAGCAGGACTGAGGGTTAGCTTACTCCATCCTTCCCTCCTTTTCCCCCACAAAGTGCTGATGGCTACTGTACGTGCCTTTCTAATGAGATGAACCCCCTTACAGGGTGCACCCTGAGTTTGATAGAAATATGAGGCTTGATTGTAACCAGTTTAGTCATCTATAAGGCACACCACGATATTATCAAATGCATTTCGGTCTATCTTCAAGTAAAAGCCTTTTTGAGTTGGCGTATCTATGAAGTAACAAAAATATGATTATTTATTCATCATAACTATGACATTAGTTTGACAGGCACACTTATAGTTGAACATACAATTTTAAATCAACAGTTAGAGCTGTAGTAGTGTTGGAAGAGGAACAATGGACACTATTAATGCATTTGGTGAATAAGTCTATTATTGGTGAAAAGTTGATGATAAGGCAATGCAGTGAGGTGCACACATACTCCCATTTTTCAACATTTTCCCCATTGACAGAGTGGTGAATATTTGACGATTGGACATCTTTAGAGTTTCCAGACAATACCATGACATTGATTTAAGCAGGCATACTGTGGTTGTAGATATTTTCAATGGTATAAATTTTCACTGAACTGGTAAAAAAGTATAATTTTGCGTGTACTTAAATTCACGGATTTTCAAAATCAATGGTCAAAGGTGTGTGAGTGTAGTGATGAATGGTAAGTTAGAGAGCCCTAACATGACAACCTTTGACAGGAAGAAATCCTAGACAAACATAAAAAAAACTAACAAAGTAATTTGATTCTGCTATTGCATGTGATAGAAAACCTTATGTTTGTAGTACTATTGGTAGTCATGGCTTTCTTTGTAATTGTAATTGTGATCTGGCATCCAGTGATCAGAGTTTGACTTGCAATTACCCATGCAGGATGGTTACTTCCATTGCATGTTGTAGAAATATTCACTCTGGACATAAATTCACTGACTTCTGAATTCTGTGAAATAAGCGAAAATATCTACAGAGCGAAATAAACTACGACCACAGTACCACTAGTTGGTCATACAACTCTAAATTAACTAATAGAGTCATAGCGGGCTTGGGTGGCCCATGGTTCAAAACGTTAGGGCCTACCCCTGTTATTATAATGGTTGAAAGAAAACATTGCTTAAATATTTACACTGCTGTTGTAACATTCACTTTCTGTCAGCTCAATATGCGTCATATTCACATAACCAATAAGGAGAAACATGTCATTTATATCAGGGGCACTAATTTACACCATCACTAGAACTATGGACATCATAATCTGGATCAGGGATCAGATGAGGAATAGGAATAGGGAGAGTGTAAGTGTAGGGGTATGGACAAGGTTAGGGATATAGTTGATGAATAAAACAACTACTTGTCTGGATAGGGATGAGGCTGTGGAAAGGAAGAATTTGGGGGGGAGGTATGTTATTCATAGCAACTTTTCCCACTTATGAGGGGGTAATGTCCTAGGGAGCTAACTGCCTAGGAGGGGTAATGTCCTAGGGAGCTAACTGCCTAGGAGGGGTAATGTCCTAGGGAGCTAACTGCCTAGGAGGGGTAATGTCCTAGGGAGCTAATTGCCTAGGAGGGGTAATGTCCTAGGGAGCTAATTCCCTAGGAGGGGTAATGTCTGGGGGGCTAATGACCAGGGGGTGATGTCCCAGAGATTAACACCCAGGCAGCATTGTCCTTGAATCATACCTTAACCAATAGAGCTGGTGTTGAAAAGGGGGCATTGCCAATTATAGATGCACTTAGTGAATAAGTCCATTAAACTCTACCAATAATTAACACAGAATGAGAGCATTTCCCCATTAATGGTGTATAGTCCGGTGAATAGTTGATGATTGAACATCTAGGTGAATGGGACAGGTACTCCCATTTACAATGCAGGCCATTTAAGCCGCCATTGGTTTACTTTGTAATGCTTAATGGATGCATCAATTATCAAAATTTTCGAAGTTCCTTAAGTGGCTTGAGTGGTTTCCCTTAATGTGGAATGTGAATTCCTGGTTGAAAGATAATGGTTGTAAGAAAACAATACTTAAAAATTTACACTGTTGTTGTAACAGTGAATCTATATATTCACTGTCTACCAGCTAATATGCACCACAGTCACAAAACCCCCAAAGTAGAAACATGTTATTTGTATCAGGGGTGATTTAAATGGACCAATCAACACCATCACAGGCACAATGTACATCATGGTCACCTCACCACCAGAGCTGAAAACATTTTAATTAAGTTGCAAAGTGTGCTCGCCCGATACAAGGTTTAGAAGTGGATTGAAGGTAGGGTTGATGTTATTTCTTTTATGAACAGGCCTTCTGAGGTAAGTTACCATTGGTGACTGTAGAAATGTCACATTCCCTTATATATGGTTAATATGGTTACCATAGTTACTAACACTACATTTGAGAGCCATACCAGAACAAGACTCTATAATCATTTGAGAAACAGTGTGTCCTTTTTTACCACAACCACAAAATAAAAGATAAAAAAACAGTCACCTTTACATTAAAGCTGTAGATTGTAATAATGACTTAGGACTTTCTTGAAAAATCTTTAGATTTAAAACCATGGCCTGACTTTTTGGAGAACAGTCTTCTAATTATATATTTTCTTATCAGTACTTTGAATTAGCACAACTTTGCTCACACTAAAATCATGGAAGATTACAATAGGTTATGAAATTTTCGGCGCATTCATTTTTTTTTTCATTTTTTTACTTAAACCAGAAACAGTCTCCAGCTTTTAAAACATAATTAAAACTAATCAAGCACCACCTTACAGAAAAGGGAAACAAGGGCATTATATGGTCCATCTAAAGAACTTCTTGGTGGTAACGAAACAAAAGATTTATTAAAGCAAGGTGTTGGTAATAAATAATATTGTTGGTAGTCTACTTTCAGATTCATCCCTGCAGGCCAAAGCTATTGATTCAGCATCCAGGAAGGGCGTAATTCTAGATGAAGCATTCCAACTGAAGCTCTTCTAACATAAATCCATGCTGACACCAGCCAGCAAAGAATACCTTTTGGAAGTGGCCCTTTTAACTGTACTCAAATTATTTCCCTTTATTTCCAAATTTCTTTTTTCTTTGAAAGGACAATCTCTGTGTTTAACCTCTTAAAGGATAGACACTAGCATAGGAGCTGGGAGCCAATGGCCTGTAAATTCTCGTTGAGGCCTATGATATTTCCGAGAGAATGATTAAAAAGCCACTGTGTGCAGTGCACTTTCTAAGCATACTAAGGGAGTGTAGCCTAAATAGGTTGTTAATGTTCCTACCCCTGGTCAAAACCTTTGATAATAACATTTAGATTTTTCTGGCAATTACCATTGCCAGTACCATTACCTGGACTTTCACTTAAAAGTGGCCATTTTCTTAATGCCAATTTGTAATATCATAAGCTTTTTGAATAAAATGATTTTTGAAAACTTCATAGTGTTTTGTGTTGTTTTATCTTAGGTTTATACCCACTGAATACTGGTTGACATTTAAGGTACCACAGAGATGTGTAATTGTTAAATATAACTGTCTGTGCCTATGTAAGCATTGTTTCATTAAGATTAATCACATTATCCATGGTTCCTTTATTAGTACCGGTGACATGTAGTGTCGGTGTGAATGTGTATGGTGCTTGTTGGCTGCATGTGACAGATGCTACATCTCGTGCTACTGCCCAGTCAAAATGTTCAGCCGAGGGTGGCGGCTTGGCTGACTTCAGATCACAAACTGAGTCTACATTGGTTAGGCAAATAATAACCAGCTTGGTTGGCAAGTAAGTAGCTTCATTAAGGTCACTTGCTGGCCAACAAGAAAACACACAAAACCTTTTCAGGAAAATCAACAAAAAACCTCAAAACTGTAATAGCCACAGCTATACCACTTACCCAATCTGTTAAGATCTGTAAAAGGTTCAGATCCCTGACTCATGTTATGTTGTGCTTAATTTACCAAAGTCTTCCAGTAAATGAGGTAATCTACTATAAGGCTAAAATACACTCCCAGGCCAGTCAATATCCATGCAGAGATGCCCCTGTATTTGACCTATTGACAGCTGACATCACAGCAGTCCTAGTATTACTGTGTAAATGATTTCCAATTCCTTGTTTTCATTTCTCAAAAGGGAGACATGGATAGGGATGAGTTCCGTTGATGATTCTAGGGCCATTTACAGATGGTCTGACCAGGTAGCGCCAACATGGAATGGCTGGAAGACTGGGCATCCTGACAACAACAGAAGGGCATGTGTCAGCATGCATGCCACAGCTGGTGGTGATGAAGACTGGCAGGGTAAACATTGCACTGATTCAAAAGCTTATCTATGCCGAATCCCGTCATGTAAGTGTCATTATATGTTTCTTAATACAGAAAATGTGCATTAATTCACATATATGTAAAACCTTAAAGGGCACAAGACACACATAAGGTACATTTGAACACGTAGGGTTTGATTTAAGATGAGACCTTTTTGTTCTGATGAAATTGTATAGTGATATGTATATGTATCAGGGAAGGGAAACAATCTTACACTAGTTCTATTGTGAACAAGTGATGATGACATATTTAAGTCTTCAGGAAAAATAATTTGTTCTGTCTGCCTAATGAAAATTATAACATCATGATCTAGACAGATGAACTTGTAACTTTCAGTAAACAGAACATGTGATGAACGTGACTGTCCCACTCAACCAGGTCAGCACATTTCTTTTTTATAAATCTTACCAATAATTTACCCAAACATGTATCCCTTGTTACAAGCTACTTATAAATGTAGTAGCTATATTCCCATATTAAAAGTTAATACTGGTATGCCTCTCTTCATCTCCTTTTCTTTATTTTAATCTAGTACCCATCCAATCATGCTATGAAGTTGGTACGAGTGAAATAAGCGTGGAAAGTGCTCAAGCTAATTGTGAAAGTAAGGGAGGAACCTTGGCCATGGCCCGCAATAGCCAGGAAAAGCTTGCACTCCAAACTGCCCTGTGAGTTGCTATGGTCATCTTTATATGAGCCTGGACTCATGCCCCATGGTTCCACCATTTTAAATTTTGCTGGTTATGCCAGAGGTGGCAAAACACACTGATAAGGCATTGTCATGATGGGTACCTTGTCCCTGGATAACATCCATTTCCAGGGACATGCTGGTCTCCAGCTTATCAGTGCAATTCGCCAGAACCAGCTCCACTCCCGCTTACATCTAATAGAGCTGAAAAGAGTTTATCAAATTCACCTCCGAAGCAGCTATTATAAAAGCGTGTTAATGCTATCATAATTATATATATATATATATATATATATATATATATATATATATATATATATATATGGTAATACCTGTGACAGAACCCCATTCTTTCAGGTTCTGATCTAAAGGTCAACTTTGTTTTCTAGCTCTCTTCTAGGGGTATTTGAGGAACAAGGGGCTCAAAACATCATATTTATTGATCAATTATTGATTCATCTGAATTGAATCTATAGTTTGAGCATGTAGACAAGAAGACTTATTGTGGAAATCTCAAAATCAATGATGTAAAGCTCTATACCTTACTTTTTATAGGGCTTCTTTCCTCTACAATAGGTTGGTTTGGATTGGCGGTAATGCATCATCGGTACACGGCGTCTACAGATGGTATGACGGTACGTGATTATATGTGCTTGTTGACCCATTGAGAATGAAATTTTGTTTCAAAGTTTACCCTGCTAGCCCAACCCATCTAAATGACATCCTTCGTACTTAAATTGGATGAGTTTTCACGTAAAAATGTCCTTATTTGTACAAGTTGTGCTAGAGGGGCAGAGTTTGCTGTTTTTGAGAACATTCGTCCTGGAGCACTTGCAGAGTCCTAGAGGTCACACTGTAAAAGTCAAACATGCTGATATACTATTTCTTTTTGGCTCAGGGGATTATGGATAGTCTATATTGCCGGGCTGCTTATATACAATATGATAATAAGGTAGACTGTTACCTAAGTATCAGAATGATTCAATATCTTTTAAGTATGTTTTGATTTATGCTAATATGATCAATCTAACATTATGAAATCACGATATATTTGGTGTCATTTAGGTATGTTATAAAACCAGGTACCTCTATTGGTGACTATGTTAGGGCCCCAGACGGGTAAAATCGACAAGGGGACAAGGCCACTTTTTAAAATCGACAAGGGACATGGGGTTGGGTGACAAAGGACAAAACCACTTCTTAAAATCGACAAGGGGACAAGTCCACTTCTTAAAATCGACAAGGGACATTGGGTTGGCTGACAAGAGACAAGACCCATTTCTTAAAATCGACAATGGACATGGGACCCCCCCCCCCCCCCCGTCTAGGCCCTTATGTTGTTGATAGCGATATTGCCTAGCCCTGAAGGACTATCCCAGTCAACAAAAAAACGTTGCAAAACGTTTTAGAACGTTTCCCTATGACTCTTTATAACAACCAAACGTTTTAAAATGTTAAAAACGGTTTTATGACGTTAAAAAACGTGTTTTTTTTTCTGTTGACTGGGATAGTATTGCTTAGTGTTAGACCCATATGTTCTCTTGCAGTGCACCTAAAATTTATTTTTTCTTTATGTCTGTTAGAATGGTATTACGGAGAGAATTGTGTTCCTTATGCCAACATGTTTGAAAGTGGCCATAACGGCCGAATCTCGGCCGCATATATCTTCGGCAGTACTGGTCGCGCCCCCGCCCTTTGAACCTCCTCTGATCCCAGGCTCTGATTTATCCTGTGGCTATTAAAATGAGACCTGTGCTACTTTGGAGTATAATATGCAATTTTAGATTTTAAAACCACCCTAGAACTACTATGATCTAAAACTACACCTGCGCTCATTTGCAAACCTGCATTAAATCAGGCCACTATGATACATAGGGATACATAAGCAAATGTCAACGATCAGTGAATAATTTAGGCTCGTATTCCCAGAGGTGCTTCTGCCCGTGTTCAACGAGGCCTTATACCAAACGTTTTAAAATGTTAAAAACCAACGTTTTTTTGTTGACTGGGATAGTCCTTCAGGGCTAGGCAATATCGCTATCAACGATCAGTGAATAATTTAGGCTCGTATTCCCAGAGGTGCTTCTGCCCGGGCAGAAGCACCGAGGGGAATACGAGCCTAAATTAATCACTGTGAGTTGACATTTGCATTTATGCCATGGCCCACGGGTTTAAATTGCTTTTAAATAAAGGATTTCAACAATATTTACTGGTTTTGAAGGCACCGATTCGTCCCGGTTTGTTTTGATCCGCCATGACACCTTGCTCGACGAAGTAGGTCACGTGATACGGAGCTAGCTGCTGCTTTTAGTTTCGATAGAAATGTTCCTTCTTTTTTAACATGGTGCTAATACTTGGATATACCTCAAACAATTCATAACATATTATTTAACTAGTTCAATCATTCTTTTTTTTTTGCGTAAAACTTCTAATAACCATACCTAAATACAAAACTAGTTAACTCTGTATAAATTTCAAAATGGCGCCGCAGAATATGCGAGGATCGTATTCCACCCCCCCCCCATTGAATACGGCTTAAGTAGTACTAATCTATAGTGTCGTCGATATTTGCCATGGCATAATGGTACAAACTAAACCATGACCACCATCTTTCTTTTTAGGAACACTGGTTGATGGTGCAAATTATTGGGCAAGCTATGATTCTAGCAATCCTTGTCTTGCTCATCGTGGGAAGAATGCGTATTTAGATTACTCCACAGATTTCTATGCAGTATCATGTGATACTTTGCTAAGAGAAATCTGCCAGTACCCTATAAGTAAGTACCACTTCATTTATACAACTGACAGTAACACAACACAGCACTTTTTTGTCTTCCCTTTGCTTGTGCATAAGCAATTTCCAGGGAAAACGCAGTAGTATTCTATATATTCAAATTCGATGTACTTAATTGAAATCTTAGATTTCCTTTCCATAATCCTAACCAAAGAGACTTAAATCTTGCCTTGTTTGAGAAACAGTCTAATACTGTGGTGAAGTAAAAAGCAAAATATTAATGAGTCAAAACCTTCTGGGCAAGTGCTCCTGACAGACTGAGTTGAGTTTCAATAATTTATTAACACAGAAAGTGATACATAGTGAGCCCTATTCATAATTGAGTCATATACGTAAAGTAATCAGCAATACTTCAACAGTTAATCTGATAAATTCATAAACACATGATAATAACAAGATGAAGACAATACTAATAGATGGTTAAGGAGTGATCATTTTTTAACAACAGGGGGGGGCTGGTGGGTTTAAGGCGGGGTCAGAGTTTTTTCAACCCCTTGACCGGGGAGTCAGAATTATTTCAACACCTCTGATGGGGGGGGGGTCAAAATAATTTCACCTGTTTTCAGTGGAAAACCCTGCACGTTACTATAGTCTAAAAGGGGACGTTGGCGTGTGATTTTTGTCCCTTATGGGGAGAGCGAAAAAAAAATTTACCCCCTCGAGATGGGGGGGTCCAAACTTTTTTTCTGTTGTTAAAAAGTTATCACTCCCTTAGACAGGTGTTTTTTGGAGAAATTTACAGGGTAGATACCACGTATTGATGTGTAGTGTGTTGAGCATAGATCTGATATTATATTGCTGTACACACGGATCACTTTATCAACAAATATAATAGTGTGAGGAGGAGTACATAGCTCCACAACTCTAGTAAAATAATTACATTATATCTTTGCAGACTACAAGTGCCTGTCCCCACCTGATGTCAGCAATGCTGATCTGGAGAGCAGCACAGATACTACCGCCACCTACACCTGTAAATATGGATATAAACATGGCACGGCGCTCACCTGCACCGTCACTTGTGATAGCTGTAATACAGCCTTCTCTAGTTGCACTGGTAAAAACAATTAAAAGATGTATTGGATTAGCCAGGGATGCATTAAAGCAATTGCCGATCAACTAGGCACCTGTACTGAGCCCTATTAATTTTTTTATGTTCAGCTGTTTGGCTTTATTGTTTATTTTAGATGGCTGGCAGTGCTCTGCTGCATGATAGAAGTGACCCTGAGTGCATTATAGGAGTGTAGTGCACACCTGAGCAAGGTCACTATAGCTGTAAACAAGGGACATTAATTGGTCTAGACATACCTTGATTGGGTACTTAAGTGATTGGAATGAAATGTACAATATTTTATAAAGACAATAGACAACTCCTTCTTCACATCTTGACTGATGTTCTATAAGACCCCTCGATGTCTCAATACAGTCTAGAGCACTCCCACAACAATGTCCCATGCATTATTCCCATTATAACACAGAAAAATAGCCCATCAACCACCTGACAACATATGAATATCAATTGTGAAGTCTAAATGTGAGATGAAGTTGACCTCCTGTGCTGGGAGTGCATTATCCATCTAGATAATGCACGGTCAATCAGCCAATCAGAATGCAGCATTCAGGATAATGCACTCTGGCTTCGCCCAGCAGTGTTATAAAATGCACTCAGATGCATTCGTGCATTATAGGACAACATGTGAAGAAGATCATTGTCTAGTCTCTGATTAAACTCTTTACAGCTCTTTCATATTATGAGATTGGCAATACCTTTATTCTGTTCAGCATTTGTCCTTGTTTCTACATAAAGTTATGAGCACACAGTTTAACTCACCCATTTATTAAATGTTTTGTTTCCTCCTTTGCAGCTGTAGTTTGTACATCGGCCCCCGTCCTTCCAAATGCTACTGCATCCTGGTCACTAACAGAAGGATATGGGGATTCTATCACATTTAACTGTATTGGAGGTAATGGCCTTGATACCTTCATTCACAATTTTCCTTTTGGCATGAGGATAAAGTGAAAAATGTTATTTTTGACAATACAAATATAAGAAATAATAGGTCTATTTGTGTTCAGTATCAGAATGACGTCTTTGTACCAAAGTTGATTTTTTAAGTAAACCTGTACAACCTGACTCTCAAGTTAATGGGAAAATTGTCCTCTGTATCCGTAGATGCCCATTCATAACTTTGTAGGCTCTAATCAATGTGATATTGCTAGTGGTTTTGAGTTTCAGTGGGAACTCGATCGTCTGTTGGTTGTTAGTCAGTGATGCACAGGGCTCGGCCAGGCTGTGCAAGGAACAGTAAAATGCTATTCAATCTAATTGAGATATTACCGTAAATCCTCGCATATATGACGCACCTTGCGTATAGGATGCACCCTGAGTTTTAGGAAATGCTATAAGACATATCTTGGGTCACATTTTGGTTATTTCAGTGCTGTCCTATAGTAGAAAATCCTCGCTTATAGGACGCACCCCCAACTTCTAACAATCCTATAGGACGCACCTGGGGTTATTTTAGTGCATAAGACGCGTCCTATATGCGAGGATTTGCGGTAATCAGCTTTATTCGAGATACCATTACAAGTAAAAGATAAAGCATCAAAGCAATCCTTCAGGTCACCACACTGACTACAATGGTGAATTGGCAGAGTCTGGTACAATAACATGTGGTGTAGATGATGAAAATCAAGCTCAGGGAGCTTGGCCGGTCATGCCTGGTTGTTATCGTAAGTTGATACTGAAAGATGTCTTGGTACTTTGAGCTGATAACCTAAAGCCCTAAACCAATGCTTATGTCCAAATCTACAATGAGTTGGCATGGCTAAGAAAGTGACTGTAAAATATATTAACAGCAACGTAGGTAGTACTTCAGGAACTCAATGTGTGGTCTTTATAGAAATTGGGTTCTTTCCATATATGCACACTAGTAATGAATGCCATCATTTCAGACCCGAGACCCAAAAAAAAAAAAAAAAAAAAAAACAGAAAAAGGCCCCAAAAAGTCATTGTGGGGCTTATTCTATGCATTGTATTGATTATGGTAAATTGCAAACGGGAACTGTAAGATCTTGAAAAATAATAACCACTTAATTGATCTTCTTTTTTCACAGGATCCATATGTGACAATGATACGGTGATACCTGCGTCATTTGACCAAAGTTTTCTGGATCCAGCTTATTCTGGTGTATGGGAACACGATGACGTAGTAGAGGTGAAATGTCCATTGGGTTACAAGATAAACGGATCTTCTGGAGGCATCCAGCAATGGCGTAAATGTATTTACCAACAATGGGAGTTTACTTCAGGGATCAATCATACCTGCATAGGTAAGTCTGGGATGAACAATACAACAAGAAAATAACATAAACAGGACGCACCTCACGTATCGGATGCAGCCTGACTTTGTCGACTGGCTCAAAAAAATGTAAATTGACATAATTCTTTTCTACTAAATGGATTTTCAACATTTGGAAACCTATGTAGAACTATGGCCCAAATGTGCTTCCCAATTGCCCTGTTTGCTTTGGGGGAAATATCATTGAGGTTTTTGATGACCCCGACCCACGGGCGTGGACTGGTTACCAGGTTTAGTCTGTGTAGGTGTTATCCATATATGCTATAGAAGGGTGAGAAATTAAAGGGAACAGTGCTGCCCTCTGGTGCTTTTAATTGCTATGCACAGACCTTGATTACGGAGGTGAGTGGTGACTTTGCCAAAGTAACAACTCACCTCGGTAATCAAGGTATGGATAACACCTACACAGACTAAACCTGGTAACCAGTCCACGCCCATGCCCCCACCCCATCTCCTCCGACCCTCTTGGCTCTGAAGGGGTCTATAAGTCGCATCTTATACACAACGATTTCCAGTATGACTTTTCAGACAAGTTATTGATAGATCTATAGAACTCAACCTAATGAGACGGCAAATATCCATTGACAGTCCTGTCATGTAATCATTTGAAGGATAATTCTCTTAAGAATCTCTGGACAATGAATCTCTGGGCAACCCTTTCCAAACATTCCCAAATGCTACAATTATGGTTTCTAAGTAAGAGTGTCAGTCAGTAAGCCCAGGGGAATGCAGAATGACAGCTGTGAACTTTATGTTTTTGTCCCTTACAGCTTCTATATGTGATCAGAATCCTCCAAGTCTCGTCAATGCTAATTTGACATGGAGCAGTAATACATACGGATCTACTGCCATGTATGAATGTAATGAAGGATTTTGGCCGTCCACTCCAATAACGTCTACATGTAGTGTTACAAGTGAGGGTGAGACAGAAGGAGTGTGGACCACACCAGTACAATATTGCTACAGTATGTGTAAATGTCCAAATATTTCTTCTCATGACTTTGGGATATGTTCAAATCATATCCCCTTATCATACTTGAGTAAACAGCAACTTCAAATCAAACACAGTTTTTTGGGTGGATATGTAGGGCTCATATATCATATGTGCATAACAGAAAAGACTGATTCTGATTGACATAATCTACATGTTTCCAAGCATTCATCAAGATCATCAAGACCTAGACACACCTATCTGAGACAAATTTTGTGACTTTCAACTTGCCAGTTTTGAGTTGGGGTTATTAATAGTTTGATAACACATCTATTTTAAGCTGAATTAATCAGATGTAAGCCAATGATTTCAAGATGATTGATGTTCAGTAAATATTGGGCAAAATCAAATATCCTGACTGATTAACAATTTGGAATAGTTGGATTACTACATGTCTGCTTTTAATCATTGTAGGAAACCAAACAATGTATGGTATCCCGGAGAATGGAACATGCACTGATTTATCAGTGTCAGCAGACCTGGCAGCTGAGTTTGAGAGTTCTGATAGTTGTCCACCTTCAGGAAGGGGTGCAACGTGCACAGTACCAGTCTGTGATGTCAGAAGTATAATCGATCCCCAACTGCTTCTGTTTGCCCCTAAAAATGCCTGCCCTAATCATAGCGGATATGCTATGGACATTTCTGTAGAGGAGATCGGGAATTGCACAGCCATGGGTGGGACTTTTTCCAATGGTATGTGCAGTGTTGATTTGTGCCCTGGGTATTTAGCCACATCCAACAGTTCAGAATGGATGTTTATTGTGTCACGAGGTTATGAATGTCCAGGAGTTGTCCATGGGTATCTGGAAACCAATGAGGTTGGTGGTTGTGGGGCCTATGGACAACACGCTGTGGTTCCAGATGCTGACATTCTGACCAATTCTCGGTGTGCAGTGAGCTTCTGTCCTGTAAGTTCTGGTAAGTCTACACCCTTATGTTTGCTTTCTTTTCTAAACAAGAAAGTTTAAGTTTAAAGCACATGATATCAAAGGGGCCATCCATAAATGACGTCATGCAAAATTTGACCATTTTTGACCCCCCCCTCCCCCTTGTCATATCTTTTTTTGCCAATTTCGCAATACTGAAAGTATATACAAAATTATCCGTCATGCTGCCCCCCCCCCCTCCTCCCTCAATCATGTCATCATTTGTGGATGGCCCCAAACAGAAATAGATTGAGTCACAAGAAAATTTAAGATAACAGTTGAAATATGATGTTTGATTTATGATGTCTAATATTTTCATATAGGCACTCAGACTTTTAAACTAGACTAATATGGCAACATTGTATTTATCAAAAGATGATGTTCTATCATGTCATCTTTGAATAATTAATTGAAAGCTTTACCTCCTGATCAGTGCTGAGATGTAGCCTCCCATGGTACATGCATGGTGAAGGAGAATTTGACATAGGCCACAATGTGACCCTGAGCTGTATCGCAGGGTTTGAAACCCCTGATGGTTACTCCATGTCTAACACAACATGCACAGTCAATGGGACAGCCACTGACATGACATCGTGGGAACCGATGGATGTCTCATGTCAACGTAAGTGTTAAGCAGAATGAAACTACAGAACCAATTTAACTCATTAATTTTTACTCAGACAATGTCTTTTACATTCATTCTCTGAGCAGGTTTTCAAATACTTGAGTCAATGCTTGTCAACTGTCTGTACAGATAGGATAAAACAAATGAAGGCTTCAAGATAGTAGGTATCCATCAATGGTGGGATGGATCTATCTATTTAGAAGCTGTGCATACATGGACCCTCTATTTCCATATGAACCTCTGATCGTGGGGAGGGGGCAATATCTGACAGAAACACTTTATGGAAGACCCCCACCCCTGTATGACACATGTGTGGGTACATGCTTCTGCCATGCAACCAGACAACTGAAAGTATAATTAATTTCAGGTGTTGCCTGCTCGGATCCACCAACCATTGAGAATGCTGCAGTTACTTACTCCTCTCACATTGCTAATAATGACACATTGTTGTTTGAGGACTACCTCATTTACCGCTGCTACATTGGTTTTGTTGCTCCTGGTGATGTCATAGAGCAGAATGTCTCCTGCCAAGCCAACAAGTCCTGGAGCTCACATTCACAGCATTGTGAAGGTAGCTGAGGCTTTAGTTTTCTCCTGGATCCCATTCAACAAAATCATTTTACATAACATTTCATAATTTGCTTGGTTCCTTATCATGGCTAATTTATTGAAAATGATATATTGACAAAAATGTGGGGTTTTCCTTTTGTTAACCAGAGTAACACTTGATTGATCTTGTTACCTAATGTATCTATAGTCAGGTATCGGAATTACATGTTTGCTGACGTATATGGCTTAATCGAAGTGATAGGATAATGGGGGGAATTTTTGAAGAAAACTTCCACTCCTGATTTATAACATATTTCTGTACAGCTCTGCGGTGTGAAAGGATTTTCACAAACGGCAATGTTACAGTACTGAGAAACCCTTCAGGACAAGATACCTCAGTAGGATATGGGAACCCCTCATCTAATACAACAGGCTCTAACAATGAAAATGTACCTCATGGAAATAGCTCTACTGATGGCAATATCAGTGATGTCATAACTGATGGAAACAGATTTACAACAGAAGCAACAACTGGGGGCAATTCATCTTCTACAGACCAATCTTATGTCTATGGTGTTCTTGTCAACCTAGCCTGTAATAAGGGACACTTTATTGAAGGAGTCACAGACAGTGTGATATTAACTTGTACAGAAAATGGAACATGGAATGGCACAACTATTTGTACATGTGAGTTGTCTTGGAGACATGGAAATAATGAAATATAAGCATTTGATTTTTTTCCATGTGTGTCTTGAATCATTTTGATATGTATTTACAAGTGACACCTATTGAAAATACTGACCAATATACAGTGACATAATAGACACTACATAGAAAATGTAAATACACCTCAGTTCAGAGCAGTTTAATCTCTCATTCTAATGTCACTAGAAAAATTGATGTGTTTTCCCTTTATCTAAATCTATAGTGTTGGATTGTGGGACACCTAAGGATGTGGATAATGCTACACTTAGATATGACACAACAACATACGGCAATATGGCAAACTACACATGTGACCCTGGCTTTGTACTTAAACCTGGGAATAGCACTGAAATTACCAGTTGGAGTTCACAGTGTGATTACATACCCGGCTCTCCACCCTCTCCATACTGGAGTCAAGCTGATCATTTCTGTGAAAGTAAGAATTCCTTATAATACATCTTTATCTATAGATTTGTCCGATGGTCCTATGGTTCAAAGACCGATAACAAATAAAGTTAGAGTGGCATGAAATTCTATATCAACCAAAGCTTACAGATAAGTCATCTGTTAAACTATTTCATCTAACTGTCTGTTTGACATAGATTCATGATTGAACCATGTGATGCTTTCTGGTTATTTAAAAGAGAGATTATTGTAATCTATTTTATATCTACCTTTTCTCCCAGTTATCAATTGCAAGGAACAGCCTTCTGAGGTCGCTGATGCTGATTTCTCGATTGTTAGCTCTGCATATCAGGGCACTGCTGTCTATACATGTAAAGATGGTCATCAAACAGATAATGGTGGTCAGAGTTTTGGCGTTACATGCCAGATAAATGTCAGTGCTCCAACCCATCCTTATTGGGGGGAACCAAATCACACATGCGCCAGTGAGTCTTCTGTGAATTGATAAGCCCTTTCATCAGGCTTTAAATATAATTTGCATTTAACATTAAGATGAGAGCAGGTAAATATAACTTACTAAGAGGTGCTACAGATTCTAGAAACAAAAAAAAATAAATATTAAAAATGTTTTCGATGTATCTGTTTATGTTTCTAATGATGAATCCTCTTATCTCTGATAGAAATCCCTTCTAGTCCACCATTAGTTGAAACTACAGCTGTCTCAGAAATGACAACAACTGAGAGTAATGCATTTGTTGGTAGGTTGATCACCTTTTCTCCATTCCCCTTTTTTTATCTTCTTTATTAGTGTTAATAGCTTTTCCTCCACAAATGTGATCAAGTGGAGATCTGACCCTAATTCTGAAAAAGGAGGACAAGCAAAGGATTTTCCATTAAATGAGCTGAACCTCAAAGGCAAATTATAAGGATTATGTTATGGAAATGTCTGAAAAAATGACCTTCCCTCCTTTTGTCTGAAACCATCCTTAAGTTTACATGTCTTCTTCTCCAGAACCTGTGAGATTCCTGTGTGATTTTCCTACACTGGCTCCTCATTCACACCTCAACGTAACTGGTTTTAACATTGGAGATGCAGCAGAGTACACCTGCCTCTACGGATATTACCATCACATTGATCACACACCAAGTCGGTCAAGTATATGTGTCAGGGACTTTGTATGGATACCAGATGACATACAATGTGTACCACGCCAATGTCACCCACACCCAATATTCCCTAATGCAACCTTGTCAAACACTGTTCATCCTACAGATCGGTTTATTAGGAGCTATGTTCGTTATGACTGCATGACAGGTACCAGATCATCTATAGGCCTGGATCATTTCTTCATCTTATGTACTCAACACCTCAGCTGGCAGACAAAAAACAATGGTTGCTCAGGTAATATTTTCTACAACTGTACGTTTATTCAGATATTTGAATGGCTCAGAATTTCGTAATATGTTTCTCTGATAGCAGGGTGTAAGGTCATGTAACTTGCAGCTTTTATGTTTCATTTAATTAGTTAGTTAGGTTCATACTTTCATTCCATCAAGGGTTCTTCAACTTATTCATACTATTACCCACATAGGTCTGAATTGCCCAGCATTCCCTATTATAGTCAATGGTGGTCTTGGGGACTATACAACATACCAAGCTGGTTCTGTACTTGGCCGATGTGATTTGGGACACAGTTTTCAGGATGGTACAAAATCTAGAGCCTTCTACTGTGTGAATGGAGAATGGGACTTGCATGAGTATGGAGAGTGTTACCGTAAGTGTAGTAATGAATTTTATGTTCATGTAAGGCCATTATTAGGCTCATTTGAAGTAACGTTATTTCAATCATATCTAATTTAAGATTACCTATGTTAAAATTTACTTATATGAATAGCAACTCTCCATAGACTTAACACTAGAGGGTCAATCACCACATCCCTAGTGGCATAACATGTCTCAATCCAGACTGCTAGTCACGTGACATATCTAGATGCTAAATTCAGTGGATTTAAACATTTTAATATCAGTTTAGCATAAAATAAATACAGAACAAAACTCCCAGGCATTGGGGTCCATCCACCCCTTGGGATGGGACAACCCCAATGTACGCCATGGTCATTTGGTTCTGTGTATTTAAGTTTATGCAAGCATATTATTAGCCTTTGAGCTAACATTATTTCAATCATACCTATTTTAACTCATCTCAGGCTTAAGGTTTCACTTGCATTAAAAGTGAAACCTTAATATTTTTTCTGAATTTGTATTTAATGACTCTCATCTCAATTGATTGATTACAGTTGATGTCTGCCCTCCACTCCTGGTTCCAACTGATGGTGGACTAAACACTACAGTAAGTGTCTTTGGCACAACTGTAAGCGTCTTCTGCAATGAGGGCTACTGGCTTACAGACCAGTCTCTGTCTACAGACTTTGAGTGCCTGGATGGAGGTGTCTGGAACAAACCAGAAAACCTCACAGATTGTAGAGGTAGGTGCTTTATGTACTAAAGCACTGCATTACTTTAGGGACTGTGGTTGTCCAAGGATAATGGTAAAGGTGAACGATGATCAGTTTGAGCTGACCGTTTCTTCACGAGCGTGTCCAGAAACAGGAGGCTCAAACTGGTCAGAGTTCATCTTTACATTTATGTCAAGGTGTTTTCAGCCATAGATGTTCAATTTCTTTCAAAATACACTCACATTTCATCATAGTACATGCAAAATACCCTGCGACACTATCTTAAATGTTTACGTTTCAAAAAGGCTGCACATGCGCAATGGACCTATGATGTAATCGTGTGGATTTGGCGCTGGTTATACGCGGGGGTGCAATACAAGGTTCTAGTGCATTGTCAATGGGGCATCGATATTCACCTTGACATGATAAGTTAATATACAATACACTTGATCATTTTTATCTTAATTATAACTAATGACTCAAACTTATGTGTTTATTTTTTAGAGGTATACTGCACGGCACCTTTAGCTGCTGCTAATGCCGCCATTACTGGGACTGGTCCCTACAAGTCAATGACAAAAGTGACATACACCTGTGCACCTGGAATGCGCACTTGGCATGGTTATGAATCTAAGACTGTTACCTGTAATCCCAATGGACAATGGTCAGACACTATTACTAATTGTACACGTGAGTACTGTTTTCAGAAAAGAGTATGCACATTAGGAAGATAAGCCTGGCTGCTCTAATGGCTTATTGGAATACATAATCTAAAGTGTTTTGTGCTAAAATCCCTTACAAGATTAATTCCTGTAATCTCTTGGCTCAGTTTCAGTCATTCTATATAGAGAGATCATTAATCACAAAGTTTTATTCATTGAATAGAAACCTCCATCTGTATAATAATGTATTTTCTGCTGTTGGATCTCTTGAACTTGATAAAACATAAACCAAGATACAGCTAATGTTATATAACATATCTGACACAATAGAAGATGTACAGCACTAAGTGATTTGCAGCCCTCACTTTTTTTTGTTCAATTTGTTGAATGTTTCTACTAAACAGCTGGACGGTGTCCACCAGTGCCTAGTTTACATATGGCAAAACCAGACAGCATGTCAGCAGAGCCTAATAGTGTTGTCGGTTATGTGTGTGACTTTGGTTACATGTGGTCAACTCGACAGAGGAAACTGCAACTGGTCTGTCAAGATGGTGTCTGGAATAATACACAGGACATTACTTGTACAGGTAGGCCTTTCTCTGACTTAACTACCTAGACATTGATTTTATTTTTCATGAGGGTGATTTTCAAGAATAAGTCTTCTTTTAGGATATTATGATATAGAGAACTTAGCCGGAAAGGTAGATGTATTACAAATATCTATATCCTTTTCAAAATGCAGATAACTAACTAGTTGAGAGATATTATCAGAATAATGCATTAAGTAATTTGATGATGTTGATCTTAATACTAGCTATGTTTGGATCTCACTCTACACTACTTGGTTAATTGTTGCACAATTATAATCATAGCACATAGTACCTTATATCTTTTGCAGAAATATTATGCCTTCCAAATCCTGATCCACCAAATGCTATAGCTGTAACTAAGCTGACATCATACTCAGTTGGATCTGTTATTAACTACAAGTGTCACGCAGGATATAAACTTGTAACGGAATCAGATCCATTCTTCATCAACTGCACCCAATATGGAACATGGACCACTCCAACTAACCAGTGTCAAGGTATTTCCCCACTAAGGTCGTTTTGTGTATAATATGATTTTCTCATAGATTCTATGTGGCCAGATAGATTTGATATAACATGTTTGTACCCCACCATATCCTGAGGTCAATATGGAGCATGGACAACTCCATCAAACCAGTGTGAAGGTATTTTCTATTTGCTTCTTTTGATAATAGTCCTAAAATATATTGTGATTTATTCAGAAGATTGTAAGTCCTGAAATAGCGAGCCAAGAACTTTTATTACATTTATGTGTCTCAAACCATGAACATATTTTTGGGGGCACAATGATGGATGGGGCTCAATGATAGATTTGCCATGAAATGCCATTCATATTTTTTACACATCCTTCTATTTTGGTCCACAGTTGTAAGATGTCTGCCTATACCACAAGTGGTGAGGTCTACAAGTCCAATCAATGTTTCTGGAATAATGGGTGACACCATTAGGTTCACATGCATGAGGGGTTATCACTTTATACAGAATGTGCGGAGTATCGAAGTAGAATGTTTGTCATCTGGCGCATGGTGGCCTTCTGTCAGGAACTGCACAGGTTAGCATGTAGTTGACTCTGCTGTTATCTTAACAAATTAAGTAGCTTTATCTATTATGGCACTAAGAGTAACTTGAAATATACATTAAGTGAATCTGCTGAGAAAACCAGGACTCAAGACTCAATATTCTTCCAGTTAGTCAAGAGTTCTCTAGCACCATGATATCCTTGACACATCTTTGTTTGTATTCCTGATGACTCACTTTGGAATTGGAATTTTTATTTCTGTCAGGATATTAGCAAATGTTCTATTCCTTTGATACAAATCATTAGAAAGTATCTTCAACAATCATCTTAGTCAATCTGCAGATAACACTGATATTAGACACTTTTATTCTAATTTCTATATCTAGAAATAACATGTGAGGCAGTGTGGACGTGGACTCATGGTATGATTGTGTCCAACACCACCACTGAAGTTGGCGTGACTATTAATGCCACCTGTGACACTCATTACAAGCTGAGTTCTGGTGATGAGTACATGGTCAGTTCATGTGATGAGAATGGACTGTGGGATCCTCCACTACAAGAGTGTGTAGGTAGGCGTGAAAATATTCTGTCATCATATTTCCATGTGGGTATGAGAGTTATGTAACAATCTCACAAAATAATCAATGACCCAATGTACACAAACTTTATTGCTATGATGAAATGAATATTGATGGACAAATGACTCACGGTTGTCAAAATTGATTTTGCATTCTGCTTACACTGGGAATTAGTCTTGCTTTCAAGTAAAAGTAAAAGATGGAGTGTCACATAATGGATAACAATGTTAGAACTCATTATTCCTGTATGTTTAA
The DNA here is from genome assembly GCA_949317995.1 of Acholoe squamosa. NCBI lineage: Eukaryota > Metazoa > Annelida > Polychaeta > Phyllodocida > Polynoidae > Acholoe > Acholoe squamosa. The sequence goes on along the minus strand of OX439051.1, from coordinate 8,232,079 downwards.
GTCTGGTTTAACAGTTCCTTGGGGACAAAGGGGGATAAGGCAATAAGGGGGAGGGTTCATGCAATATACAAGTGTCATGATCATTAATGAATATGTATCCGTTAATCAAGAAATCCTCTAAAGGCAAATATCATGATATAAAATATTATGATACACTAAAGTGATGAATACAAAATAAAAAAAAAGATTATGTGTATGAGTTTGTACTAGACCATGCACTGCACATTGCCATACGTATTACATGTAGGCAAAGCTTGAACTAACAATGGTCATGTAAGTAAATATTCATATGCTTCACTTACAGATGTCAGTAATGCTACTATAACAGTAGAGGCCACCGGTTCCCAGGGGATTGGGGCAGTCTATGTAGGACTAGCCTCAATAGTACCATGCACTATTATAGTCTTGGACATCTTCACATGTGTGAAGCACCTCACACTGCTGCAGCGGAACCTAAACTTGTAAATGATGGACTATATCAATATCTAATAGACTGCTCTAAGCTAGTATATAGACAGAAGTAACTGATGGTGTGTCAACATTGATCTGCATCTGCACTGCTTCAGCTAGAAGCACACAAGGCCAAGGCAGCCAAACTATTGTTCAATGTAAATTGGCAAAGGTAGAATTTTGATGGTGAACCATCTGGGACAAAAGTATATTTTTTTTGGTATGTTCATTGTGCATACTGATTCGCTAGTGATGATTGAACATAGTTTTCAGCGCAAAACATTTCCACTGTGTTTGATAGTCAAGTTTTATTTGATTTTTTTTTTATATCTGATTTTATGTATAACAATATGAGAACAAATAAACAAGGCATAAACAAATTATTTATTTTTCATATGTGCCAAAGAACCTCATAATACAACATATCTTATGAGCATCTATGGTACCTGATGATATTTCACATCATTTCAGATCTTAGGTAAATAACAATCATTCTGTTAGTCCAGATTTCACACATTTTATCGTTTTGTCAGAGATCTGTTACATGTTTCTGTGCGTATTCAGCATTATCACAATACATATAGCATATCAGCACCTTTAACTGCTACACTGTAAAAAAAAAGCCGTTGAATCTACCAGGGATCCTGGTAATCTTGAACACTGAACCACCGTAATTGTATTGCATTGAACTAGTGTAGTTTTGCAAAATGCCAAAGGTGGCAGTACAGTGGTACACAAATGTACAAGGAATCTCTACAAAAATAACGATGGATCTCTGGCAACTTTGGGACAAGGATTCCTCCATTATTTCAACATTTCTTTTTTACATTCTCATTCAGGGTGATCCAAATTTGATGTTGTCAAATAAGGGAAAAGGTTAGCAAAGCATACAGTATAATATATGCGAAAACGATATTATTACTGGGTATGCAATAGAAGCTGAGGAGTGCATATAACAAAGTCATTTCATATTTCTTTTCTAATAAGGTATACTTTTAACAAACTCCAGCAATGATACTTCTATAATGCCTCACATACAAGGAACAGCATATGCATGAGATATTGATCATGTGACTATCAAGTCAATGTAGCACAATCGACTGAAGTGGCCTACAGGGTTTCTAAAAGAGAAAAAGAAAATGGTGGGCCTAAACCAAAAATGTATGCAGATGATTAATTGACAAACAGTGATGGGAATGTGTTTGGGAGAAATCAAGCTACGATAGCTGAAATCACAGATGTCCTTGCTGCTGCTGCCTTAAAGGGAGTAGACACGATCTACTCAAACGGCACCTGGTGGCAAAAAATGAAACTGCCAAATTTGACAATATTTGCTCATATTCCTAATTTATATGACATAACCCTTCTTTATCAACCCTTTAGGTGTAATACATTGGCATTCTATACATTCTTATCACTGGATTTCATATTTCCTGTACTAAAGGAATTAGAAATAATTTTAGTTTGTTCAGGAAAGCCCCTTACTTTTTGGTTCCAAAATAATTCTAATGATGGAATTAAATGTGGGAAAAAACAAATTCTCATAGGCGGCCATAGTTAAGACCACCAAACTTTAATACCTTCCAGTGGAAAAACGGACACCGTGACCTATGGTTTTTATGCCTTCTTTATGTTACCTAAGCATCAATCTAACACCCCTAAAAGTCACTAAGATAAATTGTTGGTTCGTGTCTACTCCCTTTAATTGACTACTCTAAGGCATTTGATACAATGGACTACACTTGTTAAATTCAGAAGGTAGACTACCTATTTGTAGGCCTCAGTAACCATTTTGTTGGTTAAAAGAACACATGACATGTAACAAAAGGAGAAGATAATGCACTGTGATAGGGTAACTCTGTATTCTTTAGTATCACACAAGGTTCTATCCTGGGACCCTTTAAAATACTCTATCAATATATCAACCACTCGGCTTTGCCACATACATAAGTTATGGATAAGTCGCCCTTGGGCTAAATTATTATTTCTCCCTTACTATATCCATTTCAGGCAAATAAGATATTTCCTGTGGGTTATATAGAAAGCCTCCAGGCACTAGAGTAGGTATGATGGCTTGAAATGGTCTATAGGCCCCAGCTTATATGCAGCCCTGGTTTTATGGTTATGTTAGGGATCATGATGTGTATGTGATGAACATACCCCTACTACCCAGAGGGTGCCTGGGACCATGTAGCAATGATCAGTGAGGTGGCTTTATAGCCTAGGGTGTTCTGTTTTATTTTTATTCATAGCTTGAACAATCAGCAATAGAAGAAATCTATGGACACAACCCAGGTAGCAAGGATACATTGGGCCAATGTCAGCTTATATTGGGCCAATGTCGGCCTATATTGGGCCAAGCATGGCCGAACGCTCCATTGCTGATTGGGAAATATCCTCGTTTCATTTTTTAGGGCAAAACACAATCTTTACAATAAAATTTGTTTGTAATATTCTGGTGAAATATGGGGCAGGGTTATTCCAAAGTGGATAGCGTGTGAGATGGAATATCGACATTGAGCCTGTAGAAATGCTTTGACTATGAAAAAAAAATAAGTGCCTGAATACTTTACCCCTTTCCACCCCAGCCAGGTCTGGCTAGGTACCAGTCCCTAACTATGCTTGGAAATGTAGTAAGTTTACTTGGGGATCAACATTGACCCACATGGGGAGGACCAATAGGGGATGGCCTTACAAACCAGTATTGATCCCTTGGTCGATCCATGAACGCCTCGAGTGCGTCTCCACTCACTCCCATGGCCTTTTGAACTAGTCTAGGAGCTGTGGGCGGTGTAGGAAGGTGGTACACAGGGGGTCCCCCATGTCACATGCCAATTTTAAAAAAATGGCCATGTCCCCATGTCAATTTTAAATGGTCATGTCGATTTTAAGAAATTGTTCATGTCACCATGTCAATTTTAAGAAATTGTTCCAGGGGCATAGGAAGCAAAATTTTATTGGGGGGGCCCAGGGGTCTCAGTTAGGGGGGCCCTGCTATATTTTTATATAGGCTTATATATAGGGAACCTCCTCGTCATATCTAGTGACACACAAGCTTTTTTCACTAAAAAAACGGGTGGAATCATTCTGACCCACCCTCAGAGGGGTTGAAAAAGTTTTGACCTCCTCCGATCATCTAAAAAGTAGACTAAAATAAGCCACCACTTTTCTACCCGGTAATGTCTCATTCGTCCACAGACCCCTATTTTTTTGGGTGGGGGATGGGGACAAAAAAAAAATGTTACTCCTTTGCGAAAAAGCCTCTGTGCCACTAAGGTAGTGATGGATTTTTAACAGAGGGGGCGGGCTGGTGGGTTTGAGGGGGGGGGGCAGAATTTATTTTAACCTGGAACCCCTTGATCGGAGGAGGTCAAAACTTTTTCAACCCCTCTGAGGGTGGGTCCAAATGATTCCACCTGTTTTCAGTGAAAAAAGCCTGCAGTATGTCACTAGAGGTTAAAAGGGCGTGTTTGGGCACGATTTTCATTCCCTATGGAGGGGGGGGGCAAAAAAATTTGTTCCTTGAGAGGGGGAAGGTCAATATTTTTTTTGCACATCAGCATGGAAACCCACCAAAAATTTCAGACTTCTAGGAGGGGGGCCTAAAATTGTTTTCGCCACACACATGCGATTTCGCTCCCCCCTCCCCCATTTTAAAAAAAATGGGGGTGTGGATGGGGGGTCCCCCATGACACATGTCGATTTTAAAAAATGGCCATGTCCCCATGTAAATTCTAAGAAATGGCCATGTCACCATGTTGATTCTAAGAAATTGTTCATGTCACCAGGTCAATTGTTTATGTCACTAAGCCTAAAATAGCTCATGTCGCCATGTCGATTTTAGAAATTTAGTGATGGGTCTGGACCCCTTAATTCGACAGGGTGACATGGCCATTTCTTAAATTCGACATGTGACATGGAGCTTAGTGACAAGGACATGAAGGAGCAGAAATTTAGTGACATGAGACATGGCCTTATCTTAAAATCGACATGTGACATGGAGCTTAGTGACAAGGACATGGGAAAATAGAAATTTAATGACATGTGACATTGCCTTTTCTTAAAATCGACATGTGACATGGGGACCCCCCATCTAGACCCCCTTAGTGGTCCACATCCGCTTTTGCTCCTTCACATCTTCCTAATGGCAACTTCCTTTGGGCTCCTCACTTGAATTCAAACCGCTACACCTCTGTGACTAGAACAACGATGTGGAGTAAGGTGAAAGCCCTTTTTAGGGCTGAGCCAAATTTAAATGTCCAGTACAGAGCACGAGGTTCAAACCATTTAACTCAGCTCATTTAAATACTTGATAGGTTGAGGCCCCTGATTGGCCGTCCATGTAAACAATTTCGTGTTCTGGCATGTGATTGGTCAGACCTAGCCGGATCTACATTCTTCATGGATGACCCACAATAATTAATGTATGAATACACGGCGCCGTAAAGTGGTCTCTGTGATGTTTCCGTTCAAGCATAATGAGTTTACTTATTTATGAATGATTTCTACTATGAACAGCTTTATTCAAATGAAATTGGTTTGTCATCATGAAATTAAAAATATGAGTTGCAAGTTGGGTTGAACAAAGAAGTTTTCAGTGAGTACATTTGGGACTATTTTGCTAGCGCGGAGGTGGGAGACGCTAGCAGGTGCCCGTGAACCTCCAAACGCCATCTTGGCATTTCAAATTTCGTTGTGGCAGCCCCACTCGTGCACCGAGAAACAAAAGCAGACCGATATCTGGCCACCCGAGCGGATTTTTATGTGTCTCTAGGTCCTTTCCTACAGGTAAGTGTGCCATATGTATATATTTGAGTGTCTACTGTTAGAAGTTATGGAGAAATTAAGGTTAGAATTCAAAGTTGACAGCCAAAAGTGACTCTCAATTCAGAAGCCAGACTTGCGAGTATGGCCGTCAAACTGGCCGTAAACATTGAGAGTTTTCCTTGTCATATTGTCCCGCCTAGTACAATTTATCATTTCAGAATATTACAGGTTAATTTTTTATATTTATTCATAAGAAACAATGGGGTTTTCCATCATTCCCGCGTGTAGTTCTCGTTCAAAATGCAACTGAATGTATGGCCCCCAAACCGGTCCAAATTGAAATGGAACTGGCCCGAATTGTGTCACTCAGCCTCAGTCGGACACCGACACAGTCTCTCTGTCTGCCCTGATTTCCAACCACTTTTATCTTCCAGAGGTTGTTATATATTCTACCTGCATGTTGTCATATGTATGTGGTGTATATCGTGGGTGGACCTGCAGGATGTTGAAGCTTTTCTGGACGGGTGCCATCGCGTGTTCCAAGGAATGAGGTCGCATGCCAAGGGTCGGGGGGGGGGGGTGTACAGTTTGGGGGGATCATAAATTGTCAGTGTTGTCATGCGGATCATAATACGCGTTACACGCTGTACAATGATCCTGTGGTACTTTGTCAGGCGGGCGCTGACTCTTACCTGACAGGAGAGTCAGGCTTCCTGCATATAGCCTACTGCATAGGGCTCATTTGTCAGGTGGCTGGAATTGTAGGACACAATTTTTTATGTCGATTTCCTCTTAAAGATGGCTTCCTAAGACATGTTTGTTGCCATTTTGTGAGAAACCTTTAATACGAGGGACTAGATTATTTGGTTCTCGCAAATCTGTTAGCCTTCATATCAAGTTTAGCTGCCACAGTCGGCCATGTTGGATGTGTTTTCAGGTCTCACAGCAGAGGTGTTATTCATCAAATAATGTTATTCATAAGAATCTGTTTGGAGAATGGAGATTGACTTCCTGTCCTGTCAAAAGTTTTAATTAGGAGTGGTAATTTTTTGACAAGGGGGGGGGGGGAATTCTATGCATACGTTGTTGCAATATTCATTTTTTGAAGAGAAAAGTATGTAGTGACTGAACAAAGGTCAATGTTTTGCTTGTCAGGCCATCCTTAAAAATATGTCCGATTCCTGTCCATAGGGTGGGATTTTTTTCCAACCCATGAGGGAGGGAGGGAAACTTTTTTTTTTTTTAGGAAAATATTTTTTTTTGTCATGAGCATCGTAAGTGGGGAAAGTAGGAATTTGCCATCATGTTCTAAGATTTAGTGATTGGAAACCTAGATTCTTGTGGTGATGGATGAAAAAAAAAAAAAAAAATCATTTTCCCATTCTCACAAAAAAATCCACCAGGCCTCTGGCAGAGGGAGGCACTTTCCTACCCCCAGTGCATGGTTCTGCTGCAATGGAGGTGTGAAACTGTGATAAGGCTGAAACTGGGGAGTGCTAAACTCTCCTTTCTTTGAGAGCTCATTGTGTAGCTATTTATTGGAGGATTTTAACAAACATGGGCTCATTTTAAAGGGATTGATTAGGGGTTTAATATGAATCTATATGAGAAAAAATTGATGCAGGCAAACATCCCATTCTCCCCGAGTGAAGTTAACCCATAATTTTGAAAGCATTTTGTTGGTATAAAGGCCAAATCTCACATAAAAAAGAATAGTTCCCACACTTTCTACAGGAAAGAATGGTTTAGAAAATGTCTATGGGTTTTCTTTTCATAGGGGAACACAATGTTTGCAAGACCCCACAAAAATTTTAGCGTGCCATCTGCCATCACCCTTCCAACAGCTTCTCCATGTTAGGTCCTTGTCTGTTTGCCAGAATTCAATCCTATGTATATTATTTATATAGCAATGGATAGAGCTGATAAAAAGAAGTGGCTTTCCTTTTAAAATCAAGTCTTTATGTCAATTAAAAGGGAAATTCTGACCAATTAAAGATCTCATATCAACTCCATAATTTTGCACCAATTCTGTCAGATCGCTAAATCGCAGATGATATTATGTCAAGATAAAATCCCTTTAAACTGTTAAAATTTGATATGATACATTGATTTTCAACCTTTTATGGGGAATTCTTCCATACATGAAAAGAAAATACCGTAAACCCCAGCGTATACGACGCGTCCTCTACGCCAAACAAAATGCTGGGGAGTCTTATAGCTTTCTCTCAAGTTGGGGGGCGTCTTATGCGAGGGGTAATTTTTCTATAGAAATGTACTAATCTTGCAAGTTCCATCCTAAAAATGTGCGTCTTATATGTGAAAATGCTTCTCCCAAGAAGGGGGTGCGTCCTATACGCGCGCCACGTCTTCTACCCGGGAGATTACGGTAGTCCAAAATAATGATTTCAGAGATGTAGCCAGTCCTGTATCCAATATGCTTGATCACAAATCTGGATGCTATTTAAACTCTTAAGACTGGCAGAATTTTGGGTTTAGATTTTGAGGCTTTGATCAGTCATAACTTCCCTTATACTTAGCATAAAGACTTCATTTAAAGAGCAATCCACTTTTTGATGAGATCTATCCATTGCGTAATAGATAAAATGCATAGGACAAAGTCTTGAAAACTAGGTAAGTGCCTACCTCACCCCTCAACCCCACCCATTTCCATGCTTATCAATATCAAGTTATCATCAAGAAGTAGCAGGGGCAGGTTAGACATGTATCATTGTATGTAGGGACATGGTACCATCATTCCTTCCAAATGGTACCATCGTTCCTCAGGAATGTGAAATGGTACCATCGTTCCTGTGGTACCATCTTTCCTTGGTACCATCATTCCAGAAACCATGGGTAAAAAGTTACGGATTCCCACACTATCAAAAGTTCCCAGTACATTGGCATATACATTAAAAGATACTGGGTGACCCGCCATCCTTCCTAAAAAGTGTCCTTCCCATGTAAAAGATTACTAAATCTACACCCTTAGCCATTAAAAAAAAAATAGTTGTGTTGAGGTATCCCTAATTTTTTGGCCCAACCCTAATTTTTTCATTATTACCGGTATTTTTTTTTTTTAAACAAATTTTTGCTAATACTCTTGTACTTTTGATAATTTTTTTGCAGTTGAACCTAAAAAAAAAATCCGACCTACTGACCCCATTCTTTTGAGCTATCATTTCTGCTTATGTTACCTGAACACAACAAATTTTCTGGGGGGGGGGGCATGGTTAGAAAATAGGGCATGGTGAAAAGGATAGGCAGTATCAGTATCATTTGCTGCTTTATAAAGGGTTAAAATCCTTGCTAGATTGTGTCAATCCATGACAGCTTATTAAAACAAACAAATGGCCCGACTGACATAGCCGTAGCACCTCCTTCCACCACCCTCAGCCCATGTGACATGGCATGTCTATTGTACTGTTAATCCCCAGTGCCATTTAAGGACAGTGAATGGAAGATAATTGTCTCCATGATGCACTGGTGCACTGCTGAGGAGCAAGTAGATGTAATTATGAAGCTGTCATTGCTGCATATCTGCACCATGCCGAAATCAAACAGGACTGATGGTCTGATACACTTACCCGAGGCTGGCATGATACATCAAGAACAGTGCTGCCCCCTAGAAACTAGACTAAGAAGGGTCAAATAGACCACTAGCACCTCCCCCACCCCCCAGTGTGCAGTGATTGACAGGTGCCACCTTGCTGTGACTGCAGGCTAAGTGGCATGTGGCAGGGTGGAGGGGGGGGGGTGTACTGGCAGTCTAACGGCCACTGCCCACCCATGCGTGCCAACACTCATGTATGTCACCCTACTCAGTCCGGTGTGGGTATTAAAAAGACAATCATGTTATAAATTGTTTCCTTACTGCTCTGTCTGCCTGGAATTGAGAGGGAGAAAAAGGAAAGTTAGCTCGACCTCACGAGACGTCCAAAATTGGGGGGGGGGGGGCAAAAAAGTGCCCAAACATCTTTAACAGCACTTTTTTAGCCTTAATTTCTCAGTCGTCAGGGTGCAGCCTGTGTGTTACAACTTAGATTGTAGGTGCAGCTTTTACACGAGACTAGAGGTTTGAATAGAAACAGTGTTATATTCAGGCTTCAGCGCGAAAATATCACCACAGTATACAGAAGGCTGAGAGTGCCATCCAGACTGATCCACCCTACATCCCATCTCTCCTTTACCATCCCAATCCAGTCCTGTCACCCTCCCCTTCCATCCCTCAGCCCTGGGGCGATTCCCAATCTGATTGCCGGCCGGGCTAGAAGCCTGCCGGATTGAAGATCAAACAGGGGGTTGGTGAGTGGGGGGCAGACTGAGTGTGTGTTGGGGGGGGGGTTGTCTTTGTAGTCAGTGAGACGACAGAAGGATCAAGAGGAGGAAATGGGTAGGGGGGGGGTGTCTGACCGAGTGGATCAGGAGAGGGAGGCAGGGTGAGGTACCGTAGAACCCTCAGTAAAAGCTGTGGCTCAAATGCCATTTCAGACTCTTGGTGCGGCTTATAGGGTACGCATTTACCCAGGGACCCGCTTATATTATAAGTTATAAAAGGGGTTTTACTTAATAAACCACAGTAAGGAAAAGCAATCTATTCAAATCCCAGGTGCGGCTTGTAGCTTATCTACAAAGTAGGGTGTGGCTTATATGCGGGGTTTGACAGTGCTCTGTGCTTGGGAATAGTGGAGGAGGGTTGCGGTTGTAGAGAGAAAGGGGTTGGTGGTCGCACACCCAATCATTCTTGATAAAAATGGGACTTTTCCTTTTCCAACAATCTCTTTCATTCCCACTGCTATCTCCAGGCTTTGAGTACACCAGATAGGCCATTTTCTCATACTTTATACTAGAGATTTCTCCCTTTTCCTCAAATTCTTTCTGTGAAACGACAGTTTTCAATATCCCCCACTTATATTTGAAATCGTCAGGTTGTATTACCATATATCTCAGGCCACAAAAAATTAAATAGTTTGGTCTATGGATTTCCTGCTTCTTGTTTTCTAAGATGGAAATTTTATGTCAATGGATCCCGCCTACACCATGTTCTGAGAAATATTATGATGATATTTTTTTATGAGAAAGACTTCAAAGGTCAACCAAAGAAGGTACAGAAATGGCAGACCACTCATTTGATAGGGAAAATTCTGCAAATGTTGTTTCCAATATCTATGGTGCGAAGAAGTTGAAATAAGACATCTGAGCAAAGGAGCAAAAAAAAAAAAAAAATGCCCTCTCCACATCTTGGCTATGCAAAATCCATAGACAAATAAATTTTCCTAGAAAAAATAAAAATTTCGTCCTCCCGCTCCATTTTCTAAAACTGAAAATCCATAGACCAACGTTTTAATTTGGTGTGGCCTCTCAGTGGGATTACTTTAGACTGGCCGCAGTCCATTGATTTTATTAAGAGATAATTGAAATAAAATGGGAAAATGAAAATTGAAAATATTTCTAGTGAATCTATTTCTAGTGAATCGAGGAGGAGAGGCATGGAGGGGGTTGGGAGGAGAGCTCAGGGACAGCAGCCAGTCTAGGGTTGGTTGCTTATCGTGCACATATGTGCGGGCACTGACACATTCCTCTGTGAAATTGTGTAATGTCGTTCTCGCCATGAATATGACCTTAGCTGTCGAAATGGCGTTAAACATCTATTACCGTAATCTCCCATGTAGAAGACGCGCTGCGCGTATAAGACGCACCCCAAACTTAGCACATGCATTTTCGCGTATAAGACGCACATTTTAATGCTGAAATTTGTAAGATTAGAACATTTCTATAGAAAAATTACCCCTCGTATAAGACGCCCCCCAACTTGAAAAAATCCTATAAGACTCCCCAGCATTTTGTTTGGTGTAGAGGACGCGTCTTATACGCTGGGTTTACGGTACTCACTCAGGGTTGCTTATCAGCGAGTGAAATAATCACAACTATTCGCTGCAGACCTTTGGGGGGCAGTGCTATAAATGATAAACACACCGGATCGGCTGCAATGTCAGAATACTGGGAATATTCTCGAGACGATTCCTGGCCTGTAATTGTCGGAAGCCGTAATACGTCCTTAACCATACTGTGCCACCTGGTAGTAAAATGTGCACAGATGTAAACTTTGACATTGAGGCCAGTCCTGATAACATGTTATAATAGATAAGGAAATATCTGAGACGCCAAGGCGAGTAGGGTGTGCCTAGAAGCTGAGATATCCCAGGCGCCGCCTAGGATCCCAGTTCAGATGATTACAAAAACCCCAAGAATTTCTAATGCTTATTCAATATTGTGGCTTGTAGTAGTCTTTCTTAACTCAGTGGGTGACTTTCGTTGCTATTATCAAAAGCTGTAAATTTCAAGCCCCATGTATAGCTTTTTGATTTGCTTTTCCCAAAATTGCGGCTTTTACACAGTGATTCTTGGGAGCAGCAGTGACGTCATAGTAACCAGCGCAGCCCATTTCAGACTCCCTACTGATAAGAGTCCTCATGAAGGGTTAAATTAAATAGGAAATGTACTAGAAAAATGTGTTAAAACCCTTATCAGAAAATATCTAGGCATCATACAGCAAAATAAGTAACAAAATCTGAAAGATATTAAAAATTTGCATCACATACTTGAAGCACTATTTTCTCATCCTGATATTAGGAAAGAAATCTGCAAAAGGGTTACTTTTTCTAGTACATTGCCTATATAAATTGACCCTTTGCCAGCTTCCTAGCAACCAGAGTTCTGCTCCCGAGAATGCTTTTACACAGGGTTCCATAGTTTCATTGAGTGTCTTCGAATTTCTGAGAAAAAAAATCAATTTTGTAAATTCAGTACATTTCTATAGTAAAATTACCCCTCGTATAAGACGTACCCCCTACTTTGGGAAAACCAATAAGACGCACCATGCATTTGTTTGGCCTAGAAGACGCGTCTAATACGCGAGAGATTACGGTATTGCATAAATTTTGTCGAATGTCCAAATCTAGGTTTCAATTTAGTGTTTACTCCATGCCGGTGTCCCTGTGTGTCAACTGTTACTGCCGTGTGTGCGTGATACCAGGACCTATGTGACCTCTGACCCTGACAACTAGGTCACACAGACGCTCCCTCCTCTATGCTCTAACACACTGACAGACACACGCCATGCTGGGTGTGTGGGGGTGGGGGGGGGGCAAGATCCTCCTTTGTTTGGTGACACCAGGACGGGGACAGGAGTCCTAGATCATGTGCCACAAGACAGTGTGGTCACTGTCATTTTGGGTCGCTTGCAAGTTATTTTAGGTATTTCTGTATAGATATATAAGAACCCCCCCCCCCCCGAAGAAAATTAAATAAATAAATAAATTAAAAAATAAATAAAAAATATGTATATATCTGCATGAATTTTGAAGGAAAAAAAAGTAAAAAGGGGGTGTGGTATTAAAGGGTTTCCCTGATTTGTGGGGATTTTCAGCTTTTATTAAAGGGAATTTTTAAGGATTTTAGTTGTCAGTAACTTCATTGGATAGTGTGTGGTCGGGGGGAATCCCCTCAATAGGTAAGTGAGGGTTAGGTGGGAGGTGGCGGCAGTGAGTGGGTTAGAGTGGGTATATATAAACTGTACTAAGGTATTGTACTGGACAGGTGTGTGTCAGCACACAGGTATGTCGTCTACCTAATACACCTGGATATGGGGTCTGTGTGTGTATGGCGGGGGTTACAGGGGCTACTACCGAAACACTTTAAACTTTTAGGAAAGACGCATCTGAGTTGAAGTCTACCATAAAATCCTGCGTGTAAACTGCAGATTATCCGCGGACCAAAGTCTTGGTGCGGCTTATAGCGACAGCCTAAAGAGTGACACTTAACTGTGGTACGGTATTCAAAGTGAACACTGTCTTATGGCTTCTCCATAAGTCGGGTGTGTGGCTTATACAAGAGGGTTTTTGGTAAGGCAGCACAACAGGTGTGCTGTGAAGGGTCAGGTAGTAGCCTTTTTCACCAGTACTAAGGTACACCCACCACAACTGTCGTGTCGTATACAAACTTGGAGCCTTATCCTTGGTCTTGGAACACACCACTACAAACCTACACTGGCTACATTTCCACCCTCAGCTGATTGTTGAAAAGATCATAGTGAATGTAGGTACGTGGGTATCACCCCTTGTCGTACAAGTTACAGGGGATATGATTTCACCTGCATGGTAGACAAGGTCTAGTGTAGTAATTTCTACACTTTTGTTCGAAAAAAAAGAATATTAAATTGGGGGGGGGGTTCTAATATTTTGAGGCTTAGCACTAATCGTAAGGGCTGACTCTTGTCTTACTTTCCTTCTCGATAGACAAGACACTTCACAATCTTCACTCTCGCTGCTTTAATTTCCGCTATGTACAGATTCTGAGACTCTCCCTCTCAATGGTCAAAATGAAATCACATTCCTGGATTAGAATTCAGTTCCTTTTGAATGTCAAATGTGGCATTGAAATCTGGGGATGAAAAACTTCATGAATTTAGAATTACCGGTATTACTCAGATATAACCAGGTAGTTGTATATTGATTTGAATGTCTTTAGGTAATGTAGGACAACAATGTAATGTACAACTTCAGATTTCTTTGCTCTCCTTTCTACACCCCCCCCCCCCTAACTGGGGCACATGCGTTATGTCCCTTGATCTTTCAGCAGTAAACCAGAAACTGGTTAGATAAATATAAAACAGAAGGTGGAGCGTAAAAAAATGTGCAGAAAGATCAGCAAACTGTGCCTTTAGAGTTAGATAGGGCGGGTGTGAGTTCACCAAAGGGAACAACAACAAAAACACATGCCTGCACTCTGACTGCCACCAGCTGACTCGGTGCGTTTTTGTGCACATCTCAGGGCAGTTGGATATGTTACTACTCCCAAGTCATCCACATAGTACCAGGAATAAGCGGGTTTCTTGCTTTACTTAAGTAATCAGCTGCACTTTGAGTCCGAAACACAGCAAATCCTTACTACCGTAATCTCCCGCGTAGAAGGCGCGTCTTATACGCGAATCAGATCGTTCATGGGTCTTATACGCGGGAGGTAAATTGCCTTGAGTTGGGGGTGCGCCTTATACGCGGGTTTTTCCAACATCTCATTTGGGAAAATGCGCCGATGACAGCTTGAACTCATAGCGCCAGCACCGCGGCAGACCGGGAGGTGTCGATGCCCTCGCCGGGGATAAGGCCCACCGTGCGCCGATGACAGCTTGAACTCATATAGCCAGCAGCCCGGTCGGTGTAGATTTGCTCGGCGGGTTTGACGCCGACCGTCACACCGTGTGCCGATGACAGCTTGAACTCATAACACGAGCAGCGCGGCAGACCGGGAGGTGTCGACGCGCTTGGCGGGTTCAAGTAGACCGTGCGCCGATGACAGCATCGACTCATAAACCCCTCACCGCGGCAGCCCGGTCGCTGTAAGCCGACCGTGTGCCGATGATAGCTTGAACTCATATAGCCAGCAGCATGGCAGACCGGGAGGTGTCGACGGGCGCTTGGCGGGTTTGACGCCGACCGTGTGCCGATGACAGCTTGAACTCATATAGCCAGCAGCGCGGCAGACCGGGAGGTGTCGACGGGCGCTCGGCGGGTTTGACGCCGACCGTGTGCCGGTGACAGCTTGAACTCATAGAGCCTGCACCGCGGCAGACCGGGAGGTGTCGACAGGCGCTTGGCGGGTTCAAGCCGACCGTGTGCCGATGACAGCTTGAACTCATAGACCCAGCACCGCGGCAGACCGGGAGGTGTACAATAGTGAGGGTGGGGGGGGGGAGGGGGGCGCCTTCTACGCGAAACAGCCACCCTGTGAGTTGGGGGGGCGCCTTATACGCGGGTTTTTCCAGGAATCGATCCAGAAGAGGTACGTGCGCCTTCTACGTGAAAAGCCATTCTCTGAGTTGGGGGAGCGCCTTCTACGCGAGCTGCGCCTTCTACGCGGGAGATTACGGTAGCATGAAGCCCTGCGTAAAAAGCCACAGGCTCGCCCCCTCCAGCCGACAGAGTACGGGCTGGCTTCAGACCTTCATCTGGGTAGATCGTCGCCCAGGCAGTGAGCTAGTTCTCCCAGCAGATGTAAGTATATTATTACATAACATCTGCTGGAGATGGAATACACATCCAGGTTCAGTCGGATTCTTATCTAGATCAAAGGGGGTAATAAAACAATGAAATGGAATACACATCCATTTTAATATAGAGATGCTCCCAGGCTATTAAAGGGGAACGAAGACTATAAATAGGACGAAACAGCCTGTGAACCCACAGGGGGTCTCATATAAGGTGGGGTAAAGAGCTCTGGTCAAATATGCCAAGTTATCCTAAATATCTCTGTCTTTAGTGAATACTATTTTCTGCAAAGCGCATACCATATGTGTGAGTACCTCAATGATAGGTATAGCTGAAATCAGCTTTTTCTGATGAATAAAACAATCAGAAATTGAGTATTTTATTTTCTCCAACTGTCAGAATTTTGAAATCAGGCTGTTCCATCAATAGACACCAACCCACTTCTGTTGGGTTGTTGGTCAGTTTATGGAGCTGCTCCAGCCTCCACCCCCAAACCCTAATGACCCCACACAGACCAAACTTCAAACAGGACCACCTGTGGGGCAATAAAAATTAGTACCTCTGTGTGGAAGCAGTATACACATGCTGTAAGGACACAGCAGGACTTCAGTTCGTATGTACACCAACGGAATCTATCCCTTTAAACTAAGTATTAATAGCCGCTGGCCGAGGCTTATAGACCGTTTCAGATACCTGTACAGCTTATAGCATCATTGACCTCAAGTTTTAAATAAGTACTGGAATTAAAAATTTCAAATCTTCAGCCCCTTTCCAAAGTTGGCAGTGCGGCTTATACAGATATGGTATTTATCCAGGCATGGGATTCTTCAGGATATACCCAAATTCTTGGATATTTGAAGGTGAAATGGGTCATTCTTGTGATTTGCACAGATCCAATGAGAAAACATTTTAACATTGGGGGGGGGGGGGTTATTTTAGACTTTTGAAGGGACCGATCCCATATATTTCATCTAGAATGCCAGCTGGAGGAGAGATTTAAGAGCAATCTTGGATATTTCCTTGAAATCCAATCCTAACTGGCACTGAGTTCCTTTAGACTCTACAGCCCACAGTAACTCCCCTGAAATGGTGGATAACCCGCAACTCTTACGGTATGTGTAGGTGTATGCATCGTAAAGTGGTGTATTAACTGAGATTGTGAGGTGGGGGGGGGGGTGAGTGTGTGGGTTTGACTCCAGTATGGTCATACCTTGACACCGTGTGTGAGTCACATTAAGTATGTCACCAGGTGAACTTAACCCTTAACGTACTGTGTCGTACAACATAAACCCTTCACCTACTGTGTCGTACAACATTAACCCTTAACGTACTGTGTCGTACAACATTAACCCTTCACCTACTGTGTCGTACAACATAAACCCTTCAAGTTAAACATGTGTATGTTGCCGTTGAAGCCACGGCTTACACACCATTTTTGTAATTGGAGCAAGTTGGAGGGAGGTCACTGGAGAATGCACTGACTATAACTCAGAGATGTCACTTTCCTAACTTTTTAGGAATCCCGAAATTTTGATCTTCATTCCTATAGGTGTTTCCTGCTGTAAATTGAGAAAAAATATGAGGATTTCCGTATTTTGGGGATCAGTGAGTGGCATCCCTAGAGTCGTAAAACTCTAAGCCGCGGCTTATATGCGGGGTTTTGCTTACATAGACTAAGGGAAGGAATGGGGTCCACTTCAGACCTCTTGTGCGGCTTATACACAGGTGTTACAGTAGTTCCCTTTAATGCCACTCTGGGTGTACTTCATTAACAGGTTTCTGACCTGACTGGCACAGTTAGTGTGTCATAGTGTGAGAGGGGATTAGCATGTATCCTGTTTTATGTGCTAAACCCTTTGAAGGCAACTTGGTGCTGCAAATTTATAATCATAGGTCTTAAACCATCGAAGTTAGTCCCCTTTGTTCCCATCATCATGAGCCATCTCTGTCCAAGTGACAAACCCTGCATGCATGCATTACTATAGCACAAAGTGGAAACACCAACATTGCTGGGGGGCCTTTTGGCACAAATGTCATAGAGCTTCAGTACTTCCTTATACCACGATTTCGGCACTTCCGGTGGGTTTATATGCAGTTTAGCCGTGCATTATTCTGCATATACCACCCATGTGCATTTTTGAAATTTTTGGTATATACTTTTTCGGTGTCAAGTTGGACGCTGGCGGACATAGAAATTTAGCCTCGCCATTGTTTCAATGTGAAAAATCGTCCCAACTTGTATGAGGATTGAACCCCGGCCGCAGTGGTGGTAGGCGAAGGCCTTAGCCATAGCGCCACACTGAACGGTGATGAAATCCAATGCGAAGGTAAATAAGTTCTAACCTGCTATGTTTCCAGTCAGTTTTCGTATGGAATCCAACCATCACATGTTATAATATTAAAATCCCAAGAAGTATTCGATCCATAGACGAGGAATGCGTGCTAATTTTCTCCATTTTCTTCGATATAAATAAGAATCCATTGATTTTCCAAACGGGTCCGAAATTTTCGGCGTCTTGTACAACGAGCAGTTGACCTATATCTACATCCGGGCCACTGACACACTTTCGCCGGACAAGGAGGCGGGTGGGAATGGCCGGACCGCGACTCGCTTACGATGGAAAAATCAATGGATTCTCCTTTATTTTGAATATATTGGACATAATACGTATGGAGGGATCATCTAGACTGTCTAAGGATATGTATGTTTTAATTTGAAAACGTGTCATGGTTGGATTCGATACGAAAAGTGACTGTATACACAGCGGCAAGGAACAAAAACAATGGCTTCGCGCAGAGCGCTGACCCGGGCCATATCGCTTGCTTTTACAAAATGTCTTCGCCTGGCTATATTCTTTGGATTTCAGGTAAGAAATTGATACAAAATGGAGGAAATGGTGGTATAGACCTATTAGGTGATGCATATCGGGGCCTCACGGGCTGTATATGCTGTATATGCCTGAGCCGCGGAGCCCTAGGGCCCCGATATGCATCATCTATTAGCTTAATAGTAGCTAGATAAGGGCCAATACATGTTAAAACAGAAGGAAACTTCTTTTTTTTAAAAAGGGTCTGTTTCTCCTCTTTCCTATCCCCTCGGGATGTGTGTGGTGCACATATGCGCGGGCACTGACACATTCCCCTGTGAAATTGTGTAATGTAGTTCTCGCCATGAATATGACCTTAGCTGTCGAAATGGCGTTAAACATCTATTACTCACTCACAACCTTCTTGCACTAAGGCGACAATGTGTTTGCATGGTTCTTCGGCACTGCATCGGTGCATCATGACAACTTATTCAGTAAGACCCTTACTGGGCCCCTTCCTCATACCTTGACACTAAGTATCACTTATAGAGAACACTTGAGAAGCGTGTTCTTAGGTAAAGTCCACTTGTGACGTGTGTAGTGTGGTATTGTTTTAGTGTTTTAAGTATAACTCCTACACACAGTGTATTTCCGGTACATAAACAATGCCGTCATCCATTAATAGGAAGTCAATGGTTCGTTCAGTCAGTGATTCGAGCTAAGGTTTCAGCTTGGTGCGACTATTTTCTCCAAAAATTTCATTACCACTCTTGTGAACCAACCCGGCGGAATTGTTGAGAAAATTGCAAGGTCACGCCTAGAAATATGCATCGTTGTCCCCGGAGCTACAGTTAAGCATCTACCTCTATAGACTAAATTGGACACATAGCAAGCGAGGTCAATGTCTGGTTAAACTAAACTACCGTAATCTCCCGCGTATAAGGCACATCTCACTTAAAAGGGTCTATATCTCCTCTTTCCTATCCCCTCAGATGTATGTGGTGCACATATGCGCGGGCCGTTACATTCCTGTGAAAGTGTAATGTAGTTCTCGCCATGAATATGACCTTTGCTGTCGAAATGGCGTTAAACATCTATTACTCACTCACTCTCGGGCTTCCCTAGCCCACTTAAAAAGGTCTATATCTCCTCTGTGAAATTGTGTAATGTCGTTCTCGCTATGAATATGACCTTAGCTGTCGAAATGGCGTTAAAAATCTATTACCGTAATCTCCCGCGTATAAGACGCGTCCTCTACGCCAAACAAAATGCTGCGGGGTCTTATAGGATGTACTGAAATTGGGGGTGCGTCTTATACGAGGGGTAATTTTACTATAGAAATGTACTGATCTTGCAAATTTTAGCCTTAAAATGTGCGTCTTATACGCGAAAATGCATGTGCTGAGTTTGGGGTGGGTCTTATACGCGCAACGCGTCTTCTACGCAGGAGATTACGGTACTCACTCACTCACTCACTCACTCTCATTGGATCCACAAGGGGGGCACCAAGACCTTTCTTTTGATATCTTACATGCCCCCTTGGTCAAAATGGGGCCCAGGAGGGCCCAAGCTACCCATAGGTTTTTGAATTTTGAAAATTCATTCAGTAGAACCAAAGTTATGAATTTTTCATTTTTTGAGAATTTTCCAAAACTGTAGGTGCGCCTTATACGTAGGAGATTGAGGTACTGAAAACCCCTGTGTATAATCCACCCTGTGATAGTGAGTGAGTGAGTAATAGATGTTTAACGCCATTTCGACAGCTAAGGTCATATTCATGGCGAGAAATATACAGTCAGCCCTTGCTTCCTCGGCCCTTTGATTCCTCAGATCCCTCATTACCTCAGACATAGGATCTGCAACTCCCTCTATATATTCTATTATATTTGGACTTGAATCCTCGGATAATTTGCTTCCTCAGACAATTTCCCTTGCATTTTCAAAATCTGAGGAAGCAAGGGCCGACTGAATTACGCAATTTCAGAGAAATGTGTTGGTGCCCGCGCATATGTGCACCACACACATCTGAGGGGTTAGGAAAGAGGAGATATGGACCCATTTAAGTGGGCTAGGGAAGCCCGCCCTGTGATTGGGAGACTGCTACAAGCCGCGCCTGGGCTATAGCATGAATTCTCCTGTATAAGCCCCAGCTTGTACCAGAATGTACCAGAATGTGCAAGCTTGTAATGCCCTATGCTCAGGGTGCGGCTTTTATGATGGGTTTTGACACCATAGAACAGTACTAAACTTCCAATTTTCAAGTCCCACACGAGGCTAATAGCCTGCTATCAAACTCATGGTGTAGCTTACACGAGGGAACTAACGGTAAATACAAACCCCTTGTATAAGCCCAGAGAAGCCCACTTATCCTGGTTTACCAGGAATTCATGGTTTTGATTCCAAGATTTCTGTATTAAATTATGTTAAATTCCTTGGAAAATGTGTCCAAAGTTCAGTTTTCCTGGTTTTTGTCGGCCAGTAAGTGGCATCTCTGAAATTAAGCCGCATCCTGAGGTCAGAAACATGAGCCTCACCAAGTCGCAACTTATACACTAGGGTTTACGGTAGACCTAGACAGTGACACACACCAGCCTCCCATCCCACACACGTACAAAGGGACTACATCCTTTAATGTGCAGGATTTAGTAGGCAGGGTACAGCCCTAAGTGGAACACTGGCACAGTTCTAGCACGATGTAAATGTCTGGGCCCTTTAATCTGACAAGTACTGCTGTTAATTTATAACGGAGGACTTAACCCTTTGAGAACGTCCACATGCTTTAATGCATTTTACCTAAAGTAAAATACCGTACCCACATATAAGCCGCACTCTTGAATTCATGGCTTTACTATGAGTTGCACCAGGGTCTGAAATGGTCCCCATTCCTAATATAATATTCTGTATAAGTGAAACTCCCTGTATGAGGCGCACCCTGAGTTCAGGATGGGTCTATAAGCCACCAAGGGTCTGGAATGGTCTGAAAGTCGCAACTTATATGTGGGTTTTACTTTATTAGTTTCAGGCTTCCCCAGCCCACTGAAAAGGGTCTATTTCTCCTCTTCTATCTCTTTAGGATGTGTGTGGTGCACATATGCACAGATACTGACACATTCCTCTGAATTGTGTAATGTATTTCTCGCCATGAATATGACCTAGCTGTCGAAATGGCGTTAAACATCTATTGCTCACTCACTCACTATATTAGTTTACGAGGCGGTTACATATATGTGGCCCCTCGCAAGTTAGGTCATTGATACTACATTGATAAATCATGCGAGTTGACACTACTTGCAGATAAGCTGTGCCAAAACCCCACATATAAGCTGTGCCCTGACTTTGTTCATTAATTAACCTGACGGGTTATAAGAGCCGGGGTAAAAGTGCAATTTTTAAGACCCTACTATCAGTGGGAAAAACTAAGACACTTTTAGCCCTATGTTAAATCCCATAGGAGGTGAGAAAAACTCACTTTTGCCACGCTTTTGGACAGAAGTAGTGCAAATAATTGATGAATGTTGATTAATTTGCCGTAATTTGATCTGCGTGCACGTCTCCATTGTCCCAAACATGCCAGTTATTCAATTTTTAAAAAAATAATTCAGTGTTGTAATATAGAAATATGATACAGTATGGCAAGAGGATACAGTTTGAATCAATATGTATTATTAAAAACATAAAAAATTGTGCATCTTCGCCCTGACGTTAATTCGCATCCCAAACCCTGGGGTAGTGCATATTGACCCAAATACCCATGGAAATTGTGTCACGCATGGGCAGAGATAACCAAAATCCAAAATGGCGTACAGCGAGACGATCCACATATGGTGCCATAACTGCTCGATTATAACAAAATGGAGGATAATAACAATCTCTGATGCCTTTCTATGGAATATATGGATCCTTATTCAAGACCTGCTGGTATTGTACAATGATTAACTTGCCAAGAGAGAAGTTATTCACCAATGGAAAAAACATTAGGTTAGTATCAGAAGGGGCCTAAAAGAAGAGATTAAGTGCCCTTTCGGGTTGCTTGCATTGCAAAATGCTATCCTATATTTTAGAAAGGCCGTACCCCAGGCTTTTAGGTAGTTTACTATGCATTTATAGAGTAAATGACGCCCCTGCAATGTGCCCCATATACTAGTAAGCTGGGGTTAATGGTATGTCAGGCTAATGCAGGGTGAGAGGGGGGGGGTGGGCACGGCATGTATACCACAGGTATGATAACCAACTGTTAATAAGCTCTGTAATAATACCGGTAACAACACTAAATAGACCCGCTTAGGTCCTTAGATAGGGCAGAAGGAAGCCATGCACCTTCTAACCATGTAAGGGCCATACCCAGATGATGCGTTAATGTAGTAGCCCTGGCGAGTTACTCACCCAGTGCTGCATTCATGTATCATGACAGCTCTACACACATTAAGTTCTTAAATAGCGATGTGAAATGGGCCAGTACGATACACCACCACTGTTCCTGTGATTCACGCACTCGAATTATGTGACATAACAAGCTAACATTAGATATAAGGTTGAATTTAACCGTGAAGGGGTTATAGTTCTGTAGGTAATTATTCCCACTGTCTATTGTCTGTGCTCTACTTAAGTGGTGTAATTAAATCATTAAGTAGTTTGGCACCTTGGGTGGGAAACGGGGGTGATTGCTAAAAGGTTTAGGCTAGTAAGGTAGCTCAAATACCTTCTTAGTAATTACTTACCGTAATCTCCCACGTAGAAGACGCGCTGCGCGTATAAAACGCACTGCGCGTATAAGACACACCCCAAGCTCAGCACATGCATTTTGGCGTATAAGACGCACATTTTAATGCTGAAATTTGTAAGATTAGTACATTTCTATAGAAAAATTACCCCTCGTATAAGACACACCCCCAATTTCAGTAGATCCTGTTAGACGCCCCAGCATTTTGTTTGGCGTAGAGGACGCATCGTATACGCGGGAGATTACGGTAGTAAATATCAAGGAGTTCTTACTATTACGGTTACCAAGGGTACATCATATTGGTTGCATGGAGGGCACGGGGTATTACTCATATTTCTGTATGTTGGTTTTTCCTATTACAATTCCGATATTCCGGGATAAATGTGTTCAGGGATTTCCCAGCTTTCAGGGATTTTCAAGCCCCAAAGCCCTATACATTCATATACAAAATCAATATTTAGATAGGTTTTTATTGAGCTTTTTAGGTATTTCTGGCCTGGGGGAATTGCGTCTCTGGATTTTGCATTTGAAGAGATTTCTCTATTTTCCATGACAATTTTATTCCAGTGACCATTTTGTATGAAGAATGAACGTGACGCCAATACAATTTTGTCATCAATGTCGGTTTACATGTTGTGTTGATTGATTTGTTAACATCCAAAACGCTTTGTGTTTTTCAGGACCCTTGATTGTACTCTGACCAGGACACAAGGACGCCGCAGGAACCTAGGACAATGACGACCTACCAACAACCCCGCACCGGTACACAACCCGCAACTAAAATCAGTACATATGGATTAAGTCATCATTATTGGTGGTCTAAACTCTATGTACCAGCAAAGATGCCATTGCTACTAGCTTTATACGGAATTCTGTATTTTTGATTAGGATTCCTTGGGTCAAAGATTGCATGGGTTGGACGTAGATACCTCCCGAAATTTTCATGATTAGAGTAAAACCTCCCTCAGAAGCCGACCCCCTGACTCGAGGAAAATATGAAAGCCGAAATTTGGACCATTTATTATTGATTTAACTAATTACAATACTTGATTGAACCACTATCAGGAGCCGACCCCCTAACTTCCTACAAGCCCAATTAAGCTCCATATACCAAATTTTGGTCGGTTTTCTGAAGGAAGTTTTTGGTAGTGGCATCTCTGCTACCTTAGTACCTCACATACAAGCTAATGACTTTTGACATACATTTTAGGTGTACAGCGCCTTTTAGAATATGCAAAAAAAAACCCACAAAAACATGGGCTTTTTATTATAAGCAGGGCGAAATTATCTAAAGTGTCTAGTTAAACTCCAGTTTTGCTTTGCATGAGGTACTAGGGTATAAGTTCAGGCCCCTCGGGGTCCTTGTGCTCGTAAATCTGTCTCGGAAAACTTCACTTTCTGAGCAGCATTTTAAGGAAACCTTATGGAATTCTAATGACGTATCCGAAGGATTATCTGCACTTGATTTTGTTAGATTGCAATTGGGAAAAAAAAAGAATAGGCTGCTTGTCTTGCCGTTTTCTTCGTTTGTGAATGTGTATGATGTTTGAATGAACCCGGGAATACAATGTAATGTAAAATAATGAAAAAGTCTTGCTGACAAAATAAGATCCCGTACATCTTTTCCTGCATGTGTGACCAAGGATTACGTTAACAATCTAACCCCCACTTTGATTGATTGCAGTTCAGAGCGGTGGGAACAACTACATGGACCTGTCAGGTCCTCCCCAGTCGGGCGGGCGGCCGGGCGACATGCCGCAGATGGACGCCAAGCAGCAGACTATGTTGTGGCACGACCAGTACATGGGGGACTCTGGTATCCACTCTGGGGCCACCACTCAGGTAATACTACTTTATACTCTGAACAGGGATGGACGTCTTCAGGGATTTCCCTAAATTCAGGGATTTTAAAGTTGCAAAGACTTCAGTATACATATGTAAGTGGTTTTTGAACAGAATTTCAGGGATTGTTGTGCTCAGTGATTTCCATTCCTGACCTCATACTCGCAGTTTCAGTGTGTTGGGATTTCTCCTACCTGTGTTAGATTTCCTTTTGGTCAAAAAAGTTTACCCCCTTAACAAAATGAAATCGTAGCCCAGAAGGTGAAAAGATGATAACCCAGCAGTAATTCTACTCTCATACCCGTAGACAGGTTCAAGAAACCATGAAACAAGAAACAACTAGACATGATTAAAAAAGCGGGTTTCATTGTGACATTTCACCATCACATTCCCCTACCTAACATACTGTTTTATCCCCGTACAGGCTCCGTCCGTGAGTAGTCGTCATGGACCCGAGGACATGGACGCAGACGAGCAGGCCATGGACTCGTCTCGCATGTTTGACCAGTTTGACCCCAGCTTCAACCCAGGCTACACACAGGAACAGGTCGATGGTATGTACTTCACGTACTTAGTGCTCATCAATCTCTAACAAGTTTAAGGAATGAAGCTTAACAGTCTGTTAACAAATTTTATCCTACTGAGTGCTTGTGTGAGGGCGATTAAATAAAACATAACAAGGTTGGAGAATTTATTAGGTTACGACCAGTTGGTAATTGATTTGGTAAATTAATAGTCATAAAAGGTTTGCTCAAATCTATTGATTTTGATAGAGAATAGAAATGAGTAAAGGATTCTGATGCAATCGCAGTGATCGGTAGTACAAGGAAAGAGGAAGAGCTTTGGGACTGAAGGCAGACTTTCATTAAAGTAAATTATTAGCTGAGGTAGGTCCAGTATCATTGCTTGTGTCTGAACAAGTTTGTCATAAAGATTCTTATTCCGTGTTACAGAAATGAACCAACAGCTGAACCAGACGCGGTCTCAGCGTGTTCGTGCCGCCATGTTCCCAGAGACCCTAGAAGAGGGGATCCAGATCCCTTCTACCCAGATCCACCCAGACCAACCGACAGCTGTTCAGCGCCTGGCCGAGCCAAGCCAGATGCTGAAACACGCCGTGGTTAACCTGATTAACTACCAGGACGATGCTGACCTCGCCACTCGCGCCATTCCCGAGCTCACCAAGCTACTCAACGACGAGGACCAGGTAGGTCGCTGATACTATATATAGACTATGATGTACCGTAATCTCCCGCGTATAAGGCGCGTCTTATACGAGAGGTTTTAGTTCTTTCTTGATCCGCAAGGGGGAGATCAAGACCTTCATTTTGATATCTTACACTCCCATATAACCTAATCAGCTGAATATGGGGTCCAGGGGGGTCTGGGGGGTCCATGCAACACATAGGTTTTTGAATTTTCAAAATCCATTCAGTAGAACAAAAGTTATGAATCTTTTATTTTTCTGGTCAAATCTCTAAACTCTGGGTGCGCCTTATAAGCGGGCTGCGCCTTATACGCGGGAGATTACGGTAATATCTATATATATGATGTGCATTCATATTCTCTATGATGTATCCTTCATTCCATGGGACTGGAATTTTTATGAGGGATAGAATGATGCAATACCGGCATAGATGCATCATTATGAAAAGACTGCTAACCATTGTGTCACCTGAAAGAGCTTACAAGTGTTTAAACTTCTTAAGACGCATTGGTCACATGGCAAAATAGTCTCCTTGTGACTTCACCAGTCAAAATGACTCTTGTAGAATCCTTCATAGATAGATTTTTGCGAATAACTTTCTTGGAGCTCAATTGGTGATCACTTTTTCAGTATCCAAACGTACAGACATTTCTCTCTTTTCCCCCATCCAGGTGGTAGTATGCCAGGCTAAATTATAATTTGTTATTTTTGCCCATGTGTTTCGGCCATACCGTAATCTCCCTCGTATAAGGCGCAGCTCGCGTATAAGGCGCATCCCCAACTAAGAGAGTGCAATTCCATGTATAAGGTGCACCTCCAAGGGCAGATTTTTGTTAATTTAGTACTGTTCTATAGTAAAATTACCCCCCCCTATAAGGCGCACCCCAAACTCAAGGCAATGTCCCTCCCACGTATAAGACTCAGCAGCATTTTGTTTGGCGTATAAGACGCGCCTTATACGCGGGAGATTACGGTATTGGATTTGGGAAACAGGGATCTAGTCCATATCTGTTCACTTTTCATCTTAAAAAAAGATAATAGTTGGATGTGTGTAGCCATTAACACTTGAACTCCCTATTTGTTACTAAGGAACCACTCAATTAGCACTTTCGCCTCCTCATTTGTTACTGTTGCACTGTACTGATTGTGTGCTGCTTGTTGTTGTGTTTGTAGGTGGTAGTAAGCCAGGCTGCCATGATGGTTCACCAGCTGTCTAAGAAGGAGGCGAGCCGTCACGCCATCATGAACTCACCGCAGATGGTGGCCGCCCTCGTACGTGCCATGAGTAACACCAACGACATTGAGACCACACGCTGCGCCGCCGGCACCCTGCACAACCTCTCACATCACAAACAGGGTCTGCTCGCCATCTTCAAGTCAGGCGGCATCCCAGCTCTTGTTAAACTACTCAGGTAAATGTATAAAATATATAAAAGTCAGGTGGCATACCTTGTCAACCTCCTCACGAGAACTACCGTAATCTCCCGCGTATAAGACGCGTCCTCTACGCCAAACAAATGTCTTGTGCGTCTTATAGGATCTCTACAAGTTGGGGGTGCGTCTTATACGCGGGGTTTTCCAACATCTCATTTGGGAAAATGCGCCGATGAGAGCTTGAACTCATAGAGCCTGCACCGCGGCAGACCGGTCGGTGTAGATTTGCTCGGCGGGTTTGACGCCAACCGTGTGCCGATGACAGCTTGAACTCACAGAGCCTGCACCGCGGCAGACCGGTCGGTGTAGATTTGCTCGGCGGGTTTGACGCCGACCGTGTGCCCGTGACAGCTTGAACTCATATAGCCAGCAGCGCGGCAGCGGTGTACAGGCGCTCAGCGGGTTTGACGCCGACCGTGTGCCAATGACAGCTTGAACTCATAGCGCCAGCACCGCGGCAGACCGGGAGGTGACGACGGGCGCTCGGCGGGTTTGACGCCGACCGTGTGCCGGTGACAGCTTGAACTCATATAGCCAGCAGCGCGGCAGCGGTGTCGGCGTCAAACCCGCCAAGCGCCTGTACACCGCGGCGTCAAACCCGCCAAGCGCCCGTCGACACCTCCCGGTCTGGCGCGGTGCTGGCGCTATCAGTTCAAGCTGTCATCGGCACACGGTTGGCGTCAAACCCGCCGAGCGCCTGTACACCGCTGCTGGCTATATGAGTTCAAGCTGTCACCGGCACACGGTCGGCGTCAAACCCGCCGAGCGCCTGTCGACACCTCCCGGTCTGCCGCGGTTCTGGCGCTATGAGTTCAAGCTGTCATCGGCACACGGTCGGCGTCAAACCCGCTGAGCGCCTGTACACCGCTGCCGCGCTGCTGGCTATATGAGTTCAAGCTGTCACGGGCACACGGTCGGCGTCAAACCCGCCGAGCAAATCTACACCGACCGGTCTGCCGCGGTGCAGGCGCTATCAGTTCAAGCTGTCATCGGCACACGGTCGGCGTCAAACCCGCCAAGGGCCCGTCGACACCCCCCTTGGTGAGTTGGGGGGGGCGTCTTGTATGGGGGTTTTTCTAAATATCGATCCAGGGAGGTTGGATGCGTCCTCTACGCGAACCAGCCTACCGTGAGTTTGGGGAGCGTCTTCTATGTGCACCGCGTCTTCTACGCGGGAGATTACGGTACAAGCTCAGAGATGTGATTTCTCCTACATCTGTAGGATTTCCTACACTTAATTGAGGGTCAAAAAGCTGACCCTCCTGATTTTCCCAGATGCATTTATTAGAGGGGGGGGGGCGGTGTTTGATATTTTGAGGGTATGAAGCACCAAATGAACTGCAGCCATATTGTCTGAGCACGGTTCCTACACATTAGCTAAATTAAATCGCATCCCTGAAGCTACATCTTGGCATTGAAAATGGCAGTTCAGTACTCTCAGATGTGCCTCGCCCTAACCTTGGGGATAAACTAGTGACTAGGGCTGGTACCATATTTGAAATTGCAAAGACACATTTATCAACCCCATCTTTAACACTACAATAACAAACCCTGTGTATACGTTACAGTTCCCCGGTAGAGTCTGTCTTGTTCTATGCCGTGACGACGCTTCACAACCTTCTGCTGCATCAGGAGGGATCCAAGATGGCGGTACGCCTCGCCGGCGGCCTCCAGAAAATAGTGTCCCTCCTCCAACGCAACAACGTTAAGTTCCTCGCCATCGCTACTGACTGTCTGCAGATCCTCGCCTATGGCAACCAGGAAAGCAAGGTATGAGTGTGAAATGTTTAGAGAGAGGAAATTTGAGATCAGGATGGTGTGGTCCTGGTAGACACAAACATGTACAGTTTACAGGCATGGGATTCTTCCGGCAATTTGGAAATTTGAAGGCCAGACACGTCATTTTTGTGATTTTCTTCAAAACCCAGTCCCGTGCCTGAGTTTAGTAACTTCCCATTCCTCAGATCTCGACACATTATACCACGCCCCTCCATTTCGTATAATATAGCGAAAATTGTATAGACAATATCGATGTGCTATGTCCATCATAAATATACATTATCACTGAGGGAATTTTCAACACGACTGTTAATGAATCTCGACCAATTGTAAGAATGTCTAAAAATTGAAAAACTATACAATACCTTCACCACTCGTGTGTTTTCAGTTGATCATCCTAGCGAGTGGAGGTCCAGGAGAGTTGGTGCGCATCATGCGCTCCTACACGTACGAGAAGCTACTGTGGACAACGTCCCGCGTACTCAAAGTTCTCTCTGTCTGCTCGTCCAACAAACCTGCCATTGTAGAATCAGGTCAGTTATCAAGGACTTTTGAGTTTCTTTATTAATGTACCAATGTACTGTAAATTTTCGTATACGCCCTGAAAAATAAAATAAAAATTTTGCCCTCCCACTCGATTTTCTAAAAATGAAAATCCATAGACCAACTTTTTAAGTTGGACTGTCCTCAGTCACACTATCCCTCCCATGCTAAACCTGTGTGTTACCTTACAGGTGGTATGCAGGCCCTGGCTATGCACCTTGGACACCAGAGTCAGCGCCTGGTACAGAACTGTCTGTGGACCCTGCGCAACTTGTCAGACGCCGCCACCAAATGTGTAAGTACTCTAAGACTGTTTTGGTAGCCTATCCAGATACCTGGACCAGACTGAGAAAGAATAGACTACTGTGGTCGTACTTTATTGCCGTTCATTCTTAAGAATGAACGGCTATAGGAGGGGACCCATTCTTAAATACAAGCTCTCATAGTGGTGCTTCCTCGCTCTCCATGTATAATCCTGTCATAGGTACAGTATTGAGTATGCCTATACCTGGATTAAAATCTGCAAATCAGTCAAGCATAGAAGTGGTGGCAGTGGTGGTGTTGGTGGACCTGTTATTGTAGACCCTGGGGACAGTGGTGGTAGCCCTGGACACCAGGCAGAGCCATGGTATATAGTATATAGAGCCCCCCCCCCCACCCACCTCTGAATGGTGGTGGTGGCTGTGCTCCTGGGGTGGCCCCATACCTGCCTGCCACCACCTCCCCCAGCACCATGTGGTTCTCTTCTGCTGGTGGTGCGTTTCTCAGCACCACTGACTATTAACCCACTAAAGGCCACCTACATGTATATTTATGTATACATGTACACATAAGTATGATGCACTTTTTTAGGAGTTTTAAGTGGCATGATGAATTGATGCACATTTAAACCTTTATGGATGGCATGATGCATTGATGCACACTTAGACCTTTATGGATAGCATGATGTATTGATGCACACTTAACCCCTTAGGGATGTATTGATGCACACTTAACCCTTTATAGATGGCATGATGCATTGATGCACACTTAACCCTTTAGGGATAGCATGATACATTGATGCACACTTAACCCCTTAGGGATGTATTGATGCACACTTAACCCTTTATAGATGGCATGATGCATTGATGCACAATTAAACCTTTATGGATGGCATGATGCATTGGTGCACACTTAGACCTTTATGGATAGCATGATGCATTGATTCACACTTAACCCTTTATAGATGGCATGATGCATTGATGCACACTTAACCCTTTATGAATGGCATGATGCATTGATGCACACTTAACCCTTTATAGATGTATTGATGCACACTTAACCCTTTGTAGATTGCATGATGCATCGATGCACTCTTAACCCTTTATGGATGTATTGATGCACACTTAACCCTTTGTAGACTGCATGATGCATTGATGCACACTTAACCTTTAGGGATAGCATGATGCATTGATGCACAATTAAACCTTTATGGATGGCATGATGCATTGGTGCACACCTAGACCTTTATGGATAGCATGATGCATTGATTCACACTTAACCCTTTATAGATGGCATGATGCATTGATGCACACTTAACCGTTTATGAATGGCATGATGCATTGATGCACACTTAACCCTTTATAGATGTATTGATGCACACTTAACCCTTTGTAGATTGCATGATGCATCGATGCACTCTTAACCCTTTATGGATGTATTGATGCACACTTAACCCTTTGTAGATTGCATGATGCATTGATGCACACTTAACCCTTTATGGATATCATGATGCATTGGTGCACACTTAGACCTTTATGGATAGCATGATGTATTGATGCACACTTAACCCCGTTAGGGATAGCATGATGCATTGATGCACACTTAACCCTTTATAGATGGCATGATGCATTGATGCACACTTAACCCTTCATGGATAGCATGATGCATTGATGCACACTTAACCCTTTAGGGATGTGTTGATGCACACTTAACCCTTTATAGATGGCATGATTCATTGATGCACACTTAACCCTTGAGGAATGGCATGATGCATTGATGCACACTTAACCCTTGAGGGATGGCATGATGCATTGATGCACATTTAACCCTTCATGGGTGGCATGATGCATTGATGTACACTTAACGCTTTCGGGATGGCATGATGCATTGATGCACACTTAACCCTTTATAGATGGCATGATACATTGATTTACACTTAACCCTTTAGGGATGGCATGATGCATTGGTGCACGCTTAACCCTTTATGGATGGCATGATGCATTGATGCACAATTAACCCTTTATGGATGACCTGCTACATTGATGCACACTTTAAGCATTATAATTAACCATGGCAAAATAAATCACCACGGCTATGCCGTGCTTAACTGATTTCCTTAATCCATCAAATACACGCCTCCTAGTTGTTTTCCATGTGTGTCGGCCATCTTTGTTTTAGGAAACACAGGGATCCAGCTCATATATTGTCAATTTTAATCTTCAAAAGTTATCAGATGGATGTTAGTGACCATTGGGACACCTCAACTAGCTAATTTTATTGTTCTCACTATATATCGGCCATCTTTGTTTAAGGAAACACAGGGATCCAGGCCATATATGGTCAACTTCGATCTTCAAAAGTTATCAGATGGATGTTAGTGACCATTGGGACACCTCAAGTACCTAATTTTATTGTTTTCCATGTGTATCGGCCATCTTGGTTTTCGGAAACACAGGGATCCAGGTCATATGTGGTCAATTTTGATCTTCAAAAGTTATCAGATGGATGTTAGTGACCATTGGGAGACCTCAACTACCCAATTTTGTTGTTTTCCATGTGTGTCGACTATCTTTGTTTTAGGAAACACAGGGATCCAGGTCATACATGGTCAATTTTGATCTTAAAAAAAAAAGTTATAGATGGATGTTAGTGACCATTGGGACACCTCAACTACCCAATTTTATTGTTTTCCATGTGTGTCGGCCATCTTTGTTTTAGGAAACACAGGGATCCAGGTCATATGTGGTCAATTTTGATCTTCAAAAGTTATCAGATGGATGTTAGTGACCATTAGGAGACCTCAACTACCCAATTTTGTTGTTTTCCATGTGTGTCGGCCATCTTTGTTTTAGGAAACACAGGGATCCAGGTCATACATGGTCAATTTTGATCTTAAAAAAAAAGTTATAGATGGATGTTAGTGACCATTTGGACACCTCCACTACCCAATTTTATTGTTTTCCATGTGTGTCGGCCATCTTTGTTTTAGGAAACACAGGGATCCAGGTCATATGTGGTCAATTTTGATCTTCAAAAGTTATCAGATGGATGTTAGTGACCATTGAAAGACCTCAACTACCTAATTCTATTTTTTTTCAATATGTGTCAGCCATCTTTGTTTTAGAAAACACAGGGATCCAGGCCATATGTGGTCAATTTTGATCTTCAAAAGTTATCAGATGGATGTTAGTGACCATTAGGAGACCTCAACTACCCAATTTTGTTGTTTTACATGTGTGTCGGCCATCTTTGTTTTAGGAAACACAGGGATCCAGGTCATACATGGTCAATTTTGATCTTAAAAAAAAAGTTATAGATGGATGTTAGTGACCATTTGGACACCTCCACTACCCAATTTTATTGTTTTCCATGTGTGTCGGCCATCTTTGTTTTAGGAAACACAGGGATCCAGGTCATATGTGGTCAATTTTGATCTTCAAAAGTTATCAGATGGATGTTAGTGACCATTGAAAGACCTCAACTACCTAATTCTATTTTTTTTCAATATGTGTCAGCCATCTTTGTTTTAGAAAACACAGGGATCCAGGCCATATATGGTCAACTTTGATCTTCAAAAATTATCAGATGGATGTTAGTGACCATTGGGAGACCTCAACTACCCAATTTTATTGTTTTCCATGTGTGTCGGCCATCTTGGTTTTAGGAAACACAGGGATCTAGGTCATATGTGGTCAATTTTGATCTTCAAAAGATATCAGATGGATGTTAGTGGCCATTGGGACACCTCAACTACCTAATTCTATTGTTTTCCTTGTGTGTCTGCCATCTTGGTTTTAGGAAACACAGGGATCCAGGTCATATGTGGTCAATTTTAATCTTCAAAAGATATCAGATGGATGTTAGTGACCATTGGGACACCTCAACTACCTAATTCTATTGTTTTCCTTGTGTGTCGGCCATCTTGGTTTTAGGAAACACAGGGATCCAGGTCATATGTGGTCAATTTCGATCTTCAAATGTTATCAGATGGATGTTAGTGACCATTGAAAGACCTCAACTGCCTAATTCTATTGTCTCCATATGTGTCGGCCATCTTTGTTTTAGGAAACACAGGGGTCCAGGTCATATATGGTCAACTTCGATCTTCAAAAGTTATCAGATGGATGTTAGTGACCATTGGAAGACCTCAACTACCTAATTCTTTTGTTTTCCTTGTGTGTCGGCCATCTTGGTTTCAGGATCACAGGGATCCAGGTCATATGTGGTCAATTTTGATCTTCAAAAGTTATGAGATGGATGTTAGTGACCATTGAAAGACCTCAACTACCTAATTCTATTGTTTTTCATATGTGTCGGCCATCTTGGTTTTAGAAAACACAGGGATCCAGCTCAAATATGGTCAATTTTGATCTTTCAAAGTTATGAGGTGGATGTTAGTAGTCATTGGGAGACCTCAACTACCCAATTTTATTGTTTTCCATGTGTGTCGGCCATCTTGGTTTTAGGAAACACAGGGATCCAGGTCATATGTGGTCAATTTTGATCTTCAAAAGTTATCAGATGGATGTTAGTGACCATTGGGACACCTCAACTACCTAATTCTTTTGTTTTCCTTGTGTGTCGGCCATCTTTGTTTCAGGAATCACAGGGAGCCAGGTCATATGTGGTCAATTTTGATCTTCAAAAGTTATCAGATGGATGTTAGTGACCATTGGGACACCTCAACTACCTAATTCTTTTGTTTTCCTTGTGTGTCGGCCATCTTGGTTTCAGGAATCACAGGGATCCAGGTCATATGTGGTCAATTTTGATCTTCAAAAGTTATCAGATGGATGTTAGTGACCATTGTGACACCACCACCACCAATACCACCACCACACTACTCCCAACCCTCACACACATTCCTTATTTGCATATTTTAATCCAGGCATAGGTTTACTCCATACTATAGCAATGGGACAGGATTTTACATGGAGAGCGAGGAAGCACCACAATCAGAGCATATATTTAAGTATAGGTCCATTCCAAAGGCCATAGAGTTCATATATAATGATCTTTTTTCCTTGGATCATAATAGGAATATGCACGGCATTACAGCATTGCTGTGTTTACTTTCCTGAAAATATGTTATAGATTAATAAATTGCAAAACACACAACATATGAAGGGCTTTTAGATTCCGTATTAAAATAATATTTGTTCTGAAAATTTTGATCTAAGATCATATTAAAAATGTTGTAAATCAATTCTATACTTCTTAGAACATGATATGAATATGCACGGCATTACAGCTTTGCTGTGTTTACTTTGCCGAAAATATGGGATAAATTTCTAATCCGGGAAACGCACTGCAATTTAACTGCTTTTAGAGTTGATATTAAACTCAGAATTGATCGTCAAATTTAAATATGAAATCCTAATATCTTGATCATAGATGACAGATCCTAAATTCAATCCTCTCAATTGCATCCTTAACACGGGCCTCTTGATCATAGATCTTAGATCCTAAATTTTCAATTGAATCCTTAATATAATCTCCTAACCATTGACCCCTTGTTTTGAGCTCTACATATTTTTTGCATATTTCGCAGAAATAAAAATCCGCGAATTTATGTCCTAAGTGAAAATTTAAACAGACTAAATTAAAACATAGACTATGAAAATCCGCGAATTTAAGTACACATGAATTACCGTAATCTCTCGCGTATAAGACGCGTCCTCTACGCCAAACAAAATGCTGGTGCGTCTTATAGCTTACTCTCAAGTTGGGGGTGCGTCTTATACGAGGGGTAATTTTACTATAGAAATGTACTGAATTTACAAAATTGGTACCTAAGAGGTGCGTCTTATACGCGAAAATGCTTTTGCTGAGTTTGGGGTGCGTCCTATACGCGCAGCGCGTCTTCTACACGGGAGAATACAGTAGTGTGTTTTTTTTGGCAATCCAGTGAAAATATCTACGACCACAGTAAACGCCTGTGAACTAAAAAGTGCAGTCCCATGAAGTGGAGATCCCACTTTAGACGTCAAACATATCAGTCTATAGAAACCTGAAAATGATAAGTGGTTATCAGAGTTTCTTTCTGCAATAATTATATCCAATGGGCTGTCAGCAAATTCTATTCTCATTGTTCAGATTAGAAAATAAACCAAATAAATCTTGATATTGCCTTTGGGGAAATAAAGCTGTACTGTCATGAGACATCAACAATCGTAAAAGTGTAATACTTTGTCGAGATGAATTTAAGTAATGATAATGCTTTATGAGTAGGTTAGAAAGAGTGTTATGACCGCATGTAAATATCATGAATTGTTAACAATTAAAATGTATACTTTGACTAATGGCTTCTCTTTCCCCCTTTCTCCAGCCACCCCAGCTACAGGAAGGTATGGAGGGCATGCTGCAGATGTTGGTACAAGTCCTGAGCTCTAACGACATTAACATTGTAACATGTGCGGCGGGTATCCTCAGTAACCTGACATGTAACAACCAGAGGAACAAGGTGACCGTGTGTCAGGTGGGAGGTATCGAGGGGCTGGTGCGCACCATCCTACAGGCCGGGGACCGCGAGGACATCACCGAACCCGCTGTAAGTACTGTAGACATTCTGTATCCTATGTTAAGATGTTCGTAATCTACTAGTCTATCCTCACAAGTTTTGACACAGCTTGTACCATCTGGGCTTCCCTAGCTTGCATGAAAGGATCTATATATCTCCCCCCTTCTCTATCCCCTCTGATGTGTTTAGTGCACATAGGTGCAGGCACCGACCCATTTTTCTGGGAAATTGTGTAATGTAGTTTTTGTCATATGACCTTAACTGTTGAAATGGCGTTAAACATTTGTTACTCACTCTTACCATCATTTCATCACTATTTGCAAAAAGATTTTGCACTGTAGATAGTGCCATAAACGAAAGATTTTCTTGCAAGACATTCTCCCAAAATCTGGAGAGTTGACCTACAATCTCTTAAGAAAAACACATTAAGATGAGAAGGCATCTCTCTGGTCCATGCATTATGGGGCTCTTGGGGTATTTCTTTGCACTGAACCTGCCTACATAATATAGCCACTGTGGTAAAGGGATTCAGCTTGTGGAAGAAGAGTGATTCTTGACGAAATGTCGACCTATCATCACGGCATCCTTGGTGAAACTTCATCAATTGTCCAGCTTACTTCACTGACAGTTACCATGGAAAACCTAATCATACTTTTGCCCCTTTGACTGACAGGTGTGTGCCCTGCGTCATTTGACATCACGTCATCCAGAGGCTGAGATGGCCCAGAATGCAGTGCGCCTACACTATGGTCTGCCTGTACTTGTCAAGCTCATCCACCCACCAAGCAGGTACGTCTTATGTTCACCGCCCATATTTCAAGCAGGTTTCTCGAGAAAAATATAGAGGTGTCAAATCTATCCAGATATCTTTGTATTGCGATAGCTAATGAATTCTTTTTGGCGAGGGGGATATTTCAGCAGTTACATTTACAGATCTGTTGTCAAATAGTATAGGGGGAAAAACTGAAAGAAATTGAACGGATTGTCTGGTTTAACCATAATACCCAGCAATACCCTCAGTTTGCATGGAATGTCTTTAACGAATGCACCTGCTGAGTTAACACCTGTCCCTTCTCCCGCATACAGGTGGCCGTTGATCAAGGCAGTCGTTGGACTTATCCGTAACCTGGCCCTGTGCCCAGCTAACCATGCCCCACTCCGTGAGCACGGCGCCATCCCGCGCATCGTGCAGCTCTTAATCCGTGCCCACCAGGACACGCAGCGGTCGGGTATGAACCAGGGCGGCCAGCAGCAGAGCGCCTACGTGGACGGTGTGCGCATGGAGGAGATTGTAGAAGGCACTGTTGGCGCTCTACACATCCTGGCACGCGAGGCTCACAACCGTGCCGTCATCCGCGGCCTTAACTGCATCCCTCTCTTTGTCCAGGTATGTACTGTGATGTTATTTTGGCCAGAGATGCCACATTCCCTAACGATGTAGTAATTTCGAATTTTTGGCTTTCATTCCTATAGTTATTTACCATTGGAAACTAGAGAAAATTAGGAGGATTTCCGAATTTTTGGTGATCAGTTAGTGGCACCTCTGTTCTGGTGTACATTTTAAGTACTGCATAGTACAGACCCAATGTAGTGCTAATAAGAAACTTGCCTCCAATTGGAGGTTTTCCTCCCATTGGGAGCCAAAAAGTTGACCCTCGCAATTTTCACAAATCCATTGAGAAAATACTTTATTGAGTGGGGGGGGGGGGTCTGGTACTAAACAACTGCACCAGATGCACCATTTGGCCTCCAGATGTTCAAAAATTCCTTGGGATTCTGGGGGAATGCCCCCCAGACCCCTCATTATAATCACTAATATCCTTTTCTAAGTCTTATTTTCTCGAGTAGAAACGCCCTACATTGGGACTCAAAATCTTCCTACATTATTGGGATTTGAACATCACATCCCTGTCTAGTGTACATTGATTGTACCGTGTAGGGTTGATGTGATAAGTGGACGCTACTGTTGAGCATTGTCTTTTTTCGGGGATAAATGTACATACGTTAGGGTGTTATCTGATTACCTTGTCTCCAGTACCACCAATGTAGTGGGCAGTGATATCACCAGAATCAGAATCTAGTGCCTGTAGCTAATTGACCAATACGCGCTCATCTGTACTAGTCACAGAGCACTCGTGAGAGGTTAAGTGTTAATCACATCTTTATTACCATAACCACAAATACCAACCAGATGATTCTGAACATAATATGATTACCAAATAGTCTGTAATGTCCATGGGGAATGCACAGTTACTATACTCTCATCCCAATACATGCCAAGTCCAAACACAGAGTCCACACTAGTCTCCATAATCATATAGAGTGTCCAATGCCGTTGAGTCACAGAGTGGCAATCTCACAATCACTATCTCCATATACCGTAAACTCCCGCGTATAAGACGCGTCCTCTACGCCAAACAAAATGCTGGGGAGTCTTATAGGATGTTTTCAAGTTTGGGGTGCGTCTTATACGAGGGGTACTTTTACTATAGAAATGTACTTATCTTACAAATATCAGCATTAAAATGTGCGTCTTATACGCGAAAATGCATGTGCTAAGTTTGGGGTGCGTCTTATACGCGCAGCGCGTCTTCTACGCGGGAGATTACGGTAGTTCCTAGTGAGCATATGTGAGAATAATCCAAGTTCCTCTCCTGTCATGGTGTCAGTGCTGCCTCCAGTCCCACAGAGCAAATGACTACATCCTTCCCCTGAGCAGCAGTCTGCCCTAAGCTTATAAAGCAGAAGGTCAAACCACCAAGTCATGAACCCACAGGTCAAAGTTAGTAGTTCATACTTGGGTCATACCTGTGTCATTCAGGGTTCATACATAAGCAGGATGAGCTCACCAGGAGCAGAAGGTCAAAGCTCCCACTCATGAACTCATAGGTCAAAGTTAGTAGTTTGTACTTGTGTCATCCCTTGGTCATCTAGGGTTCATACACGATCAGTATGATCTCTCTGCTCATCACTCACTCCCACTGCTGGGGAGCAGTTCATCGGGTGCAGTTGGTGCACTTGTCATCAGCATAAATTATGTTCTCATGTACTGTGCACTCTCTGTGCATTCCCATATCAGTGTTTCTTAGTATATAACACAATTATATACATGTATGTAATTAAGCATTAGTGTGAATTGCTCTACCTTAATAAGCTCAATCCAAGTTGTGTGTGAGTGAGTATTCCTGCTTCTCACACGTCAACACTACGCTAGAAAAATTACCCAGGACTCGGCATTGGGTACATGGGGGGGGGGGATCAACTGCACAATATAGAGGACATCTGGTGGCAAATTCAAGAACTAATACCAGCATGTCTGGGTCCAGCTGCATGGCCAGGGAAATCTCATAATGCAAATATACTACCAAATATGACAACCATTCAATGATACATCTACCTCAAAAACACTTTGGTCTTTGCATTGGCTGCATTTATTGGGCTTGCCATTGTGTAAGAAGGAAGACAATGATCCCATCTGGCTTAGTTTGAGTTCTTCTGAAAACCTAGAATTGACCAAATTTGTAAATTCTTCATAAATCATTGAGTTGAGTTCCAACATAAAGACTATTGGTCAGATCTATATGAGTATGAAATGTACAGTAGAGACCATTAGAGACCCACTACCAGTGGGTGAAAAATATTCCTAAAAGAACCACTATTTTGGAGTCTGTGAAGTCAATCTGGTATAGAGCTGAATGGTGGACAATGAAAACTAGTTCCCACGTTACTCACACCATATCTCTACTGTGCTGTATTCTCACCAGTAACACACTGGCTAACTCTGAATAGATAGGGTAGTTCTTTAATTTGACACCTGGTGGCAGGTAGTGGTTGACTCTCCTCCTGCATTGGGTAAATGGTTGTGGTCAACAGGTTTTGGCTAACAAAATCGACAACAAACAGTAGATGTCACTTGTACTATGCCTCTGAGGTACCTTCATATAAATAAGTGTGATGCACACCTGGATATTCTCGTTGTGAACATGCAATGTTATTAAAAATGTTTGTCGTGTTCTGTTGCAGCTTCTCTACTCACCCATTGAGAACATCCAGCGCGTGGCCGCAGGAGTTCTGTGTGAGCTGGCGGCTGAGAAGGAAGGCGCTGAGGTCATTGAACAGGAGGGAGCCACTGCTCCCCTCACTGAGCTGCTCCACTCTCGCAATGAGGGTGTCGGTGAGTTACTGAGTCTGTTTGTTATAGCATGGTGCGGCAGCGATTTTGGGATTCAAAAAGAAAAAGAAAAAAACCTCCTAGTCCATAAGATATAAAAATGATGGTAATCTGCTGAATGAAATGCTTAATATATAAAAAGAAAGAAAAACACTACCAGCCTCAGCCATAAGCTCGGGGTATAGGAAATGCAATGAGCCAATTTTGGACTGATTGAATCCCCAAAATGAAAATATAATCGGATTTGGTATGTCAAATTAATATGAATAACTTACCTTCCCAACAGACAAGACTGGTAAAGGAATAATCTGAATGTATTAATAAGTTAAAATTAAAGTACCGTAATGCATTGTAATGAATTGTACCAACCTTTGCCATTATTAGGAGTGTCACTATAATTGACACCATTGATATTACAGCAACCTATGCGGCGGCCGTTCTGTTCCGTATGAGTGAAGACAAGCCCCAGGACTACAAGAAGCGGCTGTCTGTAGAGCTGACCAGCTCGCTGTTCCGTGGTGACCAGGTACCATGGGGCGATCCCCCCGGTCTGGATGACATGGGAATGGGACTCGGTGACGACTCGTTCAGACCCGATATGTACAACCAGGGCCCTGGGTCCATGCAGCCCGGTATGAACAGGGGAGGTGTGTGCCTTACTGTGTCTTATTAACTAACATCGCTAAAACTTTGATTAAATCTATATTCAAAAATCGAGGCAAACCAGTACTTTTTGCCATCATCTTATTGTTGCATAAGGGAGTGGTCGTTGTTTATCAACATAGGGGGTTGGTTGGATTTGAGGGGGGTGTAAAAACTTTTGATACCTCATGGGGGGGGGGGGCATAAAAGATCAAGCCAATTTTAGCATTTCAGGGATGTGATTTCTTCTACATCTGTAGGATTTCCTACACTTGAGGGTAACAAAATTGACCCTCGTGATTTTCACAGATCAAATGAGAAAGCTTTTACATTTATGGAGGGGGGGGGGAACGTTGTCTTAGATATTTTGAGGCTATGAAGCACCAAATGAGCCACAGCCGTGTTGTCCGATCGAGGTTCCTACACATTGGCCAAAATGAAATCACGTCCCTGCGTTATACGGCACTAGCATATTGCTAATACTGAGAGAATCAGCTAGGTGGCTCATGTAGTCAGGGGCTAGATCAACAATTGGCCTCTTTGCATAGTTTACTTTGATGCTTCCTTCCTCATTAACTACTTGTAGCTATTTTCTGAAATTTATATCTCTGTATAGCAAATACTGCCAACTGTAACTAGATAAGCTTAGTTTAAACCTACTAGTTCAAATACATTAGAAACAAATCTTTCAAATTCCAATAAAAGGTCACATATCACCCACATTGAGTACACCCAGGCCATTGTCTCCCTATCAAGCTAATCCACTCCCCCGACACCTGAAACAATAAGGAGGTACTTGAGGTGATTAAGATAGGGGCAGGGTGCAGCTTGTCACCCTATATCGGTGTTATCAATCACCATTGTTTAGAGGTGTGAACAGTGGCTGGTAAAAAGTTTACCCAGAATGCACTGCTGTAGAGTCGGGGGCCTACCCATGATGCAAAGCAAGATGGCGGCCTCCATGACCTGATATGCTAGTGCCCTATAGCCTGCTGTCTACTACCCCCCCCCCCACGTTAACCATTATTTGGTCAACATTTTAGTAGAAGATCTCTCCATGTTTAGCTAAATACCCCTGCCCCTCAACAAGAAATAGAGTACATTTCTAATGCCACATATAGAATAATAACATTGTCCTAACCTTTTTTCAGGTTTTGAGGGCCAGGCACCCGTCGACTCAATGCAGGGACTAGAGATCGGCAGCCATCACGGCAGTAACTACGGCCCGATGGATCACATGGACCTCCCCCCGCCACCACACCCAGACCAGAACCAGCTTACCTTCCAGAACCTGGACGACATGCCACCTCCCCCACCACAGGACCAGAACCAGATGGCGGCATGGTTCGACACCGATCTGTAAACACTAGCACCTCCTCGTGTACAACATCGACATTATAAAACGGGAATTTACTCCTGCTTTATACAGAAAAAAAACTGGGACTCGCTCATTGTTGTTAATAATAGATAACAGGAGTGGGCACTACTGAATGAAAAAGTATATACAGATAGGGGGGCACTGACATCATCTGAGTGATTATGACCATCGCGACAAAACCCAATTTGTATTTATAGCCAGGAGTGAGTTGTAAGATTTGAAAGGACAGATTCGGGCCTCTCTGACACAGAGAGCCCTGCCGTGTTGTTGATCCGGGGAATACTTTGGATCCACACAGCGCTGAGTCTTAGGTCAGGGGAACAATGTGATCGTTTCATTGTGTTTTGAGGAGCGTGAAATCATTTCGTGGATTACCCTGTGAGATGATGGGATTGATAGCCGGAGGCGCGACAGCATGATGCACGGAGACGGGACTGACTGCTG
Source organism: Acholoe squamosa (assembly GCA_949317995.1). Classification (NCBI taxonomy): domain Eukaryota; kingdom Metazoa; phylum Annelida; class Polychaeta; order Phyllodocida; family Polynoidae; genus Acholoe; species Acholoe squamosa. The sequence goes on along the minus strand of OX439051.1, from coordinate 8,189,071 downwards.
ATTGGGTTACGGGAACATGTGCTATCACTCACACGACCCATCACTCGCTAACGGGGAGCTGGAAATGTGCTTCAGTCCTAACACTGAGAGAAGAAAAACAAGGCTTCATTACCAACACCAGAGACCAAGGAATTGTGGCATTGGAGTTTTAATTATTTTTTTATATGAAATATGAGCCAGTGTCAAATGTCCGCTAGCGGGTTTTTATCATTTTTCGGTCTATTTCTGTCATCGTAGCATGCACGAGATGTATGTATTATAGGACTTAGTGAAAACAGATGCCAAGTAACGGCGCACGCCAGTTATTTGTGGCAGAGACGCCTATTATACCACTTAGATTCAAAGAAGGATATATTAATATTGGAGGACTGCCACATTTTATCTCGTTCGTAAGGGATGTTTGATCTAATTGATCGCATCCTTTGAATTTTCCTACATTCTTGTATCCCTACTTGTTCATCTGATATTTGATTTTGAATGATTGGGAAACCCAGCACTTGCCATGTCAAGCACACCGTAACGAACAAAACCTGTACAGTGTCTGAGGAAGCATGTAGACGCCTTCCACAAAGTCAATGTGTTCAAACCGTCGTGGCGACATTTGTATCAAAACAGCATGTAGGGTCCAAGGGAAGGTGCATTGAAATTAGCTAGCGATAAATTAAATGCCTGAGTATTAAAGGCATCTGCTGCGATCCGCATAAAATCTGATTAGACTTTCATGTGATCTAGCAGTTATGAGCTCCGGAAATAATTTTTAAATCTGATTTATAAAGGAATGAAATGACCGCAGCCAAGTTCAGTGCAGATTTTCTTGTTATTCATACGTCAATCGCGAGTAGACTAGATGACGTAGTTCCGTTGATATTGTAATCTAGAGCGTACACGTTTACTGTGAGATTACAGCGCTAGGAAGAGTCATCCATTTCAAAGTTGCCAAAGCAACAAACAGTTCTTGATTCTATATATTCTCTATAATACCATTGGCAATGTACATGCCCATATCATTATTATACAGAGACCACGAGAAGAGTGGATTATAGTACGGAGGTATATGCATTAATACCGACCGTCGTATAGAACCCATCGAGTTATTTCATTAATTATACAACGATGACACATTGTGCATGCAAGTGTGAATGAGAGAGCTTAGCTTAGATGACACAATTCATAGTTTTACTAACACAAAATCCAATATGGGGGTTTTTTCGAAGATTTGTCATTTCAAAATTGCGTTGTCTTAGCCAAAACTGAACCGACTAGCTCTGCTTGTAGCAGCCAGTTAGGGGGAGCTTTCTGCAGACGACGATGGTGACAATTTCTATGAATAGATATTCTGGTGAATACAGTGTCTAAGCTAGGTTGTTGAATGGTATGGAAATACTAAATTTTATCCTGAGTTGTGAGCTCATTAGTGGTTTTAAACTTCCATTTTGCATCTTGGGCAGAACACCAATTCAAGAGGTGGAAGAAATGTGTAAAGATTTTAAATGTAAATGAGTTTGAAGAGGGAGCTATGAGGTTACGAATGTTGGCACTTTAAATTCTGGCATGTCAGTTTTTGCCATTTCGCGTCATCACTGAAGGGGACATTTTTATACCTCAGTTTTTGTAAGTGGCTACCAGGCACTGTGTAGAGGCCATGTGGTACGTAGTGGTCAGTGCCGTCTTGTATTCAGTGCGCACTGTACAGAACAAAATACCAACACAGTTCTCACCACGTACCATATTTTTTGTGTTATCATAGCGCACTGTATTGCGCCTTTGATACTACATTGCACAAGTAAAATCAGGTAGATTGTGGCACATTCGGTGTTATTATTCGGAAACCACCCTGAGTTTTATGTTCGGTGAATTAAAGTCTGGTAACCATAGTAACAAGGCTTGATCCTAGCTGCCATAGTGTGAAACCATACCGACAAGGTTGAAAAAACATCGGCTTTTTAGCTGACCAAATAACGGCCCCCTCAGAATACATGCTTATATGATATCTATATATATTGTCATTAACCTTAGCCAATAAAGTGGCTCTAGCCGCTGAACCAATTGGCTTTGATTGTGTTATTGTGTGTTAGAATAGGGACGGATCAGCCGCAGGTCGAGTCATGACTGAATTAAATATGCCTGAAATTATCAAGGAATTTCACATTTTAATCAGTAATAGACTTATTCATGAAGATTAAGAATATAAATAGGTGACTTCAAAGAAAATGGACCAAATTAAACATTTCTGACTATCATTATATTGGGTACTTTGTCGATTCCGGTTCGTCATTCATAAAGATGAAAAAGAAGTATAAATTGTAAATATTGAAATTATTTATGCTCAGTGTTCCCCGACTAAGGTTGTACATAGGTTCCCCTTGGACTCCCTTTACTGCCCCCTAGTGTCGTAAACCGACATTAACATTTGTTTCCGTTTAAATCATTAACATATTCATTGCAGCATCAGTACACACTGTACCCTTAGCGACGTTCCGCCTTATTGTACCTAAAATCTAACCCGACTCACACAATCGTGAACAGTGGATACTTCATGAAATACATGAATAATTGTGGTTACTGACTGTTGTAATAACATTGAAGGTGCTTAGTAGTAGGCAGGCCTGCTTAATATATCCTGTTATGGGCGGATTCCACTCGTGTCAGTCTTATCATCAGCTAAGTTTTGAAGAAAAAAAATACACAATAAACAAGCAAAAAAGGCTAGCATTATCAGGTTGCCCTCAAAAATATAACACAGCATGATCGCTGTGAATTTTTTGAAAGCGGAATTGTTCTGACCTTGGCTTTAAAATCTTGGCTAATGTGAAATTGTTGCGAGTGGAACCCAAGCTTTACATAACTTCACCTAGTGGATGGAAGCACTTATACATTGTACAGAGTAGTACTAGGGACTATTAACCTCTGCCGTCTCGTCTTACGGGCTACCTGCCATCACGGGGGCCAAACCAACATTGCCCTCTGAGAATATAACCCACAGATGACGCATGTGCGTAAAAATCTGAAACTGCTGCGACCAAATTATCAATTGTCATTATTCCATGTCTGCTTTTGGTATTTCTGTAATATAAAATTTTGATATTAGAATGGAATATTGTAACATCAGAGACAAACCACTTCTTAAAAAATGAATATTGGCAGTGTCAGTTTGTAAGCGTCATGCGGTCTTCTGATATAAAGGCTGTACTATAACACTGTACGTAGAGCAGGAACGTCGCTTTGGGTACCGGGACACATCAGGACAACTAATACACAACTTCTTTTTTTCAGCATACAGGACACCGCAACAAAAAATACTACAACTCGTGGAATTGATGGATGTAATATTGTTATATTGTGTCGTAAAATAAAGTTACTTTTTATATCAGATAAGTCTTAGCGTTCTAGAAAAGGGGGTCTGTGCCAATGACAAATGGTGAACACATGACATTTTGGACAATTTCATTCGGGGTGGGGGGCAGTCAGGGTTTCCACTGGTCAGAAAATAAAGTGGTTAGGGAAGCTTAAGAAATTTCAGTGTCGGGGAAACCCTTTCAGAATGTCCTATTAATGATTTTGATTTGTTCATAAATCCACAAGGGGGCCGCCAATATTTTTTCTGTATGGCCCATTTCCAAAAAGAATGAGGGTTCGGCGAGGATTAATAGGAGTATGTCATCTGTTTGTTTCAAACAATGTTAAATGTTTGTTATTTACCCGAATCTCCCACGTATAAGGTGCATCCCACCTATAAGATGCACCTAGAGTTTTAGAAAATGGTCAAAGAAAAGAAAAATTTATAACTTGTTCTACTGAATGTATTTTGTAAATTCAAAAAGCTATGTGTAGCTAGCCCCTTGGAATCTCCTTAACCCCCTTATGTCCTATTAATACTTAGGGGAATGTAACATAATAAAAGAAAGGTCATGATTTCCCCCCAGTGGATCCAGGGAGAAATAAAATCTCGCGTATAAGATGCGCCTCATACACCAGAGATTATGGTATGTTCATTGGTCTCCAAATCTAGTTGGGAATTTCGATCAAAGTTTGTTGGAGCCATGTATTTCAAGAAATTGAAAAATCTGGCTGACGGAGAGGAAACCAATTGCTTAAAACCAGGGTCCATATCAGTTCCACCTGTTGCATATCATTGATATCTGTGTTTGGGATACACGGTACTAACGTAAAAATAACTCAGGAAATCCGGCAGGGAATGATAAATTAATTTGGGGCAATATTGGTCGGGTGGGTGTGGCAAAACTTTTTATTGCCTCTCGTAGAGGGGTCAGCATGAAGAGCTGGCAAGTCTTGTTTGTCAGAACTTCACTGCTACGTCATGCCGACCGATGCATTGAGCGGACTACGCATACCTCCAGACTTAAAAATACTCGAATACCTTGTGCACGATACTTATAGTGTATATGGTACTAGCCCATTGCTAGTACTGAGGAAAATCATCTAGGTGGCTCATGTAGTCGAGGGCTAGATCAACATTTGGCCTCATTGTACAGTTTACTTTGATGGTCTCTTCCTCATTTACTATCTGTGGTTATACCACGATTTCTGGGTTACACAGTGCTTTTTGGTGGCTATTCCCATCCACATATCTGTCGATATTGCACACCCTATAGGCTCTAACATCAATTTTCTAAGGCGTGCGGTTATCCTTGGATAACCCGCACCCCGTGCGGTTATCCTGGATAACCGCACGCCTCTCATGTCCTTACATGTCATATGTTACATGTTAAAACCCATGATAGACTTGACCAGGGCAGGGCTCGAACCTGCAGCCTAAGATCCCTAGTCCAACCCCCTATGCAGTGCGTCACAGGGACTGACGAGAAACGCTCGGTTCGAACCAAGTCGGGATATGATACAAAGCCGAGTGCGCTGTCGCTGTCCGCTGCCGGGCGAGGAGGTGTATTCTACACAAACATAACAGCGAGACGCATTCAAAGCTTTAGCTGTCCGCTGTAGGGCGACGAGGTGTATTATACACAAACATAACAGCGAGACGCATCTTTTTTCGCCGTGTGCGCTGTCGCTGTCCGCTGCCGGGCGCAGAAGGAGGAGACGCGGTGGTCTAGCGGTTAGCACCTTGCGCTCAGCCGTGAGAGGTCCGCGGATCGCGTCCCAGTCTGGGTGCATGTTTTTTTCGCCGTTTGCGCTGTCGCTGTCCGCTGCCAGGCGACGAGGTGTATTATACACAAACATAACAGCGAGACACATTCAAAGCTTTAGCTGTCCACTGCTGGGCGACGAGGTGTATGTACCGAGCGTGTACAAACACTATTTTTCACCGTGTGCCGCTGCCAAGCCTAGCCGAGACCGGGGCTGTCGCTGTCCGCTGCCGGGTGCCGAGGTGTATGTACCTGTGTACACACAATGCCTGGCATCGAGTCCCGGGGAGGGGGAATAATTTTTGTTTTCAAATTGAATTTATTGGTATTCTATTGATTATTTATTGGTTTCGTGGTATAAAATAAGTAGACAATGGATAACTCATGACGAGTGTGTGTTAGCAAAGGCTAATAACACTCGGCCTACGGTCTCGTGTCATTATCCTTCACTAACACACACACGTCATGAGTTATCCATTGGTTACTTGTTCACTATTCTCTAAAATTTGTATCTTTGTATAGCAACTACCTTCAACTTTGACTAGATAAGCTCAGTATAAATCTAATACTTTAAATACAAGAGAAATTAAACTTTGATATTCAATAAGACATCACATGTCACCCACATTGAGTACACCTAGGTCATTGTCTCCCTACCAAGCTAATCCACACCTGAAACAATGGGGGAGGTACTATGATATACCATTTTATTATTCCATAAATTCTAACATATTATTGTATTAATCAAGGAATATCTATGAAATTAATACATAGGTTGGTTCTAAGAGCTATAAGAGCGCTCAAACTTTGTATAAGAGCGTTCATGCCCCACTGCACACCAGCCACAGTCAGTTAGACAGAGTTTATGACATCAAAGGCTCCGACCTAATGGTTCACTGCACAATATAATAAAAATGAGGGTCTCAGTGTGCGACCTCATGGTTCAATGCACAAATTAATAACTTGTAAGTGAATGCAACCGGCCGTCACGGGTGCCTGAGCACCGCTGACGCCGTCATGAGTGTCTGAGCACTCTAATAACTGAACAATGGGTTACATAAGCACGACGCCATAACCGTCCGGTCGCTCTAGCGTCGCTCCTGAGCAAGCTAGGTCAAATATCAAAGCATTTATGGAAAGCCCATAATTAGACGGTCAAAATGAGCCCAAGATCAAGGCGGAACTCTCATTATTAAGGAAGTTATGCCATGGAGACTGAAAGGAGCTCCGAGTGCACTACAGACGAACCGGCGTGAGTTACGCGCCTATCCAGCGGGCATTATAAACTTGGCATATTCAACTCCGCGCATGCCCAAAATGGCGGTTATACACGCATAAACGACCGAGTTATGAGGGTTTGAAGATGCAGAACCGACCAAGACAATGGGGGGCATAGCGGCGTCCATGGGGGTCCTTTGTCCCCCTGTGACACTTGAAAGAGTCCCCTCAAACAATTGTAGAGTTAGGCAGATGCTGCTGGCTCCAGTCAGTCTGGAGGTGCTTTTCCAAGATTTGCTACAAATAGCCTGTCTGCACCTCCAGGAAGACAGATCACCAAGAACCGCTCTAGAGGTAACATCTCCAGTCATCTCCTGCTACCTGCTATACCACTGCACTATGGTGAAACTATGCTAGACAGGCATTGGTTTTCTACCATTAGTGGCCAGGGGCTATCTTCTTCAAGACTTCCACCAGAGGGTAAAGTTATTCATTATTACATTATTCCTCTAAGCAGCAGGTCAGGAGCTAGGTGTGGGAACCCACCTAGAACTATGCTGGACACTGTATTATTAATACCTCACAGGTGGAGTGGAACTGAACATTGTACTTTATAAATTACTGTATGTTTACTGTATGTACAAATTACCTACATACTAACTACTGTATGATTGATATTTCTTACATGTTGCCTAAAGCTGAATAAACCAGTGACAACTGGAAATAACACTATTTATATGAGCCTGATGTATTTACTCCATACACCACTAGTCATATGATATTTCTCATATGACAACTTGATCATGCACAATCTCTACCATGACAAAGTGGTGGAGAACATCCTACTAAGATCCCATCTCTCACAGGCTCATAAAAATTAAAAGCTGGTAACACAACTAAGAACAATCATGCACACAGTAAGTTAAAGCTGGTACCGCAACTAAGAACAATCATGCACACAGTAAATTAAAGCTGGTACCGCATACACACAGTAAGACCCACTCCACCCACCCAGTGACCTTGACCTTGACACCATACCCACCAAGGTCACCAGTGAGATCTCCCACATACCAGTGAGATCTCCCACACATCAGTGAGATTCCCCACACATCAGTGAGATCTCCCACACATCAATGAGATCTCCCACACATCAGTGAGATCCCACACACATCAATGAGATCTCCCACACATCAGTGAGATCCCCCACACATCAGTGAGATCTCCCACACATCAATGAGATCTCCCACACATCAGTGAGATCCCACACACATCAATGAGATCTCCCACACATCAATGAGATCTCTCACACAACAGTAAGATCTCCCATATATCAGTGAGGTCTCCCAAAACGTCAGTGAGGTCTCCCAAAACGTCAGTGAGGTCTCCCAAACGTCAGTGAGGTCTCCCACACGTCAGTGAGGTCTCCCACACGTCAGTGAGGTCTCCCACACGTCAGTGAGGTCTCTCACACGTCAGTGAGGTCTCCCACACGTCAGTGAGGTCTCCGACACGGCAGAGAGGTCTCCCACACGCCAGTGAGGTCCACCTCACACATCAAGGCCTTATCAGTCAAGCTGGCAGAACAACACACAAAGACCTTACGTAGTCAGGGGCCTGTTGAAGAGGTCTCCCTTCCACCAAGATCTAGGAGGCCCACAGGAGGCAAACCAGCCTCCAATACAACAGACCCACACTCAGTAGACCCCACACCACCCACCCTGTCTACTCAGGGAACAACCAGTTCTCAGGGATCCAACATTTCCCAGGGATCTCTACAGGACGCTCAACTCACGCTATCTACCTCAGGGGAAGAAGGATCTGCCTCAGGGGGTGGATCCACACCCTCATCTAGATCCTCCACCCCAGCTCCAGCCTTTGACAGCCACTCCTCCAGAGACACCTCCCCCACACCCTCCATCATGGACACCGATGAAGGCCCCCAACCTAATCAGACAGCTGAGAAGATAAGGGCCTATGAGAAGGCCATCCAAGATGCAGTTACTGCCCTAGAGACCAACAAGTCCCAGCAGGAGGAAAGGGAGAGGATCCTCAACCAACAACTGGCAGAGAGGAATGCAGCAATAGATGCTCAACAGAAGGCCATGGAAGATCAGCGGAAGTCCCTAGAGAGACAACAACAACAGATAGCAGATCTCATGAAGATGGTATCATCCCAGACCCCACAACCTCCCACACCTGCCATCACACCTGTTGTCACACCATCTGCCTCTGGATCCAAAGATGACATCATAATCTCCATGGTGTCCAACATGACCAAACTCATAGACAGAAAACAACAGGATGACAGAAAGATCAGGCTACATGAGGTAACAAAACCCAAAACCTTTTCACACCCATCACCACTCATGTCAACAGCATTATTTATTGATCACAAATTCCCAGAATATCTGAAGGATAAGTACAAAGTGACAGACAGTGACACCATGGTAACATATTTACCCAAGTACCTCGAAGGACAAGCACTAGCTTGGTTTGAATCCTTCAGGGAGAGTGCCACACCTGATATGTTGACATGGACCAATGTAGTGAATAAATTAAAAGAGTATTTTGCTACTCGAGACAATATAATCTCAAGGACTGCACTCCGTGCACAAAAGGTAGATGAACCTGTCCTAGACTATGCATGCCATCTCAGGAAGGTGTGTAATGCCCAACGCCAGAGTGATGAAATCCTAAGCAAGGCATTTACCCAAGGCATGAGGCCCTGGATCTCTGTAGCTCTTGAGAACAAGAAAATAGACTCCTTTGACCAAGCCCTAGACCTAGCCCTAGAGGTTGAGACCCAAGAGAGATCTAGGAAGGTGAGGGATGCAGAATCCAACCCACAGCCTACTAAGAAAAAGGTCCAGGAAATCAGCACTAGTGCAGATGAAGATGTTAACCTAATGTCTAGTGCCCATGTAAGGCAACAGGAGGCTAAGGTTGCATCAAGAGACCCTACCGGTAGATATAGAGGAAATAACTATGACCCCAACTACCAATCCAATAGGGGTAGAGGTAGAGGGGGCAACAACAACAACCGGGGGGGGGGTCACAACAGTAGGAAAGACAACAGCTCTTCCAACCCCAACAATGGTAACTCTTCATACAGTGATAGGAGAGACAGAACCCCAAGTAATGGCAGATCCTATAATAATCAAGGATCCAACAGTAGGAGCCAGAGTCCACATAGGAACTACAACTCTGGATCCTACAACAACTCTGGATCCTACAACAACAGCCAGGGTTCAAACAACTCTGGATCCTATAATCAAGGATCCAACAGTAGGAGCCAGAGCCCACATAGGAACTACAACAGTGGATCCTACAACAACAATGGCGCCTACAACAACCAGAGATCCAATAACTCCGGTCAATACAGCAACTCTGGTCAATATAACCAGGGTTCCAACTCATGCCGGGAGGATTACAAACCTGACACAAGAGGTTACCAGGGGAACCAACAAAGTAACCCCCAAATACCACCTCATGTGATGGATCAAATCTCCAAACTCCTGGTGGCAAGCATCTCAACCACCCCACAGAACCAGGAAAACTAGGATGTCACAGTGCCGATGGGCCAGTGCACTGTGACACCCCAAATACAAACAATCAATCAGGATTAACAAAGATCCAACCAGAGACAATTGCTAGTGCAAATCTACCATCTAACAGACAGAGACGTCCATCAGTGATACACATCACCCCACCAGATTCATCATCAAAGGATACAGGTGAGAGTACCAAGCTTTCTATTGTACTTCTTCAAAATGGCTGTATCAATGCAAATCTATATGATGTTTCAGATGTACAATGTTTGGTTGATACAGGTGCTACTATCACCTGTGTCAGACAATCATTCCTCATGGATCTCCAAAAGAGATTCCATATCCAACTGAGGAAATCTAAAATTAACATCCATTTGGCAGATGGATCGGTGTGTCATGTTAGACATTCAGCTATGCTGAACTTTAGAATCCAAGGTGTCAGATTCCAATACCAATTTGCTGTAATTCCCAACCTCACACAGCCCGTTGTTCTCGGCACAGATTTCTTAAGCACTACAAAATCTCAAATTGAATTTAATGTTGATCCTGAACAAATTCTCAAACCCATTAGGGCAGTGAGGGATTTTACCATCCCTCCATTCTCTGAACTTGCAGTATTGGGTAAGGTCACATCTACTCAATCACTGCAAGGCAAAACTGGAGTAGTAGATAACCTCCAAAGAAATAACAATGCCCCATATCTAGTTCAAAGGGCAGCAGTAACCCCCAGGGAAAATAACAAACATCCCCTAGTGTTACTCAACACCAGCAGGCGCCCACATAAAATCAAAAAGGGTGCCATCATAGCTCTATTTCAGGAAGTCAAGGAATCTGATTTAGAAAAACCTCAACAGGTGTCAGACACTACCCCACACACTGATCAATCCATCTCAGCCATACGGCCTGAGGATGTAACTCAATTCAGTGACACAGACTCAGACTGTGAGTCCACATATGCTGACCCTGAACCCAACTCAATCAGACTCTCTGAAATAGCTGCTATACATAGTGAGGCACATGACCTCGAGCCAGAATTGGAAGAGAATGTTCCACCAAAATCTGTGCTCACATCCAAAGATCAGCATGATAGATTAGGATCACTGCTGACCAAGTATGATGATGTATTTGTAGGAAAAGATGGAGACATTGGTGCCACACACCTGTATACACACTCAATACATGTAAAACCTGAGGCAGTACCATGTCATTTCCTACCATATAGACAAACACCAGAAAAACAGGCCGCAATAGGGGAAGAGTGTGAAAGGCTAGTACAACAGGGCATTCTGAGAGAATGTGCTGAAGGCCCCTGGGCCTCCAGATCCTTTTTAGTACAAAAATCATCGGGAGGCCATAGGCTCGTCACAGATTTTCGTTATTTGAACCAGAACACGATAAATCAAGCCTTATCTACACCCCGGGCCGATGACACTCTAGACATGATAGGGTCACTCAGACCAAGAGTATTCAGTAAGCTAGATGCCCAACAGGGATTTTTTCAAATTCCTATAAGACAGGAGGATCAGCATAAAACCGCATTCATAGCAAATGACAAAAAATATGTCTATGAAAGGATGCCGATGGGTTTAGCGACGGCACCGGCGGGATTCTGCCATCTAGTCACATTAATTCTGAACAAACTCAAGTACAAATGTGCCCTACCATACCTAGATGACATATTGGTATTATCACCATCAATCGAACAACACTTCCATGACCTGGAAGATGTGTTCAACAGCCTAAGAGTTGGTAAACTCAAACTGAAGAAATCAAAATGTGAATACTTCATAGACAGAATAGACTTCTTGGGAATGAGAGTCACACCCATGGGACTACAACCATCTCCCACAAAGGTGGAGTCAATCAAAACCTTCCCAACACCAAAATCAGTCAAAAATGTCCGATCCTTCACAGGCCTATGCCAATACTTCAAAAAGTTTATCAAAGGTTATGCCCAAATTGCTAGGCCATTATATGATCTACAGACACATCTCAAAGCATTTGTCTGGACAGAAGAGGCAGATAATGCTTTCAAAACATTAAAGCATGCCCTCTGTACCAATGCTCTTCTCAGATATCCAAACTATGAGAAAGAGTTCAGTTTGGCAACTGATGCTTCCAATGTGAGTTTAGGAGCTGTACTCTCACAGAGAGATAATGAAGGAGTGCTCAGATCAGTAGCCTTTGCAGGTAGAACCCTCTCCAAACATGAGAGAAATTACAATACCACAGAGAGAGAACTACTGGGAGTAGTGTATGGAGTATTACACTTCAGACACTATCTAGAGACTAGACATTTCCAATTATACACAGACCATGCAGCCCTAATCCCACTATTAACCAATACAGGACTCACACATAGATGGGCCAGATGGGCTCTAGACATACAACAATTTTCATTCACCATCCAACACGTGAAAGGTGATGATAACACACCACCAGATGCTATGTCTAGAAGAGAATACCCAGATTCTGGACCCATGACTAACCCTCCACCCCCACCAAGGAGAGTTAGAGCAGCCAGTAGAACCAAGTTTGCAAAAGTAACAAAGAAAGTACCATTCAAAAGGGATGATCCACCCAACACCATTGAAAGGCCAGAGACACCCATTAGGGGTATCTTGAAGCAATCTACACACTATGTGTTTTGCCACTGTGAGAGAGAATACTCACAACTCTTTCCAGATAATGACTTCGAGCCTATTGAATTCTCATCACTCAATCAGATGCTGAAGGCAACTCCTAAGGAGCCACCCTTCACCCCACCTGACTCAGATGATGAAGATCCAGAAGACACAATATATGCTATTACTCAAGCAACTTCTAAATCAGTCAGATTCTTTGAACCAATGCAGGGAGAGGAAACATCAAACCATTTGTGTCCTATGACCACACGCTCAAAGACTAGAGAAATGATTCAGGAGGGCACACCAAAACCCCCCACACAATCACAAACTATTCTAAATGAGAAAAAGGTCACAGGAAACAAACCTACCAAAACCCCACCTGCCAGGAAAAATGTCACAAAAGACACTGCATCTACTAAGTCAAAGAACTCTGAGACAAAGAAGAATGACAAAAAGCAAATTGTGCCTTTAAAGAAAAAGGTTGCCACTCCCATCAAGGCGAGAATAGGCCCTCCAAAGGAGCCTACACACCAAAACAAGAGTGACACACCCCAACAAAAGGCACAAGATAGGCCAATAGTCGATGAAAAAGAAAAAGAAAGAGACAGAATAAAACAACATGTGCTAGATATAAATCAACTACTGGATCAGATTCCCGACACATCCATCTCAGGTACAAACCTTGGCTTGGAACAAAGGAAAGACAAGGACCTATTGCCCCTCATACAATATCTTGAGGATGGGACCTTGCCTGCACCAAAAGCACAAGGAAATAGAATCATCAACCAAGGCCAGACATACACCTTGGTAAATGGTACATTAGTCCATATATGCCCCATAAATTGGAGAAAAACCAATACTGTACCACTTCAAATTGTTATACCACAGCAATGGGTAACAAGTACACTACAGTATTTCCATGACTCACCTACTGGCGGCCATCTTGGTTCAAGTAGGATGTTGTCAGCACTCCGACCTAGGGTATATTGGAAGTCTATGCTAGCAGACACAACAAAATATGTTTCCACCTGCCACACATGCCTCACAGCAAAAAGGCAAGTACACTCACACAAAACACCAATGACAGTGAGAGAGTACATGACTTCACCAATGAAGTTCCTAAACCTAGACGCGGTGGGACCACTTCCCACAACTGCCAGGGGAAACAAACATATACAAGTCTGCATAGATTATGCTACCAGATATGCAACAGCTTGGGCTACTACTGACTTAAAAGCTGAGACAACAGCAGGAGAGTTCTACAAGAATATAATCTGTCATCATGGAACACCAGCCACTCTTCAAACAGACAATGGAACATGTTATACAGGTGCAAAGTTCACAAAGTTAACTAAACACCTCAAGATCAAACATAAATTCTCCTCACCATACAGGCCACAATCAAATGGGCTTGTAGAGAGATTCAATGCTAGCATAGGCACAGCACTCAGAGCATTCTGCTCAAAGCACCAAAACAATTGGGATTCATTTATTGAACCCATAACCTTTGCATTAAACAACACTGAATCCCAAACCACAGGATTCACCCCTTTCTTCCTACTCCATGGAAGAAACCCAGCCACCCCAATGGACTTAGGGCTGGGAATACAGGAAGACATATCCACAGTAGCAGACCATGTAGCTAACATGATAACGAATCAAGATACCTCTAGGAGGAAAGCTATAGAAAGGGTCGCCAAGCTACAAAAGGAAAGGAAGGATAGATATGATAAGAAACTTACACCACAGGAAATCAAGGTCACCGACATGGTGTACCTAAACATACCAAGAATCCTGACCAACACAGAGTGTAAGAAACTTCAACCCCTTTTTATGGGACCATATGTTGTAGTAGATAGACCTAGTTTGACAAGTGCCAAACTCAAAAACTTGGACACCAATCTATTGGTGGCTAGACCAGTGCACATAGACAGACTGAAAAAGGTTGTGGCTGTCAGAAACAATGAATTTGCACACAGGCTTATTCCACACGAGGCCAAATACTACAGCAAAATTGTAAGGAACAAAAATGATATCACCCTTACAAGAGAAACCACAGGCATAGGCCCTATCAAGCCTAGGCCTGCACACCACATACTAAGAAAGACATCTAGGTGTGGTGCAGTTTCAAGAAATTAGAAACAAGATTGAGATACCAAAAGAACATAAGATTTTCAAAATGTATTACAAATTCTCTTCATCCACACATAAGACATGTGTGACTGATAATGAATTACTTATATGTATATAAAGCCAATCAAATTTGTAAATATATCAGTAGGTTATTGCCTCTGAAAGGGTCAAAGACTGGGACCCCCCAAGTAAAGCAGACATGAAGTCTAAGAAGAGTAAGGGTAACACAATGGAGTGTCTAAAGCCTAATCCCCACATGAAAGAGCGCGCTATGCCAACACAGCAGTCTATAGAGATCAATTGACCTTATAAGCTACACTCAGACAACTGTCTAGACGGTCATGAATGGCTGTCCTGGATGACAGGAGGAGCTAATTACCAGTACACAGAGTACACAATAGACCCCCACAGGTGCAGACACTGGAGATCAAGGCCTTGACTCCAGAGAAACAATACCAGGCCCACAATGGATGTGGGTAGGGTAGGCTACATAAGAAGCACTGTGGACCATAGCCCACCATCAGTCTTCATCCAGCTGCAGTCTGGAACACAAGTCTACAGGACCCCACTTGGGAATTAGCCAGCCCACTTCTCCATTAGGAGAGACTGCACTAGGATAAAGAACACACCTACTTCACCTTCAACCTGACCTTACCATTTACTGGTCAAATCTCTATAGACTCACCGGACATATTGCCAAGACAGCTCAATCTTGCAAAGGTACAGTTTGAACCACTTCATTTAAAGTGTTACACCATACACTTAGACTTTACCAGCACCAAATCACTACAAATTTGACAAGACTTTAAACAGCAAACTTGCTTTACACAAGCACCATGGGGACACTGAGAGTTTCACCCATCCTGCTAACTATGCTGTTATTATATACTATTGAACCACTTACTGCAGGTTATACACCTGTGGTGAGACAAAACATAGGAGTAGTATTCAAACCTAGCCCTCAACCATTGGTCAATGGACATACAACCACAACACTATTGTTAGCTATCCCCTACAAGATACCTCGGGCACCCGTTACCCAAGGATCCATAAGGGATAGAATACTCCATTTGACCACTCCTACTCTACAAGATCATACCTCTGGCCAAATTATCCAACAAGCTAAGGAGCTAGACACCTTGCTGGAAATTGCAGACAAGGAGATAAATGAAACACTAGCCTCCATCAAATTGTTCCTATCCAACCCCATAAACACATTGGACAAGGCCAAAAGAGAGGCCATACTGGGTTTTCTAGCACCCCTGTTTCGCGGTGTGCTAGGTCTAGCCACAGTAGAAGATGTAAACCAAGTAATGGGACAGCTCAAGAACATAGATGAAATACTAAGAAAATTTGCTAAACAAGATCAGGAAGCAGCTAGTCTCATTGAAAAGATCACAGACAGACAAGATAAGTTTGTTAAAGCATACATCCAAGATAAGAAGGTACTGGACAGCACAATCAACACCATAGGTGACACCGTCAACCTGTGGGCCTCTAACATGTCCAGGTCACTTGACTCATATTCAAGGCACGAGAAAACTCAAAGGGAGAAAATGCAAGTATTAAATGATGCATTAATTATCATAGCAGCAAGAATGAATACAGTTCAATCACTGCAAAGAACAAATGCAGCCCTGAGGATGCTATCATCAGGGATCCTAACCCCTGATATAGTACCACCCTCAGACCTTGCTAGATACCTAATTGACATTAATAACAAACTTAGGATTACACACCCTGGAGCACAAGTCGCAATTAATGACTTAGATTTCTATTATTCACAGAAGCTGACCTCATACACTTACTCAGCTCACCATATATATATTCATCTGGACATTATAATTCAATCTACCACCTCAACCTTCAAACTGTACCAAATGATTACATCACCCATGCCTATAGACACACAGGAGACCCCCACCAGAGGAGTCACCAAGTTGCAAACCACAACTGAGTTTCTAGCAGTATCTTACGACGAATCATTATTCATCGAATTGGACTCAGCAGATATGCAGGCATGTGAAGGTACTACAGTAAAAGTATGCAGAGATGTAAATGGTAGAATCTATAAACACAGGCCCACATGCCCTGTAGCCATTTTTACTAACCAGGCTCAACAGATTAAGGAACATTGCAAGTTTACAGTTTCACCACTGCAAGCACCTACCACCCATGCTATTTCCATTTCTGAAGATGAGTATCTGGTCACTACTAATGAACCCCATTACTTTATCAACTGCCATGGTAAAACGTCTGAAACTCGGAAAGCCCAGTCCTACTCAATCATAGGTGTACCCTGTGGGTGCACGATCAGTGTAGGAGAATTTTCTCTTCCAAACACGAGGTTGCCCTGTAACTCAACCTTATCATTCCATTACATTCTCAAGACAATTAATTTACCATTCATGGCAGCACTTAACAAAATTTCTGAAACCAAACCAGATGAAAGAGAGAATCTTCCAAATTTCCCAGTAGTAAACCTTTCTAGAACCTTAGAAAAACTACAGGAAAATCCAATCATGGATGATATTACTCAACTAAATTTAGAGCCCTTTGCCAAAACAGTATTAAAAGATGCCTCCAACCTTGATAAGGCAATGGAAACACGCTACGTAGAATCATACCTACGTCAAGTTACAGAGCATCCAATCTTCCAAAGCTTAGCACTCATCCTAGGGATATCAGCTCACATTTTTATAGTATACATACTACTCAAATTATACAGACTAGGAGGGACTGTAGCCTACCTGCCTACAGCCAAAGCATTCAGACTAGTCACCGAGCTGCCCCTACACAAATTGCTCCCAGATAAGAATCCTACCAAATTAACCCCTACAGAGGAAACCCACACCCCTTTCCTCACAATTCAGGAAACCCACACCCTGATAATTGCTATATTATTCACCCTGACCATCTACTCAGCCTACAGAATAATGAAGTACCTTAAGAAATTTGCACAGACACACTGTGGCAAGAAAAATGTGGCCAAGCGCACAAATCCCACAATATATTTTAAAATATACTGTGGAGACTCAAACTTCGCGCTACCCTTGAGGCCAATACCACATGAATTTGATGAGATTAAATCAGCAGCTGCCCCTACCTATAAGGATATAGTGGTTAAAACCTTCCCACTACCTAAGGCTATATTTACCTGGAATGGACCAGCAGTTATAACAACACAGAGAGGAGAATTTGCTTATCACCTCCCTCAGGTGATACACCTACCTTGGCGCACTAGGTTCAGTACTATACCAGCCCTTAAAAACAAAGGACTGTACTACTCCATGCTTCTCCAGAATGATTGTGGCACCAGCCCGGTGACCATGACAGCACTGGAAAATACAACAGATATAATTATTGACGAACAACAGGAGGAGACCGCAAGGTCAAACATGCAGACTATTGCTAATTTTCTAAACCACCAGCCCTCCCCGGTGACTGTGGAAACAGCCTAGACTGCCCACAGCCTAGGCTGCCCCCAGTCCACCACCAGGAGACAACACATCAGAGACAGTATTCAGAACTTTTCGGACAATTTGCCGGCCCTGAAAAGGGCCTTTGGGATGGCGGGTTTTTACACCCTAGGTTTCAGTCAGTCGGGATCCTACCACAGATCCTCGGGTTCAACATCAATGGGAGAGTCCGAGTCCGAGTCCGAGCCATACATATGGCCGTGATCCTGCTCCCACTCAGCGAGCCGGGCCTCCAGCATCCCCAGTCCATACTCGGCAGCCGTGGATGGATTCCCGGATGCCGCAAGATCGAGGAGGGATGCCGCCAACAGATAATCCCATAGCACTCGCTCCCGCGGCCCTAAGTTATAGTCCATGGGCCAGAAACCCATATTACCCAAGGCCCTAGTCAGAAGGGCCACAGTGGCCCCCCGACGCAAGGCTGAGCCTAAGAAATAGTGGCAGGAGTAATTACAGACCATCACATCACCATGCTCAATGATCTCCTTAAAATTCCTCACTATGTACCCATAATGGATGGTCTGGTTAGACTCAACCAGGGCCCTAACTGGACTCCCCACCTCCATCACCTGGGGGACAGGCAAAGCAAAGAGAGCTTGTAGATGGGCCATGGTACTACAGCAGTGATTCCCAGAGAGGAACTGATACTCCAATACCAGCCACACACTCCTTAAATGGACACACACACCCCCCCCCCCCCACCCTGAACTGTCCACTGACACCAAGCTAGGCACTGCCACAGACACATGCCAGAATCTGGCACCTCACACCTCAAGTGCCACCACTGCATGAGCACACCAGGGAGGAGACTCACATCTCACTCCTGACACACCTCCACTGTCAATGAAATTATCAAAGTATTAGAAAAAAAAAAAAAAAAAATTATATACACAGCCACTTGTTGATGTATAATATGAAAATCCATGGTATTCTCACAAAATCGATGATTAATGCGCGCATATACGCGCAAAATTGCGAAATTGCAAACTACAAATTGTAAAATTGTACAAATCTAACATTAATATACATGAATGCAGGTAGATAACTAAGACAGTTTTTGTACCCACTAGCACTTGTATACTATGCCAAGGTTTACTTAAAGTAACACACTTTAGGTATCCAAGAAAATTGAAAGAGTCCCCTCAAACAATTGTAGAGTTAGGCAGATGCTGCTGGCTCCAGTCAGTCTGGAGGTGCTTTTCCAAGATTTGCTACAAATAGCCTGTCTGCACCTCCAGGAAGACAGATCACCAAGAACCGCTCTAGAGGTAACATCTCCAGTCATCTCCTGCTACCTGCTATACCACTGCACTATGGTGAAACTATGCTAGACAGGCATTGGTTTTCTACCATTAGTGGCCAGGGGCTATCTTCTTCAAGACTTCCACCAGAGGGTAAAGTTATTCATTATTACATTATTCCTCTAAGCAGCAGGTCAGGAGCTAGGTGTGGGAACCCACCTAGAACTATGCTGGACACTGTATTATTAATACCTCACAGGTGGAGTGGAACTGAACATTGTACTTTATAAATTACTGTATGTTTACTGTATGTACACATTACCTACATACTAACTACTGTATGATTGATATTTCTTACATGTTGCCTAAAGCTGAATAAACCAGTGACAACTGGAAATAACACTATTTATATGAGCCTGATGTATTTACTCCATACACCACTAGTCATATGATATTTCTCATATGACAACTTGATCATGCCAATCACTAGTATGACAGTACCTAGGGTGATTAAGATAAGGGCAGGGTGCAGCTTATCAGCCTTATCAGTGACCATTGTTCTGTAGTGATAAAATCCATGATGGTGTTGGGGGCTAAGAACAAATATGGCGACCCCCATACAGGAATAGCTATCTGCCCTTATATTTGGTATAACTCATAGTGAAGAGTGGACCCCTAATCAAGGCTAATGCACCTTGTAGGATCTGCCAAAGTAACTGTACACAGGGGTGTGAAATCTCCGCCTAAAGGCGGAATTCAGCCTTTTTTGTGTTCACCAGGACCATTCCTGAGATCAGTGTAAATCCACTGAGAAAATGAAATACCATTTATATGGGGGGGGGGGGGTGACTGAAACTATATGGTCTCACATTGTTTCGATACCTTCCAAACTGAATTCTGCTGTTATCTAAATCATACTTAAGCCCCAAAAAGGTGGTATAATACATTTAATTAGCTGTTTGAACAACTTTATCTAATGTGAAATTGACTATAAATCGTCACAATATATACTTCAGCCTAAACCAGTTTTAGCGTTTCACACCCCTGTGTACAGGAACTGACAAGTATTGGGTAATTTTTAGGGAAGAACCTGCCCTGAATTATTCTGCTTCTCTAAGGCGCACCAGGGGGTCATACTTGCATGTAAAGAAGCGCCATATAAGCAGGGTATTAAAGTAATTATTGAGACAGTGCTAACTTCAAATGACAAAGCATGGTTTGTTGGTTCCCACTGCACTCCTGAAAATCATCAGGCCAAAAAAAAAAGAGTTGATTTTCCGGTAACATGGTCTAAAAAGTTGAGGTAGGTAGATCGGATTTATTTTCATTTTTTTTTCCTATGCGAGGCTTCATATAGTCATACTTTGTTAAGTTTCCACTGGTTGTATAAAGGTGAAATGATAGAATTTGATGAGATGACGGAAAAATACGAGTATAGATGTAAACTTTAACAAATTTGAAAGTTTTTGTGAATATTTTGAATTTTTTTGGAAAATGTTGAAAAAATACTCAAAAAGTTCCGAAAAAAAGCGCAAAAAAAAATCTGAGGTCGGCCCCTTTGAGCTGAGCTTTTGGCCTCATGACCCTACTCATGATGAAAACGGTAACAGTGTTTGTATATATATATATATATATATATATATATATATATATATATATATATATATATATAAGCAAAGGTTCACGAGTTGGAGGAATGTCGGGGGGTTATCGCACGCGCCGATCAGGTGCCGTATCGCACGACGCCCGCAGGGCAGAGTGCGATGCGGCACCTGATCGGTAAGTGCGATAACCCCCCGACATTCCTCCAACGAGTGTGCCTTTGCATTTATTTCATGTTATTTTCATCTAAAACTACTGAATTACAATAGAATTTACCAGAATGACTCCCCGTGCGCATTGTTTACATCGCCATCTTGGAGCTATGACGTCACTAAATGGTCACGTGACCTCGCCGTGTGATATTTTCGTGGGTTATCTCACGGGGGGCGTGAGATACGGAGCTACAATGGTAAGGCTATGGGCTGTCAGTATCTCGGGCATATCAACATGAAATATATATATATATATATATATATATATATATATATATATATATATATATTGGCCACTAGCTGGTCCGGAGCTGGTTCCAGCGACCCACACTGATAAGATGGGACCAGCATGTCCCTGGAAGTGGGTGTTAACCAGGGACAAGGTACCCATCATGGTATGTCTTATCAGTGGGTTTTATCTCAACCAGCGAAATCCAAAATGGCAGCTCCACTATAGGCCTCCATACTGAGTCCTATACAGGCCAGGGGCAGTAGTACTTCACTCTCACTTTTGATCCCGCCCCCTTCCCCTGTGCCCCCCCCCCCCGCCTTTACACTGAGGGATTTTTATAATCTTTTATTTTTGATGGGTCTTCTAAAATTCACATCCCCTCTCCTTAGCAGCAATGACACTCAGACATGGGGATGGGCAAATGAGTACAAATGAGGCATGGCAAATCTCTGCCATTGAAACGCGGAAATTTGCGCGGCAAAATAGACCGTGCTGCCACCTCTCGGCTGGCGCGCAAACTGCTCCTATTATGGGATAGAAATTTCCGGATGGCGACGAAGAAAGACGAAGCGAGGCGAATTGTGAAGAAGAGACCAAAACCTGTCCGGTCCTTTTGGCCATTTCTGACCGAACTAGACAATCCTGACTGACTTTTACTGAGCGACGATGACGTAGAGATCCCCCTACGCGTTAAATCCCAACGATTTACTAAGAGGGTGGCCCTAAATTGGGAAATATCGGTCCTAAAGTCTTGACACTCAGTGAGACTGAGCGTCCCAGATTTGCTAAAAAAGACTTGCCAAGCCGAACCTCGAGTTGTTACTCGGCATTTTTGACCGACGACATGGCCGACGTTTATATCAAAGATATAAGACCGGGACAAAAGAATCTGAACGTTATTTTCATTGTGCTAGAAATAGGTAGGTAACTGAACAGGGAGGAAGGGGCTCTTCCCAAGACAAGATAGCGCACGGACTCGGTGACGCAATGCCAGATAAATAATTTTGGTGGATAAAATCAAAATTTCGTAGAACAAATTCAGATCTACCATCCAAATCAAAGATGGTCCGAAATTGTTTAAAGGTAATAATAGGAAGATTCCAGATGGCATTTTATGGAAAGGGCCCTTTTCCTCACCGCCTGAGAAGATATAAATTTTTGCGTTTTCATTATTTTGGCTCTGTCCGTCTGTAGACTGTAGTTGAGTGAGTCAGTATTCGGTAGGTGGCGACATGATCGGGCGGTGCACCTGATTTTGGGGCTGGAAGTTTACCATCACTTTTCACTTTTGGGTCTATTCATGGATTAAATTGTGAAAAAAGTGTTGTGTTCAGGTAAAGCAGAGAGATAGATGTACCCTGGTACCTATCCAAATCATTGGCCCTATTGTAATTTTGATAGGCTAAGTTAATTAAGCATATATTAAAGGCAAAAAAAAAAAAAAAAAAATTGTGTTTCAGGTAACATGTTGAAAGAAATTTAGAGTCTAGACTCTAGGTAGGGTAGGGGAGTGGTCATTATTTATCAACATTGGGGGCTGGTGGGCTTTCGCATGGATGCGCTGACATTTTTTTACGCCCCCCCCCCCCCTCATTGCCTGACATTGGCAGCAGTCAAAATTCTCCGCGCCCCTCTTTGACCCACCGACCACCCTGTTGATAAATAATGACCACTCCCTAGGTTTGTATTTTGTAAAAAATAAATTAACTGCTTCAAAGACTCGGGACGAGTCATGGTGACTCAAGGGCGAATCTTGGCAACACAGACTAAATTGACTTAAAGTCTATATTTTCTTCAAAAATGGAGAAAAAATTAGGCTCAGACCCGTTTCGCTAGGTAGGGTCGGGTTACCTGAAACAAACCATTTTTTGGGCCTACGCCTTATGGGCCTTTTGGAAAAAGAAAACACTGATTTTTTCCCACTTTGGGAGTGGTCATTTATATTTATCAGTGGGTGGGGGCACGGATAAGAAAACAATTCTTAGTGCCTTTGGCAGTGGTAAAAATGTTTTGTGCCCCTTCCCCTACTACAGAGACGTCTTTGATCTATAGATCTAAAATCACACAGTTTTTTTTTGTTAAAAAGAGGCTAAGTTTTAATGCCTCCATCAAGGGTATCATGTGAATGAATGTGATTTGTATAAATAAAAAAAGGAGGGGTCAAAAGTATCTATGCCCACTACCCCTCACACTCACCACTGCCCCTGTTCCCACCCCCCCCCTATCAAAAGGTAGCAATTTTTTCAAGATCCTGCACATCAAATACGCATCTCGTAGGCACAAAATATTTTTGAAAAAAAACCCAACTTTTTCGACCTCTTTACCTGAACACAACAACCATTTTGTGGCCTTATGTATGCGGGAATTGATGTTACTCAAGCAATAAAGATGTAATTCTATGAATATTCCCAGCCTAAATCAATTTATATGATAAATTCAGGTAAACCCACAAGGACGAAAGAAGGTCATGATGTGCGGTCGTGTAAAGTGGCGGATAAATCAGGCACTATGAACATCTCCATCTGGGATGAGGTCGGTGATATTATCCAGACTGGCGACATCTGTCGACTTACAAAGGGGTGAGTGAAACTGGAAGAGGCTGACTCGGATAGCTTTTACACAAACAACCAACAGAAGGGTATATCTAATAATGAGTTGTTAACCTGCTGTGATTAAATGATATCAGAAGTTATGGTGATATCAGAATCAAGGCGGATGGCAATCTCCAAACATGTGGCGTCGCCAAATCCTTAGATATAATGTTTAGGCCACACCAAATTTAAATATTGGTCTATGGATTTCCCGCACCTTATTTTCCAAAATAAAGATTTTATTTTTTAAGAAAATTTATTTGTCTATGGATTCCACCCGCATCATTATCTTGAAAATTGCAGATTTTTTTTTTTCCAAGGAGCTTACAAGGTCAATTAATGAAAGTACAGAAATGGCAGACCACTCATTGTATAGGGAAAAAAAATCATCAAAAAAAAATCGCCCTCTCCACATTCAAGAAGCAGAAATCCATAGACAAAAAAAAAAAAATCCCCCCCCCAAAAAAAAATCGCCCTCTCTCTCCATTTTTTGAAAACGAAAATCCATAGACCAACTTTTTAATTTGGTGTGGCCTTATAAGCCATTATAAAAAATAGATTAGTCTTACTGCAGCTTCTAGATTCAGTATGTGCTTATATATATGTAACTAATTAAACTCGATCTTGTAATTCAATTCTCCAAAATCTGTCTGTTATAGGTATGCCTCCATATTCAAGACATGTTTGACACTCTACACAGGAAAGGGTGGAGAAATCCACAAAATTGGAGAGTAAGTTTTTCTTTCAAATAATTTGTTGTCGAAGACTGATATTCTGGAATGATACCTTTTTTTGGAGGGGGCGCTGCTTGGGTGATTGGGAGGGGGGGGGGGATTTTAAAAATGTGGCCCTCTGTTGGGGAGGGTAAGAAAAAGCTCAATGAACCTCCACACTGGGGAGAAGCCAAAACTAAAATAAGATCGAGGGTTTGGTTTGGTTTGGTTGATTTTACGTGTACTAATAGTACTTAAAAGTTAGCAGACATTTCTGTGGTTCCCGGACATGAAGTCCTTTCTTTTTTCTGTTTGGACAGGTATTTCAAAGCTGCTTGTCCAGACAGCTAGACAGGTATTTATATGCTGCTTGTCCGACACAGCAGTGACCGAATTTATGACGAGGGTTGAGGGGGAAAACCGCTACCGGGGCTTCATTCCCCCTGCTCTTTTCGAAGTGTTCTTTTATTTGCCTGGTTCTGTAGGCAGGGCCAGACAAACCACAGCCTTTGATCACTCAGACGTGGTTCACTGAGGGGGAATCCCATGGCAAGAGGAAAGCATGTATGCCAGGGCCCGCGCATATGGACACCAGCTGCCCACACGCCCACCCCAAGCCACAAGCAACCCCAAGTTTGTCGCCTTTTACGAATCTGGTATGCCCACTGGTAGAAAGGAAGGAGAATTCCTCCTTCGTGGACTCCAGTGAAGTTATTCTGCTCCTCCATGCCCTCACATGAAGGTCCCCACTCCACAGGGGGGACGGTCGAGGGTAGGCATATTGTAGTTCTTAGTGGCAGGGTTGTGATCGGTTTCACCACATTGTTGGGGTATCTGGAAAACAGTTGCTGGGTTGCAAAATCACCACCCCCCCCCCCGAATCTGACAACAAATGACTTGTCCCTCAGGTTAGCCCATAATTGGGGGTCTTATAGTCTTTTTTTCTTATAGCCTTATAGTCTTCTTAAAAAGTATGTCTTTTATAAAAAAAAACTCTTACAAGTCTTACTTACACTATCTTTGTACATTTCAGGTTTTGTTTACAATTTCAAGAAACTCCAAACTTCAGTGAACCCAACCCAGAATATGCCAACAAAACGGTAAGGTTCACCCCTCTATTTAAAGCCAAAAAATAGCCGTTCAACGTGGCTTAAGAAAAAAATTGAATCCATACAGAGATTATAATTAATTAAGATAAGTTTTCACTTTGACCCTCTTATTTTTCAGGTTAACATTTATGTCACACTTTTACACAATTTACCTTAACATCTTAACTAATAGGTTCTCATCTTGTTTTATTGATATATGCTGGCGCAAATTGGCGCCAAGCAATATAGAAGGGGTCTATTTTAGCCAAATTTGCAAGAATTTCGAATGTGCAGGATATGCAGAATTTCTACTACTTTGACTTTTCACTGCAATGAAAAACACCAACTCGGCTAAATTCATTCAAAATATAGTATATTAATCCTCAATCTGTCTTCTATACGATGGTACAATCTGATTTGTGGTATTTCAGTTTAGTAAAAAGTTATCAGCATTTATAAAAAGTAATGTCTAAAATCAGCCCACTCCTGCAGCAGCCTGCGCACCAGTGTATACACGAGATGAGGCCCACTCACTGGATGTTCCAATGACAGAAAAAAATGAGAAAACCTTCCATTTCTTATTCTTTACGATTTAATAGCTTCGCTGCTACTCAATGGATTTTTATGATGAAAATGGCATTGTCCTTCCCACGATCTCTACTGTACCATGTACAACAAGAAAAATGTGGCAAGGACCACGGATAGGAGTTGCCACTCCTATCCGTGGTCCAAGCCCTATTTTTCTTGAGATCTCAGGTGGGAAGGAGGGCCCTCTCCATCTCCTATTTCACGTGGAAAGGAGTGGAATACGGACGTCCCATAGACTTAACATGGGTGCTCCATATCTCACACAACCCCTGAGATAACCAGAGATGCCACTTCTCCTGGTTTACCAGGAATTCCTGGTTTTTGATTCTAAGATTTCTGTATAAGATAATGTTAAATTCCTGGGAAAATGTGTCCAAAGTCTAGTTTTCCTGGTTTTTTTTTGGTCAGTGAGTGGCATCTCTGGATAACCCATCCCTGTATCCAGAGATGCCACTTTTCCTGGTTTACCAGGAATTCCTGGTTTTGTTTTCTCGAGGTTTCTGTACCAAGATATTTCAATTTCCTGGAAAAGGGTGTCTGAAATACAGTTTTCCTGGTTTTTGTTGGCCAGCAAGTGGCATCACTGCTGTATCTCACAGCCAGGTACAGCACTCCAAATGATATTAACACCAAATGAGTTACCGTAATCTCTCGCGTAGAAGGCGCAGCCCGCGTATAAGGCGCACCCCCAACTCAGAGAAGGCAGATCGGCATAGAAGGCGCATCTGCTGCTCCTGAGTCTAATATTTGAAAAACCCGCGTATAAGGCGCACCCCTAACTGAAGGAGCATGGTCCACACAAAGGACCCAACCCAAAGGGGCTTTTCAAATATTGTCTGCAACCATCAATACCCCAACTGGTCATGTATTTTCTTTAACCAAAGAAAAGGTGTAGTCTAACTCATGGTGCTGTAAATACCCTTAAACTGCTGAATGAAGCATGCTATTCTGCTCACCAAAAAAGTGTTTGGAAATATGTGTACATCCCACTCACTGAGAGCTTTGGTAATTAAACTATTGACCTTTTAATCAAGAGAATTCATGCAGCATTATAATCAATAATCCTGTCATAGTGTGTGCTGCCACCTGGTGTTATTTTAGGAATCATTTAACTCATTAACGACTATTGATGCCAATTGTCTTCATATGGCCCACAACTGATGTTATTTGGCATCATTTTGAAAGGTACAATACTGTTCATTTTTTGAAAGAAATAATCCTCTGATTTGCATTATTTGTTAACAAGTTATAGATAAGACAGGTTCAAACCAAATTTGTTATTTGTTCATATCATACCCTCCCATTGATTATCTAGGCCCACACTGTTATAACAGGGAAATAGGCCCGTCTTCTAGAGACATGGCATGCTGGGATACCAATAGTTTGTAATGTAGAGAATAGAGAATGACATACAGCTCATACAACACCAGGTGGCAGCACACACTATGACAGGATTATTGATTATAATGCTGCATGAATTCTCTTGATTAAAAGGTCAATAGTGTAATTAACAAAGCTCTCAGTGAGTGGGATGTACACATATTTCCAAACACTTTTATGGTGAGCAGAATGGCATGTTTCATTCAGCAGTTTAAGGGTATTTAGAGCACCATGGTATAGACTACACCTTTTCTTTTGTTAAAGAAAATACATGACTCTGTGTACATCTTTCTGGTTTGGAACTTCGGTGTGGATAAAACCCGCGGGACCTCTCGCCCTTGACTGTCGGCCGTAAGGAAGGCACGAGGTGAGATAAAAATTCAATCAATCTGGTTTGGAAAGTGGAGGTACCCCGCGTGTAAGGCGCACCCCCAACTCAAGGCAATTACCCTCCCGCGTATAAGACCCAGTCAGGACCTGATTCGCGTATAAGACGCGCCTTATACGCGGGAGATTACGGTATTGTAAATTTTAAGTAATTGTTTATATTCTACAGAGTCAGTTGGTTGGCAGCCATAAGACACTTTTTGCCTCCAATGGTGAAGGTATATGATGTTGATCCATGTATCAACTTTCCCGCCTTTTTTGGCAATGTGGTACGAATATTGCAGTTTTGGCGGGAGTTATGCAAATAGTGGTTTGGTGGTGCGAATAACCTGGGTGAGTAGCATCTGGTACTCCAAGCAGATGTCTTGTGAAAGTATAGGACTATAACACTACCTAACACCTGCTTGGAGTTGGTTCCTGTCTGTGAATGGGAGTGCTGATGTCAGACCACAAGCTAGACTTGCTCAAGGCTATTGATTTTAATTCTGGAGAAACAATGTAATGGAAAAGACTATCAAGTATAAAGGGGCCAGAACTTTGGGACAGCAGAGTCTAACTAACTGCAATTACCTGAAATTCTCTGATACAAGCAACATTACCTGCATTACTGACCTTGCAATGAACTACAATTTTGATTTGATTCAAATATGATATGAACCTTAAATCAAAGAATTTATGGTACATAACATCTGCCAAAAAATTTAAATTGTATTTCTTTTCGAGTTACGAGCAATGCACATTGCTGCCCTATATTTCTATCCATCCGGTCTTACAGATTTTATATTCTGCAGCTATTATCGCCAGCTATAGCTGATGTTGGGTGCCTTATGATATTGACTTGAAATACAGTGATATGATATCTAACGGTGTATTTGTTGTTCCTTCCAGCCCCAAGAGGCGGCAGCACTGATGGCAGCACAGCGTAAATCACCCACGGAGGGTGGACAGGGTGGTGTGCCGCCACTGTTAGACCAGCGCCCTCCCGGTATGGTACCAGGTACGTTTAGGTTTAACAATTGTCATCATCGATTAATCATATAATGGCACAAGAAGAAGACAGAAGACATAGGCACTAACTGTACCATAAATTCTAAGCCGCAGCTCACACGAGAACCCAAATCAAAGTGTGACTTATAGTATCGGCACATAGTTGGGGTGGGGCTTATAGGGGAGTATTTAACAGTACTGAAGCATCAATTTTCAGTCCGTAGTTGCAGCTTACAGCTTCTGCTCTAACTTAAGGTGCCGCTGGTACGAGAGAATTTACGGTAGTAACATTTTGGGTCTCGTCAGCGGTGTAGAATATAACAATGTGTTGTCAAATATTCTACTGGTCAAATGGCCAATTTTAATGGATAAGTAGGAAGAATCACTGGCCTGCATTCAAAATTGCTAGCCATTGGCCACCGGGCCAGTGTTAATGTCTAAGATAAAATAAAGAAGTTAATGTACATATTAAAAAAAAAGTTGGACCCAAACTAGCGAAGTAACAATAATACTGTATCTCACACCTCATGTCTATTTTCCCTCCTCAGGTAACGGGATTCCACTTGGTAATAACCAGCAACGTAACAACAATGGTAACCGTGGCAACCAGCCACGTACCCAGATGCTCCCTGGTAACAATAGTGGTAACAACGGCTTCAATCAGGGACCCCGGGACCCCCGTGCACGGGGCCCACGCAGATAGTCCATGCTATAGGCACGTGACCCTCCACTAACACAATGTGATACACAGCCAACCTCTCATCTATACATAGTCATAGTGACATTACCATAGTATTTGGGTTAGGCCTAATAAAAAAAAAGTGTTGTGTTCAGGTAATGATATCTACCCTAATTTTTTGGCCTTATGCTAACTGTTTTATGGACACTTTTTGGGGGGAAATCAGATTTTTTGGCAATTATTGCTACATGGAAGTCTCTATACGATCAGGCACATCGAATTCGTGTCGCATAGGCACAAAAATTTCCAGCTGGCCTTAAAAAATTCTCCAAAATAAAGAATCTTTTGACCCTGTTACCTGAACACAACATTTTCTATTTCTCTTTGGCATTAACATTTATTGCAGCTATCATGACTCAAGTTCTATGTATTCTCTCTGGGTGATGTAGGGCACTGTTGTATGCACCGGCGGTCAGCAGGTGTACTTTAAATGTGAGGAGAAGCCTGTCTCTCAGAGATGCCACTTTTCCTGGTTTACCAGGAATTCCTGGTTTTGATTCACAGATTTCTGTATCAAATTATGTTAAATTCCTGGGTAAATGTGTCCAAAGTCCAGTTTTCCTGGTTTTCATCAGCCAGTGAGTGGCATCTCTGGTCTCTATAAAATGGCTATCAGAAGGAACAACTCACATTTTGACAACTGTGGAAGTGATATTTACCTACCTGCGAGCGTTCTGCCACTGTCGTTGATGATAGCAATACTGACAGGGTATGATTACCAAACTGTCATCATGTTGAAAGTCTTAACTCTACATAAGCTTCAGGCATGTTTATACGATAAGAGCAGATTTCAAATTGTTAAACTGGGTTAGGGGGTTCTTGAATCAACATTTTGTATCAACATCTTAGCTTATAATAGGGTTTGAGAAATGAAGGCCTCTGATGGATCAACATTAAATGCTGAGGTGCTAAAACACGGCAGAAGGGTAATTTGAATCTACAAGGCTTGTGACTATGGTACTATGAGTATTCAAATATTTACTGAAATAAGTCGAGTATAGAATAGAAATGACAAGTGTTTCTTAGGGAGTGATTGCTTATCAACATAGATTTTCTCATGGACACCAAACAAAATTCATTGCCCCCCCCCCCCACCCCTGGAGGGCCCGAAAACCATATGTGAGATCCATAGTAATGTGCGGGCTTTTTCGCTGAAAACAGGTAAAATTATTTTGACCCCCCTCAGAGAAGTTGAAAACGTTTTTACCCTTCCCCCCACCATCAAGGGGTTGAAAAATGTTGACACCTCTCTCCGTTGTTGAAAAATTATCACTCCCTTAGTATGCACTAATCATGACTGCAGAAACTGTATGGACAAAGTCCGGTCAAAATGTGACTCACATAATTATATAGTTGCATATATATCTTGTATGACTATCAGTCACCTAACTTTATATTGATGATTAATTATAGAGGCACAGTGAGGAACTTACCAGTGCTACATTGGTGCATCATGTCGACCTGTCGGCAGTATATGTCACATAGAGTCGGCACGATGCATCAATGTAGTCATAGCAAGTTACTCACCAGGGCTGCATTCGTGCATCGTGACGACCAATGTGCATGATACATTAATGCACTATGCGGTCTTTCAATAGTTTATACTTTTCTTGAGGAATATGGCAACATCACAGTATTTACAATATTTGTGAAAATAACATTTCTTGCCTGCAGAAGTGAAAAAGGAAATGGTTGCCTAGCAACATAACAATGTACATGTGTTCAGGTGTATTAGTCATGTATGAACGAAAGGTGTATATAGGTTGATAAATTTACAATAATTTCTTGATGTTATTTCACCATTTTTAGGATATTTGTAGTGCTTAAAGGAGAATTAGGAACAAAATTATAGAAAATAAAAATGAATGACGAGCTTGGGTCAGTGTACAACCCTAATGTAGGAGGAGATATTGAGAGGAGAATGAATGAATTATGAAGTATCTGATGAACAAATAAAGTAATAGTTTGAATGTGTCAGTAAAGCACTGGGTTTGTTTTAATGTATTTCATAAACATCTGCAGATTGTTCTCAGTGCTCAGGGATATAAGTAATCAGAATTTTGCCAGATTTCAGAATTTGAGAAGCCTATAGATTTAACCAAATTATATTTTTTACTCAGATAATATTTTTTGTAGTACCGTAATCTACCGCGTATAAGGCGCGTCTTACACGGGGGTTTTAGTTCTCATTGGATCCACAAGGGGGACACCAATACCTTTCTTTTGATATCTTACATGCCCTCTTGGTCAAAATAGGACAAAATGGGGCCCAAGGTGGCCCAAGCTACCCATTGGTTTTTGAATTTTGAAAATTCATTCAGTAGAACCAAAGTTATGAATTTTTCATTTTTTTTGAGAATTTTCCAAAACTCTAGGTGCGCCTTATACGCGGGCTGCGCCTTATACGCGGGAGATTACGGTATATCATAATGAATTCAGAACTTCTCTTTTATTCAGAATATTTTATACAGCCTGACTTGCATCCCTGATGTTTGACTGTGCCAGACACTTGGGCCACATAGTTTTATTTCTTAGAGTCTAGAGATGTCAGACCTTCAGAGGTCCATCTGTTTTCAGAGGTTCAAACTTTCCTAAAAAATTATACATCTCAGAGGCTTATTCCATCTTGTGGTCATAATATGGATAGAGAGAATTACATTGATCATAGATACCCTTACAACATATCCTTTCTACTTCTAATGAGCCTAAGGCTGAGCATAATCATGCCTTGTGCTGCCCTCTAGCCTTTTCTAGACAAAAAACCTTTCAGAGATCAGAGGATCTCTGAAATCTCATTTCAGAGGACATGAATCTTAGCTGGCTGCTGATTAGTTGAAATCATTATTTATTGTTTTTAATTGTATTTCTATGTTCATCCGTTCTAGGGATGGTCTTTATAATTTTGAGTGAAGGGAACAGGTTGAAATGAAGACAAGATGGGTGCTTTTAGCATAATATATTGGGGGAATGAGTGCTTTGCTAAGACCCAACAATTTTCAGAGGTTGAGCCCATTACCAACTGACATCTCTGTTAAATAGAGTTAGAGGCTCCCCCCAAAAAAAGAAACTTTCAAGGACAGCTTTAAGTTACCAAAATTTTCTTCAGAGACATTCCCCTAATGAGGGTAATACAGAGATGTCAGACCTTCAGAGGTCTGTCTATTTTCAGGTGTTCAAACTTTCCCAAAAGTTAGACATCTCAGAGGCTTCTTCCATCTTGTGGTCATAATATAGATAGAGGGAATTACATTAATCATAGATACCCTTACAACATGCCCTTTCTACTTCTATGGAGCATAAGGCTGAGCATAGTTCAGGCTTCAGCAGGTGAAATTAAGCATGCCTTGTGTTGTCCTCTAGCCTTTTCTAGACAAACCACTCTGAAATCTCATTTCAGAGGACATGAATCTAAGCTGGCTTCTGATTGGCTGAAATTCAAATGCAGTCTTTTAATTGTTTTTATATCACCATCCAATCTAGAGATGGTTTTAAAGGTTTTTAATGAAGGGAACAGGTTGAAATGATGAGAGGTGCTTTTAGTATAATAAATTGAGGGAAAGGGTGCTTTGCTAAGACCCAAAAATTTCAGAGGTTGAGCCCATACCCAACTGACATCTCTGGGGTAAGAGTTGCCACGGGCCAAACCCCATATCCGTGTCAAAATTGGCGTATTCGACCTAATAAGCGCCCCCTTTTGGAGCTTTTTAGACAAAAAAAAAGGCTTATTTTCACGATTTTTGGGGAAGTTAAACTGCAATACCATAACAATATTGTCTTAAGCGCCCTGGACACTTGAGATGGAAGTCTTCAATGTTTTTTTGGGGGTCCTTTAAAAGGATTTCAGGGATTTTTGTGGTCAGTCACATTCATCCCTGCACTCACTATGTCGAATATGGTATGTTGAGTGTCCCGGTATATGGTCTTAGCGTGTTCCTTAGTGGGCCGACCCCTGCTGAAGCTGATACCTTGCGAGATAAGGACTGATAACAGCGAGCTGATGGGTACCAGGTATCACGTAATGCACCCTGAAAAGTCGGCACTGAATGAAAGGAATTTTCTCATTGGTCAATAATGTATCCCGCCAAGTCGGAATAGATTACGGTACTCATGGCTATACAAGTTGATCAGATCTCAGTAAAAACATTTTTCCTTTACACACACATGGGACTCGGTTTTGAGGAAATACCCAAGAGGGCTCCTAAATCTCGCCTCTAGGAGGCATTTGAGAATTTATAAAAGGGATGGGTCCGTTTAAGTCTAAGACCACCCCCGGCCCCTCAAAATGTTTAAATGTTCTCTCAGTGGATCTGAGCAAGTCACAAGAATGACCCATTTCGCCTTCAAATATCTGAGATTTTGGATATATCCTGAAGAATCCCAAGCCTAAATTTACAGTTTGGTAACACAGCTCAATAAATAATGCACACACAACACGTGACAATTTGAATTATGAATCTCATTTTATTCTATTTCTAGTGCATGAAATCACATTTCTTTTAGAGAAATCAATCTCGACAAAATAAGAAACAATTTAAACACAGTAAAAATCACAGTAGAATAGTGTAGTGAAAAAAAGGATTCACCCAAGTTACAATATGTTAGTTTAAGAACAGTACATTCAAAAATGCTAGAAATAAGTAAAAATTTCCTAAAAATCTTGTGACCTATACATCTCTGCTGCCATACGTTCTAACGATTATTTGAATCAACTATGAAGATAATACTGTAGGAAAAGGTATACCGTAATCTCCCGCGTATAAGATGTAGTGCACGAAAAAGACACACTTAGAGTTTTGGATTATGCTAAAAAGAAATGAAAAATTTTCTTCTACTATATGGATTTTGAAAATTCAAAAAGCTATGTGTAGCTAAAACAGCCTGGAACCACATGAACCTACTCTGTCATAGTATGATTTAATGGGAGTGTAACATATCAGATTACGATATGTCATAGTAGGATTTAGTGGGAGTGTAACATATCAGATTACGATATGTCATAGTAGGATTTAGTGGGAGTGTAACATATCAGATTACGATATGTCATAGTAGGATTTAGTGGGAGTGTAACATATCAGATTAAGATATGTCATAGTAGGATTTAGTGGGAGTGTAACATATCAGATTACTATATGTCATAGTAGGATTTAGTGAGAGTGTAACATATCAGATTACGATATGTCATAGTATGATTTAGTGGGAGTGTGACATATCAGATTACGATATGTCATAGTACAATTTAGTGAGAGTGTAACATATCAGATTACGGTATGTCATAGTATGATTTAGTGGGAGTGTAACATATCAGATTACGATATGTCATAGTACAATTTAGTGGGAGTGTAACATATCAGATTACGATATGTCATAGTATGATTTAGTGGGAGTGTGACATATCAGATTACGATATGTCATAGTACAATTTAGTGGGAGTGTAACATATCAGATTACGGTATGTCATAGTAGGATTTAGTGGGAGTGTAACATATCAGATTACGGTATGTCATAGTAGGATTTAGTGGGAGTGTAACATATCAGATTACGATATGTCATAGTAGGATTTAGTGGGAGTGTAACATATCAGATTACGGTATGTCATAGTATGATTTAGTGGGAGTGTGACATATCAGATTACGATATGTCATAGTAGGATTTAGTGGGAGTGTAACATATCAGATTACGATATGTCATAGTACGATTTAGTGGGAGTGTAACATATCAGATTACGGTATGTCATAGTACGATTTAGTGGGAGTGTAACATATCAGATTACGGTATGTCATAGTATGATTTAGTGGGAGTGTGACATATCAGATTACGATATGTCATAGTAGGATTTAGTGGGAGTGTAACATATCAGATTACGATATGTCATAGTACGATTTAGTGGGAGTGTAACATATCAGATTACGGTATGTCATAGTACGATTTAGTGGGAGTGTAACATATCAGATTACGGTATGTCATAGTACGATTTAGTGGGAGTGTGACATATCAGATTACGATATGTCATAGTATGATTTAGTGGGAGTGTAACATATCAGATTACGATATGTCATAGTAGGATTTAGTGGGAGTGTAACATATCAGATTACGATATGTCATAGTAGGATTTAGTGGGAGTGTAACATATCAGATTACGATATGTCATAGTACAATTTAGTGGGAGTGTAACATATCAGATTACGGTATGTCATAGTACGATTTAGTGGGAGTGTAACATATCAGATTACGGTATGTCATAGTATGATTTAGTGGGAGTGTAACATATCAGATTACGATATGTCATAGTAGGATTTAGTGGGAGTGTAACATATCAGATTACGGTATGTCATAGTACGATTTAGTGGGAGTGTAACATATCAGATTACGGTATGTCATAGTACGATTTAGTGGGAGTGTAACATATCAGATTACGGTATGTCATAGTACGATTTAGTGGGAGTGTAACATATCAGATTACGATATGTCATAGTACGATTTAGTGGGAGTGTAACATATCAGATTACGGTATGTCATAGTACGATTTAGTGGGAGTGTAACATATCAGATTACGGTATGTCATAGTATGATTTAGTGGGAGTGTAACATATCAGATTACGGTATGTCATAGTACGATTTAGTGGGAGTGTAACATATCAGATTACGATATGTCATAGTACGATTTAGTGGGAGTGTAACATATCAGATTACGATATGTCATAGTAGGATTTAGTGGGAGTGTAACATATCAGATTACGATGTCATAGTATGATTTAGTGGGAGTGTAACATATCAGATTACGATATGTCATAGTACGATTTAGTGGGAGTGTAACATATCAGATTACGATGTCATAGTATGATTTAGTGGGAGTGTAACATATCAGATTACGATATGTCATAGTACGATTTAGTGGGAGTGTGACATATCAGATTACGATATGTCATAGTATGATTTAGTGGGAGTGTAACATATCAGATTACGATATGTCATAGTAGGATTTAGTGGGAGTGTAACATATCAGATTACGGTATGTCATAGTACGATTTAGTGGGAGTGTGACATTACGGTACTTGTACATCATATCTTTGTACATCAATTTTCCTTTTATTTAACCTGCTCTATCAGAGATTGATGCGGCTTTAATATGAATTCTTTTTTTTTTTTTGGCTTTAACACGAATATCATTCATTCTCAAACACGCTTGTACTACCTGGTAGCGTAATTTTCAAACTTCCCATAATATATAGAGGGAGTAAATAAAAATGAGGTAATAATTAGGAATGAATGTCAACAATTTGCACTCATGAGCTATAACAAACATAATAATTCACTAATAAGGAGGTATATGCCTGTAATACAGGTGCCGTAAATCCCCGCATATATGAGCCGTAGCTTAAAGGCGGACCAGTTGCCCATGTTTATAGGCCTTAATAGTATGAAAGCCTAGTGGGGGGGGGGGCATTGGTTGCTTTAGTACCTGGAGATGAGCCGTGTAGAACGGTATACCATATTTGACGTAATAAGCGCCCAGTGTGCTGAAAGTCACATTTATGTCAGTACATTTGCTAACTGACTCCAAAAAAAATTGTTAAAATCTGTGCTATTTATAGTATGAGAAAAAAGCCACACAAAGGGGGTGGGAACTGATTACAGATTGAGCACTGATAACAGATACGGTATTCAAAATGGACCCCTGGCACATCTATCTTCAAGCAATAGGTGCCACTTCCGGTTCCTCCCAAAGTCAGGGTGTGGCTTTTACGTGGGAGTTTACGGTACACCCTGCAGAGGGTAAAGTAATACAGTACATATATGTACACATGGAGTACTTTCTCCATGGTGGGGTTATAGAGGGCTCTCTATCTGAACCACATCTATCTATCTTAAACTGTGAAGGCCACACCAAAAAAAGTAAGTTGGTCTACGGATTTTGGTTTTGAAAAAATGTTGCGAGCAAATCTTTTTTTTCTTCATTTTTTAAAGAATTTTTTGGCATCCAATGGATTCCTTGCTTGAAAAGTCAAGCGAGAGGATTTTTTTATTTTAATCTTTTTTGCCAAACATCACAAAGAGAAAACTTGTAGAAAGTGAAGCAAGCGAAATCCGTAGACAAAACTTTTTGGGAAGAAAAAAAAAATTGTACATGTATTTCCGAAAATATGGAGAGGGCCATCCGTAGACCAACTTATTTTTTTGGTGTGGCCTAAGGTCCACATGGTTCTTCCATGTGTTGTCTTTTGTCGCCATGATGCCGTGCTGCATCATACAGAACCTTTCAGAATGTATCAAACCTTGTCGTGATGCATCACTATTTAAGCATCATGACGACCAATAGAAAGCATAAATAATGTGGCCATTAACTACCGTAAACTCCCGCGTATGACGTGCATCTTTTACGTGCATCTGAGGCCTGGTGCGCCTTATAGAATTAACCTACAGTCTGGGTGCATCTTTTAGGTGGGTAACTGTTATGATAGAATAGTACTAAACTTTAAAAAAAACAATGCTTTATAGAATTGCTTTCAATCCAGGGTGTGCCTTGTACCGACTCAGCGGGATTAATTATCAGCCAATGAAATAATTTGGACTATTCACTGCGGGCCTCTCAGGGTGAGTGGTACCCATCTGATAGCTGTTATCAGTGATAACTGCTGGGAACCAGCTTCAGCAATCCACTTCCTCGGTAAACGTGGGATGCAAGGTGGATGCACCTTATACGCGGGAGATTATGTTGGTTAAACAGGAATGTAAACAAAGTCAGGTATCCTATAATACATAAGCAAATGTCCACGACCATGGGATATTTTTACATCGTATTCCCCGAGGTGGGACTGGCATATCGCATTAAGCCATTATATGGCTGAGTGGGATACGACCAGTCCCACAGAGGGGAATACGATGTAAAAAATCCCATGGAAGTGGACATTTGCATTTATGTCATGGCCTAGGGGGTTATTTTGCTTTTAAATAAAAGAAAAACAGCTCAGATCTGTTTAAAATCCAAGATGGCGGACACCCATTGAATACGGACACATTGTATTCAATGCCCCCCATTGAATACGGTGGTTCTAGTACTAATCTATAGTGACCTTCGTATCAGCCATGACATAAATCCTTATTGCTCAGTGTGATACAGATCACTTGTAATATTATCACGGACTCATGAGATAAACCTTCTGAAGTATTGTATACATGCCTATATGTTGTTAACTTGGTGTAAGAAGGTTGTAACTGACATTTTGGAAAAATTGAGTTTTTTTTTCTATTTTAACATCTATTGACCCTATATCTACCTACTATGGAAGTACTGAAGCTCTATGATATGTGTGCCGACAGGCC
This sequence comes from Acholoe squamosa, assembly GCA_949317995.1. Classification (NCBI taxonomy): domain Eukaryota; kingdom Metazoa; phylum Annelida; class Polychaeta; order Phyllodocida; family Polynoidae; genus Acholoe; species Acholoe squamosa. The sequence continues at coordinate 8,149,883 of OX439051.1, read as the reverse complement.
ACATTGCAATCAGGTGTCCACTTGGTGCTAGAGTTATTGGAACACTTCTTTTGCTTCTCCTGCAAAACTTGAAAAGTGCAGTTACAACCTTGTTGCACTAAAGCTACATAAAATGATGATGAGGGTGACTATGTGGTGTATTTTATCTAAATGACATGCGGCTATTTTTGTAGAGACTGTAGATAGTCGTTATATCCGCGACACGCCTTCTGCATCTGGCCAAGGAAACCTGGTACTCCTGTCTGTAAATATACAATAACAAAATAGTCCAAGTCAGTCTTAAGTAGGGTAATTATGGTACCATCATATCATTACTTTGTGTATTAGGTGTACTGAATATTTGACTTAAATTTCTCCCAAGCGCCGGCCCATGTCCTTGAATGAGCGTCAGTCTTGATGAATGGCTGGGGGCCTACTTGGAATATATGAGGGCCCTGGCGCTTTTACACCAAACATATAGAGGCTCTGAGTGAGAGGAAGGTGCGGCTTATAGAATAAGCTCAAAGAGATTTAAAGCTTACACGGGGTGTTTGGTATTACCGTAAATTCTCTTGAATAAGCGGCACCCTCGTATAAGCCACTCCCTGAGTTTGTGGAAATTCAAAAAAGTTCTGAATGGTATGACTTGTTTTTTCATGAATGGATCTTCAAATTCTAAAAGCTGGGGATACTAGGGGCCCCAAGCCCCCCCCCCCCTTGTAACGCTGGAACAGTTAGGAAAATATTGGGTCCATGCATATGTCATATCTGACCCCTACCCCCAATCCTCCCTGCATACCTAGTGTAAGACACACCTAGAGTTTTAGAATAAGGTAAATAAAATTTAAAAAATCATACCTTTTCTTCTAGACTACTCAAATGGATTTTCAAAATTCAAAAAGCTATTTGTAGCTAGGGCCCCCTGACCCCCCTATGTCCTACTATGAAGAATGGTCTTGGTGTCTCCCTTGCAGATCTAGGGAGACGTAAAACCCCACATATATAACTCGTCTTTTACACAGGAGATTACGGTGGTAGAATGCAGTAAGCAGGGAAATTTACAGTATGTGAAGTTATACTTACGCCAGCCGCCCAGTTGATGAGCCATGTGGGGATGGAGCCTCCCGGGTTGTCGAAGTAGTGCATGTAGGCTGTAGGAGAATAAAGGAGGTGAATTTTAATTTTATGTTTCACTAAAATTGTGAAAAGATTTTTAGTTGTACTTGTTTCAAAGGCCCTTGAGATGATTGAGGCTGAAAGGTCCTTCTCGACTCTCGGCGCATGAGGTTTTGTTTCAATAATATGATTTTGGTCATGGTAAAAAAAAAATAATAAAAAAAAAATAATAGAAAAAAAAATTGAAGCTTGTATAATTCTCCGAAAAAGAATGTCTGCACCTACCGTAATCTCCCGCGTATAAGGCGCGTCTTATACGCTGGGTTTTAGTTCTATCTGGATCCACAAGGGGGACACCAAGATCTTTCTTTTGATATGTTACACTCCCATATGGCCACATATGCTACATATGGGGTCCAGTGGGGTCCTGGGGGTCCAAGCAACACATAGCTTTTTGATTTTTGAGAATCCATTCAGTAGAAGAGAAGTTATGAATTTTTTATTTTGTTGACCATATTCTAAAACTCTAGGTGCGCCTTATATGCGGGGTGCGCCTTATACGCGGGAGATTACGGTAATATGCAAAACATTTTTTACAGGCAGTGCCTAATACTAGTTCACAAAATGCATTAAATGTCTATACAGTCAGTTGTCAGTCGGTTTTGAAAGCTCCCGAGCTGAGAGGGAGATGCGGGCATGGACAGTGGGGCTCTACACACCTGGGCCATAGAGTGTGAGAGAGAAATTTCTCAAAATCACAAAATCATTTAAAGGTTAAAATAAAAATTAACAGAAACATCGAAAATAGACAGGAATTTTTAAAAGTGAGGATGTGTAGAAAAATTCAGCCAATTTAGTAAAAGAAATAACTCCTTTTATAAAAATAGAGATTTGTACACCAGGGGTCAGAAGTAGGAGGCCTCAATTGGACCCTTATCTTATCTCTTATCTCCGATCTTCTCAAAACTACTTCCGACTGACCACTGACTGTATACACAAAATATGTCTTACATTTAAGCCCTATACAAAATACACGTCCTTTATTGGCTGCCCAATACACAAAATGGACTTTGATATTTAGGCTTTATTAAGTTGATCAACATAGTCAAAGGTGTGCCCGCTAGGGAGCACAGGGGCGTACCTTTTCCTGAATGAGTGAGTAATAGATGTTTAACGCCATTTCGACAGCTAAGGTCATATTTATGGCGAGAACTACATTACACAATTTCACAGAGGAATGTGTCAGTGCCCGTGCATATGTGCACCACACACATCCTGAGGGGATAGGAAAGATGAGAAATAGACCCTTTTAAGTGGGCTAGGGAAGCCCGCGTACCTTTTCCTACGTTGATCCAAAATTTGTAATTACAAGTAGAATCAGCAGACACAGACTTACCCTTAGTTCCGCCTTTACCGTCGGCTGTCAGTGCGGCGCTCTGTTTATACTCGTTAACCCTTACCACCCCAGAACGGGGTCCGTGAGACGGGAAGCCGCGTCCCTCGGCCTTCACTACCCACACCTTACCCAGCCCGTCCTCGCGCTCAAATTCACGCATCTCACGCACATATGTGTACTGGTGGTAGTTAAGGCATCTTCTTATCAGACACACCCCCTATGTCAGAAAAAATTATATATGCTCATCTGGGACTAGCTTGATAGAATACTAGACACCTCGGAAACAAGCAGTAGGACATCTCGGAAGCATGGACAGCTTGGGTGCAAATCAAACCATGATAAAATCCCTCTCTTCTAATAGAACTTGAAAAAAACAACAACCCCAGTGATACTGTCCCTACGCCGTAGATCATTTAATGCAAAAAAGTGTTTAAATTGTCTAAATGTGTGAGTATAAAAAGTTGTTTGCATCTGAGATGTCTGCTTCCGAGATGACTTGCTTCCAAGGTGTCTGTTTCCGAGGTGTCCCTACTTCTAAGGTTTCCAGTTACCGATTTATAGGATTTCAGTGCTTCTTCATATCACACACACACCCTATGTCAGAAAAAAATATATAAGCACATCTGGGACTAGATTTTGTGGATTTCAGTGCTATGTTATGACATTCCAACTTTTGCACATATTTTAAGGCCAACTAGCAGGGGTGTAAGCCACTCAGGCCAAAACTCCATGAAATGCTTGATTAGAACAAACCTCAATATTGATGTAGTATATGAATGTATACTACCGTAATCTCCCGCGTATAAGACGCAGTGCGCGTATAAGACGCACCTAGAATTTTGGAAAATTCTCAAAAAAATGAAAAATTCATAACTTTGGTTCTACTGAGTGAATTTTTAAAATTTAAAAACCTGTGTGTAGCTTGGTCCCCCCTGGGCCCCCTTATGTTCAATTATGACCATTATGGCATGTAACATATCAAAAGAAAGGTCTTGGTGTCCCCCTTGTGGATCCAAGGAGAACTAAAACCCCTCGTATAAGACGTGTCTTATACGCGGGAGATTACGGTAGTAGTGCTTTGGAACTGGAAAATCCCTAAAATCAGGGAAATCCCTGAAGACTTCCATCCCTACTGATGAGGCCTAGGCGTCTTCTCATCACATGCAAGCTGCGCCTTCAGCACAGAGTATTACAGTAGTATAAGATATACCGTAATCTCCTGCCTATAAGGCAGGGTTTTAGTTCTCCCTGCATCCACAAGGGGGACACCAAGAACTTTCTTTTGAAATGTTACACTGCCATATATAACCCCATTAGCAGCATATGGGGTCCAGGGGGTCCAAGAAACACATCGCTTTTTTGAACTTTGATAATTCATTAAGTAGAACAAAAGTTATAACTTTTTTCTTTTTTTTACCATATTCTGAAACTCTAGGTACGTCTTATGTGCAGAATGCGCCTTATACGCAAGAGATTATGGCAGTTATTGTGCCCTAGTAGTAGGAGTCCCTAGTTGTTGTTGTTTTGTTTATTTGGCAAAATAAAACTCAAAAAGACATGGTTGCAGCCTAGTGCTGCAACTATGTCTCATGATAGCTAAAGATTCATGTCTTTTATAATAATGTTGGTTAAATGTGAAGTCAGTAAAGGATACGTCACGGTTGGACATGGGGAAGGGGAAGTTGACCTGCCAGTAGATGCCCTTCACTCCCGCATCATCTATCTCCTCTAACTCTGGAAATATAAACATGATACATTTATAAAAACGTTCTACCGTAAATTCTCTCGTATAAGCCGTAACTAGTATCAGAACTAAAATAAAAATGAGGCTTATAGAATGGGCCTCAACTCAGGGTGCAACTTATACGAAGGTATATGACACTATAGAATAGGACAAAACTACCGTAAACTCCCGCGTATAAGACGCACCTCGCCTATAAGACATACCCTGCGTTGAAAGAAAACTGCAAGGTGCACCTAGGGCATGAATTTTGAAAGTTTAATACTGTTTCTATAGTAAAAGTACCCCACCTATAAGACACACCCTGACTTTGGGATGATTCTATAGGGCACAGCAGGCATTTATTTGGCGTAGAAGACACGTCTTATATGCGAGAGATTACGGTACCAATTTTCAAGCCCCAAGTGTGGGTTATAGCCTCCTCTCAAAGTCAGGGTGCGGCTTATACGAGGTTGCGGTTTATGGTACTATTAATGTTAGAGGAAATGTCTTTATAGTGATAGACATATAGTGGCATAAACAATTTGTTGCTATTGTTTATAAGAGGATTTCCAAGTACCGCTATTACAGCTTGGTTTGTAGTGTCAACGATAAGGTGTGAAAACTAATTATTTTAACAGCTGTTCAAATGTTAAAAGAGGTGTGAAAGCCACCGACTGTGTATTACACAAAACCTAACAGTGGCGGATCCAGGATCTGGAAAAGGAGGGGCGCACTTCCTATTTCTGAGCAAATTTTGAGGCCAAAAATATGTAATTAAACTCTTAAGTAGCAGTTGTCAAAAGGGAGGGGGCGCACGCCCCCATCTAAATCTGCCACTGTTAGACATGTACAAGACATAACAATAAAAGTCACCTTTGGCATAACTGTCCCACTTCTTCCTGTAGGCTATGTCCATGTAGACCTTAGCGCACTCCTCAGGCACCACACCAGACAGGGACCCGTATATCTTGTACTGGTACAGTCCTGACGGCTGAGGTAGGCAGAAAATCACACATGTCAAGAGTCACAGTTATTATACGCATGCCGGCATGACCTCAACTATTGCTAAAAATGTTTTGTATTTTTTCAATACTGTGCGAGTAATTATTTGATAGCATTATTAATTAAGAGAGTGGTCATTCTTTAGCAACAGGGGGGGGGGAGGGGGATGGAGGATTTGCATGCGGCCGTGTGAAAAAAACCTTTCCCATCCCCTATCGAATGTCTTTTTTTTTGCCCGAAAAGTATGTAAAATAGTGAATATAAGGATTCACCTAAGTACATGCCCTTCTAAACTAAATTAAGAGTGCAGGACAAGGATGTAAGTCAGGAATGGGCAAACATCAGGAAGCCATACATTTACTTGATATAAAAGCCTTCGATTTTTCCCCAAACAGCCCTTCTGGCCACTCGTATAAGGAAATCATTTGTCATTCAAAATTTTCAGAAATCAGGAAACCCTGAAGACTTACATCGCTGGAGCCAAGACCTTTCGCTAAACAGGTATCAGTAAAATTATTTTGCCCACCCCTTTCAGAAGGATTGAAAAATTCTGCCCATCCCCAGTCAAAAGGTCAAAGAAATTTCGTCCACCCCAACCCACCTACTACCCAATGTTCTTACAAACGTGATCAAATCCTATGGCTAAGACTAGGCTTAGTGAGATGCAGGATGAATGAGACAACATGAAGTGGTAAATTTGTTTATACCGGTACCACCAAGCCCCAAAAACCAAGTGTGTGCTTATAATTATGACAATGACAATGATTTTATTTCTCAAAACGTCATAGAGGTACACGAGATGTAAACATATATACAAGTTACTAAACAATATCTAATGAAAGTACATGTACTAATGCTTAAAACAAGAGTACATGTACAGGAGATTCAGAGTATATATATATATATATATATATATATATATATATATATATATATATATATATATAGTTAAACGTAATGTTAATTTGCTGTTCCATCAGAGTGGTTTCAGCAGCACCATTTTTCATGTTAATACTGAGGTCATTTGTTCTACTATGCTAACATAATATTTAATACACAAATAAGTATAGGACTTCTTTCTTTTTATACCTATGACTTAGATCTAGGATACCAGTGTAGAACCTGTTTGCTAGCTTCATTAGCCAGACTAGTATGGAGAGTTATCATTGACAAGGATAATACATGTGAGATTCTGTAATTAATGCTTGAGGATTTTGATTAGATGCGATCAGTTTCAGTAGCACCAGTTACAGAGGTAGATGTTGGTATTTGCTTTGTAATGCTGACCTTACATTCATGAGGCAAGTTTGACCATTATGCACTGGACAAACTGTGACAGTTTTTGTATTTTTTTCTGGTTGGCACTATTGAATAATTCAGAGATAGTCGTGTCGGCCCCAATTCTCATCGTGAAGAGTGTTAGAAAGTTCTTGATCAAAAGTAGGACATTTGAAAAGGTAGTGCATTTCATCACCTATTTCTCCCCTAGTACAAAGTGGGCAGAGCCTGTCTTGGATATCAATGTTGTTAAAGTGGCCTACTGTGACCGGCAGCTTATGGTTTCCTGCTCTAAATCTAGTGAGTGGGATTGAGTATTTCTTATCAGTCTTGAGGAGATATGGCTCTATTTTGAGTTCAGATTTAAATAACCTATAGCTCGAGTTTGTTAATGACTCACACCAGCATTGTCTTTGCTGGTCTTCGCTGACCAGCCGTATTCTACCCTTAAACCATGTTGGGTCAGACTGGTTCTGAAGCCAAAGGTATGATAGGCCGAGGTTATTCAGTTCCCCACATATTTTCCCGAGCCACTTAGATTTGATATAAAAGCCTTCGATTTAATGTAGGTGCTTACCATTTTCAGATTTGAGGAAGGACAGCATATTTCTTAATTTTTTCCCCTGGATATGAGAAGGTACTTGGAGCTTTTGCCACTGTGTTCCCTCCCCCCCCCCCGTTGATAAATAATGATCACTCCCTTACGGTATTAACTTGATCAAAGGTACCGGGGTATAAGGGAGTGGTCATTGTTTATCAACAGGGGGGGTGGTGGATTTGAGGGGGAGGCGTAAAATTTTCAGACCCGTCCCGTGGGGGGGGGGGGGCTAAAAAAAGTCACCCTCTTTTAAGCAAAAAAAGCCCATGTGCTACTATAGATCAAAGAGGGGCGTGAAAACTCTCCGAGCCTCTGGAGCGGGAGGGGGGGGGCACAAAAATTGTTGACTGCCATTGAGGGGGGGGGGCGTAAAAAATTTCCATGTGTCCGCGCGAAAACCCACCACCCCCCCTGTTGATAAATAATGACCACTCGCTAAAACAATAATCTGGAATACACTATTACACATCCAGTGAAATGTAGAGGTGCACTGGTATCAATAGCTGCTGACCTAGGCTGCCCCTTATCAGGGAGTGATCATTTTTTAACAACGGGGTGGGGGGGGGGCTGGTGGTTTGAGGAGGGTTCAGAATTTTTCGATCCCTTGGCCTAAGGTTGGACCTAGCCTGGATAGCCTGGACTCTGGAGGCTGGATGAATCAATATGACCCTATTATCGCTCACGTTACAGGCTCATGTTTTCTACATTTTGGGCCAGAATACACAAACAATGAAGCCAAGCTAAATTGGAATAGACAACGAACATCCCACTTTTCACGTGGTACCACAAAATAATCAAACAGAAACATCGAAACCCAGATCCTTCACTTCAAAACCCTGCCACTCCCCCTCTCCAGAAAATCGACACCCACCTCTAAATATTGTCTGTAGATTTTCACATCGTGAGATTCTGTGAAAAAATCATATCCCTCCACATCGGGCACCTCTAGTTCTCTGCAGGCCTTCTCAAATTCTAGATCTCCAAAGGAAGACGAGCGTTCCACAGCCATGATAGTTGAAGATTTGGCGTATAGACCGTGCCTGACAGAAGAAATCTATCACAACAAATGTAAACAAACTCGAACCTGCCGCTGTAGTACGGTGTTTGGTCACCAGGGAGAGCGCAGGCGGCTTTTGTAGTACCGTGCTTCTCCACACAGGGACGCTACATTAAATTCCCGCCACGGCATATGAGCTTACAAGCGGGTGATAAAGCCAGTTAGGGGCCTTACTCTTAAAAAAAAAAAAAAAAGCTACAGGTTTACGCTTGAATTGTAATCTCCAAAGTGTTGTTAGGAATGAGGGCATTTTTTCCACCTAGGGCTACTGAAAGATCGGAGATAAAGAGAGGCATGTTCTTGTGTTACCGTAAAACGGGGATACTTTGGCCCACTTTTTGGATATTTCCAAAAAATTAGCATGATAGGAGTGCAAGTATTGGAGAAATAACTATAATTAGTTTGAGTTTTAGTCAGTATCTTTCAGATGTATGTGTAATTTTAAAATTTTGTGTCCAGCAAGTACTAGATTTACATCGAAATAGGTTGGGGCAAAGTTACCCTTACTTCGGGACAACTTTGACCCACAAGGGATTCCCTATGGTAGTATATTTATCATTTTTTCACAACCAAATATTAGGTCAAAGTTACCCCTAACAAGAAATGCGGTTGTGACCGCGTAAAAAAACGCCTCCCGCCGTTAATGTCGGTATACCAGTGTTTGATGACATGTCTCATAAAAGCATACATAAAGAAGATTTCACAATTATCAATTTCTCTATTCAGTAATTTTGTATTGTGAGACCTCATCACATGGGGCAAATGCAATCATCATAGCGCACTCCCATACCGCTTCGCAGTACCGCCGCTACGCGGCATGAGAGGCACTAAAAAACTTTGTCAATACAAAAAGCATTCTTAGAAGGGATCCAATTCAGGTATTTTTTATCAAAGGTGAATAAAACTCATGTATACAGTCTAAAATATGGCATGTAACAAAAAATGTGAAAAATATGACTATTTTCACTTAAATGACAGGCGTTTAGTAGTGGTGGGCCAAAGTTACCCCCAAGGGCCAAAGTAACCCCAATTTTTTTTAGAGAAATCATAACTTTACAGAAAATGTGAAATAATAAAATCCTTCTAGGGCTAAATGAATATAGTGCACTTGATTTGAGATGCCTTTGGGTTAATTAATTGTTGGTAAAAACCACCAGACTCATTCTTGAATATTATTGGTTGATCCAGATGCAATTTCCAGACACCGAAAATCAGTGAAAATTTTAGCCTCTACTCATTGCCTTATATCTAAAAATAACTATCACTTTCAAAATTCTATTTAGGCTAAAATGGTAGCTTAGATATAGACTTTTTGATAAAAGTGACCTAGATATGAATAATATCCTTCATTGTAATATCGAGATCAAAGCAACATTTTTCTGTGACTGGGCTAAAGGGACAAGGACCGAAATTCTAAGATTAATCTCTTAACTTCATGGCCCTACAGTGCCATATCAGGCTTATGCATTCATATTTACTTTTTGAATGGTACAATATAGTATCAAAGGCTTCTTTTACTAACATCTTCTCATATGGGATATGTTTTCATGTAACATGGACTAACAACCCCATTTGAATATCAAAGTTCTTCATTCTATCTATGAGAATATTTCATTCTTCTATTTTTTCTCTCTGTTCCCCTCCCTCCAATTTCGTTCGTTCTTGTATTATATAACGAAGGACATTTTGGAAAAGGGGATTGTGCCAGGGATTTTTGAATTTAGGTTGTAGAGACACCATTTACAGACCAGACAAGCCCTTGTTGTATTCCGCGTGCAAAAAAAAAAAAAATTACAGTAAACTCTCGCATGTAAGTCGCAGCTTACAGTTAAATATGTATCAAAAACATCTGTGACATTTTGATAGAATATCAAACCCCAGGTGTGACTGATACCCAGTATGTGCATGTAAAGGACTCAGTATGGAAGCCTAGTGGAGCCGCCATTTTGAATTTTGCTGGTTGAGGTAAAACCCACTGATAACACATACCCTGCTGGGTACTTTGTCCCTGGTTAACACCCACTTCCAGGGACATGCTGGTCCCATCTTATCAGTTCTTATCAGTGTGTGTTGCCAGAACCTGCTCCAGACCAGCTAGTGGCCAATAGCGACCAATTGGGAGCGGACTGGTTCCCAGGAGCGCCACATGCACGCTAACATTAGCGACTTACCTATCTGATCTCGTGACCACATCTGTTTCTGGCTGGTCAGGCATTTGGAAATGTTGTACCATGGTATATTTTGTAGGTCTATGCTTGTATCTATCTGAATAACACGAGAAGTTCTGAAATCAGGTCTGTCATGGCCGCACACACACATGAACAAGAAACCTCACTACATGTATACCTTAACCATTAACTCAGAGTGTGGCTTTTAAAGGGAGAGACTCCTGGTGCTACTGGGACCTAGTCTTACAGTACCAAAATAACACAACAGATGTCTCTGTAGCATAGTGGGTGGGGCCTCAGCCAAAGCTGTGTAGGAGGGGGGCAGATCCATTTGATATTTGTAACTGAGGGCATGGATCAATAGAGGCACACAGAACCTGACCCATTTCTGCAATACACACACCTAAACACAGCAAGCTATATTTAGAAAGTCAGACTATATGCACCACACTGAATAGAACCTTTGCTGGGGACCTTTTGGTAGTTGTAGGTAACGGGCTCAGAATGTACACATGTAGGTGATAACAATAAGAATATACCATGGTAGCAGAGGTATTTTGAATAATTCAACAGAGGTCTTCATAGTATAACTAGGTCATCCACGGGTGAGTAGGGAGGCCATATTGACAATCCATCTACAGTTTGCCTTCTACCTGAGCTAGACTTGTGTAATTTGCAGTTTCAGTCATGGATGAATGTAGGCACCCAGAGCCTGGTCTATTCTAGTACCAGGCATACACCTATGCAGCCAAAATTAACAAGTGAGAATATACGGGACTAGCACATTTCTAGTGATTAGAAAATCAGCCAGGTGGCTCATGTAGTCGGGGGCTAATCCTAAAGTTATCCTCTTTGTATAGTTTACTTTGATGGTCTAATCCTCAGGTACTATCTGTCTATATTCTATAAAATTCATATCTATGGATAGCAAAAACCTTCAAACTTGAATAGATGAGCATAGTATAAATTTAATAATTTAAATATAAGAGAAATACCACTTTAAGATTTCAATAAGAGACCACATGTCACCCACATTGAGCATACCCAAGCCATTATCTCATTATCAAGCTAATCCTCTCCCCTCATACCTGAAACAAGAGTGAAGATAAGAGATTACCCAGAATTCACTGACAGAATCCAAGATGGCGTTGGGGGCTAAAAACAAATTGGCAACCTCTATACAGGGATAGCTATGTGTCCTATAAATGATTGTTCCACACTACAAAGAAACTTCCTCACTGCACCTTTGCACAGTATTGGTATGTGGTTTAGGATGTGTGGATAAATATAAAAGCAATAGGAATATTATTAATCTTGGTACCTTTCATACCTTTGTTAAAACCTAAAAAAGGTTTGTTTGTTTTGCCCTAGATAATCGAGGTGATGAAATACATTACTAGAGGAAGACTCCCTCACATACCAAATATTTCTAGCATATTTCATTAAACATAACCTAACCTGAGGGAATTAAATGAGCTGAATTTTTCACCAAACAAACCCACTTTTAACTAAAAGCAATGTATGCAAAACCTTCCTCAAAAGGCTACCCCCACTTTACAAGAAATTCCGAATTTTGGGTGGCTATTGAGGGAACTTTATGATATTTACATTATTTCTCTAATGCGGTGTGTGGGGGGAGGAAAATCAATTTTAATTGATGCCACATGTTACATAGCAGGTACAGAGAGCTGGCTGTCAGTAGGTCATGTACCTAGTACACACTCTATGAGACAGTATAGCATTTGCTTGATAATTGTTGACTTTTATTTTCATGTGCCCTCAATGATGTGAGGGTGACTAGTGATATGTACACAGAAGGGTATATCTGAGAGATAGTAACATCCCAATGTATATATGCTTATCTATAGAATTAGATTGTCTTGTGCACCCCATAGAAACATTGACCTGATGATCAGGTAGAGTGTTTGGAGCCAACCTGCAGCTGGGTTCTTCATCGCCAGCTGTTGGAGTGATCATGTTTGAACATCAGTATTAGGGGTGGGTTTAGGGTATGGCCTGCAGTTGAAACCTAGCACAGATCTCACATATTCAAAGTGATACAAGTAAAGTTTAAAAGGAGAGAATGGCAAACAAACCTTTAAGCAGACTAATTAGAGTTTAACCATTTAGACCTTAAAGCGGCCAAAAAAAAAGCTGTTCTTGTTTGATACTGTTTAGTCAGAAAGTAAAACTCTTGTTATCATCTTTCATATTATAAAGGTTTAAAATGTGATGAAGTTTGTGAAAAAGGGCCAATTTCTGGTGGCAGCTAAATATGGCTAGGGTGCGACCTCAAGAAATCCATGTAGTCACGTGGTACAGCTCATCTAGTCAGGTGATCTAGCATTAATCTTGATCCAGGCCATACAAACCATGATTACATACTTTAAACTCTAATAGAACTAGAAACAATTAAAGGGCTAAGGATACTGTCCCTACACCATAGAACTACTTTTGCCAAAACTATTAGTTTATAAAAGTTGCATCGAGGCTATTTCGCGAGTCTGCACTACGAGGACTTCTTTAGAATCATGATTTGCGGCTAAATATAGCCTGGTGCTGCACTACTAACTTACGCATATTTGCTATAAATAAAGTATGTCAAGGGGTCACGCCTTGTCTTTTTCTATGCAGAAGCAAACCCTCTGATTCAGTGCCATCCCACTTGGCATAAAAACACCTTTTTTTACATTAAAATAACAATATTATTGGTTTTCCTATTGGTTATTTGGTTGAAAATTGGTTAAAAACGTTTTTTTGCCAAGTGGGTTGGGAATTTGACACCCATTTTGTGGAAAAGTGCCAAATAACGCTTATCAAGGGGGACTCACCAAAATGCTATTAACCTAGAAGTGTTATTTAAAATTATTATCTATGGACATATGACACTTTATATAGGCCTGAAAATCCCATGCTGCTGCACACAAATGGATTGCCCAGACTGAAGTCTGCTCTGTCTAGTGTAAAGTTTGTATCTCAGGTAAAGGATGGATATATGATACATGTCCCAGAATTGGGCAAACAGCACTCCTATTGAAGGCCCCTGTAGGGTTCACACCCAGGGCCCAGATAGGACCCCTTTCCCTTGAAGTCATGTTTGCACATGGTATCCAAATATGCGGAAGTGCTCCCCCCCCTCAGGAAAAGTGTGTCCAAGGCCTGATCTTAGGCAACTACCTTACCCTAACCACTGCCACCACCCTGCTAAATATAGCATACTGCACACTATTCTGGCTGATACTCTCCCCAACCCATGGCTCTCTGCATATCATTGAGTTGAGTGACATAATTATAGGCGGGTCCTATTATGATAAGCAGCAAGCTGTGGGTCAGTTTTTATATGTTCAGCCATTGCGAACTTCCCCCTTTAATATAGGACTCAGTATGGAGGCCTAGTGGAGCCGCCATATTGAATTTCGCTGGTTGAGGTAAAACCCACGGATAAGACAAACCATGATGGGTACCTTGTCCCTGGTTAACACCCACTTCCAGGGACATGCTGGTCCCATCCTATCATTGTGTGTTGCCGGAACCAGCTCCAGACCAGCTTGTGGCTAATACGCTAGTGTGGGTTGTAGGCGGGAGTCTTCAGCACTGCAGGGGGGGGGGGGCTGGAGTGGAAAAAACCCCCAAAAAAACAACAACAAAAAACAGAAAAAAAACAACCAAAACAAACACAATGTATTAACATTCTTTTTTTTATTGAAGGCACATTTATGTTTCTAAGCAGATAAGATAAGTACACTTGAGTCCTGATGATAATGCTGCTGTTGTTGTATGTCATGATATACCTATAACCTGTTACACCTTGGTGGTGCATTCCTGTATCATGCCCATTGGTCGTCATGATGCACGAATGAAGCCGTGCTGAGTAACTAACCAGGGCTGCATTCATGCATCATGACAAGCCTACTGGGCTGATACACTCTCGAAGGCGCAGCATGGTGTTCTATGAAGAACAGAGGGCATGATGCACCAGGTGGTCATTTTTTTGTAACTGGGGGGGGGGCAAAAAAAATCAACCCTTTTTTGCCAAAAAAAGTATACGTGATACTGTAGAATAAAGGTGGGTGGGAGTAGCGGAAAAAAATCAGACCACTCTCAGTTCGTAGTGCACACAGGAAAATTCCACCAACCCTCCCCGCTGTTACTAGAAATGGCCGCTCCCTAATGCATTAGCGGCCCATAAAGGGTGAACATGTGAGTGTTTCACTCAGGTTATACGCAGACTTTATTTTGTCACACAATGGGAAAATATGAATAAATGCATGCACACCACTGTTATAAACGTTGCTGAAGCAGAGAATAAAAGGCATAGAAAATATAATTTGTCAAAGAATATATATTCTATATCTATGTCATAAGATATGAAGAAAAACGAAACAACTAACAACAAATCATTTTGCTTAAGCAGTTAGGAGACCATGGCAAGACACCCTTGATATTTGTGAACAACCTGACAATAGGTCATTTATGTAATTCATGTTATTATGTAACGCTTTTGATGGGCATTTAGAAAAAGCTCAATTATCTTTATTTTGATTACTTTTTTTTTTGGATTTGATTTGAGCTGAAGAATCATTCCTCTCACAGATAACAGTACACAGATATCCCATACAGAGGCTTACTAGATCTTACATACTGGGATGAGATTTCCTTTCTTTTTATGTTATGAGATGTATTATTTCCATTCACCGAGATGCTATTCATTCCCAGGGTATTCATTTTGGTCTTTTTGCGATATACTCTGCGATATCTTGTTTTAGGGACTTTAGATTAAATGTCATTAAGTCATACATTACTGCGTATTTCTCGGTAGAGCCACCAAGCTGGCCTCATATTGGCACGTGGAGATACAACCTTGTTGGAAATTGCCACAAACATTACAAAGTAGTCCTGCTGTCACAGACTATGTCCATAATATCCCCCATTGTTGTATGGTAGAACTATCAGTTACAGACTATGTCCATAATATCCCCCATTGTTGTATGGTAGAACTATCAGTTACAGACTATGTCCATAATATCCCCCATTGTTGTATGGTAGAACTATCAGTTACAGACTATGTCCATAATATCCCCCATTGTTGTATGGTAGAACTATCAGTTACAGACTATGTCCATAATATCCCCCATTGTTGTATGGTAGAACTATCAGTTACAGACTATGTCCATAATATCCCCCATTGTTGTATGGTAGAACTATCAGTTAGTTGCTCACAGGTTCAAGAGAAAGTAGAAACTAGTTTGGAGTTAGGATGTCGCAAAATGGAAGAAGCCCATCCGTCACAGACTTTAACCACGCCCTTTCTGCTGTTGGTACAATAGGACTACACCTAAGGTGCTCACACACAGAGCAGTAGTCCTGTTCATCAACCACCAGGTGCTGTTCACACACGCTCCATGTCCTGCGCCTGGCCGCCTCCGGTCATCAGCCTCACTTCCTGCCCCTCCTGTACTAGAGAACAGAATGGCAGACATAGCACACAACAGAGGTCACCGAGCGTACCACCATCTATTCCCTGTCGCTCCCTGATCCGGCCGCGCTGAGACACGCGCACGATGATGTTGACAATCGGAACGAAGAAGAGCATGCAGTAACAACAGCAGCTGTCTCCGAGTGCCTCCGAGTTCTTTCCCACCTGGAATATATAAAGATATATAGAGAATTAAGATGTGCATAAGAATCTCCAAAATATGGAGGTCTTTGATAGGGGTCTCCCATGTCCCTTGTTGGTTTTTAAAAATATGCCATATATTCAGTTGTCAGTTAAAAAAAAGAAGAAAATGTGTCCCTGCCGATTGTAAGAAATGACCATTTCAATTTTATGAAAGGACCATATTTCTCTGTTTTTCCCCCCATCTCACTAAGCAGGGGCAGGGGAAAAGGGGGACCAGGGGGGCTGGGCCCCCCCCCCCCCAAAAAAAAAAATGCCAAGACCTCATAATAAAATGCATAGCCATGATAGGGATCCCAAACCTTGCTATTTAGATAAGATCAATATAGGGAAAGATGATGACTGGAGTCTCAAATCAGATCGAAAAAGTCACAAAAAATTAGTCGTGAAGATCAATATAAATCATATGGAGCTATGTATAGGTGTGATCACACTTGATCTAAACATTGAAGGGGCCCTGCTAGCCCCCACAATGAAGATTTGCTTCAAACGCCTCTTCTAATATAGGGCCAAAAAATGCCATTATCACCGTGTCAATTTTAGCGGCCCAGGACCACCATGTAGAACAGTGGGTGTAGGCTTATATGACTATACACAGCTCACACTATCTCACACTTTGCATTACACACGCAACATTCATGAACACATTGGCTATGCAAAGCCATGCAGAACCTACTCAAATTTACTGGGAAAAGGAGAGAGTACCAAACTGGTACTGGTTCAATGGTAGACAACCGAAAAAAAAAGAAAAAGAAAAAAGAGGAAGGCAGAAAGAGAAGGAGAAACCCTGTCTTTGAACGTCCTTTAAAAAGCCAGAGTTTTTTTTTTCATCACGCATATATTCTACTTTGAAAATAATTCATTATATCTAAACATATATTTGATGTCAGAGGGATAAAGCATTCTGTTGATAATGTCTAACCTTCGATATTTTTCTTTAAATCCTATAACCACCAGATATTGGGCCGCTCTATCTATGTTGTATATATACTTACATGCCTGAGAGTGATTAGGGTTAGCAGGACAATGTGAAGTAGGTAGTCATTATTGTAATAAGGAAGAAAAAGAAGTAGGACTTCTGGTACATGGCCACAGACACACATAATACCAATACAGTGTTTGTAAGTTCCACACTTAGCACGAGAACAATATAGTATTATAACAAATCAGACATACAGCTCTGATGAAGGACGAACCATCTTTGTTGGAATGTAACCAAAGAAATTCACATTTCATTTCTTGAAAACATACCGATTTTTGAGAAAATAGGGGGTGGCCAGGACAAATTTCAACGATATTAATTATTGATTGGTGGGGGAGGTGGGTTAGCACCCTTCTCCCTCTCTCCCACAAGGGGAGAGTTAGAAAGAATTTCAGTCCAACATCTGGGGGGAAGAAGGCACTGACTCTTTGAGGGGGGAGAAGCAATTGTCGCCCTACCACCCATATAATCTATGAGAGCCTTATGTTTTGATCATTTATAACATGAATTGCCCTCCCCTTACCACTGCCCTGGTACTTCAGGGCTCACTTTGTCTGTAATACAGGATGTTATGGGAGTTGTGGGAAAGGCCTTAATTTGTCACACCTACAGCTTCCTGTATTGGTACATTCAGGTCTAGTTTTGAGCCCCTGGTTTAGGCACTTGGAAATATTTTTCACTCCCATGTGATAGGCCACATTAAATCCCTTCCAAAACATATTTTATTATGTCTCTATCATCAGTAGATGCAGAAAAAATCAATGTGAATGTGGAGGGACTGGGTAAATTGATAGTCCATGCTCTTATATGTACAACAGGGCCTTAGAAAGAGCAAAATCCCATAGGGTCATGTTAGTCAAACTTGAATAGAGGGCCAATTTTAGTCTGCCATGCTTGACTGCACTTGTGGACCCACTGCTGCGAGATTTCCAAGTGCCTACCTGGTTTTTGATGATACTGTCAGCTGACTGCCCTTCTTTTCAGCCTTACTACCCGCCTGCGCAAGGCCCGGGCCGCAGTCGTTATCAAAACCCCAGCTCTGTGCCCCACCCAGGCTGCTATCCCCATTATCATTGTCAAAAATAGCTTTACCCTTACAGTTTTAGATAACTACATGGTGAACACAGGTATTGTACAGCCCACACACATTCCTGTACATGCCACAGTTCTTGATGAGGTCCAATGCCCATTACCCCCTCCCCTCTCCTCATAATGTTAGGTTTGTGAGATGATATAGGTGTAAGAATTCCGTCTCCAACTGTGAAAGCCTCACACCATCCAACAGCAGAAGCAGATTGATGTACAGATTGATCATTCTTAAATAACAGGAAGGGGGGTGGTGCGTTTGCGCATGGACGCGTGGGAAAGAAAACTTTGCCCCCTTCTGGAGGGTCAAAATCAATTTTTCCCCCAGAGGGGTTGATAAAAATTTGCCCCCTCTAACCCCCACCCCCTTTTGTTATATAACTGATTTGTATACATTATCCTACATTTACAACCGTCTACAAATGTATTTATAAGGAGAGTTAGTTTTTTACCATGTAGGTCATTGGGTCCTTCATGCAGACAGGTACAGATCGATTTCTACAGGACTTAAAACCTCAATATAGTTTTTGCTAAAAAAATTTGACGAAAATCAGAATGAGCTTTCTATTTTAATCATTTAGATATCTAAAATTCTGAGTAAACCATTACAACATAGCAAAACCTTTCTGATGTAAAAAAACTTAATGAGTGCCCAATTTTCAAACAACAATTACAATGTATGTTGGAGTAAAATGGGAAAATATACTTCACACACGACAGGTAATGTAAAGACCTCAGGGATACCAGTGTCCGGTGTTGGAAATTTAGGCTACTTCACTGCCGTATTTGAAATAAAAATTTTTGAGTTGTCAGGAATTGGAATGCGATGGGTGTGGACACATATCACATATAATATCAATTTAACCAGGGACATGCAATGAATAGTATATAAAAAAAAGACAATTGTAGGGGTATGGTATTTTACACTTTAACGTTCATGCACCCGTGAGACTCAGACCTAGGTCCTTCGGGTGTGGTGGGGGAATCCGGATGGCAGGTGGCAGCACCTGCCTCTGGGTTCGTATCCACTACACCAGGGGGCCTACCACTCGTCCGCCACACGTCACGTGGCCGGTCTGAGTTTCGCGGGCTTTTCCCCTATATAAGGCTGGTCCTAGCCCTAGGTTCCTCAGTAGTGGTTTACCCACTGCTCAACCAGGTTGTTACCCGAAAGGGTAACCGAATGCACTAGCAGCATGTAGTCCTCTGAGGCTGTGATCGTATGTAACGCAAGCTCTGAAATAAAAGCTCGGTTGCCTACCCGGAAACTTTTCTCTCTCTTCGTTATGATTTAATCTAACTTAACGAGACGAACCACTACACTGGTGCCATGACCAGTTGGTCTTCGGGTAAGCGCAGTCAGAAATGACTGAGCTGAGCCCAGTTAGGGGAAATGGCTCAAATCGTGAGCTAGACTCCCCGATGGAGGATGGTGAAATCAAGTCACCACCCCAAGGTACGGAGTGGAGGGATCCACTAGAACACTACCCTGATGGGTTAGAAGATGTAAGAAGAAACTTACATCATGAACTGGATGAATTTGGAGACTCCTTATTCATGCCAGGAGGTACTTCGAAACCTGCACCAATGCATAAAAGTACTGCTCAATTTGGTAAATTACCATTTGAGGTACCAAAGCCTAGTGCAGGTATGTTTGAAACTCCATACAGTTCTCGAATTAAACACCAAAAATGTGGATTCGAAAAGAACAAAATGGACGAGCTTGAAGACATGAGAGCTGAATACGAGAAGATCCAGAAGGATCTTATTACACTGACCGGAACCCGAGACAAGATTCTGACTGAAAACAAACAGTTGATATCGGAACGTCTCGATTACGATCAGAGTTGTAGACGCCAACAAGAATTGTTGTTGGATCAGATGGAGAAAGAAAAGCAAGATTTTCAACTCCAGCACGAACAGTATCGTGATGCACTATATACGGCGGATCTGGAATACAGAGCCTCGTATGATGAGTTGAATAGAACTAAACAAGAGTTAAATTCAACTCAATCGGCCTACGGCAAGTATCAAGAAGAGCTGAAGAAAATAGAATCAGCTTTCAAAGATGCTCGGGAAACGTACCAAAAACAGACCGATGAGCATGAAAAACTCAAAGATCAATTGATACGCGAATCCACAGATTTGGCTGTTAAACAGACTAAAATGATGGATGATTATTCCGAACTGGAGGCTAAAGCTATCCAGATGTCAAAGTATCTAGAAGATACTGGTCGTGCAGTAGGCACTCTTGAACCAGACTTCACTGTTTCAGGAATTGCCCTAAACACGACAAGTAACCAGATGTTCTCTTTGAGGGGCAATGACGGGGTAACAGAGACAACTGTACCTCGTTATGAAGGAGTAAAGAGTCATCAGGTTAGATTTACAGATAATACCTCTATACCTCTTGGTCTAGGTACGGGAAATAAAGGGGATAATTCTGCGAGTGGAGCTAAACAAAGCCGCTCGGCAGGAAGCTCCACCTTTGACGGCGGATGGCCACAACAGTCACCTTTAGGGGGACCAAATGGCCCGTATGCCCAGTATGGATGGAATCAGTCCCAAACAGGAACGAATCCGTCCAATGGTAACACCCGGAACACGTCCGGAGGAACAACCGGACGAGCACCCGGAGGTTCCAGTACAGCTGGGGGGCAATCCGGATGTGATCAAGGATCCGGACCCTCAAGCGATCGTTCCAGGAGCAGACCCTCTGCCAGTGGGACTGGTTTCAATAATGGAAATCAGTCGTATGGAACAGGAGGAAACACTAATCCCAATAGTGGTTTCTTTAGCTTTGGTGGAAATACACAACCCACCAATGGTCCAGGGCCGGCTCCCCAAACCAGTGGATACACCTTTTCACAGGTGCCTCCATACGGAGCAGGGGGATCAGGAGGTGGAGGAGGACCACCATCCGGAGGCTTTGGAAGTACTTATGGTACGGGTCCTCCGGGGAAAAAGAGACTCAGTCGCCGAGTATCTCTTTCTCCAGGGTTACAAGCGCTGCATGATTCTAATGCAGCGATTGCTAACTTAGGTGTTGATTGTTACAATCAAGGTCTGGACGATACGGAGATCATGGAATGGAGTAAGGGTTTAACCCTTACTGGATCCACGAATCCGGCTCGTAGAGTAGCTAAGATACCTACCCCCTTTAATGCCAAGAACCCTTGGAAGGAGGAGTATCAAGGCTGCGCGGATGTCTTTAACTGCAATGGATGGGGTAAAGCGGAAGCTCTGCCTTATTTAGTATGCTGGTTAAAGGAAGGCGACGGAAAAGGAGCCGTGGAACAATGGAGAGATTCTCAAATAACAGGACTCTCAGCCCATATGAAGTATGATGAACTCATAGAGATTGCTTCATATTTATATGGGAATATAGTTGGAGAAGACCCTTGGCTGACGTTCACTAAAAGAACACAGAAGCCCAAGGAGTCTGCCAAAGTGTTCGGCTTAGAATGTCAACGACTGTTGCATAAAGCCAGACCTCAATGGAGACTAGATGATGAATGCTTCCTAGATGAGATGTTTAAACAATTCATTGAAGGATTGCGGAATCAAGAACACAGGACAGTAGCCTGTGAAGCTTGGAAGAATGATGCCTCTTTGACAGATTTGTTCCAGTCCCTAGATCATTATGATCGAAAGGCCCGTATCTTTGCCGGGAAGGTACCCCAACGGATGTCAGCAATGATAATCCCGGAGGGAATACCCGAAACCGATTCATCCGAATCAGGGGAACCTGACGAAGATGAAAACGTTGGGGCCATTGGCCAAGGGAACCCCCGGTACAACCGGAACTGGGGAAAGAAACCGGGTTACGTCAAGGAGAAAGTGATCACTTCTAAACCTCCTGTGACTCAACCCGATACCAAACCCACGACGGGTCCTTCTTTATCAGAGGACCTGGTTAACAATTTGGTAAAGAAGATTACTGAAAATCTTAGGAGGCCTAAGCCTGATAGGACTGTTGTGACATGCTTCCGATGTCAGGAAACTGGGCATTATGCTGCCGAGTGTGAGGCAGATAAGCCAGTTTATAGAAACACTCGTTACCGGAGCAATCCGGGTAAGGAGGACTCAGTGAAGAAGGAAAACTGAGAGGGGGTGTCCACAATGGCAACCGGATTACCCCCAGAGTGAGTGATTGCCATGACTGCCAGCCTATCGCAGCTTGCGGTACTGGCAAGAATCCTCTAGCGATTTCGCCCAGCAGTGAAGCTAAGGAGCCTGATCAGTTCCTTACTCATGAGGCTGGGGAGACTGATAGTACACCAGGTGTCAAGAACCGGCAGAAGAACACAGAGGGGAAACCCGATATCAGTCCAGAGGGAGCGGCCAATGAGTTGGCCAGGGTGGGGTGTGCCCAGTTCCCCCCGGGTCATCCTTGTCTCGAATTCTTAAAGGGATGTGGATTTGACCTCGGCGCTAAGACGGAACTTGCTAAGTATGCAAGTAGTCCTACCTACTTGAAAGGTAGGAGGTGGTACGCAGTTGTATCTGTGAGTGGTAGATCCGCTGAGTTTCTTGTCGATACGGGTGCTAGCCACTCCTGTATTGCTAAGAGATTCTACGATCTTTTGCCTACGAATCATGAAACTTTCACAACGGAAGGAAATGCTCGTACGGCCGACGGTAGCATGATACAAACGTTCGGTAGAACATGTATGAGGTTCAGTCTACAGGAAGATAAGGACTTCATCCTTACCCCTACTGTGGCGAACATCGCGGATGATGGTATACTCGGTCTGGATTTTGCTGCATTATATGGAGCAAGGTTAGATTCCCAGAGGGGAATATTGGAAGTGAGAGACCCGTACCATCTCGAAGTACAATGTGTACTTAGGCAAGTAAGCAGTGTAGCCAGTGTAGCCCAGACTGTTAAGATACCACCAGGCACAGCCTGTGATGTCTTATGTCGAGCGGACAGACAGTTTTCAGGAAAAACTGGAGTTGTAGAGCCAGACATGGCCATGTTGTCAAGTATCGGATTGGAATCCGCTGATGTTCTAGTAGCTAACGCTGCTTGGACGGTGGTTCCTATATCCAATACCGGTAACAAGACTGTCTATGTACAGAAGGATACGATCCTTGGATCGGTTGTCTTATCCGAATTGATAGAAGACTGTAAACATGTTTCGGCACCCGGAGCCCCTTCCTCACCCGAAAGGAGCCCGGAACTAGACACTCTAGTAGCCGAAAGCCATGTAGAAAGTGATGAACAACGTGAAGCTCTAACTGACTTGTTGTACAAGTACCGTAAAGCTTTTGCAGCACCGAGTGAACAATTGGGGCGTACCGATAAAGTACTGCATACGATTGACACTGGTGAGAATGAACCTTTTAAGATTCCTTATAGAAGACTCCCACTAGCCAAAAAAAAGGTAGCTGAGGAGGAGATAGCTAAAATGCTTGAACAGGATGTAATAATTCCATCAACCAGTCCTTGGTCTAGCCCTGTGTGCATGGTGACCAAGAAAGATGGTAGCATCCGTTTCTGCATAGATTACCGGAAATTGAATGGTATGACCAAGAAGAATTCATATCCCTTACCACGGATCGATGAGACTATAGACTCCCTTGGAGGTAAGCAATGGTATTGCTCTCTAGACTTACAATCCGGGTACTGGCAAGTGGGTATGCATCCGAAAGATATGGAGAAGACGGCCTTTTCCAGTCATATTGGATTATTCCAGTATAATGTGATGCCGTTTGGATTGTGCAATGCACCGGCGACATTTGAAGCCATGATGGAAACTTTATTAAGTGACCTTTTATGGAAGAAATGTCTCGTCTATCTAGACGATGTGATTGTCTTTGGAAAGACATACGAAGAATGCTTGGAAAATTTAGGTATGGTCCTGGAAAGGATCATAACTAATGGTTTGAAGCTGAAACCCAAGAAGTGCGATCTTTTCAAAAGATCTATTAATTACTTGGGGCGAATAATCTCGAATGAAGGGATTAAAGCCGATCCGGAGAAACTGGATGCCGTGTCAAATTGGCAAGCACCCACGAATGCGAAAGAAGTTAGGTCCTTCCTCGGATTCTGTTCCTACTACCGGGACTTTATCCCAGGATATTCAAGGGTTGCCTTTCCTATCCAGAGTTTGTCCCACTGGACACCCGGGATCAGAAAGGAACGATTCCCTTGGGGACCCGAGCAAGACGAGGCCTTTATGAAAATAAAGGATTTGTTTGCTATCACACCTGTGTTGAGATACCCCACGGAGAATGATCATTTCATTCTAGATACTGATGCTAGTAATGAAAGCATAGGAGCCGCCCTTTCTCAGGTCCAGGATGGGGTCGAAGTTCCTATAGCCTTCGCTAGTAACACGTTGAGTAAATCTCAAAGAAACTATTGTACCACTAAACGTGAGTTGTTGGCTGTGGTGGTCTATACGAAGAAGTTCAAGCACTTTTTGTGGGGGAGTGATTTCACTCTACGGACTGATCACTCTTCCCTCAGATGGTTATTGAACTTCAAAGATGCAGAGGGGATGATAGGTCGCTGGTTAGCGCACCTATCCGAATTCGGTCTAAATCACAGCCAGATTGAACACCGAGCCGGGGCAAAGCATTTGAATGCAGATGCTTTGTCTAGAATCCCAGTGAGGAAATGTGCAAATGCTGAGTGCACTGATTGTGGAGCACACAATGCTGTGTTGGCAGGGGTTCGAGTTCCATTCGAAACCCATCCGGAACATGTCTTGAATTGGTCCTTGGAGACCATCAGGCAGTTCCAGAAGTCTGATGCAGTCACATCACGTTTGATTAAATTCCTTAATCAGGGTATCTGTCCCCCAAGACCCGTAGTGTCATTGGAGAACAGAGAGATGAGACGATTCTTAGCTCAATGGGCCGAGCTAAAAGTCCGGGATGGTATTCTGTTTCGATGGAAGAACCATTCTAATAGGAACAAAACCTTGCAAGTTGTCATACCTAGTGCTATGCGACGAGATATTATGTATTTCTGTCATGGACATAGAACTAGTGGGCACTTTGGAAAGAAAAGGTCTCTAGAACGTCTGACCAGACGATACTATTGGCCCGGCATGAGTACAGATCTCACCCGATGGGTGGAGACCTGTCCCGAGTGCTGTAAGAACAAACCAGGACCCGGGTTAGGCAAGCTGCCATTATCCCAGGAACTGTTTGGTGTAAGGTTTGCTAGAATAGCTGTTGACATTATTAGTGGGATTCCCCCCACTCCTGGTGGCAACACGTGTATGATGGTCGTGTCTGATTATTATACCAAGTACACCCGAGTGTTCCCTTTACCGGATCATAAGGCTGTTACTTGTGCTATGGCCTTTGTAAAAGGGTGGGTGCTGCACCTAGGTGTCCCACTCATGTTACATAGTGACCAAGGCAGAGAATTTGAGTCTAGTCTGTGGCAGGAGATGTGTAATTGTCTGGCGATCTGCAAGACAAGAACTAATCCCTATAGACCACAGAGCGATGGACAAGTAGAGAGATTCAATAGGACTTTGATCCAAGTATTGAAGTCTCTGGTAAATGAGCAGATGGATGATTGGGATGAACAATGTGAATTCGTGGTACATGCCTATAATGGCACTGTGCATTCGAGCACAAACTGTTCTCCTAATCTCCTCGTTTTTGGAGAGGATTTGATTATGCCAGCCGATTTGGTGTTCGGCGTAATAAGAATGAATCCGGAAGCCCCTTGCCAGGTGATGTTTGTAGAATCCCTACGGGATAATTTCAAACAAGCCTATGAGAGGGTTAGAGACGAGTTGCAGAAAACTGCGCGTTGGCAGAAAGTTGGCTATGACACAGGTCTAAAAGCTAGATTTTTTAATCTAGGGGATAGAGTACTGCGTCTACACCAACCTCTAGCTAACCTGAAATTAGCCAGTAATTGGGATGGACCTTTCACTATAACTCAGGTTATTAGTGATTGCACAGTGATTATTAAATCACAGCTTGGTAAATGTTACAAGTCAAATGTAGCGAGACTACGCCCATGGAGGGGGAGGGATACCTCCACCGAAATGTACGGCGATGGTCTATTGGAAGTAATGGAACAGAGTCGTGTTAAGCAACTCGAAGTGGTACCGACCCGAAAGCGAGGACCCGGGCGGCCACGGAAGGTTGCAGACCCGAAGAGGGTGGTGCCCCCTGTCGTAACATCCGGAAAGCAGGGGAAGATACAAAAAGTCTCGGCAGGCGCAGGTAAAAATAAGAGGAAAGGTCCCTCTAAGGCTAAGAAGACCTTGGAAAAGGCTCTTATGGATACCAGGTCAATAAAAGAGGCCTCAAAACCTCTTAGACGCAGTCCAAGGTTGCTACAGACTGCCGTAACCTAGCCTGTTAACACAACGAGTGTGTTGTCCTGTACTGTGTACTGTTATATGTTGTAACCTAGTTCAATGTATATTTGAGCCGGTCAAGAGTCTCTGGAAAAGGTCCTATGACAATGAACCCATGGTTTTGGACGGATAATCCGGTGGATATGCTTATGCTATCCATAAACTCCAGAATACCTAGCGAATTGTCATAGTCGAACCCTGAGTACGGACGGACGACCGATCGGGTATTGTATTGTTTTTATGTAAGGGCGCGTGACCTAATTAAGGGCACGCGGGAAAGTTGTTGACCCATTTTCGAATGGTCACGTGAGGCGCCGGTTTGATCATGCGCAGCGATTCAAGTTCGAGTATCCCGCCATATTGTCTTATTCCTGCGAAGGAAGAAGACGTGGCCGAGGGTGGTCTTGCTCTTGTTGGAGTCTGATAGCCCGTGACAGCCATATTCCGAGGTGTGCCCTCGTTAAAAGGCACCCGCCTTTCACTGGGTAAGCAGTACTCACTGCTTATCCGGTGGATTGGGATATTTTATCCCCGAACAGCCACTTCTGTCGATGGCAGAAGAGGCCGTCCGTCTTGGCGGCGGTGCCGGTGCCAGCACCCCGCCAGAGTATGGAAGTGGTTCTCCCAAGAGTCCCACTTATACATACGACGATCAGCAATACGATGCTGATTGTGATCAAATGGATCAACAAATGAATGTTGATCAGTACTTCTCTGGAGTAGACGATAGCGACGTAGAATCGTTCTACGACGCATCCGACAACTCCAGACAAGTTAGTCCTGAACGCCGAGGCGTTCAACAACAAATTGATGTAGGTGAGCCTTATGTAGCCCCTCCATCCGAAGGTTTGAGTGGAGAACCGGCAGGAGCCCAGTCTCTTGACAGGGCTCTGATGCCACCTCCCCCTCAACTGCCGCCCCGTCTTGGTGGGAGTACCTCATTCGGTGCTTTGGGACCTGCTTCTCCGGTTGACAGGCCAATGCACCTAGAGCTGCCCTTCCCAGACAGTCCCGAATGGCATGATGTAGCCGGTCCATATGACGGACGGATGTTAGCAATTTCCGAGGAAATGCTGATACCCACCTGTTATGGGACGCCCAGAGAGGTTGACGAGCGTGTTGTCAACGCAATCTGGGAATGTGCTCATCCGCAGTGGGCTAATACCTTTCCGGAGTCCTGGTTGATGGATTACCATCATATGGCCAAAGGATTGGTAGTCCACTTATGGTTTCGTAAAGCCGTCTGGGACGCAGAAATGGCTTTCCGAAGGAATACCTCTTATAGGCCTTCCTATGTGTCTGACAAAACGGGTTACACCGGTGTCAAGGCAGATGAGGTCTCTAGATACATAGACAGAGACCAGATCCTACTGTTAAGCACAGCGGATGAGTATGAAGCAGCAGGTAACGCTGTTGTGGATTACTGTCCAGGGGTCCCTATTACGTCTCAAACCATTGAGGCAGAAGAGGCCCGTATTGGTGTGTCTCCACTAGACAGACTCGGGGTAATACAAGACCTCGTAGTACGTCTATTGGAGAGACAGTATGCACTGGCGCATCCGGAGTTAGTACCCGGACCCGCACCCGTGCAAGTAACAGCCAAGATGGCCGATCGGATGGACCGTCTCATGTCTCCTGCTGAAGCTCCCACCTTGGGAGGCGCAGCAGTAGTACCTGAGAAGGCCCTACCTGATGCAGATGTTTCCCTTAAAACTGCTCAGTCTACCCCTACGAAGACTGAGCAAGTAAAGGAGAAAACAGCTGGTGGAAAGGGTAAAACAACCCCCACCAAAGGTAAGGGTAAAGGGAAGCGGTCAGGAACCGAACCCTCTACCAGCACGAGTGTGGACGACAGTACCCGAACCCGTCGGGTGTCTCCACGCTCGGCCAATAAGAAGGGCGCTAAGGCTTCGGATGTCTCCGGCAACGAGACGGACGCATCCGAGCCTGGCACTTCTACTAACGGCAGATCCCGCAGGAGGAATAAGAAGAAGGTTGACCAACGCAAACCTGAACCTATCGAGGTAGACGTTCAAGCTGATAATACAGAAGCTGAACCGGCTGTCCCAACCGTAAAAGTTGAGCTCGGTGTGCCAATCGTCAAGCTACACGACGTAATGGCCGATTTGAGTGGAGACGCTCAAGATGCTGCAGCCCAGGTCCTCGCGGGTCAACAACCCGTTGTGCAACCTGTGGATGTACCATCCGACCCGGAGGGAGAGGAGCCGGTTGACCCAGTTGTGGATGTCACTCCGACTGACGAGCAAGAGGCTGCTATCTGGGCTAACGCCAATAGCAACTTTGCCGACTTCATTCCTCTACACAGGGGACACCTGAAGGGGAGTAAATCCGTATGGAGACTGCCCCCTCGGATCACCTGTGAGAGGCAGGAAGATATGGAGGAGTGGCTTCGCAAGAAGCTCTCTGATAGAAAGCCGGCCAATATGTACTGGATCTATTGGGAATTCGTTAAGAATTCGCCCAATGGTCTGTACAATTATGACCAGAAGGGCAAGCTCAAGTTTGCTCTAGATGAGTACTACGGGGAGGGTCGTAAGGATTGTCCCTTCCAACGTTGTACTCAAAGTGAGGGTGAGGTTGAATTCTTCATCGAGAAAGACGCGTTCCTTCGTCATCTCGTGGAGGTTCATATGCACCAGAGGCCGGAATATGTCTGCGACCGAGAGGTTGGCAAGAAATGTGCTAAATGCACAGGATGTGTCACCCCCCGACGCGGAGACATGGTCCGGCACTATGTGACTTCGCATGGAGAGGGCCTGGAGGCAGCCATAGATCGGGTGATGAAAATTCACTCCGAACTCTATGGCAACCTTAGGGGCCTCAATGCAGAGAAGTTGGCTTCCCTCACACCGAGTACGAAGCAGTTTGCGCCTACGGTTCCTGGTACTAACCAGAAACTAAAGGCTCGGTTTGCCCAGACTCCCGGGTCCGGCAAACTAGAGTACGCTCAGGAGGAGTACGATCTGTTAAACGAATGGAGAAGCAACAAGGCCCGCCGTCGTGGTGGGGCTTATGTAACTCCATCCGGAGAACAGGTCCGAAGCCGCAGGGATTACCGCCAGGGACCCTCTGTAGCAGATAGGAAGAGACAGGCGTCTGAATCTCCAAGCCGAGCCAGGTCACCACTGGAGGCGCTGGAGAGACAGACAAATGGGGGAAGGAAGAAGCCACATCTTCCATCTCCTACTGGAACTCCTTCCCATTATGGGCGAGCACCAACTCCACGAGGTGCACAGAACCCGACATTCTTTGGTGTCAGTGGACCGAGTGGCCAGTCCGCCCGGAAACACGCGCCTTTGAATGTCAAAGACCCGAAGCAGTACCCTGCTATGGGCCCACCCGGACCAGAGATGCAAATCTTTGATCAGTACGGGAGGGTCAAGCAGGAACTGCCGACAGTAGGAGGTCAAGCTCCCCGACCTACAATGAGTGCTGTGGTGAGACAACGTCCACCCGCACCATTGTTGACGGCCAAAGACCTTAGAAGGGAATTGTCACGGTTGCCCCTGGTTCAGGGATTACCAACTCAAGGCCCTTCTTCGACCACTGCTAGTGCGGTTACTACTGCGGTTGCTTCTTCGCACACGCAGGTAGCTGTCACTGCGAGTGGGTCTGGAGCACAGCCGAAGCCTCAGGGTCAGGTACCCCCACCTGGTGCTGTGGTTCATCGGCCTAAGCTGATCCAGACAGTGGAGACCTTCTTCAAGAAGGAGGACAAATTGTCTTGCAATATCCAGAGCAAACAATTTGAGACGCTACAGCACCATCTGGAAAACCTCCACCTGGACATGTATCGTCGGACCGTGTCGAGCACTCTCCAGTGTATTGACGCGATCCAGAAGTCAGAGATCAACCGAATCTCGACTCAGATCAAAGCGGATGTTGCCAAAGATAAGCAGGAAGCTGCTAATCTGCGGCAGGAGGCCCTATCCGAGAAGGAAACAGCTTCTCAGATGCTCGACCTAGAACGAGCAACGAACATGAAGAACCAGCAAAAGTTCTTCAAGGTCTTCGGAGTTATCATGGATAACTGGGACGGTACACCTGAGCATGCTTTGAAGCTGTTCGAAGCACGCCAAAAGGTGAAACTTACACCTGCTGTCCCCGCATTGGCACCTACGGATGGAACTGGTATGAACCCCCCTGTTCAGCCACTGGCTCAACAACCGGGTCCAAACCAGCCACCCGAGGAGAACATGGAACAGTAAAAAACTGTTGCATGAAGATCGGACATAATTGTGTGTCCCGGGGTTCTATTACCCATGCATTGTTGGATAAGAAACCATTTTTTTATCCAACCCGTATTGATTCGGGTACCAAACTGTACCCTAATCCGGAAACTGAAAACAGAAGGAGAAAACAAACAAGCCACTCTGGAGGAGGAGTACGAATGCTGTAAACACCATAATTGTACTGTGCCACAATGTAATGACTGTGCCTATTATAAAATCATGGACAATTTACACTAATATGGACTTTTGAACTACAAACCGGATTTACTACTACACCACTACTATTTGTGAGCTAGCACTACAGGCATCAGGGTTTAGCTACGCCCATAGAGTCCATCAACAGTCTACAACTGGATCTACTATAACCTCCAGTTAGCTAGCACTACAGGCATCAGGGTTTAGCTACACCCACCAACAAGTTTTACTATAGCACTTCAGGCATCAGGGTTCAGCTCGCCCATACCAAGCCATCAGCAGCATCCGACTCCTGTTACATCCTCCAATCATGAAAACAAGTAACTTTGTTGATATTATTATATTGTATGTAAAATTGTATTTATAACTATATAATATCTTTTATAAAGATATATTATTATATAAGGGTACCTATAAATATACTGGATCTGCGAATCCTAAAAGTTATTTAAGGTAATCCTAGACCTATAACTGTCTATATAGGTCATTCCTGGTCTCAATATATTAAGAGACTATAATTCTTCTGTAACTTGTAAATATAAAACACTAAGGTATAAACTGAGCTGCGTCTCAAAAGTATAAATATTTTTCTATAAAATAAGAGAAGGTCCAACGGATTTCTCTAAACTTAGTATTGTATTACTCAGGTTAATACCTAATTGTGTTCATATAGTATCAGATTAATTGTCCATATCTGATCATTAATATTTAATTCACTCTGTAAAGTAGACAGAGCTGTTAATTTAAAAAGTCGAAATTTTTTTTCCGGGTTCAATAACCATAATACGATCATTGTTAACAACCACCGGTCCTTTTCAGGACCCTACTGTTGTCAAAACGTTACTATAAATCTGTGATAATTGTATATTTATCATTTATGGTTGTTATAAGCTAGTGATGGAAATAACATGAACGACACTCGATGCTATTATTGTATAATTTTTCAGAAATAGGATAGTCTTATACTATAGCCTATTTCACATCGAGCAAGTGTAATTAATACCCCTTTTTAGTATTGTAAACAATCACTTACTAGGTTATTAATACACTGCGGTTTAATTACCCCCAAGTTATTGTCTAAGGGGGGCAGTGTAGGGGTATGGTATTTTACACTTTAACGTTCATGCACCCGTGAGACTCAGACCTAGGTCCTTCGGGTGTGGTGGGGGAATCCGGATGGCAGGTGGCAGCACCTGCCTCTGGGTTCGTATCCACTACACCAGGGGGCCTACCACTCGTCCGCCACACGTCACGTGGCCGGTCTGAGTTTCGCGGGCTTTTCCCCTATATAAGGCTGGTCCTAGCCCTAGGTTCCTCAGTAGTGGTTTACCCACTGCTCAACCAGGTTGTTACCCGAAAGGGTAACCGAATGCACTAGCAGCATGTAGTCCTCTGAGGCTGTGATCGTATGTAACGCAAGCTCTGAAATAAAAGCTCGGTTGCCTACCCGGAAACTTTTCTCTCTCTTCGTTATGATTTAATCTAACTTAACGAGACGAACCACTACACAATTAAGCGCTAGTTCCACAGGCATAAATCGGTCGGATTAGCACTAATCCGACCAATTTTTTTTCTATACTTTTGATATATTATAAATCGTCAGATTAGGGCTATTCCGACCGATTGTATGGCTGTGGAACCAACGCTTTAAAATGATATCCTACATACCAGATCTAGAACACCCTTTTTTTCTTTGATGGATATGAGTTGGCTGCATTAGCTTGTTTTTTCAAAGGAAAGCTAATAATCCTTGACCCAAGACTCGTTTTTGCGTGTGGCTCCCTGTCATCTGCACACTGAGCTGTCATGGGGTGGCTCTTTGCTGTCATAGTTCTTGTTGTGGTGGGTGTAGGCATTATGGTTTCAGACAGTGAACCAGGACCTACTCCTGCCTGCCTGTTCTTCACTACACTAGGCCTCACCTTTAGGCTTATAAGCCTAGATCTTAATCCTATGGGCATTTCATGTCTTATAATAGGGCAATATTCCATGGGGCTATTTGGTCCTACAGCAGGCACTGACCCTGTGGAACTCTTCTCTTCTGACCCTGTTGCACTGCACCAATTCTTTTCTTGTGTTGGTCCTGTTGCTGCTGGCCTATTTTTTCTCTTCTTAGGCATAATTGTTGAAGGCTGAGTCTTCACTACTTGTGGCCATTTTGGTCCATTCCCTGCTTTGTTTTTGAGTTTCTTAGCCTTAAGTTCTTTAGCCCAAGCTAGACTTTTTGCACTTGCCTCCTTCACCCTCTTCTTGCGTCTGCTGTGTGCGGTCTGCATATGGTATGCCAAGGTAAGGTCCACAGGTGAGTATCTGGGGTCCTGCCTGTGGAACAGCTCAAGTGCCGTCTTATGCTGAGACGTGAGGTAATACCTGACAGACTGTAAGGCACTGTACGTTTTTACGTCTAGTCTGTTATTTGTTTTGTTTATCGCACTACAGGATTGCTCCACATGAGGACCACAGAAGATAGACAGGCAAGCTTTCACTAGCTTACTGAGTAATGGGTAATCGCCCAAGCTGAAAACTTGCTTCCACCAAATATCGATTTTGCCATAGTTCTCCTCGGTGGTCACCACACTGTGATCTATAGAAAATCTGATGATTTCATGGAGAATTTCCTTCTGTTCAGATTCACCAAGAACAGTTGGGAACAGTTCACTCAGCTTTGCAAGAGTTTTCCTTGTTGACACGTTCCCATGTGCCTTTGGATCTAACGCTGCCATATACTGCATCACTTTGTTATCCAATGGCATTGTCTCAATCATGTATTCACCAGCAGTTATGAAGGTCCTTTTCACAGTCTCCAGGAAGGCTTCTCTTTCATTTTGAGTTGTCTTCTTCAGGAGTTTCCCTGCATCTCTACCTATGTGAATGTCTTTCAGTGGAAGGCAGTGTTCTGTCAGTTTCAGTTGCTTCAGTTTGTCCCCAGGTTGATTCTGAAAGAAGGTTTCGGGTACAAAATACCCTAGGAAATTGTGAACTAGCTTTAGCATACCACCATACACAGTGTGAACCTGAGGTTTTGCTTCCTGCAACTGTGTTATGAAACGACTGAATTGTGGAAGCATGTCCATGTACAATGCTATCAGGAGCAAGGTGTTGGGTCTGCCATTAAATAAAAGATGTACAATTTTGTCCTTCCGTTTTTTCCCATCAACTGTGAGCTTTCTGCTCCTGTTCTTCTCTTGTATGACTTCAATGATGTCCTTGTCCTCATCGGACACATTTGCCAGGGCTGCCTCAAGTATGTCACTGTATGTTAGTCTTTCGTCAACTGGAACCCACGCCCAGTAGAATAGTGTTAGGGCATTCAACATATTACTCAGTCCCTCGGTAGTAGTATGTGTAGAGAACCATCTACGAGTAATTCTCTGTTTGGGCACATGGTATTCTTCCTTTGTGAAGCCACATATGGTTTTAAGATCCCTTTTGAATTCAGCTGTAAATTTAAAGTCCTGGAAGATGTTATCATCCAGTGATTCAACAGTGCCGCCAAATTGTCCACAGAACTTTTTCACACAATTGTGGACATGGCGACACAAATCAGCATCAATATCAAGCAGATGTGGAGCAGATTCATGTAGTAGAGTCTTAAAGCCTTTCCTTTTTCTGCTCATAAATCTGGCACTATGACTGAGAAACGACACAGGGTTATTCAGGGGAATCCTGTCTTTCTCCAGTTGATCCATAATGATTCTGTGAAGTTTTACAGAACTGACTGCTGTCAAACTGACCGAAATATAATGGCTGACAACGACTTCCTTCTGTTGTTCAGAGTAATAGGACACTAGTACTGTCAATACCTTCTCATTGTTGGGAGCACAACATTCGTCAAGATAGATAGAGAAATAGGACTGTCTCAATTCACGCACTAGTCTTTTGT
The DNA here is from genome assembly GCA_949317995.1 of Acholoe squamosa. Lineage (NCBI taxonomy): Eukaryota > Metazoa > Annelida > Polychaeta > Phyllodocida > Polynoidae > Acholoe > Acholoe squamosa. The sequence continues at coordinate 8,115,148 of OX439051.1, read as the reverse complement.
GAACAATGGCGTGAAAACCATCTGTCAGTTTGTAAGACGCGGCTGATCTCTGCATTCTAAGATCTAACAGCGCAGGCTGATCAACCGACATGTCCTTAGCATACTCTATTAGTTCTGGGACTAAACTAATAGGCAGAAAATGCTCTTCCACAAAAGCAAGACTTCTTGCTTCAGCATGAGACTTTCTATCCTCAAATTTAGGTGCTGCTTTAACTCTGGTGGCCGGGGGTGCAGCATTTGGATTAAAACTCTCCCCAATCCTAGTCTGTAAATTATTAGAACTAGAATCACCAGGAATCTCACTGACACAGTCTTCAATAGCCTCCATGTGATGGGATGATGCTGCGGTAGTTGTGGCCGTCTTCCAGGAATTCCTCCTTTCCTTATGAGTGATAGAGGTGGCATGTTTCTTTATCAGCTTTTTTCCCCCAGAGGCATACTTCATGGAGGACTGACACCATGTGCATCTAGCTACTCCAGCAACATTCAGCTTCACAGTGTATTCTCCTAAATGATCTCCATTGCCATCCACCTCCTCCAACCAGGCCCATCTAAACCTGTTCTTCACAGGGGAGTCTATACACAAGTCCTCTCCACGCTGTATTTCCATGGTGGGAATATGTGTTGAAAATATCCACAGTCTGACCACTACTGTGGACCCTGTGTGCAGCAGACCCAGAGCTGAGGGAAGTGTTGTGGTGCTGTCTACTCTGATATCTGACCTCGGCACCCACCACACAGCTCAACTCCTAGACTGGCTGCAGTCTCTTCGACTTAATTCTTCACGACAACAGGCAGGGTATTTAGGATGATGGAGGGGGTGGGGTTTGTTTGTGGTCAGATATTTAATAAACTATCACTCACTAATTCATGATCTTAAGTACTGAACGCTATATTTTGAATTTATATCATAATCATAATACAGTAAAAGTCCTTGGGACAGAATAGAAAAGAATTTTATTGTTTCCAAAAATGCCAATTAAAAAATCCAGCAGGGGTCAACTGGGTTGTGTCACGTGTCATATTAAATGAAATAATCTGGGACAAAACAATTTGTTTGTTAAAACTGACATTTCATCATAAAAGGATTCGTTATAAAATTATTTAACATGATCAGAGACAGCAAGTCTGCTCAAGAGCCGGTCGCCAGACCCCCCCAGCCCCACCCCTAACAGCCCTCCTCCTATACTGCATGTACAGCAACCTGGTAAGACCGAAAAATACCCTGTCTAGCAAGTTCAATTTTAGATAATAGTGTAGGGGCAGTAATTCCCCCATATCTGGTGGAGATACCGAGTGGTCCCACCTCACGAGGGCCATCTCTAGAGAGCTCGGTACCAGGTAATCACTGCCCCCTAGTGTGTGTATCATACCGGTGTAGTTGGAAGGTAGAGAATGTCAGGCCAGAGAAAGTAGCTCAGGGGTAGAGCTTCCGCTTCGAAGTTGGAGGTCCCGGGTTCGAGTCCCGGTTTCTTCATGATATTTTCCGCTAACCACTACATTGGTGGTGAAACTGAGCATCCTAACGCAATCATGGATTGAAGGTACGGGAACCCCGTATCTTAACGCAATCATGGATTGAGGACTCGGGAACTGGGCCAGTATGATACAGATGACGCTTTGACCAATCCGGTACTTGTACCAGTACATCCACTGGAAAATCAGGAGTGCCCCAGCACTGCTTGATAAAGCCTCAATTTCCAGGTAACTGGTTTGAGGGGGAATGCTGGGTGCTAGTGGATGGTGGTTGAAGCTGATGGGGAGGAGTGTAGGGGAACACCGTGTACATCATGCTATTTACAGTTCGAGCCGTTAGCTCAACATATTTGCACATTATTGTGAGTATTCACATTCCTAGTATATTCAGTCAGATACTTTTTTCTGTAATGATCGTAATTAATTGGATCCAAAAATCGTCATGATTATGAACACTTGGCGTCCCTATACTGCTGACAGCATGGGTTAGCACCTCACAGTGAGGGGCACTGCCAGGTTGTCATAGACTCAGTATAGAAGCAGCATCCGACACACAAGGTCGGAATGGGTCTCCCTCAGGGCAGAGACAGAGTGTTAGATTTCCGACACCAGTGTGCTGAGGCTATATGGGAATATAGTACCATTTGGTATTGTAGTATAGCGCCAAAGGTTTGGGGCTCTGGATGCGGATGGGCCTCCATGTCACATGTCGATTTAAAGAAATGCTTATGTCATATGTCACTTAAATCCTGATGTCCCTGTCACATCTAAGAACCTGTCATGTCCCATGTCGACAAAGCACCTATGTTATGTCACTAATGTTTTGTGTCATGTCACTTCGGGAGCATTCATCATTTATGGCAGGGGTGGTGGTGAGCAAATTGAGGGGGGGGGCATTCATTTTCAGGATATTCCTAGAGGGAGGGGGGTTGTTTTTCACCTATTCTTAGAGGGGGTCCTTTGTTTTTAGGGTATTTATCAAAAATGCCACCAATTTTGTCACCATAAAATGATGTTTAATGTATCAGAGAGTCTCCTTTTGAAATACTAAAGATAATTAAATTAATCCAGTTCAGTCAAATCTAATTGGATGAAACTATCTTCAGACATCTTTTTCATTTGATCAATACCAATGTGCTGTTCATGTCGATGAGTACCAATATAGTATGCAGGTACAGCTGACTTTTAACCTAGTTTATCTAGAAGTAGCATTAGTAAGGCTTAAACAATGGACTTGAGACTGAACATGATAGTGTATGAAATTAAACGACACACCTGGACACAGGTAGCAGAGAAATTGTGAAACAAGACCTAAGGCACATTAGTATGTACAAATGAATGCTCGCACTCACACACACACACACACAGAGTGAATTGTATTGAACTATGTTTATTGACAGGAAGTTTTTTCTGTACTTGTAATCATGGCTATTTTGGGAAAAGCTCATCTATTGTATGCTTTGAGATCTTATGGCCAATAAACCAATTACCTACCTACCTATGAACAACAAGATTTGTCATGCTGGGAATCTTACATGTTTCCCAGGAGAATAAGTGGATAAACTCATCCCACTTAAATCTCCTTTAAATTGTGCTGTAAAGGTTCATGGAGAGAAAACATGCTACTGTAATCTTCTGCATATAAAGCACATCTTGTGTTTAAGATGCACCCTGAGTTGAAGATAATCCTAATTCACATATACGATGCACCTTACACATGGGAGTTTGAGATAATGATTAAACCACTCCTTAGGCCTACAAGCAAATGACCTAATATCTAAGGTGTGTCTGAGTTAAGACCAATTCTATCAGCTATCGCATGGGTGTATTAACCCTTTAAGGGCAGAAGATACATGAGTTAACTGGCCATGGGGGCAGCTGAAGAGCCTACTGAAGTCATTTTTTATAAATGCACCTGCTCTATATAGCGCACCCCCTCGTCTTTTTGGGCGGTAAGCACACCCCCCCCGGTGCAAATCATGGAAATGAGAGTAAAAACAATGGTTTTTAGGCTATAGGGATGCACTAATTGGAATTCATTTTTGTATTAAGGTGTTGACCATCTAATGATTAACTTTCAGCACCAGTGCACTTATAAGAATGAATATAGTATTCACAGTTCCAATACAAGGAGGGCTATAATGGACATTAGGCTTACATGGTGTTGCCTATAGTCAACGCTAGACCAACCATGGTGGTGTATGCTATAGTCGAAGCTAATCATTAAAAGGTTTAAGTACTACTCCCATGAATTATAGCTAAAAGAGAGGTATAATTACTAGCTCATCTAAATTTGCAGTAGAGGGTGGCCTATGGCCGCCATATTGGAAAACATGTTTAGCCATGCTTTTTGGCTGGCCCCAACTGCACATCGCCATGGATATGACCTTAGCTGTCGAAATGGCGTTAAACATCTATTACTCACTCACTCCAACTGCATGATATGCCTACAGCATGGAGATTGTGACAGGTCCCGGATGTTCAAACAAATATGGCAGCTAATTTACATATTAGGTCAAGAGGGCTTTCAGTTGATGTTCATTAGGAAGAAATCCCTACACAGATTCATTGCCTGAACATAACGTTTTCCATATTTAATCCATCTGTAAGACCCATTTTTGCCCAGATGGTCACTGAGTATGCAGATTCATATATCAACAAACCTGGTGGTGTCGCGGTGACCCCTGTGTTAAATATAGACAAGCCAGTGGGAGAGTTCCGTACATGCAGCCAATCAGTGACGATGCCGGGTAGGGGGTGACAATCTGTAGATAGCCCTCAGTACAGATTGCGTAACAATCTCTATAACTACATGTATCACACACTGCACAGTGCATCAGGCATGGTTTTGGCAGTTATGTTAAATAAAAGAATAATCATGGATGATTATCATGGGGGGGGGTGCTTTATTTCCAACCTATTCTTGAGGGGGGCATTTATTTTCAACTTATTCTTGAGGGGGGGCAACAATTTTGGACGTATTCTTAAGGGTGGGTTTTTTGTTTTTGACCTATTTTTTTTTGCCAAATGCTCAGCCCCACCCCTGCCATAAATAATGAATGCTCCCTTAGCCCTGTAGGGGCCAGCATCGTTATGTATATATTAGTGCGCTTCATCTGAGAGATGTGTTCGTGAGGTGCTTGTTCCTTCTATGCCAGCCAGGTGTCGCTTTGTGATACCCGTTTCGTACAAGAGGGGGCAGCACCACGCCTCGCATCCAGCTCCTACTAAGGAGCCGGATGAACCACAGAAGGGGACTGGACCTAGTCCAGTCCAGACGTGTTATACCTTCTCAAATTAAGGCCTACCCGAGCGGTAGGAAGTTCTGGGGCTTTGCCCAACCCGAAATCCTTGTGTTGTGTTGGTGTCTCTAGTGTTAAGCGAGCGAAAGAGCCACCCAACATATAAGCTGAAACGAATGGTTACAGCCCCATGTGACATGTCAAATTCAAGAACTGGCCATGTCACCACTACTACTGAAAGGGCACCTAATATGCCAATGGACTCTGATGGAGGTAATAATAATGGTCATTTTACAAAAATCATACAACAAATAGAAGTGTACCTGGGCATTGTAACACTGGGAACAACTCAAGACTTAAAAAGAAATATATTGAAATAGCAATTTAGTTATTTTTTCCTCTTTAATTTTGTAGAAAAGATAAAAAAAAACAAGTAAGAAAACACACACACACACACACACACACACAATACCAACAAAAAACAAACAACAACAACAAAAAACCCACAGAAGACTGGTACTCTTGCATAGTATAGCTAATAAGTATTTCACACCAGAGAAGAAACTTTCTATAGATAGTTGTCCCCTCCAGCTATTGTCTGACAAGTTGACACATATATCATATCTCTGGTTCTGGTTGACTGTATATAGGACCCACCTTTAACTTTGTAATTTACCTGTGGTAAGGGAGTGATCATTTTTTAACAACAGGGGGGGGCTGGTGGGTTTGAGGGGGGGTTCAGAATTTTTTCAACCCCTTGACCAGGGGGGTTCAGAATTTTTTCCACCCCTCTGATGGGGGGGGGGTCAAAATAATTTCACCTGTTTTCAGTGGAAAACCCTGCGTGTTACTATAGGGTAAAAGGGCATGTTCGCGCACGATTTTCGGCCCTTGTTGGGGGGTCAAAAAAATTTTACCCCATCAAGAGGGGGGCTCGAAATTTTTTTCGCGCGTCCGCGTGCAAACCCACCAGCCCCCCCTGTTGTTAAAAAACGATCACTCCCTAAATGTTCTGAGAATGAGTCAGAATCTTCAAGATGAAAATATGGAGTATGATTATTGCTTCTAGCTCTTTAAGGGCCGCTGAAACATGACTGCATCACGCCCATTGGTCGTCATGATGCACCAATGAAGTGCTGGAGAGACTGCTCACCAGCACTTCATTAGCAGTGCATCATGATGACCCGATGGGTCAGAAGATACATGAGTTAACTGGCCATAGGGGCAGCTGAAGAGCCTACTGAATTCATCTTTTATAAATGCACCTGCTCTAATTAGTGTACCCCCTCGTCTTTTTGGGCGGTAAGCACCCCCCCCCCCCGGTGCAAATCATGGAAATGAGAGTAAAAACAATGGTTTTTAGGCTATAGGGATGCACTAATTGGAATTCATTTTTGTATTAAGGTGTTGACCATCTAATGATTAACTTTCAGCACCAGTGCACTTATAAGAATGAATATAGTATTCACAGTTCCAATACAAGGAGGGCTATAATGGACATTAGGCTTACATGGTGTTGCCTATAGTCAACGCTAGACCAACCATGGTGGTGTATGCTATAGTCGAAGCTAATCATTAAAAGGTTTAAGTACTACTCCCATGAATTATAGCTAAAAGAGAGGTATAATTACTAGCTCATCTAAATTTGCAGTAGAGGGTGGCCTATGGCCGCCATATTGGAAAACATGTTTAGCCATGCTTTTTGGCTGGCCCCAACTGCACATCGCCATGGATATGACCTTAGCTGTCGAAATGGCGTTAAACATCTATTACTCACTCACTCCAACTGCATGATATGCCTACAGCATGGAGATTGTGACAGGTCCCGGATGTTCAAACAAATATGGCAGCTAATTTACATATTAGGTCAAGAGGGCTTTCAGTTGATGTTCATTAGGAAGAAATCCCTACACAGATTCATTGCCTGAACATAACGTTTTCCATATTTAATCCATCTGTAAGACCCATTTTTGCCCAGATGGTCACTGAGTATGCAGATTCATATATCAACAAACCTGGTGGTGTCGCGGTGACCCCTGTGTTAAATATAGACAAGCCAGTGGGAGAGTTCCGTACATGCAGCCAATCAGTGACGATGCCGGGTAGGGGGTGACAATCTGTAGATAGCCCTCAGTACAGATTGCGTAACAATCTCTATAACTACATGTATCACACACTGCACAGTGCATCAGGCATGGTTTTGGCAGTTATGTTAAATAAAAGAATAATCATGGATGATTATCATCGGGGGGGGGGTGCTTTATTTCCAACCTATTCTTGAGGGGGGCATTTATTTTCAACTTATTCTTGAGGGGGGGCAACAATTTTGGACGTATTCTTAAGGGTGGGTTTTTTGTTTTTGACCTATTTTTTTTTGCCAAATGCTCAGCCCCACCCCTGCCATAAATAATGAATGCTCCCTTAGCCCTGTAGGGGCCAGCATCGTTATGTATATATTAGTGCGCTTCATCTGAGAGATGTGTTCGTGAGGTGCTTGTTCCTTCTATGCCAGCCAGGTGTCGCTTTGTGATACCCGTTTCGTACAAGAGGGGGCAGCACCACGCCTCGCATCCAGCTCCTACTAAGGAGCCGGATGAACCACAGAAGGGGACTGGACCTAGTCCAGTCCAGACGTGTTATACCTTCTCAAATTAAGGCCTACCCGAGCGGTAGGAAGTTCTGGGGCTTTGCCCAACCCGAAATCCTTGTGTTGTGTTGGTGTCTCTAGTGTTAAGCGAGCGAAAGAGCCACCCAACATATAAGCTGAAACGAATGGTTACAGCCCCATGTGACATGTCAAATTCAAGAACTGGCCATGTCACCACTACTACTGAAAGGGCACCTAATATGCCAATGGACTCTGATGGAGGTAATAATAATGGTCATTTTACAAAAATCATACAACAAATAGAAGTGTACCTGGGCATTGTAACACTGGGAACAACTCAAGACTTAAAAAGAAATATATTGAAATAGCAATTTAGTTATTTTTTCCTCTTTAATTTTGTAGAAAAGATAAAAAAAAAGACAAGTAAGAAAACACACACACACACACACACACACACACAATACCAACAAAAAACAAACAACAACAACAAAAAACCCACAGAAGACTGGTACTCTTGCATAGTATAGCTAATAAGTATTTCACACCAGAGAAGAAACTTTCTATAGATAGTTGTCCCCTCCAGCTATTGTCTGACAAGTTGACACATATATCATATCTCTGGTTCTGGTTGACTGTATATAGGACCCACCTTTAACTTTGTAATTTACCTGTGGTAAGGGAGTGATCATTTTTTAACAACAGGGGGGGGGGGCTGGTGGGTTTGAGGGGGGGTTCAGAATTTTTTCAACCCCTTGACCAGGGGGGTTCAGAATTTTTTCCACCCCTCTGATGGGGGGGGGGTCAAAATAATTTCACCTGTTTTCAGTGGAAAACCCTGCGTGTTACTATAGGGTAAAAGGGCATGTTCGTGCACGATTTTCGGCCCTTGTTGGGGGGTCAAAAAAATTTTACCCCATCAAGAGGGGGGCTCGAAATTTTTTTCGCGCGTCCGCGTGCAAACCCACCAGCCCCCCCTGTTGTTAAAAAATGATCACTCCCTAAATGTTCTGAGAATGAGTCAGAATCTTCAAGATGAAAATATGGAGTATGATTATTGCTTCTAGCTCTTTAAGGGCCGCTGAAACATGACTGCATCACGCCCATTGGTCGTCATGATGCACCAATGAAGTGCTGGAGAGACTGCTCACCAGCACTTCATTAGCAGTGCATCATGATGACCCGATGGGCACATATCAACCACATAGGGTAGGTATGATGCATGAATGTAGCCCTGCATGGGGGGGACAAAATATTTTTTTTCCTGTTTTCAGCCCTATAGGTTAAAAGGGTAAGGGGGGCATTTTTTTTTGTGCATCCGCGTGCAAAGCCACCAGCCCCTCCCCCTGTTATTTAAAAATTAGCTAAATTGTAAAGAACCACTGAGTGAAGGCTTTATGTTTGTGTGCCTATTGCAGGTAGGCTGAGGTCAAGGTTTCTGTGGGGGGTGGGGCTTAGAAGGGGGGTCTCCCGTGGGGTGGGGCATTCATATTCTTTTGACACTTGTTAGGAGGATTTTACATACTAATCCACGCTCGTGTTAGCATAATTTCGACCAAAAAGTACATGCTTTGGAAAAGAATTGATGAAAAAATGAATATGATTTTGAAAAACCGATAAAAATAATGGCCATTTGCTGCGTTATAAGCCGCAGTCTTAGATTAGCATATTGTATATCTTCAGTATAAATACATTAATTTACATGTATAGAGAATTTAGTAACAGGACTTGTGAGTGGGCGTGACGACCTAGATTGTAATAGGTAATGTAAACATGGCTAGGCTAGACTAATTGTCCGTTTCCAGTTATATGCCTCAAATCTCTAGGGTCGGTAGGTCGGATTATTTTTTTCTTTTTATAATCCTTAATTTCATCTTTTGATTTTGTATAGAAATATAAGGGTAGATCAGCCATATTCGTCAATTTTATGTTCAACCTATGAGAAACATGAGAAGGGTGGAAAAAAAGATATCCATATTAAGGTATAGACTCGAGAAATTAAAGAAAAAATGTGATTTTTTTTTTTATATAAATTCGCCAAGATTCTTAAAAGTTAAAAAAAAAAAACGGTTAGGGTCGTCCCTGTTTTGCTAGGGTCGGTCAGGTAACTGGAAACACAACTTATTATTTTGGCCCTACTGTCATGGTTGGTTCGACAGTGCATGGTGTGAGTAGGCCACATGGTGACCTATCTACAGCTGACCAGGAAGTCATTTCTCAAACGCTAAGTTTTGGGTGCCCCCAGATCGTACCACCCTGACCTGGATCGTAAGGGTATTCTAGTGTTGACAGGAGCAATCACTACGATTGGTGCAGATATAGAGGGGAAGGCATGCACCTGTATAGGCAATCGTAGGTAATACAGGGTCACCCACTTCCCCTTACTTAAGTTACTACGATTTGACTGGATCGTAGGGGGTGTGCAGAACGTAGTGGGGAGGCTCAGATCGTAGTGTTTGAGAAATACCTAGCTGGTTATGAAGATAGATATGTCACTGTCATTGTCACCCCCCTGGCACCCACATGGGTCCGCACCACTGAATATGACATGGTGGCATGGCCATTTCTTTAAATCGACATGTGACATGGGTCTTAGTTACACGAGGCAAAATATTACTGACATGACATAGGTATGAACGTTCTTAAATACAATATGCGACATGACACGATGGGTCTTTGAGTTGACATGCGACGTGGAAATTTTAGTGCCATGAGAATTTCTTAAAATCGACATGTGACATGGGGCCCCCCATCCAGTGCCCCACCCACAAGGTGACAGGTAGACTGAGAGAGTGTGAGACATAGACTTCACAGGGATGCAAATATCGTTAGGGAGTGATCATTTTTTAATAACAGGGGGGGGGGGCTGGTGGGTTTGTGCACGGATGCGTGAAATTTTTTTCAACCCCCCTCTCGAGAGGGTACAATTTTCTCGACCCCCCCCCCATAAGGAAAAAAAATCCCGCGGGGACATCCCCCTTTAGCCTATAGTAACCCGCGGGGTTTTCCACTGAAAACAGGTGAAATTATTTTGACGAACAGACTCAACAGACACAGTACTTCATTTGTGCATCATGATGATCATTGGGCATGATGCACTCTTGGATTAGCGGTCTGTAAAGTGTCAAGGTTGACATGATGCCCTAATGTCCCTCATTTCATCTGTTACTATCATTTCTTACGACATGTCTGCAATGACGTTGACAGTATGAAAATTACCATGAAATAATTATATGTTCTTTTTTGTTACTTTTTATGTGTGTCTACAACTAGATCGACCCTTGTTACAAATCTGGAGAAGAGCTCAATTATCAAAAGTCTGTGGCAAGACATGAGCGTCTGGTATTATAAAAGAAAAGGGAAATGGACCAAAGGAGAAGGCAGGAGGAGGAGGAGAGCAAAAGGTGGGTTAGGCTGAAAGTATAGTGACTGAATTATCTTGGCAGGCTATATTATGTATAGACTTGTGTATACCCTTATTAAAGCTAGCTGCCTCAAGATAATTAGCATTCCAGAGATCAAAGAGACACCCATGGGGTAAGTGGGGAGACATATTGTGACTAAGAGAAGACATGGTGTGATAGGGCTGACAAGTTAAATGTGTCATGTTTAGTTTAAGCTATTTTTTATAGACCTTCCCTATCCTGTTTTCCTGAGTGTCATGTCGAGACATTACCCCCCCCTTACACACACGCTACTCCTACTTACTGTGGTATTGGGGACAGTGTACCCGTAGAAGGAGGCACCCACCTACTACAGGTGTGCCAATGTGGCTTTTAGACTTGTCTAAGTCCCTGGTTTTGTTATAATGATCAGGATATGATATCAGAAAAATCCATACTCATAATTGAGTAAATGTGAGTGAGACTGAAATCCGCACTGCCCACCCCCAAACCACACACAACGCGTTTTTAACGTTTTAAAACGTTTTGCCATTATAAGGAGCCATTGGGAAACGTTCTGAAACGTTTTGCAATATTTTTTGTTGACTGGGATGCCACTCTGTTACTGTTAACCATGTACAGGCACAGGTGTCTTTGTAGCTATCTCTATGCCCGAAGTCTCAGTCTCCTCCACTTTACTTCATGACAACAGGCAGGGTAAGGCTGGTGGATGGAGGGGAGGGGGGTAAAGTCTAATGCACTCTCCAGCCCTCATTACATATTTATGAAAACTATTTTGTGACAATGAATCAAAATCATATTCACATAATCAAAGACTTAAGTAAGTCTATTATGTATCCTATTGTATTTGACCTCAATGGGATTAGGATGTAGTTTATCCGTATGCTTGTGCTATAAATACAAAATGTAGTAGTAGGTGATCTACAGGAGATGTTCATGTACATTTGTGCTAAGCATCCCGTGTAGAAGACGAATGGACCATAACCTACATACACATACATACATACATATATGTGTATGTCAGCCTATGTTACCCGACACCCAGCACCTAGTCACAGCTCACATCATATCTTAGTCTTCTGTCGGCCTATATTAGCATTGTGCTGATATAGTAGAGTATTTACATCACTAAGGTATAAAACTAGTTAGGCCGTCTGAAAATCAAGTCTCCATCACTGGCATTTGTCAAATCCTAGTCAGCCAGTACTGCTACCAAGTTTAAGGAAAAGCCCATTAAAAATGACGACCAAATTAGGGAGTGGTCATTATTTATCAACAGGGGGGTTGGTGGGTTTTTGCGCGGATGTGCGAAAATTTTTTACGCCCCCCCCTCGACGGCAGTCAAAATTTTTTACGGCCCCCCGCGCCGGAGGCAAGGAGAGTTTTTGCGGCCCTCTTTGATCTATAGTAGCGCGCGGGCTTTTTTGCTAAAAAGAGGGTGAATTTTTTTAGCCCCCCCTCAAGAGGGGTCAAAATCATTTTTGCCCCCCCTCAGGAGGGGTCTGAAAATTTTACGCCCCCCCTCAAACCCACCACCCCCCCCTTTTGATAAATAATGACCACTCCCTTATGATGACATCTTTACCAGTCTTTGGGATGGACTTCTGCAGCTGATAACAGAATTCCCTAATTTTTGATAAAATTACCAGTGGATTTTAGGATTGTCAGCTCCTTTGAAACAAATTTCAATACAATATATATGATGACCTTATGACATGCCATATCAGAGCACCCCAATGATCCATAGGCTAAAAGTATTTCTAGCAACATTATATTTTTTTTTTGAGTTTCACACAGGACTGGTTTGTGCCTATACATGGGTGCTCAAAATTTTCAGGATGTCACACCGTCACTTCATGTTCCCAGTACATTGGCATATACATAAAAAGTGACAGAGTGATATCCTGGACATTTTTAGCACCCATGTATAGGCAGATGAAAGTTAGGCCCCTACATAACACTTTCAGAGGGGTTAGGTTATGAAATAACAGCCACCAAGTGCGGATACATTTTAATTTTTCTGTTGCATGTGTGGTCGAACGTAAATGAGCAAATGTAGCCATGTCGTTTTTAACCCGTTGGACCACACAACTTTTCTAGGGAACTATACATAATGCCATGTACACCTGTACATATATGTATGACAAATGCCCCTTTCTCCTGGATACCTCTAGGCTACTGGATCTTTGTCAATTTAAAAAAATGGTAGTTAATTGATGGAGTGCTCATGTTAGGAGCAATGGGACACTAGGCACACAATGTACATGTAGTCCTCTGGGGCAGGGGGTAGATACATTTTCCATCCCATGCTATATCGGAGGTCTGGTTGGAAATAGGGGGGATTTTTCAAAACTTGTTTAGGGTCATGGTGCGTTTATATCATGTAGCAACCAATCTGGTCTCTTTTTTGAAACATTGGCCTTCCAAATTTGGCTGGACGTGGTCGTGACAAAGCTATAATGATGCCTGGGGTATGTTTCAGAATGATTAATGATCACTAAATGGCTCAACGACCACCACTTTCAGATTCGCGTAGAAAATAGATCTGACCACCAATCTTGTACAGAGTAAACCACACAAGGTGATACTACAAATAGTCGCACACAATGTACAACAGCACTACTTGTTCTATAGTTGTAAATAGTATGTGGTCTTGTCCAGGAGGGCTTCCCTAGCCCACTTAAAAGGGTCTATTTCTCATCTTTCCTATCCCCTCAGGATGTGTATGGTGCACATATGCGCTGGCACTGACACATTCCTCTGTGAAATTGTGTAATGTAGTTCTTGCCATGAATATGACCTTAGCTGTCGAAATGGCGTTAAACATCTAATACTCACTCACTCTTGTCCAGGAATCTGTACGATTTTTTGTCGTGCAATTGAAAGCTATAATCATAATTTTACAAATCTTACAATTGTGATCGTAAACAATCCTAAAAAGGGCCAAATCATCAATCCTTTTGAAACGTACCCCTGTAAATGTACACTGCTGACTAAGGTGGTTCATTGAATTAGGTCCAAAGTCAAGTAGGTTGGTGCCAGAGTGTTATGTTTCCTAATCTATAGGATGGGCAGGTTACATGGGAATCCTTTAAATGAAGAATTAGTACTTTTAACCCTTTGATAAAGGATCGTTCATGCATTAACCCTGTAATGACCGTTGATGCATTAATGCATCATGTCCATTGGTCGTCATGAAGTGCTGGTGAGACTGCTCACCAGCACTTCATTGCCACATCATGAGTATAGCATCAACCCCACAGGGTTGGCCTGATGCTCTGGATGTCAACCCCTCTGAACAGAATGTCACCCGCCTCTAGCATGGCGACACTAATCCCGTTTCTCATAGCGTTACGGCCCCAATGGGATCAGTGTCACCATGCTAGAGACACATGATCTGAGGGATGTAAACACAACAAAACGCCAATTCATGGCCAACTGACGGCCATCAGTCACTGATGGACGGTGTAGGGACAGTATCATTAGCCCTTCAATTGTTTCTACTTCTTTTAGAGCTTGGAGTATGATTTTTGGTTAACTATTCATCCTGAATCGCTAGTATTCCACTATAACAGCACATCGGCACCCAACTTCAACCGCCAGCTGGCTGCCATCACTGCATGTGACGTCATGAGCTCTTGACCTAATTAGTACTCTAAATGAGGCTCGCGGAGATCATGTGCCTCTAGCAGAAGTCTGATCTGGATCACCTGCCTCTAGCACTACCACTGATCTTATTCCCATAGCGTTACGGCCCCAATGGGATCAGTACCGCTAACTAGAGGCACGTGATCTGTGTTCAGAAAGCCAGGAGGTCTCACCAGCACACCAATGATGCATCATGACGACCAATGGGCATGATGCACTCCTGCATCAGGGGCATCTAAAGGATTAATGCATCATGCTCATTGGTGGTCATGATGCATGGATGCAGTACTATTGAGTCTACTGCCAGCTACATAAGCAAATGTCCATGACCAGCGTATTCACCGAGGTGAGGCTGTCCATATTCAACGACGTCTTATAGGCGGAGTTGAATCCAGACAGGCCTCACCGAGGTGAATGCGATGCAAAAGTGTTCCAGGGGAGTGGACATTTGCATTTATGTCATGGCCTATAGGGTTAATTTGTTTTTATATAAAGAAAAACAGCTCAGCTCCATTCAAAATCCAAGATGGCGGACCCCATTGAATACAAGAATATTGTATTCCATGCCCCTAGGGAATACGGCTGTTCTAGTACTAATCTATAGTAACGATCGTATCTGCCATGACATAGATTAAAGAATACAATATGGCTACGATCTTCTAAAAGCATGTTAAATCCTTACAAATCTAGTCTGTGAGTCCCTGGCATAGAGTATCCAGATGAACAACGTTTAGATGACACAGTTTCTTTTTTTCTGACAACTTTTGAGTAACAGGCCCTGGATATGTCAACATGAACTGCTGACAAGTTAGATTTGTCAGGTTTCCCTTGATTATCTCATTCTGCTTAATGTGAAGACCCCAATTTATTTCTGTGTAGTCAGATAACCGGGGCAAGCTGTGATTAAGGGCTTGTCTTTTACATCATCACCATTAACCCTTTAAGGGCCGCCAATGCAGGAGTGCATCATGCACCATTGGTCGGCATGATGCACCAATGAAGTGCTGGCGAGTCTGCACATCAGTACTTCATTGGAGCATCATGACGACCCTCCTGGTGTATAAATGTAATCCCCATAGGGACAGCATGATGCTTGAATGTAGCCCTGGCGAGTTACTCGCCCAGGCTGAATTCATGCATCATGACAACCAAGGGGCAATGGTCACGCCCATGGGACAACCTGCTACCTCGGAATACAAAAGATGTATCTACTATACAACACAATATGATTTTTTTCTGAACATTATGAATAGACTTGCTTTAGTCTCCAAACCTCCCACCTACACCACACATCCCACCATTCATCTTAACTCACTACAAGTTTTATATTTTAGAAGTATTCTCTTCATCTTACATTAAAATAAACGGACTTGAGTAAGTCTACATTATGAAATGTCTTAATTGTTATGATATGTCTTCATTGTGTATGTTTTTCTGTTGTCCTTTTCCCTAGTGTGATGTGGAAGTATCCCCAGTTTAGGGAGTGATCATTTTTTAACAACAGGGGGGCTGGTGAGTTTGCGTGCAGGCGCTTGAAAAATTCCGACCCCATCTCGAGGGGATAAAATTTTTGACTCCCCCTGTAAGGGACGAAAATCGCATGCGAACGTGCCCTTTTAACCTATAATAATGTGCTGGGTTTTCCACTGAAAACAGGTGAAATTATTTTGACCCCTCCATCAGAGCGGATGAAAAAATTCTGACCCGCCCAGTCAAGGGGTTGAAAAAATTCTGACCCCCCCTCAAACGCACCAGCCCCCCCGTTGATCACTCCCTCACTATGGGAAATGATTAACAACATTTACATCTAGCTCTAAGGAGATAGACGCTGAGGATCTTAATGTATATTGACCACCTAAAGGCCGCTAGTGCATTAAGGGAGTGGTCATTATTTATCAACAGGGGGGGGATGGTGGGGGACGTAAAAATTTTAGACCCCTCCCGAAGGGCGGGCTAACAGAATTTTGACCCCTCTTGAGGGGGGTGGGCTAAATAAATTTACCCTCTTTTGAGCAAAAAAAGCCAGCGCCCTACTATAGCTCAAAGAGGGCCTAAAAAATTCTCTGCACCTCCGGGGCCTAAAAAATTTTCACGCATCCGCACGGAAACCCATCACCCGCCCCCTGTTGATAAATAATGACCACTCCCTAATGCACTATGCACATTGATGCATGAATTTAGTAAGTAACTCGCCAGAGCCCTCTACAAGGAAAGTAACCTCATAAATGAAGAGAGAGGCCACATATTTCTCTGTCTCTGTGTACTTGTATTTTATAGGTGCCTCCCTCCCTTACCCCTGTAGCGTCTGATTGTAGGTATACAGTGACCTTCATGTGGACTAAGACACTTGTGTCATTGTGCCTTGACACCATTTGTACAGAACCACCATACATCACCTAAGGTGTCACCATAGGCCTTGTTTACCCTTTGTGGGCCGCAGGAGTGCATGGGGTTAGGGAGTGATAATTTTTTAACAAAAGGGGGGGGCTGGTGGGTTTGAGGGGGGGTCAGAAGTTTTCAGTGAAAAACCCCGCGCATTACTATTTGCATGCGATTTTTGTCCCTTACGGGGGCGTCGAAAAAATTTTACCCTCTTGAGAGGGGGGGTCGAAATTTTTTTCACGCGTCGGCGCACAAACCCACCAGCCCCCCCTGTTGTTGAAAAATAATCACTCCCTTAGGGGTATGTATATTTGAACCGTTAGGAGGTATATTTGAACCAGTCACCCTTCAAAAGGTTCTTAGGGAGTGGTCATTATTTATCAACAGGGGGGGAGGTGGGTTTTCACGCAGACAAGCGGAAATTTTTTACACCCCCCCTCGAGGGCAGTCAAATTTTTTTGCGTCCCCCCTGCGGCAGATGCATGGATAGTTTTCGCGCCCCCTTTTTGATCTATTAGCGCACTGGCTTTTTTG
The DNA here is from genome assembly GCA_949317995.1 of Acholoe squamosa. NCBI lineage: Eukaryota > Metazoa > Annelida > Polychaeta > Phyllodocida > Polynoidae > Acholoe > Acholoe squamosa. Next base: position 8,097,857 of record OX439051.1, on the reverse strand, counting down.
CTAAAAAGAGGGTGAATTTTTTTAGCCCCCCCCTCAAGAGGGGTCAAAATTTTTTTATCCCCCCCTCAGGAGGGGTCTGAAAATTTTACGCCCCCCTCTCAAACCCACCACCCCCACTGTTGATAAATAATGACCACTCCCTTAGAACTCATGATTTTTCACCCTTCATTAAGGTACCAAATCAGGGGCCATGTTCGCACATGGAAACTATAGAAAGTATAGGGAATGACCCCACGGGCTTACAATCTGAATATTCCCTGATGACCTGGAGTTCTTACTGGAGAGGCATGGTGCTGAGAGAGATTAATCTATGTGAACATGTACATAGGGGATTTGTAGAGTGGTCGTGGCACTACATGCATTAAATGTAGGTCACACCAAGTGGCTCACACTGCAAGGTTTTACTGCAGAAGTTCAAGTTAAAATATGATTAAGATAACGACTGATTTCCTTTATTGTGACCACAAAAGGGGCCAGCGAATCACAGGACTATGTTAGTCTTAAATAGTTACCACTGGGTCATATCCTGTAATGCGTGGAAATACTGGCATGTATGGTTAATATAATACCGGTATTATATGTGTATTTGTAAGGGACAGTCATAACTCTACAGCACCTCCCCTATGTGGGTGGGTGCCCCCTACAGTACGTCACACTCACCTGTGTGTCCCACTCTCACCTGTACTACCTGTTACCTGGTTTGTGTTAGTTACCACTCCAACCACCCTACCTCCATGTTGGGAGTACTGGGTGCTTGTATATTTTTTTTTTAAATTTTCTCGGAGATTCCTTGTATAGTTGTGGACCACCTGGGGCATCTGGTTAAAACTACACTGGTTCAATGCTATACAATTACAGTGGTCCACTTTTGAGTTTTATATGGATCCCTGGTAGATTCAACCATTATATTTTACAATGTAGCAATATATATGTGATGGTAAGTCTTTGGTTCCACCAGGATTCGAACCTGGGACCTGTCACATTAAGGGGGGGTGAATTAACTGCTAGACTACAGAACCAATCACTAACATTTCAGAGGTGGACACTTCTGCTGGCCCTGGGACCATTGGCCTGTGATTCTAGGTCTGGGCCAATGGTTTTTCTCGTTCGTACATTTTCCCACATTTAAAAAGTTCATATCAGACTGCCTGCCCTGGTGGCCCGAGCCCCAAAATCTTAGTGCCTGCCCATGCTGATTTTCACTCCATTAAGGATTGGTACTATAGCAGAGGTGTAGGAAGCAAATCTTCATTGGGGGGGGGGGGGCAGCAGGGGACCCACCTCGACCACCTTGAATTTTTGGCTCAAACGCAATAGTGCCTATATGAAATTTGTGTAGAAAAGTAATTTTTGATGAATTCTAGATCTGATTTGAGGCCCAGGCCCCCATTTTCCCTATCCCATTAATATACAAATCTTATTTGAGGTGCAAAGTTTTAGCTTCTTGTTAAATTCTTTATGAATTCTTGGCAAATCTTTTTGGGGGCCAGACATACTCAGGCCCCACCTTCTTTATGATTGGGGGGGCCCAGGTCCTCATGGCCCCCCTTTTTCCTACACCCCTGTATAGGGCTCAGTATGGATGATCAGTCGACTGGTCAATGCTCGATTTAAGACCTGGGAAGATAAGCACTGATAACAACAAGCATGGTGGGTACCAGGAAGTCATTTCTCAGACACTAAGTTTCAGCCCCTCTCAAATCGTACCAACCTGGCCTGGATCGGAAGGGAATTCTAGGTTACACTGGGTCAATCACTACGAGTGGTGCAGATATAGAGGGGAAAAGCAAGCAGGCGATCGTAGGTAATACATAATTACCCAGGGTCAATCAGTACGATTGGACTGGATCGTAGGGGTGATTAAAATTCGGAGGGAGAAGGGTAGGATCGTAGCATTTGAGAAATGGCTAGCTGGTGGTACACAATGTATCCAAAAGAAATCTGCAGTGAATTGAGGGAATTATCTGATTGGTTAATAATGTATCATGGCTGAACCCTACACCGACTTAATAATTCCAACTCTTCACTGGAGCATCTCGGGGGGGGGGGCGCTGGTGGTACCCAGCATCAGCAATGGCCGTGCACAGTAGACAATCCGCTACCTCAGTATAGAGGGTGGGAAGTGATTACCTGTTAGCTATAGTCAGCACTGAGCTCCTGCAGGTCTAATATACTCAGGGTTAATGTTAAAGGCCATATGTTGACTGTGTAGGTGTAGCAGGCTGACTCAGACAGTCGTCATGTTAGTCATCATGTTGGATCAGTATAACCTACCCTTCTCTATGTATGGACGTCCATCTCTTGGCACACCTCTAGGGGGCCATCCATAAATGATGTCTTGCTGGAGGGGGTGGGGGTGGCGTCAGGCCTGGCACAATAGGATTAATTCTCCATATTTCTTCAACATTGTATAGTTGGCAAAAAATATGACGGTGGAGGGGGGTGTGTCAAAATTGGTCAAATTTTGGATGACCTCATTTATGGATGGCCCCTAGTACCACTTAATGACACACATTTCCAAGAAGAAAACTGAGCATGATTAATGCAGCCTTGGCTGCACTGTAAAAAATAACTCAGTGAGTCGTCAGTCGTTTCTGAAACCTCCCCAGCCGGGAGGGTGATGTGGGCAGGGACAGTGGGGCTCTCGACATCTGGGCCATAGAAAATAAGAGAGAACATTCTCAAAATCACTAAATCATTGAAAGGTTAGAAGAAAAATGAACACAGAAATCGAAAATAAATCAGGAAATTTTAAACCTGAGGATAAGTAGAAAAATACAGCCAATTTAGTAAAAGAAATAAATCCTCGAGAGATTTGTAACCCAGGGGTCAGAGATAGGAGGCGTCAATTGGACCCTTATCTTATCTCTTATCTGCGATCTTCTCAAAACTACTCCTGACTGACCACTGACTGAACTGTTGAATCTACCAGGGATCCACCAAACAGAGAACCACTGACCCATGGTAATTATTTTGCAGTGACCTAGTGTAGTGTTGTTTTTACAAGAAGCCCCAGGTGGCAGTATAGTGGTACACAAATGTACAAGGAATCTCTGGCAAGTTTGGGACAAGGATTCTGCCATTATACTGACGACACTTTTTTTTGGAGTTGCTTGCCGCGTAGCGGCCGGGAGCGCAGGGACCGTAGCAACTCTGTTATGTTTTCGGTTTGTCAATGACATCACGGTCACCTTGTGACGCAATTTATGACGCCATATGTTGGCCGTGATGTCACACGTCCGCCGCAGAGTGGCAACTCCTATCCGTGGCCCTTGCCACATTTTTCTTGTTTATAGTGTAGATACTGACTATGGCTGTAATCATGCACTATGACAAAAGTAGGCTTTATAGGGCAAATGATGTCAGCACTCACCACAGGATAACCCCCGGGGATAAACCTTTATTAAGGCTGCTGGTGCAGGAGTGCATCATGCCCATTGGTCGTCATGATGCACCAATGAAGTGCTGGTGAACAGTCTCATTGGTGCAACAGCGGCCCTTAAAGGGTTAACTTTACCTCCTGGAGTCTCACCAACCTACCCAGTGCTACTTCTACTACTATACAGAGCTGACCCTAATACATGGAAGATACCACTGCCTGGGGCTGGCCTCAATACAATAAGACATACAGCCTCACAGGGATCTAGGCAGAATGGAGATATAGGGGAATGGTAATTTACTAGCAACAGAAAGGTGGGGGGGGGGGGGTTGACGGAGGAAGAGGGAGGGGGGAGGTCCCCCATGTCCTAGGTCAATTTCATAAAGGAGGGTCCCTGTGTCGATTTCAATGAATGTTCATTACATGTCCTTTAGTTGAATATGAGAAGGTTCATATCCCTGTCAATCTTGAGAAGATGCCCAGGTCTCATGCCAGTGAGCTCAAAGGGACCATCCACAAAATGACAATATGCTGGAAGGGGGGGGGGGGGGTCAAGCCCGGGATGACGGGATTAATTCTACATATAAAGTATTATAAAATTGACAAAAAAAAGATACATGACCATGGGGGGGGGGGTAAAAAATGGTCAACTTTGGCATGGCGTCATTTATGGATGGCCCCAGAAAGATCCATTTCGGGTCTAGAGCAATAAGAAGGGGGGGGGGTGACTTGTTCGGGCGAGGGGTGGGGGGTTGACCACTCTCAAAGGGGGTATAAAAGATATTTGGACATCTGTGCGAAATTATACCCCTCCCCCCACCCTCCCGGTAAATAATGATCACACCCTTAGGTGGGCGGGCAGAGTGGAACTTTGATACAGATGGCTGCACATGCACTCTCAGCCCACATAGTAAAGCGGTTACAAATAACCCTGTAATTAGGCAGGGCAACCACCTACAGCTACAGCCAAATACACACCAAAAAAATCTAAATATCTTAGGCTGTTCACCTAACATTTGTTGGAATTGCTAAGGCAAGTTGGGAGTTTGCACGTCACCAAACCACCAAAGTTTTCTTGGGACTTTACGCCTAACCCTTAGTAGATATCAGGCAAGTTGGGCATTCTTCCTAGCTTGCCTTAGACTTTTATACTAACTACAAAGACTATTTCAATACCCATAACACCCATTCTTTTATTTTGATTCAAATGATAGGTGTAAACTCCACATCGGTTAAGACACCCAGAACAGAGCCTCTCCACTTGAGATGCAAGTGTTATGCCACATATCATTCTCATTTGCAACCCCTATTCTGGGTTTGACTCATAGGGCCATAGATGTGGATATATGAGAAAATTGAATTTCCAGAGAAAAGGTGTTTCCATTCTTCTTCATTACTCCATCAATAACATAATAAACCTATAGGCTGTATTCTGTTAAGTCCTATGCCAGGTTGAATGGTGAAGGCTTTATCATGTCAATAGTCATTAGAAGTACCATTAATTTCACAATTGTAGGCCTTTCCATGATAGACACTTCCCACAAGTGTCCTCGTGCAAACCACACTGCCACCTGATGTGAAGAAATCTACTAACCCTGCTTGCCTGAATAGGTTAGTGAATACAACTAGGCCTAATATGTTAGTAAAATATTACTAACATGTTGGGTATTTTGCCTAAGCAGTGGTTTCGTCTAAGTTAAATTAGTATTTACTAATTTAGAATTTTTTTTCTGTGTATACATCCAGTATAGGCCTTCATGCCTATAGAAGGTAGTACTGTAGGTCACAATAAAAGCGCTGTACTGTTTACCTAAAAAGGCGGGTCGACAGTGTTGCACAGTGTAGGGAAAGGAGGAGGCAAAGGGGGCAGGGTGAATATAGGACACAGGTAAATACCCAGTATACCTGATTCCCCTTACTGCCTCCCACCAAACTACAAGGGCGGGTTGACGTTCCCACTCAAGCTCAAACATTGAAACTTTTAAGTGTCCATAAATCATATACCTTGAAGGAAATTCGGTCACTGTCCGCCCCAGTTAACACTAGTACCGTGACGGTCCATGACACACTTTGCTGCATGGAATGAGTGAGTAATAGATGTTTAACGCCATTTCGACAGCTATTAAAGGTCATATTCATGGCGAGGACTACATTACACAATTTCACAGAGGAATGTGGTAGTGCCTGTGCATATGTGCACCACACACATCCCGAGGGGATAGGAAAGAGGATAAATAGACCCTTTTAAGTGGGCTAGGGAAGCCCATGCTGTATGCAATTACACACATGTTAAAGCTAGATCGAAAGTACAAAAAATAATATAAAAACAAAGAAAGCTACAAAAACCCAAAGCAGAAACACAAACAATCATACAGTAAAATAAAGAGGTCATGTGTAATATTGATCCTGGTATATGGGCAACTATTATATTAAACAGCTGCCTGGTATGATGGGGATTAATGTGTATATACAATGATGTATAAACTGTCCAGGGGTTAACATAACAGGTATTTTATCCCGGGGGGGGGGCACTCCATAGCTTGGGCATACACATATGTGCGGCTGGCAAGGGTACTTTTTCAGCAAAATGTCCCGACCAAGGGTCCAGTTTCAGACCAAATTGTCCCTACCAAGAGTCTACTTTTATGCAAAATGTCCCTAGCAAGGTTCAACTTTCAGCAAAATACCCTGATTCACGTGGAAAAATTCTGAATTTTTCATAAACATTTCCCCAGTTTTCATGAAAATAGCATGAACAAAGTTCAAAGTTCCCCAAACTAGGTTAATTTAAGATATTTAGAGCAAAATCTAAGATTGTTATATCAAAAGTTCCCAAGAAAGGGTAGGTTTTTGAAGAAAAAAAACACCCTGAAAGAGTGCCCTAGAAGGGTAAGGGTAGTCGCAGGTTCAGCCACACACCTGTATAAAAAAGTTGAAGTGCCCCCCCCCCGGGAATGGAGGGCAACATTGGTCTCCTCTCATGGTCAACCCAGTATTTGTACAATATCACCGATCCAGTGACCCTTTATGTGAATGGCAACCTTGTATCTTACCCATTTTATTCTGGTCGTAGACAAGTTGGCCCCTTCATCAAAATGTATATAAATGAATGAATAAATAAATTAATTAATAAATGAATAGAAGAAGACAGAATTAACTAAGGGAGTGGTCATTATTTATTAACAGGGGGGGAGGGTGGGTTTGAGGGGGTGGGCGTAAAATTTTCAGACCCCTCCCGAGGGGGGTCTAAAAAAATGTTGACCCTTCTTGAGGGGGGGCTAAAAAAATTCACCCTCTTTTTAGCAAAAAAGCCCGCGCGCTACTATAGATCAAAGAGGGGCGCGAAAACTCTCTGCGCCTCTGGCGGGGGGGGGCGCTAAAAATTTTGACTGCTGTCGAGGGGGGCGTAAAAAATTTCCGCGCGTCCGCGCGAAAACCCACCACCCCCCCTGTTGATAAATAATGACCACTCCCTAAGAAATACACATATACAAATGAATGTTAAAAGAGAAGGAATAAAAGAATGAAAGAAAGGATTAAGTAAGGAAGGACAGGGGGAAGGAAAAGGAAATGTAAAGTGATCAATATAAATTTTGGCGAGTCTGCTTGCCAACATCCCTGGACCAGTCACTTCTCAGGGCTTCATCCCTTTATGATTCATTCTATTGGTTTTAGGTTAAAAAGGGATGAAGGAACAAGGAGGGATCATCCGTGGGTAATGGATGTATCCCGGGATGCGGTCCTATATTGGCTGGAAGTAGGTCTGGAGCTGGTTCTGGCGACATGCACTGATAAGAACTGACAACATGGGACCAGCATGTCCCTGGAAGTGGGTGTTAACCAGGGACAAGGTTCCCATCATGGTATGTCTTATCAGTGGGTTATACCTCAACCAGCGAAATTCAAAATGGCGGACTCACAGGGCGTCCATACTAAGGGAGTGATAATTTTTTAACAACGGGGGGGGGGGGGCTGGTGAGTTTGAGGGGGGGGTCAGAATTCTTTCAACCCCTTGACCGGGGGGATGGTCAGAATTTTTTCAACACCTCTGATGCGGGGGTCAAAATAATTTCACCTGTTTTCAGTGGAAAACCCCGCGCGTTACTATAGGCTAAAAGGGGACGTTCACACATGATTTTTGTCCCTTATAGGGGGGGTTGAAAAAATTTTACCCCTTCGAGAGGGGGGGTCGAATATTTTTTTCGCGCGTCGGCGCGCAATCCCACCAGCCCCCCCCCTGTTGTTAAAAAATGATCACTCCCTAAGCCCTTATATACAGCATGACTACCATTATCCACCATTATATGAATGTACTTAAATTTAAAATGTTAGAATGTTCAGAATAAACACAGAGAAATGCTCCTCCTTCTGTACTTACCGTATAACATGGTGCAAAGTAGGTGACGATACACAGCCCACAGTTACCGAAGCAGCCACAGATACCATTAGCCCACTCCCCCATGGTGATTGGTCTTCTCTACTACTGATACAACCTCTGTAAATGCTGCTAAAACTCCGCCCCGCGTCTCTCCAGCGCCTCTGACAAATGTCGTCTGCTCAGGAACGCTCCCAAAAGTCGTCTGCTGCTTGTGTAGCGTCTGTAGCGCGTTCCTGTGGGAGATAGTTCAAGCGGTATATGGGACGCCGCCCTAACTGGGGTATGTAGTATGCCGGTAGTTGTGCTGGCAGACACTAGAGGTTTTCATTATTTAATAGAGTCTGTTACAGTATGGTTTATTCTAACTTTATTCTTCTTTTTTACATCGTTTGTTTTGATTGCTCTGGAGGGAAACCTGCAGATACAATTATACAGCTAGTATAAGATAAAATGGTGCATTTAGACATGATTTTCAGGCAGATGGACCGAAAAAATAAGAATTGACCCTGAAGAGGTTTGGGGGTGAATATTTTTTTTCACATGTGGACGAAAACTCAACAACAACAGAAAACTCAACAACAAAATATGATGACCCCCTCCCCTGGGGCCTGTCTTTCCTTATGTTTAAAAATATAGTTATATACGGACTCTTAAATAGGGATTTATGGCGGACAATTAATAAATACATTACAAAAAAGTGTTCCGGCACCCGTCCATATATTTTCAGCTTTATTTCCTAACATACGGACACATACGGGGGTACACATACGGACGTCCGTATGTTCCCTCCCTATCTTTATATATGTGTCCGTATGTTGTCTCACATACCTTAAATACCGGGGAAACCCCATGGGTATCCTCGGGGTTCCCGTATGTCACGTGGTCTGACGTCATGTACATGCGGAAAATCCCTTTCGGTCGCCATTTGCAAAAAAACCTTACCCAAGCACGATGTCTTCTTTCGAGGTAAGTTAATCGATGATTTTAATTCAAAACAGGGGTTTTAAGTGAAGCTATGTCTAACAGAAGAAGTACAGCTTAACTCTTTTTCGTCCTGGGTGTTCACATCTCTTTCTTTCTTACTTTAAAGCCTGTTCTAACTACCAACTTGCTATATCCTGTCTGTTTTGTTTTTTTTTGTACCGGTTCTGAAGTAGAGGGAAAGGCTTTTATTTTTTTTATATTCAACGCGAGTTTTCCAGCAGGCATGTCAGTCTTCATGTTCTTGTTGGACATCATATGTTATCTCGTCTCCAAGGTCGTATATTTAATTAAAAAGCACTCTTCTTAGGTGAATTTAAATTACTAAGGAATTTCTGTTTTACTGTTCTTTCACAATCACTCAGAGTTCATTCTTTCTCTTTTTTTCAGGGAGAAGAGGAAGATGGGGATTTCCTCTCCCCCGAGATGTTCGAAGGGGATGGAGGCCAACAGGCCATATCGTACATGACTTCCCTCCTTTGTAGAGCTATGAATCAGAACAAAAAAGACATTTCGTCCAAGAGGCAAAAGGGGAAGGCCCCCAGCTCAGAACACCCGTCCCATGGTGACTTTCTTGCTCCTGCTCCTCGGTTATCTCGTTCCCAGGATAAAGACTCAGACAAGGATCCCACTTATTTCCCTGCCTCTTCTGGTAGAGGCAGCAGGGGAGCCACCCGAGGCAGGAGTAGGGGCAGGGCCAGAGGGAGGGGACGTGGGGGGGGAGCAGCAACCAAAACTGACTTTGATGCTATAGCAGCCTCTTTACTGAGGGCTATTTCTCAAGGGGGAACAGGTCAGTTTCCCTCCTCAGGGAACATATCTTCACAGTCTCGCCCCTCAGAGGAAGAAGAAGTCGATAAGTGCTTATCCGAGGACTCCTCAACCTCCCAACCTAAAAGCAAAGGGAAGTCCAAGTCACCTAGGAAAAAATCACTCCACTGGCAACCTGATGAAACTCGTGCATTAGTCCATGGCGCTAACCACCTAAAACCTGTTCTCAAAGGAAAATTTAAGTCGTATGCTGATGGAGTCACCCTAAAAAAGCTTGCATGGGAAGAACTCGCAGGTAAGTTGAAACGTACAATTTATTTTGTTATTTTTTTTTATATAATCATTTGGACTTATCTTTTTAGCTCTGAATACCATATATGATATCAAATATTATTTCTTTGTTCTTTCTGTTCCTTATGTATTTTCATCCCACATCTTACTTTCAGATAGTTTTTTTTATTTAATTTTCATTTTTTGTGACAGTTTATGTCTCCTTTCTTTTCAGATTACGTTAATGCTAACGGGGGACAAAAAAGGGATGGCGAGGGGTGCAAAAGCAAATTAACCTATTATTCCCAAGATGCCAAGCGGAAGGTATGTTTGAAATAATCATTTCCTTACACTTTTTGTCTTCTGTGTTTGTTTTTAAGTATATTAATTAAATTTAATGACTTTAAAAAATTCCTTTCTTATTGTTTATTTCTATCGAATTTATTGTTATTTTTCTTTGAATATAGTTTTTCCTCCTTTCTTTTTTCAGCGTCAGGACATAGATGCGCGGTACAAAACAGGGAGCGGCCAAAAGGACGATTCTGATTACCTCACAGACCTGGAACAAGCTGCTTGTGACTACTGTGGGACAGAGGTTATTCTTGGTGAGTCTCACCTCTCTGATGAAAATGTTCATCCATATGTTTAAACTTGTTACACTATATCTGATATTATTCTGTATAATTTTAATACATACTAACATAAGGAAAGACAGTCAGCAGACTTAAGGAATTGTCAAGTAAAGTTTATGCTTTTCCCACATATACTATTTTTATAATATGGTCATGAATTATTTTGTTTGGTTTCATTTTTTCTTTTTCTTTCTGTCAGGGATAAAAGGCATGCAGCCACCCGATCTGAAAGGGGGGGACCCTTCTGAGAGAGACATCCAGTGGTCTTGTTATGACCCTGACCGGCCTTCTCGTGTCGATTATGAGAAGATGAAGATGCCTTCAGATTCACTCTCCGCTGCTTTGATGGGTCAAATGCTGGACAGCATCGACGGAGGTGGGTACCATATGGATGAAGCTGCTTTTAAAATAACTGCTTTCAAATACCTCATTTCTCATCTTCATATCAATTTATATCAGACATGTCAGAGTTTCAGATGCCTGCAACATTTCATATGTTTGAGGTTGATATTTCAGTATAGAAAAAAATGTATAACGAATTTCAGATGATTGTTTCATAGTTTTCTTTATTGTTAAACATGTGCCCTATTCCAAGGGGTCCATATTTAGGTGTTGAGATACATAGGGTATGAACCCCATTTATGAGTCACCCAAAATAATCTTCCGATTTTGAACTGAAATGTCTGTTATATTTAGAATAAAGGTTTTTCTGTTTATTGAAATTATATTTCCTTGATGCCCTTCATTTTTTTTTTCTTTTCTTTTTTCATTTTCAGTTCCTATCCTGGAGGACGGGGAGCCAGATACTACTTCTAATGCAGGGACAGAGGAGGCTGTGAGCACTCATGGAGGAGAAACCGAGAGCGAGGTAGACGATCAAGAAGAAGGCGAGTCTTCCAACAACTTGACTCAGCGTAACAAAAGAGACCCTGTCTCTCGCCCGTCTGCAACTGGCCAGTCTTCTATTCTTCAACCAAGGGTATCGACTGGGTATATGTTAAAAATATGTAATTCCTTCAACAAAAAACTGTCTTTAGAGAAGGAGAAGAAGGGCTCAACTGGAGTCCAAGTGTCCACCCTAGTTACAGCCGATCAGTCAAGAGAGAAAGAAAGAGAGGAGCTTCAGAAAAGATTAGAGGATATAAAGAAAAAGAATGCTAACAAAAACAGTCAGGGGAAGAAGACCTCCACCTCTGGTCAACGTCCTGAGACGTCAACTTCAAGCTCTTTTTCAAAACCTTCTGGTTCTACTTCTAAGCCGTCTAAATCAGCAGGCTCTTCCAAGGCATTTTCATCACTAGGGGCTTCCAAGCCTTCTTCATCCGCTCGGCCTTCAAAGTCTTCTTCAGCTCATTCTTCTCTACCCTGTGCCTCTCATCTCTTACCTGACCCACCTTTAAAAGACACCCAAGGAGAAGAAGAAGAGGATGGAGAGGAAGAACCTTCTCCTGTTTTTCAGGGTAGGAGGCGGAGGAGGGCAGATTCCTTTTCTGGTATATTAAATGCCACCCCACCTCTTCTCGAGCATGACGATGATGACTTGGATAAAGAACTAGAGAATGAATACAACAAAAGGCCTAGTCTAACAAAACTAGAAAATCCAGCAAAGAAGGCCAAGCTGTACACCCAAGAAGAAGTCGAGGAACTTATAGCTGCATCAAAGAAAGATTCGGACATCAAGACTAGTACCCCATTTACTAATAAATCGCGAGAAATAAAAAAAACTGCTGCTGATAAGACTAGTGGAGGGAAAAAAAAAGATACACCTAACTCTTTAGCTAAACGTCGTACATCCCCCCGTCTGCAGGCCATGAAGACTGTGGAAGTATTAGATGAAATAGCTTCTACTTCGAATGTGTCTTCTAGAAAAAAACTGTTTGATTCAGGATCCAAAAAAAAACAACCTGATGAGGAAAACATATCCGAATTGAAAATGCCCTATTCACCAGGTCAGTCTGAAATAGAAGATGTCACATCAAGTGCAGGAATAGACACAGGTAAGGGCAGTTCTATTAAGACGTCCTATGAAAGTTCACATCGTGTCACAGAGGAACTGAAGAGGACTCATGAAGCACTGGCGGAATCGGCCGTTAAGATATCAGAAGATATGCGATATTCCACTCAAGATTTGGTTTTATCCAATAAGAAAATGACATCGTCATATGACAACTTCTGCAAGCATGTGGCAGAATCAGCAACTGCCATACATTCAAACACCAAGTTGGTGTTAGATAAGTTGGATGAGGCTGCGAGCAGATCGACTGGCACTGTACGAGAGCTGTCTGCTTCCTTCCTACAGACACAAAAGGAAACTATAGAAGGATTAGAATTAGTTCAAGACAAAGTTATTGAAAGTCTGGTAAAAAGACAAACAAAAATTGCACAGTCTGTCAATAATATGACGGATGCTTTAGACAAGCATTGTAAGTCAGTGGAAGAAGCTCAGGCAAAAATAAGTGTGGGGGTATTGTCCGTGGCAGACAGTATGGCCAGACTTAGTGAGAACATGAACCAGCTGGCCTCCAACCAGAGGGCTTTAAACCTGTGCAACAACTCCTCCTTGAAACTAGTAGACAATACAGAGCGAGCTCTTGATAGAATAGTAGCTAACCTGGAGAAACTGGCAGACATACAGGAGAAGCTAAACAAGGAATCCGTGGCCAGAACTCTTATTGAAAGTGAGTCAACTAAAATGTCTAGCTTCTGAAATCATTCATCTTATTTCCTTATGAAAAGCTAAACGAATAGGGAGCATGTAATAGTTATTTAAAAACGTTTTTCTCATGAAAGTGGAGGTGGACATGTTATGACAATGCAAAGCAATGCAGCTCATAAATATACAGTTTAATACAACATAGGGGGGTCCGTATGTGTATTAATTATAACAATTTTTTTATCTTTTCTTCATTTAGGCAAATAAATGAAACTGTTTGTCATTCTATTCAACAGTGGGACGTCCTTTGGTTAAACCTCTGGCACAGGAGGAACAGGAGGAGCCCCGTGAAGACGCAGAAGTGGTTCCAGGATCTCCAGTTCCAGAATGTATTGTATTGTCTCCTGGTACGAAGGATGCTTGCCCGGACAAAGCTTCAGACAAAGGTATAAATACTTTCTTCTTTGTTTCTTTGTGCTTTACAATGTAATAATATCCTATCACTACCAACAGAGAAGCATGTACGGGGCAGCATGTGGACAATTCCTTTCTTGATAACCTTTTCCAGCATGTACAGCATGTGTGAGTAACATAACTAACCCTTAACTTTATTTGAAATCAAAGTAAATTATATGGAGATATGAGATCAGGGTGAAGAGAAATAACCTAACAAGAAACTTGGTTTGTAACACTAGTCTCTCCCTTTTATTGTGACAAAGCCCTGGAGACAGTAGAAAATGAGAACCCTACCTCAGAAGTAGATACTTTCGTTATATCTGCCTTCCTAACTCATCCCAACCCTCCTCCTGGTAAGTCTAGAAGAGTTTCAATGAAAGGAAATATCTATATGGGTTTTCATATGAAATAATTTTCTCATTTTTACCTTTTTTTTAAATATAGTCTTACAGCCTTAAATTTTACGGTATATCATTATGTAGAAATGAAATAATTTTTTTATATAAGTATTTACTTTATTATTTTGGATCTTCTTACAGTTGGAACAACCCCTCCTTATCAGACACGGGACGAGGGAAGCCCCGGCTTACTTTTCGACCTCGAAGAGGGCCAAAGAAAATTAGCTGTTCCCGGCGAAGGTAAGCATTATTTTATTTTTCATGAAAGAAAGGGAGAGATGAAATGTTAAATTTAGAATGAAACGTGTATAAGAAAGTAAGCCAAACTTAAGTGTAAAATCTGAAAGGGATAAATTTATTCACTTTCTGGAAAATTGTAGTAATTCTCCTCTTTTCCTGTAAAGTATACCCTGCTGTCAGCCGCTAGCCTTCTTTTGGTTTATTTTAGAAGCCTGTTTTGATTTGGATACTGGTAAGAGGTGCGGCTTATGTGAGAAATTGTATGGTAATTTTTTTTTCAGCTATTAACTACATAGATCCTGAAGACAACAGCCTCCCCCATTTTTCAGTTCTGCACAAGGACGAGTTTGTCATCGTGACTAAAGATGGCCTTCAGGAAGTAGAAGGAGAAGTGGAAAACCCTGAGGTTATCGTGAAGGAAGGCCATCACCAGAAGGAAGCAGCTTCAGAGGCAGCTTCAGAGGCAGCTTCAGAGGCAGACACAGAAGCTTCTGAGAAGGATGAAGGGCAAAACAAAAAGAGAGGTGTACCTGTGAAAAGATCCTCAAGAAGCAGGAAGGCTACCAAAAAATATAATGACTAATGTTATGTTGTCAAGAATTGTTAACAGACTAACAGTTAGAATAGGTAATTAAGATTTTAATGGACATAAAAGACAGGCTGTTATGTCGAGTTTTATTATACCTCAGTACTCTCATGTCAATGTTACGACAAACAGAGACTAGTCATGTTGTTTTTGTCTTAAAAGTTAGGTAACGTTCATCGTACACTTTTTAATGTTGGATTGTTAAGGATATCAGTGTCATTTTTAAACTTTGAACTTAAAACTGCAAACATGATACTGCATATTTTAGAATCACGGGAGTACATATTGATTTCATTATAAAAAGAACAGAAAAGATGTTTTGAGATACATTTAGTGATAAAGTTTCCTGACATAGGAATACACAAGGAAAAGATAATGTAAGGTGTGAAGAAGATTATTATTCACCCATAGCCATACATATTGTTCGAAAGAGGTATTGTTGCATTAATTCAGGATAACACTTTAAATTTTTAATTGTATACATACAAATGAAAAAATGAGACTCTTTATGTCAGAATCTGGATACTGGATGTTAATATGAATGAAAAAAGAAATGGAAAGATGTTTTAAGATACATTTAGTCATAAGGTTTCCTGACATACGGCTACACAATGCAAAGGTAATGTTAGGTGTGAACACTATTATTATTCACCCATTGCCATATGTGTTCTTCTACAAAGGGGAAGTTGATTTTGATATGCATGCTGTTTACTCTTAGAAATAAACGTCATTTTTTAATACTGCATTTGCAGAATAGTCCTTTATTTACACAATAAATTAGAGATCCAAAAAAAATATATACATTTATATACAAGAAAGCTGCCTAGGTCCATTTAAACTTTCAATGCAGATAGTTAGCGTCATAGTATTCCTCTATAAGTGCGTTCATCTGGTCCAACAAAAGAGCTACCTGAGGTGCCACTTGTGGGTCTCTGTGGTCAGGAAACTGTAGTCCCTCCTGTGGAAAATCTTCATCCTGGGGAGTGGGTTCACCCTCTTCCGCGTGTGTCTCATCTATATCTTCTTGGACGAAGTACTTGTTGACGAAGGTAGACCGCAGATTGTTGAAGGCCACACGCTCTGTTGGTCTCCTCTGTTCAGGTTGGGGAACAGGGTTTCTGATCCTGCGGAAGCTGTCCCTCGCGAGGTAATCGGGCAGAAGATGGACCTTAGCCGCTTTAGCACAATTATGCAGAGCCACACAAGTCTCTATAATGGCTCCTGCTGTAGGAGGGTCATGGTAGAGGTAACCCCCACTGCTGTCGAGACACCTGCAAGAACCGAAAAGAATGTCAGTCACGATTCCTTTACAATTGTTTAAAGTCTAATAATAAAATCATGTAATGTACTTTATTTAGTATATTTTCTTTCTTTATAATTATATATGGTGTTATAAACAAAAGAAATATAATAATCTGAGCTCTAAGGACTCACCTCCACCTCTGCTTTAATATCCCTATTGTCCTCTCCACAGAAGACCTTGTCTTCCGGTGCCATTTGTTGTAATCGATGTCGGATTGAGTCTTCTCATATTTAATGGGAGTCAAGACATAATCAGTCAGAACATAGCTGCAAAATAAGAATAAAATAATTTTTTTCTCTTTTAAGTCAAGGCTCACATTGGTTTCAATAGGACATATAAAATAGGTACATATGGAGAACAGATGAAAGACTTGTTTACAAAAAAAGTGACTGAAAGAGTTTGGTAAGCACAAAACTTACCCAGAGTCTCCTAGGAGGTAATATCCCCTGAAGTCTCCTCTCTCCCCGAGGTACTTGACCTGAGAGCCGTTCATGACATAGATATCGTTACAACTTCCAGGGTTTGCTGCATTAACATGGAAGATGAACCCATCATAGTCTGCGATGATCTGCAAATATGTGTTAACCATAGTGAAGGACAGAAAAATTCCTATGTCTTGCTTTTTTAAGTTCAATTAATCATAGTTCAATTACTTTAGCTAAAGTTTTAATCACGTCTTTCAGAGTTTTTAACAGTATCTACGGATAAGTTCCTCTGAGGAAAAGGAAGTGGAAAACAACTCAGAACAATGCTGAACAAGACTTGAAATGATACTCACCATAGCATTAATACTGTAATAGCCTTTGTAGCAATAGAACTGGTTTTCGTCATTCACCACACCTTTCGGACACAAAATAGGGATATGGGTCCCGTCTACCATACCAAAGCAACGTGGCTTCTTCGTCTTCTTATAGAAAACAGTTGCCTTGGCATTCTTGTCGTCGAAGCTGTCTGGCCAGACCACGTATTCACTGATGTGAGTCCGGAAGTAGTCAGCCACATCCTTGACTGAGCATCCCACCACGCTTTTGCTTATGCCATGGCAGTCCCCTATTGTCTGATATGTTGCCCCAGTGGAGAAGTACCTTAAGGCAACGCAGAACTGCAAATTGAAAGAGAAAGACGGGTGTAGGCCACTGACTTAATAACTAATTAACGTGAAACAAGGCCTCCATTCATTTTTAAGTTATTCATGTTTATTTCCTTTGATTCTATGTGGCCCAAGTTTTCAAGCAAAGTAAACATCCAATATTATTACACAAAGAGAAAGCTGAGGGGAAAAGGAGAGAGGGAAGGGGGGGACGTGCTAAAATGTTAGAAACTTACTCTTATCCTGTAAGGCACAGCATGTTTACCCCTCAACTCTTTCACTTTCTTTGTGGAAACCCATTTCTCTGTAAGCATCCGTACCACTGGCTTGGTCAGTCTGTAACGCTGAACAAACTTTCGCTCTGTGAAGAAAGATAAGGGATCAAGCCTCTTGTAGTATTCCCTTTTGGCTCTCTGTATCCATCCTATTGCCATGTTATAGAGCAGGTCAGAGCTGGTTCGAAATTGGCGGCCAAATAAAAAATTGGTGACTTCCGGGTCAAGGTCGGAGGTCATAACCCCACAAAGGGCTCAGAGGGAAATTAAGGACACATACGGATGTTCTCCCGGTCCGCATGTGACATACGGTGGTCCGTATGACGTAAAAGAACATACGAGGGGGTACCCCACCATGATGTATTTGAGACTGTTCATACGGCGTTTCAAAGGATTTCTCGAAGTCCGTAAGATAGGGAAATACAGGGTTTTTTCCATATATAAATACGGACCTCCGCATGTTGAAGACAAAATTCCGTATATATAAGGAAATACACTTAACTGAATTATATGATATACGGACATCCGTATATGACATACGGAGGTCCGCAAGATAGGGAAAAACAGCCCCCAGGCGCATTTAATATAATCATGTTACCAGCACAAGTTTCCTCTATGTGCAGTTTTCCTTGATTGTTATGATGGAAGGCTGGCGTATAATTCGCCATCATTGCGTAGACACACTGGGAGTGCATCACTCCTTTAGATTGAGGATGATGCATCCATGATACAGCAATTGCTAGAGTTACTTACCTGGAGGCCGCTTCACCGCATTTAATGCACTAAACATGGACCTCTGTACTTTAAACATGGACCTCCGTATCTTAAACTTGATCCTCCGACATTTATGTCCATATTTGAACACCTACTGCCCCCTGCCCCCTCTGCATTTACCTGTTTACAATGTGGACCCTACTGTAAATGCGGAGGGGGTAGGGTGCAGTAGGTGTTCAAATATGGATATAAATGTCAAACACGGAGGTCCATTTTTTAAAATACGGATGTCCGTGTTTAGTGCATTAAATGTGGTGAAACGGCCTCCAGGGTTCATTGGAAATCATACATCATATCTATAGTGCTTTGAGGTATAAGGCTAAGATGTACCCGCTTTAGGAAGTCACGTGACCACCCATTGACCAATGAGGCCACCACAATTTTTTGGCTGGGTCCCGCGATTTTATGAACGATCTTTGAACTGGTACCCATGTTGAAAATCGCCGTGCTAGCCCCCCTTTAAGGGCAACTGATGCAGGATTGCATCATGCCTATTGGTTGCCATGAAGCACCAATGGATTGCTTGCAAGTATACTCATCACCACTTCAATCATTGTTGCATCCGGCTGACCCTCTGGGATTGTATCAAACCCGCAGGGTTGGCATGATGCAAGAATATTGGCCACTAGCTGGTCTGGAGCTGGTTCAGGAGACACACACTGATAAGAGCTGATAAGATGGGACCAGCATGTCCCTATAAGTGGCGGGCCTCCCCAGCCCAGGCCATCTTTAAAAGGGGTCTATGTCTTGCTTTTCTATCCTCTCTGAGTGTGGGTGGTGTCCATATGCGTGGGCACTGCCACATATTCGTTCCTTGAATCTCCTCTTTCCTGTCCCCTCTTTCTTACATGTGTCTGGTGTCCATATGCACGGGCACAGGCACATGTATTCCTTTGTGACGTGATGTCTAATGTACTTTTTCCACCATGAATATGACCTTAGCTGTCGGCTTGGCGTTAAACAACCATTACTCACTCACTCCCTAAGTGGATGTTAACCAGGGACAAGGTACCCATCATGGTATGTCTTATCAGTGGGTTTTACCTCAACCAGCGAAATTCAAAATGGCGGCTCCACTAGTCCTCCATACCATTTTGAATGGGCAGGTTACTGCAAAAGTCTGCATAGATTCATACTGACCAATGGGCTTGATGCAGTAATACGTTAATCATGGCCCCCCAAAGTGTTAACGATTGTATTGATGAGTTATGGGGAATTAAAGAGGGCGACAATTTGGTCGCTAGTGTTTGTGGATTTATAATAGTAATCCAGGAAATAATGCAAAGATGCGGGGTTCCTCCATACTAGGTGTCTTTGGGCATATCTCAGTAGAATGCATGAATGTTTGTTATAAAGTATATTTCATAGGGAAAGAGGACTTCTGGATGTGATGTGTCACTGGGAACAGGTAAAGAATGCCACTATAGACCTTAGACCCGATGAAGCTTAGAGTGGGCGTGGCATGTTATGGTCCTATAGGATGCCAGGCATGGCTGTGAAGGCTGGGTCAGTGTGGTGGACTTTGTCCATGTAGGTCTGGGGGTCCCGGTGGTGGCAGTAGAGATTATGTCCTTATGAGTTGATGGGTGTGTCCTCTATGGGTGGATCTGTTAGAATCTCACTAGGCTTAAATTCCAAAAGGTATAGGGTGGTAAAAGACCAAAATCACTGGTAGTCTGGGAGTATATAAGGATGGAACTGAAGGGTAAGGGTGCGAATTGTGCTCGGAACTTCAGGGATCCACAGTTCAACCTGGAATTAAAGGGTAAGATATTTATATTCGGCAGCCCACAAGTAGGAATCTTTTGAAATTCTGAATAACATTTACAGGAGATTTTGGCCCTTGTCTAGGGTGCTTCCTGGAGTTTTAACTTCGTTCAATTGGAGGCCCAGGCATACAATAGAGGATCTGATTATTACATAGAGGAACCACACATTAGAAGGATTTAGATTTGATTTGCTTTTCCCTTGGTCTCTCACTATCCATTATTATATTCGCAATGCTCACTTAACATCTCAATGGGGTGATTGATTTAATTTGGAATTATGCCATGATGGAATTTGAAGACACCTACAGTTTATGATTGTGAAATCTGATAACAACTTGCGATTTTATTATGGAATTCAGCGACACTGGGTAGTCCTGTGATTGGGAGACACTTGATGGTTATGGAACTTATAACTGTTTTGGAGACACTTGATGGTTATGGAATTTATAAATGTTTTATGATTGTGTGAATTTAAAGATATTCGCCAACGATGGAAATCACTCACGCCCACGATTGGTTATACAATGTTATTGAGGAAATGTGGTGGCGTTATTATCTGTGACTGAAGTACTTTGACATGATTGATTTGAAAATTGACTGGCCTAGTTTATTGGTATCTTCACAGTTTAAGGCGTGTTCTTATGACTATCAAATTGAAATGTGAAATCATTGCTGGAGTCTGAATTGTATTCAACCTTTGGATTGGCATATATATATTTAATAAAACCTCTGGAGATGAATTACCCAATTGTGTTTTCTTTCTAAATGGGCTGTGGGATTTAAACATGGTTCTATAACTTGACGCTAGCCTTACTAACTTTCCCCAAATAGACAGTTAAAACAGTGAGTGGAGATTGGAAGGAGATAAATCATAACTGGTGGAGACCCGAGTTGGACTGTATTATAGCTTCCCTTTGAGAACCAACCTTTCAGCACTTATAACCCCTCTTTCCCCTCCGCCTGTGATAGCCCATTGAGGCTGTTTAGGGAGTGATCATTTTTTAACAACATGGGGGGGGGGGCTGGTGGGTTTGCGCATGGACGCTTGAAAAAAATTCGGACCCCCCTCTTTATGGGGTAAAATTTTTTTGACCCCCCCATAAGGGCCGAAAATCGCGTGCGAACGTGCCCTTTGAAAACAGCTGAAATTATTTTGAACCCCCCATCAGAGGGGTTGAAAAAATTCTGACCCTCCCCCGGTCAAGGGGTTGAAAAAATTCTGACCCCCCTCAAACCCACCAGCCCCCCCAATGTGAAAAAAAATGATCACTCCCTTAGATACCATTAACTGTATCAAACTAAAAACTAAATAAGCGGGGTTTTCCACTGAAAACAGGTGAAATTATTCTGACCCCCCCCCCATCAGAGGGGTTGAAAAAATTCTGACCCTACCCCAGTCAAGGGGTTGAAAAACTTCTGACTCCCCCCTCAAATCCACCAGCACCCCTGTTGTTAAAAAATGATCACTCCCTTAGATACCATTAACTGTAACAGACTAAAAACTAAAAAAGCACCAAGTAGTGGTACAGCAGAACTAGTGAGTGGTGAGTCTCAGCCCTGGTATGTACCCCACATCAGCCTCCCTCTCCAAACACATGTTTAAACAGTGCCAAGTCAGTGGGATTTATGGGGTCATCTGCTTGGAGAGTGACCCCATATATACTTATTAAATAGATAGGTGTAAAACTCTCAACCTGTTGGTAATCAATAACAGAATCACTAGATAACAGAATAACAATTGATTCTAGTGTAGTGCTTTTTCAAAGACCCTACAAGTGCATAGGCCATGCATTTTCAATGACTTGGGGACAGGGGCGATGCCGCAAAAATATATTAAAAAAATGTCCCTATACTTTTCCATAGCTCCCACGTGCGAACATTAGCCCCAGTTTGGTAACATAATCACCGTCCTCATGGGTATCCAGGGAGTACACCTCTTATCAGTTCAACTTCATGGATTTTATAGATATGTATACACACACCTGTATATAATAGGGCAAAAAAAAAAAAATGTTTCCGGTAACCCAACCGACCTCAGCTAAAGAGCGCCGACCTTAAAATATTTTCAATTTTTCCTGATTTTTCAAACATTTTTGAACATTTTTTCAAAATACTTGAAGATTAATTTTTAAAATTTCTTTCGTGACATGTATGCACATATTTTCCAGTAATTTTCTCATTTCCCATGCAGGAAATGAAGATATCTAACACCCACCAGTGAACACCCAGCAAAGAAGGACTACATGAGGCCTTGGATGAAAAAAAAACAACCCAAAAAAACACAAAAAAAACAGCTTTTCTTTGGAGGGGGGGGGGGCTAGGTACATATCAGTGTACTCAGCTGTAAACATCCTGCAGTGCACCGGCATCATTTCAGTATTAATGCACACACATATTATGTATTTAGTGGTATGCTGTACCTTTACATGTAATTTAGACTCACCCTCCCCACCCAAACCCACCACTCCTCTACTACTGGGAAAATGATGTTTGCATGAATCATGGACTTACAAAAAGTATTGTAGAGGTTTGTGCTATTTTCGTTCTCATCCTGCATTAAGAGTATGAGAGGTGCACCCCCCCCCAACCCGCAACCCCGGTACTGGGCTTCCCTAGCCCACTTAAAAGGGTCTACTTCTCATCTATCCTATCCCCTCAGGATGTGTGTGGTGCATATGCGCGGGCACTGAGACAT
Source organism: Acholoe squamosa (assembly GCA_949317995.1). Lineage (NCBI taxonomy): Eukaryota > Metazoa > Annelida > Polychaeta > Phyllodocida > Polynoidae > Acholoe > Acholoe squamosa. The sequence goes on along the minus strand of OX439051.1, from coordinate 8,075,207 downwards.
TCCTCTGTGAAATTGTGTAATGTCGTTCTCGCCATGAATATGACCTAAGCTGTCGAAATGGCGTTAAACATCTATTACTAACTCACTCAACCCCGGTACAGAATGGTCAGAGCTCTGCCAGACAAACGCCTTTATTGCAAAAAAGAGAAACAACAACAACAAAGTTTTTTAATTCTGCTAACGTTCGTTTTGAACATAAAAACACACACACAAAATGCACACAAAAACACGTCAATGTATATATACATGCACTCAAAAAAGAAACGTGTCATTAAAAAATGCTCTTATTTCCACGACTAAAAAGGATCTATAACGAAGATCTTTTCCTTCCCTAACAAAGTGTTTATACAAGAATACAGTGTTTCACGTGAATGTTGCGGTAATTTCGCATCAATATCGCGTGAAATTGCAGCGACATTCACGCTAAACCAAGGAGCCAAGGCCAAAGGGTATGCCAATGTGTTTCGCAGAGGAACGCTGCCGCCCTGTGCCGCCTAGACCGTCTCACAGAAGGAATTGGTTCTGCACTATAATTTAATGTAGCGCGAAACGCGATAGCACCCATTGGAACATGTTCATTTTCTAAAAATCACCCCAGAATTAATAGATACATCTTTCCTTCATAATATAGGCTGACTTAAAATATGAATTGACCACGAAAATTTTGAGCACTGGACTATCGCGTAAAAACACCCTGATTCTGCCTAAATCTGCACTGAATAAAATGTAGATTCACTATTTCCAATCTAACCTTTGAAAAAATGGGTAAGCACTTTGAGAAATGCCCTCCTGGTATTTTATCCAAAGCAGCAAATGTTCAACAACATCTGTAGTGGTTTTATATTTATTGGCATTATTTTCAACATGGTTATTGACCATTCAGTGTGCCTGCAGTATTCACTTCTGACCACAATCGTATATGACTTCCGGTTTTCTGCGGGATTTCCTTCACTGAGACCTACTATTAATGGGCTGTGTGCATGTCTTGTCTATAATTGAGATTTTTATAATCCAATAGATGTTTTTACACAGGCCCCTAGGTTTTATGCTCCTTGGACCACTCTATCTCATGATATAGGGTGCCTTTCGGGCCAAGTTATACCCAAAATCAGCCTGATTTCTATGTCTCTGTCCGAGGACACCGCCCTCTTCATCTTTGAGTCATTTTCATGACAAGCAGTGCCTCTAGGACCATCAAATTTGGCATGGATATTCTTTTGATCTTGCTCTATATGGTGTAAGTGTCCTTGTTGTAGTTTACTGTAGATATAATTGACAAATTATGAAAAATTGTAGAAAAATACATAAAAATCACTGCAAAAAGTACACAATATTCACATGCCATGCCTGGGAAGATTTATGAGAGTACATAACATGGATACTGGGTTATACAATACTACATTTCTAGATGATTTCAAAGAAATGTCCCAAAATATTATACCCTGGATAGTTTCCTTGAAGCGGTAGATATACCATTTGCGGTGTCAGTGCCTA